>JAWUZG010000012.1:21913234-23230918 GCA_036785705.1 Acanthornis magna
TGACTTGAGTCTGGAACTAAACGGTATCGTAGGTTTTTGGCCATAACCAAAACCTGGTTTCAGTGAGTGGCCAAGAGAATTGATTTTTTTTTTTTTTTTTTTTTAAATTATAAATTATGTATCTGAAATTTGTGCTTTGAATTTTGTCTTGACTTTTTTTGACTGACTTTTAGAAAGAACTTGATCTGTAATTACAAGGTGATACATAGGCTTATCTGCCTGAGTAAATACTTAAGTAGCACTGGCATTCGTTAGATGCCTAGTTGGTTGCTGCCTAATCTTATCAAAGTTTCTGCATTACATTTTTTTAATAAAGAGCAAATACTGCTGGCGGAAGTATTTGTGCTGCATTTAAGCTTTCACAGGATTTTTGCCCACCATTTCTGGAATATATTGACTCTGGGTAGCATCTGCCACTTATAAAGCACAAGTCTTTTTTGTCTCTGAGATGGGGTAGGGAATTTGTATTTTTTTCTGGGATTTTTCCTTGTTTGGCCAAAGTAAAAGGGATTCATTAGAGAGAAGTTTTTCAACCCAGTTTCTCTCCTGAGCAGCAAGAGATCTGCTCTGGAGTCCCTGTTTCAAGGCAGGCAAAGATGGGTTTGAATAAATGGCCCCACTCAAGGTGTTTGTTTGAGTACTGAGCTGTTCTGTGTGAGAGGAGCACCAATATCCAGTCTGCTTTTTTGTTTGGTTTGCCTTTTTAATAATAGGAACCACAAAGATGACTTGAACTTGACTATACCCTACCTCTATTTTTCTTACTGTAGTTTTGTGCTGGGGCCCAGAGCTTCATTACCAGTATTGCATCCCAGCTACTTCATTCTTCCTCTCCATAGCAAGCAGACTGTTTTCGTCCCTTTAATAGAAACAGTGGACACAATTAGTAAGAATAATTTTGGAGCACAATCCTGCTGTGACTCCCTGAGGTAGTCTAACACTGATCTCAACAGACATAACCCCCTGAAATGCCTGTATGTCATTGTCATACCATAGAGCCTTCTGCATCTTCCTGGAACCCTGTGCTGTAAAAGCATTCCATGGGCTGCAGTATAACTGTCCTGTAACTGTTACTTTATGTGCTTTTGGCTAAAGTACCATGAGCATTACAAATGTCAGCTTGGGGTCTTATGCTGAGCCCACAATGATTCAAGCCTGCTATTTTCAGGGAATACAGGGGCTACCTTATTCTGAATCCAGCAGTAGAACCAGATCTTGCATCCCAGAATCATCAGCAAAGATGAGTTTCAAGTGCCCAAGGTACATCGGAACATTACAGGACCTGCAAGGGTGTATAGGGGAAGGATGAGTGTACTTAGGAGCCAATATCCTCTATTACTCTTTACCTTAAACAATGTTTCCTAGCTGTTATTGAGATGAAGGGGTAGGGTTTGAGAATCAGTTCTCCCAGCACTGCAATGAAAGCTTTAAAAGCTATGAATAGAACTATTGTTAAGGTACCTTTAAAGCTCTAGCACACCAAGTTCCTGTGAAAGTGCTGTCTCGCATTACAATTAAGTTGATCTTGCTGCAGCTCCTTCTCATCCTGCCATACCAGCTCCTCCTTCATGCTTCATGTCTGATCTACTGATCAGATGGTGGCATGAGATTCAGATCAGCTCGTTTTCTGGAATACAAACTAAGGGAAACAGCAGGTTATATTCTTTTCCCCAACCCATAATTACAATACATTGAATGACATTAAAATGTATGATCATCAGTTCATATAACTTGTCAGTTTTTCTTTTCCAACTGTTTAAAAGGCTGACAGAACATGAAGATTTACTACCTCATGAGAACTTTTTGTTAGAATCTAAAATCTTAGCTGTTTCATCCTTTACTGGATCGAGATGAGGGCAGTCCATAATTTTACATAGTTGTTCTCTTGCAGTATAGTAATCTCCTGTATTTATATTGTTTGACTCTTAGAGTGTTGATAAAGCCTTTTATAACTGCATAGGTAGTGGACATAATTTCTGGTACCTTGTTTCTGACTTCTGATTTTTGAATGCTTCTGTTCACATGTCTAGAAAATACAGGGAACAGTTGGCAAAACTCGGAAATTAAGAACAGAGATATAAGTAATCTTTCTAATTGAATTAAAATATTGGGTTTTAGTTTCTTGAATATAATTTCTCAAATTTTATCAATAAATACTTAGAATTTACTGTTTGCTTTTTAAATCCATTTTATTTTGCCCTTAATTTGTCACGTGGCTGAAAATACAATATTCTTAGCCATTGTTGATGGCGACTTCCCAAATAAAACAGTGAGGGAAGAGTTTCAGGTCTCTGCCTTGGTTTCTCAGCAGATCTATAGATGAGCAGACCCACAAAAGCTTAACTTGGAAAAGGACTTTACTGTTAAGTGAAATCAATTAAGGTGTGCAAAATGCTGGGGAGGATTTAGTACTGTGAAGAGAAAGAAAAATGCTGATGATATTTCCAGACGTACAGAGGTTGTTACCAAGCTCTCTGAACAGGCAGAGAGCTGCTTTGCTGTTTTGTCTTAGCTTGCTTTGCTGTTTTGCTTCTTGCATTTCCCAGGAATCTAATGAATCATTTGTGAGTAGGCACATCAGTTGCTCTTGAGATCGATACCTGTCCCCAATCTCCAGCTGCCACACGTGCATGACAATTGCTCATCCTAACTGTAGTAATTTTGAACAGAGAGGCGTGTTGTCTTCGAACTCTCAAATCACAGAATTCCTTTCGCGTACTTTGGATCATACTTTTTAAACTTGTTCCTATATCGCTATACAGACTGTTAACCTTTGAGCAGGCTCTTAACAAAAAACAAAACCCAGGGGAACAAAACAAATTCTTTAAAGAAATTGTAGAGGTATTTTAAAAGGGTTTGTTGTACATAAAGTTAGTAGAAAATTAGAGTACCACTTCAAAAAACGTGATTTTAAAAGAATACCCCAAAGCCAACAGTATTTGTCTTAGTTTCAAAAGTAACTTGGAATGATTTTTCTCTGAAATACATTTTTCTCATTTTTTAGCATGAATCTAGAGAAACGTTACTGGGATTCAATATGGTGAATTATCGAGCATGTAAGAATTTGTGGAAAGCTTGTGTTGAGCATCACACATTCTTCCGTTTGGACAGACCACTCCCCCCTCAGAAGAACTTTTTTGCACATTATTTCACTTTGGGTTCCAAGTTCCGGTACTGGTAAGTGCTGATTTGAAATCTATGGCAAAGAATATGAGTGAAAAGGCAGCTCATCAATAAACATGGGGAATTATCTAGAATCTATATTAAAATGTAATTCAAGTAGGTTTTGAATCCTGCAACTCTTCCCCTTCCCTGTTGGCCTAAGTTTCAAATGTCAGTAATTTTTTAAGAGAGCTTGAAAATATAATAATTGTATTATTACAGGTCATTATTGCACTAATACTCTGAGTTGGTGTCCCAAACAGCATTTTTTGGCCTGTTTAGGTGCTGGGTTATGTTTATCTTAAAAATGTTGTCTCAAAGCGTAAAAGTCTTTGAGCTGGTGTTTTTGAAAACTGTTGAGTCTCAGATACTGTGTGCAGCAACAGCAACAAAACAGACCTAAATAAACCCTAAATACAAATCACTGAAAAGAAGCCTGCACAAGTAAAGCCCACTTATCTAGATGTATACAAATACGAAATAGGTGAAGACAAAGGACATGCATGTTCCGTATCAAAACCAGAACTTCAGAAGATAAGGAGGAAATTAAATCCATAACCTTAAGGATGAACTTAAAATAATAGGCAAAAAGCTTGGAGGTGCACAGAATGACTGTAATAACTATAATCCTTATAATGCTGGAGTGGGTGGTGTTGGGTTTTGCTGTTTTATGCTTTTTATTTAAAAAAAATATATCTCTGTTCAGGGACAGAATTAACTGTCTTTGCAAGTAGTGCAGAATGCCAGTGGTTTAAATCGTGCCTGAAATAGAGAATAACAGAGCTACTACTAATCATCCATCTAGAATGGCAGTAGTGTCTGTGACGTACAAAGGGACATGATGAAAAGCTAGAAAACACAATAACAGGCTATTTCTGTCGCACTTGTGAATTGCATAAATGTATAAAGAGGAAAGTAATTCAGTGGCTAACTGTTTATAGCATCTGTTTCTTAACCAGCATTCACAGTACCCATTTGAGAAACAGCATTCTATGATCCTGAACAGTGTTTGAGACTTGTCTCAATGTTGCTGTAGCGGATTTCAGGGAGCTTTTTTGTTTCTGTAGGGATTTTGAATCTAAATCCTTGTGGTTACTATTACAGAGTAGCCCTTTGGTGATGACATTCAACTTAAGCTAGCATAAGATGAAAAGGGAAACTGCATAAGAATGAAGAAGGTCATTAAAGTTGCTGAAGCAGCCAAAAGGCTGGAATTTCTGCAAGTAGTTTGAGAGATTGTTGAGAGGCAGCATAACAGGAATAACATGGCACACAAAGAGAGGTTGAGGGCACTGGGCTTGTTTAATCTGGTGAAGAGGAAGCTGAGGTAGAATTCAGTAACAAGCCTAAAGCTACTTCAAGGGCAGTGTCAGAACCGATGGACCCAAAAATGCTGGTAATGGGCAGGTGAAATTTCACCTTGAAGATTCTGGGTGGACATGAGTGAAAGTATTTGGTTTTTTTAGAACAGTGTGTTGGTGGCACAGGTTACCTGGAGTGGCAGTAGGATCTCTGTTTCTGGATGCTTTCAAAATGCAGCAAGACAAAGCCATGGCCAGAGGTGACCTAGTGTTAGCAGGAGATTGGACTAGAGACTTCTAGCCAACACTTCTGTGATCAAAATGAGCTAATAAAAATACAGAACTGACAGGTCGAGTCAGAATTATCTCCACTTCTGAAAGAAACTGGGGACATGAAATGGTCAAACTATTAAATTGCTACATAAGCTATTTCCATTGGTCTAAAATACTTCAACGCAGCAAATTTTAAAGCAAATTTGGTGTTTGTTTTTTTTTAAGCTTCCAAGAGGATCTAGAAGATTGTTAGTGAGAAAAGGCGACTGTGTACACTGTCATTGGATTTTTCAAAGTGGTTCTAATAGTATTGCTCACCAAATACTCATGAAAAAACATGAGGAGTTTTATTTTGTATTAGCATCTCTTTTAACCAGATCAGAAACAAGTAGATTCCTTCTTCACAATGGAGGGAAGTTACCACTGAAGTGATGGAGGGTCTTGTAGTAAAATCTGAAGTTGACTGTAGAAGGTTTTGGTTTCACAGTGAGGGGTGAGTAGGCAGTAAAATAGTAGATCAAGTTCAGTGCCCAAAAATGCAAAATAAATTACACAGAGAGAGAAAAGAGTAGGAACATCAATTCTCTGAAAACCTTAAATCATTTATTCGTAGCAGTTATAGAAGGACAAATACAATGATAGAGTTACTGGAAAGGAATAGAGGCAAATACAGACAACTTACTGCTTGTTGGAGTTAAAAATGTGTAACTCCAGCAATTTAGCAGGCAGCAGGTTTGGAAAGAGAAATTTCTTGGAATCGCAGCACGGCAGAGGTTGGAAGGCAGCTCTGAACCCTGTTGAGTCCAATGCCCTGTTCTAACAGGGTCCACTGTAGCAGGTTGCCTAGGAGAGTATCCAGACAGGTTTTGAATGTCTCCAAGGAGGAAAACTGCACCATCTCTGAGCAGCCTGGTTCAGCGTTAAACTATCTTCACAGTAAAAACTTTGTTTTGTTTTGGTGGGTGTTGAAGATGTTGTTCTGTAGCACTGTCCTTGCTGCCTGCCTTGATTAGATAAGAGATCTCATATTGCTGTTTGTGCCGAGTGCTTTTTGTCCTGTCTCTGGGCTCCCTTAAGAAGTGTCAGGTTGTATTTTTACTTTCCCTTTCTGGCATTTGATCCTTCTGAGCCTTTTCTTCCTGAGGCTGAACAGTCCCAGCACCCTCGGCCTTTTCCATCAGATACTCCAGACCCTTAGTTGTTTTGGTGGCCCTTTGCTTGACTTGGGGGCCTCTGAACTCCACCCAGCACTCCAGATGTGCTCTCACCTGTGCTGGGCAAACCTGCTCTCCAGCCAGCTGGCACTCAGCCTGTGCATGGCGTTATTCCTCCTCAGTTACAAGTCTTTGCATTTTCCTTCACTGAATTTCATGAGATTTCAGCTGGCCCTTTTCTCAGGTCTTCACACATCCTGTAGTTCTGTAATATGAATGTGGAAATAGATAATTCTTTGGTTTCATAATGTAAATATCCCTGGAGGAGACTCTGCTTGGTCTGAAGTTATTAATGGGAAAGTGGTTGCTAGAAGCAAGTGTTGCTGGTGTCTTGTCGCCAATTCTTAAGTGCCGATAGACACTCAAAAATTGTTTTTTTTTTCTAGAAAAGAAATTATGAAATGTTATAAAGAATCTTTGATTTGACACAAGACATCTGGTCTTATATGAAAAGTCAGCAAGTTCCAAGATCTAATCTTAGTTTTGACAAGTTGCATAGAAGAATACAATCCTGATGTGCTTATCATGTAATTTTTTTTTGTGGTATCTTGCTAAACTAAGTAGCAACTAAGTTATTAGCAATTCAGGGAATAGTTTAGGAAGAGTATGGAAGAGATGCTGTAAGTTTCTGATAGTGGTTGTAACAGGAAATATTATTGTTAAGTGTTATCCTAAGATTCAAGCAGAAATTTCTTATTGCTTTGGATAAAAAAGCGAAAGGAACAGAAAGCTTTGTTGCATCTAAAATTAATTGGAAAGAAGACCTACATTTCTACCAAATGCTTTCTAAGTTTACGCTGTACTGAAGCTAGGGCAATTGCTTGAGGGGGACGGAAAACAGAATTTAGGCTTTTTGTTGAGATGATTCAATTTTAAACAAGAAATTGTTATTTAATCATGTTGGATTTAGTGTTTTGATTTTGTTTTGCTTTCCAGTGGGAGAACAGAGGTTCAGTCTGTGCAGTATGGTAAAGAAAGAGCAAATAAAGACAGAG
Source organism: Acanthornis magna (assembly GCA_036785705.1). NCBI lineage: Eukaryota > Metazoa > Chordata > Aves > Passeriformes > Acanthizidae > Acanthornis > Acanthornis magna. The sequence goes on from JAWUZG010000012.1 coordinate 21,920,180, forward strand.
TATTTGCAAGGTAAGTAATTTACAATCTTTTATATTTCCCCCTTTATATATTTCCAAAATTCAGAGTAGCCTTCAGTCTATGTGGTTTGTTGGTACATGTATTAGCCCTCTTTGTGCTGTTTTTACTGCAAAGAATGGTTTCCTGCTGTTAAAATACTCCATTAAAATAGTGAGTTAATGGGTATTTTTATCTGTGATAATAACCTGCAACTGTATCTCTATATTTCCTTTAGAATAAGTACAGTGAGTCTTACTTGTGAGAGCAGCTTTATCCCTGTAGTCTCAATGAGGCATTTTACTATGAAAAGTGAGCTGCTTCTGAAGGTATTTGGTCACAGAGTAGTTGGCTAATCAAGAGTATATTAATTTTGTTCCAGACTCCTGAGGAGTTTAGTGATTACAGTAAAACAGTCAAGACATAAATTTAGTTCTTTCTTCAGAAATTATGATGCTCTTTTCGAAAGTAAAACAGCTGCTACATCCACCTGACAGTCTGTTCTGATCATTAGTAGAATCCTTGTGGGGAGGGGGCAGCACCTTTTTTATGCTTCTGTTTTACTGAGATCCGAGACATCTTTTTGCCCCTTAGGGAACTCTGGAGTTCAAATTGATGCTTGCAGACTTGTAGTAATAAGCCCAGCAAACTTTCCAAGTGCTTGCAGACACTGTTTTTTAAGAGCATTGGTGAATCCTGCCTTGATTTCCTGCCCCATCTCCACCCCTTCTTTTCCCCGGTGAATTATAATGTAATTTGGGTTTTTTGCTAGGCCCACCATAGATAGACAGCTCCATACTAGTTTTAGGGGGCAGAAATGCTGTAAAATGCTGGTTCAAGAAGTAGATTTTCTGAAACCATTTTTTTCTGTGTAAAATTACTTTTTACTCTTATTTAATTTACTTTGGGAATTTGGTTAGATTTATACTTGGAGCAACTCTTTTTAGTATGCGGCAGAGACTCAACACTGTGACAGACAGGTGAGCTTTACTTCACTAAATGACAGCTGTGAATCAGTTAAAAACTATTTTTCTTGTAGCACTCTGAACTTGGCAATTCGCCCGAAGTCAGCAGGGTGGAGGAGAGCTGATACTTTGTATTGAGCAGTGTTTTATCATTTCAGAAACTCTTATGCAGTAGATGGCACTCTTCCCTTTGCAGCAACACCCAGCAGGTGCTGCTGGGGGTCACTTCTCATTTGTAATATATAGCTGGATAAAATTGGTGAAGTCTATAAAATCAAAAGCCATGGCTAGAACTGTTTTGATTTTCATAAATCTTGGCTTTTGTTAGTTAATAAAATGCTTGGCTCTTCCATCCTCAGGAGTTTCATTTTCCGCTGTTGCTTTTTGATTAAGGAATAGCATTTATCCACACATTTTGAGTTTCTTAGAAATGTTGATGACTGATGTTGGAGGCATATATGTTTATATCAGTGAAATGAAATAATGGTGTATTATAACAAATACATCTCAAAAGGCTTTTAATCAGCTGGTTCTTCTTCTGTCTTCCTCATGACAGTGTGCAATTAATGTATTTTCCATTTTAAAGACCTTTAATATTTTCAAGTGTGAAAAAAGCTTGAAATAGAAGACATTTCTAGAATACAGTGTTGTTCAAGAAACTTAATCTAAGAACATTAGTTCTTTGTCTTCTAAACATTTACATTTCAAGTTGACATGCTGAGTAGATGTCAGCCCTTTTGTATTCATACAGAAGATAAATTTTGTTTTCTAAGATTTTCCAGGTATGATGTGGATTTTATTCCTGGAATCTGCCTGTCTCTTTCATAGTGGTGTTGAACAGCTTTTTAAGCTCTCAGGGAGTGGGCTTGTTTTGGTTGCTTTTGAAAGTCAAGGTCTTTCTTGAGAATTAGGTGGGCACATAAATTTGAATAATTGCTGTTGCTTCTATTACTATTACATAAAGAGACTTATTCAAAATCAGTTTAAAAAATGTGTTCAGTGGTTTTTTTGCAGAGTTATCCAGATTTACACTTCAATTTCTTAACAATATCTACTTAGAAACTGCCTTATTTGAGCTAATACTGTCTAAGCAAAACTTTGAATCATTTCATGGTAAGAAAATTAACACAGAGAGTTACACTGAGATGTTACTTGAGTGTTCTGTTTGTTCTAAGTTGGGAAATGGTGATTGCTACAAGTAATGACCAACTAGTCTGGCCTTTGCATGCTCAGAGGAAAAAACAAACAGAGCACAAGACAAGGAAATAAAGTTTTTTAACCACCATTTGAATAAAACAAGCAATTTTAACCTACAGGAACCAACCTTAACTGTTTGTCCTCAGAATTTTACTTCAAAATTAGCTGAAGGATTTTTTTTTCCAAATCATAAAAACATTTAAATTTTATTTTTTAAAATGGAATTATTATGTGAAGGATATATTCTGTAATAAATTGCATACCTTATATAGGTGCTGTTTTCTTAATCTTCGTGCAGCACTAAGTTCAGCATTCAGAAGACTGCTGCTGCAGCTTTTTAGGGTTTTTGGTGTTTTGTTTGGTTTTTTTTATCATTTTTCATTACAGCTGTTCTCTTGGCCTCATTTATTGCAGTATATTCACAATCCTTGAAACCCCATATGAATTCCCAGAAACTTAATAAAGGTAGATAATAAGAGTAAAAAAAGGTTCCATTAAGACATGAATTGAGATAATTCTTAAAGGGCACTGCTTTCTCTTAGAGTCTTTGCAAAATACTCTTCTGCTGTTCAGTTCTGGTGTGCACAGGGGCTGAGAGAAGGGGTTTTGAATGGGCGTCGGTCATTTGTATCTGCACACTCCCTATCATTAAGCTGAAGTCTCTGTTTCCAAAAATTCAGTCTTGCTTCAAATATGCACTTATTCAGGTTAATTAAATAATTTCTCAGGTGTTTGAAATTGTGTATGTCACTTGTGTGATGTACCTTGCAGTTTTGTATATAGTTTCAGTCTCTTGGTCTGAAGCAGTATTTGTCAGTTTTGCTGAGAAATGCATTCCCTGACCTCCTTGTCAAAATACAAAGCAAGGCTGTTGCTCCAGGTTATGTTTCTTTTTGGGACATAAATTATTTTTAAAATTCCCACCTGTATTCCCAAACAACACCTTTGTTCTTTCCCAGCTTCTGCAAGATTTTAGCCCTTCAGCTGTGAGATGCCAAACAAATTCTGTCTTCGAAGGCTTTTCTCTACTGTAGCTGAGCTAATACAGAGTTGTGGGTTTTTTTAGTTGCATTATGTAATTTCATCCCTGCTACTTGGTTTTGGGTGTTTAGGTTTTTTGGGTTTGTTTTTTTTTATATTTGCTGTAATATTGCAGCTCATAAGACTTGGGGGCAGGTAAAGTTTTCAGTTTGTGTCGCTGCTCAAATAGATGGGACTGCTTCCAACTTTTTTAGGAATGTCTCTCCAGGTGCACTAAAATTAAATCTGAAAATGGTTTATTCTGTTAACTATCAGTGCTCTGTACTGAGTGCAATAGAAGCATCCAGACTGAGCAGACAGAGGTGGAATTTAGAATTTCAAAGTCTTTAACAGCTAGTTTCCCTCTCCCATCTCCTCAGCTGCACTCTGGCATGAGGCAATTATTTTAATATAGTAAGAAATTACTATATTAAAATTCAATACAGGGCAAATTTGTAGTTATATTTCACAACAGATCTTAAATGTTAATTTAAAAAAATAAACTTATTGTTAGATTCAGAAGTGTTGACAGGAGAAGTAAAATCAAAAAACCACAGCACTACGAAGTTCAGTGCTGCAGTGTGGTAATTTTTTCTTTGAAATTTCTGCAAAGACAGGAAATTGGGGCAACAAACATGAGTGGGTGGGACTCTGAGGTTAGAGCTGTTAATAAAATAATTGAAATGAAGCTTTGGTGATAAACGCTGCAGCTGTTTATCATGGTGGTAAGGTATTACTTCTGAAAGATCAGAGCCTATCCACAGTAAAAGGTGAGTGTTTTCTTAACATTGGATGTTTTGGGAGGGAAGAAGGTGATGCTTTGCTCATTTTGGAGTTCTGTTCGTTTGTTGTGTAGATTGAGGAAGTTTACATAAACATAGTTACAGCCTGACTTACGATACAAAGCAGTGGGGGTTTTTGAAGCAGTCAAAAACGTAATTTTTGGAAAAATTTGGATTTTTTTTCCCCACCCTATATACTCCTGTGTCTCTGTAATTTATCTAGTTTCACCTAGGCAAGGATGGTGCACTTCTACTGTTGTTGCGTGGTAAATAAAGAAAAGTCCCCCCTCCAACTTGCCTATATTCCATTTGTTGCTTTTTCACTGAAGGTAAACAAGGTTCAGTAGTTGCCTTTACATGTCTGTCAGCAAATACAGTCCTGTGTTTGCCTAATTCAGCATTGCTTATAATATGTTCTACTGCCTTTTTCACTCAGACTGTTCTGTGGTTGGAGGTAAAATCCATCTCTTGGCAGCGCTGGCTCTTGGTGCTCATCTGCTGGCTGCAAACATGCTGTCAGCAGGGTATGGCTAATCATAGCCCTGATTAATAAAAAGAGTAATGAAAGGCTAGAACTAGACATGCATTTCAGTTCTGCTGTTTCAGTTTCTTCTTGTTTTACCCGATCAGGACTGCTCTCATTCATGTGTTTGTGGAGAAAGATACCTAAGTGGTTTGAGTTGTTCACATTTGAAGCAAATTACAGAAATTGGAATTTTCATTTAATTGATGCAATACCAAGCTAATTATTTCTCACTCAAATTGATACTCCTTAAATACAGTGAAGAATTCTAAGAAATTGGATGGGCTTCTCCTGAGGAATTAATTGATATTTTACGTGTTTTCAAATATCAATATACTATTAGACTTTTTCCCCCAGGTGGAATAACACCTCAAACAATATTATTTAGAATAGCCCATCTCACTTAAGTGTCTGAAATTTTTCAGCTGTTATTCAGTAGGACTTTAGTGCAGCAAAGCAGAATGCAATACATGCTCAGAACTGCTTGGTGGGGTAAAAATAAAAATAAACCTTCCACACGCAGACCAACGCTCCTTTAGGATCAAACAGTGTTGACATCTTACTTATTTCTGTATGTGGAGCTTATTCAGTATAACTCTTGGTTGGTTGTTGTTGTAGGCTTTTTTGATAATACTGAGAACAGTCTGCTCAAGGTGGTGACTTGCATTGAGTTTTAACTTCTCTGAGAAGCAAAAATACATTTGTAACCAAGTTTCTCATTTTTAGAGGATGTCGTTTGTGTGTCGGTAGTTCCCTAAGTTCTCAAAGTTCCTTCTTTCTGGAGTTGCTCTTTCCGTAAATCAGTAATAATGATGAAGATAAAGAACAGTTACCATGTGTCCCAAGGAAAATAGAGGCAGAAATTACTTTGTGATATGGCTGTATGGAGCTGTATTGCTGATACAATAATATGTTGTTGTCTCATTGTGCAAAGCTGGAGAGTATAGTGATAGAATATGAAGGCAAATGGAAATGAAATTACTGTGTCACAAAAGATTGAAGTATCACTGGAACAAGAGAGGGTTGGGTAATGATAGAGGAGAAATCTGAACTATGTAGCACCATCAAAGCAGCAGATGTAAAGTAAAAACCCAGGAACACAAAATACACAGGACACTGGTGGATTGTTTAATAGTATTTTTGTTGTTAGCTGAAAAATTTTCAGTTGAAAACAACAAACAGCAAAAGCATGGGTATGTTTAGTGTCAGGATGACTGAACCATCTAATGCAATGCTAGGAATAAAGCAACCAGAAGTCTCGGATGATTCATTTGATGATTTTCAATATAAAAGGGAAATGCAGTATTTCATGAGGGATTACAAGTAGGGTTTCATTTGTGCTTAAGAAATAGGTGAAAGAAACAGCAGGAGATTGTAGGCATCCTGGAATGACTGGAGAATGGGAAGAAAAAGTTTTGTTAATGTCAAAAAAAAGGGCAACAAGTAGAAAATAGAACTCCTTTTGTATAAAAGCACTGGTGATAATGACCTTTAACCTGAAGGACATTTCTGGCCCAAACCCAAATGAAGTTCTGTTACCCACAAAGAAGTGTAAATGGTTAAACAGTGTTATTACATCTGCCTGACAGGTGACAAGGCATGTTCTGGGAGAAAGCATGTCATCTTGATGGAAATCCCTGACCTGTAAACCAAACTTGGTAACTCTGTTGCCGTGTTGATGATTACCCCACTTTCAGTTCTTCAAAGTCTTGGGGAGTTCTTTTGGCCCATTTTCACTGCGTTATTTTTCCTGAGGTGGCTAAACAATTACTTGGAGGGGTGGTTTTTGTTCATTTATTTGTTTGGTTTTGTTCTACATTTTGAAGTTCAGATCTCTCAATGATTATTCTGTTTGAGTCAGATTGTCTTTGAGGCATTAGAAGTTTAGTGAGGTCAGATTCTGTCTTGCCTGTCTCCCTCGTAGTCAACAGTAGTTTATTACTATTTCAATGGCATTCTTTTCAAAGTACAGCAAATGAAATACAGTAAATGGAGAAAATATAGCACTGCTAATGTAAATATAGCTTTTGATTATTACATTTCCTTTCTTACATATCATTTGGTTTCCTATGATAGAACACCAGTTTCATTGTGGTGAATTTTATGTAATTTTGTTCTTACATCATATAATTTTTGGTGAGTCATTTTACATTCTTCTTCTAGATCCCCCAGTAAACCCTTGGCACGGAAAGTAATGAGTGGGATGGATTGGGAAGTAGTGAGTAGGAACTCACTGTCTGATGATAGATTGGAAACACAGAGCCTCCCGTCACGGTCTCCGCCTGGAACCCCAAATCAGTGAGTAACAGCAAATCTTCTCTCCCTAGAAATGACTGTCTGCCTCTAATGTGAGTGACCTGCTCATGTAATACAAGGATTAATGTGTTATGTAGACAAATAGCTTCAAAAAATCTCTGCCAAATGATGCGCTGTAGCATTTCGCTTCAGATAGAAAAAGGGATTTAGGGGTCAGTTTTAGTTGCTTCTTACTTGACCTATAAAAAGCGTAAGGTGTATCACACTACTCTAAAATTCAGAGCTTTTCTCAAGCACAATTAAAACTAAATTATTAATTTGGTTAAAAAAAGACCCTGATGATAAAATGTGTGATATTTTAAAAATAATTTATTTTGGTTAATACCACTTTTTAAAACATTGGGGGAAATTATTTATTTAGAAATCCTTGCAGGTTTATTCCTCTCAGTTTTTCCCCATATCCTTTCAATGTTCACTCTTTTCACATGATAGGACTTTCTGTTTTACATTAGTGAAAAAACATTCCTGATTTCTTTTGGAAGGTGTGCAGTTTTCTCAGTGTGCTCAAACTGGCTTAATAATCAGTATTACCCAATTTTATATTACATAAACAAGATTTTAGGACTCTGCAGCATATTATTCACAAGATTGATGTTGTAAATATCTGTAGCATTTAAAAATTACTGAAAAATTGTGTAATAGTGATGCTTAAAGCATAGCAAGCTTAATCATACATGTTTAAAAGAATTTTTATATGGCTGTGTCATTGTGCTAGTTTTCAAATACTGGGAAAATACTGGATCACAGAAATTTTAAGACTCTTAGTGCAAAGCTTATGGTTCTTCTAGGGGAAGATGCAGGGGATAAATTGTTCAACTTAATGAATTCAGGTTAAGTTCTGCCATGAACAGTGCCAGGATTTGTCTTCTTGGGAATCCATTTTTCTTCTTGTTGACTGGGCTGTCAGTCTGTTCATTAGACCATAATGATTTAAGGGTTCTTTAATTAAAAATAAATATTTTTTTTTAAATAGACTGTAATGTTTATTTAAATAGTTTTTGAACACTTAATAAAATTATGAAGTCCAACGTGTTGATCTGACAATGTAATTGTTTCAGTGATTTTTGAAATGTTAATAAAAATATGTGTTTAAACGTGCTTACACTGAGAGGAAATAATATTTTTAGCATCCCATTTTAGTGGGTGGTATCAGAAATGGAGATTCACAAGAATGTTCTTGTCACATTGCACTGCTCTGCTTTCCCTCTTAGTCGCACCTCCGCCTTCACTCAAGAAGGAGCCCGGTTACGACCCTCATCAGTTGGACATTTAGTGGATCATGTGGTTCACACCTCCCCGAGTGAAGTGTTTGTTAATCACAGATCTCCATCTTCCACCCAGGCCAACAGCATCATACTGGAAACATCCCCGTAAGTTCTGCTTTTACCACACCACTGTAGTGTGCAGGGCTTCTGCAGGGAAGTCAGAAATCTTGGCCTTGAAGAATCCGTTTTTAAATGTGGGGTCAGGGAGAGCCAGGCAATCTATAAAAAGGTGGCTGTTTTTTAGAGAGTGTTAGCATAGGTCTTACTGTGAGAATGAACTAGATGATACAGAACTGAAGAGCTGAATCTGACATATTCCAGGTTCAGGATTACAATACCATCCCTACCGACCCAGGCTGTGGGTTTGCTGTAATGTGACCATCAGTGTCTGCATGTGGAAACAAAAGCTAGGCTTTTGATAGAATTGAAGTCAAGTTCTAATTCCCATGAGTTTGGAAATGTTGCTTTTTGTCAAGGCATAGAAGTATAAATGAGCTTTACAAACTATTTAGCCAAAAAACCTTTTTGGCACCCCAGCATTTGGACATTGCTAGTGTATTTTGTATATTGTTACAGAGTTAATTTTTTTAAGATGACACTGTCAGGCTTTATTTCTTCTTTTTTCTCCCCAGTTATGCTGAAGATTCTTTATACTGTAAACTTGCTTACTGTAAGATATGGTGGGCAAAGTAAAAGCTATTATTGTGTATTAGGTCCAGAAGGAGATAAACAAAAAAACCCGTTGAGTTATTCAGAGATACTGAAATACTCAATAACTTGTGTCCAGAGTACAGATTGATTAGGAAAAAGGTGCAATATATACCATTTTATCACTGCCACAGTTTTCTCTTAGTATAGTTATACATGCAATGCCGGACACGCCCTCATAATTTTGTATAATATCTGTTAGCAGAGAAATTGTGCAAATGGTTTCAAAGCCATTTGAGAACTGTAAAGCAGCACATACCTAATTACATGTTTATAAACAAATATCTCAGGGAAAATGACTCTGGGAAGCTATTTAAACGGTTTTAAAACCTTGCCTAGACTGTACTTTCAGCTTTAACAGCTAAGTGTAACTTTTAGGACGGAAATAGAGTACCAAATTTTTAAAGTTTTATAAAATAGCACATGATGCTTTCTACAATAGGCTGCAATACTTATAGTTTGACCCTGAGCTAGTTATTTAACTTTCAGCATTATGTAATAGTAATTTGACCTAATCATGTAAATTCTCCTTTTTTTGGTGGACTTTCTAACCTATTCACATGTCAAAGGACTCCCAGAACTGGAACACTTGTGAATATTTTCTCAGAGTTTTGTTGTCCAGAGGCCACATAGGGTCAGATTCCTTCTGTTCCAAGACTTCAAACTGAAGTCAGTTATGAGAGACCCTTACTGAATGGCAGAGTGATACAGTGCAGTAAGCACAATTCTTAAATACTCTGTTTTATTCATATGCCTTTAAGTTGTACAAGATCTTCCTGAGTGTTCTTAGGATTTGTTTATTTAGTACTTGATTTCTGGAGTAAATCACCATAGAAATGAGTCTTAGAAAGAGAGGAAGTGGTTTTGTACATTGGTTGTGCAACTCTCTGGCTGTTCTTTTTCATGGTTTTTCACTTTTTATGCCCAAGCAGAAAAAGTATTGCTCTTCCATCTTCAACACTTAAATGTTAGGGGTTCAGTTTTGGGGTTTTTTACTCTTGTTCAAAGCTCAAAAGTGAAATTTACTATCCTAGTATAGATCTCTAGTATATTTTTAAGAATGAAGACATTGACTGTCAAAAATATATGAACCCCATTAAGGTCTTTTGAAGGTTTAAGGTGGTGTTATTAATTTAAGATTTTACATTTATGAAGGAAAATAGTAGACATGAAATTCATATTAGCTATATAATTTTAAATTATACTCTCTACAGTCCAAAAAGCTGTTTCTAAACAAATTTGACCTTTCTGGCTGAAAAGATTTGAGTAGTCCATGTGCTAATTTGTCAGAAACTTTTATTTATTGATCAAATTTGTATGTGTAAGAAAGAGGGGCTAACCTGACTGGCAATAGGTTTAATGATCTTTTTGAGTTTGGAATCAACATAGTAAAAGAAATTAACAGTTTCCATGCAGTTCAGAAGGATATTATAGCTTAGTTATTATAACCTTTAATTGCACATCTTTTGTCCATCTGCATGTCCTATTCAAAACTAAGTTGAGAGATCTGTGCTTGTAGTTCCCTGAGGTAATTATAACCTCAAATTCCAAAAGCACGTGGTAAGTGTTTAGTTTAATAAATTTATGAAACTTTTGCTAAATATATTAAAAAGATCAGGCCGGATATCTGTAACAAAAATACCCAAAGCTTGCCAGTGCCAGGGTTTGTGTGTTATTTTATTATCATGCAAATTGCCGAATTCAGTAACAGAGAGCTGCTTTGCCTGCAAAATAGGCTGCTTTCACTGCCATTGTCTGAGCATTCATAAGGAAATTCAAAGCTGACTGGGCAAATATAAAGCAGTGAAGTTTATGCCCAAGGCTTGATTGTTAGTTCTCACAATTCATTATGCTAATATATTACAGTACTTGCATTGCTGCTTGTAAAATGCTCATTTAAGTAACTTTTCAAATCTTTTCTATAAGTTTGTGTGTTCGAGGAATTTATTTGTGTTTGTTGACATGTATGTACAGACATCTAGTCAAACATAAGATCCATCTTCTACTTTTATCAGAATAACTTCTTTTGTGTTTCTATTCATGCTTTCTGTTCCTTTTTTTATTTGGTTTAAGACTCTCAGGAGTAATTGTTTGCAGGAAAATACATAACTTAAAAGGCTGAATAATCTGTGCTGGCCAGACTTGAATGAATGAATGCATAGGCAGCTAAAAATCTCTGGGTGACCTTTGTAAGTCGATGTCTAAATAGTTTATAGCTGCCTTGCAGATTTGTTTTGCAAATGTTGACAATCATCATATTTTTCTCTCCACAAAAATGAATTTAGAAAAGCTGCTTAACTTGAAAAATAAAATGTGCTCTTTTTTCTGTTACTTGCATTGAAAAGTGTTAAGAAATACTATTTTTCTTCCCAAGTGTGTTTTGAACATGAGGTTCTTCAGACATCAGACTGAATAATTAGTACTTTTTTTTTCTTTTAACACTTCATGAAAAAAATATTTTCTGAAAGTTGAAATTAAGCAGAAACATAGAGAAAAATATTGTTGGGATCTTTTCAAATGTGCTGTTTTCATACACTGACAAAAATGTTACCAGTTTTGTTTTCTAAGAATATTGACTAGTTTTTTTTAAACTGAAGCGGAAAATGTTTGGCATTTCAAAGTGTTCTATTTCCCAGTTTTCATGCTTTTTGAAAAAGGTTCATCCTTTTTTTTAAAATCACTATACTCAGTTTTGCTCAGATTTTTTTTATTTTAGTACACGTATCTGGGAACTGCCTTTCTTGAATTGCATGGAGACAAATTATATGGTATGGAGTTTGATGTGTGCCTTAGGTTTTTTAATTTGCAGCAACTTTAAATGTTGCTCAGTCTCATACTGAGAATCTTGCCCTGCTAACAGTTCACTGAGGCGAGAGCACTAAATACAGCAGAGCTGCTCACGTGGCTACGTGTGCATTTTGGAGGGAGTTGTGTGATGAGTTACCCCTGCAGCTTGCTGATAACAAAAGGAGCAGTGTCCTGCTTTTGCCTTTGGGAGCGTCTGTCCTTCCCTACGTGGTGGTCAGCCCTGGGATAAATCCGTTCACATTGTTGCACCAGCAGAGGACCCAGGCTTGTCCAAAAAGTCCGTGTATTTTTGGTTGCCTGGTGTAAGCTGCCTTAGCCAAGGGAGGAGCGGCAGGGATGTGGGTGAAAGAACAGACAGGCCCATTTTTGGTGGTTGCGTTCTCTTTAGATTTAGCTATAACCTGTAACTTCATTCTCGGTGGTTTACGGGTTTGGTATCAGTGGGCTGTTGTCTGAAATTGTTAAATGGCTTAATAGCACCTTTTAATCGGTGCCTGTATCCTGCTGGTATTTAGAAACTGGCATTCAAACCAGCTTAGTGGGAACTGTGAGCCTAGCTACCCTTTTGAGCCTTTCCAAATGTTCTTCTTAATTCTTAAATATAAATCCATATAATGAAAGATGAATCATATATTTATGTAATACAAATTATACAGTTAAGCTTTTATTCCTAAAGGACTAACAAAAGGAAATTCTCCATATTATACAAAAACACAGAGAACATTTTTATTAATCTAGAATAGAGTGCTTGCAGCTTAGAAATGGTGGGTTAAGCATGCTAACACCATTTTTTAAAAAGGTCGTGGGTAGAAGATGAACTTGTTGGTTCTGTGTACAATTGCTTGTCAAGAAAAATGCTGCAACAGGTACAAACATAGACTGCCAATATATTCTACTGCACTGCATTTTTGAGGTTTTAAAAATACATACAGATATTCATCTCTCAAACTCTTGAGTTTCTTCTAATGTTTTCAGTTTATTTGCGACCATGAAAGAGCTGTCAATATCTCGTGATTGTTCCACTTCATACTTCTATTTTGGTATTTAGATCTCAAGAGACTCCTATAGATGGGCAGCCTCCAGCGTTACCACCCAAACAATTTAAAAAGAACAGTTGGAACCAAATTCATCATTCACACTCACAGCAAGAACTGGATAACCATATTAATGAAACATTTGATGTTCCTGCATCACCTGAAAAATCCACTGTAAGTTTTTTGATCCAGTTGAACCATTCTGCTTTCTATCAGAATGATAGTCCTGCTTTACACGAGCGTGGTTCTGAAGCATTTCAGAGCTGCTGTGTTTGTGCATTACCTTGCAGCATTTCTGTTTTCCATCCTGTCCCTTCACTAGCTCCTGCTGGCTTTTCCACCTGCTGAAGCAGTGCTTTGTCAGTTGACAACAAATCACTACATTGGGATGGTTATTCAAACGTTTTGAGCATTGGCATTTCAGCACATGTAGAAATTTCTGCCTAACCGCTTCTTTGAGAAGGCATTTGCCGTCAGTTTAAAAGAAGACAATGCAGGTGTTTAATCTAGCTGTAGCTAAAAAGCTAAATCTGAAAATGCCTACCGGCTCCTAGAGTGGTTTTATGAGGAGAGGCTTCTTGAGTCTGTGGTTGCATTTCTCATCAGAATTTCCAAGAAAAGGACTATCAAGAGACCTGTGACAGCAAATATAAAAATATGAGCAAAAGTTTTTTTCCATATTGAAGCAGGTGTGAGATGAGTAATCTAGACAGTTGTATGACTGAGGTGAAATCTCCCTGACCATTTTTGTGATTTTTGTCCTTCCAGAAGTTTTCCAGTGGTTCTTGATTTTATACTGATGTGGGACAAGAAATGTATTGCAGGATGGGAAAACTGTTTAACATCCAAATGTAGCAAATACTGTGTAAACAGTTTTGTCAACCTTAGGCATTCAAAATTATGAGTCACCTCCCCAAACTGATGTTTAGAAATGCCTTAGTTTATTTTATTTGCATTCTGAACAGTAAATCTAGGGTGTTCTCTCAGGCCTTATAACAAAGTTAAGATTCCCTTAAAATCCCGGTTTAATTTCATAGCTGCGATATTGATAAAAGACTCTAAAGTGAAACTTAAATTTTTGAATGTTCTGGAAATGTTGTAAAATTTTTTGTTTTAATTACATAATGAAACTGAATTTGTAACAGCTTTGTCTTCAGCCAATGCTTACCTGAGTCATATTGAAGTACTGTTCTGTTTTGAAAGATAACACTACTTAGTCATCAAGTTTTTCTGCCCTGTATTCAGTTATCTTTACCAAATTGACAAAAATAACTTTCAGTTGTTTTTTTAACTCCTTTTAGTTCTGCAAAACCAACACAGCTGTGTGAAGGAGATTGTTTTTTCTCTATGCATTGTCAGTGTGGTTGTTTGCTGTGCTCCAGTGGGACACATTTATGCAGTCTCGATGAAGGCAGCACACTGTTGTAATTGAACATCTAATTTTGTCTGCTGATTACTTTTTATTTTGGGGATTACAGAAGGAGGAACATAGCATGATTGAAATTTTTGGAATGTTGTTTTGTTTCAGTTGCTCTTCTGACCAAAATTCAGGTTCCTGCACCACTAAAGTCTTCTGCTGTTCCATCTCAAATGTGTTAAAGAAAACCCCTCACCATTTTGACTTCATAAAGCTACTGAATTTCCTTTGTCTGTTGCATGTATGGAGAGTCTGTGTAGAAAGGTAGTAGGACACATAAGGGAATGACAACTTCTTACTCCATCTGCAATGCCTAATTATCCAGTCTGAGAATGTCAGAAATATTTGAAAACAGATATGACCAAGAGTGCAAATGAATGCATTTATTAACCGGGAACAGAAAACATCTGCAATTGAGTTAACTTTTAACGAGCCAAGTTTTGCAGACTTCTTTAACCTAGCGAAACTCCAGGTTCTGAACTTCCTTACATATAAAAGTATTTGCTTTCCTAAGTTTGTTTTTTTCTTTTCTGAGTATGAGTCTTATGCTTTGCTGGAGGTGGTAACATTGAAAACTTCCTTGAAACACATTCATTTATTACTTTGCATCCTCATTGTAGGAATTATAGAAATACTAGCTAATGTTCAGTCTGTGAAAAAATACAGAGGGGGACCAACTAAAAATCAATTTGATGGCACTAAGTTGGTATTTTTCATATTAAAAAGGTACCTGGTATTCCTCAGTTTATTGGTATTTCTTTTGCCAGTGTTGTTGTGATCTGAATAAAACTAAAAAGAAAGGAGCTAAAATTTTCAGAGTTGAATCAATGCAGAGCACGTGTCACACCTCATACTCCACTACACTGGAAAGAGAGTAAGGGATGGGGAGCCAAGATTTCCTTGCTTACCACTGGCATATTGCTGTTAATAAAAACAAAAGGACACTTTCAATTATCTTCCTTTTTATTGCATTACATTCTTACTGCAGCTCTTCACTGTGTTCTTAATTAAAATTAATTTAAGAAGTTTCCATTTAGTAAGCTGTTTTTATTACAGTTTTGAAGCCAGTTAGTCTTTTCTAATTTTCTTTCTTACTTTGAGCTTGCTTTGACAGAACATAACTTTAACTTAGTTATGTCCAAGACTCTTAAATGTTTAATTTTTCCCTTTTATGCAAACCCAAGATGTTTGTGTTATTGCTTGACGTTTTCTAAAGTGTCCAAGAGCAATTATTTGATGAGGAAACTGCAGAAGTATTAGATACAATATCTTCAAAGTCTAACTGTGACAAAATATATACTAATATAATGTAACTTTTGTCCACTAGCCCAATGGTGGTGTCCCCCATGACAATCTTGTTATGATCAGAATGAAACCAGATGAAAATGGAAGGTTTGGCTTCAATGTAAAGGTAACAGTACATCTATTCTTTTCACATTTATTAAGGTTATTTTCTGACATTTGGGATTTATTACTAATTTAATTTGTTTTTAAAGGGTGGATATGATCAGAAGATGCCGGTAATAGTGTCCAGGGTAGCTCCAGGAACACCTGTAAGTTATCAAAAAAGCGAACTTGGTAGCAATATCTGTGTATCTTGAAGGATGTACTGAAAATGGTAAATTATTTCATAGCTGCCTATGAAAATTAGTTTTTGCTATAACATTATCAGAACCAACCAAATTAAGTGCAGTAAGAATTTGATGGGGATGTTTAATGTATTTTTTTAAGTTCTTCAATCCTCAAAAGTATTTTTTCCCTACTGAAGTAAAGTTCAATTTCTGAAAATGACATGGCATTACAGATGCTCAGTATGCACTGGTACTTGAGCTGTGCCATCCTAAAAATACTTTTACTTTATTACTTTTTTTAGATACAGACATTCAGTAATTTCACATAAATTACATATTGAAAGAGTGTTAAAAATAACTAAAATCGCAAATGTCTTACTTTAGTGACAGATGTAGCTGAGTAAAGCCAAGATGTAGATTAAAACCAGACATTATGAATCATTCATCAGGTCTGATTGCATGTTGTTACTGATGTTTAGTGACTATAAGAGTGTCTTCAAATTAGGCACAATATTTGTCAATTTAATGCCAGAAATACTGACCTGGTAATCAACTGACTGGAGTCAGCTCTGTCTATACCTTTTAGAGTTAGAGTTAACCATTTATTTCATTATTTAAGAAGTACAGCTTTCTTTTTGGGGGGTTTGGGGGGTTTTTTTTGTTTTTTGTTCTATTTTAAACTATTGAAATTTTTGCCAAAACAATTGTTCTTGTATCTTGTTAATTATCCCTGAAATATATAATGACATGAATAATTTCGGCTATAAACAAAATATAGCCCTCTCTCTGTAGGGAGAAGATAGTTGGTGATGGCTTGCGCTCCCTCTTCTCTGCAACAAGGTTTAGACTGTGATTATAATAACAATTTTTATTACCTGGTTCCTCTCTCTGGGATTACTGGGAGTTGTGCATTGCTTTTGCCATTACCATTGCAGTATTTTAGACCTGAAGCATTTAAGCCTGTGAAATCAATTTGGATAGGGTTTTGCCTTGTTACTCCCCTCCCTTCACAGATAAAACACCCTGCTTTTTAATTGCCTGTACAAAGTGTGATTCAAACAGAGAGGCTTTCTGCATCAGCTGAGGGGCAGAGTAACAGCTGCTGAAAGACATGTTTCAGTGACAGTCACCTCCCAGCTGCAAATGGATTTATTCATGGGAATGGCACTGCCTATGTATTGTGTAACACTTAGATTTTATCATTTGAATACAGTGCAGCAACCATAGCAACGGGGCTGTTAGGATTCAAGAACCCAAGTATAGTTACTTTAAGTTGTTGTTTTAAGGTAATAAATTGGTAATGGCTTGTGTTACAGATGGTTTTGGGTTTTTTCCCCCAACCTTGCAGGCTGATCTCTGTGTCCCTCGTTTGAATGAAGGGGACCAGGTTGTACTGATTAACGGCAGGGATATCGCAGAGCATACCCACGACCAAGTTGTAATGTTTATTAAAGCTAGCTGTGAGAGACACTCAGGGGAACTTGTGCTCCTAGTTCGACCCAATGGTGAGTGGCTTATATATCATAATTAAAAATAAAAATCCACACCCTGCTCTCGTTTTCTAACCTCCATTATGTGTCCTGGGATGGAATGTTTAACCTGTAGGAAAGAACTCCCTTCCCTGAAAGGGAATTGGAACAACACAGTATACTGATCCCATGCTCCAAGGAGCTGTGTATAACTAAGTGTTGAAAACTAATAAAAAAGTCAGAGATCAAATATTTCTAACAGAGAGCTAATTTAAATTTTGTTCTCACTCTCATTGATAAAAATATCCAGAAGGCTATATGGATATTGAATGTATTTCATGAGGTTATTGTTGTTCCCTTAAGGAAAATTTAAACCAAACAACAAAACAAAAAAAACCAAACCCTCACCAAATACCTAGTGTTTGGATGATTTTGGAGGTTGATATATGCAAAATCCTTCCATACGTTTTTAAAACAATCCAAAACCACTGGTAGTATTTCTACTTGAGGAGGCTTAGTAGAAGTTCTAAAATGCAGTCTAAATAAAAGCTTGTGCAAAGTAGTCACAAAACACACTGTTGGATCATAGCCAGCAGATGGGCTGAATTTAATTCTTATGCACCTCCTAACTATAATAGAGTTGGAGAGGGAAAAAGCAACATCAAAAATATTGATGTTTAATTGAAATAATTGGAATTATTTTTGCAGAGTACCTCATCCACCTCATAGATTTTTTTCCTTTATTCACTAATTTGCACTCCCCACTTACATGTGCTGTCATTCTGTGTGTAAGTTCCTCTAGCACCTTCTGTGTGCTTACTTTCTTTTTCATACAAAATTATTAGCTTTGGAAATTTGCTAAAACAAACTATCTTTCCCCTTGTGTGTTGATTATCTTTATTCTGGATAAAAACGTGTGAGTTGTAGAAGTGAGGAAGTGCCAGTTCCCTCCTTTGTAGTGATGTGATACAATTTTTAAAAGAGGCTTTTGAACAGCATATGTCTCTTATGTGTAGTAGAAGATGCATGTTATTTCTGAGTTTATAGGCAAGGCACATACACAGAATTGATAGTTTTATAATGCCATGTATTAATGCAGTTTTCTCAGGTGGTCTGCACATCTTGCCCTAATTACTGAAGCCTAAAATGAGTTCTAAGTGAATTATAAGTAAAATGTAAATGCAGCTGTAATGATATCAGAGGCATGATGTGAGAATCTGAGATTTAAGGAGTTATATCAGACAAGGCAGGGTATAATGTGAGTTTTGATCAAAATTTCAGCTGTCAGTGATGTGCTTTCACTTAAAATTACTATTACACCCAAAAAAAATAGTTTTATCATGGATTATAATGATCAGTAAAGGCTACCTGTTCTTGCTGATGGAGACTAAAATCAATGTGCTAATAAATGTGGATTTTTCTACAGGAGAAACATGATGGTTTTGCTGTTTTAAATAAATGACTTAGAGCTAACTTCAGTCAAAAAGCATCTTCAGTCAGGGCATTCATACCTTTGCTTGTTCTAGCTG
Organism: Acanthornis magna; assembly: GCA_036785705.1. Lineage (NCBI taxonomy): Eukaryota > Metazoa > Chordata > Aves > Passeriformes > Acanthizidae > Acanthornis > Acanthornis magna. The sequence continues at coordinate 21,938,779 of JAWUZG010000012.1, forward strand.
TCTATGATGTTGTGGAAGAGAAGCTGGAGAGTGAGCCTGATTTTCAGTACATCCCTGAGAAATCTCCACTTGATGGTGTCCATCAAGATGATAATGCTCTGAGGGAATCCATGATTCAGTTAGCAGAGGGGCTTATCACTGGAACTGTCTTGGCTCAGTTTGATGTAAGTACCGTATTGCCTGGAGCTGCGTGCAAGTTCCAAGTCTTTTGGGATAGCAATTATTTTAAACAGAGCAGATTTCAGTTCAACTTCAGTAAAAGTCAGCATCTTTTAGCAAAACAATTGTCTTACACTCTCAAAAGAAAAATAACCAAATGAAAAAAATCAATCCTGTATTGTATGTGCAAATTTAAGAATACCTAATCCTAGGTTTTAGTTTTATAAATAGCTTTATTGATTACTTACACTTTTTGTGGTTATCAGGGACATGCTAATAAAATACTTTCATAAAGATGAAGGCTGAAGAATGTCTACCAAAATATGTGTTCTGTACTCAGGCCTTCACTCCATACCTAAGTTGCTGAATGACACCTGAGCTGTTGACATTTTATGGGCATTCTCAATGAGGGAAGGTAAAATAACCAATGCAAAATACAGCCCCAATATTAAAGGTTCATGTAACTGTGTATTTTATAAATAGTTGATTTTTATTGACATATTTCAGAACTGTAGTGCACTTCCTGTGGGGCCCTAAGCTGCTGATAGCCATAGTCCTTCTCCAGCACTGACTTGTGCCTTGGCGATATCCATCTTAAATGCATGAGATCAAGTGGCTTAAAGCAGGAAACAGTAGATCTGTAAAATACAGCAGTGGGAATTCTGTGATTTCCTCACCAAATGGAGACCTAGCATTATATTTTGCAACATACATTTATAAAATGTATTTTATGTACTATTCTTTAAGAACTTTGGGAAAATTTACTTTTAAATATAGAAGGCGCAGATTTTTTCTAAGTTATTTAAAATTCTCATTTAATATATGTTTTCATTCTCCCTAGCAGGTTCAATGTGTAAAAGTTTTTTAAAGTGCTTTCTTTGAACCTGGATCTTTTCACTGATATTTTTTGTAGCGCAAGGGTTGTGGCAATGCATGACTAAGGCATGAGAGGGCAGGAACCTCTCAAAGGCAATTTTGTGCAGGAAAAGCATGAGGTAACCCAGGATTTGCTCTACAGTTATTGGAATACAGAAGGGCATCTGGGAAAAACTAAAAAAAAATTCTAAGTGAAACAAGTGCAATGTAAGTAGATGCCTATACACAGCACAATCTGCTTGCCCCAAATGACCAAGTGGGGATGTCAGTATCAGTGAATTCACTTACCAGTATACAATATTATTTTTTCTCTGGATCAGTGTTCTAATGGAAGCTTGAAATTTAATGTTTAGTTTGTCGTTAAACAAATTGTGGTTACATCTTGGTCATTTTCAGTGATCCCAATGCATAACCAAATTTGTAGTGCTTTATTTTTAAAAGTAATTTCATGTTTGTTAAAGCTACTGTTGCTCAGTAGTTTATATTCTAAAAAGCACCTTTTTTTAGAACAAATTCTATTTAGGCTAATAACGTAATAATGGGTCTATTGCATCTGTTATGTTCTGACCATCAGCTTTCTCTTTTAGCAATTGTATAGGAAAAAGCCTGGAATGACAATGTCTTGTGCCAGATTACCTCAAAACATTTCCAAAAATAGATACAGAGACATTTCGCCTTGTAAGTATTTCTGTTCATACATATATGCTCTGAAAGTATTTCACTGTGGTTAGTAAATAAGTAACATCTTTCTATAATTTTTTTCAGATGATGCTACACGGGTTATTTTAAAAAGTAATGAAGATTACATCAATGCAAATTATATAAATGTGAGTAGTACTTTTCAGAATTCCTTCTGGCATTAAGTAATTCTTCAGTTTTTCGACAAAAAAATTGATTTAAAAAAGTATTTTTTATAAACCTAGCTCAGGCTAGAATGGCTACCTCTAGTCAGGTGGTTTGAAATTTCCTGTAAATATACTTACTTCCTAATGTTTTGTGGCAGGTGTTTTCATAAATGTTAAAGTCTAGGCCCGCATCTCACGTGAAAAAATGCTAACTGAATCCAGCCCTCTCCAGAGCAATTAATTCTTCTTTTCTGACAGTAGTGTTCAGCAACAGTGAAGTTTAATTTCACATCACTTTTGCATCTTGTTTTTCTCATTGTTAGTAACAGCAAAATTATAGCTACTTACTCTAATGAAAAAAACACAGATATTTAGTTCTGATATCAGTGTTTTAAAAGCTAGTGTCAAAAACCCACAGAGCAAGAAATACTAGCACCTGAATTATTTGCCAACTGCTCTATCATTTCTTTTTTCAACGATTAATCTTCATTATGGCAACTACATGACTGTCAGTCTGTATGTAAAGTGTATTCGAATCTTTGTAGTAATTTTGCATGTGAAACACTTGAAAAATTTTTATCTGTGCCAATTCATATTTGTTAGCATTTAAGAAATAGAATTAATGTCATGGATGCTTTTTTTATGTATTAGTTACTAAACTGTGTATGTCTGATGCCTGACTTGAATTTGCTGTAGGAATTGAAATAATGACTTTGTCTTCCCTTAGATGGAAATCCCTTCTTCCACAATAATAAACCAGTACATTGCTTGTCAAGGTCCATTACCGAACACTTGTCCAGATTTTTGGCAGATGACTTGGGAGCAAGGCTCATCTATGGTTGTAATGTTAACAACTCAAGTTGAAAGGGGCAGAGTAAGTAAAACATTTCCTTAAATGCCACTTGCATAATCTTCTAAAAAACTGTTGGTGATTAGCCTTTAAAAGATTAGAGAAATATATTATTGTGGCATGTAATATGACAAGGGGATAAGAAGAAATGGTTTTAAACTAGAAGAGTGTAGGTAGAGTAGATGTAAGGAAGAAATTCTTAAAATGTGGGTGGTGAAATACTTGGCACAAGTTGCCCAGAGAGGTGGTGAATGTCCATCTCTGGAAACATTCAAGGTCAGGTTGGATGGGGCTCAGAGCAACTCAGTGTAGTTGGAGATGTCCCCGCTCATTGCAGGGGGTTGGACTGGATGGCCTTTAAAGGCTCCTTCCAACCCGAGCTGTTCTGTCATTCACTAACTTTTTCATGAGGGTAGTGCGTTCCTAGTACTTTTGCAATGATGAGTCTTAGATTTTAAACCTTCTGGTGTTAATGCAGCTAGTATTTCAAGTTTGTTCAGTCCTGAAATGCACTTCAGTCTTCATGTATTTCTAAAATATTTTTAGTCTGCTTTGTTTGATTATTGTAAAGTAAAAAGCATCTAGAATTTACCTTCATAGAATTTTTTTCTCTAACTTCAAATGAAGGAACTCCAAGAAGTCGCATCAGTTTCTGTAGAGTACTTCTTTGATATGTAGTGAGATTAATTTTTAAGGCAGCCTAACACAGCTTTGTAGGGTTAATATCCCATGCCTGGATGGCCGTCTTATCAAGGATTTTCTTAAAACTTGAAATCTAAAATTTTCCATAAAATGTTACTCTGTGGCTATAAAGATTTGTTTAATCATATGAAATAATCATTGTCCTTTAATTTGTATATAAAATGTGTAAAAATAGAATACTAATAGTAAAGTAATTACATTTATAAATTAGTCAAAATAATTGTGTATGGTAATAACATAATGACTGTAAAAGGCCTCAGGTATATTTCGTGGCTTGTTTGGTTTTGGTTTAAGCGATAGTTTCTCCTTAACAGCTTTGGATTTTATGCAGTTTGATCCTTTGGAGATAGGCAAAACAATCAAATCGGGTCATACACACAGTGTAATTCCAGAGTTACTTGGTTTAGTCTCGAGCATTCACGGTAGCACTGGTTGGTCAAGTGTGTGGACAGAAATGACAGTCTGGAATAATAGTGTGGTGGAATTCCTCCATATCAGGATTTTTTTTGAAGATGGATTTATAGTGGGTTGTGGCTGTTCTGAACAACTTAGACTGTAGTTCAGCTGTCTGTATATATTCTGACTTTTTAATAACCATATATTTGCTGGGAGGTCAGGACTCTAAATGTAATTAAAATAATTGAAGGGGAGTTGCAGTGTTTTTAAACCATTTTACAGTGACTCAGTGTTTGCATGATGCTGCATGCTCCCAAATAAACATGATTAGAGGGAATTTCAGTACAAGTGCCCTTTTACTTTGAGTTTTCTTTGCAGATCTGCTAAGAGCAGACTTGCAACAGCAGTTCTCTGAGGTTCCCCCACCCCTTCAATAACAGTATTTGTGGAGTACTTTGGAGAGCTGCTTAATAATGAAATAAAAGGACTTATCTGTCTTATACCCATAGGCAGACTCCCTGCTCTAAAGCTGATCATGAGGCTTCTGACATCACTATCCCACTGCATGCCGGGATGTCTCAGTGGAGCAGGAAGTCTGCAAATCTGGCTGCTCTTAAAGAATCGCCAGGTGGGTTGGAAATACAAAAGTACACTTGAGCTGAAATGACCTCTGTAATTAGGCATTTAAGCCATATATCAGAAAATCGTAGTGTTTGAAGTTTTCATTCACATTTGAGGACTTGATGGGAGTCTTTGAAGTCCACCATCTTCATCCCCCTAATTTGTGCATTAGCTTAGCAACTTTTTTGTTGCTTATCTCCTTTCTTTTTAATTTGTACTTTGAGAAGGCCAGATTAGGATTTTGGAGGTCAGAAATGTTTATAAAGCAGCATCTCTGTCACTCAAATGTTAAGATGGAATACTTACAGATAAACTCTTTTAAAAAATGTCATGGAAGTTAAAGGCATCCATCTTCAGTTAAACTAACTGCTAGAGCTGGTGCATGTGTCCTCTTGAAAAGAGAACCAGGAAATCTCTGTGATACTTTATTTTAGAAACAGTAATTAGGCAACAAAGTCTATTGGTAAGTAAATTAATAGTGATTACAAAATGATCAAAATAATCTGTAACAAACAAAGGTATAAACACTAGAGAGAATGAAAATAATACTCTGAATTTAAACACAGGCATATTTAAAAATGTGTTGACCTTAGGTTAAATGCCATCAGTACTGGCCAGAGCCATCAGGAAGCTCGTCATATGGGAATTTCCAGATTACCTGCCATTCAGAAGAAGGAAATCCTGCTTATGTCTTTCGAGAAATGACATTGACTAATCTGGAGGTAAAATCGTAATGTATTTTCACGTATTAATCTGCAGAATCCTTGCATACTTCCTAAAACGTACTTAGACTTTCTTTTCAACTTGGTGGCATATCCATAGAAATGGAACTGTTTTTTTTCTAGAACCCTCTAGAAAACTACTCATATTGTCATGTACTTACCTAGGAGAAATTCTGTCCATAGAATAATAACAAAACTTTCATAAGTGAAAATATCACAGAGATTCATTTTTCATGATCATATTTATTGGATCACATGAAAGATATGTTATTTATCCTGAAAGGTTTTACTGGTGTCTTTCATAACCTGGCCAAAGAAAAAGAGTAATAAAAGAAGTTGAGAAACTTGTTATTCCCTTGATGTTTTCAGAACATGAGACACTGGAGGTGTTTCATCATTATAGCTGAAGGTCTGTGCAGAGGCAAACAGTTCTTAATAATTCCATCTTGAACAGTATGTGCAAGAAGATGGAAGATAAATCCTGCTGAGAAAAAGACTAATCTGGATTGATGACTACATGTAAACAAGGACCTTTTTGAACATGCATTGCATAATTTTCAGGGCATGTGTAGTTTTCAGAGCCTCCGCAGCCAGCATTTCAATCTCAGAAATATTTGGGAATGAGTATCTGGAATTTAGTTCACATACTGCTTTCTCACTGCTTGGGTTACCGGACGAGAAGCCAGTTTTATAGAGCTGCCTTTTAGTCAATTTGCAGTTAAAATTCCTGCCCTGTGTCCTGTTGAGACAATTGCTCATCTGCTATCAGCAGTGAAATCTCTGTAAATGATTCAGTGCCTAAAGGCTATTTAAAGTGGAGTACCTCCTGTTCTTTTGAAATGCGACTCTGGTTGCCAGTACTGTCCCCTCCCCTAACCAGAGGCCGATTGATTATTTTTGTGATGTCAGAACAAGGGCCAGGAGGGAGTGGAAAACAAAGTCATTCTGCATTGTAGGTGTAGAACTCTGGATAAAATTAAGAGGTGCAGAGAAAGCCAAAACAGTGCTGCAGTTCACACAGGGTCTGAAGGAAAGCTTTTATGTCTGATCTCCCCTCCCCACCCCCAGTTCTGTCATTTGGTCTTGTAAGAGTCTATCTCTTTCTGTTAAATTTGGTTTGCTAAGAATATGACCACCTTCTTGTACATCTAGTGTTCAGTTAGATTGTTGGTATCCTTGAACTGCTTTGCTATTATGTGCAGTGTAATGTTTTCAACCTGTTGAAGAAAGATGTAAGCATTTGTGGATTTCCTTTTTTGCTTTTAAGCAAAAAAATAAATAAATTATAAAATCCAGGATGACCAACGGTTAACACTAATTAAGTACTGCTAGTTGCCTGAAGCCACTTTGATTATGGGTACAAGTTGCTCTGAATGTACTATCGATTACTACTACTTCTTCTTCTTCTTCTTCTTCTTCTTCTTCTTCTTCTTCTTCTTCTTGTTATCATTATTATTATTATTATTATTATTGTTTTGGTTTTTTTAATGGGATGTGAATTACCATTGAATAAATTTCATGTTTCTGATTAGAAAGAGGAAAGCCGCCAGCTAACCCAAATCCAGTACATAGCATGGCCTGATCATGGGGTTCCTGATGATTCCAGTGATTTCCTAGATTTCGTGTGTCTTGTGCGAAAGAAGAGGGCTGGCAGAGAAGAACCTGTTGTTGTTCACTGCAGGTATCAATTTTTTTTTACAACTTTATTAAATCATCAAAGTGAACTTTTTATCATCAACTAGCTGTTCTGTGCTTTGTTGTAGCTTCTGGGATGACAGGAAAACTCAACATTGAAATAAAACAAATATTTAACATGGTAATCACATTTCAATAAGCAAAATTTTGAATAGCAACATGTGTTGATCTGTGCAGGGATTATTCTGGGGTGTTTTGTTTTGTTTACAATTTAAATGCCTGTGTTAACAGTCTACGTAATAATCCAGGAAAGTGGCAAAAGCTACTTGGTAACCGTAAGGAATAGGCTCCTATTCTACAAAGCTCCAGAATAGCTGAATAAATGATCCATAGTGGAAAATGTGGGTGGTTTATGAAATGATCAATTAAAAGACGTTTTCTCTGAAGTCTGCAGTCTTAGGCTACATGATATTTTGATACATACATTAAGACAAGACACTTTTCTCAACAATTTACCTTTGTCATGAATTAAAATAACTCTGTTGTTTAGATCTTTATGTACACATGAAATGTGGTTTTTCTCTTTCTTTTGCAATACTTCTTAATAGCATTCTACATTCCTGTAGTGAGTTTCAAAATCTTAATCATTTTAAAACACCTAATTAGTAAACTAGAATAATGTCAGTTGTTTTCAAATGAACATATGCTACCAGAATTCTTGGGGAGCAGTTATGTGAATAATATTTGTCCTCTCAATTCCTGAATACTCCTCAGACACTCAGTGTTCCTGTGTTAGGCAAGCATTGTTCCTTTTCAGGGAGAAGCTGAGAAGTGTAAGGGATAAAATAAATTTAAAGACTACAAGTAAACTAGATATTTATTGAAAGAGATGAAAGAAAAATACACCTTGTGTATCAGAAAGTTAGTTCTGCTCTCTTCTGCTTTATGCAGATCAGGGTGAATATTACTGAATAGGGAAACTAGTACAGAATGCCAGTGTCTTAACTGATACCATTTCTCAGCTTCCATTATTGATACACTTTTGGTTAATGTGGTTGTGAAAAAACAGTGAAAATGGCAGCCAAATGCAATTTCTGTGATATGAAGCAAGCAAGTCTGCAGAAGCACTGGACCAGCAATGCTGGAGAATAGGAACAGTTTCATTCATCTCAAGGAGGCACCAATTCAGCTCCAAACTGATAATTTCAATGTGTAATTGAAACTTGTATGAAAGATTTCTCTTTCACAGAAGAAAAGAGGTGGCATATTACAGTTCAACATAATTTACTTAATTGGCCCAACTTGGTGGCTGTTGGGAAGTGTAACCAAATTTCAGCAGGGAGTCAAGCAGAAGGAGCCCAGGTGTTCCTCCATATGGTGCATGCACTCTATTTTTAACATATCTTCAGTATAATAGGACAGGGCATTAGTGCAACAAAATTTGTTTTCAGGGCTAAGCCACAAGCTTTAGCATGAGGAATCCAAGTAGCTCGTAGAAAGTTACTTTCTTTTGTACTATAATAATTTAAAAACAACAGTCCAAACCTAGAGATTATAAGGCAACAAAGACCTTAAGGAATTGGAAAGGTTTTTGTTATATTGAGCTACATAAACCACTTGTTTCTGATATTGTGTCATGTGGTTATTTTTATCTTTACAAGATCTTACTAGTTTTGTGGAACAGTTTCTAATTCTTGTTCTAGGTAAGATGGTGAACCACCCATCCTGTACATGCCCTTCATGATTTTCATGGCCTGTCTCAGTGTTCTACTTCATCAGTCAGTGATTTCTTTTTCCAGGCTGAAGAGTCCTATCCTACCTTATGTTTATCATAGGGAAATTATCACATTTTCCATTGTTGTTGTCCTTCTCTGAATCTTTTCAAATTGTAAAATGAGTTATTAGGTTCTTTAACAGTTACTGTTCCTGCTTGGATTTGATAAAGCATTCTGCATTTAAATTCTATATGTAAATATTCTAGAAATATGAAATACTACTGAATCATTTTATGTAACCAGCACATTTACATCTTGTCCTAAAATTCTTATGACATCACTGAAATACAGAGTAGCTTTAATGCCACCTCCTGGACAAAGATTTAAACAGTAGTTTAGCCAGATTTAATTTGAAGTTACTCTTTAAAATCAGAACAATTAACTTTCAAAGTTTAAAATGTTTATATTAATCACTTTAGATCCAAATACTTTCATTTATTGTATGAGTTGGGATAATGCTGGCATTCCAAAATACGTATTTGGCCCTATGACCCAATATGGGGAAGTATTTGTTTTCTATTTCAAAAGTGCAACATTATTTGAAAAATCTGAAACAGATCATCAAATTCAAGGTTAAATATTCTGTCTTTAAGGCTTGATGCTTCTGGAAAAGCATATGTATTTGTAAAACAATGCAGATGAATCTTTAGATCTGTTTTATTTTTAAGGAAAAAAAGTTTCTCTGTAAGCTCTTGTGATAATTTTGCTCACATTCTGAGATGTGTATGTTATGGTACTTCCTTGTCTTGAAAGTAATTGCTGTTATGTATTCCTTTTTAATCTATAAAGCTAGATATGTACTGTGCTCCTTAATACAAAGAAAACAATCCTTATTGTCGCCCTACAGAAGTTTCTAATAATGGTTCCTTTCCTTATTTGGAAATAGGAAGGTATGGATTGCTTGAAGGACATGAACATGATTTTACCAGCCCAATATTCCAGAAATCATCATTTCAGTAATGGTCAAACTGACACAGCGTGCCCAGCATATACTTGTGTTTTGTTATCCTCTAGATGTTAGTGTGGTTTCTAATCACAGATCTTAGTAAACATCTCTGTCAGTTGTGCTCAAGGGAATGGCTGGGCCAGGCAGTTCCTCCTCCAAGGAGTGGCAGTTCTGTACTGATGGGTTTCGCTCTGTTCAGGCAGGACAGAGGCTGCTTACAGACACAGCCAGTCTAACCCCTCCCACCGCAGTGTGGGAGTCATAACGATCAACCCTGAGAATCCGTGAGAAGGAAGGTCTTTAAGTATGAATTGTACTCCAGACACTCGATTTCATTTTCCACTTTGTTTTGTTGTTGCTGTTTCAGTGCTGGGATTGGACGGACAGGGGTTCTGATCACGATGGAGACAGCGATGTGTCTCATTGAGTGCAATCAGCCTGTTTATCCACTAGATATTGTGAGAACCATGAGAGATCAAAGAGCCATGATGATCCAAACACCTGTGAGTATCATCCCTGCTGTTCTGTGTTGCAGAACAATAATTTCGTATGATATAGTCATATTAGATGGGTTTTTAATATACTTGTTGTTGATCATATTGCAGAGATCACCTTTACCCAGTGTAGCTGTAGCCTTGGCTTCAGGCAAGAATAAATTGCTAAGGCTCTTGGAAAGGAGCAATTCCTCAAATTTCTACTGAGAAAACTTGGGAAAAAGCAGCAGCTGTTACAGGGATACCTGTCAATTAATGACAAAAAGAGTCAATTTTCAGCAGCGTAAAAATCACTCCGAGGAGAAAGTAGGAACCCAATTCCAGGTGTTAAAAATGGGAGTAGTGTAAAAGATAAACACAGAAAGAACCAAGATATGCAAGGAAAAACATCAGTGATAAAATTGACTTTATGTTGCTTTAGTTGTAATGGAAACAAGCCTTAACTATGCCCTGTAGTGACTCGAGGGGAAATTATCAGAGAAATAATATTTTTTAAAATCAGTGTAATTAAATCTCATGCAAGATGCATCAAAGCCATCGTGAGTATATTTAGTCTAAGAAAAGTAACTTACTAAAAGGATTCTTCTGGGGCTTTCCCGACATTTGATGTACCTTAAGATACCAGAATTTTTCATGCACCTGTAATTTTTGGGTTTTATGAGATAATTAATGTATTATATTTCAGATTTGTAAGAGTTTTAGAATAGATTTAGAACCTTGCTATTGTATCAGTCAGGTTTTGCTTATCTCTAAGAGCAGTTTGTGTTTACATTTTTAGAAAGTACCTAAAAAGGGTGAAAAGGTTCAGTTGTGTTGTCTTTCAGAAACAAAAAAAAAAAGACTTGAACTTTCAGTTGTTACAAACTTTGGATGGTTTCAGGTTTTCTGTTTTTTTGAAGCAGTAATCATGAGTAATTGATAGAGTTTTACTCATAGTATATAGCATTTAGAGAGAAAGCATCTTGAAGGAGAAAAGGCACTAGATCCAGTATCAAATCACAATTACCTGAAGGGTAGTTACTCCCCATAGTAATTTTCATGTCCATGCTGTCGTTCCTCTAATCAAATTTGAATAAACCTTTTGTGTTCTTCAGAGAGTGTTAAGGCTGACCAAAAGTGTGTATGTGTCTCCATTTCTAGGTCATCAGTCAGTCAGTGCTGCTGATTTCATGTTTCACTAAAAAGTTGTATTATTCAGGTAGCACAGGAAGGATGAGAAAGGTGATGACACATGAAAAATAGCAAAGGATGGCTCTTGCTGTTTGTGACAGTTCTACAGGATGAATAGCTATCTCTACCGTATGTAGAGGGGAAGAAATGGTTAGTCGTAAAGGTAGGAGTTGCAGTGGTAAGGGTTTTACTGTATTTTGTCACAGTATCTGCTAATATCACCTGGTCTCCTCATTTCTCTTAGAGAAACCAAAATTTTCAAGATTCAGCGAAAAGCAGGTGTTTAGCGCATCAGAGGGAGAAGGTCTAACAAAAGAATTGGGATTTTTTAAGATTCCATGAGCATCAGCCATGAACATCTCCTTTGGGGCCCTGGTCCTGGGTCCCGAGGGATTCCCTCGCTGTCCGCACGGGGGCGCTGTGCGAGCTCAGGCGCATGCGGGGAGCGCTGGGGCAAAACACGCGTTTTACACCAATGGATAGAAAACTAAACTGTTTCATATGCACGCGACAGTACAGTAAATAATGATTCTAGTGCTAGATATTTTAATGTTCGCTTTTAAGGTCTGACATCACTGACTGCTGCATGGAAAGGGCTGTTCCTACAACACTGCCAATGCAGGTGTGCTGGAGTTCTAAGCAGCACAGACACATTGGTGCAGGATGCAGCGTGACTTCTGGTGCTTTGCATTTATTTCGTTTGGTTTTCATTATATTCTAATTGCTTACTGTCTGGTTTTTTTAACTATGATTCGTTTAAAACAAACTGTTAGTGGCCTCTCTGTATGCTGGTGCTAGACTTGGATGCATTGAGGAGTTAGACATTATATAACGTTAAGAAACAGGTGTTCTGGGTTTTTAAAACGTGAAAGAGTTCCACATCAAATTCTGAGAGGGAGGTGCCAGTAACAGGCCAAAGTTAATGTAAGTATGAAAAAGTGCTTTGAAACTATGGTCAGTGAAACTTCAGCAAGGAAATAAAGAGCAGAAAATTACTAAATAGGTGATGTTGTAATAATAATATTGGATTTGTGGGTATGATTTTTGGTATATATTTCAAAATGCCATTCATCCTCTTCTTCTGTTGAGAAAGAAAATGCTCTCACCTAAAGTTCCTTTTGTATTATGTTTCCTAAACTAACTTCAAAGCACAGTTCTTGGCTTGTCAAGAGAATGGGGTGGGGAAATCTTAGAGACCTTTTCTACTTCCAAATGACATTTTTCAATTATATTTCTCTTTAATTTACTGAATCTACTTTCCTTTTCAGAGTCAGTACAGATTTGTATGTGAAGCTATTTTGAAGGTGTATGAAGAAGGATTTATTAAACCTTTACAAGCATCATTGCATAAGTAAAGAGCAAAAAACCTATGATATCAATTGAGGAATCGTGTCCTCTCTAATGAACTGGCAACATTCTTTGTGCCATAATACTGCTTGCAGGAAATGATAGTGAAGTACAGCAAAGAATTGACAAAGGACTTTGAAAACTTCAGCACTGTTGCACTTTACGTTGAAACAAAATCAGTCTCTGAAACTCTTCTAACCTTCATCTGTTCGAAGACTTTATTTTCATGATTTGCTCCGAACAAACCATAAACTGAAAGAACTAATTGTGTTCAGGGTAATCTACGATATTTCATTGTAGTGCCATATACTGCGCTTCTGGTTGAATTGCTACAAACAAGGCTTGGAATTATTTCACTCTGTTTTACACCCATGTCTCTTAAAATGAAAAGCAAATGAAAAAATACACTAAGCCATGGTCTTTTTCCAGTGCTAGGTTTATTTACTATGTACAGACTCTCACAGTTTTGTTTTTTACAACATTAGCAATATTGCCAATACTAGATAGATACACACTGCCTACTGATGCAGCACACTTTGTCCTACACCCTTACTAGAGACCAGCTGGTTGTTAGAGGAGAGCTGGCGTCTGTGTTAACCCAGCAGTAGCTGCATAATGCCCACTTACCAGCATCTTGTACAAAATAACAATAAAAATTTTAAAAAAACCATATAAATAAACAGCATTTCTTTGACACAGCTTGTGTGTCATACACTGGTGTATTCTGATTCGTGTGACTTAAGATTACGTGATGGGAACTAGTGCATGCATTATGTCTTAACCCCTTAAGTGCCTTGAGACTTACAGCATACATCCAGTGAAAGGCACTCATGATTCCATGGGGGTGGTATTGTCCTGTCATATTTATCTTATGGGTTCAGATTTTAAAAACGGCCCTTGGTGCTTGGAATGTGTTACCACAAGGGGTCATGGAAATACCATTCCCTCTTTCCTTATACAAGTACTTGTGTGCTACTCTCTGTAGCAAGAGCACCTCTGCCAACTTAATGAATGAGCATTGTATGCTGCTGTAATTATGTGAAAAATCTGACACATTCCTTCATTCCTTCCAACTAGTAACTTACTAGCATCTTACTACAAAATGCTGGTAGGTCATTAGAAGCTGATACTTTGTTTTATCCTTTTATTCAGAATAGCTGTTTTACTCGATTAGACATAACTCTTTAATAGCACTGATAATTAAGTTAAACTTACAATCAGATGTGATTTAATTCCATTACCTTCTAACTAACTTGTTAAGTCCTCATAGTTGATTTCAAGCCATGTTCGTACAGGTCTGCCTTTTATTTTCTTTTATTTGTTTGGAGGGGAGAAGGGAGGAGAACACTATGAAGTTACCCCAGAACTTAATTTTAATTTTATAATGACCCCAGTCGCCTTCTGTTACGCTTGTGCAAAATTGTTCCAGTTGGTATGGGTTGTTTCTTATTTAAGTAGGTAGAAGATTTGTAAGAAATGTCTGTCTGATACAGTATCTGAGCTCATTCTAAAGATGTATAAATGTCTCCCATTTTTAAGTATTTTTCTAGTATAGAAGAAACCAAGTCAGAAGCAAGGTACCCAGTGTAATATACTGTAAGAAAAAAAACAGTCACTTCTTCGACTGCCCTGTGACAGCATAATTTTGTGCCCTCTATTTAAAAGTTTTAATTTATTGTATTGGTTTCCTGAAAATGTTTATCCATTACATTTTGTTGTAACCTATATATATAGCATAGAATTAAAATGCAAAGTTCTACGCTAAATAATTTTTAACTATTGAAGAATTATATTGTATAATATACTGTGTTCTATGGACATTTGAAACAGATCAGCTATGAACTATTAAATGAAAAGGGATTCAGGCAAAGTGAAATCCTGGCTTATGACTTAGTAGTGAACATGAACCACAATGCCAAATGGAAGACAGAGTTTTAAATATTTTTAGAAAATGAAATAATATTAGGAGGGCTGTGGCCCTGTTACTTATATTTCTAGATTTGATGCTTAAGTCAATATTATCCCTCAGTGAAAAATAAATTTTACAAGAATCTCTGGATCTGAACTGAACTGAAAAAAGTAATGTGGTAGCTTTAATCTCAGTTATATTTTAAGCCATTTGCAACAAATAAAAATTCTTTTTTATAATTCTTTAAGTTCCATGTGATGAGGTTATTAGCTGAGTTGCTGGCTAGTTAGAAGGTTATATTGAACTCAGCACTTAATGTCTGAAAAGTAAAATAATTCATCCATTACACTGAAAGAAATTTTCTTCATAAAGTTGTAAACAAAAATAGCCTTTTCCCTGTTATTCTGAGGGAAATCAGAAATGGAAGTTATAGCAGCATTATATAGCGTTGGTAGTCACATATTTAAATATTCTTACGTAAAATTGCCAAAGCAGTTCGAGTTCAAAAGTCCCGTTTATACCACAATGAAGTGTGGGATATGTATTGGTTATCTGTCATTACTATTTCGATTACAAACACAGGCAAGAATAATAGGTCTCTTCAAAATTTTCCTCTGCACTGACTTGTAGTTTATGACCTGGTTGCACTGGGGAAAAAATTGGAACAAAGTACCTATTCTTAGTTAATTGGCAATCAGCAACTCAGTGGCTTTTGGCTTCTTCAAAGCCAGGATAAAGGTAACCAAAAACTGCTTGGGAAAGAGAATAGCACTGAAGCCTTTCTGCACCATAAATCAGTCATTGAAATTTTTCTACCTGTTGTGGTATAAATGGCCTTTAAAATATTTTTATATGGCCAAAAAAAGCAAAACTGCTTAATATTTTACTTTGGGTTATGAAGATCTGTATCATCCTTAAGAGTTTTTTAAAGAAGTTTTTGTATGTTTCATGCTGTACAAAACATGAATGTATCTTTCAGACATAATGACTTATAGACCTATATGTGATTGGTGTTATGACTGTTGGATTTTATGAATAATTATTTTCATACCATTTGATTAGGAAAAATGTTGGGGGTGTGGGAAAGAGTATGTTTGTAACACTTCCATGATACAAATCCAGTTCTAAAAAAAAAAAAAAAAGTAGTTTTCATTGTAAATAAGAGCAATATTATGAAAATTTTGTGCCAATGTAAAATGTTAAGACTTTTGTTTTTACTTTTAGGTTCGGATTGAAAACTACCACTACCATCTCTTGTTTAAAATGGATTTGAAGGGGTTTTTTTAGTAGAAAGACATGGGACTCTAGTGGGGGCTTTGAGTGTTTTTGGGAGCATTTTTTATTTTTGCTAAATATGAAATAAGGTGCAGGTATTGTTTAATAAACTACCTACAAATTGTCAGCCAGTCCACTTTGAGAAATACTGCATTAGATATCCCAGATAACCGAGAGCTCAAAAATGCATTTATCCTGAATTTGGAAGCGCTTGGTATTTTCAATCACTTCTAGGTCTTAAGCAGTACTGCTTTTATGCATTTTATTTTTATCCATTCTCTCCCATTTATGAAAAAGAGAATGCCTGATTTTTTTTCTCACT
Source organism: Acanthornis magna (assembly GCA_036785705.1). Classification (NCBI taxonomy): domain Eukaryota; kingdom Metazoa; phylum Chordata; class Aves; order Passeriformes; family Acanthizidae; genus Acanthornis; species Acanthornis magna. Next base: position 21,954,823 of record JAWUZG010000012.1, read on the forward strand.
AGATTTAATGCTAGCTGACATTTCTTCCACCTTTCTCCGTTAAATCTCAAAAGCTTATACACCATATAGATAAAGCAATAACACTTCTTTTAGAATATCTGATTACAGTCTGGCACACCATCTATTCAAAAAAGGGTGAGAAAGCAGTTGGGACATTAAGGAACATGAGGAGTTTGTTATGGAGCTTGTTTAGCTGGCAACTTTCCATGGAGACCTTCCAAGAAGCTTTGTGGTACCTTTGGAAGGGCCAAAATGCAGCAGACATGCTGCAGTTGTGCTGCCCAGGGAAACGGGAAGGAGGGAAGGTCTGGCATAGAGATGTTGGAGCTCCAGGTATGCTGTGGAGCTGAATTAGGTGATATTTTTATGCTTATGCAGTGTGTGTGCAGGTGTGTGGGCGATGTTTGATGGCTCAGGGAATTAGCATGAGCATGAGCATGAAAAGCTCTATGGATCCACCAATTTCCAAGCAAAAGCAGGTTGTCCAGTACATGTAGTTTTGACTGTAGAGCCACTATGCAGGCAATCAGCAAGCCCCTCAGCCCTGAGGATAAAGGGAGTGGTTTGGTTATGGTCCAAATGAAAATTCTGCATATTTGGACTTCCACCAAGTACAGGAATGGTGTCCTTTAATGTCAGTTGCAATCTTTTTGTAGCTCACATCTCAGGTCCCCATTTGGCTGGATTGGATGTATTTGCCAATTTTAGTACCCATCTTTTGTCTTGAGACTGAAAAAGTTCTTTCCCATTGCTACTTTTAGTGCTAGGATCCAGTATTAAGATCTGGTAAAAACATACTCATGGATTAACTGTGGATCTTGCATGAATATTGCAGGGTTTTATAATTAGTGGTGATTGGGAAGCTGTTAGAAGGAGGAAGCGGTTGGTTTGTTTCAGTGTAACTGTTCTGTCCAGTCTCTGTTATCCCACTGCACTTAGACATTGAAACTCACTTGTTTGTTTAGCAGTCTGCAAAGAAGGCCAATTCCTTATCACTGGATTTTACCTCTGTGCTTGTTACTCCCACAAGTGTCTATCTTTTCATAAGGTTTTTCTCCAGCTACAAGTTTTGATCTGGTGCATAAGCTCTAAATTCTGGCTATTGGCTTTGGCATGATTTGCTCATTGAGATCTCAATGGTAAAAAGGAGAGAGAAATTACTTACTTCAAAAAATGCCGAAATACTCAATTTGTAAAATTTAGATATATTGATTAGTAGCCTCATTTTAAAAAGCCACTAATACCTGATTCATGCTGTAGCATGAACTATGGTTCACAGACTGGCTGGCAGCTTGTTGGTTGTGGTATTTCATATTTAGCAAGCTTACATGTTTTAAAAGGTAATTTTTTTCAAAGTGTTTTGATGTTTGAATAGTAGCACTTTATCTGATGCTTACTACTGACTGAACTATTGGACAAAATAAATTGGGTTTGGAGAGAGATGCTTAATGGGTTTCTGTACAGAGATGATTCGGATTACACCCTGGTACGAATGCTTTCTGTTCCAACCATTTCTTGTTAATTGTTCATGTGTTTCTGAGGGATTTTCAGAAAATGGATATTAATAAGATAATTCTATTATCTCAATTTTCCTGTCTTAAAAAGAATATGAAGCCTGCATTTGGGGAAAAAAATAAAAAAAGGAGAAAAAAAAGGTGCAAATAGAAACTTACAGGGTACTTGTAAATTTATCTCTGTCATCTCTCTCAGCTAGCTGCAAATTAGCTATGTTTACTGTAAATGTTTCTGCTAAGCATTATTTTTAACATTAGATCAATTACCTGGAAATCAGTATTCTTTTTTTTTTTTTACTTAACTTATTTGAATTTTGATAACTAAAGATAATGCACAACAAAGTTTAAGGAAGTTGTTACCCTTTTGCACCTAGGCCAGGGGCCTGAGACATGAGTGAAAGGGTTAGACAGTTTATGTTAATCTGTTTTTTTCATTAACTAGAATATATCCACAAGGAGTAGACTATAAATGATCCAGTGCAATTATCTCAGTACATTGGGGGCACCACAGTAACAACCCATAATAATCTTACAGGAAAATTAAGAGAGTGAAGGTTTTATCTTATCCAGTGTATCCAGATTTGTTTTCCATTTGGTTTGCTTCATTTACCAGTGATCCCATTTTAACCAGTCAGTTTGGCAGGGCTGTTTGTATAAGATTTGGGGTTTTTTTTCTGTAACAGGTGCTATACTATGTGTAAATACAAAGGGAAGAGTATTATTTTGATCATTATTAATAATCAGATGGTGGCAATATTTTTGCCAGTTACTTCTGGTAATTAATTTGAATTTCCAGCTGTGGCTTTCAGTTGTCAAATTTCATCTCAGTTTCATACTGCTGAATGATGGACTGCAAGTGTGGACTAAATCATCTCAGAGTTGAATAGCTCCTTTGTTGTTTAGACTAACTCTTGTGTTATCTTTATTAATATTGGGGGGATGCAAAGGCTCTTCCCATAAGTAGACTTCTGCCTATAAATTTGTTTAAAAGCACATGAGGGGGAGGAAAAAAAAACAAACCAACAACCTAAATGCTCCATCTTGGCTAAGCAGCCGGGGCGGTTGATGGAAAACGATGGAAACTTGAAATTGGTCAACACTGGACAATGTGAAAATAAATTCAGCTTTTGTCACTGCAGCTACTGTATGCTTTAAAGGGCCTTATGTATTTGTCCTCGTTTTGATAAAATGAAATTTCTTGCCATTAAAATTATACACTAACTTCTACCGAAAACCAGCAGTTCCCAGGATAAATATGCTAATTAACATTTAACAAGTCTTGTTTTAGTCTTAAGTAAAATTTCATTCTATTATGTGAAAAAATGCTGTTATGCATATTTTGTGGATATATTTAATTTCAGTTGACAAATAGTTGTCTAGGTACAGACTTGAAAATATATATATAGTTTACTTGTGAATCTTAATTGTTTAATTGCAAAATAAAGATGTGCTTTAGTAATTTAAAGTTTAACTTTTTTTGCGATTTTCTTGCTACTGTACACATAATTTTGCTGAGCCACACTTGTATGTGTCCAATGCCAGATAATGTTCAGCTTGTATTTTCCTTCCTGACATTGTATGACATAAATACACCCCTATGGATTGTGCACTAGAACAGGATGCTAAATTATCAGGAATTAAATTGCTTGGTTAAAGCATCAGCCCAAGTTTTTGCCTGAAAATATATAAATACTGCAAGATTTGCTGTAATGGAATAATAACTTTTTAATTATCTTTTATACAGTGAGTGTATTGGAGATGGTGTTCAGCAGAGATGATGATATGATCAAAAAGCTGTGAGCGTATGATGAACACTGATGTGAAGAACAAAAATTGCAGATGGAAGCTTGTGATGAAATATTTGGTGCCAAAAAGTGAGGGCATGTTCAAAACGAAAGTGGGTAAAGATGATGAAAGGACATAGGAGGCAAGACAAAAATCTCAGGAGGGATGAGAGTCTGAGACCCCCATTTGTTCTTAATTCCACTGATTAATACAGGTCTTGAAAGTGAGGACAAGGTGTTTGGATTTGAAGTGTAAAAAGATAAACTAGGGGGAAAGCACTCTAAGGAGAAAAACAGAAGAGGCATTCCAGTAGGAGGAGATTTGTTTGAACTGGAATAGGAAGACTGGATATAGGACAAGTGATGGATACAGTTGAATGTGTACATACTTGGACTGTATCTGAGTAGCAAATAGTGGGGAAGGAGGAGACTGTAATTACAGGAAGAGTAGCAAGAGGGTGGTGTGAAGTAGAAATTGCAAAAACGAGCAACTAAAGATTTGTGTCACTGAAACTACAGGAAGGAAATAATCTTGGTGCCAACATGGGAGCTTGTGAATGACAGAGTGGAAAGAAGCTCAGTTTGAGGAATAGTTTAAGGTGGTTAGAAAATTTAGGGACAACATCCAAGAATCAGGGAATTCCCCAGAATTCTTTGTCCAATAGGAAAATGTGGTGTACTTAATAGCAAGGAGACTCCTATTTACCTGACAGATCTCCACCACAAAATAAGCATCTTTGAGATACAAACGATTGGTTAGTTGATTTGCGCTGAAAATTCATCACATATCTGCAAACCCTCCAGAAAAATTATTTTTCCACATTAACTATAGTAAGATTTTGTATTGTTTCTTTGGGAACTGTATTGCAAGTTCCCACAGGTATTTCATGACAGGATACCGAAAGCAGTATAGTCCCTGCTCCTCTGATAAAAAGTATCTAAATTCCCTCCCCCTTTTGTGATTCACTTTTCTGAATAAATAACCAGGCACATGAACGTGAATCTCACCTTCCCTCAAAGTTCGCCCTGTTCCTCCCTGTGGCAGGAGAATGCTCTGTTGTCAACGCAGACATTTAATAAAATCAGCCTGTTGCTTTGTCAGCAAATAGTGGGCAATTTCCTGGCAACTTTTTAATTTTTTTTTCCCCATTTCAGTAAATGACATCAAGGTAACTCGATGTATATTCAGGCACTGGAGCTGATGTATTAATGTGGGGTTCATTATGCCAGTTCCTCTGTCTGGAAGGGTCTGACCGGGTGTCTCAGCCCGCGATTCAGAGCTAAGCATAGAAAATGCTGTGTTACCTTTAGCCGAAGGATCTGCTTTCCCAGGCTGGATTCCCAGTTATCCTGGGATTTTCAAGGAGTCTGGAGCTCCTTTACTCAGAGCTTTGTCACTCGTAGCTGGCACTATGCACAGAGAGTTTATATTTCCTTTCCTGAGGTTTTCCATTTGGACGTCTCAAATACTGGCTTGGACACAAATATTTAGGTAATAAAAAAAACCACAGTGAAGTGCAGCCCTCTGTAATTGCTGCCAAGAAGCGGGGCTTGTCTCCCGGCCTGGAGTAACACGAGAGAAAAGCGATGGAAGCGGAGCACCGGCCCAGGCTGCGCGTCTGCCTTCGGAGGACTTCAAAATACAAACTGCACTTTGTAGTCGCAGCCTTCCTTCAGTGTGTAAACACTAACAGTGTTCCCTCGTAGACGGCTCTGCTTTATTTAATGCACTGTTACCGCTGCCCTTTCACGCAGTGTTTAAAGATACGATTTTCTTATAAATTTAATGGTTTAAGCGCGCGTTTGCCTGAAGGTTCCAGTTCCCGCTGGGCAGCCGAGGACTGGTCACAGTCTTGGCCGAACCGCTGCGGGGAAACCTCCACTCCGCATTAGCAAACACTCCAGAACTTTTGGGAAATAATTTGAAACGCGTCGCGAAGGCTCAGTCCCCAGGAGTGCCCCATCCCTGGGGCCGCCCCACGGCCGCGGCCCCTCCGGCCGTTCCACGCTCCGTGCTGCCGCCCCCCCCCGGCAACACGTGGTCCGCGCCGCGCCCCCCCGCCCCCCGCGGCGGCCCCTCCGCCGGGCGAAACCACCTGGCACGAGAGGGGGGCGCCCCTACTCCTCCGGGCTCCGCCCCGTTAAACGGGCGATGGGCTCCCGGCGCGGCGGGAAGCAGAGCGCTCCTTCTCCCGTCCGGCTGCCGCCCTCCCTTCCCATCGGCCACCCTCCGCCTCCATCTCCGCGCCGCCGCCGAGCAGCAGAGTGCGGCCGCGGGAGCCGCCAGGTGAGTGAGGGCGGGGGAAGGAAATGGCCGGCGCGTCGCTGCCCGTTTAAGGGCCTCCCACGTCGCTCCGCCATGTCCGGCGGCCCGGCCCCTCCCGGGGCTCCCTCACTGCCCCCCGCCCGCCCCCGGGGCCTGAGGAGCTGCCGCGGGGACGCTCCCGCCGCCCCCGCCGCCCCGCAGGTGAGCCCGGCAGGTGAGCCCGGCAGGTGAGGCCGCCGCGGCCCCGGGCGGGAGCGGAGCGGGGCCGGGGCGTTATGTAAGGGCAGGGGCGCCGCGGGCGGGGGTCGGAGCGGGCGGGCAAGGCACTGGGCGGTGCCGGGTCTCGGCCAGGGTGGCCCCTCGGGCTCGGGGCTGTCTCCCCTCACGGCTCCGGGTGCTTCCCTGGCGGCGCGACGGGAAGCGAGGGGCGCTCGCCGGTCCCGGCAGAGGCATTCCTGCACGGAAAGCTGTGAGCCCGGCTCTGGGGCGGGAAGGGTCTCTTATCGCTTGTTTTCGATGGGAGAGGTGGAGTGTGTGAGCCAGGAAAGGAGCCGGTGGTATGTAGCGCTCAGTTGCTTCCCAGCTGTGGAAGATCACCGTCACGAAGAAGCGCGCGGTGGCGTTTGTATTAATGAAAGATTGCAGAGAATACTAGGAGAGCTGCACGATCGCTGGTTTTTTCCTTAAACGTACTTTCAAGTAGTCCCGAAAAGTCACCCAACCACCGTCAAAGGGCTGAGCTGGATTTTTTTCAGCGATTTTCACAGCCAAAGACTGTGGGTGCTTAAATCAAAGTGAGGATCTGTTTGACTCTTTGACACTTCTTTATCAAAGTCTGGGGTTTTCTGAGAACTTTCATGAAGGCTATTGTTGTTCTTTTTTGGTTGGTTGGCTTTTTTTTTTTTTTCCCCTATAGAGAACTTAACCTGTTCCTTTTCTCTCTTGGATTTTGTAGCAAAGATGCTGAGCTTTTTCCGCCGCACGCTGGGGCGCCGGTCCATGCGTAAGCATGCGGAGAAGGAAAGGCTGAGAGAGGCCCAAAGGGCTGCAACCCACATCCCTGCAGCTGGGGACGCCAAATCCATCATTACCTGCCGAGTAGCGCTGCTGGACGGGACAGATGTCAGCGTGGACTTACCGGTACGAGTGATCCAAGTGTGTTTTTGAAATACACGTGGTTTGTGTTGCTCTGATGTGGATTGCTGTTTTCAGGTTAACTAAAGGCATTGCTCTTTGTTGTTGGCAGCCGACCCTGTGACTTGATGGTCCACTAAGTTACTGCTTATAAAAAGATTCTGAAAGAATAGTTAACTTCACCATTCACTGAAACTTGAGAGAGTGTTTTGTTAGATGTCATCATGCCTTACACACTGAATGCTTCCTAATGTTTTAATGTAATTGTTGTGCCAAGGCTTAACTTAGAGAGGGTAACCTGTTGGATGAATTAGATTTTCCTTTTGGTGAGTTATCTGTCTTGAGAAAGAAAGTGAATCTCTTGGTGTAACTTGTTGAAGAGGAGGGATGAGCAGAAGTACTTGCAGGGATTTCTGTGTGGGTTGGGTTTCATTTGGTTTTGCGTCAGGGATGCAGTTTTTAACGCAAACTTGGGAGGGGAAGAGGAAAAATCTACTTCCTTCCGTCCTCAGGGCATATGATATAGCTGGGATTGTCTCAGAGCATGGTGCTTTATTGGGAGTGAGGTGTTAGCCACTGTTTTACATTTCTAAAACTTCCTTAATATGCACGTGCCTATTCTGCTTGCCTAATTATATACCTGGTTTTGGCCAACAGGAAGAACAGCAGCACCAGAAGTGATGTGCTCTGTTTTTCCATTACCGTGTGCTAGAGTTGTTAGTGACTTGTTTTGAGCTTGCAGAGCTGAGCGTTAGGAAGTTAGGAAGGTGTGGATCTGCAAGACCTGACGAGTTCCATAGTATTTTGGCTGCAGTCACAGTTGTGTTGGTATTGGAACTGTTGACTAGAAAAAAAAGCCATTTCAAGACTGGCTGCTCCACAGAGCTCTTTTTTCCCTTTCTTATTTAATGGTGGAGTGTTTAGGTAGTGCGAGGAAGTAATTTTGTTGATTGAGCAGTGTTGTTGATGTGGTGAGCAGAAATAACTCCAGTGATACCCAGAACTCCAAATAATCTAGAGGTAGAGAAACCCTTTGGCATCTTTATTTGCAAAATGACAGTACAGATAGGCGTTTATAGAGGGTAATAAAATTAATTTGTAAATCTCTGAAGCAATGTAATGAACATATCCAGTGCTGCTTAGTGCCTAGGATGTTTGATTTGAGGCCAGGAATTCCCACAAACACTTTATAGCAAGAGTTAACACTTAAAAAGTACTCAAGTTTAAATTGGTGTCTCTACATAACCAGAGCAGTAATCTTTGGAGCTGGAGTTGGCTCTGTAGGCAAATTCCTGGCGGCTCTAACAACATTTCTAAGGCTTTGAGGAGCATAAATTGAACCTGAAGAGGTGTCACGACCTGCCACCTGGACTATAAATCTCAGACCAGGGTGCAGTAGTAACTATTTCTACAAAAAACTCTTCTCACTCTAGATTTTTTTCTTTAAAAGCCGATGTAGACCCTTGACTGTGGACATCTAAGTTACGAGTAAAAATAACCAAATATGCTAAATAAACATAGCCAGATGCCATAATTACAGCACATCATCAGTGGCTGGCTTGTACCCGTTTCCTCAGAGACTGAAAGACAATAAATTAAAAGTAAATCAAATGTTTCATTTCAAACTCCCTAAAGTGTTTATTTTTGTTTTTCCACTTGCATCATTCATATTTTGGGGTTGACTCTTAAAAAGGAAAGAAAAAAATAGTAGGGGAGACAGGATGAAGTGAGGGGTACAAAATCTTGGCAAAACAACATTTTTTTCTAAAATGTAAAGCTTAAATTAAAATGCATGTGTATATATATTTTTTCTTTTACAAAAACTTTCTTTGAGAATCTTTGTGCTCTTTGAGCTAAGATCTTTTCAAAGACTGGTGCTGTTACTTTGTTGGCAGTACATTCCCTTTAAAATTAACTCTTTCTCTCAAAGAGGTGCCCCCTTGTCTGCCAGTTCAGTTGTGCACAGTCACATTGTCTACCTAAGCGCTGTGAAATTGTTTTGTTTTAAAAAAACCAAAAAAACAAAGCTTTTCTTAAGAATGAATCATTTAGCAAATAGGTTAGTTCGCAGCCAGAGAAAGGATTGTCCTGGCAGGAATGAATGCCATACCTTTTTAAATCCATGGCTACACAAATACTTTACAGTGGCATAAGTTGTTGCTGCCACAGGAAGAAAAGATGTTGCTTTCGTTATTGCGTTTGTCCTTGTTTTCTCATACCCCTTGGCAGAAGAAACAGTTTTTTAGCAGCCAGGCAGTAAGCTAAGTCAAGAAAATGCTGTGGCTGAAAATAATCGGTATAATTTTGTTATGTAGTTTCCAGCTGGAGCGATTCTCCAATCTGGTTCCCCATGTGCCTCCCCAAATGTGGTGAAGAAGCATTTAGAGGTGATACCAGGCTTAAGTTTGCCCAAAATGCTGTTGAGTTGTGTCCTTATAGTGAATTTGCTACTGAGAACAGTATTGTGTATTTACAATCATTGATATAATCGAACCTGAGATTGCTGAATTTCTGTTTAACTTAAAAACCAAAGCAAAGGCAAAAACGACAATAAGGAGTAACCACAAGGGACATTACCATGTAAGCCAAACACATTTCAGAGTCATTAAGCAGCAAAGACTGATATTTTATGAATATTGACAATGAGACAGAAGGGGCAGGTTGTAAATGATGCAGTTGAGATTTAATTTATTAAACACAGAGCCAGGATTTGCGCAGTAACTCTGCTTTTTGTCCAGTGATCTTATCTTTCGTGTCTGTCAAACCACTTAATCTTTCTGTTTTTCTATGTCTTCTGTTGTTTTTAATTAGAAAAATGCCTGACTTGAACTTTTCAAAGCTGCAGTCATACATAGTACATAGACTGGATTCTTTGTAAGAAGCTACTGCTCTTGCAGCTATGTCAATGACTGAAGAATGTCAGTGTCATGTATACTATTTACTGACACCTTGGTATGTTCAAAATGGGAGGCATGAACTTAATGTGAGTTATCAGTGTTCTTTTGGGGCAGATTGAAAGGTGTCAGGATTTTTCCCACAGCTTCATCTCAGATTTAAAGTTGTGTTTTGACCTGGTGTTTTTTCCTCATCTGTTACCACACTTTTGAAGCTTTGTTTCTCCAAATGCATTCAGACATTTTTACAGACTTAGGTGCTTAGTGAAACATTAATAAGCTTGTTATTTTGTTTATCTTTAAAAAGTTTTTATAAAATAGGTGTTGTCTGTAAATGCTGCTGTTGATATTGTTCATTATACATTCTGCTTTTCTGCTAACTTGAGTTCAACTTGGACGACAGTCATGTTGTGCTTTTACTCCCAATTGTTTAAGGTCCGTGGGTGGAATGTTTGCTCAGTAGTATGAGTGGGGAGAGGACAAAAACTCTGACATGCCTTATCTTACTTTTCATCCTGTTCCCAAGCAAAACTAAACTACATCTTCCCCCACTGCACTTCTGGAATTCCCAAAGCTCAAAAGCCGTGAACAGCCCTGGTTTATTACCTGAAGATTCCATTAGCTCAGTCATACCAGTCTGGTCTGTCAAGGGAACCCCTCAACAGCTGGAATATTGGCTCTCCTGGTGGTCATGGTTTGTGAGGAAAGACAGGTTGTGGAGGGTGGGGGGGGAGTTGAAGGCTGTTTTTATCTGCGGTCACCAACAACTTACTAAATAATTGGGAACAAAGATGTTTGTCAAGAATTTGAAATAAAGTGCTGTTTTGAGTAATAGAGAGCTCCAGATTTAAAATCAAAATATTTTAAAATTGAGTATTCGCTTTAGTCAGTTCTATGCTATCCATGATACTAATTGGGAGAGGGAAAAGCTAATGTAGATAGAGGGGAGGAATGATGACATAAATAAGGTAAATACGTGCACTTGGAATATGCACCCTTTTGAAATTTTTTTAATTGCTTTTTGTGGGGAAACAAGGTCAGCCTTACAAGAGAGACAGATAGTAAGTATAGGGTCTTACGGAAGCAGAACTGTACTTTGTGGAAGCCAGGAGTGTTTCAGTAAAAAACCTTGACCCTGCTTAACCCACAATTTACATAATCTTCTCGTGGATAATAGAGCGTTAATTGTATTCCAGTTTCTGTACATGCAACCTGTTTCAGGTAAAAGCTTCCTAGTGGTATAAGATGAAAGACACAAATTATGAGCATGGATGCTCTCTGAGTAGTTTTTCATCTTGGAATATTCCTTACTTATACATGCATGAAATTTGATACGGAGATTGCAAAATGAGATGGTTTTGTCCTTATAATGAAGTATCATTAAAACAAGGTCTTGTATAAACCAGTCCAAGGGCTGTGTGGAATAGTGGGATTGAACTAAGCTGTTTAGACTTTTGGAGTATAAAATAAGATTAAAAAGGACTTTATTTGTCGTGATTATTTTAAATAAAATTTTAAAATCTATCCTGAATGCGAAAATCATTAAGGAGAGCCAATGACTTTTTGTTTGAAGAGAGATGGTTTGTGTTGATCCAACTACAAGATCAGAGATGTATTGTGATAGTTGATTTTACTCAGTAATGCACTCTGGTTTATTAAAAAGTTGTAGAATATTTGTGGCCACTTGGTGAATATTTGTACATGTAAATATGAAATACATAATGCTGTTTGTGGCATGGATGCTGATTAGCAAGAAAATCTAATACTGCTAAAAATGTTGGAAAATCAGTCATCAAATAAAATGAGTACTCTGAGTGTTCAAGGCTAACTTCTAAAGTTTCAAAATAAAGCTCAGCTGACAAAAGTAGTAATTACATAAACATTTGAGCATACCCCTTTGTGCGTGTGTTAAGGCTATAAAGTTTTGAATTAAAACTTTTTTTCCCATATGGTCTTCTTTTTGAAAGTACTGACATGCTTTTGAGCGTTTGTTCAAACTACTGAAAGACCTTTAGGGGACTGAAGCTGGACAAAATCAGTCCTGAGCCGTGTGTTCCAAAGCAGAGGCACTGTCTGTGCGGTGTGAGGGCCCCCAGCCATAGCGCAGGGTGAGCCAGTGCTCCCTGGGGTGCCAGATGGAAATGCCCGGCGACACTGAATGTAAGGCAGGCGATGCTGAGCTGTTCCAGCACGTGTGAGCCGCACAGGCTGCCTGCAGCGAGTCCTGCTCCAAGTGCAGCCGCTCTGGGGCAATGGCAGGCGAGCGTTTCAGTCGCGGTGCGACGCTCCATGCCCTGGCACTGTTGGAAAGGAGGGAGGAAGGGAGCAGCTGGCAGCAATCTGTGCTGCTTGCAGAGTACATTGTTTGGCCTGCAGTGTGCTGCCAGAGTGTTTCTGGGGCTGGTGCTGCAGGCTGGTTTAGTTGCCTGAAAGTTTAGCATTCTTAACTCGCAGTGTAACAGTGGATTTTTTCTGAAGTCCTGCTTTCCTGCTGAACTGCACCTGTAAAGAGCTCAAAGGCTTGGGACTCTCTGGTGCTCTTAGAGTGCTCGTGAGAAGCCTGCAGGTGGAACACCAAATATAACTGAAATGTTTGAGAATGTAATCGGGGGGGTAATTTAATCTGTAAACCTTAATGCTGAACAAGCAGTTTGGATATATTCTATATTAGAATTTAAAAAATCAGTTAAATCAAATTCATAGTTAGAAGATAAAAACTTTCAGGGAGATGAAACGGACTTCCTCAAAATAAACTGACAGATATGAATGTTTTGAGTCTGTCTTTTTATGTAATAGGGTCAACAAGCCTGAGCACAAGACATTAAAATCCTTCTACATAGCACTCGAATGTACAGTTTTGATGGGTATTGAAATCAGTTCTTCATTATGAAGATTTTTGGGAAAATGCCTTTTTCTTTCCCCAGAGAATAAAAGAACAAAATGTTTCATCCCAAATGCTTATCTTCCTATATTCATGAGACACTGAATAAATAGAAGAATTGATAAGCTGTGTCTCTGGAGGTAGAAATTCTCCCCAGCCTTCCAGCCTGCAGGGCTTTATATTCACGAGCATGCATGGCAGTGTTTTCAAAAACTGAGGATAAACCAGAGAGGGAAGCAGAACTAATGTGTCGGTGCCAGTGGCATCTTTAGATGAACGAGAAAACTGACTGGAGAGTTTGGACAAGTTATTTGAAGGATTGGTGCTCAGAGTTTGAGGAGAGGAGCTGCTCCATTTGTAGGTCAGTACTTAAAGCCGGAAGAAGATCAGGGTGATACAAATAATGTGTACTTCTAACACTGCCTTTGTAAAGATAAGGGGTTTTAACCCTCCAATTCTCCAGCAAACCTTAATGGTGTTAACTATAGACACCATTTGCATGATATTGAGATGAAATCTTTTTCCTTTGAGGCTCACTGTTGGAGCTTTCTCTTGGCCTCGTTGTTCAAAACCTGTGGTTTGGGAGAAGGGGATTTACCTCATTAAAAAAATGGACAGGCTCATCTGCTGGTTCTGTGCTGCTGTGGTCTGCAAACGTGCGTAGGTGACATCCTAGCAACTGGGTAGCTGTAAATCCTGAATAGGGATCCATACCTTCTGTGTCTCTGTGTGTGTGTAAATAGTATATTTCTAAGGAAACTGGTATGCATATGAATGGTAACCCTCCTGATGAGCTGACAAAAGCCAGGAAGGGAAGTTTTTGCCACTCGGTAGCTACTGAAGACAATAGCTATTGGTAGTTATTGTAAATAAAAAATAGTAACATGATCACTTGAAGAAATCTGAACAGAAAGTACAGCTGCAAAGACAAAAGGAATAATAAGTCCCGTGAAGGAAATGTCTATTCATCTAATTTTTTCAATGTTCATTTTGTATAGGGATCTCCATTTCTTCATAAAGAAAGAAATAAACAGGAGAAAGATTATTTTCTGATAAATATTTTAATTTGTAAATTTATTACGTGGGTATTTTGGTCTGGGTTTTTTGGGTTTTTTTGTTTGGTTGGTTTGTGGGTTTTTTGTGGGGGTTTTTTTTGTTGTTGTTGTTTCTTTGTTTTTTGGGGTTTTTTAAGTTTTGGAGAAAAGTAACTACTTTGCTGTGATTAAAAACCTTGAGAAGTGAGCCATTCAGCCGGTGCTCACCCAGCACAGGTTTTTCTCCAGTTGCTGTGAGCCTGTGGTGCTTCTCCAGTGCTGGTGTGTACTGGCTGCTTTAGTACTGAAGGTGGCTTTGACATCAGGCAGGCGAGTTTGGAGCACCTGGCTGGCTTATCCTCATGGATGTGTGTCCACGAAATAACTGATGCCTCTGAGACCAGGAGAAGAGGCTGTAAATGCTGCCTTTCAAGTTTTAGGCAGTGGCTGAGATGCCTGAGCTGAGGAGAATGTCTCGGGATCACCTTACCCCGGCAGTGAAGGGACAAACCAGCACGCCGAGGTGAACACCCAGCCTTGTTGCTGAGCTACCGGGGTTAAACCCAGCCTTTGTAACACCTACTCAGCCAGCAATTGCAGTTATTAAGAGCAGCAGGAGATGTCATTAGTTGGGAACATCCCTTTCATTGGGGAAAGGGGGGGAGGGGGGCGGTGGCCATGTGATTCATGCCGAAGTGATCAGACGATGCTTTTATCCAGTGTGGCAAAACCAGTAGATGTCCTGCCATATATATAGTGGTATATTTTATTTACGTTTTCCTATTGTTGATTCTCCTGCTGTGAGATGTTTGCTGTTGCTTCCTAGAGAGAATAGCCAACTGTGTAAATCGAGTAGTCAGGTTTTACTGAATTGCAAACCCCTGAGGAGTTTAATTTGTGCCCTGAAGGGAGGACCAGCCACTGACTGGACTGCTTGTGAGTGGAGTTGTTAATGATTCATCCGTAACCATTAAACAGTTTGAAAATATTTGTCCTTTGAGTGTAACCTGAGCTCTTCTGCAAGAAGGAGAGTGGTAAAAAAGCACGGGGTAGCAGCATGATAAAAATGTCACTTTCACGGAATCACAGAGTATTCTGATTTGGAAGGAACCCACAAGGATCATCGAGTCCAACTCTTAAGTATATGGCCCATATGGGATTTAAACCCACAGCCTTGGTGTTATTAGCACCAATGTTGCCATGAGAAAGTTAGGGCAATGTTTCACAGGAAATGTAGTAAAAATATATCTTTGCTCTTTGAAAACACTTGAGATTGTGGGTTTGTTGAATACAAAGAAATTAATTTTGATTAATGAAAGTTGACTGGTTACAAAGCATTAATATTTTTGGTTGCCATTTGTTTGAGGAAGGACTTCAAGTAAGTAAAGCATGTGTGACCCTTTTGCTGACTTGAAGCAAATACAGCTGCTGATGATTTAAGTCATATGCAAAGTAGTACATAATTAATTCCATGTTGACAGCCCTGGTGATTTAAGTCAGAAAACAACCAGTAGTCCTGCAAATCTTTCCACAGCCCCTCTACTGCTTCTTCAGGGACTTTATCCCACATTAGTTATTCTGGGTCCAATTAATTTTCAAATCCTCTGCTCAGATTTCCAAAACGGTGAACACACTGTGAAACTAATTTGACACTGCAGAAATAGAAGTTTCACTTGTTAGTAGTCTGAGATAGTACGTGTAGTATTCCAGGCAGGAGTCAAAGTGCTCCTATCAGCAGCAGGGAATTTGACTTAGGTAACTCATTAATTTCTCTTTTTAAAGATGACCTGTGGAAGAATCGAGAACGATCTAAAATGTTCTGCTCAATAAAGGGAGCTTTTTCACTAGTTTTAGACAAGATGCAGAAAGTGTCATGCAACACAGAGTGGTTTTTCTAGTTCTGCTGTTGTGGGTGCTGAATTGATTTCACTTGTATCATTCTATTGTTGTTTAAGTAGAAGACATCCTGTGTTGAGAAAAAATATCAACAGTGATATTTCAAGACCAAGGCTACAGGCTCAATTAGTGGAAGAAAAGTGTAGGTTTGCATGTATAGATGGTTTGCCATAAGGCTTCTGTTAGGTACTGGTGTTTAATAAATCTGCTATTGCCTGAGAAGTAATTTTTTTCCTGAGGCCAACAGAAAACACTTCATCTGAACAAATTTGATGAGGTTGACATCTTAGTATTTGCATTATACAGGGTTTTGTAGGTGCTGTATGTGAAGTTGCCTGCTGGCCCAAATGCCTTCAATTCCTGCTATTCTCCCCAGTACCTGGAAACAAATAACTGTGTGAGAATTTGCTTAGACAGGCTCAGTTTACAAACTTTTTTTGTGATTTTGCTTTGAGCTGTGATGTGATGTGTTGTGTTGGATTTAACTTATACATCAAGTTAACCAATTATTATGATTGCAAAGTTGAATATACAATATTTGAAGATCAGGGTAGAGGAAGGTAGCAAAAATTATGCATGCAACTTTACTTACTTAGATATTACTTACTGATTACACCAGGTTATTTCTGAGAATAAGAATTTGGCTGGCCCAGAATTTTGAGAGGTGTACTGAATCAGCTAATTAGTACTTTGCTAAAAATATTCTTAGAAAGTTAGCCCATTTCTCACATTGTGAATGTATAAATATTAAGATAAAAGATTGCAAGATGGTGGCTTTAGAGAAAAAGAGAAACCCTTAAGCAGCTCGCAGAGTAAGCATAAAAGATGTCTGCATTTCTTTGCATTTAATTTTTTTAACACTATGACTTTTACTTTGATCTACTAATTTATTAATGTATTTTATTACATTTAAGCATCTTTAGTATAATAACTCTTAAGCTATTCTTTCCATTTATTGTTATAAAGGAGCTCATAGCATGAAAAATATATGTTGTGTAGAAACTGCTCGGTGCTATTTATGTGTCTTCTCTTTAAAAACAACTGTTTAATTTTTTAGATCATCACTGTAAAAGTGATGTTTCCTTGGGGCCAGAGCTGTTTTTTCATAAATTATGTATGACCATATGAGCTGGCTTTTTGCACCTAGAAGTCAGTTTTATGAACTTAGTTTTGTAAATGTGATATCTAAATGCTGTTTATTCAAGTTGCTTGCCCCAGCCTGTTTCCTGGTTGTTAAAAGCACTTGCTAATGGAATGCTATCTTCTAATTGAATGGGCTTTGCTACCTGCTTCAAAACTGGTGAATCTCCTAGATACCAAACAGTAGCAAATTCATAAGCAATTTGCTGTACTTGGCTCCAGAAGTTTTCCAGTACCTTAGTTATTGCAATTGTATTGGCTGTGTTTCCAGTTCTATTGAATGTCAGTGAGTAAGGAAAGCCTAAAAGGAAAAATGATAAAATGACATTTTAACCGTATGTTGGGCAAGTCAGTGTTGATGTTATCCAAAAAAGGAGATTATGCAAGTTCTTTACAGATATTATATGTGTTTCTTGTGGGCTGTACGTTTGCCTTTGAGAAAAACAGCCACCAAAAAATATGAGGGGAAAAAAAAAAGTGTGCACATTGTATTTTCAGAAACTAAATTTTTTAAATTTGTATATAATGTATGCCTAGAAAAAGGTAGATGCTACAATAAACCTACCTGCTGTATACTAAATCCTGCTATCTTTTCAGAAAAAAGCCAAAGGCCAGCTCCTGTTTGAACAGATCATGTATCATCTGGACCTTATAGAAAGTGACTACTTTGGATTAAGGTTCATGGATTCGGCACAAGTGGCAGTGAGTAGTTATGCTCTTTTTTTAAGCAACAGTCTGAAAGTTAAACCTTAATACTGACAAAAATGCTATAAGAAAGCTGCCTTTTGTGAATTAAGTTTTGTGCAGAAGCTCTGTGGTGTGTGATTTTCAGTGTCCCCAAATTTAATTCCACTTCCAGCACTCTTAACATATTACCTTATTGTTGTCTTTTTCTTTCTTGTTTTCATGTGTTCCTGTTACACCTTCTGTTGTCACTAGGCAGGCTGGTCCAGTAGGACCCCAGAGCCTGGTGTGTCACATCAAAACTCTTGGTGCTGATGATGCAGAGAGGAAGGGGCAAAACTAGAGAGTGTGCTTGGCCCTTCATTGTTCTACAGAGAGGAGAAAGTTTTCCTTTGCAGGTGCCATCAGCTTTGTCGTCAGCAAAAGTCACCTTGTTAATGTCTGCTTGCAAGAGGGTATACCTTTGTTTTGTTCAAATCAGATGTGACTCAGACCTGCAACTCTAAGTTTTTGGGAGGATAGGGGTGTGTTTGTATGTATCAGTTTGAGTAGAGGGCTCTTCCAAGCCCAAGTTGTTGGTGTTTTATTGTGTGTTTCTAAAAATGTAACAGATTTTGAAATCAGAAGTAGGGCATTGTCTGAAGCAACCACAGTTCTTTCACTTGTGGGCTATGCAATTTTATATTGATACTTTTTATAGTCAAGTACTTAATCCTGCCCCCAGGGTAGCTGCAAGTTAAGTGAGTCTTCAGGCGAGGAATGTTTTCTTCTCTGCCCTGCATCCCTGTAACTTAAACCTGTATTCACTTAGCCCAACATCCCCAGGTGGGATGAGATCTGAATTTTCCTGCTACATATGTCAATCTTATTTGTTAATGTATAACCTACTTGGTTTTGTGTTTCAAGACCACTTCAGAATTATTTCATGGTTAGGATGGCAGAGGGGAAGCACAGAGAGTTGTTGCTGAGCTAAATATCTGAATTGTTCAAGGTCAGCATACAAAATGGAGGCAGTGACTTGTATTCCTTTACTTCTGTGAAGGTCTATGTCCAGATCAATCTGAACGTGATCTCTTAATTATTGCAGCTTTGTACAATGGCAAAAAAAATCCACAAACTTGAATCTTTGAAGGAAGCTGACACTTAAGACACAGTGCTCTGCCCCAAAGCACACTTATAACCTGGTGGCTTCTTTTTTAAAATTATTGCAATCTAATGTTATGCTTAGCTTGTAATTGTAGAGAAATGTGCTTGGAGAAAATCCTTGGTGTTCAGCATCTGAAGAAAACTTCATGGCTAGTGGGATTAGCTGCTGCTGGTCTGTAGTTCCCAGTAGCGAAAGTGGTCTTAAACCTCCTGCAGAACAGAGACATTTAACACTAAGGAGAGAAAAACATTACACTAGAGGATGGGTGGCGTTCAGAGCCATGCATACCAAAAGCAATGAGAACACAGCCCATTATGTACCATTTTATATTTCTTAAAATCATGTTAACTGCTCACCATACGCAGTTCAGATGCTGAGTATTGGTGGTGAAGGACTGTATTGCATTTATCTTCTTCCTTCAGAAAAACAATTAACTCTATGGTTTCTGCCATGTGGCTTCTGATGTATTTCCCTGTCTCTAGATCTCCTAAGAGTGGATTTGTGGGTTAGTTTTAACTGGTAAAATTATCTATATGATAAGTGTTTTTTCTCTTACTTACCTGTTAGCAAATAAAGCCATTTCATCTTGAAATGTGTTAATAAGAGTTAATCTCTTCTGCCACAGCAATGGCTCATGCCTTGCTTTTGTCTAGCAAATTACTACTGCCAGTCCAGAGAGCACCTGATTGAATATTTGATCCTACACAATCTGCCAGGTACAGGGGATTTCAAACTTGGTTTGCTTCCTTTTCTTAACTATGTGTGACTGAAAAGCAGCAGAGTAGAGATAACAATCTGTTTAAACTGGACCTTAATGATGAACTGTGTATAATGAAGCAGAAAAGACTGCATTTTGCCAGAAGAGCTGAATGCAACAGCCAGAGATAATTAATTGCTTTTAGAAATGAAGAACTGTTGCGATAGCAGCCATTCCTGCTAAAGGAGCTGGCAAGTTCTAGCAGAAACTCAATCTGCAGCTGGAAACAAAGAACAGAGACTAATCAAGTGACTTGTCCAAGATTATTCAGGAGACCTGTTAAATAAACACAGTAAGAATCCAGTCCCTTACTGTAGACAGAATTGTCCACTGGCTCTGACGGAGATGATCTTTCTGCTGCCCAATTTAAGTCTAAGAATATTATTTTTCTAGCTAGTTACACCTCCTGATACAAACTAGCAACACGGAGTGAAACAAAAATTTGAGAAATCCCCCACTTGTTTTAACTACAAATGGGTTTTCAGTGGGTTTATTGTGAACAACTGAAGGATTGCTGCTTTTTTTCTTCTTTTCTGCTGCTGACATGATCACTAGTTGGGTATTAGATTTACTGGGGAGGGGGGAAACCCAAATAATAGAAACTCTTCCTGACATTTTGGATTTTAGTATTCAAGTATTCAAGCTTCTTTGAAGTAAAGTTCTCAAAACAATTAGTGAAGCGAAAGAATTTTCATTTTCATGTGATTTCTGTGTTCATTGTAGTCTGACATTTAGGAAGGGACCAGTTTTAGTTTCATCATCTTATTTAACAAACCTCATTTGCCCAAACTTCTTGAAATGTTGCTGGGTCAGGATTTGAGGGGGTTTTGTATGTGTTTTGTTTTTAATTTCTGCAGCAGCGAACTATTTTAGTAAGGACTTCCAGTACTCTGTGCAGTCTGTTGTGTGTATTGCCTTCTGTTTAGCAAATTTTATCTCTGATTTTCAGCAATAGGCTCTGCTGTGCAAACCCTCATCAAAAGTAAACTTTTTTCCCAGGTCCACTTGAATTCCATTTTAATCACTTGGAATTAATCTCAAGTTTCTTGACGTCTGTGTCTGTCCATTCATGTGTTGGTTTTGGGGCTGGTGGTTTTTTTTTTGTTTTGTTTCATTCCCACCCCCACTTAAAAGCAGCTCTGTTTTCCCTTCTTCCATGCACACCCTCACCACTGAGCAGAGCTCCTGTGGGTAGCAGCAGCCAGAGCCAAGCAGAGTGAAATGTTGTCGGTGCCTGTCATGGGCCTGCCTCTCTGTTGCCTTCCCATGGAATGTGGAGGAGATGAGAGAAAACAGGAGGGAGGTGAAACAGGGGCTCAGCCAGTCCTGGAGCCTAGAAAGGGCTCTCTTTGCCATTCCTGTATCTAAATCACCTCCAAGCCTCCAATGGTTAGCATGTGTATTTTTCTGGCAGAGGAAGGAGTAAGTAAACTCTCTTACAGCAAGTGAGTTTGCAGAATAGGAAAAATTATTGTATGATTTCTTTGAAGAAAAAAAAATTGCTCAACTCCATTTCACTGGTAGTGTAAGCAACATTTATGTAAATATTTGCTTCATTCCTCTTTAAGCTTCCTGCTTTATTTTAAAAATATATCTGATACATTTCAGATAGCTCTCTGTAGCTACTTAGTTTGAATGGGCAATGAGAGCACTCTCAGCTGTGTGCACAGCAGCAGCAGATGGTTCAGTTGTTCTCATCTGCAGCTAATACAGCAATCAGTCACAGCCCGGCTGTGTTACAGGCTGACTTCAGCTCTCTGCAGAAGGCAGGGCTGTTCTGGAGGCAGGAATGTGTTTGCACTTGGCATTGCAACCTGAAAATACCGGTTCTTTTTCATATCCCTATTGCTTTTCTGTCCTCCCTGGGGCTCGCTGTGAACTTCATGTCACATAGTTTAACAAAAGGAGCGTTGCTAAGTATATAATTCATCTCTATTAGTTGCAAGGTGACATTTGGGATTGATCTGATGAGGTGCTGTTCCCCGGGCATGGTGAATTGTGCAGGACATGGTGTATTAGGTAGTTGGCTCTGGCTGTTGAGTCAATGCAATTATGTTGGATAGGGTGCCATGTTTCCTGTTTAGATGAGTCGCCTCCTTTGGAGGAGGGAGCTGTTTGCCATGCACAGCATTAGGAAGGAGATCTGTCCCGCTAGCTGTGTGTTGGATTTCCACCTTTAACTTCTGGTATAAACTCTTCAGCAGTGTGATTATGTGCAATTATTTTGGGGAGCACAGTGTATATGTGTAGGTGTTTCAGTCTGCCAAGTACAGCCTTTTTCCCGTGCTGTTGTACACAGTGTAAGTCAAGCCATTATTTTGGCTTCATGTCTAGTATATAGCTTATAATTAGCATTAGTAGGTGAGGCGGTAACTTGTTCTCCCATGTGACTATTGCTAAAATGTCACCTGTGAATAGATTTTTTTAGAATTGGGTAGAGCCGACTCTGATGTTGGGACATAGACAGCTCTGCTGTTACTGCCCTTGAGTCATCTCAAGAAAATGCCTGAAAGCCAACAATATTTATTTTGTCTCTCCCCTTCCTGCCCCAAGTAAACATCACACACAACTGAGTGCCAGAGTCTCCAGCTATGATTTATGCTTCTCTGGCACATTGTCACTGGCTGACCTACTAATGTGTGAATTAAGTGTTTGTCTGGACAGGATGAAAATCTAGTGAAGTGGTTTGTTAGAGTGTTTTTTTCTTTTAAGTAGATAGTGCTGTCTTGAAGATTTGCTTTAAATAAGGCACTACAGGAATGTTTCTGTTGTTCAAAACTGACATTTTGCATTACAAATTTGGAGCAAAAAGATCTTCAGTGAGCACAGAGAGAGCTGTGAATTGTGAAAGATTTGGATTAGATTGTTTTAACAAACTACTTGTTATTCAAAGATGGTCTTCACTGACACTTCCTTTTTTGTTCTTTCTGGGAGATTTCTTTATTGATAATTCAATGAAATTAATTTATTTTTCAGCATTGGCTGGACAACACAAAAAGCATTAAAAAACAAGTTAAAAGTAAGTGTCCTTTCCATTTTCTCTTGGAACATTGTATTTAACATACAGGAAGCACAGCGAGTTGAAATGGGTGGTGGGGGGCAGTGTCCTGTGAGGGGTGGGGGTGGCAGGTGACAAAAGCCCTGCATGGTGCCACTGATTGTTTAATGCCATCTTCCCTCTGTAGCTCATATTACTTTATTCTAATGTTCTTAATTAAACATGTTATGGGCTCATTAATTATAGTTAAAGTGGAGCTGAGGCAACTGAAGATGTTTTAGTGTTATAGAGCATTATCCTGGCTATAGGAAAACTTGGAGCTTCATGCATGGGGCAGTCCTGCATGCTTGAATCTGTGTTCAGTCCACCAAGTCCTCACCTGCTGCACAAGGGTTTAGTGTGACCTGGCTGTTGCAGTGATGTGTGCTTGGGTAAGATGTTGTCTAGCAGCTTCCTTGCTCTGCACTGTGGGAAGTCT
Organism: Acanthornis magna; assembly: GCA_036785705.1. Lineage (NCBI taxonomy): Eukaryota > Metazoa > Chordata > Aves > Passeriformes > Acanthizidae > Acanthornis > Acanthornis magna. The sequence goes on from JAWUZG010000012.1 coordinate 21,977,430, forward strand.
TCAGGGATTTGTGGTGTTGTTTTAATACAAGAGAGGTTTTGGAAGCACTGAGAGGGAGAAAATTCCTCCTGTCAAATGCCAGAATCAGCAGAGCGATGCACATTTTTAAAGAACTGTTAATCCACCCTTTTGCTGAATTAACTCTTTGGTTTCCAGAAGAGATGATTCCTCCATAGAAGGGTCTCTTAAATTCCCATAAAGTATGTCTAAACTGTGGAATAGAAGGGCCTGAGTTGTCAGCAGTGAGTATTTCCCAGAGCCCTGGGAAGGTGTTGCAGACACCAACAGCATGCCTGGAGGTTTAGTCAACTGCAGAGCCAAGATGCACAGCTTTCTTGGTGATGGATAGAGCCCTTAAATATAGGGATTAACCTAGATTCATGTGCTCTTGGCAGGAAGAATCAAGTTAATGTGATATGACCATTGGGTTGACTTGTAACATATAAAACTATTTTGTGTGCATATTTAAGTGTCCTTTTCACCCTTATGTTCTTCATGGATTTCCCTGGCATAAAGGAATTCCTGCCTTAAGACCTTGTGGCAGAACATAGCCAACCCATTTCAGTCAAGGTCTGTGATGTCATTCTGTGTAATAAAAAAATAAGCTGTCTCGTCCAGTAACTGTTGCCACTGTCTTGCATGAATTCTGCTTTGCAGTTGGCCCACCATATTGTCTGCATTTTCGTGTAAAGTTTTACTCATCAGAGCCCAACAATCTACGTGAAGAGCTAACAAGGTAAGAGGGATTTTGTGTTTGAGAGAGGGACACAAATAAGGCCAGGAAAATGTTTTCTGTAGTATTTATTTAAACACTTGTGGTGTTTCAGATGATTCCTTAAAGCTGCTTACTTACTTGGCTTTTTGTAAGTGTTCCTTTCTTTTTGTAAAGTGGCGGTCTTGAAATAAAGGTGCTGTGACATACAGAGATCTAAATATTTATATATTATTTAATGCACCATTTTTCGTTAGGCAATTTTGTCAACTGATCTGAGTAGCTTATACACAATGGATAGAGGTTTTTACTGGAGAGAACAGACATCATTCCTCTGTCTTTATGCTTCTTAAGCTGTTAGTTTCAACTGCGTGCAGTCATCCTGTCTCTAGGCAGGAAAGCATTGAATTGCAAGTTAGAGATTCTCTTTGGCAAAAAGAAGTTCAGTTAGCATTTCATTGCATGTGGAGACTTCACAGAGCTTACAGAATAAGAAAGTATTATTTTACTGCCATGCTGAGCTGAGTACTATAGATGTGTAGGATTGTAGTATTGAGCAGTGGTTCCTCTTGATTAAAGCATTTCTCTGATCCATTCATAGAACTGCATTTCTTATTGGACTGAGACTACTAGGGGTGCTTTGAAAGAGAGCACAACCTACCATCTGTCAGGAGTATAAATCTGTTGTAAAAGGCAACATGTTCTTGCATTGTCACCGCTGCTGCTGATCCCTTTCGGAGAGTAAACAAAGTTATGTTTTCGTGATAGCTGTAGACATTTCATACCTCAGCCATTTGTAAGGGTGTGAAGTGCATTTGTTTGTTGTTCAGGTTTATGTCTGTGTGGATCTTCGATCTGCACTCTAGCCAAATCCCTTGGAGTGCTACCAGGAGGATTATAGTAGCATTACCCCTTCCAGCCATATGTACCCTGTGCAGCTTCATATTTACATGTGGTAACATAATGTAACTGCTGCTTTTTAATGCCTTCCTGCTGATCTGGGAAGAATGTTTTACTTCCCTGTTCATGTTCCTGAATAAACGTTTAACTATCTTTAAAACCAGTAACCATGGACAAAATTCAGACCTACACCTGTATTTACTGCTATGGAACGTTTTCATCCATCTTGACTGAGTTCTGCCAGTCAGACGTTGCTATGCAGGTTTTAGCAGGGCAAACCTGAAACCTGAGGGCTTTTAAAGTGTCTGCCTACTTAGTTAATCCCCCAGAACAGGAGAGTAGCAAGTTGTCCTTCTGTCTTGAGACAGTGTGGCACCTTAAAGTAGCAGAAGGAGTGAGAAGCAGAGCTTTGCTGCAGGTTACAGGTGTCACTGGCTGGGGCTTTCTGAGGGTTCCACCTTTCAACAGCAGGACACCCAGCTGGAGCTACTTTTCAGCTTCCACAGGTGCAGCTTGCTCATGTTCTCAGCCAGGGGTCATGTAGCACAGCGTGAGAAGTGCTTGAATTTTTTGGGAGTGTTATGTGGCTGGTAAGCACAGAGTGGTCACACGCACTATACACTGAATGCCTGTATTCATTTTTATATCTGAGGTCAGTACCAACCAAGTATTATTCCCCATGTAGAGGCTAGTGTTCAAACAGCTTTGGATAATAAATGGTTTGGCAAATTATTTGTGGATTTCTATGGAACCTGTAGGAAAAACACCTGCATCTGTTTTGTGTCTGTGTATGAAACTATGAGGAGACGCAGACACGTTGAAGCAGAAGTTGTGTGTAAGTTTTCTGGGCATCTGTGCTAAAATTCAGACTGGATACCATGGTTGATGCCAGTGTTTTATACTTGATGAGACTTCTCTTGTTGAAGGGAAGCTGTGTATGATAATGGAGCAAGGGGGCTGCTCTTCAGGATATTGGATCGGAAGAATTGGTGTTGCACACCAAAGGGATTTGTATTCAATATTTGCTCAATTTCTAATCAAGAAGAGTAGAGAATATGCTGTGAAGTTGAGAATAGGCAGTGAAAGAAAGCTGCCTCTGAAGAGTAAACAAGTTGAAAAGGCTGCAGCCTACTGTTTATTTTTTGTCAGTTTGCAGTCAGCTTTCTGAGTTAGATTTTAACTAAGCAATCCATAGTAGAAACTTTTTTTTTGCAAGGCTTTAAAATAACCATTCTTTTATGAGACTGGTATGTGTATGAATAATAAAGGAAAAATGGAAGGTGCAAGTTGTTCTTTGCTCAAGTAGGATCACAAGAGAAAAAAGAAATTATTTACTTGGGTATCCTGTTTATTTTTCCATGCAACACTGTAGTTCAGCTTTTGGCAATTTGTACTTTCGGGTTTGCTTCATTTGAAATGCATGCAGAACACACAAATGCAACTGATAAAGTCTTGAAAGGTCACAGAGCAATTTTTTCGTCTTGAAAACCCATGTAAAAAGTAGAAAACATTTTTATTTGTCAGACTCTAACTTACTCCTGTTGACTGAGTGACACATTAGCAGTATTAGTCACTGACTTATTTCTTATTTAATCTTACAGGTATTTATTTGTTCTGCAGCTGAAACTGGATATTCTTAGTGGAAAGTAAGCAGCCTTTTAAACAATTACAGTGTATTTAGCGTAGTGTTTATTACATATATATTTTGATAATTGTTAAGTTTTGCTTAGTAATGTAGTGTTATTTTTTTTCTCTAAAACACTAGTTTTCTATGCATGAATGCAGAGGGGTGCTTAAATAATGTCGTACTTGTCTCCTGTTAGTTTTCTGAAAATCTACTCATACTTTTTCATTTTCTTATCCCAAACATTTGCAGTTTCTTACTGTCAGTTATATAAGTGGTCTGCTAATGGTGTCAGTTCAGGTTTTAACAATGGAATTCTCTTTTGGCAGATTGGAATGTCCTTTTGACACTGCCGTCCAGTTGGCAGCTTATAACATGCAAGGTGGGTAGGTGCGAGAAGGGAAGGGTGAAGTTGCACAAACAGCTTTGTGCTGACTCTTATTAACTGTTTTAAAAAGTCTGTCTTGTTATGTCCATAAAATAGACTTCCCAGACATTTGTGATCCAGTGGGAAATGCAGATCCTTTTGATTGCACTTGTGCTGAGGGCATGTACAGAAAATTATTCCGTTCATCAGGAAACAGAACAAGGAGGTTCTAAACATAAACAGCTTTGCCCTGAAGTTGTTTTCTCAGGTGCTTATGCGCCAATCTGTCCACTTTCGCACAAGATAGGAGGCCTGCAGCCTTCCTGAATCACTTTGTAGTAACACAGCTCATTTCTTTTTCACAGTATAGTTTCTGCCAAGTGTTGTCTTTGTTGTTTAAATCAGGTATAAAATTGCTTTTGTTTGCACTCAGTTGAAAAGTCCTGTGTATAAAATACCAGCTTTTGACTTCATCTTATTTATAGGAGCATCTTAATGCCCTGTGTCTCACGCTTGTACTTGAGCATTCCTGGTTGAACTGCACTTGTTAGTATTTCAGATCTTCTTCAGCCACAAGATGTGATATATTATCCTTTTTTCTCAGCTATACAGCACTAGGCTTGAGTCATCTGAGATTTTCTTAATCAGTTGTCTTTAACTTATGATTCCAGATGAGAATCTCTTGTTTGGATGAGGGTGCAGTGTTAACAAATGTGAAGTTTCCTATCATTTCCTGGAGAGGAGCTCACAAAAGAAAGAGGGGAGGCTTGAAGTTTTAGAAATGCCTGCTAGAGTAGGCTTTGGGTCCTTATTGGAGGATGTAGGTATATGGCCTTATTCAACCCCGTCTGAGTCTGCAAAAAATCCTGGAGCCTCTGCTGTAAAGCTGATGCACAGTCCTCTCTGATGAAGAGGCAATTTGGAAATGTGTTGTGTGTTTGAGCCCCACAAATTCTCTACACAGCATTCACCTTAAAAATCTGTTGTACTTACTCTGCATGAGGTAGGACTAAGTCACTGAAATTTGTTCTCTTACAAATATTTTTCAAAACACTTTCTTCTTTTCCTCCAGGAAATGCTAATGGCCCTAAATCATGTGTAGATCTAAGAGTTAGGATTAAACTGTGAAGACACCTGCCTTCTTAACCTGCTCTTTTGTGTGGAAGGACAGCAGTTAGAATACATTCTACAGTTAAAAATATTATCATTGTTAGAGCCTTAAGATACAGGTTCAATAAATAAGATTTTGGAAGAACAAAGTCATCTAATTAGGCCATATAGCCACTGCTTTTTGTGGTGGTCTTTTCTCTCCTCTCTCCACAATGAGGCCTGTAGCAGGGCTTTAATCTTACTGTCTGACAGCTGTGTACTTTTATTTAAATCAGCTGGAACCTAAGCTGGCTTTGACAGCATTCCTTTCAACAGAGGCAGGCGTTTTAGTGGGAGTAAATTATTATAGAACTACGGACTTCCTCAGTCAGCATTTAAAAAAAAAAAAAAAAAAGGAGGGGGTGAAAAGACTATTATTATGCTTGCAGTGCTCAGAAATCCAAGAAACAGGTTTTTATATCGTGTCATTTTTGTACCGGTGGAATACTGTGTGCATTTATTTGACTTCTCCAGGTCTTCCCAAAGATGGCTCTATTTTTCTACTCAGACATCTGTAGTTTCATTTTTCAGGCAGGGCAATTATTGGCCTGTATCAGACTTCCAAGGTCCAAGTTACAGAATTATTCCTAATTTTTTGACTATGAGATGAACATTAAGATGCAACTTGAAATTAGTGGGAGGAGCCAGTGCTTAGTGACTTTGAAAATCAGGAGATTTTTCTAAAGGTTTGTAACTGTGAGTTTCAGCATTTTAGGTATTTATCTGTCTTTAAAATTGGACTTGTTACCATCTGTGGAAGATGGAGGTTGTGCTTTTGATGTGGCACACCCCTTGACTCGTATGTTCCAGTATGCTTTCTAAACAGCATCTCTTACTGCCCCTCTGAGTGGACTCCATGAGCCATTTGACCAACCCAGGAGGGTATTTATTATGTACTTAGATGAAAAGGAGAGCAACAAATAACAGCTGCATGATTGTGCCCTGACACAGAGTAATTTTAGCAGGATGGGACCATATTGAATCATAAAACCAGAAACTGATTTGTCAAATGGGCAAATAGTTTCATGAAAAGTGACAGAACTGGTTTTGTTACTTCTCAAGAGGTATTGTTTTAATTCTTTAAGGCAAAATTCATTGTAACTAGTCAACTGTCATCTCAGTCGATAGTTCAGTGATAAAAATGTTGAAAACTTTCTGCAAGAAAGAAAAAAGGCGAGTTTCAGTGATGATGATAAATTCCCTTTATAGGAAGCTTATTAAGGAATATGTCAATAATAGTTTGTAAACATTAATACAAAGCTTTTGTGCAGACAACACAACCATTTTTTCAGTGTCTATAATTTCCATGTCAAAAAGGTGACACTTCTAACATAGGGAGAACTGGAGGAGAAGAAGGAACACAAGAAGAAATTTAGTATTTTAGACTGATGAGAAAAGTATGCAGAAGTTCCACTGTATGCAAAAATATCCACTGTGTTTATTTGGAACAGTTCTTAACAATGTTGTTCTTTTGTAGCTGAACTTGGAGACTATGATCCTGCTGAACATGTCCCTGAGCTGGTGTCTGAGTTCAGGTTTGTCCCCACTCAGACTGAAGAGATGGAATTAGCTGTTTTTGAGAAGTGGAAGGAATGCAGGTACTAGATCTTCCAGTGAATGCTACCCAGCTGTTTGCATGATTTTTCTGTGAAGAGAATGTATTTAAAAGATAGTGCTGACGCTGCTTCTGTGGTCTTGTTTAGGAAGAGAATTTTAATATGGCTCTGTTATATTTTGTAAGAGGATATAATGTAGAAAAAATGAAGCTTTTCAAAGCTCTGAGTAAAATGATAAGGTACAAAATCTTGAAACACAATAATTTTTGCAGCAGCATTTTCAGATTAAAACTTTTAAAAGTGACCTTGATGTTCGTTAAAATGAACAAGTGTCACCAGTGTTTAGATTTTTCACAAACTTTCAGGAAGTTCTTTTCTTCTTTCCTCATATACGAGTTTTCCTTTCTGTGCTTTTTCAGGCATCTACCTAACAGTAAAAATCTTATTTCAGGGGGCAAACACCAGCACAGGCTGAAACTAACTACTTAAACAAAGCTAAGTGGCTGGAAATGTATGGTGTAGACATGCACATAGTCAAGGTATGTTTAACCACAGCGTGGTGATCTTTGGAAATGATAATGTTCGTTTTGTACTACATTTTCAACACTGGCTCTACTTTGAGGGGGGAAAGAAAAGGAATATTGTTCTCATGCAACCTATGTTATAAGTGATCTGGCTTTGTGTCAACATTCCACTCTTTGGTACATATTTCTAGAAGGTATAACTTTCATATCTGCTCTGTGTTAAATGTGTGATTGGTGTGGAAATATATGCTACAGTTTGTATTTAGTCTTGAGTTTTGTGAAAAATCATACTAATTAAAATCTTCTGGGGTCCAGTCAACTACCAGCTGAAAGACTACAAATAAGCATAGATCTCCTGTGGAGAAGCAAATGCAGCAAATGCGTAAGGATGTCTTTATTACACAGACAAATCAAGAAATTTAATTTTCTTCTTTAGTCAGCTTTATTGAAACATCAGCAAACAAGAAAAAACGTTGCATAAGATCATTAAAACACAAGAGTTTTGTTGTATAAGATAAGCAGATATATGTGTAATTATAACACTGGGCAAACAAACTACATGAATCACTGCAGTAAATTGGATAGAGGATCAAACACCAAAATTAATGTAATTTTTATTTTGTGGCAATTAGGCAAGAGATGGCAATGATTACAGCCTGGGACTAACACCTACAGGAGTTCTTGTCTTTGAAGGAGACACAAAGATTGGTTTGTTTTTCTGGTAAGCTCTCTGACAGTACATTAAAATCTAATTTTTATTTTGGTTCTTTTATGATAGAAAAAAAAATTTGGGTTATGAGAACACCATTAATATGAGGTATTTTTGCAGTAAGTTAGTAAAAGTTAGATGTAACCTGCACTTTCTGTTCATCTGGCAGGCCAAAGATAACAAGGCTTGACTTCAAGAAGAACAAACTCACTCTGGTTGTTGTTGAAGATGATGAACAGGTAGATAAATATCTGTTTAGTTAAATCTCAGTCTTGATTATACAGTACTAGTTTACGTACTCGTGATCTCTTTCTTTATATTTAAGTTTTGAGAATTAATGTGGATGCCTGAAAGATTTTTGGTTGTGACTTGGGGGGGAGGAGTGAAATGAAGGGACTTAAGTAAAAGATAACCTTTTTCATCACCCATTTTTTAAAAAGAGAACACCTGGTGAAACTAGAGCAGATACTTTGGAAACAGTGTGCGTTGCGCAAGAAAGGTTAGAAAAAACCCACATACCACATTTAGTAGAATTAATTAATTAAGCAGGTTTCAGAATTATTCCTATGGGGAAGAAATTGCGTATAGCTGAGACAATTAAAAAGTGAGCATTGGTAATTTGAGGAGATTAGATTTGGAAGTGAAACCTGTTGGCCTCATCAACAAGTACCTTCCTGTTGTAATGGTGTCTTTAATTTGTAGTTATTCAGAGGTTTGACTTGTTAAATATACGGACTCCAGCCCTTTCCAACTTCAGACAATGTGGCAGTTGTTCGATACAGGTTCTGAGAAGGTTGATTTTTCTGCCTAAAACATTTTTTTAAATATATGTATGAGGAATCATAAAAAGCAAACTTTATTTGGCTTGCATGGAATTTTAGCTTTGACTTATTCGAGCCCCTTGTAAGTCGTCAGTGTGCTTTGTGTGCTTTAAGGGAAAGGAGCAGGAGCACACTTTTGTCTTTAGACTGGATCATCCCAAAGCCTGCAAACACTTGTGGAAGTGTGCAGTGGAACACCATGCCTTCTTCCGGCTCCGAGGTCCTGTCCAGAAAAGCTCCAGTCGGTCTGGCTTCATTCGCTTGGGATCTCGGTTCCGATACAGGTCAGTGTCATCTGTCACTTAGCACATACCTTCTGCCATTCCTTGCTTTTCCTGGATGCTGGGTTTTAGTCCTATTGTCTTTCTCTGTGCCTTTTGGCAGTATTACTTAAGCTTCATTCTCTTGTAGAATTTTCAGCTTCTTTCAAACCTCATGCACTGGGACCACAGAAATATGCAAAGGGCATGTGTGCTTTTATCAGCAACTTAATGTTTAAAGAGTCATCACTTCTGCCATTTGTCTTGAGGAAAGGGGGTGTGAAGAAGAGAATGTTTCTAAAACTCTTCCCCTCTTTTGTGAAAGACCTTTTAAGGTGTGAGGTTTGGGATATTTTATTAGAACTGAGATCAGATAGTAAACTGTGAATTTAATGTGAAAATGTGATGCTTGTATGAGCACTGTCTCTATTCTGTCATTAAAAATAAGTGATTAATTTTACTACTTTGTACTTTTACATGGCATTCTTAGTGGGAAAACAGAGTATCAAACCACAAAGACCAACAAAGCCAGGAGATCAGCATCCTTTGAAAGAAGGCCCAGCAAAAGATACTCAAGACGAACACTGCAAATGAAAGGTAAAGAAACTTCCATTCTGAGAAATAGTCAAATGTGAGAAGCAGGTAATCATCTCCTTTAAAAATTCTGGGTAGGAATTCTCCTGTAGTTGTTTGCCCTTCTCTTGAATTTTCAAAATTAGGTTTTCTTTGACTTATTTAGGAGACCTCATGTATTTATCAGAAAAAGATTGCTTCCAAAGCATGTCCAAACCAGCTTGCCTAGCAGGTAAAACACCCGTGAAAATTGCACAGTAGGTCTTGGTATGAAGATGGAAAACTTGGGTCCAGGAAACAGTGATATATTAATGATAGCATTTGAAATTGATTAATTGAGTTAAAAATTTTTGTCACTGAATTTTTTTTCATTATTGTTAGAAGTTGCACTTTGTTGTCACAGTCTGACAGCATGTGATACCTTGTTTCTGATTCCCGCTCTTGCATAGGTCAAGTGTGACAGCTATGTCTGCTTTCATATACTTGCTTAAATCTGACTTTGGTTTGCTCTTCAGACATTTTATTTTATTTTCTGGTTAGATTTTGTTTTTCACATATTGTACACGAGATGTGTGCAATTTTTGCTTTTTTGGTTAAACTTTTGCTCTTTTGGTTGCCTGCTTTTAGGCAGTGCTAGGCTAGTTTTATTAATAATGTAATTAATATTTAACTGATAACCTAATTATAAATTAATTTTTAATTAATGCTTTATATTTTTGCAGCATACACAGCTAAACTAGAAGAAACAAGGTAAGATGTATTCCAATATTTGAATTTCTGTCTTTGATGTTTGCCACCCGTACTTGAGCGCATGTCTGCAGAAGGAGGATATAGAGTGTTGGCCTCTAAACTGTGGTTTTGCCATGGGTATTGTGTTTGTTTGCTTTACATAAAAGTTAATGTTCAAAGCAAAACCCCTGTATTGCTGTCACATAGACAGTTTTGCCAGACTTGCTTATTAGCTAGCAAAGAAGTTTGTTTATTACTAGCTATAATTCTTGCTGGATATGAGCTGTAGTTCATGTGCTGCCACGTAAAGAGATCAGGTAAAAGTGTGTGAGGAGGTTTTCTTTCTGAAATCTGCCTGCTCTGGCTGTGTGACTGAAATACATCATCAAGTGAAGGTCAAAGACAGGGAAAAGACAGCAAAATGAATACTTTTACAATAAGTTGATAATGTTATATTCAAATGCAAGTATTATACTTGCTTTTATTTTTATTCATGATCAACATTGAAAGGGAAGCTTTTTGGTTCCTTATTTCTATACCAGAAGTCTTTCTGGATGTGTAGGTTCACACTTGCTGTTGCAATGTAAATTACTCATATGTAGCTGAATCATATAATTTTCATACCCTTCCTTAAGGAAGAGAGGAAACCAGGTTAAAAGGAACTTCCTGGTGGTGAAGAAACATAGGTCACTCAGTTCTGGCTTCTGTCCTTTGCCCTAATAACTTGTGAACTCTGCAATGATCAGTTGCAACCAAATTATTTTTTTAAAAGTAGATTTTCGTAGATATTAAGCACCATGGCGAGGTGGGTAAGGAATGCCAAAACAACATTTCAAAACAACATGCTTAGTACAGCCTTACATTTTCTGTCTAGTAGCAAGGTTGATTCTTGCATGAGAGGGGGAGAAGTCTAGGAAGTGTGGGGACAACGCTCTTGTGACTCTCAGTGACTTCTGTATTGTTTTTTCTTTTTATACCATGGGAAAGTACTCTTCAAAACTGGGTGTCATTAAGGTCCTCTGCATGCAAAATGTGACTATTTGATTAATTAGTGCTCTTGTCATGCTGTGTTGTCGTGCCCTTCTCCGAGTTTCAGGCTGCTTAGGTCATTCTGAGAGTGGGAAGAGAAACTTCATGTGCAGTTTCTCCTCCTGATAAGACTGCGGTCTCCCGATCTGCACTTAGGTGTGGCAGTGTTGTGTCTCCACAGCAAGTTATGCCATTTCTGAAACTCTACACTCCAGTGTTGCTAATTGAAATGCATCATGAAAGATGTATGTTGTTCCATTCTTTTGTGTTAACCAGCACAGGGGAATTCAGTGCTACTCAGAAGGCACTCCTGAATATTCCTGTTAATTCTGGGGTAGCCTCCACATTCTCTCAATAGAGAAGGGGTGAAGGGGGGAAACAGGCAAGGAACAGCTTGTTCAGTGTTGACATTTTGGTGTTTCAAATAAAATAGTTCCAAAGAGTCACTGAAGTAAATACAGAAATCTATTTGAATTGTCAGCTTGCCAGGTTGGATAGCTGTTGTCCAGACCATAAATCAGAAAATTAATGGATTGTAGGAGATGGGAACCTTTTTTTAAAAGATTAGAAGTCTGGGGGAAAAGTTTGCTTTGCATGAGATCTGTAATGCGTAATTATTGCTTTTAAGTCTCTCAGAAATGTGAAATGTCTCTTGCAGGTTCAGAAATCATCAAGAATAGGGATATGAGTCTTATTTAATTTATCAAATATAGTAAATATTTAATAATATAAAATTATTATTAATGCTATGCTGAGTTGCTGTGCATGTAAATTTGAATAGCTGCTTTTAAGTCCATTAGAGGTATGTAGAAGAAACTCATTAATTTTTCTGATAGACTTTTGTCATGTGAAACTTCAAATCAGGAGGACTCTAGTTATGGAACAAACATAGTACCCTACAGCATGTAGGTGAGCTTTTGGCAATGGTGCATTTTGCTGGGTGTTTTAACTGAAACTATATAATTTTTTCTTTAGAAGTGCCACATCTTACTGCTGAATCAGGAAGACTTTTTAAACCATTCTGGTTTAGCAAAGGAAGAGCTAAAAACAGATGAGTTACAGATAAACTACAGCTTGAACTAAGAAAAAATAACTTGATACCCTTAGTTACCTAGAATGAGACAACTGACCTAAAGCAGGAGTTTTTAAGGTTTTTTTGAGAAGAGATTAATATTTTGGAAATATCTTAGACTCTGTTTCTTTCTGAAAGTCCTTGCAGTTCTACCAGCCTGCAAAAGCATTTTGTTGATCTGACTCAGTTCTGAATTTTCCTTGTGTTTCAGTGCTGCAAACAATGCTGTTATCAGCCAAACTAATGGATCACAAGTAAGAACTCTCATTCTTTCTAAAGGCAGTTTTCATGTGTCTCAGCAGATTTGTGGATTTTGTTATTTGCTCCTGAAATCCAGTGATTTGACCAATTGGTAATTACAGTTAACTACTTAACTGTGTACAGTGCTGGAAAAAACTGGGCATAGGTATCCAGTGCTAGGGAAGTAAGGGAGGAAAATGGCCTTGCTTTAGCTTTGTGCTTAACAAGTATTGATATGTTTTGCTCTCTTTATTGTGTCATCACTTCATTAATGTGTGTAAAATAACTTGTTTATATTCTGTCTCCAAAGAGCTGGAATGCAAAGCCAAACCTACCTGTCCTAACAGCAGTTCCTTCTGCACCAGTCTTAGTGGAAATAGAAAACCTCCCAAGGAGCCCAGGAGCCAGCCAGCAAGATAAGAAGTGGTATGCTCAGCTTTGCTGGGAAATGAATTTTGCTTGCTTATGCATGATTCAAGTAGCTTTTCCTTTATCTGTGCTTAAATAAGCTGCCATCCTTGTTTCTGTAATGTAAGTTGACAATCAAGTTAGGGATGATGCAGCTGGTTTCTTCCTATGAATTGTGTACAGAGAGGTGAGGACAACAGACTTAGTCACTGCCAAGCAAAAGAAAATTTCTTCAGGGGTTAAAGGAATTAAGTCAGAAGTAGCATTTTCAAGTCTTAGGGAAAGCTGAGTCCTTCTCATTTGCCATAATGTTCCTTATAACCCTTTGCTTGGTATCATGGGGCCCAAGGACTTAACTTGATCCTTAGGATAATACAGAACCTTGTAAACTGGTATCCTTGTGAATTGCCTTTTGAACTTTCTGAAATTAGCAAGCTGACTTTTCTCATGAGCTTGGGTGGAATGGGAGCTTGAGGAAAATGACACAAGCTGAAGATAAGAGCTTTGATTTCATGCAGAGTATTTGTTTTATGGATTAGATGCATCTCAAAATGAAGAGAATTTATTTGAAGATAGATAAATGTACATGTCATTTATCTTTTCTTAAACTAATTTTGTATTGCAAAGCTATTTTCAGACCAAAACTGACATATGTCAACGCAGTACTTGTGCACATGTCATCTTAACTTCTTTAGCTTCTCCTGCCTATGGCTTATCCAAGAAGGGAAATTCTGGCTTTTGCCAGACTCATCAGGGGCAGTTGTGGAATGGAGTGACACAAAAGCTCTTATCCTAAGCAGTTTCAGCCCTCAAGAGAAAAGGGTCTTTCTCCCATTGTTAGGCATATGAACCTGCTTTGCTTCAGTATCTCTTACAAGTAGATGATTGATACCTGTTTCTAACAGTGCCTTGACAAATGTACTTTAATTCTGTAAATTGTGTTTATTTAAAGACTTTTAATACTATCAATTTTGAATGATAAAGGGGATCGTAATTCTACTTTGAGTTGCATTTTATTGACATTTCAATCAGAACATATGATCAATGCTGTTTTTCTTTCTTTTGCCCTTGATTTATCTAGTATCTGAAATCTGTGCTTGTCTATGGTGGGATCCTGTTGATCGCTCGATTCCTTCCATGGTGGTGGGTGAAAGGTGGTGGCTTCTTTATTCTTCAGCATTCTCAATATGGTTTTATTTTTATTCTTTTGGCCTGATCGCAAGATGAGTGCTAGACAGCTGTATTTCCTTTGGTGGAAATGTTTGATTTTTGCTCCAGACAGCTCTTCTTGGGTACCTGATTTGTGCTAATGTTGCTGCTCATGTTTTCAAGGCTGCTGTTGCTTACTGAAATCCTGCTGCTCTGGTTCTGAGGGGGTTCTATAGCCGCTGTGTTTCAGTTTTGGGTTTGGTATGCCTGCTTTTAGGATTGAGAACTTGAGCCTGTCGATCTTAACATTGTCAAGGAATCTCAGCTTACACTCCAGCTGCTGCAGGATGTAGTGTTTGTATAGAAGAGTGGGAATGAATGCAGAATACACCTGCATGTAACCCAGAACAGTGTGTCCTAAAGAAAACAAGCTTCCTGGCAACTGATGCATTTTAATTGAGGGTGCAGTGCTTCTACTGTGTCTGTGTTACGTTTCTTTGAGACACTGCTACTGAAAGTAGATGTCTTCTGGTTTTAGTGTGTTCACTGGGAACAGTACTGCCTATAATAAAGGGCAAATGCAGCTGTAGGAAGAAGACAACAGTTTGGAGCTGAGTCAGGACTTGAGCTACATTCTGGTTTCCTAGATGGGAATTGGGGTTAGGTTAATGTAATTGCCAGAACATACATATTTATTGCTGGGGGCTGTGACTTGGCTATTGTGCCTGCAAGGGTGTCTCGGTGCTGCTAACAAGATCTCCTTTCAACTGCTACTGTCTTTAATTGGCCTGTTTCTGCATGAATTATCTTTGCTTTCTGTCAGAAAAATAGTCTTCTTTTAGAGAGAGCTTGCCAAAGATTGTTGAGAACACCAAAATCATTTGGACTGTGGATTTTGTAGATAGTTAGATTGAAGTGGCTTAGAAGTAAGGTCCCGACCTCCAGGGTTTCTGTACTCTGCTTGGCAGATGCCTGCATTGTTGGCTACCTTGCAGCTTAGATCCCTTCCTAATGTCAATGTTTCCTTTAATTTAAAATGTTAATGCTGCAGCTGCCAACAGCAATTGTGCCAGATTGTAGAAAGTACTTTGCCAGATATAAATACTAAAATCCTTCCTGAGTTTGGGTTTTTGGTTTTTTTTTTAAACTTTGCTTCATTCCTGTAAAATTGTCAGTACAGGACAGCTGTACTGGTCTGCAGGATCTGAAAATGGTCCAGATTATTAGCTGCAAGTCTGAAAAACCTAAAACATGATCAGTGTCTTTCTAAGTTTAGTCTTTCCCCAAGAAGTTCCTTCTGTGCTAAGATAGGAGACAAAGGTTTCATACCTCCTTACTGTGGCGTAAGTAGGGAATTTTTTTTTGTGCTAGTGGATGTAGCTTTTCCTTAACCATGTACAGGAGAGAAATGGTAAAATAAAGGAACAAACTGTTGGGGATTGGGTAAAGCCCTCAGTATTCATGGGTCATTTCCTCAGAGTATTTCACAGAACCCAAAATTCTGAATTTACGCATGGGTGACCTTTGTATAAATCCTGTCTCTTTTCTAAAGGAGGACTATCCCTGAATGTTAATCATTTACTGCTGCTGTGAATCCTGCATGCTTTTCTGCTTCCCTGCCTTAACACATGTGATCTTCCAACTCAGCTGTCTGCTTGGCTGTTCTGGAACATGAGAAGGTGGAATTTGAGCTGAGGGTCGTCTGACCCCTCTATGTGAGCAGCAACAATCCTTCCACTTTGTTTAGATTTGGCTCATTAAGTCAGATCTTTTACATTAAACTGAAGGAATACCTTTGTTTTAGGAATTTCCTTACTTCAGTACTTTATGAAGTGCTTTTTTGCAAGCACTTTTTCGATATGTGACTGTACCAGCCTTTCCTAAAACATACCAGTAAAGGATCCTAGTGCTACACAAGCAGCAGTTAACAGATCATTGTCCATTTTTAACATATTTTAAAATTTGGCTGTTGCAGTTAATTGCTTATCCCTGCTGCTTTGGAGATGCTTGTGCCTAAAGTCTTCCAGTTTCCTGGTTAGGGGCTCCTGCATAATAATATTTTTCAAAACACTGCTTAAAGTGGTGAGTGTTCTCCATTCCTCCTCTTTCTAGCTTTTGGAGGACTTTACTTCAACTGTGGCAAAGACTGACCATAAATGTGTGCAGCATTTCTGTGGGTTTGGGTTTAGGAATTCTAAATTTTGAATTTACAAACCATTATGCCTTCATATGCAAAATTAGAAAGTGAGGTCTTAGTTTGTGTTGTGACCTTTTGTAAAATGGTTCTTTTCCAACTAAATTTTTTATGTTAATGCAAATTATAGCTGCAGGCAACTTCCTCAGTACTGTTAGTCTGTTAGTCACCTAAATCATGGATGATTTGTTTGTTCTTCTGTTTGTTCCTGCACAGTAATGTTCATTTTTTCTGAGTTTCTATTTCCTTCTCCCTTTTTAAAAATTTGCTTTAGAATCTGCACTTTCCAGTCACTTTGAAAACTGGTATTGCTTATAGATACTTGTTTCAGGTGTACATTTAGAGCTGCCACTTAAACTTGTTTTCTGCAAATAAAATGTGCTGTATACTTCAGAGGTCTGTTCCTTCATCACATTATTTTCTCCCATCTGTAAAATGCGCATGATTCTTGCCTAGTTCTGTGAAGTGTTTTGAAATATGAAGGGTTTTACATTTGGGAAGTGTAAGCAACCTATACATGAGAGAGCTTAACTTGTCATTTCAGACTTGTGCAAAAATGTGCATGATGCTGTGCAGTAAAGGGGTTTATTTGGCAGCGTCGTCATGTGCACGTGTCCTTGCATGCCTCTTTCCTTCAGCATTTACCTTCCAGGAATGCCCCTTTTCCTTGTCTTTTCGCATCAATCTTCTTGTCTTCACCTCTGCTTTACTCTTCCACCCTGTCTCTCCTCTATGCCCATTGACTAATTTTCCCCCTCCCGCTCCCCAACGCTCCAGGCCCCCTGACGCCGCCGGCCGCTGTCACCGTGGTGGAGTCGCGTGGGAGGCGTGGGCCCCGCCGAGGAGCCGCGCTGCAGACGGCCAGTATCCTGCGTTTGTCCATGAGCGCAACGCCAGGAACGCGGGGATGCACAGCGCCGCTGCTGCCTGTGCTGTGCAAGCCGCCATGACCAGTCTCTGACACCTGGGCCTTGCTGGAGCTCGGCACTGCTTTCCGGCAGGGCTGGGAAATGACCTCCTGAGCTCTCTCTGGGATAAGGACAACGGACCCAAAGCAGACTGTAGAGTGGCAAAAGCGTTTATTACAGAGGCTCTGCAGATTGTGCTGTTGGTATTTAGTCTTTAAAGAAAAACAACATGTAGATCAGAAGCCACACATCACTTTTATATTATAAACAGTATATATCTATCTATGTGTGCATATAGATAGATACATCTTCTAAATTGTGTTAAGGTTTTTTTAATGACCAAAAGATTCTTTTTTTTTAGCTGGGTTTATCTTTGAGAGCCATGCAGGAACTCACATTTGTTCTAAAACTACATATGCAACTAGTGGGTTATAATATGGTTTCAAAAATCTAAGAGAAACAGAGGATGTACCTGTTCCTCCTTTCAAACCATGATCATGTAAAAATATGTAAGATACATGGTTGATCTGAAGACTAACTTTTTTTTTCCCATAAGACCTCTTCTGAAAAATGCTGTTTGAAATGGAATAGAATTATTTTCAATTTTTAAAGAATAAATTTATCAGAACTCTCAAAAAGGCAAAGAGTAATTTTTTTATTATTTTTTTTTTCTTTTTACAAATTTTTCTTTCATTTTTCCTTCTCTGGTCCAGTTGAAAAGAAACAGAAATATTTCCTGACAAACACTAGTCCTACCATATGATTCATAAGGTTAATTGTTAAGTCAGAGGTTAAGACTCCAGCTTCATGGCTCATTGGTGTTCTTGGGGGCCTTTAACAACATGAAGAACAAACCTTTACCCTTGAACATGCTGTGTTATCTTGTGGTTTCTGAAGTTTTTTTCTTTTAAATTGCAATATTCTTTTCCTATTAAAAAAAAAGAGGGAAAGTTGTAACAGAGGGCTTTTAAAATTATTTATATTTAGCTTTTAGGATAAAGAAGTTGTTTGAATTATTTTCAAATTGTTTCACTGTTTCAACTTGCCACAAAGCCCACAAATCAAAAAACCCATTGTTTTCAGATATACAGGCCTGAAGAAACAAGAAAGTAAGTGTCAACCAGGACATAACTTAGTATTGCCTGAGATATTTTGACCTCCTCACCCCCGCATCTGATAGGGGGAAGAGTTTACTAATGAAATATGTGTCTCTGTTTTACAACTCAGCTTTAAAAAGTATGAGCAAGCTGTATGCTAAAGAACTGTGAGAGCTACTAAGTTGATAGGAGCAATCTCTTGTGCCTTTTTTTGTTTTAGGTTTTGCATGGTGGATGTTGTAAACTTCTGGAATGAAACAAACCCATTAGTTTCTTTCTTATTTATAAAGTTCCATAAGAATATGCAAATGAAAACAGGTTGTTTAACTTTACAATATCATATAATGGCTGTGTAGTTGAGGGAGAAGAAGCCACTAATTTGAATGGAGGAATTTGGGATAGTTTTGTATGTAAAATACAAAAACATTGCTGCAATAACAAGTCACTGTTTTATTGCAGAGTTTTAAGTTCAGATGTGCTTTTGTCGAGGTCAGGCTACTGCAAGTAGTGGTTGAGTCCTTGGGTATCAGAGAAGTTTTGTGTAGCTGTCACAGAATTAATGAACAATTGAGGCTGGAGGACACCTCTGGAGATCATGCAGTCCACCCCCATGGTAAGAGCAGGGTTGAGAAGAGCAGGTTGTTCAGGACCATCCCAGCCAGCTTTTGAGTATCTCCAAGGGTGGAGACTTCACACCCTTCGAAGACCTGTTTCACCAACCTCACAGGAAGTCAGGGTTTTTTCTTCTGTTTAGAGTGGAATTTTCTGTATTTCAGTTTGTGCCCATTGCCTCTTGTCCTTTCTCTCGGCTCCCTTGTGAAGAGTTTGACTGTTGTCTTTACTCCCTCCATCAGGTTTTTATACACGTTGGTGAGATCCTCCTGAGCTTTCTCCTCTCTGGGCTGAACAGTCCCAGCTCTCAGGCTCACCTCCTAGCTCAGATGCTCTGGACCCTTTGTTGTCCTTGTGGCCCTTTGCTGCACTTCCTCCAGTATATCCATATGTCTTGTACTGGGGAGCCCAGGGCTGGATACAGCACTCCAGGGTGTGTCACCAGTGCCGAGCAGAGGGCTGGCAACCTGACTGACGGTCATGGACTGCCCTGGGATTCCTGGCAAGTTTGGTAATCAAAGCTGTGGCTCAGGTTTTTGTAGCAGATTTTTTCCATGAGAGATTCAGGATAGGGGAAGCAGCCTGAAACCCATCTGCGTTTAGGACTGATTTGTTTCAGTATGATACATGTTGCATGGTTTTGCCATGTGACTTTTACTCTTGCTTACATCCTGAGGGTCCATTTTCCTCTGTGCTGGGCATATTTTGGTAAGACTTCATGACTTGGGGAGAATTATTATCCTGGTCTCTATTAGGGTGGGTGACAGCTCTCAATAGCAGACAGAGAAATTGTATCACATTGGTACCATCACCACCAAGCTGCATTTTTACAGGGACAGGTCATGTCCTCTAGGAATTGCAATGAGGAAGCACGTGGATGTCTTTCTGTGGTGACAGATCTTTGCTTCATACGCCCAAAGGTTCTGCAGTCAGGACATTTTGCTAAGCATGTTTTCTTTCCTTTCCTGTAGTTGTTGACTTGTATATATTATGCTATGTCAGTATTTGGAGTTATCTTCAAACAAGTGGGAGATGGCAGAAGTCTTGGAATATGGGACTTGCTTGATTAGAAACTGAATTTGTGGGAGCTGTCTCCATTTGTAGGATCTTACATCCCCAGAATTTTTCCTTTTGCTTTCCTCACTTGAAGCTTTTTTTTAATTATTTTTAATATTTTGCATTTTTGTTTAGGAGAAAACAATTTGAAAAGGCTTAAATTCACTACTCTTTTTACCTTCAGGGACAACATTGGATGCCCCAAAACTAAGAAAATTAAGAAATAATTTCATCCTATTGTACTTCCTTGCAGAGTCTGTATGAGAGACTATTCTGTGTCACTACCAGTTTGAAAAAATAAATGTGCTTGCATGGTACTTGACGCTGTTGGAAATCAGATTGTTTCCAAGAGAACAACCTCTTTCGTAGGACTCAGTTACTGTACTTTGAAGATCACATTTCACAAACTAGCATGAAGTATTGCTTTGCTTTTCAACCAGGAAGTCAAAACCCACACCACTTGTAACTGAGAGCCTTCTTAGTCACGTTCTACATTGGATGCTGTGTGGTACATACTTACACCAATATATTGGTCAGGCAAAAAGAAGGGATAATGGAGTAACTGCCTTAACTGTGTGAGCTCCCTGAGCATGTAATGAGTTATTAGTGGGTTGACAAACCTTTACATGCACTACAATCCTTCATTATTCCTGTATTCATAATTATTTGTATGGCTTGAACTCCTCGTGTCTTTTATCAGTATTTCCTACTGAGTATTTCTTAAAATATGCTGGTAGAAGTTGATTTGAAGATACAAAGCCTGGCATTTACTACTATGCCAAGTTCAAAATATCCCTTTGTATGTGAGTAAATGCAGGAATGTGGAAGGCTAATGCCTGTTCCGTTCCTGAGTACTGGGAGCTGACTGTGGTAGAAGCCCTACTTTTCCTGGGAAGCCTTTAACAATTTCCCTTATGGTTGCTGTGCTAGTTCATCAGTGCTTTGTAAGAGGTGTTAGAAATTCTGTGCAGTGATTCAAGTGTCTTGTGCTTTTTGCTTCCATAGTTTGGCCATTTATGAAGCCTGCCTGGTAATCTTCCTGCTGGTTCTCTGAAGAGGGTGAAGAGTCTGGGAGGCTTCAAAGGTTTTAATGCTCTTTGCAGAACCTTTGCAATTTGCCTGCAAATTCCAGTGGCTGAGGGTCTCCCAAGTATGACTTTCCTTTAGCTGACTGCTTGTCTCAGAGTGGCTGAGGGGTGTTTCAGTGGGTCTGAAGGCAAGATGGGGTCAATTCCTACTTGAATCTTGGCTTAGGAGTTGATAAACTCCTAGGATTGATGAACTCCAACTTTCTTGAGTTTATCTAAAATTCATTTTGTTTCCCTGAAGCCTTCTGCAAATGGAGTGAAGTTTCAGGGACTCACGCGGGTTGTCCATGCTACCTCAGCCAGGTCTGCTTTCCAGGGCACAAATGGCAGTAAGGTTTTTTCCCAAACTTTGATCATCTCAGTCTACGTAGTACACAGCTTTTGGATAGTGCATAGCTCTTGGAGCACGCTAGACACTGAGTGTGCCGTTTGAATATGTTGCCAGATTTCAACACTGACCTTATCAGTAGCAGTCAAGTTTTTGAATCAGCTCTGTTGTCTGTCTAGTAAATGTGACTGTGGTAGTCACAAGGAGGAAAAGTCTAGTGTAATTATCCTAGCAATTAATAAAGATAAATTTCATTTTTCATGCATTTTCTCTGTGCTGCAATGCTAAGAAAAACATGAGGAGATTCAAGTGCAAGAAGTGTTACTGGTGCTCTACATCACCTCTCTGATGTGGAGTGGTATTCATAGCAGCTTATGCTGAGTTGTTTCAACATGTCATAGTGTCAGCAACTCCATGCTGTTGATAAAATCTGAACTTCTTATAATGGTTGTTGTATTAAAGATTTTGGAGACTATTTACAGAAAACTGTCAGAAAATAGGAAGAAAATTTTTGTCTCCATGTGAAGATTATAAAACATTTTCACTCTCATGTATCAGCATAGTAAGGTGTGGGATTCAGTCTCACTTTCTTTGTAGCCTTAATTGGAAGAGGATCTGTTCCTGCCTAACAATTAAATCTCTGTATCCATCCATCATTCCCTCTCTGCGAGACTGCTGTTTGCCTTTTCCCATTAGTGGTGCAGAGAGAGGCTTCACAGGAGGTTGAAAAATTTTCCAACTATTTGCTTGGTAGTAGCTTCTTACTCCACTGCTTTAAGAGAATCAAGCCAGTGGCCTCAATTTGCCTCACAGCAATTTATTGACTTATGATGATTTGTACATTATTAGCACCGAAACAGTGATATCCTATAATCTGTTTCAGAGGTGTATATTTAACATTGAAAGGATTCTTTTGTGTGCTTGAGCTGGAGGGGGAGGAGTTTTTTCCTGGAGTCTCTAGTGACAGCAGGGCACTGCTTCCAGATTCCAGGGGCTGGAGAGGCATGAGGCATTAACTTGCTAGTCTAAACTGTCAAGTAGGAAACTTTTCTTGTCTGTGCTTAAGGGTAGGTTCTGTTGTGGTGGGCATGGGCTTGGTATCATTTTTCTCTCTCGTATTTGGGACAGGACTTGCAAAAGGGATTGACAGATTTTTCTTCTTAAACCAATATTGCAGCTGAACTGTGAGGGTGACTGTTGATTGGAAAGGGCAGCGGTAAAGCTGCAGTTGTGTGCACAGGCTGTCTGATTAACCATTGTGTTGTGCAGCACTGGTTTCTGTGTTTGTTAGTTTGCTGTTAGGATGACTTTAGCTATTCCCAAGCTTTGGAGAGATGTATGAGATTCCTGACTGCTTGCACAGAATAAACATCATAGTATCATTTTTGTTTTTATAATTGTTTTTCCTTGTTCATTGAAAATACAGCTCATAGGGCAAAATAAAAAGGAGCCATTTCCGTCAGAAACCAAAGGAGGTGAAACAAGTCATCTTTGCAGAGTACAGGGTACATGCTGAGCTTCACTTAAAACACTGTGACTGCTAAGGTTTCATTCGTGTCTCTGCCTAAGTTCACAAAACTGAAACTGGTTCTAGGTGTGCCTGACCGTGACAGTACCTGTGCAGAGCACCCTTCTGCCCTCTGTTCTGCTTACAAGTGCTAGGTGAAGTGCTGCACAAACAGCTTTTTGTGATACCAACTTCCCTCTCCCTAACTTTTTTTCTCATGTAAAAATCATAGAGTACTTTGACTTTGTCAAATGTTTCTTCCTAAAAGTGTATTTAATGGATAAAGACTTCCTTCCTTCTCTCTTCACTTTTTTCATTACTATGTGGTGACACAGCAGGCAACATGGACCTGTTCTGTTATCAAGTCACTTATATAGACATGGAATGTTCCCTTTCTCGTGTTCTTTAAGCTCGCTGAAAACCAGTATCTGTTAGCTACCTGAGACAGTTTTTCTGGATTGTGTCTGGTCAGCAGAAGACAGCTTGAATAAAGAGATTGCATGTGTTAAAGCTTTTTCTTGTTACAGGAAGAGTGGTAACATGGTTGTGTGTCTCTCTGCCCATCTTTCTGCCTTTGCAGCATACCTCTTGTTGATTTGCTAGACAGCACAGAGTTGCCAGAAACTTGTGTGGATGATGCCGTGGGCCGTCCAATTGTTGGCTTGGCAACAGGAGATTCAGAAGACGCTGTTAGTTGCCCTCCTCCTGGCATGAAGGAAACTGCTGCAGAAAAAACAGACTCTGATCGTAAGCACCCTTACAGATTTTTCCCTATTATGATATGTGAGATCAAGATTAAATAATTAGGTTAGTATGAGATTGTTTCCTTACAAAAAATGCAGAACTGTTTTAGGCAGCCCCATTAGATTATATGCATAAGGATAATTTTACCCATTACTGGGACAAGGACAGAGGTACAAGGGGAAAGTCAGTTCTTCATTGAATGCGACTTTGTCCACAAATACTGTGAAGTGCAGCCATCTAAGCAATTAACTCTGTGTGCTGGCTTGCTCGCTGTGAGGGTGGCTGGGTAGATGAACTCCCAGGAGTGCAGAGTGCTGTGATTTGCTGCACACAGACTGTAGGCTTGAAACTTGTACTGAAGCTTGAGCAAGTAGATTCCTCTGTCCCTGTGCTTTTTTGCAGAACTTCAAAACCGTGTAATTAGTATTCAGCAATAATGCAAGTTGCAAGTCAAATAACTCCATGGTAACATTGGGAAGATGATATATTTTTTTTCTTTTTCAGCATTTGAAGACACATTCCTAAAACTGAAGCAGTTGGAGACAGAGCGCAGCAGCCCCGTGCCGACTGAGCGTCCCAATGTAAACATAAATATACAGGTACTTGGGCTTCATTCCCCCCTGGCATGCTCCTGAATTTTGTTCAGATCATTCTGAAAAGCCTTCCACTTGCCGGTCTGTTTGCAAGGCTTTTAAGAATATGGATGAGTAATACTGGGGGATAGTAAAGGAAATACAAATGCTTTATAATATGTAAACCTGTCTGTGACGGGGCAGAGGTGCATGTGTGCAGACTGCAGCCTGGTGAGGTTCTCTAAAATCAGTGGGAGTAAAAAGCAAAAACACTTGAAATGTTTCTCAGTTGTCTTTATCTGTTGGTTACTGCCAGCATGGTGTTGTGTTGTTCACCCTCTTTTGGAAGGGCTGGGCTGCTTTCCTGGAATTTTTCAGTTCCGAGGAAGTTGTTCTGACATTTTGTTTTGAGTCAAGTTTGCTGATGATCTGTCCCTCCTGTTACGTAACCAGTTTGTACCTGCTCTCTGATGTAGGTGTTCGTGCTCTGTGTTTACTCAGAGAGGAGTGATGTGGATTGATTTACTGCTCTCAAATCCCTCTGAGCAAGTCAGGCTGCACTGCACAGGCAGCTGAGCCAAAGTACAAGCCCGAGTGCCCTGAACAGGGCGAGGGCTCTCTTCTCCCTCCTTCCTCTTCACTCTTCCTTCCCCAGGTTCCCTCTCTTCTCTGTCACCTCCAGGAATCATTGCAGGTTTCAGTAAACAAATGTATCTATAAACTGACAAGCAATTTTTTCCCCTGCCTTTGTTTTGAACTTTTTGTTGAGGTGCTGGGTTTCTTTAGGTCTTTTAGCTTGTTTTTTAAGTTGGTAAATAGTGAGTTAAATTGGTTCTTGGAAGGCGTCAAAGAAATGCCAGAGCCATAGTGAAAATAAGTAGTGTTGCTAGAAGGGATGGAGAGGCCAGGATCTCCCCTGACAACAGCAGAGAACTTTGATAGATGCACTGGTTATCAGATAACTGCTCCCATACAGGATATTCTTTTGGGTGTTTTAATGAGCTTTAAAAAATGTAAAATTTCGTTTTCCCTTACTCTGCTTTCCCTGATGCAAAAGCTTTCGGAGATTTTTGTGCTTTGGGCAAGCAGAGAGAGTGAAACACCTGGCAGTGTTATCTCTGTGTGGGCTATCCTCCCTTGCAGGGAGGCCCAAGGATTTATCCAACTTTGAGTGACGCAGCTATGATTTTTCTTGCTCCGTCAATAGTAACAGGATCCAGGTGCCAGGAGAGGTGTTTAGCAGTATGTGTTTGAGCTAAGCCTGCTCCTAAACGTTCCTTTTCCACCTCCATGTGAGAGAAGGCTGTGGGTGGTGCTGCAGGCTCCTTGGCTCATGTCCCCTTTAAGGGCTGCTGTCAGAGCTGCCTTGTGCACCTCTCTGCTTGGTGAGGGCATTACAAAGATTACCAGGTCTCTAAGAAGATTAGTCAGTAGCCTGTAGGTCCTGTTACACTGAAACACTGCTTCTACCTAAACTAAAGCAAATGAACACAGTTTATTTAAGAATATTTTAGCCTGCTGAGCTCCACTTTAGTTCAAAGAGGGGAAAAACATTTAATTGGTTAATTGAAGAGAATGGACCAAAAGTGTTTGAGTGGTTTTAAAATCATGGCTGATTTATAATAAGCAAGCTAAGATTCCTGTAATGAGCTAATCTAACAAACAGCTGCCAATAGAGTACAGTCACAGTCATCCAGCTGCCGTCACATGAGGTGCCAAGTAACTTCAGAGGTTATAGGTACTGGGGTGACAGTAACCTGATTAGAGAGCAAGAACATTTGCATAACAGAGAATTGTGGATAAACAGTATGTCAATAGGTGGGTAAAAGAGAGCTCAGCTTTCAAGAAGGAAGTGCAATGTATATTATGTAAGAGTAGACCATCAGAGGTTTTTTTAGGGTAGAAGAGATAGAATAAAACTTTTCAGCCTGTGATGTAGCTTACCAAGAAGTCACTTGAGAGTGTTTGTTTAAAAAAGATAGACAAAGATTAGAGACTCTCTGCATACTTGAAATTCCCTATGCTTCAGATTGCAAAGACATGTAGGTTACAGTAGCACCAAATGAGCACACCCTTCAGAGAGGGTGTGGTTTGGAAACCAGTCCTGAAAAGAGTGACCTAGAAGTCACTATTAAAAATACTTTGTTTCCTGCCTTTGAAGGCTGCTGTAGGAAAAATAGAAGCTTTCATTTATGATGTTTGTTACAAAATATACCTATGGGCTCTTCTCCTGTACTTATTTTCTTCTTAGTCTATTAGTAAAACAAGTGTTTGTGGTAACCTCTTCTGGCAGAATTGCATGGGACTGCAATATATCAACTAAAACCTTGCAATAAGCTTAGATCTTGGAGCTTGCTGTTACTTCAGAGGGAATGCAGTATTGCAGAGTTCTCTCTGAACGTGTGTGATTACAAATTTCAGCATGTCTCATCTCATTTAAGATTTAGCAGTGCATAACATACTTACCTATGTAGAAACTGTTACAGTACATAAGAGGTTTGGTAAAATATGTTGGGGGAAAGCTTTATCTTGCTGCTTATGAAGGCAGAGATGCATCCTGAACTTCATGACACTGTTATATGCCAGTGAACTGCTCGCTTCAGCTTTGTTAGTTGAAAATCTCTGTTTTCTATCAGTGGACAGAGATGGCCTGACAGTCATCTTTATGTAATTCTATACTTGCAATCAATCAATCCTGATTGATTTCTTTGATAGGGAAATATTTATCTAGCTGGCCCTGTTCTTCTAGAGAAAAAGAGGAAGGGGGGAAATGAATAGCTTCATTCTTCCCTGCTGCTCACTGCCAAAATCTGTTGGGATGGAAGAATGCGACTTTGTCCTTTCCCAGCTTTCACTAGTGCAGTGACCAGATCTGACAAAGAGAGCAAATAGCTTTAAATACACCAACGCTGTGCTTTCTTCAGCTTCTGAAGGGAAATGACAATAAAAGTTCACCCTGTTTGCCTGTGTTCAAAGTCTGCTCCCAAGTCAGAAATGCAAGGACATGAAGGTTAACATTTTCTGAATTTGTTGTGATCTGTAAATATATGGAAGTTGCTCCAAAATGTGCCAGTATTAGACTCCATCTTCCTGCACAAAGTGATTTTCAGTGGCACTAAGAGCACAACTCAAAAGCACAAAGGATTGGGATCACATGCCTTGTTACTGCCTTTAATCTTTGCTCACCTTCTTACATTGCTGCCTAGCTCCATATTTTGATTGAAGAACACAGTACAAGTGTAATTTGTCTAGTCCATGGAAACAACAAACATTCATAATGAGCTAGAATAATGACAAACCCCAGCAGCTTTACCCTTTTGTGTGAACAACTGAAATGTCTTGTAAATTAGGCATCTTGAGGCATCAGCAGGTGCCAGATGCTTTTCCCTCTAGCTACATGCTTTTTTCATTAAAAAAACCTGTAAGACACCCCTGCTTTTTTCAAGTACAAAATAGGCAGGGTTGAGAAAAATGGATCATTAGTATTGAGGGAAATATTTCCTTGGTTGTGTGAAACTTATACTCTATTAAATTAAAATATTCTGTAATAGTACTAAGCTTTTTAAAAGTAGGGAGTCTAATCATTAATAGACCAGAGTGACCTAATTAAATTGATTGTTTGGGCAGGGGAAGCTGAGAGGAAGTTAAACAATAAAATGGTACTTCAAGCACCAGTGTACTGATGTGCTCAGTTAAAATGATCAGATTTACTGTATTAGTGGAATAATGCATTCAAAATGCTGTGCAAGTACTGTCACACACAGCATCTGGTTCAGTGACATCCAGTGTAAAGACTTAAATATTATCACAGTTGAGTGCTGCAGCTGTACAAATAATAATAGTTCAGTTGTAATTATTCCTTTTGGCAATTCCAGCAGCTTCTCTAAAATTAAAGTACTTAATGTCTAATAATTGTTAATATTCGTGAATTTTGGCAATAGTCATTAGCAGCACTTGGTTGTTGGTCCTCTTAGCTTTTTATGTTGACAGTGACCCTTGAATATTTTGTGAAGTTCATGGCTGACTGGGTCAAAATTTGAAAATGGTTTCGTCTTTAGATAGATCCTGTTTGCATATCCCAAAAGGTGATTTGAGGGAGACAAAAAAAGGAAATATTTTTCCCCTCTCTGAAGACCAAATATCTACAAGTTCTCACCAGTGTTTCCAGGCAATGTAAAAAGCTGAAAATGGATGGAGAGCTGTGGGGGGACAGGTGTTCACCTCTTTTTAACTTCTCTGTGCTGCTCTCTCTCTCTGCAATGGGCTTCATTCCTTCTGGACACGCTGCAGTTGGTGCAAGGAGGAGTGCAGCAGGATTGTCCCTGCTCCGGGAAGTCCTGCAGCACTTGCCTCCTGGGAAGAGCCTGCCATAGACCGTGGCATATGGTGAGGAAAGCAGGACTCTGTCTCCCCCTGCTGAGTCATACCCTCAGAAGGAAGGTCACAGGGTTTAGTTTTCACTCAGCTAATTAACTTCTGCCACTAATCAAATAGCAATTAGTAGATTGAATGCTTAATTAACATTTTATAATTAAGAAATGTGGTGCACATAATGAAATATACTGTAGTAAAAGGTATCTCGTTCTTATTTCTCTTCATTATGTATCTAGCTGCCAGTTTGCTCTGATATAATCAGTGGTGGGAGAGGAGTTAGTAGCACATTAATTAAACTCTTCTTCTAATTTATAAGTGGATTTTAAATTAAAAATCTTCCCAACTTGTATTTGAGAGTAAATTATCAACTTTTACTTAGGCTATACCGACATGATGTAATGGCTGTTATATTGATCTCCTATCAGTAAGCTAGGCTGCGGTTTTAGGCTCCACTTCATTTCTTGCACACTGTATTTTTAGCACAGCATTTTACATATCCACCTTTAAGCATTGTGATTTTCATATTTTGTGTTGCTGTGACTTTACAAGTGATTTCCAAAATAAAGGGAAAAAATGCCTTTTCATTTCAGTATAAATCTGCTGACTTTCCACTCACTTTGGGGCCTTGTTGTTATTTTGAGATGTTGATAGACTTCAGCCCAGACTTGTCCATGGGAAAAAACCGCTTCTGATAAAGATTGTTTTCATATCTAGGATGAAGTGGTGAAGTTGACAGATAAATGTCTTAACAATGCAATCGAGAGCCCAATCGTAGCAGCAAAGTGGCTTCCAGCAGATCTCAAAAGCAATATCCTGAAGGCCCAGGCAGAAGCAGGGCACAAGGTAAATACTCGACTGAACAGGTTTGTGACGCTCTCAAATGTTTCATTTCTCTTCAATTGCCTGATGCTGGAGAGGGTGCCTTGCAGATAAGGGTGTTCCAAGAGCCTTGTCCAAGGTAGAGTCAGAAAGTTTTTCAGCCTTTCTTCACAATGATAATGGTTCATTATGGGAATGGTTCCCAAGGAGAAATTTCTGACCTTGATGATATTCATCAGATAACAGGACAAGACCCTGAGCAAGCCCTGGTTTGAGTGGTCACTGAGACATGTAACCTTCAAAGGTTGCCTTCTAATCAAGCAATTATTCTGTCACCAAGGCTGTGCTTCTTGCATGTTGTAGTAAATTCCTTAGCAAACAATGGTATTTTATTTGGCTCTATTGGTGAATTATTTCTATTTCTGCACTGAAATCGTCACACAGAATTGGTGTTGTAAGTCCCTGAGCTGTAGATGAACAGCATGTTTTTGTGTTGGGATAGAGACACTTACTGTGAAAATCAGAACTGACACAAGATGGAAACAGGTATCAGAAATGAATGTCTCTGTTCATTTCTTCCTCTCAGGCTGGAAAAGATGACAACATGACAGGTGTCAAGAATTCCAATATTCAGGAGGCTGCTGCCAGGTACTGAATAGATTTGTAAGAAACGTGGTGTAGTTACCCCAGTACAGCACTGAGAACCTGCAGTTCAGTGTGGTCTGCCAGTGGTTCAGTCATCATTGCATTTTACCTTGCACAGGGGTAGCTTAACTTTGTGAGTGTGAAGTGTTTTTGAAATGAAATCCAGGATTATAATTGCTGGTTTTTATTATATACAAGTTAATACAGATGCTCTTTATTCTCCCATACTTTAATTTGATGACCATTGTTGCAACAGCAATTTCAATCACTAATTATTTCTGAAATGTGAACGGCTTCAATGTGGGGAGAGGGGAAGGGTCAGTTTGAAGTAGCTGTTTCCTAGTGGAGAAAAAAAAATGTGTACAAACCCCTGCCAGTGACAGCTGTTTTCCTGAAAAAATTCCAAATCTGAAATGATTGCAGGGTCCACTGGGATTTCAGGCATTGAAAAAGTTTCAAAATGTTACGTCTAATTTCTTGACCATTTGTGAAGCTGCATTTGTGAAGATTTGAGACCTCAAAGAGCAGAGGGTAATGCTGTAAAAATAAAATGTACATTAGCCATCCCAAAACTATGGTGTAACAAGTGAGTCATAAAGAGCTTTCCATGGAAGATTGTACCTGTTTTCTGTTTTGTTTTGTTTTTTGGTTTTTTGTTGGTTTGTGCCAGGAACATTCTCCTGTCAGGCAAATCACAGAGTAGTCCCCCTGCAACCAGTCCAGTATTTCAAGATCCAAGAGAGCTGCTGAGAGCAATCCCTGCTTCAAACACCTTTGTTCCGTAAGTGATTTTGGAGAAACGTGTTTCTGGGGCAAGGGGAGCATGTGGAGATTATCATGAAAAGGTCTGAAAAATGAGGAACAGTTGCTGAGCATTTAGGCTACATCTAACTAAGCAGGTTTACAGATGCATTTTTAATTACTGTTGCAGCAGTTAATCAGGGTAGGCCAGGCCTCGGGGTGAGTATCCTTGCAAGCAGTAAGTGAATCTCTCTCATCTTCTGAAAGGACTGAGATACCCGACATCCTGCTGCCCCTGGCTCTAAAGAGGAAGATAAGAGGATGAGGGAAAAGGCTTCAGGCGAATTAGACACAAGGGCTGAAGAAACTCTTTTGAGATAGAAGACATCGATACTGTTGGGTCTGTACACAGCTGTAGCTGGAAGTAGGAGAGAGAGAGAGCAGTAATCTGTGGAGGTAGTTGGAAGGCATTTACATTAACATACAAACATCAGTCTTTTGTCTGCCTCAATGGAACTGGTGTCAAGGTTTTGGGCTATCTGGGAAGCAGCACTGTTCCATGCTATCCAGGCAGGGTGCTAATGAGAATGTTTTCCCCTTTCAGTAATACGTTGAATGAGGACAATGCTGACTCTAACCACGAGGACCTGCTAATTCCAGCTAATCTGGCTCCAACTGAGGAGGCTGCTGTTTCAAAGGTATCACCACCTGCCAGCCTGGAAGGTTTCTGTGTCACATTCTGAGCTCCCGATGCCTCGAGGCAAGCCCAGCAGACCTTGCTGCATGCCTCTCATAACTCTGTGAATGCCAGGCGCTGGGGAATGCCAGAAAGTGTTTTCTGAAGCAGGCAGGGTCGCTGCACAGATCTTTCCAAAGGCCATTTCTGCGAGTCCTTTCAGGTTCTTGGCGTGACTGTTATTTTTCTAAACTGACTGTTTTTCTCACACTGTTGGGGAGCCCCTTATATCCGAAAGATTTTATTCTCCAGGAAGGAGAGGCTGTAGGGATGAAATTCTGAGATAGGCAGTTCCCATGAAAAGAACCACAGAAGGAAAAGTTTAAATTTAGGTGTTCATCTGTTATATTCTAGCTACTGTAAAGTAATTTTTAACTGGACTCCATGAAATGCACAAGTTCAGGGATTAAACTTTCTTTTGTCTCTCTCCAAAAGAAAAGCAGAGTCCAATAACATTGGGCCTGTGCTGCCTTTACTTGAGCAGACTGACGAGTTGTTCTGGATGACTAAAGTACCCTGCCCTGTAGCTGTTGTGCCTCTAAACCAGTATTACGTGGTTGATCCCACTGAATAATCATAAATTTCACCTTCTGAGTTCAAACACCTAGCTCACAGACCTTGCTGACCTTTCGAATAGTGCAGTACCCCACCTTTGCAGAGGGGAAAGGACAGTTTGACTGCTCGCTTACCATGGCAGTGATGTTGTTTCCAGTACATTGATGAGAATAAGGGAAATTAAAAGGCTATTAAAAAAAGATCAAATGGAAAGACTTGAAAAAATAGGCCTGCTAAAAAGTGGTGTTCATTAAAGATACTGGTCTGTAACTCAAGCAGCCACTAGGGTATTCAGTAGGCCTATGTGGTTACTACTGGCAATTCAATTCAAAACTGATTTATTCCATAGAGCACTCCAGATGACCAGGACGTTTCCTTAACATCACAGACAGAGAATCTAATTGACTTTACAGAAGCCACACCTCGGGTAAATGTATTTCAAACCCAAACTTCTTCCTTTGCACATAACAGTGATTTTTTAATCATAAACTCTCCTCTGGCTTTAGTATCTGCCTGCCAGGCTTGGATCTGCAGCAGTGGAATGAAGTGCTGGACAGGGATCACTGCTCATATGGCCCCACTTGCTGGGGGCTGGTGCAGGGGTGTAGACTTTCCAGCTTTGTAGGGGAAATGAAGGAACCTGAAGAGTGAACTTGAATCTGTGCCACAGGAAGCTTTAGTACTGTTTTAGTAGACCTGCAGGTGCCAGCCTGCTTCTCACACATTTGGGGATACATAAGGCTTCAGAAATTATGTGGAAAGATGTATCTACTTGTGTATATGTCTATAGATAGATAGATAGATATACACACAAAATAAATACTTGAAAAGTAAACTTTTAATACAAATTACCCCTCTCATGTAGATTAAAAGAAATCCCTTATAATCTGTGCTGGCAAAATTGAGTTACATTGCATGCACCAAGAGAAAGGGGGAAGAAGCAGGACCTTTAAACTCTTCACAGTAGTGTGCTCTGGGTTAAGGTTGTCCACAAAGCACGAAAAGATAATGGATTCTTTCCTTTGGAAGGGAGCACTGAGCTGAAACTGCTCCCAGTGAGTGTCTGGCTCTGTGCTCAGTGGGTGCCACTCCTGCAGCTAATCACTAGTGTGATTCAAAGTCTAACGAGGGGCAAATATTCGAGATTGTTTTGGGGGAAGTGTTGTTTTGGGAGGCAATACTGTTTTGACAATGTTTTCAGCTACCTTCAACCTTGTCACTGAGCTTTTGTTTGCTTTTTGTAGGTGTCTTCCCAGCCCATTATAGCACCGAGGTGGATAGTGCCAGTGAGTTACTTGACCATTTCTTAACAAACAAAGAAAAAAAAGCTTTTGTCATGATTAAGAAACAAGAGTTCAAGTAAAATAGTAGACTATAATAACTTTTAATAATTTGAAAGTCTATAAAGTACCAGACCAAAAGTAAAGCAGATTAATTCAGCTGGAGTGAATCAGACAGCATATCCAACAACAGTTAACAGTTAAATTTCATTTTTGCTGTATTGCACTGCAGGTAAATGCAATAACATTTCTTAAAAGATTTTGAATTTAATAAAGCCCAAGTTGCAGTTTGATGAATCTTACTTTTTGCAGTTATAAATAAATCATATTGAAAAGTTAGCTTGTCTTGTCCTGGTAGGTGTTTATTTGAGTTTCTTTTTTCATTCTCCCCCATTTAGACGGGACTGATTTCCAACGGGCCTTTGGGAAATAATGTTGCCTTATCTTTGAAGGCAGTGAAAGGCAGCACGGAGGCCCTGCTGTCCTCAGCTGGATTGACACCATCCCAGCAGACACCTGAAGTCCTTGCGAGGTGAGGTCTCCTCAGCACTCACTCCACAAGTCTGTGTGGGTGCTCTTACTGCTTCCACTGACATAGTTACAGTGCTCACTTAGACACAGTGCCTTGTTTTGCTGTCCTCATAAACTGCAGTTCTGTCTCACTTTATAGCATTTGAAATGTTACAAATGAGCTGATATATATATATTATAATTTCACTTCAGTTTCTTTCCTTATCTGCACACTTGTTCTAATACTGGACTAAAGTTATGGTTCAGAAGAATTTTCTGAGAAATCTCTTTACAGTGTTTCAATACCTGGCAGATGATTGGTAGGGGTGGAGAGGGATGACCCTCAGTTATTTCCAAGCTGTAAAGGTGTCAGAAAACAAAATTGGTAGAAGCCTTTCCCATTGCCTGTTCCATTCTGCCATGCTGGTGAGGCAGAATGATGGCAGTGATGATCAGGCCTTGCAGTGACCATCTTAAAAGAATGGCAGTGGTGCTGCTGCTGCACTGTTTGAATTTGGTGTAGTTTGCTCTTCTGCAGTTGTCCATTAAAAAGGTTTGTCCATTGGTCTCATTAAGTTACAAGGGGAACAGCCATGAATGCTCTCTGAAGCAATACTCACCTCTTCTAATCCATCATGGCAGATCTTTTTGGAGTGTATTTACAGAGCCTCATTTCTTTTCCCCTTCTAGCCCAGTTACTGAGGATGCTACAGTAAGAACGAAATGTTTACTCACCACTGAACTGTAGAAGAAGGAGTTTCTGAAACTCTCACCTTGTAAAAACTCAAATCTCCTAACATATCTCCAAGGGATCCTTCCAAAAGACTTGCTTGGGATCAAACTCGTGCTGAACAGAAGTCAGACAGCCAGCTGGTTTGCTAGGATCCAGGAAGAGACTTCTACATTTATTGCAATCTAACTGGAACTGCAGCCTGAACTGGGATGTAAAACCGCATTCACATTTGATCATCTCCCTCAGGAGAAGCAAAATGTCACACTGGAGCTAGTTCTGAACTGAGGAAAAGAAAATAGTTCTGTCTGCTCGTTCTGGTTAATTACCCTGTGCTGGCTCTGCTGCTGCTAGAAGGTGTCTCAGAGCTGTGGGATGTGAGCACAGGCCCTAATGGCTGTGGAATAATGAACATCGCAGGGATGAGGAGAACTCGCAGGGCCACCTCGTGGCTGTACTGTGCATAGGGCTCACCGTGGTGGTCACTGTCCCGTACAGCCAAGGACATTTTCTTCTGTGTGATTATTCCTTCTGGTTTTCCTTTGTTTTACCAACACATACTCTCCTTTTTGGCCTTAACCCCCTTAATCATCCTTGCACTCCCTAGTCTAGTCCAGCAGTGACCAATTACATTGACTGGATATGAGCTGCTGCTCATTGCAACCAGGAAAATGCTAATTACCTGCCAAACAGCTTGTAGCATTAGCAGAATACAGCAGAGGTCCCGCATTTGACACTGATCATTTCATTTCCTACATGACTCAAATACATGCATTTTAGACTGGAGAGTTGTATGTTTTAAAAGCCAGAGCAGTGAAGATATGAGTGCAGCTTACTTCAGGAGCTGCTTGTTGATTAGTGTTGTTGTCTTCTAGGACTAGAAAGGAAAAGAATTTTCTTGTTTCTCTTCATACTGTTTCTGGGTGTTTTTTCCAGATGCTGTGCTTCAGGAATACTTACCAGGTATTTTTGCAGCATAAGGGTACAACTAGATCAGTTCTTAACACCACTTTGAATCCTGTTCCAAGTGTCATCTAATAGTTGTATGTGGAACAAATAATAGAAAGAATAGGGTGAAAACAGGAAAAAATGATGAAAAATTCCTGTAAGCAATTCACTTCTCTATAGAAGGAAGGTAAGAGCACACACTCCCCAGAGCTGGTGAAGGTCTTTGGGTGCTCAGGTGCAGTTTGGGGTGCAGTGTGTACAGTTCAGTGATCATTTGAGCCCTGGGCAGCAGTATCATCACATGGACCCTGGGGATACAGCCTGTGAAAAAAGTAATGCAGAGTCAGGGAAGAGAAACAAAGACAATGAATTCTACATCCAACAGGGAAGCACAGATGAAACAACTGGGATCTTCCTTTCTTTGGAAGAGGTTTGTGTGTACCACTGGGGTTGGAGGACATTTTCTGCATAGTGCTGCTGTTTATAGATATTTATATGCATGTGGTTCTTAGAAACAAATGTGAAAATTGGTTCTGGAACCTGTATGCACAGCTTCATTTCTGCCCGTTGGCTGCGTGCACATGTCTCAGTGTAAACAAAGATTTGGACCAAACCACTACGGGTTGTGCAAGTAAGCTGGGCCCAGCGAGGCTGCTGCATTCAGACCAAGGTGTTCTTGCTGCTGTTGCTCTCATGCTCTTCTTTGCAAGATGCTGAATGAGTGTTAAGGGAGAAGGCACGTGGATTTTTTTAGATGGCCCACTGCCACTTCTCAAAACCCTCGAGGCCTTAATAGAGAAATGTAGGGACCAGAGAAAGCTCATGCGACTCACATAGCAGAGTGATTCTGTAGGCAATGATTACAGCCATTGCCTCAAGAAGCAGGAGTCAGGATTTCAGGATCGGTGGCAGGCGCTGCAGGTGCCCCTCCAGCCAGCACCCAGAGCAGTGTGCGGGCAGGTCCCGCTCCCGCACTGCCCAAAAGCAGAGCTGCTGTCCTGGACCAGGCGCGGGGTTCCTACTCACCAGCCCTTCAGCTCTCTCATTGCTACTTCCAGTTGAGTATTGGCTTTGTTTATACTTTTGAATCTGAGCCTTACTGCTTATTAAAATGTAGAAGATTCCTGATTCGAATATCAAATGTCTTAGTCTGGATTAATAATGCAGTTGCCAGAAAAGTTCCTGCAGGAAAAGGGAAGCAATGGCTGCAACAGTCTGCTTCCTGCACAAAGCCAGGACTGTGTGTGGAAACTTGGCACTTGCTATTCATCTGTTTGCTCAGCAGCTGAGCTGGCATTCGCCAGCTACATGTGTTGGGTTTGTAAATAGACAGAATGCAGTAGCATTTTCTTAGGCATGTTTGATATTTGACTCTTCCCGTTGGGTTCAGGAGCTCTGCGAACTGTCAGCTTGAATCCCTCCCAAAACTGGAGTAACAGGAGTTTACAGTTTTCCAGCACTGCATGTTGAATACCATCCTTAGATTCCTCCCAAGCAATCACAGCAAATAACAAGTAAATAACGTGTGGTGAGTGTGTCCCCTAAAATCTAAATGGTTCCAAATAACCAACTGTTATTTCAGCATGGTCAGGATAGCGGTGGTTGGAGGGGAGTGTTGCAATTACATACATGAACACACAGAGAAACTTCAAAGGGGTGAGGCTTTCCTCAGTTTTCAGAGGACTAATATTTGAAACTTTACATAAAATGCAAACATTTCAACTGGTAAATTGGGAACTTGGAATTTCTAATAGATTTGGGGCCACAAACCCAACTCTTCCCAGCAATATCTGATACTTGGAGCAAATCTTCACTCCATTTATCTCAATGTAGCTTACTTAGCTAACCGAAATCATTGCTTATATAGGGAGCCTGGCAAGACCAAAGTGACACAGCTTTGTGATCTGAACATCGTGCAGTTTGGCATCACTGTTCTGCTTTGCAACTAGAGGTACTGTGTTATAACATGACTGACTAGCAGGTAACATAGCATTACTCATCACCTGCATTTTACCAATTAGTTAGTATTATCAACAGTTAGTGTTAAAAAGTATTAATTAACTCCTGTGTGTTACTGAGAAGAAAGGGTTTTCTTACCATTGCTGTACTATTGATTGATCGGCTGTAGGGTCCAAGCATTTTCTTAAGGTCTGTTTTTTGGTATTTATTTAAAGAGATTTATAAATAAAACTTTTGTGTGAATCTGGTGTCAGGATGTTGGCAGGTCTGCCAACCACTTAAAAGCTGTAAGAGTTGACAGGAATGAATGAATGCTAAGTGATTGGATCTAAAAGTAAAAGTGATTTTACTCCAGTCACACTCTGTAAGTGATTGGAGTAAAAAGTTTTATAGAAGTCTTGATGATTGTAATAACAGCATCCCAGCCCATATCTCAAACTGATTATCCTGAGGGAGATACATGTTAGTCTCACCCCTGCAGACCATCAGTGTCTGCGTGTGCTGAGGGTGATTACAGGCTTTGGAAATGGGCATTAAAATGTGGGAATTGAGGTTTTCTTACACCAGAATTAAGGGAATCTCTTCTTTAGTTCAGTGGTAATGGAGTTTAGTATTAGGTAAGTTATAATGACATAAATTACCTACTTACCTGGTAATCAGTCATGGTTAATGAATTAGCTTGAATGTATTTTGATTCTAAACTTAAATTTCACTCATACTTTGCCAAAGACAGACAGCCATGTAAGAGCTATGTTTTGGAGAATTTTTTGGACGCAACTTTGGCTAGAAAACTTGGAACCATGTTAGAGGAGCTCAGGTGAACAGTCCAGCTATGAGTGGGTCTCTCCATACAAACTGTTTGCGGTCCTTGCCTGCTCTCCCTTTGCACCCTGCTCATTCTTGTTTCATGAAGCAAAGATGTACTGTTGGGATGAGCGTGTCCTTCACAAACAACACTGGATGTATTTTTCACGTTGTGAACATATTCTGGTACAACCCAAATCTACTGGTGAAGTGTTAGCAGCTCTGTTCCACAGCCAGCTAGCATATAAAGCTCTATCTGGGCACATAGTGTTTCTGAGTTTAGGAAGTTGTAGTATCTATATACATACATATATATATATATGTAGCTGTTAGACACTGTAATGTCACAGCTTTCAAATGCAGCTGGACAATCATAACTTTTCAACCAAAAAATAGGACCAGTCCATGCTAATGGCCTTTCAGTGACACAGGAGTGATCCGGCTGTGTTTGCTGCGGGTGTTGGCACCACAGACATGAATACAGGGCCCTCTCCACAGTGCCCTGGCAGAGGCAGAGCTGGTGGGACCCCACCGAGGGCTGCAGTGGCTCCTGGCAGTGCTGGGGGGAGCTGCAGGTGCTCAGCATGGCCCTTTCAACCCAGGGTCCGGCTCGGTGTCCTGAGTGGCTCTGTGTTCCTGCTGGCCCTGCGGGGCAGGCACTGCCCTGCAGTGCTGCCACACCCACAGAGCCAGGAGCCACAGGATTCTCCTGCAAAATTCACCTCCTTTTGACTGCTTGGCTTGAGCACTCTGCTCCATAAACACACACACACACACCCCCTACCTATATAACTGGACAAACTTATTTTTAAAGTATATAAGAATATTTTTTTAGCTAGATTTGTTTTGTTAAAGCCGCACTAACTACTGTATTTTTACTTTTTATATGTAAAGCTTGGCAATAGCTCTCAATGTATAATTTATTTGTTGGGTTTTTTATAAAACAAAGTGCACCTCTTGCTTCTGTTTCACAACACTGGTGATGTGTGAACTGTCTTAGGCACTGCACTGAGATCTGTATTGAAACTGTACATGGGAACAAGTAGATCTGTAGTCCACTCAACCCAGTCTTGAAATGTTTATTTTGTAGTTTTGTCTTAAATACACCATGTCAGTGCAAAAGTCTTGCAGAGTCATCTTTAAGCCCCGCTGCGTTACCCCGGCACGGCAGTAAGAGGTGGGTCAGCTGGGGCGTGGGACACCAGGCTGCTGCTCTAAACATACTCTGTTGTCAGTTAAAGCATAACTTAGAACAGCACCTAAGCTTGCAGGTAGATGCTAAAGAATGAAATGCCTTTTTCCCAACAGAGCTGAGATTGGCCAGGAGGACTGTCAGATGTCCAGTGCTTTTGAAAACCAAAGCCCTGAGGTGTGTGCCAGAAGAGGAGCCTGCGCTGCGTGGTGTGGTTCCAATGCAGGCCAGTTAACTGAGCACCATCGCTCTTGTCTCCAGCAAGCAACTGGGTTGTGTTTTCAAGTATAGTAGTGCTAATGATTGTTTAAAGAAAACTGTTTATTCCCAAGTCCTGACATTGGTGAAATGCTAAAGAAGGCAGCGAAGGGCAACTAAACCATTTGATCATCTTCATTTCTCAAAAACTATTTGGAAAGTATCAAAAGGAAAAGAAACTATTCCATCCTAATGGCTAAGCTCATAGGAAGTAATTTCTCTCGTGGCATAATTTGTTCTGTAGGTCAAACTGTGATCCCACTGATAAATCACTGTTCTTCAAATCCACTTACAACTCAAAACAGTGAAACCTTTTTCTATTATTAATGAAAAAACCCTCTTTGAATATCTGCATTTTAGAAGAAACTGTTTCTGCCATTCATGCATTTTAATGTTCAGAAGCCAAATCTTAATTAAAGACAATGAGTTTGTTGAGATGTTCAGCGCTGATTGATTTGTTCTCTTACATATAATTTATGATACAACAGCGCATCTTGTGTCGCAGATGAGTTTGCCAAGAATGTTGCATCCTTTTGCTTTTGTTCTATGGATTGAATTTCTTACGGCATATCAGATATGTGCAAGGTTCCCCGATTTCAGAGACATTCTAAACAGCTAGCTCCAGAAGCAGCCCCTTCAGTCCCAGCCAAAATGGTGTGTTTTGTTTTGTTTCTAAATATTTGCCACTAGCTGGAGTAATTCCATTCATTATTTCATGCAGGCCACCACCGAGCTTTCAGATGGCAGCAGCTTTTAGTCACTCACTTGGGCTTGGGATGAATTCTTATTAACTGCGACAGTTATGGAGAAGTGTCATAAGCACATCCACGAAGGCTCTTTTCTTCCTCTCTGAAAAGGTGACTGTGGTGGGAAAAGTGGAGTGAAACCACTTGAGGTGCTCCAAGAACCCTGTTGGTGTAGCTGATAGCACTGGCTGAGTTTTGAAAGGGGGCATAACCCAGAAAATGTCACAGTGGTGTGAGCAAGGATTGCGTCCCTAGGTCTTGACACTGGAGAGTACCTGAAATATGTGTCATGCATACCCAGAATGGACTGGGGTGCCAGGCACTCCTGTGGGATGCAGTCACTTCAACTCCCAAACCCCTTCCCTTCCAGCTTGAGCTCACCCTCGTTTTTTAAAGACCCGGGAATGAGCCATAAGGGGAGAAAGAGCTTCCAATGGCTTCAGCAAAGCTGCTGTAGCACAGAGCCCCACTTGAGGATTGGGGCTCTCTCCCCTTCCACAGCATTGCTGGGGCCAGCAGTTGCTGCAGCTCAGCCTCCCACGAGCCAGCCCTGAGCCCACATCTCTCCAGCCAGGCCTTTCCCAACCCCCTGCATTCCTCCTGTCCTGTACAGGGGCAGGGAACAGCAGGGCCCTTAGGGCCAGCTCGAGAGGTTTGGGACCTTTTAGGTGACAAAGTGGGTTCGGTGCTGCTGGCGCTGGTGGCCCCACCTGACCTGGCACATGGGCAGAGCCCAGGGGAGGGAACGGGGGAGATGGGCACACTCCAAGCTGCTTCTTCCTGCCCGTGCCAAGCCATTGCCTTTGGGCTGGCTCGTGTCCCGCCTGCGTTGGCTCCGAGTAAATGTTAAACCCTTCGTGGGGCTGCCAAAGGGAAGAGAGTTTGAGGGGGCAGGAAGAAAGGAATAGCAGAGGCTGGATGGCATTTTCCTAGGGCTCTTGCACATCCCCAGGATACCACTACCTGCCAGGAGGCCTTCGCATGACTTGGAAAAATCACTGGTTTATTGTTGCCCTTTCCAGTTAAATTTCCTTCCCTTGTCAATCCTAGATAAAAGGCTGTATGTTACGGCAGCTCTCGGGATAATGCCAAAACAGACATGTCAGTCAGCAAAAGGAAAACAAGCTGCTGATTTAAGATTGCAGTGCTGAGTACATGCTCAGCTCAGGCACTGTATTGATGTCCCTTCCAAACAAACCTCAAACTGGGAAATTCTTGTTCCTGGAGGAGAAATTCGAAGCCTGGGCAGCCTCAAAAGCCGGCTGAAGTGCGGGGAAATGACTGGAGCTTGCAGGATCGTGTTCCTCGGTCAGAAAGGTAAGTTCTTAGTTCAGTTTGAAAATACAAACACCTATTTTAGACACATAAAGGTGAAAATGAACACACAGTAATAGGAAACAGAGACGGCTTTATTCACATTGCAGTATACAATGCTCTCTGTTTCCAGACAAGGGCCATGGATGGTCAAAATAACTCTCAAGTAGCTTTTTCCAAATCCATCTATGATTTTCCTATTGAATTCACGTGACAGCTACTTGTGAAGAGATGATGAAAGTATCTCTGTAAATATTCTTGAAATCTGCAAATTACTTGAAAGTCATTATTCCTATGAAACTTCTGAAAAGTAATCTTTTCAAATATTCGGAAGTATTAACTTATACTTTCCAGTAATTTCAGACATCAGCAGCTCTTCAAATAGCTGAAGTTCTGTCAGAAGGCCAGTATTTAGTAATTTCTGTGGAAAGAAATGCTTTGAACACTGGACAATATTACCTTGCAAAACAAGCCCTATTTCTTTCCAGCAAAGAAAAACCATCCATGAACTCAGAATTTACTAGTATAGAGGGGAAATGTGTAGCAGATCCTACCTGGGCTGACAAAACAGAGATGAAGTTGGAAAAGCAGAAATCCCTTTGTGGCTAAAACATGAGTTACCAGGCAAAACAGCTCCTGCTTTGTGCCATTCTGTCAAGCCTTCTGCTTCCGGTTCCCTCCCCACCCTGCTGTAGGAAATCAAACCCCTTTGATTCTGTGCTGTCATTAAAGCAAACACTCATTTGGTAAATCCTTTGTTCATACAGGTATAATGCCCTTCCCTTGGTCCTTGCAAATGATTTTCAGGGGGCACTCATTGTTTCGCTTCCTTAAGGTTATATACAATCCTTGAATATCTTGTAGAATTCAGTTAGTGATTTGTCTGTTGAGTTTCTTTGTTATAGGCCATCTCATGTTGCAAACACATTGTGGAAAGAACACTCAAGAAAATAAAATCTTAAAAATCTTAGAGAATATTCCTATTAAGACTAATTGAATCCCTCAAATGTGACTGCATTTCTCTCTTATGCCAGTGCAAAACGAGCAAGCTTTGCCCCTGAAATGGCATCTTATGGAGCCAGTAGACATTCCTGCAGTTGTGATTGTCAAGGCAGCATTGGCCATTCAATGTGAAAGGCTATGAAGTGACCAGGAGAAAAGTAACAAAAAGAGCAGCATTCCAACAAGCTCCTTTCAGAAATCACAACTTACATGCAAGTTGTGACTTAAATATATGTCAGGTTTTGTTAACATTGTAAAAAATCTGTTCACAGCAAGCATGAGAAGGTTTAATTATTTTTTTCCCCAGCATGCTGATAGGAAGCTGAAGACAGTTGCAAGCAGTTGGTTTTCCACCTACTGCCACGGTGGTGGAAATTTATTCTTTCACTTTGCAAGCAAAGCAATCACAAGCAATCGAACTCCATTTGCCTGAAGGAGATCTCAGAGAAGCTGGACACAGGTTTGCCCCCGATGAGCAGCAGTGTGTTGGTATTCCTGATCTCACTCCTCACGGCCATGCACCCACAGTCAGTTCCCTCCTCTTCACCCACAGCCTGAGCAGCAGCAGAAGCCTCTCCTGAACAGGCCAACAGATGGAGAGACCTGTCCTGGGACAAATGGCTCCTGTCTCCGTTTGGGTCTAGTCCTGCCTCTGAAGTGGTCTGGAAGGCAGGGAATTCTGCTGGCTGCAGGGGCAGGCTGAAGGTTTTCATTTCGATGGTGTTGCTCCGCTCCGTGGGCTGTGGGCAGAAGTAGCTGCAAAAGCCAGAGTGCCTCAGGATGGGCACCAGCTGCGGATGGTCCTTCTGCTTACTCTTCCAGTGGCTAGGGAAATCTGAGGTAGTTTGGAAATCCGCACCAATTCCTAAGATGCAGTGATACATTTTAGGGGAGAAGTTTCCCTTTGTTGTACTATTAAGCTTCTTCCATGTCTGCGTATGGAAATGATACTTCCAGAGGTCATCATTAGGGCTGGAATTTGAAATCCCTCCACCAAAAATCAGCATAGAGTCTTTGCAGACTATTGAAGCGTGACCTACCAGCGGAGGAGGTCCTTGGCTAAAGGTAAGAGAAACCAGCAGTTAAGGGGAGACCAACAAGAAACTTAGCACTGATTTTAGCTTCTGTTTTCCTTTTGACTCAGAAGAATGACTGCTGAACAGCTGCATTGGAACATCAAAATTACACTGCTGACAGCTGCATCAACGCCTTGCCAACAGCTTTTCTGAGCAAAGCCAACTGGAGCCCCAGGGATGGCAGCAGCACTGTATCCTGATGCGAACAATTCCTACAATTACCGAGAGGGCACCGTCTCCTCTCTGCCTGCACGCACTATCAAATAGTAAGATTAATTCTCTTTCTCTGCTCTCTTAGTGTAACAAATAGAATAGTGTACCTTGTCCTGATGTTGGTCCAGCTGCTGCTCCCA
Organism: Acanthornis magna; assembly: GCA_036785705.1. Classification (NCBI taxonomy): domain Eukaryota; kingdom Metazoa; phylum Chordata; class Aves; order Passeriformes; family Acanthizidae; genus Acanthornis; species Acanthornis magna. The sequence goes on from JAWUZG010000012.1 coordinate 22,021,400, forward strand.
AAGTCCCACCTCCACAAGTCCCTCTGTTCACTGAGCCCCATCAGCCCTCCGAAGAGGTACATGGCTGTGTGATAAACCACTGCCGAGTGGCCGTGCCGAGCTCCGGGGCCGCTGCTGGGACAGGGGCTGGAGACACACAGCCACTTCCTGGTATCTAAAACAAAACTACTGATTTATAGATGGATCAAATCTGCCCTCTTTGAGAAAGGATTTGTGTCAAGAAGGAGATAACTATTCAGTTGGAGAATAAGGGTTTCTACTCTAAGCTTAATATGTCAATATGAGTTAACAGCTTAAATTCTGACACTGAAAAAGTGCATTTTAAAAAATCAGTTTTGAAATAAACTTTTAATGAAAATGTCAGATGCTGTGTGACAGATGCCATGGAAATTTTATTTACAGAGCAGTTTTTCCTACGGCTTTGTCAGTTCATTAACTCTGACACAGAAAGATACTTTCCTAGCTGTTAGAGGGGAAAAATCAGTCAACAAAAACATTAATTCATTAATGTCCCTGCTTATTCTCCCTGTGAGGGAAGGAAGGATGAAATAAACCCATTGTTTGTTTCAAAACAGTGACAGAATGGCTATCAGATAACAATTTATGGATTTAGGAATTCTCTGGGAATCATCTGGTTTGCAATGACCAGATTGGTAATGAATATGCTAATAAACCATCTCCTGTCACGTTTGGCTCCCCATGGTCAGTTGGAGATTTGAGATCAAAAGATGACATTAATAGGCTGAAATCAGGGTCTCTGCTGCATGTGAAAGTTTTTAGTAATCCTTGAAGAATTTAGTGAATAGTAAACAAACATTCTCCCTGATTTTCAGCTCTAAAACTGGCAAATACTGCAAAACTTCTTCTAATAGTAAGTGTAATAGTCTAGTTAATTTCAACCAGCAATTAATTGAATTGACAGAATTCATCACTAAATGTTGTCGAACAGAAGCCAAAACCAACTTAGAGCATTTCTACTGATAAGAATTTTCTTAGCAGAGCAAGCCATGCTCTCCTGCTGCAGTTGTTGCTTTACACCGGATCAAAACCTTACCCTGCTTTTTTAACTTACCAAAATGGAATGCCCAAAACTCCTGCGAAATGCCTTTGATGCCAAAGTATCCCCCATAGATGTACATGCTGGAATGGTACACGACTGCACTGTGACCTTTTCTGTTAGCTGGTGCAGAGCTCTAGAACAGTTCAATAATAAGACAAAAACCTATTAAGTCATATTAGCCGCAATGTCTTGGAAATACACCTTTCCTTTCGCCCGACAAATGACCCTGCAATCCCAAACTTTCTCTTGACTCCTCTGTCAAGCACAGGTACGCATAGTGGTAACTGTGTCACATGTTAATAATTTTTTTGGTGTAATTTCAAAGTATAGAAGCATTGTGAGGATGAAATTTCAGTAGCAAAAAATGAGTGATTTTTTTATGTGTAGTGATACAAAACCAATCTCAAAAGACCAAGCCATAAATGCTTCCACTCAGGTTTCAATTAGAAGTGGCAGTAACTTGGTGAGTCCACGTGTTCAGACTGAAGAAATGAAAAATGCTGTAGCGCTTCATGTTCCAAAACGTATTAGCGTGACTGCCAATCTGTTTTCACAACCCTACTTTTAAAAGCACAGGCTTCACGTATGGTTGCAATATTCCATTTAAAATTAGTTTTCTTGATAAGGATTTCAGAAAAACAGATGCAGCAGCAGAGGAGAGGACTTAACTTCTTATATAGGACTTAAAATTTAAGAGCAGTATTTTTAAACACTGTTTTGAAGAAGGAAAATGCCTTAAGTTATTGAAAGTGCAAAGAAATAAAGTATAGCCACATGTCTCTGAAGAGATGAGATTGGAACTGTTTGGGGGAACATATTTCAAAGCAATCTGTTTAATCAACAAAGCAACAGGCATTTGATTCACACATTCCCCACTTCCTGGCTCCTTACCTCCGTCTCTGCTGGTTCGTTGCAGCTCTCTGTCCATCTTGCGGAATCTGGGGGATTGAGTTAATAAAGCGCAGTTTAGATCCCGCACCACAAGAGGACACTCCTCCTACAGCAATTGTTCAAATTACACAGCTCATTTTCAAGGAAGTCTTGTCCTGGTGTTTTCTACTGACAAGGCTGAAGAAATCCCGCTAAGACAGCAGCACCAAGAGACTCACAGGAGGCACATTTCGAATGGTTTTCCTGTATCCTTATCTGATACAGAATCACACAGGTACCACACTGCTTGTTTCCTAAAGCTAAATTTCACAATGCAGAAATAACCTGTGATTTTCATCATTTTCTGAACTTGCAGGACTCCCAGACTTCCCAATAGATGGGATGTATGTATGGCTCCTTCTACTTACACATACAGCTTATTATGGCAGACTTATTCTTTCCTGTTCTTTTTCATAGGTCCCTTAAATAGCCCACAAATAACAGCCAGAAATCACAGATCTGTGATCACCATGAAGGAGAGGAAATATCAGATACCCAGCACCAGAGGTAGAGTGAGAAATCAGTAGTAGCTTGCATTACTTAAAGCTATTCTTGCCAAAAGTTTTAAAATAATAACTATGAAACAGCTAGACACACAACCAATGTTGAATAACTAATTCCAAATTTTCACTGATAAGTACTGTGAGTAATAAGATGTTTCCTCCTTTAAAATATGTTCTGAGCCTTTCCTTTCTTCCAGCAGGTTATATCAGACAACTGGTGGAAAACACAAAGGAAGGGCTGAAAAAAACCCCATTGATTTAAGGTTACATAGTGAAGTAGCGAAAGAAGCCAGGAAACTTAAATCTTGGTCTGGCCACAAGATTTACTGGCTCAGAAAGAAATGAGCCTCTCTTTCTCCTCTCCTCGATCTGATATAAAAATTACAGCCATTACTGTACACAGGATTTCAAAAGGAAGAATCCATGGTGTGTGACATTGCTATTAAATTCAAATGCTGCACTGCTTTTATTAGAATGCACACTTATGAGATCCCAAATGTTTGTTCTTAAGGGAAAAAAATCTGTGTTATAAAATGTTGTGTTAATTTCCCACCTTCTTATTTAATTATACTTGATTTCTCCTCCACCAGCTTATTGTTTCTTCTGTAAAAGTACAAAATGAGATATACTTTATTGATCTACCTTCTTCTATTAGAGCTTGGTTTTTAAAATGTATGTAGCATTAAAAAATTAAATATTGCCTGAATTATTAGGTCTCATGATCAAACAGTAAACTTAAGGAGAGAGGGAGGAATGGAAATTCTGAGACCTTAAAATACATAAAACTTTCCTTTAAAATACTCTCTAATTGAAGTAAGAGCTGACTCTCTGATAGCTTAACAGCCTAATTTTGGGGGGAAAAGATCCACACAGTTTTACACACATTACATGTGTGTGTATCATACCAATGTCATATACCCAGAGAGGAGTTTTTGCTTGTGTGAAAGCAGAATCCACCATCCCACCAAAAATATAAAGGCTGCCCTGTAAAATGCAAAAATATTTGTCACTTACAGGAAGGCACATAGCAAGAAAATAATTTTAAAAACAATTTTTAAATGCAAAGGTTGCTATCAGCAAAATATAATTAACAATATGTTGATCTTTTAACAGTTAATCCCAAAAAGCCACCAATTTTTAATTATTCTCTCTTTATTCTCTCCCAGTGGGAAGCCCTGATGAACAGTCTGCTGTTTAACGGGGACGGCATTTCAGAACCACTCATTCCTCGTCAGCCTGGGGCAGCCTCAGGGATGGGAATCTGGAGCTCTCTGAGGCATTGCTCAGGTAATGTTAGATTATGCATGTTTATAGAAATATTTCATTGTGTTGTAGCTCCTGATATCCTAAATTCTGTCTTCCCCTCGCAGACAAGGCTGTAATTCTTACTTTCCTTCACTCCCCCGTCCCTCTTCTACGGGAGCTCTTTAGTGAATGTTTTTATGCCGCAGCTGATCATGCAAATGAATTCAGAGCAACTGTTACAACTGCACAGATAAGTCAGAGAATGTGCTGCCAGGGTCTTTATCTGGTATTACTGTTACTTACTGAGCACTGACTGAGGAAACCAGGGAGCTGCTGCAGAGCTGAATTACTGTCACTCTGCTCAGAAAGATTCCCAAACATTGGTACAGCTACACCCAGAACTGCACCAACACAAAAAAGCTTTCTGAGCATAGTATTTCAGTACTTAATAATCTATGGCATTTTATTGCATTGTATAGTAGGAAATAAAATGTCAGGATGTGGACAATATAAATCTTGGTGTACTACCTTATAAGCCACCATTGAATGTTCTTCCAGTTCTTCTGGACCATCTCCTGAGCAATCCAGCATTTCCCATTCATTTTTCACTATAAACCAAAGCTGAAGTTAAAACAGTGGTACACTCAACACATAAACAGTAGGGAAAAGGTGACCTTTGAATGTGGTCATGCTGCTGAAAATTAAGTGCTTTGTCATCTTTCCTCTCTGTTAGTTCAGAAGATACTCTCCCAAAAATTAAATATATGCATTTTTCTATTTACCAAATTTAAATGTAATAGTTACATTTAAGTGTCATAATTGTTACTGTTTGTATTTTAATTGTTACCTACATCAAATCTCGACAATTCCATGAGCATGAATTCTGGTTCATTCCAGTAACAACAAATGAACAGGGAAAATCATACATCAAGTCAGAAAATACAAAGACTCATATTTGATAGTGCATTGATAATACAAGCCTACAAGGTATTGTATTCACGTGTTCCCTTTGTGCACTTTTACATGCATGAACTATTTCTGTGTTAGAGAATCAGGAAAGCTCTTTGATATCCTTTGCTAGAACCAGAATATTTTAAATGACTCAGTATTTTTTCAGTCGAGAAAAAAACAAAACAAAAGGAACTCAACTGAAATCGAAACTTTGTGGGACACCTGCAAGAGGAACAAACACCCTCCATCTGCCCAATGAACAAAAAACACTTTATCCATCCCTGTGATGGAAAGCCTTTACATGAGGATAATCAATCAGGGATACAGAGTATCCCCAATTTCAGGGTGACTGAATGTAGAATCTCTGTAACCCTGACATGCAAGAGAAGGGGCCAACTCACCTGTGTGGTACCTCCAGAAATCCCTCAGCATGGTGCTGCCCCGCCCTCCGTGGAGATAAACAAACGCTCCGCAAACAGCACAGGCGTGTTTGTAGCGGTCACAGGGACGGGGCTGCGATGCACAGTGGGCAGTTTTCCCTTTCATGCTGACAGCTAGGATCTCAGCCAAAGATCGACTTGCAAAGGGCAGCCATGTCAGAGGAAGGTCCCAGAATATCAGGGACAGGGCTTAAATCCTGTTCTGTCTGCAAAAAGACAAAAAATATGCTTAAGGTTAAAAAAAAAATAGGGAAAAAGAAAAGTCTCCACCTTATGATAAAATGTTACTGTCTTTTCAATCCCATCAAAAGCAACATGGCAATTTTGTCCATCTGTGATAATAAACTAACTTGAGTAAAGCACCTGAAATTCTGATTCAGATTCTTGTATCAGTGAGGTTGGGACAGGAACATTCCTGGAGCTGAAAGTTTTCCAAAGGATACCGGTGAACTGAAATGAAGTTCCAACACCCTGCATTAGCCATACCAAGGCTTGGTCTTTTTTCACTACTAAAACATTACTTTCGACAAACCTGTACTTAAAAAAAGCTTTTGGAAAAGTGAACATTACAGGTGAAAGTAATGCATTAGCAGTTGTCCAGAACTTGTTTAGACTTTTATCTGTAAACCTGCTGAAATGAGAATGCATCTGGAAAAAATGACACCAGCCCTTCCCATGCCACAAGATGTCACTGTGTTCTGTGAAGACACAAGTACCAGGAAAACGTTCTTTTATTAATCCTCTTCAAAACATGGCTTATTTTAATATAGATTATTTTACAAAGCACACCCAAAAAACCTCCCAGCATTAGAAGAAATCTTGGAATTTGTGTTGGTAATGTGTCTGAGGTGACACATCACCAAATGAGGTGACGAAGTCTCCCAATTCCAAGACTTATTCAGTGAAAGCCAGATTCCAGCTGCATTGAGAACCCAGGATGGAAATCAATAGGGGAGAGTCTGTCAGGATGGCCACTTGGTTAACTCTTCAGTTACTGCAGAGTAATGCCAGTCTTCCACAGGTACTCTGTTCCATACCCGTAACTTCTCTGGTTTAAGCAGGTGTTTATCAGGTGTATATTTAACTCCCCAGTGGATAAAATCACAGTCACAACACAATGCAATGATCATGCAGCAAATCTCTTGCAGCATATTCAGGCAAGATTAACTACTTCAATTTTGCTGGTTTTTTTTAAGGCAAACAAGTATTGTAAGCTATTATTGTAAAAACTGTATTACTGTAGAAAAAAGTATATTCTCTGTATGTTCTCTCTTAAGCAACACAAAGATGGGTGGCATTTACCAAGGTGTACATTTCTCATATCCAGGGGAATTAGCAGATATGAAGTAATTACATATTAAAGGTATGTAAGTCCATAATGCTTTCTGGCATACCATTGAAAAGGGAAAAGCAGCTGAAGGCATGAAACAGGGATTATCTCCCTAACTCTGCCAAGCTTCTGTGCAACCACAGCCAAATCATTTACTTCCACAGCTAAATGGGGACAGTCACTTCCTTAGTACAACACTTCAAATTTGCTGATGCAGTGTAGTGTAACAGTGCCAAGGTATTACTGCTATTGATATAATTTACTCTGAAAAGGGTGATAGGTTACTAATACTTTACAAAGGTAAAATAGGCTTGTCCCCTTGCAGTTTGGGGGTTTTTCTCAGTTATAAAGCTGATTATCCTTCTTCCTACATATTTCTGCTTGTTATTCTTCCTCCAAGCCTTACCTCCTATTGTACAAACATTCAGAGAAGAAGACAGCCCTGATTTCATATAACAGATTAGCAACAAAGTCCTGTCCAGTTGTTTATCTACCCCAGCTGAAATCTTGAAGGCAGACAAGCAGCATGGGATAACAAAAGGCCAAGCTGGGGTGAACTGAATGGGTGTCTCCTCCCAGTCACACCTCTTGAGCATCGGCCAACCCTTGTAATCTTGGCCATTTACTCTCAGCTAAAGTATTCTTGGAAGCAGACCTACAATCCCTAACAATCAGTTAACTGCTCCACTTCAGAGTTGGGGTTAAGAACCCACCAAGTTAATCATGAATCTTGCATTTCATCACTGATATTCCAAACTGCAAACTTGACTCCTGGATTGCCTGTCTGTAGAACCCAACCCACCAGAATTCATCTACTGTCAACCTTAGCAGTCCCATTTCCAAGGAAAAGCTGCTCCTCTTTCGAAAACAATGTCACTGAGCCATGTCCTCTGTGTCATGCACCACTGACCTCCGTTTCAACTTGATACCATATCAGTTATCCAATAGGAAGCTCTGACTTCAGGAAAAAAATACACAAAAAGACAACTCTGAACATTTTTATCCAACTTTTTTTTTTCCCCCAAAACAGCTGTAGCACACACAAAAATGTCTGCTGCTCTCCAAAGTCTTCTGCCATTCCATTCTAAAAATAGCTCCTGTGCAATCAATCCCAATTGTTAAAGGGCTGGAGGAGCTGTGAGTCGAGGGCCTGGAGAGCTGCAATTAGTGCAGTAACTAGCACTGAGTGTGTATCAATTAATGGCGCCCCACTACTGTTTCATAATACAAATTCAGGAAATGTAGCAAGACAGGAATTACTTCAGGAAATGTAGTTTATATGTTCATTAGATAATTATTTATATTTCTGATAGATTTGGTTTGTCAGACAAATGATTTATTTATTTAAAGTATTGCTTAAATAGATCTTCATTAAAGCTTTTTTCTACCTCAGCCCCTTGATTCATTTCCATCTGTTTTCAATATACTCACAGAAGTTTCATTTTTAAAATGATCAAGCCTTTTGAAATATAATGAGATATGAAACCACTCATAAGGGGTGGGGGGGAGGTGGGAGTGGGCTGGGCAATTAGGAAATCTTGTTCTGTTTTGGCTTTTTTTTGTTAATGACCCAGTTTTCTGAACCTTTCCAGCCAGAACACTGCATTTTCTCACTAAGCAACTTGATGTTTTACTGCTCTTCAAAAATAATAACAGATCTTCCCATTTGCACTTATCCTAGAAACCTTGGCTCTAGTGGTGGTTTTATTGTAAGCCTTGTTCTAATGGAACTCCCTGCATGAATGAGGAAACTCTGGAGACTTGTAAGGCCCTTACAAAGATTTAGAACCAAACCCAACTTGTTTGGAATAGAGAAAAAGGCTTTTTTTTCAGTATATCGTGTTTACTTGCAGCACTTCACTATGTGTGATAAATTTAATATCCTCTGGTTTGCTATTTTATTTTTTCCTAAACTCAGGATAACATGAACTGTTTCTGTGGTGGGCTTTTTTTTGTTTGGTTGGTTTTGGGTTTGCTTTCAAAATACAAGAAGTAATTTTCAGATATGCTCAGCTTCAGAGTTTCAACCTGAAAGTGCAAATGGCTCTAGGACCGTAGGGTGTCTGTGACAGTTCTGTACTATTAGAATTCTGAATTGAAATACAGGCCTGGCTTTGCCACGTGTTGTAAAACATGCAGTTGCCACATGAGTGAGCTTACAAGTGCAGGAGACAAGACAAAAGGAAGGAGAGAGAAGGAGGTATTACTTCTTACAAGGAGAAGCTGAAGGACAGAAAGAGGGTTTGTAAAACGACAAATCAAAGCAGAAGACATGGCTCCATCCTGATTTCAGGTTTCAGAAGAATGACAGGTACTTTCAAGTAAAACAATAACAACCCTGTTGTCTGTATAAAGCTTAGAGCAGACATACTAAAAATTGACAGAAAAACTGTGAGGCTTTTATTTGAGTAACTCTTACTTGAATTTTAACAAGTTAGGGCAGTATTCATAAGGATTATCACTGCTATATCTCAGTGCTTCAAAATGCTTCTTGACATGGACAGGTATTTTAAAGGGGGTAACCCTTCTGAAACAGCCACATAAAATCACAGTTCTATACACTATAAGGCTCTGTATGGAACTGCCCCTTCTGCAGTAAGCAGTCCCACAGCAACAAGGGCATTGGCACCTTCGCTGCAAAACAGACAAGAACATCATCGATCTCTCCCAGAGAAAAGCTCACTGCCCGTTTCTGGAGCTCTGCAGGCAAGATATTGCTTTTCTTTAATTCAGATCACATTAATATTAAAGCTCTAATTTTAGAAGTTCATAATAAATTTATGTTTGCATATAATTCCAAAATTAAATTTTGCAAATTGACATTATTAATATATTGTCTTTTGTTTTTTTTCTAGAAGCTTTCACCCAGAAAAGAAAATCCTTTACAGTTATTAGTGTTTTGTAGCACTGCTTCATCTCTATTACAAAGTGAGCTCTTATGTAGCAATAAATTAACTTATTAAATAAAGAAATATAAATATATGCAGTTATACTTTCAATATGCTAGGTATATTTCTTATTTTTAAGTAAACAAATACAAAAAGATAAACTTGGTTTAGAGTAATACAGTAAATATTTCATCTATTTCCCAAATATGGTGAAGGAGAAAGTATCTGGAAAAAAGAAATTCAGTATTTAAATATTTCCGTGATTGTTACATATTTATATACACTTCTAGCATATGAATCAGGAAATTACCTTTGCCAGTGTATTTAAATATGTTTTATGATAGAGATTAAAACTAATGCATTTATACCACCTTAGTTTCCTTAGTAAATTAAAATTTCATTTGCTGGGTATTTTTCATTTTGTTTTAGTTTGTTTGATAGGGTTGTTTTTTTTTAAGAACGGGGCTTTTTTATAAACTAAAAATTAGACTATAGAGTTTTGATTAGTAGATCTCCCCAAGTAATCTGCTAATTACGATTTACATTTGCAATTAATCATTTGACTGCATCTCAGTTTTGAGAAAGAGCTTCCCTAAATACACATCCATGGGCGGCATAAGTATAGCATGTTATGGATATATAAATCCAGGGCACCAGCCATGTCTGATCAAAAGTTTATGCTCATAATCAATATGTGTATAGGTTCTATTTATTTATCGTCCTTAACAGAATATTTACTTCAGGAACCTAATCTGCTTTTCAAATCTTATTTAGGGCCCTGTTGGTGATTCCATCCACAGGCAGAACTCGGTCTCTGTTGTGGTCTTACCCCCTAAATGGAATGGACACCCTAACTGTGAAGTGTTGCTGCAGCAAGGTGGCCCTTCAGAAATTACCGGAGACAAACAGGTGATTTTTCATCTTCTAGCTATGATAGAGGGAGGAAATACAGTTGCTGGTCCTCAGGCTTTATGATAAAAGAAATGAGAAACTCTCACCATGTTCGCAGGGCAGTCTTAAGATGTATTTGGCCTTTTACCCTTTCCTTGGAAGTAATTTGTACTGTCACCACTGGAGCAGGTCATTTCGATGCAGGGGTCATCACCCTGCCCCCAGAAATAGCAGTTTCAGTGTTCCTAGAAGGCATCATTTGGGGATTTCACAAAAACTAACTAGCTGGATTCTTTCAAGATACAGTAGGCAGGTGCCCTGGAGATTGAATGTAATAAATCTGTCCTTAGGTGTGACTGAGTGCATCTTCTTGACAGCTTGTGACATGCTGCTGAAGTAACTTCAAAATTCTTTATTTCCTAAGGAAGACTCTACTTGCACTAATTCACAAAATTTTCTAGGTTAGGAAGAAAGAGTCTTCTTGACAAAGGAGTCAGTGGCTGCTCAGTCTGTCTGCTCTCCTCAGGCACAAATTAGGGTACTAGAGTATATACCTGACAGCTGAGAGTATATCAGTGAAAAGCTATTATCTTCCATTAAAAACAGAAAGTCTCCACTGAATTTTACTTCTTTGTTCTTTATGTTCCCTGACTGAGGAAAAGGAGCATCTAATAAAACACTCAGTCACACTTGAAACTTAATGCCACACTTCATGGAAGGTAGACATTGTGTTTTTCTTGTCCCCATGACATTTTGCCCTTAGACAAACATGCAGCAATGAGATAGAAAAGACGTACAAGGTTATGAGAATAGCAGAAGCTGTAGTTTGAAGAAATAGGAAGGAGGAAAGAGAGGGCATTTGGCAATAAGAATAATAAAATGTTCCAGCTAGTAAATATTAAAACATCCAGATATCCTGTTAGAATCAGTATGAATTTAGATTATACTATATGGAAGAAGTCATGAGAGACTTGTATGAGAAAGACTCAGATGGCACAACTGGAATGACTGTCAGTCATGGCTGGAGGAAAAGCTGAGTACAAAAAGATCTTTTATAGGGAAGATGAATTTACACCATCACGTAAAAGATGGTTGCATAAAAACATTATATAATTGCATAGCTGGAATAGATTGCATAGAGACAAATAGCTGGATTTTAGTCTGGCAAGGAAAACAAAGGTGTCAGCTGACAAACAGTAATAATATCTGTGATGGTTCACAATAACCTTGATGCCAAGTTACTGGGCTGCACCATCAAATGGAAAAAAACCAAACCCACATCATTTCAATATATAAAGGAGACAGAAAGCATATGAGTAACTTTACACATACACGTTGTCGCTCCAAATTCAAATGGAATTACTCATGTGAATAAAACCAGTGATATGCATGAGCCTGCACAATGTAGCCTAGATACCAGAGCAAAAGAAGGACCAACTCTTTTGTCAGAAGCCTGAAAAAAATGTTTTGCAAGCTGTTTTCATATTCAGACTCCAAATGACAGGGTCCATTTTGGACTGGAGTCCAGCCTTCTGAAAAATTCTCACTCCTAGCTGACATGGTCCAGTATTCATTGCAAGCCAGATGCACTTTGGCTTGGGTTTTGGATGGTTGCATTTCTTTGTTTGTCTTTTGCTCGGTAGAAGGCATTTTGTGCTTTATGCTCTTTGACTGTGGAAAAGGGAATGAGCAAAAGGAGGGTGGTCAATCTCCTAAGCTGGAAGCAGGAAGCAAGAGCTCTGGCAATCCCTACCACAGACCTCCTGCGCAGCATCGCGGAAGCGGCAGGTCCCTGTCCCCACCGGTCTGCTGGCTGCTGAGTGCTGGCGGCTCTTCCTTCCTTTCATACGCTTTGTGTCCCTTCGTACCTTTGGGCGAAGGCGACTCAGTGCCCAGCTGCACACAGCTGTGCCCCAGCCCCGCTGTCCGGCAGTGCCGCTGCGTGCAGGGCCGCGCTGTGCCGGTGCTCCCCGGGATGCTGCGTGTGCAGGAGCGCTGCTCGGTGCCCTCACCGCCTTCCCTCGGCTCCCTTCCCCGCCCGGAGCTCCGGGCGCTGCTGCTGGCCGGGCCCGGGCTGGCTCCGGCTGCTGCAGGTGCCCCCGCCCGCGGGCAGGCCTCAGCGCCTCTCCTCTGATCCCCACCTCGGCCGGGCTTGTCCTCACAGAGACGGGGGAAGGAAAAGGAGGAAAAATAGACCTGTGAGCCGGCGTGCGGCCAGGGCTGCAGCCAGCCTGGCCGCGCCCGCTGCCGCCCCCCGGGCCCGCCCGCCCGGGCACCCCCGCCCCAGGCACTGCACCGAGCGGGGCCGCAGGGAGATCTCCGACCGCAGCCCCGGGCGGGAGCGCTGCGCCGTCCCGCACGGCCGGGAGCCCCGGGCAGCGCTCCCCTCGCTGGGGCAGCGGCCGGCGGCCCCCGCCCTCGCCGGGCTTGCCCTCCCCGGGCTTACCCTCCCCTCCCTCCCTCCCGCGGGCGGCGGGGCCGGCGGCGAGCCCGGGGCGGGAGGAGGCGCGGCCGCTGCCCGGAGCCTGCGCGGCGCCGCCGGGGCCTCTTGCCCGGGGTGGGGACGCGCTCGGGGCCGAGCGGGCGGGGGTCTGGGTCCCTGAGCCGGGGCGCGGCCGGAGCTGCCGGGGCCGGGGAGGCTGCGCTGAGGATGCGCGGGGTGCTGCGGGCTGTGCTCCTCGCCGGGAGGAGCGTGCCGTAGTCGTTCGCTGCCCTGTTAGTCGTGGGGAAAGTGTACAGTCTCGTGTCTGGCCTGAGCGCAGCCAGACACGAACATATCTATAACTTTTGGGGGTTTTTCGGTGGGAAGCGGGAGGATGGAGAGCGATGTTTGTTGGTGTGCTCTGTTCCAAGCCCTTTTATGTCAGCGTTTAGCCCAAAGATCCCCTTGCACGCTTTTCACTGAGCCCAGCCCCAGCGCTTGCTTGGACTTGTGTCCTTGGCTTTCTGTTTAGCTGCCACCGGCTCGCTTTTTCCCTTTTCTCATTTACAGCTACATAAGGCTTCAGAAAACAGGAATGAAACTCCCCCACCCACACGTGCCTCTATTTTTCCGTGCTGACATATTTCCCTGCTTTGGGGCGGAGGCTACTGCTTTCCCCTTAGTATTGCTCCTAAAAAAAGAGAAAGAGCATAATTGCTTTTAAGGTAACTGTAAGTGAAAGCCAACAGATAGACCCAGTCGAAAGCAATGCAGAGCATGTGGCCTGGACTATATGAATAATACAAATACATATGATTTTCATATATTCTGTATAATATACCCGAGTGTACAAATGTGTGCTTCTGGATTTTTCATTCTAGAACTCGGGTGTTATTGAGAGGCCAATCCGGAGCTACAGTGCAGCACTTTCTCCAGCCTTAATTGTGTTCTCCGAGGAATTAAAAAAAAACCCCAACAACAAAACCCAAACCCCAAAACAAACCCACACATATTTCATAAAAAGAACTCTGAGATCATTAGCTAACATTTGGAAGTCCCTCAAATTAACATGCGTGAAGGACTGTGGCCAAACTCCCACTGGCTCCCATAAAAGCAGTAATCAGTCCTTCAAGTAAGATTCTCCACAAAATAACACCCAGAAGCCCCTGCAGAAAGGATTGCCAATCTCACCATCTGACTAGATTAAAAACAGCAGTAACAATGTGATAATTGACAGAAGAAACTTCCCTGACAAGGAATGAATCAGTGTTTATTTTTAGCCTTTCCCCCAAAACACTTTATTTAAATGAAAGATTAGCTAATTATTTCCGTCGTTGTATTGTCCACACTAGAAACAGGAGGTGGCAGATCTGCACTTGTCTTTGGCTCTTCCTTTGAGGTCTGCACCCTGGAGGGGTGAGATTTTGCCAGTTGTCTTTTCATTTCTAGTGCAATCAAATATGAAAAGTATCAAGGTTTCACTAAATTTAGACACCCCCCAATCAATATTTTTTATTTCCTGAGTAGAAAGCCTCAGAAAAGGTGTCAGAAAATGTAAATTGTGATTGTGTCCGTATCCCACCTTTGCTCCAAATCTTCCCTTGCCAGCAAATCATTATTGATCCTGTCACTGCAACTGCCCACTGCAGCCTTTTGCACTGACAGAGCACTTGCATTCCAAGAAGATAATGTTCCTTTCCCTGTGCACAGGAGCCAGCAGTAAAATTTTATCTAGGAGAAGGCAGCTTACCTAAGAAAAGACTGGCAATATATTTGTTCCATTTTATAGAACAAATGTGAGGAAACCGTATCAATCCCATAGACGCCAAGTAATATATATGTTTCTAATAATAAGCATTTGGGTTCTGCTTTATTTTGAAGGGAGGACTTATTTTTTCGGAATATTTTTCTTCTTACATTTTTTTCCTTTTTTTTTTTTTTTCCCCTAAAGTTTTGAATGAATTGTGGATTGCAGCATGGGTTTCATAAGCAGAAAATTAATCAAACTGCCTTGAAAATGTCTGAGGATACTTTTTTTTTGTTCTTGACTTACCTGCTGTGGAACTAAAACACATAAATGACTCATTGTTTCATTCCACTGCATATCTATAATATGATTGCTACAAAGCACACAAAGAGCTGATTTACCAGTCTCTCACTTTCCTTGTCTCAAAGCAATTGTACCACACTAAATTCATAGGTCAAATCACATTAATTTTAGTCCTGGGGAATGAGTCTCATTTTCAGCATTTGAGTCTTTATTCTTCAATGCAAAATGTTTGTATATATTTTCTTTTCCACAGTTGTCAATATTTCATATAATTTTGAATATGTCTACTTAGGCTAGACCAATTCTAGATAAAATAGTGTATTTGTACCGATTTAGTATATACTTGGTCATTCTTGAACAGAGTGAAATGTGAAGAAGTAAATGATCATAGAAATAATGGGAAATTCTCAGTTTCCTTATGTGCAGCTCAGTGGTCACTTTCAGAAGTTAGAGGGAGAAACTCCATTGTTGTTTTGCTCTTAGGAGCAACCTGAACCTTCAGCATCTCATTTCACATGTTACTGCAAGAGATGCATCAAAATGGAATTTTAACTAGAAATAAAAGCATTGTTTTTCCTGTTTCTGCATCTCCTGAAGAGACCTGGCAGAAATGGCTGCTCATTGGGATGAGCTCTGCCCTGCAAGTATTAACTGCAATGGTGCCTCCACAACCCCAGATAACTCAATTCCTCTTTAGAAGTAAGATGCCTGTAACGCTAATGGGAACATTGTATGAAATGATTTAATCTGTGAGCAATCAGGCCAAACAAATCCATGAATCATTCATAATCATTCATACACATCTGCATTGCAAGAGATACAGTTAGCTACAAAGGAAAACATTACAGATGTGGGGAGGGTGAAACAGAATAAGGTAGATCAGTACAATTAGCAAGAAATACATGGGGTTTTAACCAGAATTAATTCTATTGGCTACAGGCTAAATCCAAAAAATAAGGGTTTAGGGCAGAATTTGAGCTCCTAAATCTAAAACAGAGATAGTGCAAAAAACCCAGTGAGCTGTGTCTGACCTTGCGTCACACCTAGATTCCCAAACCACATTTCCTGTTTATACATAAGCTATATTCTGCTGTGTAGAGCCTCTCTGTGTGCGTAGATCTGCACCAGTTCTACAGGGCTGAGCAGCTTGGCACTCTTTCATATCTCAACTCAATCAGGAACTACAAACTTTGTGTTGCTTCATTCAGTTCCCCAGAGAGGCTCAGTTCAAGAGGTAATCTTCAAACCCTTCAATGGATGCCAGTCAGACTGAGTCTTCACAACTGCAACTGTACCTGTTCCTTCTAAAAGACATTTCTGTGATGTACTACAGCAGATAAAGCATTTATCCAGGCAGTGGAAGGTCTGAGTTCAGGGCCTGTTCTTTGCAGATCAGAAATAGCAGTAGCCATATTGATGTCTGGGCATGTAGGCATTCACATGAAAGCAGCCTCAAAGCTTGATCACTCGCAGTCCCCTGCACAGGGCACTCCAGGGCAGGTGGTGGAAAAGCTCTGTGCAAGGCTGTTTAAATGACAATTGATGTATTCCTCTCGGATCTGACTAATGCTGTGCTGGCAGAGGGGGCTGAAAAGTAGCTGAGATGGAGCATTAGGGTGGTGGTAGTTCCTCTGAATATAGCTATTCCAGGGCCTCCCCCTTCAGCATGTTCCTGCTGTTCAGGAAGCAAAAATCTACATTCATTGTCTAAACTATTTCAATATGGAAAACTGTTTTTTTTTTTTTTAAAGTGTTAAGTTATCAATTTTTAACAGAAATGTTCCTCTCAGCCTAGCAATAGCTACTCAGGAGTTTGAATTCGCACCTAACAGGTTGGTAGGTAAAAGCAGCACTGGCTGCTGGTCAACTCTCTGGGAACGCCTTCAGCGAATACAGGTTTGGAAATTACCACTGGATGGCAATCTTGTGCCATAGAGGCTGTAACCACATGTGATTTTATTTGGCTGCAAGCATAGACATTTTTTAAAGACTAAGAACCAAGTCCACTTCTTCCGAATACCATCATAAATTTAGAATGACTTCATGTAAGGCATTTAGTTTAATTTAGAGTTGCACCAGTATAGCTGGGACAAGAATATGAACCAGATGTTGAGAAGTGATATTTTGACTGTTAATTCAATTGATAAAGTTTTGAACGATTTATGAGAGTTAAATACAAGGAGCAAGAATAGAGGCTCTGGCCATGAAAGACCAAGAGCACCAAGCTTCAGTCCTTCTATGTTGTTACAATCTACACTAAATTCTTATAACTGACCTTTAATGCCTTGTTACATGCCAGTGGTTTTACCCTTAAGGCTGCTGTATTTTATATAGTATTATTTCTGGGTACAAGAAAGTTCTACTATGGCTGGCTTAAAACAAGAAGTTACCTTAATTCTAAAAGTCAGCATTTGAAGTCTGTCTTTTAAGGTTTGCAATCTATATATTTAAAATGTTTGGAGAGTATTTCAATAATTTATAATCCCAAATATTGTGCTTTTATTTTTAAATATATGAAAAATGGCTCGTTTTGTTTTCACATAGAGTATCATTCTGTGAAAGTCAACATTTTTTTCAGAAAGTTTTTAGATTTTTTGAAAACAAATCAATTTTGGACTAAATCTGCATTGTTAAAAAGTTGGTGATAGTTTCAAATATCTAGTGAAATGGTAACCCATTTGGTTTAATGTTCTCTACACTTGTTGTATATCAATGGGGTGTGTTGGAGAGCACCAGGACATTTCTGCAAGTACATTTGAACATCAGGGAATTATCTTCCTTAAATTTGTGCTTCTGCTCCTGTTCTGTTGGTACAGTTGGTGACATCTCTCTCCCGTTAAGAGCTTCAGTTCTCCCAACCCCAAACTGCAGAGTACTCTAAACATTAGGAATATCTGACAAGTTCAAGAACTCCAGTAAAGTCATCTTCTCTACCTTCACTTCCAGCAAAACTATCAAGAGAGCTGGTAACCAATTTCAGCTGAGGTGTTTTCTATTTTGGGGCTGGTAGCAGATCTCTGGTTTCAGCCAGGGAAGGAAGTGCTCAGAGTGTTTTATCACAGCCAGCTCTTGTGATTTACTTGGCAAAACTGGAAGAAGGAAACTGTGTAAATATGGGCTAAAGCTTATTCTTGGGAAATGCACAGTTCCATGGACTTGGATCTTTAATGTATATTTTTGGTTATCACTTGCTGTCACTTCAGTTCTCTATTTGTAGTATGAGAGTAATAACTCACAAATTCTGTGATGCTTGACAGAAGAGTTCCTTACATGTGCTAAGTGTACTCAGAGGCAGACATGACAGGCTCAGAGTAAGAATATTTCAGCACACCTTTCCTTCCCTCCCTGGTTTTTAATTCTAAATTAAGAATTGACTGTAATGGCTGAATAACACAGCAACCTGAATCTATTCAGAGAATAGGATGGAAACTGTTGTCTTCTCATATCTCTGGCCTTCCATCTTTACACTTGATGCTGGGACTTGGAGCATTCACAGTCGGCAGGATAGCCTGCAATTCCCCTATAAAGAACCTGTGTCTCACCCGCTTTGGTTTACATATTCTTGCCATTCACTGAATAGCTCATAGTTAATTTAATTTTTAAAATCTATTTTATGGCAATTGCCAAGGGTTGTGTTTTTTGTTTGTGGTTTCTATGTACTAGCTATTGTAGATATTGGTAGTTGAGAGAGATGCTCTCAAGGAAAGGTTACAAGCTCCGGGCAGCACCAGTGAAGAACTGAGATCCCTGGAAATCAAATATTTTGTCCAAGGTCACATGCAAGTTTTATGGCAGTGATAATGTACCTGCTCTGATTATCTAAGGCATGTAGGCACCAATGCATGTTCTGGTGAATGTATCAGCCACAGGAATGCTAAACTGGAGAAGTTAGTTTGGGAAAATAAAGGGGGAAAAAAGAAAAGGAAAAAAGGCACGCTTGGCACTGCTTGAAGACTTGCAAGAAATTTCTACTTTCCCATTCTTTGAATACTTTGGAAATACATAAACTCTTGAGATCTGCATTTTAAAATGTTGTTTCAAGCTGGAATAGCATCTGTTAAATGTAGTTAAGAAACATCTGTTTTTCCGTTCCTGGAACCCTGAGCTGAGGCAGCCGTTTTCCTGTCAACTCTGCTGTGGAGCAAAATTGGTTCAATAGGTCATTCTGTTCTCTCCATTTCTTAGTTCTCGGTTTCCTATTAAAAAGATGGCCAACAACATGAGTAAGCAGGAAGCGAAAGGAGATTCTGTGTAATGTGTGTATTGGCCTGTGAAAAGAATCCTTTTAGCTTCAGACTGAGTTAGATAACTGGTGAGAGCAGAGCTATTAAGCATCAGAAAGAACGCCAGGGATTATGTGGAACTGTAAGATTTATTAGCCCCCAAATAGTTTATCTTTCATCAGTGGAAATAACAATCTAATACAAATCCCACTGAAAACAAAACATTTCACACTGATGGCCACTGGGCTCTGGATTTGACCCTCTCTGGTATCGCTGATAGATGGCCTGGTGGAAACTGGTCACCAGCACACAATATATTGGCTGCAAGACTTTTGTGAACTCTGATCTGAACAGCTCCAGGCTGGATGCAGCAATCGAAGGGCCAGCAATGGTTGTATATAACCATCTTTTCAACCATCACTCACTCCAGCGCTGTCAATCTGAGAACAGCTGGGAGGGAGAATCAGAAGAATTCAGAGGCCTCCTGTAGAGAAGACCAAAAGCATATTGTGTAGGTTTTAGTTCTTCCCAGCTCTCTGTGCTTTGACAATGCCTTGGACAAACAAATACCTTCTTGAGAATTGCATATTTTTTCCCTTCATCTATTAAGAATGGGATCAAGACTCATAAAGACATTCAGCTGCTTATGCTCCCCCTGAAATCATCAGGCATTAAAAGCATGAATAACACTGAGATCATTCACCATGATCTGATATTTAATTAGCAATGAAAATATGTATCATTCAGTCAGTGGCATTAAAATTAGGTAACAAGTACACTGAGTTGGCAGAACCATCTCTACGTATCCTTACTGAAAAATGACAGCACTCCTGTTTTGAAAACAGCTTGAAAAGGACATCCTGTGACCTTCTGTCATGAACATTCTGGTGACATAAAAATGCCGACAGGCCATTGGAGTCTTGCTTCTTATACAGATATAATTTGCCATCACTCACATGACTTAAAAAGCAAAACTAATCCAGAGGAAGGGTTTTCTTCAGTTTTTTTCTTAGATGTGACCTTACCCTTCCACTTTGTGAATTTAAAATACCAAGGAAATGAGTCTTAATCCGAGGAAGAGTTTCCAAAAAAGAATTGGAGATGCAGCACTTTCTGTGGCAGGGTCTTGCAAAGTGCTGATGGTATAAATTAATTGATGGCGATCAGGAAACTTGCGAAAGGCAGATAGGGTGCAGGAAGGGAAAAGGGAGTTGTACAGCTCATGGACAATTGCAAGCAGCTTCCTGACACTATTTGCTTGGTGAAACATTTTGTTTCCTCCAGAGCAGTGTTTGACTTTGCTTTCATCATTGCCAGTGTAAGTCAAATGCTGTTATTTGTGTCATGTCTGGCTTCCATTGCCCAGCACTCCCTGTCTGTTACTGACATGACTACTCCCTGGCTGGACTGGAGTTATCCTCATGGTGATATGGCCCTTCCATACCCAAATTAGGCTACAGCCAAAGGGATGCTTTCATTAAATGAGATCTAGTCTGACTGCCAAAACAGACTGTGCCATTTTACTTCATGAATGGCAAAAAAACTCAATAATAACATGCGTGTATGGAAAATGCTATTGTCAATGTATATTTTGGAAAAAGAAGGATGCAGTTTACTCTATGATCCCTGGGTTTCCAGTCTATTTTCCTCAATGCCATCTTCATCTGCTTTCTTCAGTCTGGTCTGATTTTTGTATTTGCCTTCATGTGCATCATGCACTTCATGTGCAAGGGGAGATTCAGATTAAATATTATGAAAAATTCCCTCACTGTGGTTGAGTTGGAACAGTCTGCCCAGGGAAGTGGGGGAGTCACCATCCCTGGAAGTGTTCAAAAATCAAGTAGACATGGCACTTTTGGGTGTGCTTTAGTGGGCATGGTCATACTTGTTCAAAGGTTGGACTTGATGATCTTGGAGGCCTTTTCCAGCTTGATGACTCTTGATTTTGTGGTTTGTCTAAACACAGTTACATTTGTTGTCTGTTTGGAGCACCAGTACTTGGAACTGCAGTGGCTTACAGAATCACACTCAGTGGTGTGATTCACGGGACCAGCACCTGTTGCAGCAATCTCCTGCACGATGTGAGCACTGCTTGAGCTGCACTTCAGTCCTGCTTTTACTCATGGACTGTCTCCTCCCTGGAGCTTTGCGCAGGAGCGAGGGACATCTAGTGGCTCAATAGGACATAGCGAAGGAAGGTGTTCTGCCCCAAGAGGTACACTGTTGAGCAAAGCAGACAGTTCAGTGAAAACTACACTAAAGGCTGTCTCAATGGTTGAAATGTAATTTGAATATATGTAATTTCTTTAGCTAAGAGTCAAATAATCTGTGATGAGTTTTTTTTTTATGTTTCTACCTTCTTTGAAAAGAGCTGACTTTGAAACTTACACAGGTTAAATGTATTTGTAATTTCAGGAGGACAGAACATCCTCTTGCATTAGGAGAAGCTGGGATACAGGATTTGTGGATAAGAAACAGAAGCAAATCACACAACATAGCCTTATACATTTTTTAATTCCCCAAATGAAAAAAATTATGCATGGCAATTCAGGATGTGATTAATTAGACTAGGTGATACCTGATAGCTTTCAGTGACAGGGAATAACAGTGAAGAGCAGTTAAATGGAGCCTTTTCTTTCTCTGCAATATGTTTCCTATTTTAATACTTAAATAATGAGTTTCTTTAACAAGTAACCCACTCTGAGTCATATTTTCCTCTCTCCCTTTTGTTCTAATTCTAACCAATTACTGCTTGTCATCCCAATAGCTTTTATTGCAAGAGATGAGGTGCACTTAAGAGAAGCAAAAATATCTGCATTGAGTTATACACTGGTTTAATATTGGGAGCCCATTTGTGTTAGGTTTGCCATTCTGTCTTGTTCTAGCCTGTACTAAAAATCTGGGTGGATGAAGTCTATTATGCTGCTCAGACCAGGGCAGTGCTTGACCTCTCAACCTGCAATAACTAAAACTGAGAGACCAATGTCAGGCAGCCAGGGGCTGTCATCTCTGAATGTGTCTCATTTCCATCCTAACCCCACAAAACAACAAATTCCATTGATGCAGACAGAGCTGGAGTATTTTGGCTGGGCCGTATGACTAAAGAAGGCAGCCTACATATAAAGAGGGAGGCTTCTCTGCAAATGAGAGCAAATCGTTGCCAAATATTAAGACAGATAATCTGCAGAGAGCAACAGGAGGCATTCTGTCTCACCTGAAATGCTGATAAAACCTGGAAGCCACAGGAGTGAGAGTAGACTGAGAAAAGACGAATCACTTGTTATTTTGCAAAGATGTGTAACTTGGGAACTTTTTTTTAAGAGTAAGGAGTGATGATACAGAAAATCCTTTGCTAACCAAGTGGATTTTGTCTTCCCTTTCCCCTCTGAACAGGCTAAACGAGAAGCTTGTAGGCCTTGGCTGTTAAGCTAAGGAAATCATGAATAGGTAAGCAAAGGGCTCTCCCAGCCCAGCTCCGTGTGGAGCCCCTCTGAAGACTCTGCAGGGAGGGATTCTCAGCCCATGTGTGTGCCATTAAAATGATACAGGAATAGTTACTTAAACACTGCTCAGATTGCATTAGGAGCTTGGAATACAGAGACTGGGTCCAGTGGTTTGGGCTGGTGTTGGTAGGGGTTGTTACTGGTTTTTGTTTCATCAAGATACGCTGGAAGCAGGAACTTTATTAGTGTCCTACAATTAATGAGTAGTGGAGAGAATATGACAGACCCTGGGTCACTAAGATTAATGAAAATATTTCTTTATAGAAAGGTATTAGCAGCCTTTTTTTGTGTGATCGAATTTTCAGCTTTTAAACACCTGAAGTTTTAGGCGACCTTGGAGGCACAAAATTATGTTGTTGAGGTCCCATTTATCTCCAGACTTGTTTCAGCAGTAGTTCATGGTAGAGAGAAGTTGCCATGAAGAGAGCTTTGAAAGGATGTTTCTGTTTGCATCTCTAGTGAAGGCTACGTTTAGGATGTGAACATGGATACACCATGTTGCTGGCAGCATTCAAACTAGTATTAGGAAAATGTGAGCTAAAGCTGGTTTAGCTGGCAAATAATTCTTTCTATTTCAGAAACTTCAGGGAAAGAATGGCAAAGCCAAAGTACCCCTGACCATATGAACTATCCTGCTGCAAGTGTGGTCACTGACCAGAATGAAGAAAAAGAAGCAGACTGGTTTTTTAACTAATATTTATTAAATGAGAACTTCTTTAATTTCTACTTACCTGTACCACTGTGAGATTCTGATTACCACATTACCACTTTACTGATCAATAGGGCAGTACAGAGTGAACTTAGAGTTACATGAGGTTTAGAGTGAATAATTTTCCTTGTGAAAAGATCTAGGAAAAAATAACATTCCTGTGCTGACCCCAGATTAGGGGAAAAGACCATGTTGTGGGGAAAGGTTGGAGTATGCCTTGGACAGATTGTGAGCAGAAAGGGTAAATGGGGGAGCTGAGACTCAGCACCTGACATCCTTCAAGCGTAAGGTCTGTTACAATGCTGGAAATCAGCCTAGGACTCGTCTGCTCTTACTTCTGTTGATGCTGGAGTGCCAGCAGCAAAAAAGCTATGACTACTCCACTCAGGCTTCCACTCCTGCTGCGCTGCTGCTTTGCCCCTGGCCCTGTGCAGGGATGGGTACATATTTACTGACTAGTACAGGCACACAAATTTCCATTGACTAATCTTCCTCTGGCAGGGTGAGTCATATAGGAGAGGTTGTTTGTACTTGTTCTTTGTTTGGATTGAATCCGGTCAGGGCTCCAAAAAGGCCAGGCCAGTAGCTTCAACACCTATGACCATCTCTGCTCTCCCACAGTAGCAGAGGGAAACTTTGAGAGATGTCTGTAGCTTCAAGCTTTCTGAAGGGAAAGATCTTCCTTGGAAACTACTTTGAAAGGAGCTGGCGAAGTTCCTGGTAAGAACTTAGCCTTTTCTCCATCTGTCAAAACAAGGCATAATCCTTCCCTGCTTCACAACAGTTTTGTGAGGAATCATCAGTTAACATGTTTACATCACTAAAAGTGCTTTCCTTTTCTAGATCACCTAGGCTTTGGTTCTTATGAACACAAACTGATCTCACCCTTCTTAAAGACCTTCTCCCTCTTTTCACACATCTATATTCCTCTTTGCATTCCACTGTTGCAAAGTGCAATTGCTGCCAGCATTGCTTTTGTACACCTGACAGCAGTCCTAACAATCACACTGTATTTTCCTGAACAACTAAATAATCAGCAAAAGAAAATAATTCTTCAATTCCTGTTCTCCTTTTTGTCAGTGTTGGAAAATGTTTTCTACCTCATATTGCTGACTACTAAAATTTCTCATCACTGGTCCAACTCCTTGGTATTGTTATGAAGAAGAATATCTGCATATATTTATAAAGCATGTTTTAGTCCAGCAGTCTTTGAGAGAATTAATTTTGATTGAAACTGGAGTTACCTATAAACGATCCCCTGTATAAATATTATGTGTTGTCTATGTTTGCATGCTGCAGGACCTGTAGCTTTTCCTTCAAAAAGGCAACTTTCTCTGGAACAGAATAGCAGTCGACCAAAAGATCAGCACTATTTTAAATGTGAAGTGTACTATCCAACTGAAATTGCACAAGGAGCCAAGAGAGCAAAATGCTCTGGAAGCTCCTGTAATCAACTTCATGCCAGAACTGGCAAGATATTTTTAGCTATGACACACTCTTGAAGATTTATTTAGGGTTGTAAGAGGTACCCAAATCTGGGGGTGGTGACCACTTCAGTTATGGCCCTGCCTTGTCATCATCCAAGTTCTCCTCCCACACACAACCTTGCCTGACCTGTGAAACAGTTCTTTCTTTTCTTCTCCCTGCCATGATTCCTCTTACTCCCGTCCCTCCTACTACAAATGCAAAATCTTGGCTTTTCCTCATTTCTCCATGCTCTAAATCCCTTCCACCTCTTCCCAAGCTAGAAACTACTTCCCTATGCAAGTTTTCTACCAGATGCTGTATGTTAGCATAAGGAAGTCTCCCAGCCTTATACATGTACAGAGGAACATGAATTACATTTCATATGGACTGCACAGTGAGGGTGGTGAAACCCTTAAACAGGATGTCCAGGGAGACTGGAATGTCCACCTCCTGGACCAGGAGAAGTGCTAAGCAACCTGACCTAACTTTGAAGCTCTGTTTTGGGTGGGTAAAGGATGAAGTACTCTCCGGTGATTCCTTTTAATCAAAATGATTTCATAATTCTAACTAAATCTTGAAGAAAAAGAGGAAGAGGGAGAATACTAAGAATCTAAGAACAATATGTTTTTTTGGCAAGAAGCAAAAGGAATACAACAAAACAAAACAGAGCTCTGCACAGTTATTCTGCTTTTTATGCTCACACTGAAGTAACTCAGGATGCAATTGGAGAGATGTTAAAATCTGCAGAGAACCAAGAAGAGAACCAACATCAACGTGTCTGTGGTTAGCCAAGGCTTACTTCATCTGTTTGACCTCAAAGCCTGGTTAGGAATCTGCGTTGTCTTCAGAATATCCTCTTCTGGACTATTCCAAGGCACCATCTGTTTTATTTCCTGCAGATTCAGAGTAGGAGCATGATGCAGGCAGTACCCACCTCCTCAGAGCTTGGGCTGAGCACTGACCCAGGTGCTGCAGCCAGATGTGCACTGGAGATTAACCCTCTTGGGGCCACAGAGGAGTAGAGCACACCAGGGGTGCCCCTGCCCCCTTCATGGCAAGAAGCAGTTCCAGCTCCCTTGTCTTATGAACACTGAAAAGTATGGTTTGCAGTCCAGCGTGTGAATACGTGAAATGTACAAATCAAACCCAGAGCTGAGACAAGCCTTTGCTGTTTTAGGAAATCTTCTCAAATCCAGGTGATCACCTCCATAGGTTTTACAGTACTACAGGAAATCAAGGTGAGAGCAGAGAAACAGAAATATAAATGTAAACGGTATCACAGGTTTTTTTAGAAGGACTTCCCAAATTCTACAAAAAACACTTAAGACTTAATGATCTTAAGTCACACTCCTCAAACTCATAAACGATTTGAGAAGTCACTGCCCCTTACTAAACAAAACAGCTCCAGGTTCTTCATTCCAGAGTACAAGTAGTTAAAAAAATCCCTATTTAAAAAAAAAATCCCCTACAAAATAGAATTTTTATGAAGAAAATGATTCTGTGCTCTGGTTTATTTTACTACTACTGCTGGTTTATTTGGGAGATGCATCACCACTGGAGAAATGAACATTGATAATACCTGCATCTGTTTAATAAATATTATATTATAAAGTATTGCTCTTCCTCTATCCTCTTAAATAGAACAAGTTCCTGAAATTGAAAGTCCAGTAACAAAAGGCACAAATAGAACAAGAAATCTGGCAGCAAAATATTTCTTCTTTAACAATAGAGCTGCAAGAGCAACACCCTGTTGTGCAGCTCAGTAGAAGGGTACTGACGAATACTGAAACATAAAATGCCTGATCCCTAAACTGATTTAAGGCTCCTCCAAATCCAAGCCATTAAACTGAAAGCCAATACAGGAGCATGAGAATTATGATAAACAATAATATATCACTCATGGGTGGCCTTAATGCTAATTCTGGGATGGATTGCATGAACAAAATCACTGGAAATTTTTAACACAAAAGGAAGAAATTTGAAATGCAAGCACAATGACTGCCATAACAGAGAATGTAGCAATTCCTAACACAACATAAAAATGTTGCATGCTTGAAATCTGGGCTAAATTTTCCTCTGAGTGTGTTTTATGGGATTATAACAGAAACAAAATTATCCTGACAGCTTGAAAGAAAAATGAGTGGCCTATTAGATGAATTGATAAAGCTGGAAAGGACAGGGAAGCTTCAAGGCATGCAAATGCTGCTTTGGATCTGAAATAAAACCAGAGAACTTCAAAGCTAAATCCAGGTAAAGAACAACTGTGCTGAGTTAGGACATCTCCTTTGCTTCAAATGTTTATTAATTTCTTTTTTAAAGGCTGTAGACAATGACCTGATAAATAAATTTATAATAATATATCCCTGAAAATGGATTATTATTTCTGAAGCAGACTTGCAATTAGAAAAGGATCTAAGGAGTAAAACTTAACCCTGCGAATCTGCGCAAAATCACATTGACTGTTCATGAGATTTCAAAATCTGTTTGCTTACATTGCTTCAGAAAATATTAATTGGATTCCTAAACCACTTAGATGCTTTAGAAGATTTTACTTTTGCTCCAAAAGGCAATAAACAAGTCAGGATAGTGCCATGGAGTGGATCCACGTGGGTCCCTGTTGCTTAGCCAGCCCCAGCTGTGTCGGGGCTGGGTACGTTTGCCTCAGCAGAGCTGCTAACAAGCTCGGAGCCTGAGCTGATGCAGCAGCAGCAAGCATTGCTCTAAGGCGCCTCAGTTGTAAAAGGTCTCTTAGGCTAGTCCTACTAATGATGCAAACATAGTTTTCTAAGTTTGTAATTTTTATTTATTGAAACTTTTCACTGGAAAGGTTAGGAAAGATGAATGAGAAAAGTGATTTTCTGTTATTGGCCATTCACGATTTTTAAGCTGTTACTTTTAAAATTATCTACAACAGTTTCCTTGTTTCTAGAATGAGTGCATGATATCATATCCTGAGCCCTTCCCTTTTCTTGTAACTTTCTGAGGCACTTGGAGGAGTCCAGCTACAGTCATCAAGTGAATTGGTCTTTGAGACTCTAGTGGAGCTCCTTCTGCCACCTCCTGCCTGCCTGATTCATCCTCCTTAAGAAACTGCGGCTCTAGGACAAACAACCCTTTAAATACAGTGAGGATCAGCTGAGAAAGCAGCCAATTTATCCAACTTGTGAAGTTGCATCCGAGAACAATTGCTGCTCTATGTGTTTACGTGTATGTGCAGTTTGGGACATAAATAAAAGGACAGCTTGCTGTCAGTGTTCAACACTGACATGAAGAAGAGAAGGGAGTTCCCTGGCCCAGCTGGGGTGAGAAAAGGAACAGCAGCAACATGGGAGGCTCTCAGGATGCAGAGATTGGATTAAAGATGTGGGCTAGGTGTAGAAAAGGGCCAAGGTACATGCACTGTGCCAGGCAACATACCTATTTGCTGTGGATGGACAGACAGGCAGGGGAAAAGCAGCTGCTAAAATGTATATACAAGCAGCTGTGCCCTAGCACACGGTATTGTGTTAAAGCTGGATGACAAGCACCTCTTGTTGATTCTTAATCTGGTTTCATATAAGGAATGTAGTAGTACTAGCTAGTAATAAACAAAATAGAAGGAGAATAAAAGGAGTAGTTGTCTTCAGTAATCCTCACTCATCCCTAAAGCATACAGGCCAAGTAAACATTCACCGTGAGTCATTGGCTCTTTTTAGTATAACCATAACCTGTGGTGGTGGTGTTACTGCTGCATTTTTCCGTCTTGGTCTGCAGCTCTGAAATGCAGAGCTAGAGGCTCTGCTACTCTTGGTGGAGGGTCTAAGGTTTTGTCTAGATGTCTCTGGAGTTCTAATGTAGTAAAATTTGGTAACTGTACCTATAACATAGTTATTATGTTTATTATGTTTATATTTAATATATGTATGAGTAAGGTAGTAGAATCCCCATTTCACAGCATAAAAAATGTTCTAATGAAAGTAAATAAATTACATGCTTTTATATCTACCAAATGATATTATAGAACTTATTTATTAATCTAGAAAATTGCTTTTAAAAGGATAGAGCATCTGATTTTTCCTGTGCCTGTTCTCGTAGAATACCAAACATTAACTTCATTCCAAAGTTCTAAAAGACTTACAACCATGCTTTACACAAAGGCCTCAATCTAGGATTAGGTGGAATCAACAGAAAGCAGCAGTGATATTTTTGTGACTATTTAAGATAATAATAACTATCTTCAAAAAAGTCCTTGGTGATGTGAGCAACTACACAGGAAACAAATACCCTTTGCATATATCACTGATCATGTTATGTGCTTTTAATTTGCTCACTGTGGTTTTGATCAGCTCCTTCATGGAGTCACAGCACAGTGTTAGTAAAAAGCATTGCTTTTCATTGTCTGCTAAACTGCATTGCAAAGTAAAAACTTCTATTTGGTTAAAAGTTGCTGATGTAGTTAATTTTATGACAGAACAAACCTGACATTTTCTAAACAGAGTTATGATAAGAGTAGCAGGATGCTAAAGATGTGCTGTGTACGGCTCAGTAGCATCGAGACTGCGGTACCAGCGGTGACCATTAATCCTCCTCCCCCAGGGTTCTGCCTCCAGCAGTGACCTGCACCAGGTGCTTCTGATCCAGCTGCAGCCAAGTCCAGAGAGATCAGCTGGCAGATAGGCTTCACAGGAGATGTTTTACATGCCTACCAATTAGTACTTTTACATGCCTACCAGTCAGTAGTTGGCTTGTGCTGTGCAACATGAGGGATTTGTAACTCTTTCATTTAATAGCATGTCACAGCAGATGTTCACGTTTCCATAGAAATGTTTGTTTCTTGAGTTCACTGAGATCTTGGTTCCAGCAATGTTGTGTGGCCGTGAGTTCAGTAAAAACTCTGGGGCTTTAGAAAAACATTATTATTTCCTTTCTCCGATTTAAATCACTGCCATTTACTTCCATTAGATATAAGTGTGCTTATACATCATGGAAAAACTCATCTTGGTCTTTCAATTGTATGATCTCTTGAAGAATAATGACATATTTTTATCCTTACTTATGGTTTGGTTGGTCTAGTTTGTGGCTGTGCTTTTTTTCAATTTATAAATTTATTTCAAGGGCTTCACACACAGTCTTAGAATTCTAAAATATGTGATGTAGTCAGACCACTAGGTTGGCCACTTGTCCTAGATGAAGCCACGCTGAGTATCTCAAATCACCTCCCTGTCCCACATGTCCTTTCCTGATTTCTTACACCTGCCTATTGAGGGCTCTTGCACTCTGGAAAATGTCCAGATCTGCCAGCTCTATTCTGCTCCCTTTTCTCTGAGGGCATTTTATCAGGGACTCCTATTGTTAGTTCCTTGAAGAGCTGGAATCTTGCTTTCCTAAAATTCAGGGCCTGGCTTTGCTCTTCACATGACGCATATCCCTGGGGACTGCAAACTCCACCAGTGCGTGATCACGGCAGCCCAGGCTGCTGCCAATGTTGATGTCACCAATTAGCTCACTTGTGTTGGTGACCAACAGGTCCTGTAGTTAATTATTTTGTTGTCATGCTTAAGAAATCTAAAGATGAAAGAGATGAGAGTTTCTTTTATAGAAACCACCTAATTCTGCTCTTGTATCCTGTTTATATACGTCTTCAAAAATAAATTTTCCAGCACCCTGCATTCAAGAAATGTTAGGTGCATAGCAAATGTTTAATTAAGTAACCCCACACAGAACTTGTGAGGCAGGCTCCCTCATTTTACAGGTAAGACAGAGAGGCAGTAAATTAAGTGACTTGCTTAATATCACACAGTGAGTCAGTGCTAATGCTGAAAATAGACTTTATGTCTTCTGGTTCTTTTCCCTGTATTTTAGTCATCAAACTAGACTTAACTCTAGAGTTGAATGGATAATTTAATCTATTAAAATAATTGTTCTCAATTTCATGTTGGAATATTATGTTTTATTCACCTAAGAAATACTGAAATATTAACAAAAGTTTTCCTTGCTTAGGACCTGTTTTGTCTTTGTTGTTCAGATATTGCTTCAGGTTTTTAACTGAATATATTTTGTTTACTATGATTCTGAACTTCAAAAATATACTTTAGCAGATCTCCAAAAAAAGAGGAATTCACTTAAAACTCACAGCAACCTTTCTGTCAATGTAACAATATTTTTTTTTTATACTGTCAGTAGTATAGGGCCCTTACACCTAATAATATGCATAACTTTAATTATTGGAGCACACTAAAGTTATTGGCCCACAGAAAGCAAAAAATAGACCACTGGTTACTCTGTCATGACTACATGAAAATGTGTCCTGAAGCACAGAAGAGCAACAGCATCTTAAGAAATAGGTGCTTAGAAGTGCAGTTCTGTGCTACATGCTGGGTCACCTCTGAATAAACTGGTAGAGAAAGAGATGCGATCCTTGCAGAGCTGTTTAAATGAACAGTACATGTATTCAGACTAATGAAAAGCTCCAGCAGCTTTAGAGCTTTCCTGAGCACAGTCCACATATTTATTTATACTGATAGGACATATATAAATTTTTCCAGTCCTTGTCATCTTACCTCTTTGATAGTGTTCTTCAGCATAGGATAGGATAAATGGCTCATAAAATACATGCATAGGCATAAGATTTAAAAGGGCTCAGGAAAGGGGAATGAAGAAATAATGTTATCATGGCTTACTCCCTATTAAACCTGAGTACAGACACAACCTTATACAATGCTTTGTATACAGGATTTTTAGTGTGGGCGAGACAGGCAGCAAAAGGCTATGGTCAGCTCCAAGATTTTTATAAAGACTTTTGACACGTGTAATGAATAGGACATTGCAGTGCAGGCAGCCTCACAATTTAATTGAAAGTTAACAACAAAACACCTTAAAAATTCAACTGCTTCATTGCTGAATGCAAATAAATCTCCTAGGTGGCAAAATCGTCAGTAAGCATTGGCATGCTATATTTATAGAAACAACTCTAAAGTAATGTAACATGTACTTGTAAAGAAGATTGTCTCATCTTGCCTACTGAATTACAGACTAGACAGAATGTTTCAGGTAAGATGTCAAGGAGAGATGTTCTAAGAAGGACATTCTGTTTCTTTGGGGTCAGTACTTCTTGTTTACCATGTTGTTTTCCTTTTGGGTTTATCTTAGTCTTAAAAGGTTAACTATGAGCATATTTTGGACTTTGCCACTAGGGCTATGTCATCAGTAATCAGCTCTCCAAGAGTACCACTCCAACTTTGCTTTCAGTTTTTGCTAGAGATTAAGAGGTTTTTCTCAGAGACTACAGAAAACGTCCTGATGCCAAGTGATGAGCAGTTTGCAAGATGGCACTGTGTCTGGACCACTGTCAGGACAAAGGGTTTTTGAAAAACAGGCAGGAGTCATGCAGTACAAACTGGACAAAGAAGACAATTCTGTGACTTTAACAGACTTTGAAACCAAACCCAAGAAAGCAATGCAAATAATTGAATTTTTTTGTAGC
Organism: Acanthornis magna; assembly: GCA_036785705.1. Classification (NCBI taxonomy): domain Eukaryota; kingdom Metazoa; phylum Chordata; class Aves; order Passeriformes; family Acanthizidae; genus Acanthornis; species Acanthornis magna. The sequence continues at coordinate 22,053,474 of JAWUZG010000012.1, forward strand.
TCTTCACTTATGTCTCCTTTTATCTGTTGTTTCTATTATTAACCCATTAAGTGTAATGGTAATAGTGTTTGAGAAGCTTAAAATTTTAATCAAACATTAGATAATATTTGTGAAAAACAGGGTTTGAAACAAGGTGCCCAGGTGTTCTCTTCCAGATTGGGAATAGGAAGAATTTGTGGTCTGTGTGTCTGATCAGAACTAGCCAAACCAGTAGAAATTAAATATATGAACATTCAGTGCATGGGTAGAGATTCCTTTGCATTAACAATTCAGCTAATAGGTATGAAGAATGAGTCAGCTTGAGAAAAGCAGAAATTACTTGTGGATAATCTGAATGAGAATGGGGGATGCGTAATACACTATCACATTTATTAAGGGTTCTGACAAAATAGGGGCTTTGAATTTTGGATGCAGAGAGAGTTATACTTGCTTCATGTATTATTGAAGAGAATAGATACAAGCCAGCTTCTATGATTAAGTAGATATTGTACTTTTTTACATAATTAACATTATTTAAGATCCTACTTTCACACAAGACCTCAATGTATCCCACCTACCCTAAGTAATTGGATTATTGGTCACTGCTCTCTGGCAGGTTTATTGCAGCATTGTTCTGTTGATTCAGCGCAGAAAGAAAACATTTTAGGAATGTCGGTTCTTCAAGTAGTGGGGATTATAGGCATGGTAACAGTACATGTTTTTGAAAGGTATATGCTGCCTGACTTGATTCCCTGTGACAGTGTTATGACCAATTATTGAGATTTTAGAAATACCTCTGCCCGAATTAAGGTGCATACAAGACCATATGCCTGTCAATAGTTTGGGTTTTATTTGATAGTAAATATGAGAGAGAGAGAAGAGAAGAGAGAAAGGGAGAAGTAGGAAAAGAGGTGTGGGGGGGGGACAACAGAAAGAGAGTGACAGAGACAGAATAAAAGAATATCACCATCTATGGATGCCAACGATGTAGCGTTGATCCTCTCCAGCTTGGTCTTCTTGGTGGTGATGGTCCCCCCGGAAAGCACAGAATCCCATGGGTTAATATACACTCAGGCCAGGTGGCAATGTCCAGGCATGTCCCCAGGGGGAGGGACAGTCTCTTGCAGCAGACTCTGCTTGCATCACGTGCAGTGCTGTGGGGCAAGGCCGAGCACTTTGGGGGTCTGTGATGGATTATGACACCCCCTCAGCTGCCTCTCCTGTGATAGTCCCGTGGATGTGGCCTGTGGGCTTGGGGGTTCCACAGCTGGGTCAGTTTGTGTAACGGAGGATGAGTGTTTATTGCCTCCCTCCAGAGGTTACACCACGCACCCGAAATCTCCTCCTCCCCCCTCGGCTGTGGGGGGCAGTCTGTGTAGCCCTGGCTTTGTGAGCTGTGCTCTCCCCCCACCCCAAACTCAGCCAGAGATGATTCTCAGTGCAGCTGGTGGCTTTGGCTTTTCTGGATGCATACCTTTCCTTCAGTCTGTGATGACTGATCAATAGGTTTCCATTTATCTAATCTCAGCAGTTTGACTCTCAGTCCAAAGTCCCAGTCAGGTATCTTCATCGAGGCTTCTTTGGTTGTAGTTTCTTTATACAATTTTTGTTATAATGAGCAAAACTTATATCAATGTTTGAGGCATGAACTATTTCAGTCTGACAGACAGTAAGAGGGAAACTGAGGTACAGCCACAGTGCTACTCTGAAGATTTCATATAAGTAATGTGTTTGTCTTTAGATTTCATTCACAGAATTGAGAAAGCACTTGTGGTAATATAGTACTTATTCATAAGATCCAGAAAATGAAGGGGAAAAGAAAGTGAAAAGAAATGCATGATGAGGGAGTTGGCCAGTTTATTTCCATTATGTGAGCTCAGTGAAAGGGGCAAAGCTAAGCAATACCACAAATAAAAAAAAAATCCAATATGAGTTACCTTAAACTCTATTAATTATAAAATGTGGAGTTAGCAATGTAGATAAGTAGATTTTTCCTAACATTCCTTATTATTTGTTAATCATGGCACTGTAAAGGTCCAAGAACCTTGAATCACACAACTGGCAAAATACCCCTAGAAGGTTTCTTGCTGCAACTAGGTACAGGGAGACAAGTGCAAGCTGAAAATGTAAATATAGGGAGGACCTTCTCTGTTCAATGAAACAAGCAGTTTCTGCTGAAACTAGTTTTACTTGAGAACTAATTTGTAGTTCCAAGTGTCTTTCAGTGCTGACAGCTGAAGAAGGTAGCTCGGGGCCAGATTGTAATAATTTCACTCCTTGATCTAATGGGCGGATGTGTTTAATTAACCTTTGTTTCTGCAGAAGCAGACATTCTGGCAAGCAGTAGGAATGCTGAAGGAGGGAAATCTAAACAGCAGTGAACCGAGGCATATTCTATATATCTAGTACTAGGTAAAGAATGTTAATGTAGATAAATATGTTTCCTAGGAGATAGATTTGTATAAGCAATTTCTGTAAAAGAAATTTAACATGGATCCCCCTGTAGGATTACTACTCGTTAATTTCACAAGATCCAGCTATGGTCCCATGCCCCTGGGACACTTGTCTGTTGTGTCTGGCACAGTTCTTCAATTGGTGGTCACAAAAGCATTTACTTAAGGTGGAAATACTCTGCTTAGTATCTCTGGGATGGAGTTAGACCTGACAGCCTCATTGCATGTTCCATGTCCTCCAGTGACTTCTCCAGATACCATAGCTTGGACTGACCCTTCCCAGAGCTTCCTGTAAAGTGCAGATCTTAAGATTTATAGCTAATTCTTCAGAAGGCTATGGCAAGTCTAATGCAAAGCAGATACCCTTTGCATAAAATTGCTGAAGGCACTGTGTTTTGCTTGAAAAACTAAAGCATTGTAGATTATGATCATACAAGCACAGCAAACTCCCTGGCTACAATGTCCCTTGGCCCTAATCTTTAACTGAAAAAATCACCAACTTCATATGAGTGTTTTGAAAGAACACAAATCAGAGCTTATCGTCTCTGACCTCCATCAGCTCTGCTGCCACAATAGCATCATTGTTTCCTATCTCCTCCCCTTAGTAAGCAACACCCTCCATTCCTCTCACTTCCTTTCCATCCCAAACTTTCCATTTGAGAGGCTTTTTAAAGCTCTGCTTTGTCATCTGGCTTTGCTACGGCTGTGATCTAAATGCCAAACTCCTTCATTCCTGGTCATCTTAGTCTCAGTCAGCCGAGTCTCCTTTTTCACTTAAAGGGCACCTTATGAGCTTGAATGTTGGAAATTTCTTCTTCTTGTGTAGTCTAACAAACAAGGTATATTCCCAGCTGAAAGAAATTTTTATGTTGCAGCATTATTCTTACTAAAACTATGCTGCAGCAACACAGTATCAATCACAACCATCAACAGTACTTTTCCCACCTCAGCACTGTGACACAGAGCTCTTTCCTTCATAATGCTGTGCAACAATCTCTGCATTGTCACAGTACATAAGAACTGGTGCTAGGGGTGCAGTTAAATTACTTAACTTCCTAATGCTATGCTTTGTCCACTGGGTTTATCTTCCAGAATGAAGTGCTGTGACAACAAATGCGGTAACCAAGGAAAAATAAAGCTGGCTACAACTGTCAGGATTATGAGTTCACTGTAATTCTTCAGCCTGTTCATACTGTTCTGTTTCTAGTAAGGACTGAGGACTCCAAAAGCTACAAACTGTGTGAAGTTCTTCATGACAATTTCCTTTATAATGTTGCCCAGTGTCTGAGACTATCAAGATAGGGCTGTGTAGCCCTGCTATGAGCAGTGTCCTGTTGCAAAGAGAAGGTTTGCACAAAGTCTGAGGATGGAATAAGAGTCTCTATGTCCAGATATAAACAGTGATCACCAAAAGCTCTTAGCATTGAACTTAAAGCACAGTCAGCGGATGCAGTCAGGCTGACACAGATAAATTTTGGAAATTCTTGACCAGCAAAATGCAGTCTCCTAGCCCAATCTGGTCTGTAGGATCTTCTGTCTTGTCTGAAACACCTTCTCTATGGGAATTCCAACTAGCAGGCTGCTGCCTCATCCCAAAGAGAAGGAAATGTGAGCAAGAATAGCATCTTGATACAGAGAAGTTGTTGCTGTACTTCTGTCTGAATAATTCTGTGAGTTCTTGGACATGCGAAAGAAACACTTCTAGTTAGGTTGCTGCCTTTTCTCTTTGTTGGGCAGATAAGAACAGCAGCACTCCTTCACCACTGTTCTTCTCATTTGCTACTTGGGGGGTGGGGAGGAGGGGTGGGACACAGAGTGGGGAGGAATGGACAGTAATTTTCCCCTGCAGCCTGTTGCTCCACCCAGCCTTCCCCTCGAGCCTGATTCACTGCCCAAGAATGACATTGTGAGTGGTAGTAGGTATGAAAACACAGTCCTGAACTCCTACTGATTGTCATCTCAGTCAAGCTAACGGGGTACCTCTCCAGATTTTGATCAATGCCAGTTAATTACATTTTTCCTCTTTGGAAGTAGTATACACGTCTTTCTTTTGTTAGCATGTCTGATAATGGCAGGGGATTTTTCTCAAGGCAATCTTGGAACAAAATGGCAGCTCCAGGCACTCTGTAAGAAGCCAAATACAAGGGAAGGGTGGAGTGAAGTTGCTATTTGATAATAGGACTAGTCTACAAGAAAGTTTCCTTATCTCTCTTCAATTCTTGTTTTTCAGAAAGTAACTGTGATGAAAAGGCAGCAACTATTCTTCTCTGATGTAAAATCTTTTCTGATAAGATTTCTGGAAGAACGTACAATGCTATCTTCATTCAAATCCTTCCTAAGATGCATTTCTTCCATAACGTGTTTCTATGCTAATCCACTAGGCGTTGCTATTTGCATCGTTAAAGGAAACTGAGTACTTAACCTGGACTGATTGTAGATTAAGAATGACTAAGTGCATGCATGTCCCATAGGAAAGCATGGTCCTTTGGAAGAATCTACTGCCTCCTGGCAGTAGTTCTTTATATTGTGTTTTTATTACTTATTGTTGATTATAACCTCTACGGGGAAGGGGGATTTGTCTTTAAGCATAATTTATGCCTTTAAGATACCATTTTTGTCTGTAACATTCTGTGATCACAGAATCACAGAATATTCTGAGTTGGAAGGGACTCACAAGGATCATTGAGTCCAACTTTTAAGTGAATGGCCCATATGGGGATCAATGATTGTTGTTATTAGCACAATACTCTGGCCAGCTGAGCGAATAATGAAGATCAAAAAGGAAACAAGAAGAAATTTTACAATACAAATTAGCTCCATCTTGTCAAATTCTACTCTGCCATCTCAGTGTATATCTGGATTTGGTGCTGAAGTAACCGAAATGGAATATGGTCATAGCTCTTGAAATGGAGAGGACTGAAGGGGAGACGAGGCCTGTAATGCTGCATCTAATGGATTTGTTGCCATTATCTTAGACTATGTAAACATTAAATAAGCCTTAGTCTTCTCTTCAGGGCAAGCTGAGTCTATGCTGCCTTGTGCTATAAGCTGCTAATATAGCTCAGAAATGAACATCTGCTATGTAACAGTGTAAAAAAGGTTCCCAAACCAGGCGCTATTATAGTGAGGTCACAACTTCACGAAATTACATATATTCACATATTTAGGCTAGTATTTATTTGGGGTTGCATTCAATTCTTGCTCTACAGTAGCATTTTTTTCAGTGAAAACTCTGGGAAACTTTTGTGATTTGCTCTGTGAAAAACTGCGTGAAGAGACTATTTCCTCTGAGCCATCACTGGGAAAATCCATTATTACAGAGGTGAAACATGTCATTGTGACAGCTAGAATTGAAAGAAAATAACTACAATTGTAGGTATTTTGAACACACTCAAATTTTGTAGGTATATTGAACATACCCAAATCTGTTAATACAGCATATTTCAAACCCAAAGGTGTCAAAACCATTGCTTTCCAAAACTGTAATTAATCCATATGTCCAAAATATTACATTGCTATAATAATTATCCTAACAAAGTTAACTACAGATAGGTCCTTCACAACCAAAATACTCACTACTAGATAAAACATGGCAGTTATTTATGCATGGTATACAACAGAGGAGAACAAAGAAATAAGATCATTACATCCACCAGAAATGTCCGGCACCCTTATTTTTTGTGTGTGGATATGTGCCTGCACTGTATTCTGGCAAGGAAGTCCTGCCAGAAGAGGCATAGGATGTTGTAGAGGTAGCAAGCTTGGAGCCAGGAAGGAAGGCAACACTTCCTGACACTCGTTAGCAATCTCAGAGGAAGGAGAGCATCCTGCCTAGTCATGCTAAATCAGCTAAAGGCTCCCTGTTAGCACAGCAAATCCCTTACCCATCCTTGTTGAAGCAGAAGGATATTCAGCTTTGGTTAGGAAAGAGAAGCCATGATTTTGGATTTGGCTGTGCATAGCACCCATTAAACTTCACTCTCCAACACTGTGACTAATTTGCTCAAGGGAGCTGTGGAATGAGGAATCTGAGGACTTAACCTGTCTTTGTTTTGTCTCCCTTCATCAAGCACACTTGGTCAGTTTTCACCTTTTTGTGCTATGCTTTGACCTAAAAATTTATGCTGTGACCCATTTAAATTCTCAGCTAAGAACCTTCCTCCTTTCAGTGGTGCAACTACTGCACACCATTTGATAATTTGTGAATTTCAAATATATTTAGTGTGACTAAGTGGCAGAGTTCAAATAACAATGGTTTATCTGCCATATCCCCTAAGCCAATGTGATTCCTCAGAATTCAGCCTCTTGTGCCCTAATAGTCCTTCACTTCTTGTCCAGCAATCGCCAGTTCCACAGGCAATTTTTGGAATATTAATGTTTCAAGGACCCACCACAGTTAAATACATAGTTTATTGTTTTAACTGTTTAGTAGTGGATTTGGTTGTCTTTTAGACAGCGGTCACAAATGGCAGCTTAAATGGCAGATTTAAAGCTGTCAGCCTCAGGAGGTGATTCCACACAAAGTTATTATCAGCAACATTAAAGTGCAAAAAAACTTGTAAAACCTCTGTTAAATAATATAAATTGAAATTGGTATATGCTTAAACCAGTGTAAGTAACAAGTTATACAGACTAGAATACATTTTAAAAAACCCAGTGCAAAAAACAAAACAAAAAAAACCCCCACAACAAAAACCTTAGAAAGGATAAACACACAAAGAAGAAAGGTGATATTGGGCGAAATTCACAGATTGTGTTTCATTGCTATTACTGTTACCATTTATCAAGGACTTTCAAGCCAGTTCTGATATTTCTTCCCTTTGAGTTTGTAACCCTGACTGTTACATTCTCAAATGTCTTGTTCTTACCTAAACTTTCCCTCTTAAAAGTTTCTTTGTCCACATTATTTCTGGTCAGATTTGAATCAGCAAAGCAGAACATTTCCTGTCCTTGGTGGGATGAACCCACACTGGATATGAGGAGACTGTGTCAGCACTAACCGGATGCAGACCAGGAAACACTGCATTTTATTAACAGGAACTAGAACAAGAGTGGCAAAGTTTTGGCAGAATAAGAATGAAATGGTTGTACATGGAACAGAATAAGAACTGGAACTAAAACATTTTTTATATAACTGAAATAAGGCTGCCAGCAGACTGGTTTGGTGGATTTGGGAAACACCAGGAGCATATGAGAAAAAGATTCAGCTCAAACCCAAGGGTTTGAATGAGAGCCCTGGCTGCCCAAATAACTGGAGCTGTGTCTCCAGCAGGCTGGAAAAGGCTGCTTTAGTGAGTTGAGAATACAAATGAGTTATGTCCTTGAGCAATGAGCCATTGACACTCCCTGAAAAATGAATAGTCAAAAGTTTGGAATTAACAAAAATGGAGTTAGAATTAATATTGGTGAATAAGAATAAAAACTGACTCCAATTCTCCTGCAGAACACAAAGCATGCTTCTCAGAGAGCTAAAAGTGCACATGGACCAAAATACAAATAGGAAATAGCTCTGTGGTGTGAATCTAAAATAAGATCAGGAGTAGCCACAAGTGTGGTGCCTTCCTAATGTATAGTAGCTCTGTCTGCTGCTCAGCACTTGCACTTCCTAATCTGGACTAGCATATTTTCACACCTCTTCTAGCAGCAACTTTAGAGTCTCTCCATGATCCAAACCTGTGACACAGCAAGACTGGCTTTTTGAAATTTGCTAGATGGAGAAGGAATGTACATGTTATAAAGCTAACAGATGCTTTATTGGTTAGCCTTAAAGGTTGGTCTTCCTGTTAATTATAGCTTTGTACTGAAAGAAGTCTCTAAAGGGATAGGTGAGCATGGTCCTCTGTTAGTTGTCTGGAAAAGCAAAAAAGCTTTGTTTCTTCTGTAGCCAAAAGAAACTTACATTTAGCTTGAGGGAGATGGAAACCATCTTTTTAGAGAAATAAATTTTACAGCCTCTTTCATTCTTGATTTGTAACCTTGATCTGTAAAATCATGCAGTATCCTCCTTTATGACAGAATATGGTAAGGGGGCAGCCCTTTCATTAAAAGCTTTTAGAAAGGAGGAGATGAAAGTTGCTGGTGAAATTGATGCTGTAGGTGCAGTGACCAAGGACAAAGCATGGCAATCACACTTGTTTTTACACTTGCAGCATTTGGGAACTGACAGGAAAGAATATTTTTGATTTATACCCATTTCTGAGAAGCAAGACCTGGTAATTGTCAGGTAGTCCCTGAGTGTCGTGCAACAGCTATGTCAAATGCCAATGGTTAAGCTACATGTCAGAATGGACTTGTGTGTGGCGTCACCCCATAAGGACACCTTTAAACCAAGCTGGAAAATTCTGGGGATTAGACAGTGTGTTTCCCACACTGTCATCAAGCTTTTGAATGAACCTCATTTGCTTTTAACTAGAATAGACTCATGCATCTGAGGTCTCTTAAGGCCCTCTGGAATCATATTACAATGATTCCTAACTTTTAATGCAGATAATCAATTCTTCTAACACAGGTAAAAGTCCTAAGTGAATATTTTCCTTCTATTTGCAAAATAGTTCCCCATCAAAAGTTTTAATTCTTTTTTTCATGCTGAAATATTTACCTGCTTCTATTTTTTAATTGCCTCTTTTGCATGACAAGAACTAAGAAATGAAACTTCCATAAGATACATAGAGCCTTAATGGCAGAAAAGCTAGCTATGGCTTAGTGAAACTGAAAATTTTTGCAAAGTCGCAGCTGTCTTTGGGCAAGAAATTATAAGAATTGTAATGATGAGCTCATTTTTAGTCAAGTATTAAAGAGGAGTCCTGAAGTTTAAGGAAATTTTAACTGTGAGCACAGTAGTGCTGCAACTCTTTCTGCCATGATTCAAACTGTATTTAGAAATGTCAGCTTAGACCTACTTCCCTTAATATACAACAAAGCAAGAGAGTGCAAATCAGCTAAGTGGAAAAGGAATTGAGTTTTACCATCTTTTCCTGAATTGGAAGCTTCCCAAATTATCCCCAGAAAATCCTTGAAGAGGTATAAGAAAAGGCACAAGGAAACTGTTTCTGAGCTAAGAAGTCGAAGAAGCCCAGCTGATCCAAACAAAGGATTCTTTACATGCTAAAAAGAGGGATTCAGCAGGTGGTCACATTGCTTAGGCTCTGTGAAAGAAAACTGAAAAGCAGAACTACATCAAGCATGGACGTGACATGACTATTGCGTTTTGCATTTGACATAATGGATATCTTCAGCCACAATGGCCAAATCCATGGCACTTTTGCTTTCCAAAGAGCCTGAAGGACTGCTCTTTTTTGGGAAGGAAATGAAGGAAGATTCCACATTAATTTTGACGCATTATGCCCTGCTTCCAAAGAATGGAAAAATAAGATTATGGGCCACCTCTTCATTATGTGACCATTTCTCTAGTGATTAAATCTGTATCAATTGACATTTAGCATTTTGCAGGTGTTTCCACAGACAGGAATTGGTATGGAAGAAAAAAGGCATGGGAAAAGCAGGCCTTGTATGTCTTATGACCTGGTTATAATTCCATTTAAAATGTTAGTGAACTATTGCATAGAAAATGGAAAGCCTCAAAAAAAAATGGCAAGAGTTATAAAGGGAATAACTGTAGTTATGTGAGCCAGATCAAACAAATTCATTTTCTGCTACTGAAAGTCTGATCATAAAAAAGCAGGCTAAAGGTCTGTTGTTGCCCTTCAAGAAATACAGCTTTAAGATGAAATTCATGCCTGAGTGCAGAGAAACAATTTTGAAAAGTCAAAATTTGATTTATTGTTCTTTGAAAGGTTGTGTAAAGCTTCTTACTAAAGATCTCAAAGTTACACAAAGGTGTTTTGTATGATTAAAGGCAATCATAGTTCTCAAGGACTTTTAGAAGATGTAGACATAGGTTTATTTTTTACTGTAAATTTTAGGTTTTCTTTCTGAATAAGATTGAACTTCTTGCATTAATTTGTTCAACATTTGCATTACAGACACACACTGATTCAGCAGTAGTACAGGTGCAGGTTTGCGGGATATAATATACAGATTCTGCTCTCATCTATTAAAATGTCAAAACAAGTAAACAAGATTTGAGAAAGCCAAGATATGACACTGTTCAATAAACTGTAATTGTTCAAAAAATGTCCAAAGAAGCCATTCTTTGGACATTCTCCTCTAATCAAATCTGTAACACAGCTTGCAAGGTCTTAAAATGTGGTCCTGCAATGGGAGGGAAAAGCCAGATTAAATTAAAGCAAATATTCACTGTTTCCTAGTAAACAACTTCTTTTAGGCTGCAAATATTAAATGAATTTGGGATGTCATTTATTTATTTTGAGGAGATTAGCCTACATAGAAGGGTGGGTGGGTTTGCTTGTGACTACATAATGCAGTTCTCTTGTGCTACAAATCCAGTGTATCTTCAATGAATTTTGGGGACAAGCAGAATTTCTGACTCCTAAACACAGTTTTAGTTGTGCATAATCACAACAGCTTCAACTTTTAAATTAGAAATGTATATAAACCCACGTAGATGTGCATCTCTCTCTCCCCTCACTGGTTCCTTTCTCCTTATATTTCCCCTTTGCTTGCTCACATTACCCACAGTATGAGAAGTCTCAACTCAGAACTTCGTGGCTTTTAGCAATTATTTTAGTCTTAATTTTACTGCAGTGCTTCTGTTTTATTTTTTATAGTATTCTGGAAATACATCATAATGAAATAACAAAGCTTGGGGATTGAAGAGAAGTTTGTGCTGTGTTTGTGAAGTGTCTGAGAGAACCCTGTACTTATTTTGGCCAAGGTACATTACTTTTACAGACTGAGGACCCCACAAACCAGTACAGCTCTTCTCAAGCTTTTCCTGATGAATAGGAGGTTTACTGTAAATTGCATCAGAAGATAGAAAGTGGTAGTTTTGTTGGCTTTTTTTCTAATTTGCAATGTATTTATTAATTAGTTAGCAGATTGAATATTGAATAAACCTGTTAGTATATTGAATAGGAATATGCTACTAGCAATATAATTAGCTCCTAGCAAATAGTCTTTTCTAAAAAGTTAATCACTGACTGTTCTAACAGATCCTAAATACGTGTTACTGTACACTGAAAAGATAAAAAACAATGCAAAAGCCCAAAGTGTTACGGGATACAATGCATGCTTATTTTGAAATTACTTTCCTCAATCCTCTAATGTAAAGCATATAGTATTCTTATCAATTTGACATGGAAAAAAGGAGGGGCTGTTTGTAGACTGTATTAGGTTATCAACCACGAATAACATGCATTTTCTAGAAAAGAATGCTGTGCAAACTAACACATGAACACTCAGCTCAGTAGAGAAAATTTCTCAAATGCAGCAATATTATCACGTGACAGTATTATGTGCTTAACAAGCTCTGTAATTGAGGATAATGTAATGTCATAACAATATCATACTTATATTAATGTGTTCATAGACACACAAGCTTCCTCATAAACTTCACTGGTGGAATAAGTTCCTACAGATTTCCTACAGTACCCAGTTTACCCACTTTTTAATGCTTTCACCTCTGTATTTAAATACAGGAACTACTGAACACTGAAGGGTTATATGGTGTAAATTTAGGGAGTAGTATCTGTAGCGAAGTGCAGCTGAAGAGGAATATTTGTAGACAAAATTTGAATCCACTTGATTCACCATCCAAACCACTTCATACAGAACTTCCAGAAGAGATTTTCCATTCCAGTTCCCATTTAGACCTTCTTTAATTAGACATTTCCCAGCACAATAGTGCAAAGTTACATTGTAGGTGCAAGAAAAATCTGATTTTTCTTTTTAGCTGAGTCGTGTCAGAGTTTATTCTAGAAGGTGTGCCATTCATGAATAGGTAAAATACTGTCATAACAAAAAATGTATGACAAAATTCAGTTGCCAAGATCTATCTGCTTAATTTTGACGTGCTTTAGAAAAAAAAATTCTATTGCCACTCAAACAGTGAAGGGGCATCAAAGCTCCCAAACATTTGCAAAAGATGTCACAATTAAAAATGGAACAGGGAAAACTACACTGATAACAATGAAGATAGCAGACTAAAAATGAAGAGCTTTCCTGGCATTAGAATATGTTTGCATTAAAAAATTATCTGGTATAATTTTCAGAAGGATATTTTAACCTTATTCCAAGTTACATCAACTTAATTAGAGATTGTAGAGAGAAGTAGGTACTTAAAAATAGTATAATTTTAATTGAAAAATCTCTTCCTTCCTGAAGTATTGCTCCCACACTGCTAGAATGCAGGCTGCTATAAAAACCAGTAATTTTCATTATTAATCTAATATATTTGTCAATAATTTAATGTGAAAATTTTGATGTAAAAATAAGGGGGACAAGATCTTTTAGCACGATGTTTTTTTCAAGTATGCCCAAATCACCTTTCAATAGCAGCTATTCAACAAGGTAGCACTGTTCAGCTCAGGGAGGTAAATCCGCAACTGTGTTCGCTGCTTATTGTCCTGAAAAAAAATCTCATGCCTTATCTATTTTTGTAATAATTCACATTTTTACCAAACAGGCTTCAGTGTGATCTGTAAGACATTAATAAGGCACACTTTCTACTCTACATTTAAGTGGTAAAGCTTTACTTAATGTATCTTCTTCAGCAGTACCCTTCAGGAAACATGGGCCAGCTGGAGGGAGTCCAAAGGAGAAAAAGAGTGGCAATTAGGAAACATGACCTACAAAAAGAACTGCAAAACCAGGTGTTATTTGAAGGAGGAAAAGAACTATAAAGAGTGAAAAAAAAAAAATTAATATTTGTCATATGGTTGCACAAAAGGAAAAAAAAGTCTCATGGCTATGTCCAGTATGCAACTAATTAATATGCTTAATCTGCAGAAAGTCACATTTAAGGTAAATGTTGGGGTTTTTTTCTCTTATGATAAAATAGTTCAATATTTTACACAAACTGCTATGATAATACTACAATCTTAATTGCATTTTTAAAAATTGCATGTCAAAAATTATATATGTGTAACTGATCTTGGCTTTGGGCCATGGAATGACCTCTCCTAACTCTTTGTAGACCCTTTATTTTCTTTTGATTCTTGGCTATCAAGTTATTTACAATAAACTTAGCTCCTTCTGTAAAAGTTCCAAGATCAGGCCTTAAATCTGTCATGGTGTTGATAATCGTGACAATCAGAAGTGTAACACTTGTAAAACTGGAATGTGAAATCCCTTACCTCACAAAATGTCAGTGAGGATCTCCTTAAAAATGACCTTGTGATATGATCCTGACAAATCCCAGCTGTATCTGAAATGGAAAGGTTATTTGACAGTGAACTTTATTTTAGTGTGGTGACTTCCGGCTGTTTGCAACAAAAATAAAGTGAATGGTACAGTCAAAACACCATAATCTCCTACAAGACCAAAACTGGAGTCATATTTCATTTACTATTGCTTGTTTCAGATCTATTTTAGTTTATTGCTTTATGGTGTTTGAAAGCTGAAGTTCATAAATCATGGTAAGGTCAGCTGCATTCTCTTAAGTATACAAATAATCCATAAAATGTATTTCTTGTTAGGCTATCCATGCACAAAGAGAAAATAATCTTTGGCTACATTACTTTCATTTTAGGACAAACTCTGAGTGCACATTATGTACATATACCTCCTCTTCAAAGTTCTATGGGCCGAGACTAACTCTGGCAGCTCAGCTCTGCACATACAAAAAACTGTGTATTTTGGGAACAAACAGGGCATCACAGCATTCTAGATAATACAATGGAGTTGGGGTTTTTTCTGTTCCCCAAGCATTCTTCTGTTTCCCCAAGCTTTCTTCTGTTCTTCCCAGTCTTACACTAGCATTCATTCTGATTGACAAATGGTTTTTAAAAGTAGGATAAAAAAATTAGTGTGGCTTTGGATTGATTGAACAAGTTAATAAAAATTTATGGATCTGGTCACCTTCACTGAGCCCTTGCTTTGTGCTGTACAGGTGCTGTAAGGGACTGGCCACGTGTAACTAAGAATTCCTCCAGAGGGACAAAACCTCCCTGCTGCTTTAGCCTGTTCTTGTGCTACTGGCACAGCCTCAGTGCAGGACATGAGGCGGGATCCCTTCTTTCTCCACTGATTTCCGTGTGGTTATCACTGGCAACAGTTCCTGTCTCAGTCTCTGTAAACTGAGACTGGGGTAAAAGCTGGGAATCAGGTACCTGTTTTGCCATAGTCCCTCGACAGCATTCAGATATCAGCATTCTCTGCTTCTTATTTCTTGTATTTCTCAAGATTGCAAATTACATCGCTAAATCTCCAGACTGACTTGCTAGGTAGCACTGATTCCCTTCCAATTCAAGATCCTCATTCCAAGTTCCTCATCACTGTATATACCTTTTTTTTTTACCCCTGAGACTACTATTACATGCTCCCTGCAGGAACAGTGGTGTGGGGACATATTCCTTCTGTCCATCATTTGCAACCTGCTAGGCCTTCCAGTTTCTCAAATGAATTTTTCCTGAACTGGCTCCTTAAATTGTTCTTCTTGTAGTAATTTATATGGGGGGGGGAAAAAAAGGCCAGAGATGCTATGAACACTAAGAAGAAGTGGGTGTACAAATGGTGGGAAAAGAGCTAAATACCTAGGGTTTACATCACCAGCTTCTGGAACTAACTTCAGCTAATTTCTACTTAGAACTGCTCAGAAGGGAAGCTTGAGTCCTAATCTTTGAAAAGAAAAAATATTTACTCTTCAGCCATCCCACCACACTTACTGTTGTTTATGACTCTGGCAGTAACACACAGTGCCCTGTTACATTCTTAGTGGGTTAGGAACTAAAGATATGCATAAAAAATACTGTCCCTATCTCCAGGAATTAACTATTAATTAGTTCAAAACATGTTATAACAGGATAAAGCAAGAGCCAGAGACAATTTTTTCCATCTTTACTAAAATTTTACTTGCTTAGAAAGTGAAAGCATATAGAATAAAATAAATGCAATATAAACGGCAATGAAAAGGAATTTTCTCCCCTAAATTGTTCTATAGAATTTTTCTTCCTAAAGTACTGAAGCAAAAAATATATCTGTAACCATGGAGATTATACCAGGCAACGTGCATAATAATTCAAAATGTGGCATCACACAAATGTTCTTTGTCATGAGTGAATTACTACAAAGAAGTAGGTTTCCCCTAAACAATTTTTAGAAGCAGGGTAGATGTGGTTCACTTCTCAACCCTCTTTTTTGCAAGGGGAAAAGGGAAGTGTCAGCACTGTGGTATGTGCAGGAAAGCTGCATTGTGTTCCGTTTGAAAACACTCAGCTTCCCAGGTTCTCGGTGGTTTTTAATCATAGAAACAATTTGTTGAAAATGTTTATCTTCCGTGAGTTGTCACATCAGAGCAACAAATCCACCACAGTGCCCACATGGCATGAAAGATGGCCATGGAGACACATAGTTACAGGATAATTAGTGAGCACTTCTAATTAATTTTTGCTTGGGTCTTCTTGGGTTTGTTAATTTGTTTTTAGGACTACCATAAAAATGTACAAAATTTATATTAAAACCCATTCTTGTTTAATCCTAGAAATATCAAGGATTGGCTAATTTAAATATTAGCTATGATTCCTTCACATTTGGCAATATTTGTTTCTCTGCTTATTCTTTCTCTGCATGGATGGCATCAAATAGCAAATAGCTCTCAGTCTGCCAGCTTCTAGTGCAGGATGAATATTGATGCAGTTCTTACTCTGATACAATCTGTAAGGCAGAGGGAAAGAATTGCTGCAATCAGGACCTTTCCTAATACCTTAAGTTCATAATTTCACTTTTCCACCTAAGGAGTTAACTAAAATCTGGTGCTTTGCAGTTGTTTGAGTTAGGAAGAGAAACTGCTGATGATGCAAGGATGATGTAAATCCTGTTTACTTACAAACAATGTAGAAAATGCCGTTTCCTTGAAAGGAGGAAAAATTCAGAAGATACTTCCTTTTTATGCAGTCCTGAAGTACTCAGCTGTTTCTCAGAGCCACAACTACTTTTTTTTTCTGCTTCTGCAACTTCTTTTTTCCAATTCCTGGCACTTCTTCCCAACTCTGAAATTACAGATTTTAGTAAATCCTTTTCAAATTCCTCCTCCATGTTATTTTGCTTTGGCAATAGGCCATTGTTTCACCTATCACTTTTATAAGGACGAAGCTTTTTCTTTTTTTGGATTTATTTTAAGTGACAGGACTTTTTTATGCTCTCCAACTTGAAAATGCAATTTCACCCAGCCATCAGTGGATAGAGCTAGAACATAATTAATTCTTTCCCTTTCTTTTCTGCAGGAGGCCACATAGAGGCTGGGTGTGAAAGCAGGAGTTAACACAGTTACTTAATGTATTACTTCTGTCCCAGAAGAGCTGAACCCCTGGAGAGCAGTGGTAATCATCATTTCCATCATTTCCCAATGTGTGTGTTATCATGCAAAGCATGTTTTCCTAGAAGGAATAATTTTACCCAACATATTCACTCTTAAATTTAGTGTGGGGAATTCAAATAGGTCAACAATGAAACCTAGAAAAATTAAGCAAATTAAAGCAATGAGAAAAGGTACGTTTTCTTTTCTAGCCGGCAAGATAGCTGTGCCTGACTGTGTGATTAGAAACACTAGAGATGGCCAGAGAGAATTTGGATTTGGGAGCAGATTATTATTTGAAGAAGTAATCACAGTAAATACAGCAATAGCCATTATTTTCTTTTCCCGAGCTGTGATAACTGCTCTGTGCGGCGCACACACTACAGTATTGCAGCTCAATGATTAGTAAAGCACTCAGTACTCCCAACCCTTGCGAGTCAAATTAGGGACACTGCCATTCCCTTGCATTCTGACTTCACGCTTAATTTCTGCATCCATTGGTAGAATTTGCACTAAAATATGTGATGTATTTAAGACAGAGCCGTTCCTAACTTCTTTTCTTCCCTCTGACTCAGCACTGGTAAGTCCACACCTCAAATCCTGTGTCCCGTTCTGTCCCTCAGTTCAGGGAGGACGCTGAGGCGCTGGAGTGAACCCAGAGAAGGGCAACGAAGCTGGTGAAGGGTCTGGAGCACAAGTCCTGAGAGGAGAGGATGAGGGGGCTGGGGGTGTTTAGTCTGGAGAAAAGGAGGCTCAGGGGGATCTTCTCTCTCTCCTCAGCTCCCTGAAAGGAGGCTGCAGCCAGGTGAGGGCTCGGGCTCTTGTTCCAGGCAACGAGGGACAGGCCGAGAGGACGCAGCCTCAAGTGTGCGAGGGGAGGTTTCGCTGGGACATCAGGAGGAAATTCTTCACAGAAAGGGAACATTGGAATGGGCTGCCCAGGGAGGTGATGAACTCACCGTCTCTGGAGGTGTTTAATGAAAAAACTGATCGTTGTACCCAGTGCCATGGTCTAATTGACATAGTGGTGTTTAGTCATAGACGGGACTCGATGATCTCAGAGCTCTTTTCTAACCTAATTGAGTCCATGATTCTTTTGGGTCAAACCGAGCCTGCGGGGCTCTCCACAGAGCTCGGGGGCACGGACAGAGGCGGCAGAGGGGCGCGCAGCTCGTCCCCGGCGCTCTCGGCTGCAGCGCCGGCAGGCCCCGCCCCTCACCCCGGGGACTCCGCCGCTCGCGGGGCGGGGCCCGCCCCTCAGGGCCGCCCGCCGGCCCCGCCCCGCCCCCCGAAGCTGATTGGCTCGTGAGCGCCCCGTGACCGGCGGGCGGGCGCGCGCTCGCGGGGAGCCGGGCCCGGCGGGAGCGGCGCCGGCGAGGGCGGAAGTGCGCGGCGGGGGCGCGCGGGCGGCGGCAGTGCCCCCTCAATGAGAGCCGGGGCGCGGCGGCAGCGGGAGCAGCGGGGCCGGGGGGCGCAGCCGAGACGGGAGCCGGGCTGGAGCCGCCGCGCAGAGCCGGGCCTTAGCCCCGAGGTGAGAGCGAGCCGCGACACCGGGATCCCCCAACCCTGGGCTGGTGGAGGGCTCGGCCGTCCTGGCCTCGCGCCCTCGGTGAGGGCAGGCGGGAGTCGCCGGGTCCTGGCCGCAGCCTGGGGATGTGGTTGAGCCCCCCGGTCTCCGCGCTCTGCGGAGAGGGTGGGGAGGAAGGTGCCATCGAGCGTGCGGGGCAGCCCCTCCCTCTCGGGTGCGTGGGTCGAGGAGAGCCCGGCGGCTGCTGCCCGGGGGTTCCTCGGCCGTGGGAGAGCACCGGAGGCGGGGCAGGGGAGAGCGGGGGCAGCCGGTGACCGTCGGGCCTGCGCTGGAGCCGCAGTGAGAGGCGAGAGGCCCCGCTCGTGGATTCGGCCGCTCCTGCGGCTCTCGGTGGCGCTGGGCTAGGTGGAGCTGGGGACCGCTGTGGCTCCTATCCACAAGTGGGACCTGGGGGAGGGAAAGGGCGAGGAGGAGCTGGCCTTGAGCTTTAGTTCCTCTGGCGGATCCCTCCCGTGCAGGCTGCCCTGCCTTCCCCTGGTGCCCTCGGATAAGTGATAACATTTCGTCTGTGCGAGATAAACAGAGGGTTTGGGATGCTGTCAGTCTCAGCTGAGCCAGAAGTTCCTGGGGGATCTTGTTTTATCTGGGTAGGTTCTCTCTGTGTCCATCTTTATCCTCCCTCCAGCCTTCCAGGTGTAGATCTTGTAGGAAGAGAAGGGTGGTGCCTGAGCATGACCTTACCTGAAGAAGGGCAGGGAGAGAGGTGAGACAAAGCAGCCCAGTCATGTTTCCTGAACAGCTGGTGAAGGCCCAACTCGGTCATTCTGCTGGAGCCCTGTTGAATCATTTCTGTTCTGAGAGTAGGAGACATAGCCTTGACTATGCCTGGGTGTTTCCATGGTGGAAGGGAGCAAGAAGGCTGCACAAGGGGCAGCCTTGCTGTTTTCAAATCTAAAGTCTGCAGTCTGAGTAGTTTTGGTTTTTGCTTTTTTTTAAACTGTTCTAACATTACTTCTCTAGTTCCAAGATCTTTGTTTCTCTTCTGAGGGGCAGGGAAATGCCTGTCTGTTCTCATCCTCAGAGAGAAAAAGGAAAAACTGTCCTTTTTAAAAATGTCTTAAACACTCCCTCCCACCCCCTGCCATCCCATTTTAAGTTATCAAAGTGAAGGTAGGGGGTAGGAGCTAACAACTGGGAACCAGACCTGTGGTTCTTGGAAGTGATTTGCTTGAAGGCTGAAAATAATTTTATTACACTTATCATGGTGAAATATTTTGCATATATTTTCTCTGTTAAGTACTTAATTTAGGAATAGACTAGCCTTCAGACTAGTCCTATAAACAAGTTTCTGTGTTAGGCTTTTATTAGTAAATTGTTTATGTTCACTTCTTTTGGAGTAAGCCAACTTGATTCTGTTTTGCATGCCTGGAAGAAAGTGAAGCTGACCTATTTTTTCTGGTGTTATGTATATGCTGCAGAGGAAATTCTAGTCTAAAGATTTAGATGGAATGCCTTACAAAAGCTCTTAACTGAAAGCTTAATTTGACCAGACAATATCCTTTCTTGGCCATCCTTTAAAACTCTCAAACTTGTCTCTAATTGTCAGTGCAGTGGTACTGGAAATCTGGGTAGAAGAGCAGTTGAGGCATTTTGATCAAATCAAGTCAGTAATGACGGGACACTGCCTGGACAACTTGGATGTGTACATGGAAGTCCTGGACGGGTTATAGTTTCTGTGATCTAATGCCTCATTTGAGCTCTAAGTTTTTTCAGCTGCTTAATTAATTGAGTACCTACTGTTATTTGACCAAATGCTGGATAAAATTATTTGCTTCTCTGGGAAGCGTTGGGGTCCAAGCTCCACATGAAAAGCTGTCCTGTGAACAGAGCAGTAGCGGTCATGTGAAACAGCACAACAAGCCCTAGCATCATGATTTGAGAATGTGGTTCATAGTTTGTTCTTGTCCTGCAAACCTGTTCACTTTCCATGCAGTGGATAAGTGCATGTTAACTCAGTCATTTCTTACTGACTAGATTCAAGCTCCATGTGACTGATTAAATGAATTGCTTTCTATTACACAACGAATTCATGTGAATTAATAGCCTCTCTTAGCAGGAGTACTGAAGGAACCTGTTCCTCATGACAGCTGTGCAGGCACTGAGCGCTCATGGGAGTGCAAGTGCACAGTGCTATTAAGATAAACAGTGCCTAAGGTCAGTAGGTGTCTTGTGCGAGTTGCTGTAGCAAGCAACTCAGGATGGGAGTGGTGGTCTCTGCAGGTTTGGGCAAAAGGCAGTGGCTGGGGAGGCCACAGAAGTGGATAAATGTCGGTACATGCTGCTTTTCACTTCCCGTGTGCCTAACTTCAAGTAACTTTGCATGACTGGCTTAGGAAATGTGCTGATCCTAATTATGAGCCAAGTTAGATAGCAACTTATGTTCTCAAACTCATTCTGTCTTGAGTTGGAAGTTTATCTTGCTGATAAAAACCTGCAGTTCTTTAGGTTTTCTCTCTTCATCCACCTTCCAGCCCCATGTCTCTGCTAACTGTTCTGCACCACTGTCAGGCGCTGGTGATAAGGTTCCATTGCTTGTTGCCTGCTATTGCATAGAGCAGCAAGGTCAGCAAACACTCTTGGCTGTTTCTCTCTCCTGGTAGTAATAGTCAATTTTGTGGCTTTTGTTGTATGATACAGTTGATGCTTGCCTCTTGATAAGAGGGTAAAGTGCTTGTATTTGAAAAGTCCTTGTTAATACCTGCTAAGGACCAATCATTTTGTTGGTAGCTCTTTTAGCCCATTAAACAGGACTAACCAACTTTCCTCCATGCCTGCCCCAGAAATATCAAGTTGTCATTTAAGCAAGATAAGTCTGTATAACTCATGCTTTATCTCTTCATGTACTTCTAAATACTGCTTTAGTAGTAATATTAGAGGATCTGTTTTGTCTCTTGTGCTTGAGATGTGCAAATGTATTTTTCAAGACCTGTCAAAATGAAAGTCATGGAGTCATGTAATGTGAGAATGTTATTTAGGCTGATGTGTAAGTAGCTACTTGAATCTTTATGGTAACAAAGTGCTTGCTTAGAGCTTCAACTGTTTTCTATGGAACCTCTGGCCCTTAGCCTTCCTTGCTGAAGTTGTTGACAAAGGAATAATGGTTGATTACACGAATATGAGACTTAATGGAAGTGCAGTCCTGACTGGGAATCTTTGCTGGATCACAAGTCAAAGACCGAAAAATCAGTTCTGGGATTATAAGCATTTGTTAAAGTCTTAATCCTGTCAGCTGTTACTTTGTGAATTAGTGTTGCTGTCAGTTGAAGTGATTAGTGTGAAATGTTTTAGGCCACTAATAATGCAGCGAAACTGGAGTTTTAATACATTCTTCTTAAATTTGGAATGTGTCAAAACTAATCTGAAGTCAAAGCATAGAACTGGAAAGATGAGAACATGCCGAGTTAAGCAGATGCTGTGATTTCTCTGGTTTCTAGCTCTTTCTGTATATATTTTTACCTGTAGTGAAAGATTATTCTTCAGAAGAGTACTGGGGACCTAGACTTAGCCCTTATTTTGAGCATGGTAGATGGACATATTAAAGAATATTTCCCATTTAGATTTAATGTTGATTTTTTTTTTCTTTTTTTTTTTCTTTTCTCTCTCTTTTTTTTTTTTTTTTTTTTGCAAGCTGGTGGTTTGAATCACAGGTTTAACAGAGAAAAGAGTCCCACTTTATAGACAAGACTATTATAAAGTACTGCATTAAAGGATTGTACTTAACATGACAAAGCACTTTAAAAGATTATTTGTAGGAGCTACCTGAACTCTGGACTTCATGCTGCAGAGCACAAACTAAAGTGGCTTTTTAAAAAAATTTTTTTTAAAGTAGGTGTTTTGTAAGGTTAGTGCTACCCTGCTCCAGAGGATGCTGTCGGGCACTACTCTGAAGCAGACGTTTAACAAGTGAAGTAGTTTTAGATCAGGTTGCATGCCAGTTGCCTCAGCTTTCCATAAAAGAGGTGGTTTTGCTGATTGGGGAAGCTGCTCCCTGATTAAAATGAATTAATTGTAAAGTATGTAGTGATCTGTAATAGAGCCTTTCCACTAAACTGCTGCTGCAGTAAGAAACATCTCTCCATGATGGTACTCTTCTGCTAGTTAGTGTTCTTGGCTTACTGTGAGATCTCATTTTGAGTACGTAAGGAATTCTCATTAGTGTACTCACCAAGAAGTCTCACTGACTGACTTTTATGGCAGCTTTCTGCTTTTATCTACCATGTCATAAAATAGACTGGCCAAGAAATTTAAGGAAATGGTCTTTCAAAAGACAGCAGCAGTTTCAAGCACACATTCATATCTCTTATTCCACTTTATCATGTTTCAAAACACAGTTTAGGAAGCAATTTAATTTTTTAAACAATTCTGCAGGCATTGGGAATTTACTTTTAAGTTTGTCTTATAAGGCAAACTAAATTCAGAGTAGGCTTTATTGATTGAATCTGTTCTGAAGTTTTAATGGAAGGAACTAATTAAAAAATTATTAGGCTGATTGGTGATGATACTGTGCATCTTTATCTTCATTTAGCTCATAAAATAGGGGTCAAGCAGTGCTCTTGTCCGACTCCTTTCCTTAAGTATTCACAACTGTCTTCTAATATCTTCTAGTGTAATAGTATAACAGGGGCCATAGCAGAACATGAACCCTGTTATACTCTTGTAAATAAGTATTAGATAATTAAGTCTAATTAAGTCTTAGTCATGACAGATTGGCTTTAAGTTTTCTAGCTCTGCTGTACTACTTGTGCAAGTTGAAAAATGGACTTTCCACTTCTCACAGATAAGATCTGTAGCAACTGCATTACTGGGGCACAGACTTGACTTAGAGTTGCTGAGGCTGGAAGACACTTGTGGAGACTGTCTAGTCCAGTCCTCCTGCTGACTGTGCTACTCCTGAACCCCACATCCCCCACTCGTTCCCTGCGCTGCTTGCAGCAGTGTAAGGAAGCACCCTGTTGTGCTGATTGCCCAGGAAAGGCAGGAGAGCTGTGAGATGAGCTGGCTGTGTATCAGAATAGTAGGTTTTTTTGTTCTAGTAAAGTGCTCTGTGGAGATAGGAAATGTCTCCAGGAGCACACAAGAATAAATGCATAGGTTATATTCTGCACTGGTTCTGTATGTTCATGTGACCTGTCATTTACTAGGTCATAAAGGGAAGTGTCCTGAACTAAATGTGTCCTAATTCTCTGTGTTGAAGTCAAGTGGTTCTGAGTTAATAGTCAGCCACCCAAACCCAGAGTTACCAGGCATGTTATATTGTGCCACTCTTCGTTCTGCAGCACTCTGGAGGCTGTGTTGGTGAGCACACATTTGGCTGTAAATGCTTTTATAGTGGTAGGCAGAGCATTCTCCATGAGAGAGACCAAGGATAACACTTCTCCCATAAGTAAAGTTCTTCACAGCTTTTTACTCTTCTTAACTAGAGGGATACTGAAATTGCATCTGACTCCTGTACTGGTGTAATAATCCAGTTCCCATTTGAAGATAGAAATACTGCTTTTGGCTTTGATGTAAAGTGTATGAATACAGTAGTCTGGAAAACTGGTATTGAAAACATCTGCTCCTAGTCCAGTAGAAAGGCAGCTTCTTGCATGTGCACTATACTTTGGTGTGGTATTCACTCTCTCTTATTAGGGGAACTGAAGTAGAGAAATCTGTTTAAAGGTGACTTAACACAGCAACTGAATTATGGGTGCTCAATGTCACTGTTGTTGCTTTGTGTGATGTAAATGCATTGATTGAAAGATGAAGGGAAAGGTTCAGTGCCTGGCACTTGTGTGATGTCACCTGATTGAGGGAGCTTAGTGACTCACAGGACACATCTGTGAACCCCTCAGTGAAGTGCTTAAAATAGTGCAAGTACTGTCATAGGCTATAGGAAGATGATTCCCAAGTGCCTTATGGGAGGTGGGATTCTATGGTTAAGAGTAAACTCCAGGTGGGGGGTTATTACTTCCCTTTCTGCGTTAAGTGTGGTCTCAACAGTGGCTTACATTTCCCCAAATGGAGATGTGAGCATGAGACATTAACTTCAGTTTGGGAGTAAGGAATGTAATTGTATGGGCAGAGACAGTTGCTTCTGCTGGTATTACTTAAGCCAAACTAAATAATGTTTGGACTTCTGATTTATCCCAGGCACCCAGTCTAGTGAGATACATCCTATGTGGGAGCCGTGGTAGCAGCTTGTGGCCTGTCTGCAGTGTCTGGTGCCATGTTTGTGAGACCTGTGGGCCGGGTCTGACAGCCCCAGGACTGGGTAACATTAGTGAGACCTCCTGCAACTCTGTAGCACACTTCTGGATGAATTGGCATTGGTTGGAATTTGCTAAATCAGTGGCAACTTTCTTGTGAATTATATAGTTGCAGGTTTCTCACTGAAGTAACTGAAACCATGTTGTAACCTGGTACTGAAGTACAATTTTGGTTATTTTGAGATCCAGTATGCCACTTAAGACCCTGACTGTGTGATCTGAGATATTTGACTTGCCTGTTGTATTTGTTAGGCTCCTGGAGATCCGGTTAAAAATTGGTGTGAGACTAACTATCTGAAGCATGTCACTGTCTCGTAGTGGTTTGGTGGACTTAGTGTATGCTGTGTATCAAAGATATACATGTTTCTGCATGGATGAGCTTTCAAAGGAAGTGTAGTTGAAATACACTTTGCAAGGCAATGGGAGTGAGGCTGTTGAACAAGTCTGTTGCCTGAGTGTCACTTTTCTGGTATGAGCCTAATTGACTAGTGTGAAAAATGGTGTCATAATTCATCCTAAGTAATTAGGCAACTAGACAGTTATCACCACAGTGACAAACTCTTAGCATAGTAATACTGATTAATGGTATTAACTCAGTCTTTGTGCTTGTAGAAGATTTCTATCAGATTTTGTAGCAAGACCTTGCAGGGTAAGAGCAACATGGTAGATCCTTCTCTTCTGTAGTCTGTCTGGGTGTTAATATCAGACTTGGAGGTTTAAGGACTGGCTAGATATCTTCCTACAGAAGAAGTGGTTTTAGCTGCACTACTGTCTTATGACTTTCACTTCACGTAACACTGTCTTGCTGAAATAAAGAGTATATTCTACCTGGTGCTACATACAATCTGCTAGTTGCTCTGCACTGAGTAATATGGAAAATAATGTGGAGGGTGGTTTCTTACTTTTCCCCCATAAAACTCTATGTAACTATGGTGCTTGCATGTTATCTGTGGAACAGTGAGACATTTATAATAACTGTACTGCCCACGTGCAATGACAATCTCTTGATACTGGATACGTAGCTGTTAAGAGCATTACCTTTATAGCATGACACTGAAACCTTATTTGCATAAACACAGATATGTGATTCTTTTTTTATGTGCTCCAGTGTCTTAAAAGCATTGTTTGAGGGAAGTCCTTATTCTTCTTCTCTCAGTTACTGCTCAGAAACAAGTTATTTGCCTATTAAAACCCCAAAAAAAACAATTCAGGTATTTAAGTTCCTGAGGAACAGGGTTATATATTTCCTTATATTTCACTTCAGCATAAGATCTGAGCTCAGTTTTAAAGGGTTGCTTTAAAGTGTTCCGCTTCTGATGCTCCAACTGACCAGACTGATTCTTTTCCTGTGACTAAACCTTTGAAGATTGCAGCCTTGCTACAGACTTGGACAGGATTTATTTCCAGTTTTCCTTAGACGTTAGGATAACTCTTAGCAAGGTTATTGGCTTGAGATTACTACTAATGTGTAAGGTAATGTCTGTCTGTTTGTAATGAGTAATCTAGAATGGTCCTGTACTGAATGATGTGAGAGGTCATATATTTAAGAATTTCATCTAGTAAGTAATTGTAAGTAAAATGCTGCCAGATTTGCTTTCCAAGCTGCAATGATGCATCTCTGAAAACTTGAAAGAAAAGTTGGGCTGTGCTTGGCAAGGATGGAGGGGGTAGTGGGGAATGTGAGTATATACAGCAGATATTTTGCACTTAAAATGGATCACTATTGTGGTGACCAGATTGGAAAGGAGCCTTAAAAGATGGAATTATCCAAGTCTAGCTGTAACTTCTTGGAAAGAGCAGTATGCTAGACTTTGTAGGTTGCAAGGACAATGATCAGTTACAGGAACAATGCACCTCTGAGTCTCTTATTCTTCCTGTTCTACATAACTGCGGGTGTAAAAAAAAATTTTGTGTGCTAAGTCCACTCTTCTAAAAATCACTTGATGTTATTAAATTTTTTAGTCTAAGTGAAGAGCTGGAGATGGCTTTGCATGCAAATGTGTGGAATAGTGAAAAGTAAGATATGGTATGGAGACCAGGACCACTAGTAGGGATTCTTAATCAATTTGCCTAAATTACCTTAAGCAATTTACGTAATTGGCTGGTATCCAGTGGTTGGATGTCTGATGCTATTGATACTGATAGAATATTTTAATTTTTTCTGGGTTCTCTTCATGCATGCAGAGAGGACTCCTGATCACAACTATATTTGAAATACTGCTTTTATACTGCCTGTGATATTTTCCAGATGAGCAGGTCTTAGGGACTCTCCTGCAGTGCAAGTTCATCTCACAGACTGCAGTCTTTCTTATTATGGAAGCTAATACTCCAATCTGATTCATTTGATGAAGTACAATTCTGAATTGAAATGGTTCCTCAATCTGTGCTTATCCTTTCCCCAGCCTTGTAGGAGATAGAGAATAATAACAATCTGGCTTCAGGTTCTGGTTTAACCTTTAACTGCTGTAACACAGTGAACTTACTAGTCCTGGTCTTGTTTCATGTCTGTTATTTAGCTGTATATTTGTAGCTCCTGCCAGAGCATAGTCGTGACAGCCAATGTCTCAAAGTTTACACACAATTCGGGGGGGGGGGGGGTCTAGGCGGGATTAGTAACTAATAATAATTGACTGAAATTGGTGTATTGTAACTTTCAGTGTATCAAATAACTGTATTTATTCTGTGTTTTTTCCTGTAAGATTTAGGATATGATTATTGCCACTTGGAACAAGGATCTAACCTATATAAAGAGGTTAGATCCTTTCATGTGCACAGAGTAAAGTAGTTCCTTGCATTAAATCTTTACTTTTCATCCTGATGCTAAAGTATTAAGTTTTCAAAATCCGTTTTGAGTTTGCTGGCCAGTGCCCGTATCTTTGCAGCTTTAAGTCTCCTAGTAGATCCTAGGGAGAGAAAATGCCTGATTACCAAAAGCAAATCTGAGGCTTGGGTTTCACTCCAGTGCTCAACCCAGCCACTGCAGTAGGGTGCACCAGTCCCTTGTCTAAGGAGTGAATTGTGAACAGGATCAGGGAACTGCTCTGTTTCTGCAGCAATGTAAGGAACTGCTTGGCTGCTATAGTTCCACCTTCTTTGGCCTTAGTTGTACAAACTGTTTTTCTCCCTTCACATCAGCACTGAGGCGCACATGGCCTTGCAGATGTGACTGGCAGGCCCAGTGGGCTGTGTGGAATGGCTCTGCTGCAGCAGGAGATGGGCTGGAACAGCCAGGGGCAAGGGAGAGGGGACTGAGGGACAGGGGATGGTGATAGCAGCAGTGGGTGATATAAATGGGGACCGTGAAACTGCTGCCCCAATGTGCTCTGCAAGACATCTCAAGCTGAATGAATTCCTTGATCCAATTAAACATGGCCCAGAAAAATTTCTAACCACAACTGAGAAGGTAGAAATATCCAGCATTACGTGTGGAAGGATATGAGGATATCCCAAGCAGGAATTTTTATCAAATACATCATGATCTCTGTTTAGCTTGGAAACCATTAACTGGATATATGCCAAGAGGTAATATATTAGCACAGCAAAAGGGGATAGAGTAGCATTTGTAATTTTTCAGCCTGCATATCCCGAAATTTGCAGTGGCATTAAATATGCCACTTAATCTCAAATGGTTATTTTAGTTGAATTACCAGTTGGAGCATTTACAGTCCATTGCAAACTAATGGAATTTCAGTACTTAAATATTTTCTGGGCAACCTTAGAACAGCTGAGGAACTCTTACAGTTCATAGCTCAGTGAGATTGTTAATTAGTTTTGTGATCCAGGGAATTTCTGTGACTACATTCTTGTGGGCATATCACAGAACCAAACACTTCAAAGCCTTTAATTCATATTCTGATAAATGAGGATCACTAAAATACTGTTGCAAAACCTTGTTCTTTCTGTGCTTGCTTTTGATGACATCATATTTAAGTCTTTATAATAGGTTGAATACCCAGATTTTACTTTAAAAGTAGGTATCTGAAGGGTTTAACAAAGCTCCTCTGTCAAGCTATTGGGCTAAGG
The DNA here is from genome assembly GCA_036785705.1 of Acanthornis magna. Lineage (NCBI taxonomy): Eukaryota > Metazoa > Chordata > Aves > Passeriformes > Acanthizidae > Acanthornis > Acanthornis magna. The sequence goes on from JAWUZG010000012.1 coordinate 22,082,136, forward strand.
GTTTCTAGAATCCTGTTTTAAGATCCAAAGAATGGCTGCTTTCAGTGGCAGGATAGCAATGAAAAGAAATGTCCAAAGATATCAGCTGCACAGCAAGAGAACAAGGGCTGATCTCAGCAATTTTGAGCTTAGAGCTTTATTTCAGTTTTAAATCTCAAACTGAATGGAAGAAGCAATTCCAATTAAAGCCTTTGGAGGGTCTCAGATTCTTTTATTACGGCAGCAGAATATTTATTGGAAAACAGGTAGACTTAGTAAAGCTTCTTGGGTTTTTTTCCTTATGTGCTTGAATGAACTGTGGCAAAATAAGTTTCTCTTGTGAAGTGACAAGAGCTTTTTCCTTTGTGTTGTGCAGCTGTGGTGTCTTAATGCACATGAAGTAAAAAGGGATGTGAAAGTGTGGTCTGATTTGAAATACGTGTAGTTATTCAATCATAGTCTTTGAATCTTGGTGTTAGGTAAACCAGTCCTGTTTGTAAACTGTTCTGAGTAGTTTAACTGTTTAGGTTGAGGAGAGGGTGGAGAAAAAGCAGTTTACTGAGATGTTTATAAACAATTGCCTTGAAGTGCTCAGTTTCAAGGGACCAGCTAAGAATGACACAACATTGTGCAGGGGACCTCAGTTAACCTGCAGAAGTTGTCACTAAACAGATAAGACAAGGGAAGGCTGAAATAGTTGGTGAGTTTAGGGTTAGATATCTTATGTTGGAGGTGGCATGGTTTGATTAGTCTTGTGGCCAAGTAGAGATCTTCAGAGGTCTAAATCAAAACAGCAGATTAGTAACTCCTGTGGCTTGAGTTGTAGGTTCTGTGCTTCATGTGGGCAGCCTGTGGCTGATTGTAACCTTCCTTTCTTGATCTGAAGGGCATCTTTCAGTAGCATCACAAAGCTCCTGTTGTGCATAGGGCTCTGTGTTACCTGTTATAGAATAAGTGCAGTGTTATCAAGGCAATGGTTTAATCCTTATCTTTTAAAACAGATTAAGCAGGTAATTACTTCTAATTTCTTAAAGATGAAAGACTGTCAGAAAAAGTTTATTCTGACATGGGGTCTGTCTAGCAGTTTATTTCAAAGCAGGAGGAATGGTAACCAGAAGAAACCACCTCACTGCCCCAAATAAACTTTCAGAAGTCTTGGGGTGTGGTTTTTGTTTGTTTTTGGTTTTCCACAGCTTATGACACTTAGCATATGAAGTTCAACATGGTGTCATTAAACCTGAGGGTAAAATGACAGATGGAAATTAAATAGATTGACTGACTGCCCAATGGATTGCTTCTTGTCCTGTCAGGGGAATGTTAATCTTGCTGTAAACTGTACCCAAACAACAAGTAAAGAGCAATAGAGGAGGCATTTTACAACAGCATTAGGTGTGGTGACACTTACTCAGCGTGAGCTCTTTAGCATATGCACTCTTTGCCTTAAGTCTACATCCCTTAAACTGAAGGGAATTGAGTAATGTTTTAAAGCAACTGCAATTGTCACAGGTTCTTCTAGACACTGCTGCTTTTTTGAGAAGTGGTTGGATTTCCCAAGACTTGTTTTTCTGTGAACAGATGAGTTAATGTCAGTGTCTTGACTGCCTCAAGGATGCTTAATGTACAGAATAGGAAGAAAATTCATCCTTGCCTACTCAGAGATAACAGAGGAGAGAGCTTCCACTTGCATTGGTTTTTTAAATTTTTTTTTTTTTTTTTTTTTTTTTTTTACTTTTTTTTTTTTTACTTTTTTTAACCTCAAGGAACTGTTAGATGTGAGCTTTGAACCATGTTGTGTAAACTGTTTCTTGGGCTGCAGAGGTGGAGATAAAAGTAAACAAACAGTTGGCTCCAATGCTTTCTCTTGTTGTTTTATTAGAGTATTCCTATTATAATCTAACCATGCTCCTTTCTGAACCAGTGATGTGCTGTTATCCTGTTGTTCTGTAAGCACTGGTACTTCTGCACTGATACTGACTGTGTTAATCCTGTGTCACACTGCTTCAGCCTTGCCTTGTCCTCTGTTCTTGCTTCTGCCCTGCCTGGCTCTTCTGGGCTGGAGGGGGCCATGCTCCCTCTGGTGCCACCAAAGAAGAGATGCTTTGTGTGAGGCTTCTGGGTCCTCACTGAGTGCACACAGCACAGGGGCTGTGTTGTGAGCATACTGCTGCATTCACAGGGTTCACGTAGTCCTGATGCTCTGAAACATTCAAGTGGCACTTGGAACAGCGCTGCAGGGAAGATCCAGTACCTTGGCCATGAACAGCTTTAGATGCAATTGAACTGTAAATTTTTATGCTGTTGGGTGGGTTTTAATTAGTATTATACTTTGATTATGAATTGGGTAATACTGTAAGGCTGACCTTGCAGTTTCTACAGGCCACTGCTGGGGTGGAATATAGAAAGAGTAATTTAAATATTCTCTCCACTCCACTTACCTCTATGATGGGCTTTTGGTGAAGTTTGCTGGTATTTTGCCTAAGAGACAGCAATTAATTTACCATGACCATGTAAAGATGTGATATTTGTATTGAAGGACAAAGAAATTTTTTGTCTTGGCTATTTGTAAATTGTCTTTAGTTCTGTTGCATAGCACAGTGGACTGGTGCTGCTTCCTATTACATATTCCTGAGTTTGTGATGCCATAAAAATGTGTAACTTGAAAGCTTTGTGTTAGATAACACAACAGTTACAACAGTGTTAGGATGCTTGATAAAAGAATACTCATAGGTTAAAACCAGTCACAATTATACTGAAAAGTAGCTGAAGGTCACCTTGCTTCTCCAGAAAGCAGCTTATCTACTACTGTGAAAGCCAGAGTACTCTTGAACTAGGACAAAACAGCATTCTCTATGACTTAAGAGCAAGCTGTGTTATTACTGGAACACTTCAAGTCTCTGAACTATCTCATTGTGTGTCCGATCGGTAGCTCTTGTTCGTTGGGTGTTTATGTCCAAGCAAGCTGAGTTCTAGTTTACTGTCTGTAGACCATGTGGACAATAGTCAAAGCAACAACTTCTGGAGTTCAGGTGTTAACCTGTTGTTTTTTCTCCCAATTTTTTCACATTCCCTTGGCAGGGAGCTCTGTTCTCTTTCTTGGTGACTTGTTCTTTTCTCTGGTGACTGAGAGTTAAAAATCAATCTTGCAATTCTCCTCTGGTTTTGAATGTCTGTGGCAATTGCTGAATTCACTGGCCCAAACAAATGTGTGTTTGTGCTGTACAGGGAGAACCTATGAAGAAGTAGGAGTTGTCACACCCTATTTCTGTACTAAGGAGTGTCCTGGATGAGGGACCTGATGTATAACATAATAGAGGAGATTACCAGAGGAAAATATCTGTCTTCACTTACCAGTGTTTATCCAAGAATGAGTACTTAAAGATGATTAATTTGCATTGCTGTACTAAATGTATGTAGCAAACAGGTGTGAGTAAAAAACCCTGCATGGAAAAATACTGCTGCTCAGATGTTTGAAAATTCTGTCCTGAGGGCACTTCATGATTGTTGGCGTGTTTGTTCTTGTATGCACTAGTCAAATGAGAACTTAGTTTGATTTGTTGCTTTTCAGAACATCACGTCATGGCGAGGGGAAAAAAATAGTCACCATCAGTGTACTCCAGGGGCCATTGTCCTGACTGGTCACGGAATTGTCAGTCTCAAAACACAGGGCCCATAAACTGAATTGCATGGAGCAAACTTCTTTCAGGGAGAGGTTTGGGCTGGACAGCATCCAAAGATCCCTTTCCAGGCTAAATAATCCTATGGTGTATTTGTAGGCTGATGATCCCTTAGTCTCTACTTAATTTTGTTTAGGGCAGCTGGTTGTCCTGAAGCTTTTTCCAATATACTACTCAGTAACTTCTACTGTTGGCCTTGTGTTTTTGTACAGTATAACTTGATGATGTGGCAGTTCCAGTGTTTTTCTAGAGTAATTGTGTCCAGGCAAATTTGAGACTCTTGGAAGGCCCATTGCTTCTGTGCTTCTGGAATAAAGTGTGCTGCTATAAATCAAGGCTGATACAGCCACTTCCTATAGCAGTGTTTTCTGAATGGTCTGCTGGTCTCCTTACAGCTCTCTGCCAGGATATGAACAGCTGGGGTCCTTTGTGGTGCTCTGAGGACACAAGAGTCACTATCCTGTCATTGCCCATATACACATCATGTGTCTGAAATACTCATATTTGGGGTTTTTTTTTCTGCATGGGAATCGGGATGGTTGACATATCTTTGTTTCACCTGCTTATGCTTTTAACCTCAATGTGCTGTCCTTAGAGATGCTGCTCTGTGTTAATCAGCGTGGCAGCTGCTGCTTGTGCTTCTGGTACAACTACTGTGTCCAGCAACTCTTAAAAAACCCAACCAAACAAAAAAAAAAAAAAGGCAGTATTATTTTTAAGAAGCCTCCAGCATTTAATTACTAGGCTTGCATAACACACAAACAGAGGCTTGTTAGCTAGGGCTTGTTTATTGAAGCTTACTCCTTTATGGCTTAGCAACATCAGGAGAAGAATAGGAACTGAGATTTTTTTGCAGTAAAGCAGGATTTTTTTTTCTAAGCAAATTAGATTTGCAGCATCAAAAGGCAGGAAGAGTGTAAAAAATGCTAATGCCATGTCATAAGACTTTCTGCTAGAAGCTTTTGCAACTTGTTCCTGCCAATTTACTGTGTATCTCTGCTGTTTTCTTAGCCTGCGTAGGGAGAAGATCAAAAGCTAGATTTCTACCTATAAGCAGATCTAAGGTACAGCTGTATCAACATTAAAGAAATATTTTTAAAAGGTGTGAAGCCTTATAACAAGAACAATAAAAACCACTTAATTTCATGTTGTTTGAGAAAGAGTGCGTTTTTCTTTGGAAACTGCTCTAGACAGTAGTGTTGTAGGCCGGGTTTACAAATAAGAGTAGCTTGTTAGAAACCTTTGGCACTTTTATTAATCATACTGTTGTCACAAATAGAAGGTATTTGTTTTAATGCCTTGTCCTACTCATAATTTAGGCGTGGTTTGAGTTCCAGTGCATTGGAGTGGCCCATTCTTTAGGCTTATGGGACAGGTTTTAATGTGGTCTTTCAGCACTTGTGAGACACTTTACCTGCATGCTGCCCTGATGTCACCAATGTCATGGATGGGTGACTGTGTTTCTTCTGTCTGCAGATCTGATTGGTGTCCTGGCACTTCGTCTGTGGAAAGCAGGACAATGGCTGCCAGCAAAAGCAAGAACCAGAGTTCTTTGGCCCTCCATAAAGTAATTATGGTTGGCAGTGGAGGTGTGGGCAAATCTGCACTCACACTTCAGTTTATGTATGATGAGGTAAGTAACATTGGTTCAGCTTCTCTAAAGCACAGATTCATACAGTTTGCTAAGCTTTTTTCTGTGGGACAGGGAAACTAAATGTGATGAGCAAAAGACCTAATGACCTAACTGGCAGGAGTAGGATGTAGGAAGCTGGGAGGCATGCCCTCTGGGAACATCTGTGGCTAAAGGTGACAAAACTGATGCTTATTTCTGAAAGAGCAGTCTTCAAAAGTCATGCATAATGTGTGGATGCTTGTGTACAGAAGCTGTTACTAGTTGGAATTAAACTTTAATTTTGTATTTTAGGTCATTTAAGGCAGTGAAGTTAGAAGTAAGCATTCTAGCTCATTCTGAGCCAGGTGATGAAGTAGGCATGTTCATGGCATGAATTCTTCCATACTGGAATACAGGAAGCTAGATTAGGGAGTGCAAACTAGGATGTGGAGGAATACATGATCCTGTAATTCAAAAGTTAGCATTTATCTGTAGGGTGTCCATACATACTACAGTAGTGTAAGTATCTGAACAGGTGATGTAGTCATTAAGGAAAGCTGGCCAGCTTAATTGGGCTTAATTGTTCTGTTCTGAGGCAGAGAGGCTCTTTACGCCTCTACTGCCATGCTGGATGTGTGCTGTCAGCACAGAACTACAAGTTGAACTGGCAGTGGCTCTGTGGGTCTGAGCAATACTGAATGGACTAAAATACATGGCTGTGTAATTCTGGAGCAGGCTTTCATGTTCAGCAGCTGGATGCTCTCATCTACATCTGTTAAAAGTTCTGATACCTGTACCTGAAGTATATTCAAATGCATTTTCTTAAAGTGGGAGATCTAGGTAATGCCAGCAGAGATCTAGATAATTGCTGGTAACTTGCACTGCAACTCTAGTCTTAAAAATTGTACTGAGGTTGCTGAACAGTGTTTTGTGTAGCAAGTTTCTCTTGACTAGGCAAACTGGCTCTTTGATGTATTAAGTGCTTAAATAATTTGCTTTTACTAGTAAAACTAAAAAAAAAAAGTGATGGAACTTAGTAGCTGACTGAATTATGAGAAGGCTTTGGGGAATTTAAATGTCACTGAAGTGAAAGAAGGGATATGGACAAATACTGAGACTGTTTGACAGTAATTCTAAACACTAATCCCTTTCTTGACAGTTTGTAGAAGACTATGAACCAACCAAGGCTGACAGCTACAGAAAGAAAGTAGTTCTGGATGGTGAAGAAGTTCAGATAGACATTCTGGACACAGCAGGACAGGAGGATTATGCAGCTATCAGAGATAACTATTTCCGCAGTGGGGAAGGGTTTCTTCTTGTCTTTTCAATAACAGAGCATGAATCCTTCACAGCAACTGCAGAGTTTCGGTGAGTAGTTTCTGTCCTAGGCAGGGGAAAATATCCACTTCCTATGTTGCACTGACAACTCTTCTTAAAAGCTGCAGCTCTTTTTCCTTTGTCTGTTACCATTTGATCAATACAAGTGACACCTGACCATTTTGCTCTCAGTAACTGGTAATCTAAACCAGAGTATTTAGCCTCTGGTTTTAGTTGTCTTCATGCCTGCAACTTATGAGTACATTATGCCAGCAGCAACTTCAGGCAAGTAACGGATTCTTGGACTCTTAAAACAGGCATATTCCAGCCAATTTTCAGTCTTCATGGATGTGAAGTTTAATTATCTTGTAACAGTACTTCTGGAATTAAGTCTGTCTTTTGGCCAGGTTTCACAGTATTGCTTACTGCTAGAAGCAGGTGCTCTAAGGAAAGGAAGGATTAGCCTCCACTCTCAGGTATGGATTGGTGCCAAACAAGGGTTGGCAGCCAAGCAGTGCTATTGTAGGCAGACGTATTCCTAGAAAGACACATGGTAGTAGTAAGCACTTCCATTTTTCTTCTTGAGATTAGCAGTTCTGATGTAAAAATCAGCACCAGATTGACCACAGAAACTGCTTGTGTAGTGTGGGGAGTAAGTAAAAAAAGATTTAAGCCACTGTTCTGCTTTTAGAATTCATGTACTCACATTCTTCAGGGCAAGTGTTTTAACTCCATTTTGATAATACCTGTTGCCTCAGAAGGTAAACTGGAGATTGCCTAGAACAGCTGTATAACTTGGAGGAAAACTTCCCAAAGCATAGGGAAAGTGTTAGGAGTTCCTTATGCTTATCAGAATAAAAGCTCTTTATCAGCCTGCGTTATGTTCCCTTTGCTTCAGTGCTAGAAGGTTAACAGATACTGACTGGTAATGCAAGTGCTGCAGCTAAGGTAAACACCTATTTCTAGGTTTTTCTTAAAGCTAAGGCAAACTCCCCTTGCACTGCAGGACTTTGGTCCAGGTTCTTAAAATATCATACTGTTTCAACAGTAATAGAAGACCACAAAATCTTTTAAGAGGTGTAAAAATACTGTTCCTTCATCCCATAATATTTCTGTGATTTTGCTCTGCTTCAGAAGGCTGATGGTCATGGGGCACACAAGCAGAGCTCAGTTTGCTCTAACTGGAGCTCTGAAAGGACCCAACAGTTCAGCTATAGCAGTATATGGCAGTAGGACTGCAAAACGGAGTACTAGGACTCTTCCTAATGTAAGATGGAGGAAAAAGGTCAGGTAACACTCAAAGAACACAAAGAAAATGAGACAAGTGGAAGCACTTGGTTTTGGCTTATGTTGCCTAAGTGAAATAGAATGTTAAACCCAAGGCTTAAGGCTTTGAATGAAAAACAGTAGGAGTGTTTATCTTGGCAGTTTGTTTTTTTTGTCAGACTTCTGTAACTAGGTTAACTGTGTTGGTTCAAGATTCCAGCACAGCAAAACAATGAAAAAAAAAAATGCTAGCCCTGAAGCTGGGCAAGAAGGGCCTAAGAGCCTTGTGATGAAGAATCTTCTACTTTTCAATGGTTCAGAAGTAAACGAATAGTGAAATTAGTTAAATGGAATATTTCGTTAGGCTGATGCAAGAGCCAGCTCCTTGGCCCAGGAGGGAGTGGGGAGTGGGTAGTATGAGTCACCAGCATCCCAGGCCAAACTGCAGATTGGTATTGTTGATCCTTTAAGTTCCAGAATTCTAAAACTATGAAAAAATTGAATACTGAACAAACTATGAGCTTGTCTTTAAACCCTAGCTCTCCTGATGATGCTATGCATTCAGTGTTTGCTTTCAGTGCCTCTGTAATCTCAAAATGTGTGAAGGTGCAGTCAAATGCAACAGCAGATTGTCTGCTTCAGTGTTAATGCTATTTTAGAGTCTCGTGTATTCTCCATACATTGTTATTTTGTTGATGGAAAATGCAGGCATCTGAAATAGTGTGGTAACTGAGTGAGATGAGAGGGTGTAGCACTGTGCTCATGCCTCGTTTAGCTCTTCTTCATAACAAAATGAAGCAATCTAAAAATAGCTGTAGAGTGGTAGAGTTCTTCCAGCATCCTAGATGGGCAGCAGCATGTGTCAGTCTGGTTTCAACTTTGTGTTTTACCCCAGTAATAGCACAGACTGAGACTGGTATGCAACATCCCTCCATCTCCTTTCCTGGATGCTGGTAGGTCCTCCTAGCATGACAGGTTAATGCTGACAGTTCAAACACCATCCTGGAGTCTTTGAAGGAAACAGGTTGCTAGCATTTTAGTTGTAGTAGTAACTCTCTGCTTTGGGTAAAGTTTAGGTAGCCATTAGGAACAGTCTCTGCCAGCTACTTGGGCTGTTCCCAACCTACGGCCTTGGCAAAGACTTGATGTTGCCCAGACCTATATTGAGATGCGATGCAGGCTGTGAATTGAACATGGTGACTGAATGCCAAGGTGGAACTTGGCAAACATGGCACTTGTACTCTTTTCCTCATTCAAATGTGAACTCCTGCTGCCAGTTGCTCTTCTGCCATACTGTTCTTCTTTCCTAGAGCCTGATTACTCACTAACTAAATGGTAAAACTGCCTTCCTGGAAGTGTGACACTCTCAGTCATGTAAAGCCCACAGCATTAGTATATTAACCTTGGAATAATTTTAAAGTGTGAGTCCAACTGTTGGGAAATACCCTGTTGTAAACACTGGTAATGTGCAGACCACTCAATCCACTCCTGTAAGTGTGGGAGTTTTGTTGCTACTACTAACAGAGATATTTTTATTTTGAATACCTAATGCATTAGGGAGCAGATCCTGCGTGTGAAGGCTGAAGAGGATAAAATCCCCTTATTGGTAGTGGGAAACAAATCTGACCTGGAGGAGCGCAGACAAGTGCCTGTAGAAGAGGCTCGAAGTAAGGCAGAAGAATGGGGAGTGCAGTACGTAGAAACCTCTGCCAAAACTAGAGCGAATGTAGATAAGGTAAGACAAATGACATCTGCTCAATTAGATCATTACCACTTGTTTAGTAGCTGATTCTTGCTGGAACAAAAGCAAGTCCACAGTTTGCCTTCCGAAAGCCTAGCTTATTAAATAAAAAACAACTCAATGAACTTGCTGGAATGTTTACACTTAAGCACATAGCTAGCTTAAGGGAACCTGAGACCTGGAACAAGTTAATGCTTATTTTAACTGTTTGTACCTGAATCAATAGTTTTCAATAATACTTTGGGTAAATGGTTCTAAGGATTCCCTGAAGTATGCTGTTTTGTTTGTAGGGTGTGTCCTACTTTTAAAACTAATAAATAACAAGCTATAGACACTTAGAAATTGCTCCCCCTTCCCTATAAAGCTACACGTAGTGTGGTTAAAGATTTTATTCTTATTTTCTCCCAAGACTACTTTGAATTTTGAGAAGAACTCTTTTTGCTGTGTCCCTGTCCTATTTTGATTTGTCCTTGGCAGTATAGGACAGTTGTTCTTGCATTATTCTGCTGCTGATTTCTTGCATAAACCAGTGGTGGTGGAATACTCCAGAGCAGAAATTAATTATGACTATGGAGTGTTTGTCCAGTATAGAGGACAAATCTGTTTCAATCATCCCCTTTATTTCGTGTATAGTGAGGACTTCTAGAAGACAAGGGTGCCTTTTTACTTCACCAGCTCACAGAAGGTCTGAAATTACTGTTGAGTACCCTAAGGACTCCAAATATGTCTTGCTAATATGCATTTGTTTAAAAATTACAAATTGTAAGCCGTTTTCTCTTTGGATATAGAACATTTGCAGCTAGCTGTACTCTTAAGTTCTTCTAGACAGCTTCCTGTTCTTCTTTATTAGTTCACTAATAGAAATGTTGTTGGTGCACAAGTTACTAGTAGGACTTCCTTCTCTCATTACAACTACAGTACATGAAACTCCTGAATTGAGACCTTTTGGTTTCAAGGACATGGCATAATTTCAGTTTGGTAAAGAACTACTATGACTAGCGAAACGCAACTAGAAAGTCACCGTCATTGCATAATGGATGATGTAGTGAAACATGAAGATTTAGACTTGCTTTTGCCTAAAAGCATCTCATATTATTAATGAATGGCTTGCCTGTTTTATATTTAGACTGGTTTTCTGAACAGTTGGGTTTAAGAGCAATGGAGCTGTGTGTCTGGAGTGTACTAGCATGGTGATCTGGATTTGCTGTTACTGGTCTTCACTGGCTAGCTCGTGTGGCATATTGCACAAGCCATGTTTGGTGTATTGTAAGACAAGCTATTTATCTTTGTGTTTATTAATACTGTGGCAGAATAAAAAAAAGAACTTCAGGGTTTTGAATTTGATCAGTAGCATGGTCTTGTTTCCAAGTATCAAAGGCTTGAGAGTTCCCCATTTGGAAAAAAACACACTCTAGTTCTACTGAGTGATGCTAACCTCTTGTTCTGTAATCCTAAAAATAATTTTACCCAATAACTGTATAGCAAAACAGCTCTTGTCTCTTAAGTTGCGTGTACCTAGACATAAGGAATACAGGGATGAAATTGGCTAAAATTTTGGACAAAACAACAGAGAAACATGAAAGCATGACTTTCTCTGAATCTTTCTTATAGTTTTGAGAACTTTTTGGGCTCTGTCACTTGATTACTGCACCTTTGTAGTTATAGACCAAGCAGAATACCACCAAGCAGAGTGCACCTGTAACTACATGGAAAGGACTGAACTAAACACTTCCCTTAGTTAACAGCAGTGGAAATGTTTGGTAGGCACAGACAAATGTTCTCATGAGCTCTGAATGTTGCTTTTGTGTAAGAATGATATTCAATAAAAAGCTCTTAAAACAGAGGTGTTGAATTCTTTTGTTAGCCAGGTAAGATTGTGCGGCTTTTTGCCACAGCTTGATGCACAACATAATTCTGATGTTGAGTTTGTCACTGGGATCTTTGTCTTACCTAGACTTACTTCTGCTGTGTGGAGTACAGTATGGTTCTACATCTTTATGTGCTGCTGAATACAGGAGTTTTTACCTGCTTTCTGGTGGATAATCCTGTTTAATCTTTCTTTATTTTTCCCTCCTAGGTATTCTTTGATTTAATGAGAGAAATACGAGCAAAGAAAATGTCAGAAAACAAAGACAAGAATGGCAAGAAAAGTGGCAAGAACAAGAAAAGCTTTAAAGAAAGATGTTGCTTACTGTGATGCTTTGGAACTGTAAATATCTATCTACAGGTGGCATGGATAAAATACCACTAAGGATATAGGGCTGGATTCATGAAAGGAAGTCTGTATTGACTCCCTTATCTTTTGCTTTGCATATCACACCTTCAAAATGTGAAAACAGAACTTTGCAACCATTTCCAGTATCCAACAAAACCTTTGCCTACTTAAACTGAAATGGGCTCCATCTTCCAACTTTCAAAACTAGAAACAGTTTCAGAACTACAATCCTTCTGCTTGGTTACAAATGTACTTTTGTATTAACTTCCTTCTAATGTTTCTCTATGTTTCTCTTGAACCTCTACTGGCCTTAAAAAGCACAGCTGTTCAGGTTCAAACACTTTTTCCCCGCTGTTGCTGCCCTCCTTGATGGTGCAAACTGCAGAAAGGCTAGATGACATCTGGTAAAGGGTTTGAGTCTCCATCTTCTCTTGGTTGTCACTGGTATTTCTTACACTTGAAATCTGCTGACTTCCTCTCCACGCTCCATGTAAGAAATAGCAACTGACAGTTGAGAGTCAACTCAAAACAAACTTTCTTCTGTGTTCTGTTTAGTCAATACAGCATTCATGAATCAAGCCTATGGACTCAATTCAGACTTATTTAGGCAATGCGAAAATTGATATTTAAATACAGGCTAGATGCATTCCCTGCTGGGGTCTGTCTTCTCATCCTTAAATTAGTGGTATGGGGTGAGAAAATGACTGTAAGCCTTTCTTCTAAAGGAATAGTATTATCACCATCTCCCTCAAATGCTGTCCTGGGTTTCTTCCATGTTTTGTGTCTTGACTCAGTTACACTCTTCATCTATCATCCTTCCCTTCCCTTGTACTGGAATAGTGGAAATAGGTGTTGATTTAATCAGTTATGTTTATATTGGAACACTTGTGATGATAATGTTGGGAAGTGAGAACATCTGCATCTGTCTCTTGTCTTGCTGAAGATAAAAATGTTGAATAAGGGTGGGGTCCCATCACACAATCATGGCTTGGAATAGGTGAGGCATATATGCTACCTCTCAATGATTAGTTGGCTAGTGAGCTGTATGGTGTCAAAAAGCAAATGAAGTTAAGCAGTTGCCACATCTGTTATTCACTGTTAATTTTATATGTTCTGTTTCTGATGCACAGCAACCTAGCACATGGTGAGTTTTGCTGTCAGTTATCCAATGTTGGTCATGTATTGTTCAAGAAAAACAGTCTAGAAGTGGAAAAGTCAGTACTTAGCAGGTTCTGTTGTCAGCTGACTGAAATGAACTTTCTGATGCAGTTTAAGTGCAGTTGCCAAAAATCACTTCTGTCACTGTGGAAATGAACTCTCTTCTGGTTATGGAGTCTGTTAATGAATTGTGGCTATCTTCTGCCTTGAAGGAGTAGAGAAACTTGAAGAGTGACTGTATCTTGCTTGTAACTGGATGCTTAAAACACAGTTGCTTGATGAAAGTAATCTAAGTGGTTGTTCAATGAAGTTCACTGCAGCACTAAATTAACAAATGGTGTTTCTTCCTGAGATGAAGTAGTGAATACTGTTCAGTACTTAGTGTTGTAATTTGAGGTTGAAAAATATTTTTTAACATGTACTAGATTGCTTTTGTGCATTCCATCTCTGAACGTTGAAAAAAGTAAGATGTGATCTATATCAGAACCTCTGTTGGCCTGAGGTTTCACAGGGACTTATCACGAACTCATTGTCTTCCATAACTAGTTCATCTTGTCAGGCAACTCATGGGATTGGGGAAACTGTACTAAATAAAAGGTGCTGTAATCTTCATTCTTGTCAAATTAAATTCCTTTTTTGTTACTGTTCTGGGCAGAAAGAATGGTTAACCAGTTCTGGAAATGCTTCTCTGTGAACAGTGTAATTAATGGTGAAGTTGGCTTTGTAATACCAATGCTGTTTTGAAGCAGGAGCTGGAAGCCTGCTGGCTTACAGAACTTGTCACTTGAGCTGTGTCCCTGTGTTTAAAGCCTAAGCACCAAATAGGACACAGGGAACTGTAATACTTCTAACAAAGTTTCCTCATGGACATTTAGCTGTGGAAGTTCATTTCTGACTGTATATTGTGCATACAGCAAATGAATGTCTCCTTCTGGAGGAAGGCAGCTCACTTAGGTTTGGTTTTTGTTGAGACTTAAAGGTTAAGTCCTTAATTAACCTAAAGGATAAACAACAGTTGAGTTCACATTACAAGCTTATCTAGGTCAAGCCCCTCCGAGGCGGGCTGTAAAATATGTCTAACAAAACTGAATAAACTGTCCTTGCTGTATGAATAATGAATTCAGCAAAGCTCACAATGAGCAGCTCAGCTGTATTGGCTCAAGAGAGCCTTGACTGTTGACCTCTCTAGTCTTATAGTATCTGACAGCATTTGATAGGACAGATGAATTTCTTCTCAGAACAGTGAGTCTCCCACTGGTGTTCTTACAGTCCACGTGCTGTTTTCACTCAGGTTATTTTTTTTTCCAACTGATAAAGCTATGCCACTGAGGTGGACTTACTTGGGAGAAGGTGCTTGCTGCTTCATGGCTTGATGCTGCATCTCTTCAGTGTTCTGTGCTTGTCACCTGCTCCAGAAAGACTAGGCCTGGAGACATAAATACAGCAGCTTTTCAGGATTCCTTTTCTGTACTTGTGACAAACTCAGTTCAACTTGCCAGCTACAGCTGAAAACATGATAAACAAAGCAGCTACCTTGCCTACATTGGAACAGTGGGCAACAAGCACTCTGACTTGTACCAGGAAGGCAATAAAACTGGCCCCCTGGACTGCAATCCTGTTGCCTCCAACTCATGGTGGAAGTGCCTGAATGTATGCCCTTCTAAATAGGGGCAATATGATTTGGGGGTCCTTGAATGGCTTCCAGATGTGCTTCACTGGACATCAATGGACATCAGCATCAGGTGGGTTGAGTGGAGTGAATATAAAATGGCACAGTGTCCTGCGAACAGAGTAAAGGGACCTTTGAGTAACCATAGATCAGGTGCATCAAATAAGGGATGACTTTGGCAGCAGGGGCTGTGTGGCTGCCTGCTGGCCCTGCTGTGTGGCTGAGGAGACTGAAGGCTCAATTGAAGCTCATGTATTCTATCAGCCTTTGCATGTTGGGTAATTAAAGACCAAGATTTCTCTTTGTTGGTATAATGTGCTCTTAATGCTCTTAAATCATTCTGGAGTGTGGCTGTAGGCAGGTAACTGGATATTTGCAGCTGGAGGTCATGCAAGACTTGACTATGCACTTGCACTTAAGCATTCAAGTATTATTCTTGCGTAATGGCTTCACATGAAGTCAGGGAACTGTTTACTGCTACATGCAATCTTCCATATGTGACTTAGCTTCAAGTGCTCCAGTTTTCCTTCTGGTTTGAGCAGAGCAAACAAGCCCCTGTTACAACAAGGGCTAAGTCATTATAAGAAAAAAGCAGGTTAAACTCCAGGATTGCAAAGACAGACTTGACTCTTGTAGAGGAGCATCTCTCCAGGTGGGAGTACAGATGCAGCATGAAGTGTGTTTTCAATGACTTGTGCCATATGTGTTCTTACACAGACTGATACACCTCTTCTGCAATTTCTAAGTGAACACTTGGCTTGATGAGGAGAAAGATGTATGCACACATTTACCGGGCATTAAATTTCTGTAAGATGTTAATAACCACCTGAAGTTCCAATTGAATTCTATCTGGCTTAAGTATAAGGCTCAAGAATACTTCAGGTCTAAGGTACAAAACTACAATCTGGAATGTTGTAAGAAGTGTGTAGGGGGGAATGCATCTAACTAAATGCTCACCCAAATCTTTTTTTAAAGCTTTCCAAAGCATTAACCCAGTTCTTAGGCCTGACAGGTCTATCAATTCTTGCCCAAAAAGAGGATACTGTTTATCAGTTCAACTCAGAGCTTATGTAGACAGAAGCTTTCCTTAATTGCTATAAGCATATGTTGCAGTGTTCACCTCCTGTTGACTTTATAGTTGGGAGAAGGAGGGAAGAGGAACAAAAAAAAAAAGCTATGATTTTCACCGTAATCTCCACACTTCATGGAAATGGCAGGTGTTCCTCTTGGGAGGGGAAGGTGTTATCTCTAACACCAAGTGAGAGGTTTAGTGTAGAGGAAGTGATTGTGATTGCAAGACTTAATGAAACTGCCTCTAAACTATGTATGCTATACTATACTATGTAAATTTTTTTTTCCTTACATAGCTTCAGAGCTTTGTCTCTAACTTGCACAAACATTTTTTATGTCTGTAAAACTGGTCACTTTTCATTATCATGCTAATACAACTGATTTGTATTACTATTGATAATAAAAAGAAAAAATGAGCTTCATATTTGTTTGTTATTGATTTTTACAGCATTCTAAAAGCATGTCTAATCCCCAAATTCTTGAACCAGCCAGCCACTGATTTTCAGTGTCTGGAACTAACCTTTCTATCAAATATGTAACAAGATTATATTGCAGACTATGGGAAGGGAGGGGAGGAGGTGACTGAGACCCTCATCATTGGCTTTCTGGAAATGGTGTGCATGTTTTTCAGGACTGAACTGAGATAGTAGTTTGGTTCATTCACAGTTAATTTTCCAGAACCTAATTGGATCAGACAGCTTGTATCAACTGTATAGATGAGAGAGTTTCTTTGTCTTTTCTTCAGACAGTCTTGTGGCTCGAATAACAGAATAAGCGACACTGTGTGGAAAAACAAGTCCATAGTCTTCTGAGTGTGCCACACTCCATTCTCTGTGTAGGTCTGTGGTGAATGAACTGCAGGAGAGAAGCTGAGATGCCTCTGAGGCAGGATGGCTCGGGACAGGCTCACTGCTCTCTAACGCCACTTAATTTGGAGTGGCAGAGAAATGGGATTCACAGTAAACTTTCAAGCACTTTCTGCCACTTTCTGTGCAAGTTAGAAGTGAAACATTCTCTAGCTGATGACTTCTGGCGAAGGACTACAGCAATTTACATAATCTTGTTTACATGGTGCTTGCCTGGTGTTTGCCCTGTGTTTCTGATTGCCACGGTGGTTTATGTTGCTCTCCTTCCCAGTGAAGGAGCTTTTAAAATATTCTGTGGCAGAGAAAGGGTAGCATGGAAAGCGTCGTGTAGGAGGCAGGAGAGGGTTCTGAGCACAGCTGTGTTACACAGCTGTACCCAAAGCTCTGAATGGCACATTTTTCTTCAGATAGTCTGCAGATGCTTGTGGGGAGCAGCACAAGCCTTTGGTTGCAGCAGGATGAAACAGGAGAATGATGACTCGTACATAGCTTGGCTTCTGCCTTTGTGTTTGCCTCTGCTCTGCCCCAACCAGAACATTTTAGTGTGGTTCTGTGAGCTAAGTGTTGACAATTCCTGGGACGGTACAGGCACATCTTCCTGAGAACTGCTGGCTCCATCTTGTGGATTTAGGAGTTAGAAGCTCTGCCGTGGAGAGGGGCTGTTCAGCATGCTCAGACGAGCATACAAGTTGCTGCTATTTATCTGCCACCTAAATTGCATGTAGAAATCCACACTAGCTAAATTCTTTGGTTTTGTTGCTGTACTGTATGATTCTCTCATGCTGTAGGAGACCTTGTTCTAAAATTAAATTTTCCTTTTGCATGCAAATGCTGATGTTAAATCTTGCCTAACCATTCTTCTGTGCAGCAGAGCACCCAATTTCTCATGAGGATGGTGGATTTATGTTTTCTCTGGCATTAAACCAGTTTGCATTGCAAGTGTAAGTTTGTTCTGCATGCTGAGCACTGATTTGCATGCCAGAAAGAATACTTATTGTTCCCTGAAACTGTGCGGTACTTCACTAAACGTTTTGTTTCTAAGGGTGACTAAAGATGCTGGGCTTTCTTTGAAATATAAAGCCTTAATTTGGGGGCGGGGCAGAGAATATCCTATTTAATTTTTTTTTTTTTTTTTCCTGGCCCTTGGTCTTTCCTTCCCCAGACTACTCAGTGTCTGTTACGGGAATAGGATCTACTAGGGATATACCAGCAAATGGCCCCTTAAGCATTGTAACTCCAAAGGGGATTGGAAGTAAAAAGTGGAGGTTGAGACTCGGATCACATGCTCTGCACTTGCCTTCCTGATAGAGTTGATTAATCTCCAGAGTTTACAGTAAGTTCCCTTCAATGAGCTTTGTTACTTGGCTTTGAGGCAGAATCATGTTTTTGATATAATCAGAGTTTATAGTTTGTTTTTAAAGCCTAGCGTTTGGGGTATCGGAGGCTTTACGCATGTTGGCTTCATAGGCCAAATACCAGAATTCAAGGACAAACTTGTGCACACATGTAGCATTGAGAGACAAGGAAAGTTACTCCCTACTGTTTAATAGTGCTCTGTTTTTGTTTTAAAAAGGAAAACACATACAACAAACTGAACCTGCTGTTTGGATGAGCGTTTTAACCTGTGGTCTGTAAGAGTGCTCTGTAACATGATTACTCTCCCCACAAAACGACGGCATTACAATTCTATACCTGTAAACAAGGAAAACAACTGTGGACTGTGGGAAGGAGTCATTATCTGAAAAAATAGCCAAATTCTTCCTTGCCTCTAAATGAAAACCATCATGGTAACATTTCCCAAGACACCCTGCAGTTTTACTCCTAGAAATTTGGCTCTTCAGTTTTAAAAAGGCTGCTAAGAACCTGAGAGAGATGTTCCTGGTCAGATGCAGACCTCCCTGACAGAAGTGTCCTTTCCCAGAATGACAGCCTTCAGAAATCAGAAATTAAAACTGTTTCTTGCTTGGAAACTGGTGCTATGAAAATCCAAACCTATTAGGTTGCCAAAAAAATGCCTGCAGGATGGATTAGGTGTTTGGTTTTAATTACAGCTATTCTTCTAGTTTGTGCCCTGGTCATGGGTGTGGAAGAACCTCTTTGACTCAGGGGTCTCTGTTTTCATTTCTCTGTAGGCCAGCTTGAGGGTTTCAGATATTCCTAGGTCTGCTTGGGTTCAGGCAGCTTAATGAAACATGAGCCCTTCTTTTCCTTTCACTCCTGGTGACTGTACCCCAATTAGGTGCTGAGCAGTGCCACTGTGTGCCAGGCACTTGCGTCCCCAGCTATGGTTGGCTGCCCCATTCCAGCTCTGAAGACAACAGAATGAATCACACCATGGGAAGAACAGCTACTCACAGAAGAATTATGAGTGCTAGGAGAGCTGGACGCTTCAGACTTTGTTAATGAAAGCTGCTTCCTTCCTGAAGAACAGCAGCAGAGTATGTGATACACCTATTTCTGCAGCCAGGTTAGAGCTTCCTAATGTGGTGCCTTGAGTAAATCCGCTTGAATGATGACAGTAGTGCAGTAAGCACTTGTGGAGCAGAGGGTAGCACTGTGCCTGCTTGAGCTGTTTTGATTTGCCTTTTTTCCCCCCTTTCCCTCCCTGAACAGTACAGAGGGAGGAGAGCAGGCAGAGCTTCTCCTGCGTGGGAATAAAGGCCACATTTGCAGCTTTGCCTCAGGAGCTTGAAAAACCATAAGTCAGGCCTCCAAAACTGCATTTGGTTTAGAAATAATGAGATGCTTTAGAAAATGAACTTGGAGTTCTCTTTCACAGTCTTTTTGTTTCCAAGCATTTTGAGTACCCTTGCTTCATGTTTGCAAGCTTTCTTTCTTCAACAATGATGGCAGAAGTACTTTTTTCGATGAAAACAAAGATGTTCTTATGCTTGCTGATTCCAGCACCTGGGGCATAAATTTTAAAATATTGTGGCATTTGGAGAGAAGTGGAGGCAGGACACGCAAACCACTCAACTTTAAGCCCCATTTCTGCTGGGTCACCATCCTTTGCCGTTGGAATCTGAAGGATTGCAAAAGCCAGAGCATAAGGATCCCCTGTTGGTGGTCCCAGTGTCTGTCTTGGCAGCTTGCCAGGAGCCCAAGGGATGCACTTAATTTTCTTTATTCATTAGCATATTTTTAATCAAATCCATCAAACCACAATGTTTCCACATGTCTCTCCCATGGCAGATGAACAAAAATAGGTCAGTGCCCAAATGTACCTATAACACACTGCAATTCACTCCCCTTCTATAGTTGCAGTTGGGGGATAGCAAATGGCTTGTCCTCTGCACCTGGTGAAAACTTGTGATGAAGACTTCGTTTTCCTCCTGAAAGAGGTGAGCACATGGAGTTTGTCCATGACACAAACTGCTTTCCATCCGCTGCCCAGTCAGAGGGCAGGAAGAGCTGTGTCTGAATCCTCTCCAACTTGAAACTAAGTTTACAGCATTTGTTTAATAGTGAATAATCAAGCAGGTGCAATGTCCAGGGCTGAATTCCCTGGCCCTAATGAAGTTCCAAGACTGCTTACACCTAGTTTAATAACAGGCTTTTTACATTCTTGTCACCTGTAACCTACCTTCATATACCTCATGCTGCCAACCCATCTCTAGCCAGGCAAGGAAAATGTTGCAGTGTTGAGATCATGTTCACACTTGCAGCTGAGACGTGTCTTGCCTTGTTTCTTATCTCTGAATTGTTCATAACAAGAGCTAAGTAAAAATTACTCTTCATGTTTTTTACATGAGCTTTCAAAGTTGGTTCTGGGTGGGGTGAATATTGCATCAACACCAAGTTAAAACTTATCTTTTGTTCTTCTTTTTTGGAAAGAAATGGGGATATAGATTCCAGGGAAACTGTCTTCCTTGTGAGACAAAAATTGGGTAAAGTCAAAGGTATTAAATACGTTTGGAGTATTTGAAATGCAAGTCTATGACAAAGGGATGTGTGCTTTACTTTGTTTTCTTTCTTTTCTCCTAAAAAAATAAGTCCTTTCCTAGGACTTCAAATTAAACAAGTCAATGAACATATATCCTAAATGTAGAAATTGAACTTGTAGCCTGTTCCTAGCTGCAGAAAAGCTAGGGAAGTGAAAGGTGAAGAGCTCTGCAGCCCCACCCCTCCTGGTAACCCCTTCCTGCTGACAGCACCGTCACCCCAGACAGGCTGCAGCAAGTGACGCATGCACAGAGGGAACTCTGCTGCTGGCAGAGTCTCCCTTTCAGTCGTCACAGGCTCCTCTGCGGTTCCTTTTGTTTTGGGAGATAACCAAGGGGTGAGGGTAGGAAAGGTGTCTTAGCAAGACTGTTAATTTTGGCTTCCCAGTTAAAGGAGTTAGGCATTTCCTGCTGGGAAGGCCTTTTGCATGTTTCTATGTCAGAAGCCCAAAAACAGAGAATAACCTCTAAAGGCTGGAAGTCCATAGTGAGAAGATGAAGTCTTCTCTGATGTGCACCAGGTGGTCTCTGCTGAATAAAAATCATCCCAGTCATGGTGCTGGGGAGCTGTTTTCTCCTGCCTTGCTGCATGCCTGTAATCATTCACAGCAGCAGCCCCATGTAATGGGCAAATATTCTGCTTCTAACAATTTATTGTTCTGCTCATTCAGCTCTTCCACTTCTGCTCTAAGTACTGTCTTCAGTGACAGCTACCAACCATTTGCTTACTTTCAAGTCTTATTATAAGCATTTAATGATTTGCCTTGCCTAAATCCACCCTGTATTCTTTTATTGTCCTTTAACCACTACTGTTAAACACATTGAGCCTTGCTACCTAGACAGAAAATAAGTTCCAGCAGGACTAATTTTGCTACAGGTTTAATCCTGCAAGTTCATGCCTTGTCACTTCAAGAGGGAAGAGAGTCACTTGGCAACTTTAACTCACGATCTCTGTGCTCTCCTGCAGTGCCTGTTTTGTGGGCAGACCTGGGCCCATACAGAATTTATTCTGCAGTGGTTTGGACTCTGGGGGAGCTGCCTCTGCTCTTGCTTTGTGGAGTGCTAACATGGCAAGGACAGTGATGTTTTGGTTTGGGGGAAGCAGGCTTAGAAAAGGTCTTGGGCATCACTGGGGAGTGTTGCAATGCCAGTTCTTGGCAGCCACCACAGATCTTTGCCTTTTGTAGTGATGATTCCTGAGCCATGCTCTACCTCAAAATGGCAGCCACCAAAACCAAGAGGCTGCTCCTCTGCCTGAGCAAGCCATGGGCAGCACAGCCTCTTAAATCTATCTTGCTTGGGGGCTGAGAATCCCTCGGGCTTCATAATTTAGGCTCTCTTTTGGCTTTCTTCCAGGAGCACAGCGTGGGTCCGTTCTTGCAAGGGAAAGGCAGGGTGGTTGGCAGCACAGCAGTGTTTTGTATACACTATGCTCGGCGCTCAAAAAGCTAGTGCCGAACACGGGGAATTTCACACGGCTCAACCCTCTTCTGCCCCGGGGAATGTGTATGTCTCCTCTCCCAGCAGAGTGCACTTACCAGGGTACGCTTTGTGCCAGGGAGGGGACTGCCTCCGTCCTCTTAAGGCTGGTCTCATGTGAATTAGCTAGTTCCAAATGTTTTGGCTAGCAGGGTGGGAAGAAGGGAGGCCTGGGCTTGTGGCTCTCTGAACTGTCTATTTACAGAGTTGTGGGTTCCTGCTCCCTTCGGTCACGCGCTGACTCAACTGGAGGTTTGGGGAGTGCTCCTGTCCCAGCACCACCCCATGGCCTGCTCCTGCTGACAACACCTGAGCTGCCTCTCCTGCTCCCTGGGACTCCTGTCAGGCAGGAAAGAAGACTGAGCCCAGCTCTTCTTCATGAACCGTTGGACTACTGACTAAATTAAGGTATGAATAAAAATAGCCTACGCCCATATCCTCCACCCACCTTGGGCTCTTTTAGAAACAGGGAAGAAAGAAAAATTACATTTATTGCTGCATTTTTGGACACCTGATCTGGAAGGTGGGCAGACTGAAAACACCTGCTGCACTGAGTCCTTAGAGAAAAAAGTCAGAGATGTTCATCTAGTCATTGTCAGGGATTGAAGTCCGAGATGGAAGCTGCAGGCTTTACTCAGAGGCCTTTGGTTTGCCACTAAAGCCAGTGACAGGCACCTGGGCATCTTAAATATATCATCATGGAAGTCACTACCACATCAGATGCTCGAGGTTTCTTTACATTTTGCTATGACACAAGCGATTTTAACATAGAAAGTCAATTAATGAGGGAAGGAATTCAGCATCAGTTAAAGCCACACATTTTACAAATTTGAAGTCGCTCTAGCAGAAGCTGAATTAGCGTCTTCTATCTCCTTGAACTTTGTCCTGACCTGCATGCACAACGTGGTTTGTACTGGGAGTGACAGGGAGTGGACATCCAACAAACACTTCCCTGAACTGAAATCTGTGCAACAGCCTTATTTCTCGTGATATTTGTTCCAGTAGTTCACCAGGCTGTGGTCAATTTACTTAGTTGCTGTCCAGGAAACACAGGTAAATAGCGTGCAATCGTACTGATGATCTTAAACAAAAGGCTCCTTTCCAGTGTGACTGCACACCGTTGGCAGCTCGAGTGCACATTGTTGTGGCAGGGGAAATGCCTATGACCTGAGGAACACCTGAAGCTGAATGAAGCAAGAGCCCTTAGAAATGCAGGCTGAGCCATCATACCTAACGCTCAATTTTTATGTCACTATGAAGAAACTATCTCTAACACATGCACACAAAATATAGGGGTACTGCAATGCCTAAATAACTGATTATCTTAAATTTTCTGTAACCCTGACATCTGGAAAAAGCTGTGGCTGAACAAAATACCATCCATTGCTAATTCTTTATACAGCTTTAGCACCTCTCACCCTGAAGGACCAGACCCCTTGAACTCTGGCCTGTGACTACCTTCCCATTCGCCCCGAAAGACCACAGTAAATGAGGTTGTCTTAGAGGAGTCCAGCTGTGTGATAGCAGCTGCTGCCTTATGCTCCCCTAAAGGGAAAGTGGGGCCTGTTTTGGGGTGTGATGGGACCAAATGGATGCAGGGCCTTGCATTTTCTCTCAGTGCCCTTCACTGTTCTTGTAGAGGTGGCCCTGCAGAAGAGTGTCCCAAAGGATGCTGCAGCCAAATACGGCCCCTGATGGAGTGAAAATTTGCGCTCAATTCAGAGCAAGTACCAATTTACAATAACCTTTAGTAAAGAGGAACTGTGGAGAATAAAACAACTAATTGGGTCTGTGTCAGGGTGCTTTAGTACCAACGATAAAATTTGGCCAAAGAAATGAAGCTCACACCTTTCTGTTGCACACAAATAAACCAATATTTCCAAGGGATCTTTCACAACCAGTATTGGTGAGGATTTATCACACATAATGTCCAAACCTGAATGCACCTGGCCCCGGTATGGGATCCTTAGTGATTGTTTTTTGGGGTTTGGGTGGTTTTTTTAATATTCCATTTTCAGCTGGAAATTACTGATGTGACCAAAGTCCGATTCCTTTCAGCAGTTTCTCCCTTCCTCCCCCCACCTTTTCGCACTCCCTGAGGTCTGACCATCTGGAAATCCTCCTCCACCTCTTCATCATGTGTGAATTTCCACCTAGGGCTGAAAGTGTCACTGTACTAAAGTGTGATGCATTAACACATTGAGGCAGAAAGCAGAGGGGAGTTGGGGATTATAACACTTCATGACCCACTCCGCAGTCGCTCTATGATTTAATCATCTTTATCAGCTTGTATCCTTTTCTTTGTATCCCATATTTTCCCTGTATCCTTTATTAAAAAATTTCCATAATTAAAAAAAAACCCCAACCCTCTACACAAACAAGTAGAGTGCAGAATCTTGTATTGAGGCTAGGATTGACTGAAAAAGGCAAATGTCTCAAGGAAAACATGCCTCACTCAGGCAGGCTGGGGGTCCTAGATTCCTCTTTCACAGTGAAGCTCAATAATTATCCATATCTCCTATTGCAAACTTGGGGCTCTTCCTGCCAACGCTCATGCACATGGTCTGAAAAACAGTAATTCTTATATATATGCATATCTAAAGTATAAGCAGTAACAACATTATCTTGTACAGAAATGAAACACTCTCTGCCAACCATGTGCCGTGCTGGTTTATACTTTTGGTAGAGTGGAATGGAAAATTCACTAGTTTGGAAGTCAGTTAGCTGCCTAGCCTTCTTCTAACTAAATACCGAGGCCTATTATGCTTCAAATAAATATATATATGTATTTTGTGGCTTGGTTGCTGTAATCATCTTGGATGTAATAATGTTACTAGCCTCAGGGCTATATTTATTAAGATTTTAATTTAAAATCTTTCTGTCCTTCAGCATTTAAACAGAGGAAAACCCCATGTGGAGTAGCCAAAAAAAAAAAAAAAAAGTTCATCCTTTTCTTTTTCATGCGTTCTCCTCCCCTAGGCCCTCTCTCTCATCTTTTAAGCAAAAAAACCTAGAACAACACACTTTGCTGTTGTAGCTCTGCACTCTGCTAACACTTCAGTACCTGTGTAGGTTTGTTAGGCCCAATGTCTGCTTGACATGATCCATGTGCTTCTGCTCTTGCCATGTCTGAAGCAGTGGTTTGTTTTCTTATCCTGGTATAATAGTATCAGTATATTTCACAGTAATATTTCCACACATTATAATTTATTCTTAATAATGTTCTTGGTAAGGATCTCAACCACAGCAGTAAACATTGAGGGGGCAAGACTATTACTCAGAAATGGCAAAGGGCTGTGGAGATGTTTTAGGGTTATTCTTTGTTAATAAGCTCCCCCGCTTCTGAGAAGATCAGGGAAATAACAGAACAAGAAGACCTGCTTGTAGCCAGGAGAGTGAAAAAGCTGTCACGATGTAAGTGCTTTTTCAGGTGTTTTGGAAGAAATGGCAGATGTTAGCACCCAAGTAGTACAGAGTTTGCAATCCATTTTGTTTTAATCCCACAGCATACTCAGGCACTGACTTACGACTGATAGACACTGAGCAGGGCAGAAGGTGATTCAGAAATTTTTGTTAAAAGCCCTCTCATGTGATTTAGGGTGGTAGCAGAGGACCTTGCTTGGAGCCACTGCCCGTGCAGCAAACATGGTGGGTGAGACAGTCTGAACATCTTTGCTAAAGGCTGCAATGGCTAAACAGCACTGGGTAGATGACTGTGAATCATGTGGGGCAGCTCTCAGCTGGGATAAATCTACAGAGCTCCACTAACTGCGACAGTGCTACTGCTCTACCCCAGTGGAAAATCCTCCTGGCTTGACCTGGGGCACTTCGGTGCTCTTACAGGAGTCCCTTGCTCCTGGCCCTAGCAGAGAGTCAACTATATCACAATCATCTTTCAAATCTCACTCTGATGTTCTTTTGCAAAGAGCCAAACTGCACAACAGTTTTGGTTTTATATAATAAGATTCATGGAAACAAAACTGTGCAATTTAACTCTGAACAGATTGAAAATTACTTTTGACATACAGCACCAAGGCCATGCTGTTTGTGTCAAGTGCCACACAGAAGATGAATTCCTGTATGCTGCTTTTCTTATTTTCAAAGCAACTTACAGAGGGCTGAGTGCTGTCATACTAACTCACAGCTAGTGAAAATGGGATAAAGAGAGCGAAATTCAGGCCTAAGCGCAGGACTTCAGGCTGCAGCCTGCCCACAGGAAGTAGGTGCAGACAGTTCCTCTACATTGTGCTACTTGCTGGTGGAAGAGAAGTTAGCTTTTGTTCAGAGTTACTCACAGAGTGCTACTGATTTTCCATCATGACGTGACTCGAGCTTCTGTACTCCATTTCTCTTACGGCACTGCAAAGCTACCAGCCATTTTTGGATTCCGAGCTCCATTTAGAATTGGAGGAAAACATCTCCATCTTGTCACCACTCCCTGATAATCACTGCTTTTCTCAGGATGGCTGATTTTAACATTGCTCCATCCTGAAGTTCATTTTCTAGATCTATCAGATATATCAGTCACGGGTGGATGTATAGAAGAAAAGCACCCGCGGACTTCTAAATGCGTTGCCTCAGTAAGTAGCGTTCAAATTACAAGAAGTCAAGTTTTAACTATTTTGTTTACCACTTAAATGCAGATTTTATTTTTACCCACTTTGCTACTTTGCAAGCCTTTTGGTGTGAACTTAAACAAACATGAAAATCATGTTCTTTAACAGTATGTTAAAAGTGCTTATATGTTAAAAGTGCTCACCACAAAGCAGACACTTCTTTGTTGGGCAACCAGCACAGCTTTTTCATGTTCTCTGTGTGTCCTCACCCGCCCCAACCTATTTAGGTCAATACAAGCAACTTCAGAGGAAGTCACTGCCTGGTTATAAGGCTACGGCTTTGGACTGCAGAGGACAGACTGTGCGAGGAAAACAAGAACACTCTGGGCCGTCAACAAGCAGTGGATAGCTTTTGAATATCACACGGGATATCCACCCAATGGTGTTTGATCCCTTTACTCTGGAGATTGGAGCAGATCCCTGAAGTCAGCCCCTTTGGCAAAGGGACACCGCTGTGTGCGGAGACCTGCCCGAGGCAGGTGCCTGACTGCACTGCACCACGGGCGCGACATTCACCCGCGCTTCGGTCCCCACGGCGACCCTGGGCTCGGCTGCCAACCCTCCCAGGGCATGGAGGGGCTGCTGAAGAGGATCAGCCAGCCAGCACGTTCTCCGTGAAGCACGGCGAGGTGGCTGAGGTGAGCGGGACTCCATCCGTGCAGAAGCAGGGGCACTGGGAGCAGGAGGCTGAGGCTGTGAGTATAACCCTGCCACCCTGTCCTGCTGTCTCCCCCATGTCCCCATCCTGCCAGACACTTGTGCTGAGCACTGGCATTCAATAGGTGCTCCTCAAAACCTGTTGAGGACTCTACTGTGTTTCTCTGTGACTCATCTTCCAGATTCTCGTTGTACCTGCTTTAGATGAGGAGTTCCCAGTTTGGTCAGGTCTTTTGTTTCTGTCTGCTAAACCCCTCTTTTTCCAAGTGCTGTTCAGAGTAGGACCCTTCCTTTTATAGAAAGCAAATCTCTGTTAACAGAGTTTTCAATTAAAGAAGCATGGGCAGGAGCAAAGAAGCCAGATTAACCTCTTAGTGTTTTTATTTTTTCATGAGTTAGGTCTACATTTGACAGTTCAGAAAATGTGTAGGTCATTCAGAATGGCATCTACCTATTTGATTTTCAATAGGACTTTTCCTATATACAGAATTATGGTGCTTCTGAAACATCCACTGTTTCTGTCACAATTGTTCAAGAAGTAATTTT
The DNA here is from genome assembly GCA_036785705.1 of Acanthornis magna. Taxonomy (NCBI): domain Eukaryota; kingdom Metazoa; phylum Chordata; class Aves; order Passeriformes; family Acanthizidae; genus Acanthornis; species Acanthornis magna. The sequence continues at coordinate 22,109,943 of JAWUZG010000012.1, forward strand.
GTGTAGTGAGGAATGAATCTGATTACAGATACATAATTTCATCTGAAGCTAAAGAATGTAACGACAACCAATTCCAGATAGAGCACAGCACTCCCAGCCTGCCCCTGTAACTGTGTGTCTCAGTTTCTCAGTATTCCCTGCAAGATGACAATGGCCACCTTGTAAAAAGCTCTTTCAGATATGAGGCAGAAATATATACTTCAAGGTCTAGCCTTGAAACTTCTGTGGGATAGCAATGCTCTTCTGAAGTGCCATTTAAAACAGATTGCGTTTCACTACGTGCAAAAATCCCCCATATAGATGCAGCTATATGAGCAAAAAAAAAAGTGCTTTTGCCAGTATAGCCTATTTTATTTGGGAAACGCTTGCAGAAAAAGATGCTTGTGCTAGTAAAACTCGTATTTGCTGGTTATCAAAGGAGAAGCATTTCTAGTGCAAACCAGGCCTCTCATATGTGAAACTTTTATTCAGTTCAGCCATCAGTACAGTAGAGAAAATCCTTCCTCAAAGGGATTAGTACGGTTACCTAATAGATATTATTAATGGTTTAAGAGCATAAAAGGTGCTTTAGCTAAAGGTGAGGGGCTAGATCCTTTGCTAATGTAAATTGTCCACGGTCCCACTGAGGGCATGGTGGAAGCACAGAGCAGTGAGGGACCTTCCCTGTGCCATCGCCGCCTGCTCCTTTTCGAGCTCAGGGCTGCGCTGACTGGCCTCTCCAGAAGTGTGACTTCTGCACCCGCCACCCCTGAGAGAAATGTGCGTAAGCAAATATCTAGGTTATAGAGGAAGAAAGAGCTGTGTCCAGGAAGACCCTGTTTGAGCAGGGAGGTTGGATCAGATGACCCCACTGGCGGTCCCTTCCAACCTGACCTGTTCCATGATACTGTAGCAGTCGGATGTCTCGGAAACATGCCGATTTACACTGCCTGAGGATCTCAGTTTCTTCTGTTTTCATTATACTAGTAGCTTTTTATAGGCATCAGATTCCAGTCATGAGACTCGATGATTCTACAGAAAATACCCTCCGACGCTGTACTTTCTCACAGCAGGGCTCCCTGGCTAATCGTGCGCTTGCCCGTCAAGCACAAATCCCAGCCATTTCCTTCCCAGTTTTCCCCTGCATTTAATGTATGGAAAAGCATGACCCTGAATCAGATGAATAGCAGCCGGTTTGAGAAGGTGTGTGTGAAAATGTATCCTCACGCAGATGAGCTCAGAACAAATAGAATAGAGGGGAGGAGGGGAAGAGAGAGGAGTGGGGGGAGTGTGAAGCTACCCTTTCCCTGATAGTTCAGCCACTATGTGTAAGCAACAAGTTTATGCCCAAGGGAAGGAACTGAAAGCTGAGGAAATCTTAAAATTAACAGAGCTTTATGGCTCAATCAATAGGCCATGCTCCCTGAGCAAGATTAGAAATCAGATGGCACATTTCTGCCTGTTAACCCTGTCTGCTCTCCCTGAAGGCTCTTCTGCCTGAAAGCATCTGAGGTTTGATTAAGTTCTTCTCTAGGAGGAAGCCAGAGAAAGTCCATTGTGTGAGAAGTGCCTCCAGAATGCTGTGTTGGACACACTTTAAATAACAATAGAGGTTATTAGAGTATTAGTTTGTCAGTAATAGTGAGAGAAGATAAGTCTTCCCGATATTTGAATATGCAAAATTGCTTTGGCTAACTGAGAAAGAGAGGGGGTAAAAAAAAAGCAAAAGCCAAAACATGCCACTACGGTGAGTAACAGAGATGATTAAAAATCCCCATCTGTAAAAAAAGAAAACCTCTACCTTATTTTACTACTAGAAATACCTTCCCAGATTTGTTATCCCCACCAAGCCCATGACATTTTCCCTCTTTGGCATTTCATTCTCACTGGAGCAATGAAATAGTTGTTTCCAAATGGAGACGGACTGTGTTTGCACCTATTTCTTGTTTGACAGTGACCTCTATGAACCAGTCATCACTGCTCTGCCTGTTGTTTTCTTGTTAGCTCTTTGCTGTCAAATTAATTACTGTGAAGTACTAAGCTTGTTGCATTCACGTGCTCTTATTAGCTCACAGGATGTCAGAGTGATTGGATTTTTAGCATTATTTCTTTTTTTACATTCCAGGCTTTCCATTCAAAACCTGTTACTGGCAGGGAGGAAATACTGTACCTAATTCTGATCTCTCATCAGGGTAGCTCCAGTGATGCTGAGGATTTACAAAGCTGTACATGCAATTAGACTTTGTTTATATTAAACCCAACATGAACAATTAGATTGGGATTGCAATGTGACTTTGAAGCACAGCATTAAATGTCTTCCGTTTTGCAGTATAGAACAAGAAAGAAAATATTTATGATGAGAATAGCATTTGTCCCCTCCATTCTTAAATCACAGTAATGAGCTGATCCTCCACTTGACCCTCTTCACACTCCTGAGTTGCTTGTATTAATGACAGCTAACAGTGCTCACGCTTGTGCAGTCCAGGGATCTATGAGAAGTTTTATTCTTTTCTTCTTCTACAAAATGAAATGAGCAGAAGGGACTTCTTTGCTGTCATGCTTGAAATTTGTGTGTCCTGCATCTGCCCTTTGAAAAGCACCATCTGGCTCGGTGAAAAAGATGAAGGTCTTGAGATGTGTCTTCATTCTTGAAGGTAGATTTTTCTTTGTTATTAAAAAAAAAAAAAAAAAAAAAAAAAAAAAGGAAAAAGAAAAATTTAAAAAAAAGAAGGAAAAGTAGCTGCGATTAGAAGGGCCGCAGCCCCGCTGCCCGGGCAGGAGGCTCAGCTCAATGTGCTCCTTCGCCCAGCGCCGAGCTCCGGCTCCAGCGCGCACCGCCCGCTGCCCAGCCCCAGCCCCAGCCCCTCGCCTCTGCGGGACCTGACACCGCGGACCGGCCCGCGGGAGCCTCCCCTCCGCCCGCCACGCCGGGTCCTCCGGTGTGTCGGCGGGTTCGCAGGGGATGCCGGCTGTGGCCGTCCCGCTGCCCCGGTCCCGCTGTCCCGGTCTCGCTATCCCGGTCCTGCTGTGGCCGTCCCGCTGTCCCGGTCCCGCTGTGGCCGTCCCGCTGTCCCGGTCCCGCAGCCCCAGTCCCGCTGCCCCAGTCCCGCTGTCCCTGACCCGCTGTGGCGGTCCCGCTGTCCCGGTCTCGCTGTCCCGGTCCCGCTGTCTCGGTCCCCTGTCCCTGTCCCGCTGCCCCGGTCCCGCAGCCCCTGTCCCGCTGTCCCGGTCCCCTGTCCCTGACCCGCTGTGGCCGCCCCGCTGTCCCGGTCCCCCTGTCCCGGTCTCGCTGTCCCGGTCCCGCTGTCCCTGTCCCGCTGTCCCGGTCCCGCTGCCCCTGTCCCGCAGCCCCAGTCCCGCTGCCCCTGTCCCGCTGTCTCGGTCCCCTGTCCCGGTCCCGCTGCCCCAGTCCCGCTGTCCCGGTCCCGCTGTCTCGGTCCCCTGTCCCGGTCCCGCTGTCCCTGTCCCGCTGCCCCTGTCCCGCTGTCTCGGTCCCCTGTCCCGGTCCCGCTGTCCCTGTCCCGCTGCCCCTGTCCCGCTGTCCCGGTCCCGCTGTCCCTGTCCCGCTCCGCGGTGACCCCGCCCGGCCCCGCCGCCGCTTCCCGGCGCGGCCCAGAGGGGGCGCCCTCGGCCCAGGCTTCCCGGTGGCGGCGGCGGCGGCGCGCGAGCCCCGCGCAGGTGAGCGCGACCCCGCGGGGGCTCGGCCCGGCCCGGCGGGGCGCGGAGCGGAGCGGAGCGGAGCGGGCGGGGGCGCGCAGCGGCCGCGGAGCCGCCTCGGTGCTGCCGCGGCCGCCGATGTGCGCCGGGCTTCTCTCCCCGCCCCCTCGACCCCCGTCCCTGGCCGCTCGCCCCCGGGCAGGGCTCCTGGGGGGAGCCGGGTGGGAATCTCTGCTGACCCCTGCGAGGGAAGGGTGCCGCAGCCATCCCCTTTGCCTCGGTGCCCTCCACCAAAGCCCGGCGCTGCCCCGCGAAGGCGCGGAGGAAAACCCGGTCCCCGGGCGCGGGCAGGGCCGGCGCTGCTGCCGGCTCCCCGCACGGCTGCGGGAACGCGGCGGTCCCGTTATTTCCCCTCCCGGCTCCCCTCGGCCGCCGCCCCGGCCCCCCTCCCCCCGCTGCCTCCGACAGGCTCCGCGTCCCTCCTGCCCCACGGAAAACACACACAGTCCGCGGCACCCGCCCCGGCTACCCGGCCCATTCAAACAAACAAACAGAAACCCGCCCCGTCGCAAAGCCAACCCGATGGTAAACTTTCTATTAACTTCTTCTTTCAAGTGCTTAAAAGGCAAGGAGCACCGGGGGAGGGGAAGAAGGGGGCATCCATCTCCCGGCCGGGGTGGGAGGGGGGGCCAGAGCTGCCGCCGCTCGGGGTCTGTCCGTTCGTCCGTCCGTCCGTTCTGCCGGACGACGGGACAGGGACGTGAGCCGGTGTGAGGTGGGTGTGTTTGCAGGAATCGGGAGGGAGGGAGGGGACGGGGGGGAGTTAAAGAAACAGCATAGTTAATATTTCCACATCAGGAAGTTACTGTAATAGCCCAGGGGGCAAAAGACTTAACTTAATCTCCTAAATAGTGAGGAACCCATGGCGTCTCTGTTATAGGTTGGAGTTCCCACGTGGTTTTAACTCCTGTATAAAAGTTTCAGTAGAAAGTGCCACAATGTCGTGATTTTGCAGGGGGGAAAAATTAGCAGGAGGAGATCAGAGAAGATAAGCGAGGAGCAAGCAGCTTCCCCGAGACCTTTCACTGCGGATCCGAGAGGGAACATCAGACGCGTAAAAAAAGAAAAAAAAACCAACCAAAAACCAAAAAACCAAACAAAACAAAAAAACCCAAACAAAACACAGCGTTCAAGCCAGCACAAGGCGAGCGAAAGATCAAAAAGACGCAGAGAGGGAGACAGATTAACTGGAGCAGCAGCAGCAGCAACAACAACAAAAATCACACTTAAAATAATAATAACAATAATAATAATAATAATAAAACCCAAACCACCAACAAGGGAGATATTGTTTAAAAGAGCAAGCGAGGGAGCGAGCCGAAGAGCTGGTCTGACCGAGTGGATCCGTGCAGCTTCTCCTGGGATCGCCGGGATCGCGCCGCTTCTCCGCGCCGCGCAGCGTGCGGTGCCCTGCCCGCGGCGGGGCTCCCCGGGCGCCGCCACCGCATCCGCGCCGGACTCTGGACCCTCCGCGCTGCTTTGAAAATAAAAGCATCTCGCTAATAATAAGAGGGGCGGTGGGGGGAGAAGACTCGCAACAGTGGAGCTGCCAGCCGCGCACCCCCTGCCCGCCGCCCCCGGCTCCCTCCCCAGCTATGGTCCGGGTCAACTTTGATGGCATGCTGAGAAGCGGCGGGCGCTGAAGGGGGACAACCGAGCGGCGCGGAGCCGACCTGCTCAGAGACCTGCACCCACGGATTGTCTTGCGGGGGCGGAGTGGGCGGGGGGGTACAAGTGGCATTTCTCCCCCCCCTCCTTCCAGGCTATAAATTGGATTGTATATAAATCTGCTTCGTTTATCTCCCTGACCCCCCTCAATGACGCTGGACTAGAGAGCTCCTCTCCGCGGCCCGCCCGGACCTGCCGAAGCGAGCGATGGACCACGAGCGACTGCGCCCGGGGATGCCCCTCTGAAGCGACGCGGGGCACCGGGGCAGAGCGGCGCCGCCTCTCCCCTGCTCCCCGGATCCCCTCGCACCTCCGGCTCGCTCCCCGCTCCCCCTCCCTCCTCCCCGGGCTCCGCAGCCACCCCCTCACCTGCTGCCGTCCCCCTCCCCCGTGGAGCCGGGCTCTCTCCGTGCACGCCAAGCCTGTTCCCCCCCCCGCCGCCAACTTCGCCCTCGGTGCCTGCGCGTGCAGCCTCCCCCCTCCGCCTCCCCGGCGGCACACGCCGCTTCCCCGGGCGCCCCCTCCCTCCGCCGCGGCTCCCCCCCTGCGCGGAGCGGTTGCGGCCCCCCAGCTTGGCTGCCACCGCCCCCTCCGCGCCGCGGAGCGCTCGGAGCGGCGCTGCCTGCAGACGGGCTCCCTGCGGCGCTCCGGGGCGGCCCCCAGCTCGGCCCCCCGCTCCTCCGCCATGGACGGGGCGGCTCGCCGGGGGGTGCTGGCCGCACTGCTGGCCTGCGGGCTGCTCCTGCTGGGCGCCGCGGCCACCCCGACCCCGCCGGCCCCCGCCGGCGGCTCCCCGCAGGACACATGCACCTCCTGCGGCTTCCGGCGGCCCGAGGAGCCGGGCAAGGTGGACGGGGATTTCCTGGAGGCGGTGAAGAGGCACATCCTGAGCCGGCTGCAGATGCGGGACCGGCCCAACATCACGCACGCCGTGCCCAAGGCGGCCATGGTCACGGCGCTGCGCAAGCTGCACGCCGGCAAGGTGCGGGAGGACGGTCGCGTGGAGATCCCCAGCCTGGACGGGCAGGCGAGCGCCGGGCCCCCGGCCCACGACCCGGTCTCCGAGATCATCAGCTTCGCCGAGACAGGTGGGCGCCGCCCGGCCGCGCGCCCCCGCCGCCCGCGCCCCCCTGCCCGACCCGCCGCGGCCCCTGCCCTGCCGCGCTCCCTGCCTGTCCTGCCTCGCCCCGTCTGTCATTCCCCCTGCTCGACCCTTGGCAGTCCCCCTGCTTGACCCCTGTCAGTCTTCCCTCTCGCCCTGCCTGTCCTTCTGCCCACCTTCGCTTTCCGCCTGCCTGACCCCGGCAGTTCCCCGGCTGCCCTTGCCTGGCCCCCTGCGCACCCTGCTTGTCCTCCTGCCTGTCCTTCTGCCTGCTGCAGGCACCTGGCCGCCGAGCTCACTCGCTTGCCCTCCGCCTCATTTGCTCTCCCCGCTGCCCCGCACCGTCTCGTCCTGGCCCTGCCCGCGCCTTCCCGTCCTCCCTGCTTGTGCCCCTGTGGCCGGGATTCTCCCCGGGTTGTGCCCTGCAACTCCCCTCTCTCGTCCCTCCACCCCTCCGCAGCCTCTGTGCCCCCGGCTCCCCTCCGGCGGTCCTTCCAGGTGCACCGGGGCTTGTCTCCGTCCCTGCCTGTCCCACTGTCCCTCCTCTGCCTGTCCCGCTCCATCTCTTGCATCCCTTGCCTCGTCTGTCTGCCCTGCGCCTTCATCTGGTTCACTGCTTGCATCTGTCTGTTGAGGCTTGCATTTGCCCATCCTCTCTTTCCATTTGTTTCCCATTTATTTAGCTTTCATTTGCAGTATTGGCCTTGTCTGTTTGTCCACTGCATGCAGCGTCCTACCAAGTGTGTCTGTCTCCCCTCTGTCCGTCAGTTCGTTTACTAACTGCCCTCCATCCCCTCGGTACCAGCCATCTCAGTCCTGTCCAGCCATTGCAGTTACGTGTCACCGAATCCCTTCAGCACAGCTTTCCAGTAGTTTAACCACTGTCCCCGTGAACTTTGCACATCTGGCTGTAACACCATCACTCTGCAAATTACCTCTCTCCTGTCTATCTGCCCATTTCTCCTTTCCTTCATCGTTCTATCGCTCGGTTCATTTTTCTCTCTCTATCTTCTTGTGGCATCTATATATCATTTGTCCACAAAATAAATCTCTTTCTATCCTGTATGCTGCCCACTCATCTTCTTTATCTACCCTCCCACTTACCAAAGGCATATACATTTACAGTATCTATGGGATCTGTTGCATTATACATATGCTTGTTATATTCACATACAAAATTTATGAGCGCACACAATCTCACACAACACAAGTGATGTGGATCGGTGCAGCAACACCGTACTGTTCTTTTTCTGTCACTGTCACCACAGTTTATGAAAAAGTTGTGTATTTACTAACATGCGAAAGGCTTTCATAGTGTACATTTTGGGGGTTATTATTTTTTAATAGGCTGTTGTTGGGAGATCGGGGGTGGGCTTGTACTTCCATTTGGTATTCAGTCAATCGCTGTCTTTTGTAACACTTCCAAAATTGACTTTATGTAAAACGTAGACAAACACAGTGAAAATTTTTGTCACTGAACTATTACAAGGTACTGAATGGGCTCTGGAGGCACATTTGAAAGGCATCTAGGGTAACAAATGAAGACACCGACTACGCAAAAAATCCCATTCAGAGATTGACAAAAATGCTAAAGATTCTTAGGGAAGGAAAAGGCAGAAAAATCTACATTTAGCTCTGTACAGACGGAAGAAAAACCGATAAGGGCAGATGAGAAAATGCCATTCCAGCAATAATTTTAAATAGCGATTGGGATGCTTTGATTCAGGGACCAGAATTATGGTCTCCGCCATAAAGGCCGGCACATTTATCACCTACGCCAAATTAGGTAAGACTTAGAGTACAAAATTGCAGGAAGGCCGCTGGTATTTCTGAAATATTTCATGCAGCAGGCTCTTCTGTTTACAAATAAGGGGTTATGTCAGACATTTGGTGACATTTGGTTTTCTGTGACAATTTCTCTCCTTTAATTCTGGTGTTGCTGAAAAGCGTATTGAGAACAGCCAATAACGGCGTTACAGCAGGAACAACCGCTTCATTGCCTTGCCTCGTATGGGAGTTCATCGTTTCGGGGAGAAAAGGCAGAGATTGAAATGATTAATAATAGCAGATATTCTACCAGACTAAGTGGGGGTTAGCTTGATCTGTTGGACAAGCAGGCACATTACTGAAATATTTTCCGTTCTGTCTTGTGAATCCTCTCCTTTAAACCGCGACGAGGATATGTGCAAATCGAAACAAAATCCCTGGTTTGGCATTGGCGTTTTAGTGGTTATTGAAAGAGCTCTCCCCATGAGAATTGGCAGGTAGCTGAAAGTTAAAACTATTCTTAAACTGATCAGATAGCAGAGTCCTAGTGCCGGTCTTTTTCAAGGTGCTGCTCTAGCATCTTTAAAGCTGGCTGGCTGGAAAAAACATATATTTTGGAAAGCTCTTACTGATGTCTGTGGATCCGACTGACACATCCGACTACAGTCCGATGTTGAAGGTTGCTGTGGGAAGCCCTCTTTTCAATTAATTCTGATTGCAAATTGGGGATATCTGATGCAGTGCATGCCTTCTGGCTGGCACGGCCCGTCGCCGTTCGCTCGATCTGCTGTGCTCTAGCGTTGTCCCTGAATCCAGAAAGGCACACAAGCTAATGTTTCCTTTTTGACTTAATCTTGCTGATCTCTCCTTATCTTGCAGACGATCTGGCCTCATCTAGAGTCCGCCTCTATTTCTTCATCTCGAATGAAGGGAACCAGAACTTGTTTGTCGTTCAAGCCAGCCTGTGGCTTTACTTGAAGCTGCTTCCATATGTCTTAGAGAAAGGCAGCAGGCGAAAAGTAAGAGTCAAAGTCTATTTCCAAGACCCGGACACTAGCAACAAGTGGAATGTGGTTGAAAAGAAAGTTGATCTCAAAAGAAGTGGTTGGCACACTTTTCCCATGACAGAGGCGATCCAGGCTCTGTTTGAGAGAGGAGAAAGGAGACTGAACTTGGATGTTCAATGTGAGGGCTGTGAAGAGTATTCAGTGCTGCCAATTTATGTGGACCCCGGGGAGGAATCCCACCGGCCTTTTTTAGTGGTGCAAGCCCGCCTCGCCGATAACAAACACAGGATCCGGAAAAGAGGCCTGGAGTGCGATGGCAGGACCAATCTATGTTGCAGGCAACAGTTTTACATTGACTTTAGACTCATTGGGTGGAATGACTGGATCATAGCACCATCAGGTTACTATGGGAATTACTGTGAAGGGAGCTGCCCGGCCTACTTGGCCGGTGTCCCGGGGTCGGCTTCCTCCTTTCACACCGCTGTCGTGAATCAGTACCGAATGCGGGGGCTGAACCCGGGCACCGTGAACTCCTGTTGCATTCCAACCAAACTTAGCACAATGTCAATGCTGTACTTTGATGATGAATACAACATTGTGAAAAGGGACGTTCCCAATATGATTGTGGAAGAATGTGGTTGTGCTTGATTTAAGGTGTGTTTTAGGGGGGGAGAGAGAGAGAGAGAGAGGGAGAGAGAGAGAGAGAAACATTCCCGTACAAGATGGTGTTGGAGGAAGTTTCACTGTGTATCCAGGCATCAGTGTTGGAAAGTCACTGTGGAAAAGTTTGACAAAAAAAAAAAGGAAAAAAAAGAAAAAAAAAAGAAAAAAATAATCATTTCACTTTGGTGTCAGGACAGTGGCAGTTTGTGGATCATGGACACTTATATATTCTACCACTTATAAGTTAATGCTATGAAATATCTTAACGACACACACACACATACACACACACACACACACGAATTGTGGGCACGCACACAAACACGCGCTCATACACACAGGCACAGACACACACACACACGAGGCAGCTCGGAAAAGGGACATGAGCACAGAAAGTCAGTGACCAGTGACGACGGACCTAAATGCCTGCCAGTACGAGTGAACGGCTGAGCAGCTGTTTCCCCGCCTGCCGGCGAAGCCAGACCGAAATGAGCTCCCTTTGCTCAGGCAAAAGCACAGACTGTGAGAACACAACGTATTCTTGCACGCAGGTGTCAAAATGACCAAACTTAGAAAATTTAAAAAAAAAGAAAAAGAAAAAAAAAAAGTTGACTGTCACCTCTTAGGTCTAACAGGAAGCTGCAGGACACCTGCCTTGGGAGGCAATCACTTCCTCTTAATTTAAATTTATCTAAACATAAACATCACAGATACCCGCTTCTTCCTACAGCACTTCCAGCAAGGAATTGTGTGGTTCCATCAGGGGGAGAGAGAGAGAGAGAGAGAGAGGAAAGGGGACAGACATGTAAGAAACTGCTGTATTTCTAACACCTGGCTGTTGCGAGGTCACAAGCTGGGCTGGCATGATCTGATGCTTTCACTGCCCACTAGCAACCCATGGTTGGCTACACCCGCCGTGTCTTGGAAAAGGGAATCGATACCGTATCTGGACTGTGTTGACTGTTGGCATCTCTCACTGTTCGAGGAACAAAAAGTCAAAGTTGCAATCTGTGTTCTTCAACGGGGGACTCGGCAAGGCCACGTCACATGGGGGATGAGCAAACAAGCGATGGCCACCGCGGCTAAACCAATGAACCCTAAAGAGGAGTGACAGCGACAGAGTGGAGACGTTCTGAGAAATGCAGTGTGTTTAATAACAGGCGAGGAACATTTTTACAAGTCTTGGAAAGGAGGAGAGAGGGAAGTGCTTTCAATTTCCTTACCAGGAGGTGTCAAGGATGGCCATAAAGATCAGAAAATAATGATACAGCATAGCACTTGCAAACTGCTTGAATGCACGTATAATAGCACTTGCAAATTTCAATGCCTTGAAAAGTGGTACTTGATAGTGCACTTATCTTTGCTCACTATCTAGGTAAACAGGTGCCGCATGAGCTATGCAATTTAAAGTGTTGACCCATACTAGACAAAACTGGACTTATGATATGACTTTTTTATATTTTTTTATACTTGAAATTAAATCTTTTGCTTCTTTTTTAAAGCGAATGATTGCTTTTAATGTTTGCACTGATTTAGTTGCATGATTAGTCAAAAACTGCCATTTGAAGAAAATGTTATTTTTATAGCAGCAAAAAATGAATACAGTTAAATGTATTATACATAAATTTTGGAACCAAAGAGGCCAACATATTAGTTATAATTTTTATGAGATGGCAAAGCCATCATATATCATGTAGTCATACTGAGCAATCCCTCACGAGGCCTACCAATTGTTTCAGGGTACAAAATGGATTCTGTTTGTTCTATTCAGTGTCTTTTCTATACCATACGCACATGGAATGTAGAGTGAAAAAAAAAGTGACTATTGTAGAATACATTACAATATGTGCATCCTTTAAATCCAATTTTTATGTTTATTTAATAAAGTTCCTTTTAGGTTCTGTTCCATAATAATTTAAACCAAACAATTTTCACTTAGATTTGCTGTTGAAGTATTTTACATTTGTGTACAGTTTAAATAAATAAAAAAGATTGAAAACTGGATGTGCTTTTTTTTTTTTTTTTCAGTGTGTAACATCTGGAGGAACTCGCTTACTTTCAGGACTGAATAGGCTGCAGACGGTGAACTGTCGCATTAGACCGTAGTCGTATTAGTCATTGCAGAAAGCCTTGTCTGAGAGCTCAGCTGCGATCCTAAAAATGTTACACTCCAGTTTTATTGCTGTCTATACATGTTAGCATCTGCTTCTTTCTCTCTGCAGCAGTGCAGGGGCTCTGGGCGCAGGAACGGCGCTGTTCCGCATACCTGCAGGTCATTTACAGCAAGTTCCTGGTTCACCTGCTGTGTAAGAATGTAACTTCTTCTCTGGGTCACTCCCTGACTGCTTAGAAGAAGTAAAAATAATTATGTGGAAAGCACTTCCAGGAATAAAAGACCAATAGTAAGTTTGATTTTTTTTTTTCCTCCAAAACTAGCTGACACCAAGAGAGGGTTTTTTTTTTCTTTTCTTTTTAGTTAAATACATCCCTTTTACTAACAACCCCCAAAAATGCTGAGAAATACTCAAGCACTCAGCTGCACATATACCCAGATATTGATTTAATTGATCTTCACAGATAAATTCTTCTTCCTGGAGACCTGAGCAAATGCCAGCTGAAGCTGACAGACGGACCTCTGTTGACGTAGCAAATGTTAGACCTGACCCTGAGACCCGAAAAGTGTTGAAGAAGCAAGATCATGCAACTAATGATGGCTTCTAGTTACAATTCACATTCAGGTGTTGCTCTGCCCAGCTCTCCCCACAGCCAGGAACTGTGGCTAAACAGGAGAGCTGGAAGAGTAATTTGCTGTGACTGTGTCAACAATCTGCTTCGCAGAGCTTTGTCCTCCAGATCAAATTTTTTTAATATATCACAGCTTTCTCACCACCTCGAGCTGCACATTGATGGTCAAAGCCACCACTCACTGTTGCTGCTCCATCTCTCAGCAGCCTTCTCTCTGGTTTTCATTCCCTGAGTCAACTGTGGAACTGATGAGTTCAAGAAATTCCCCTTGAAATCAGTGGCAAATACCCATCCTTTCATTCTGAAGGCAAGTTTGCCCTAATATGACACTGTCATTATAAATAAGACTGGGCTGCACTTAAGAAAAAAAGGGATATATTAAGAAATCTTGCCCATTGAAATGCAAGGCCCTGGAGGCTGGCTCCAGTCAGGGTTCGTTCTTAATTGAAAGTGTTTGGTTCCTGAGGTCAAAGCCAAACCCTGCATGGGACACTGGGGCTCCTGTGCTCAGGAGGGTGTCTCAGCGTGGGATTTGGACCTGCAGCCCTGGGGAGCAGGGAATTGCTGGCAGCCAGGATGCTTTGAGCTTGGGCTGGCCACAAACAAGGGGCAGGAATGGGCTGTGCTCTGCATCCTGCTGCCAACCCACAGGCAAGCTTGCGATGCTGAATTCTTTCACAGGGGCAATTAAAAAGCACCCCTTTTCTTGGTAAAAGTCTTTCCCAGATTTCTTCTCCTGTCCCTGCCTTCTCTGCTCCCCCATTTGTAGCTAGAGTCATGGTGTTTATGGGGCAGAAACAGAAATGCAAGGAAGAGCATGAGTATCAGGATAGGGTGAGGGGCATCACCTGGGAGTGGGAAGGGCTGGATCATAGTCCAGGCTCCCAGGTGCTTTTATGTTGAGTGAAAGAGACTAGAAATCAATGTGAACTGAACATGCTTGGCCTTTTCTGCGGCATGGAGACACTTGCTGCTCTGGACATTCTAAAGACAGTGAGAATCCTGGTTCTGATAGCAACCTGTCACACAGATTTCTAAGGCTAAAATGAAATAAAATCAAAATGTCTTTAATTTCATGGGACCAATCTGAGACAGTCTGGGCTTAATTTTTCAGAGATGTGACAAAGCTACTGCCCTTGCCAGCTTTTTACAGGGGAGCGCAGGAATTCTGCTTTGTGCAGCTTCCACCTCCTGCATTTTTGAAATCAGGCAAAATGAAAAATGAGATGCCCAAGCTTGATGGCTGCTTTTCAAAAATTTTGGGGTTTTCCCATCTGTCATTCCCATCCTTATAAAACTGAGCATCCAGTTGCATTGCTTTGTGCCAGGTTAAGGTACTCTACCTCAAAACACAGCTGGGTCACATCCATACCCCCCCCCCCCCAAAAGGTGACTTGGTGACTCTCTCTTGTCTTTGATAGGCTTTTTGCTTGATTCTGTAAATGCTAAATCAGTGTTTTCCGTCATGTGACAGAATCAATCTCTTCAGCTGGAAAATCTTCCTCCTTTAAAATATTCTAACACAGGCGAAACCCCATCCCTGTGCCTGGACCTCCCACTGGTGTCAATGAGGATGGTGTGAACAGGGTGACTGTCACAACGTGGTGCAACACAGCACTTGTTGGATTGACTCTGCATATATCACGTATTTCCACACATAATAGACACCTGCTCCAAAATTGCCAGCTCTCACCTTCTTTGCTTTGTCACTTGTGAGAGATGGAGCCAGCAACTGAAAATTAATTGCTGTACTTGCCCTGCCATGGAAGAAGAGGGAAATGCCACACGAATGCATCCTTCATACGGATAATTTTTGTATGGAGTGGTTTCTACTGTGAAGGGTAAGAGAACATTTGGCAGAATGGATCAGAAATACAAACTTCTGTCTAAGAGGAGAGTCTCTGTTAATGCTGGTGTCAGTCTGCAGTAACTTCCCTGAAGTCTGCAGATGTAATTCAGGGCTAGCACCAATGTAAGTAAAGACACACCCGAATCTGGTTTTCTGGAATTCCTGATTGGGTCCAGCTCATTCTCAGTTCTCAGTATTTCAAAAAAAAAAAAAAAAAAAAAAAAATTAAACCCACAGATGCTGGGTGACAGATTAGAAGAAGAGTAGAAGACATCTAACTTTGTCATTAATCTGCTTGCATACACTGGAATTTGGCCAGGAATTAGCAACCTGCATCAGTACAAAATACCCCCGTAGCTTTCATTTGCTTGCCCAGTAAGTACCCTTGAACCAAAAGCTGGATTTACATGCCTGCTTGTAACAGTAGGGGCCAATTTTATTTGGGTAACTTCATTGATTTCAAGGGAATTGTTTCTGATTTGTACTAGAATAAGTGGGAGCAGATTTAGGTTCTTTAATGTTCTTCCAGTTTAGCTCTTGGAATAACTTATATTTCATTATTATGTGTTTATGTAATTAGTGCAATTATATCAAATTATATAATTGGTACAATTACTTGGACTCATGTAACCACTGCATATAGCATTCCATGCTGTAAAATCTTTTACTCTGGAAAAAAAAAAAAAAAAAGAAAAAAAAAAGCAGTCAATATTACATGGGAATCTTAATTTGTTTTTAAATTCCAGTATCAAATTTAGGGCCTGACCACATGCAAGGAACTTCTGGTTCACATCAGTGAAATCTCTGAGCAGGCAGCTTGCAGCCTTCACCATAGATATTGCATTTTTAATCTGATTTGGCCAATTCTATTCAACAGAGGCCCTCCTGGAATGTGTGCAGCTCTAACCAGTCTTCCTTGTACGAAGCAGGGATGTCAAGCTTTTACATATACACACACACCATAGAACCTGAGAGATCTCTGAAGCCATCAGAGCCCTGAGATAGGTGTACAGCTTTTTTATACTTGATCAGATTTACTGTCTCTGTGATCTGTCACTCAGAATTTTGAAGCAAATACTTTTATTAAATTCATAGACTCCCTCTTTTTGTTCATTGAAACTGTTTTGCTCCCTCCCCCCCTCCCCCCCAATTTGCTTTCAGGCTACATTGTTGTGAAAGCTTGGAAATAGAGGGGTTCTGCTGAATGTGCTGTAGGCACAGGGAAGTTTTTCTGCTCCTGTACTTCACTCTCATGACACCCAGCAGAGTCTGCATCCAGCTGCGGCCACCAGCATAAGAAGGACATGGACTTGTTGGAGAGAGTCCTGAAGAGGGTCATGAAAATGATAGAGAACTTCTATGAACAGAGAGAGAGTTGGGGCTGTTCACCCTGGAGAAGGTTTACAGTACATAAAAAGGCCTACAAGAGAGCTGGAGGGAGACATTTACAAGGGTATGTGGTGATAGCCAAGGAGTGATGGCTTTAAACTGAATGAGGGTAGGTTTAGATTAGATTTAAGGCAGCAATTCTTTACTGTGAGGGTGGTGAGGCACTGGAACAGGTTGCCCAGTCATGTCGTGGATGCCCCATCCCTAGAAATGTTCAAGGCCAGATTGATGGGTCTTTGAGCAACCTGGTCAGGAGGGAGATGTCACTACCCATGTCAGGGGGGTTGGAACTAAATAATCTTTAAGGTCCCTTCCAAACCAAACCATTCTATGAGTCCATGAAATTCAAAGTAAGCACATCCAGCAAAACAGAAAAAAGGGTAAGAAGGAAACCCAAGAGATGTATTGATTTCCCTACAAGGGTCAGACCAAGGAAGACCCAGGGTGAGAGCTATGATTGCTAACCACCTGCTGGACCTCTCCTCATGAAAGGATCAGCCTTCCCATGTGCTGTGTGTTTGGAGTCCTGCCCTGGCCCAAATGCAATCACTGAACCCAGCTGAGAGTGCACAGACCCCAGGGGAAGCACTGCTCTACCTAAGGACAGCTGCACAGAGCCTGCATGCTACTCCTCCTCATTTTGGACCTGCTTTTTGAGAGAGTTCACCTCTCCGTGTGCTCTCCTGCAGTGTGGCCTTTGAAATCAGGCTACAACACAGCCATTTTAGGGCTGCAGCTCGTGCTGCCTCGCTGCCTTCCTCCAGCTGGTAAGTGCGCTCAGTGCCTGTTATTTTTATCTTGAGCTTTTGCTTTGTTTTTGAGGATAATTACACATTATTGCTGCAATATGTTATAATAAGTGCTATGAAGATGACTATTGTATCCAAGGGGAAAGAAGATGTGGCTGGGGAGCAAACTCAAACCTATGTGTCAGCAAAACAAACACGCTGTGTTTGGGCTGTGTCAGTCAAGTGGTACCAAAGTGGCATTTAGGCTTTGCCCAAGGGGAGGCTGCTGGACTGATCTCGCCCCTCTTCGCTTTGCTGGCCGGAGTGGCTCGTGCCCGTTTCCGCAGAGGAGCTTGCGAGGCGCTGCGGAAGGGCTGCAGCAGTGCTTCCCTGCAGCTGGAGCTGAGCTCCTCACCGGGGATGGGGGAGCCGGGCCTGGGCAGTGCAGTAGGAGCAAGGTAGGACATTTGGATGCTGAAGGTGGTGTCCATTTGAGAATATAGGGTTAAAATTAATAGTGCATCTGGCTCCCATGAGCTGGAGCAGAGTAGGGTCTTGGACTTTTGGACCCCCATGTGCCATATCCTATTCACTATATCCTCTGTAATCACATTTTGTCTCTTATGGCCTGGTTTTGGGTCAGGTTTTGGAACAGATCCACAGCTGTTGGGACTCCAAGGTTACCAAAAATAATTCAGGACCTTATAAATTAAGGCCTTGGGCTCTTGTGAAAGGAAACAAACAATGCTTATCTGTCTTAATGAGAGTCGTATATGTGTATTTTGTATCCAATTGTATGCATTATCTTTAGCAGTGATACTTCATAAGACCATGTAATTTATGAGGTGGTTATCGGTGACTCATAAGTATTTATTTATGTCTTATGTGCATTGTGTATGTTTGGCTTGATCAGGGTGGCATGTTTGCATGGGCGAGCACCATTTCACATGTAAACACACAGACAAGAAACACAAGGCTTTATCTAAGCAAATTGTCTTCTGCCATGTTAATGCCCCCGTAATAAAATTTATTTTGGGGGATCCTGATGATAGATTGGAGGTAATGCAGTGTAGCTCCTGACTGTTTTGAGTAGATTTCTTGTCTCTTGTGTGCCTCGTCCTTGGTAAGTGAGTTGTCTTGCATTCAGCACGGGGTATGTAGGTGCCCTTGTGATGGCTGAAGAGAGGCAGCCTGTTCTCAGATGTGGCTCTGCTCCAGCCTGCTCCACATCCAAGAGAGTGCAGCAAACCACTTTTGCTCAACTTGTGTTTTGAAATTGTTCAGAAACTGCTTTGGTCTTTCGCACAGTTTGGAGCAACCTTGAGGTTGCCTTTGGGACCGCTGCCAGGGGTCCCCAGTGTAAAAGCTGAGAAAGGGCTGGAATACCATAGTGCCCTGACCGTGTGCCTTGTATCTGGCCATGCTTATACTGGGAGCTTTTGGGAGGCACTCGGGCGGAGTGGAACCCATCTAAGTCTCTGTGCCGAGTGTTTCTTATTAAGTATGTGATAGGCACAGAGATGCAGGGTTTAAGCTGGCTCTGTTTCTGTAAGCTGTGCACCACAGTGGTTGAATCACTATGTTAGCAGTGCGTGACAATGAATCAAGTCCTATATTTCATTTTATGGGTGGGTTCCACTTACTTTGTTCTCATTTTCTCCTCCCCTCCCTTTGACGATTTAGACGTGCATCTTGGAGAACATTGCTTCCAGACCCTATCCCTTTGAATGAGGTTACTGCATCAAGCAGGGAAAGTAATGCTGTGTTTAAGTTCTACCCTAAATGAAAGCTTTTTCTACTTTGCATGCCGCAAATAGACTTTTAATTATGGGGAGCACATGCTGTAAGTGCACTCCAGGATTTGATTCCATCCTTTGTCTGTTAAGCTTGTGGATGTGCCAGCTCTTACAGTAATCGTTTTCTTCAGCATCACCAGTTGCTATCCACAGTTACCAGATAAAGCAACAAAAGGAATGGGAAACCAGTCCTTGTGCTGATGGCCACCAGTTTGCTGCCTCTGGTAGACTTTCTTGAGGTGATACTGAATGTTAAAACAATTCAGATGTGCTCTGTGATTTGCTGAGTTTAAAAATCTGTTGATGTTAATGTAGGGCCAGATTCAGTTATTCACACCTGTGGTAAGCAGGTTCAAAATCCTACCAATTTGGAATTCCACAGTCAATTACAGTCAAAAGCAGACTGCAGGACTGTACAGAACAAAGCCCATAGTACTTCTGGTGCCATATCAGAGCCTTAGCTGAAGGCACTGTTACTCCATGGGCTTCTGTTCAGTTGCACTCATTTGCACCAGGTGTGTATTTATCCTGTTGGCTTGTGGACAAGCCCCTTGCTTTAGGTCAGTCAGCAGCTGGGCTCTGGTGCTGTGCTCTGTGCATTTCTGTAGTTGGCGATAGCTATTGTTCTTTTCTGCAGTATGCTCACGGCATCAGGCATTATGACTCATGTCATAACACCATTGTGAGCCATTTGTTTAATAGTACAGCATCCGTATTGTGTCACTCTAGCAATGTTCCTAATTCTTTATATTATTAACATCTGTTTTGAAGTGTTTATACTTGTAATTTAGTTTTCAAATTCTCACTGGATATAAGCTGGTGCAAGAGGAAAATATTCATAAACACATCTAAAAGAATCTGACACTTTATTGGCCATACCTCATCAGAAAACCAAGAAGTACATTTGTTTAGCACTTTTTTTGGTTTGCAATAAATGGTACTGCAAGTTTCTTAAGCACCTAGAAAGGAAAATGATGGTGCTACTTTTTTTGTTGTTTTTACTTTTTTACTCCTGTGGGCCTAGTTGAATTTAATTGTTAATGATATCTTTTAATTTGACAAAGCAGATGCCGTAAAAAAGGAAGCTCACCTTTCTCCTGTTAACCAGTAATTTGTTAGGGTGGCGGTTCTTTTAGACAGGGCTGTATCTACATCCTATCTGCAGATCTTTGAAGCCATTTGTGCATCCCTGGCTCTGTGCAGAATGTGAAGAACCTCCTTGGGTCCTTCCTTTCTGTCCACTAGCAAAAGAGAGGAACGAGATCCAGCAAATATTTGGGCAGCAGATCTTCTGTTGAAGCTGTTGGAGTAGGAATGCTTAGCCTATAAACAATTTCGGGTCAGGGAACTTCTGAACAGTTCTTTGTTGCTGTTGTTCTGTTGTTGTTTTGGTTTGGGTTTTTTTTTACTGTCTGATTGGCTTAGCTTCTGGCGATGTTGTCATACAATGACAACCCAGAGGTGTCTTTCTGGGAAACAGAAAAGTTCTGGAACATAAATGTAGCTCTCTTCTATTCTGCTAGGATGTCTGCAGTGACCCTTTATTGGGGCTCTGAATAAATCTTGCCATAATTGATAGAAACAGCTTTAAAAGAAAAGCAAAACAGATCATGAAGAAAAGAAAGAGCTGATAAAGCTTCTAGCATCAAGAGTGTGCATGTTGAAACACTCTCTAATTATATATTTATCCAATCCAGTTAATACTACAGAGCTTGCAAAAAAAGCCCCATAATTAGGGGTTATGAAAATGTCTACATAGCAATAATATGGCACCTAAATATAGCATCTTTCCTCCTGAAGCACTTTACATCATTTGAGAACCATGGACTCAATTCACAGCTGGCATTCACAGGTGCAACCTTATTGATTTCAGTGGAATAGTGCCATTTTTACCAGGGATGAATTTTGTCATAAATGGAAGTTTTATCTTAGGGGCTTGTAGGGCTGCCCATCACAATAGTATCTGCATATCTTTTACATCAAATTAGCTGGCAATAGCAAAACCTTTAGCAGACTTCACAAAGTCTCTGCTACATCTGCCTTATAATCCTGCAGAAATCTTTTCTTGGGCTAAACTCACTTGTATTTTGTGTCTTTTGGGGACTGGGAGAGAAGAACAGCTGATGGCAGTGATGATGTACTATGCTCTTTTGGTGGGTAAAGTGACCATTGGTTTCATTCAATGTTTCTGCTGGAAACTGAATTCACAGTTGTAGTTTCTGGATTGAGAGCATCAGGACTTTGGGACTCGTGTTAATCAGAGCACACCTAGAGCTCAAACACAGGGGCCTGTGGCTGTAGCAGGACCTGAATTATGTATTGGAAGTGGTATCCATGACTGATGAAGTCACTGCTACATACAATTAAAAAAAATTGTAAGTGAACTTTGTCCAATACCTGGTGAAGTCACAGCAGCTAAGGCTCAATGCTACCGCTGTATTCCCCAGTGTCAGAATAGGCCCTGGAGAGTTTGGTCTACTTCTCTGCCTCTTTGTAGATTACCTATAAAAGTAATGACAAAACTTGTCACCTACTTCCCTCTAACATGGGAAAGACAGTGTTTCCTGAGTGTGAAGTAAAAGGGTATACTGGGAGCTCAGAAGGAAAGAAAATAGTTGACTTGTACTTCAGTTGTATTTACCACTACCTTCCATGTGAGGAAAATTTGATTAGGCTGAAACTCCTCAGTCTGAAGAAGATGAGATGTTGGTGAGGTAGGAGTGAATCCTTCAAGTCAGAAGGTGGGCAGGGATTGTTTGTTCTGTGGCAGTCTATCAATTAAAGTCATTAAATGAAAGTAGAAGCAGCCAGGCTCAAAGCAAACAAAAAGATATGTTCTCCATGCAACTGGTAGTGGACACAAGGAATTCACTGCCAACGGTGGTTGTGGAGGCTAAAAGCTTATTAGAGTTCAAAGGATGACTGGACAAGTTTGTGTAAAGAAATGCATGGAGGATTACTAAGTAGCTAGAAACCACATCTGGCTTAGGAAATACCTTGATCTGAAAATAGCTGGAGGCTAACAGAAATGTGAGGGAAATAGCATAAGTGGTTCCCTTGCTTCTGCTGCTTTCTGGCTGGCTCCAGGAGCCAGCTATGGGAGACTTGATGCTGGGCTAGATGGACTGGTATGGCCATTCTTCTGTTTGTACTCGATGTGGCAGCTCTGCCCTGCAGGTTGTTGCAGCAGGCACATGTGGGTCGGTGCTCTAGAGGTGTTGTGTGCTCCAGTTCTCCTCCATTTGTGATTGGGGAACTTGGTCTCATGTTGCCTGTGCAGGTCCGTGTACAAATCCTCTATGAAATGCATCTGGATGATGTTTTATGTTGGAACACCTGCTCAGCATGAATGGAAAGGCAAGATTGTGGAATACTGAGAATCAGTCCTGTTTCCTGCAATAACTGATTTTCCTTTGAGGCTTCTTCTTCAAAACTTTACAAGACAGACCCTGCGTAGCTCTGAGAGGATCGAGGAGCTATGCAGTCTTATTGTGAAAGAGAATAAATTATATTGAGCAACTCCTACACACACATACGGAAGAAAAAATTTCACCTCCTCCCATAATATCAGATTGTTGATATTCCCTGCATAGAACTGTAGGGAATAAACAAATGCATTCATTAACATTTACCCAGTAAGGTGAACTGAGGACAGAATATCAGTCCAGATATCCAGGCTTATCTCTGAATTTCCTGGATTTTATGGGTTTAAGTCTGACTCTGAACAGGTCTTAAGGGCATTTTCTTGGTGGATTAGAAGGATCTGTGTTTGGACGGTCCCATCTATAGTACCTATGGGATTGTACAAAGCCCTAGTTTTACTATTTGTATCTGTTTTAAAATCCTGCTATTCATTTGCCTGAGTCAAACAGCTTTCCAACTAGAATTAGAGTTGGGTACATAGCACGAGGAGAGTACACATCTGGAAAGAGCTCGAAAGACTCAACCAATGTTTCACAGACAATGTTGGAAAACAAACAAAAACCCCTCTGAAAATGTGGTCTGCAGATGGGTCTTTATATTCTCTTCCCCATTATTTTAACGGGGAAAATTCATCTTTAGCAGAAAGGCATTCAGCACAAAAACAGCAGGAAAAGGACTCAATGGGAGTAATTTTCCAGGATATCTTTCTGTCTGGGTCAGAGAACAACTACTTCTGTGCCAAGAGACTCCATTCCTCACGGGGCAGCTGCAGCGTTGGAAATGCCATCATCGGTGTCTTCTGCTGAAACAGAGCTGGGTGAAGCTGTAAATTTCCTGGGGATATTTCTCCAGTAGCTGGTATGGGGCTCTGCTGTGGGCTTGCCCAGTTTGCCACAGAAAGCGTCGCGTGGCTCGGGCGGCCAATCCCAGCTCCAAAGATGGTGTGCTTGTTGCAAGCTTGTGCCAAGCCATCTGTAAGATTTGTCAGATAAATGTGACTAGCGAAGTGGCACTCGTGAGCAGATGAAGGGAAATTCCCTAGGGGATTCTTTATTCGCTCATCATTAGCAGGAGAGGCAGTGGGAAAATTCATTGTTTAGCTGTTCAAAACACTGGTGAACATTTGATACTGAATAATCTTTAAATCTTTGTCGGGGGATGTCAAACATGTCTTGAGCAGCCCAGACTGTGCTGGAGGCGGAGTATCATGTTCTGCATGTCGTGCTTACCTTCATGAAGAAGGATAAAGATATCCGAGTTCCTCAATTTTGTATTTCACCTCAAAACCACCTTCTCTCCCTGGGGTAGCTTTATTTAAAGTGAGCTGGGCATGGAGCAGCCTGGAGGTGCATTACTGCTGTTTACCTGTGTGTGTCCCTGGTCTTAAACGCAAAATAAAATCTGTCCCTGCTGTGATAAGGTACTGCCCATTCACTAAATGAAATGGGCTTGCAAGCTTTTTGGTGGCAGCTTTGCAGTGAGGACTAAATCTCATTTGCTCTAGTCATGAGGCTGTGATCATTAGATGTGATGTCTTGTGGAATAAACTTACTGGGCTCTGCCACTGATATTTTGTGAGCTAAAGTGGGCCCACTCTCCGTGCTGATGAGAAACAGGTCACCAGTCTCACATGTTCTCTGTAGAACTCCTTTTGTGCAACTCACTTTGCTGCACCAAAGGGATTTTTTTAGTCTTGGAAATGATTAAGCTCCTATAACTGCCTTCCCCAGCCAAGATATTTTAGGCAAAGCCCTTGGTTCTTTTACATTTTTATGGTGGAACTGGGATGCTTTATGACTTCTGTGTGCTGACAAGGGTACATGTGGCACAAAGTACTCTGCTTGCATTGTTATCAGTCCTATTAGTCATTCAAATTCTATTTAGACTTATATTTAATCAGGAGCTTGGAAATTAATGGAAACATCATCCGCTTGACAGATACAATATTGTAGTTGTACTGGTTGGGGTCTCTTCCTCCCAAGGAGAATTGGGAGAGGGTACTAAGCTCATGTTTGGGGAGTAGGAGAGAGGGTATTGCAGGATCCAACTCAGAACATTCTGTGGTTCAGTGAGATTCCCAGTTCCACAAACTCTACCATGGCTGGAGAGCAGCACAGTTTTCATTTCCAGGGAGGCTGACTTAGTGGACAGCTGGTGGAGGGGATGTAGGGAGAAAGGTGGTCTTTTACTGAATCCCATAAAACCATTCCCCCAAAGGCTTGCTGGTGTAAAGTACTGTAAAAGATTAAGATTCTGTCTTCCACCACTTCTTCCCATTAAGTCAAGATGAAAATCAAACCAAACAACCCATAACACCACTATACCATAGGAAGGGTCCCATATCCACATTCAGCATCTTCACTTTGTGGGCAGACTTGAAAAAGCTGAACCCCTACGCAGCTCCACTAGGCTTGAGGGAGACATGAAGCAGCATCTGACTTTACACGGCAGTACGTGAGATGTAAAGGCTATCAGTGAATCTTGGTGAGTGAATAGGTAGTTCGTCAGATGCAGCAGGTTTCATCAGTGAAAAGGTATTTGAGAATTTGAGTTGAATGCAGTGCATAGCTAGAAAAATGAGAATATTCCAACAACAGCTCCAGAGTTTGCTTCAGCTTTTGTGTAAATAGATGAACTTCTGTTGACTCCGATACAATGTTGCTTGCTCGCATGACATCGGCCTTTTTTATTACAAAGGAAAAAGTCACCTCACAAGAGACCTTTGATGTTTTAATGTGTCCTGGCATATCGATGGATACATCCAGTGGAGAAGAACAATCTGGGACACTTGGTCTGCATTTGTGCTTTGCTGGAGATTTGCTATGTAACCTCGAGCAAATCTATTAATCTCCCAGTACCTCAATTCCCCAAATGCAAAATGGAGATAATAAAACATAACTCCCTTAGCAGGGTAAACACATTAAAAAATGCACTTAAAAGCAGTTGGGTACTAGGTTAATGGAGACCTATATCTTGTGGGGAAGATTTGTTGTATTATAAATAATACATCTTCACAATTATTCCACTTAGTCTGCCTTGAAGCCTTCAAAGACATACCACGCAAATGTTTACTGGCAGCATGTTTCCCCCCTTTTATTGGCCAACAACATGTTTAGACCAGACTTTGCTGTGGCAAAGTATTTCAGCACATTGCACATGGCAAATGGCTCTTTTACTGTAAAAGTAGACTTTTTTTTTTTTTTTAGAGAATACCCCAAATAATGCTGTACTCAGCAAAGGCCTGTGCACCTGGAATAGCTGACTCTGAGCAGATTTTCCTTGCAAAATGTTCAGTATGCTTCCGCCTAGAGCTTTCGACAGAAATGGAGAGTGAAGGAGATGTGGTGGGTACCAAGGACAAACTTTCTAAGGGTGAGTTAACTTTGCAGACCACCTGAAAGAACTTGGGTATGTCTCAAGTCAGCTAAGCAATGCTGGTACTAGAATGTCCCAGACAAAAAGGCCAGTGTTGCAGAGCATGGTTGAATTGCCTAGGGTACAAAGTGGGGGTCTGGGGGACTCCACTGCAGTGTTAGTGCACAGGAGCTATTCAAGCCTTTAGACCACCCACTGTTCTAGCACTGTTACTTAGCTTCCCTGGACTCTGTAATTGCTCTTGTCACATTACTGAGGATAACATGGAAATACTGCAAGCATTTGCCTTGAACTTGGAGTGTTGAAGCTTATGTAAGCGGGGGAAAAAAGCCACACAGAAAAAAATGAAGGGTGTGATTCTTATCCCAGCTTGTGCTTGCTTTACGTTGGTTTTGCTGGAGTAATTCCTCTTTAACGATGTAATATGTTTAGAAGAAGTCCTCTGTGTGTTTGTGAAACACCTTTGCCTGCCTAAAAGAGGTGTGTTATGAGGGCATTTTGAGGAAAGTAGCATCCTGGAATTGATGTTTGCTTCAATTCAGATAAGAATTTTTTTTTTCCTCATACAGTGAAAGGCCAGTGTGGTGGGAAGAAGAGGGAAAGCTTTGTTTCTGTGATCAGGACATCAAATAGAGAATGGCATTTGCTTAGATGCCTTTCCTGTGGGGATGCTCCCTAAGAGCTGACGATGCCAGAGGTGTGCTGTCATACCCTCTACCTTAGGCTGCTGGAGATGGGGAGCTGGGTTTGCTAGTGTGTGAGACCTGTCATGTACCTGCTTCCCAGATGGGGGGGAGGGCTGATATAATAAACATGTAATAACACAGTTAATCTCAGGTCTGTGTCTGCTGCACCGCTTGGGAGGTGTCATGCAGCCAGCTAAGAAGGGTTGGGTAACAGGAGGGTTTGCTTTTAACCTCTGCCCTGAGCACAGGAACTATGGAATTGAGGGTTTTCTTGGTATCTGCTTCTTTGACTGCAATACAATGCTTTTGGATGAAAGGCACCATGGAAGAATAGCAGCAGCATAAAAATATGAAGGAAGCTAAGAAGAATACCCTGAAATGAGGATTAGATGGGAGGAGAGGTAGCCCTGCAAAGAGGCTGCCACACTGGGCAGTAGCCCCTGAGAGTCTTCCTGATCTGATGCTAACAGAAACCACAGCCAATTTTAACCTCTGGCAAACATCTATTCATTGGGTAAGACTAAAAAGTTGATCTCATGCTTGGGAGGAGTTTGGGAACAGCTAGTCCGTGCTGCTTGGCTGTGCTTCAGGCAGGGCTGGCTAGTCCCTCCAGCAGGTGATGCTGGGCACACTGGGAGTGCTCCTGGTCTCTCTCAGGCTGCCTGTGCAGCAGTGAGCACAGCTCTGCAGCCTCTCTGCAGCCTGGTCTCCTGTCTGCATGGGTGGTGTTAGAGCAACCTGTAAGAGGGCTGAGGTTTGTGTTTGACCCCTCCATGGGATGCTGTCGCTGAGAAGGTAGCATTAATTTGTGGGTGCCCATGTGTGCTGCTGGGATGGCACCTCCTAGTTGTACACTTCATTAATGTTTATTCCACGGAAAAATCCAAAGCGGTTGGACCATTGTTCCCTAATAAGGTAAAGAAACGTACTTGCATTTTTTTCATAGTCCATTGTGGAGAGGCCCAAGGAGAGAAACTAGGCAGGAGTAGATACTCCAGTCCTGATAATTTATCTCTGTGGTGCAAAACTGAAGGTAAATTTTTTTTCATACTGCATGACTGCTACTGTTGCTGCTATATGCCCTAATGAAAAGCATCTATTTTGACTCTGTATCTTGGGTGCCCTACCATATCTTGGTGCCTAGAGTCTACAGGTTAACTAATTCCCTATTTTATCAGGAAATAATTCAAATTACTCTAGATATTAATTTGATGATATCATGACTGTACTTTCTATTGTGGTTCAGATTACCTCCTTTAGTAGTCTCTTGTCCTTTCTCCTTGATTTTAACTGTGTTTGAGACATGAAACTATGTAATGCAGGGGTCACTTATTCTTCTGTCTTGTGATCATCTGTTACCTAGACTAGCAGACAACAAAGCAAAAAGTGGTAGTGCCAATCTATGAGGTGTCACTATTTATGTATAGCACCTAGCACAGTTGGGAGTATACATTATCGACATTGCTGTGGTGTGAAGGGACCTTATTGCTCCAGGCATTACACAGGCAGACAACAAAATATGGTGCCTCCCCAAAGAGCTTATGAACAAAATGTGGTTAATGATCGATTGATCTCCGCAGCAGAATCCTGTGGAACACCAGTGGATCAAAGCTGCACAAAGACACACACAATGGCACACGTTTATCTCAGTGATGTGCACACTTGTGCAGAGGCTCGGGGAAGGCTGTATTTCAGATTCCTTGGGAAGAATCTGCAAGCACTTAGTGTGAATAGGAGGACTTCGAGTGATGGAGTTAAGGACTACTTAAAGGTCAAGGGATCAGACAGAAGGGATGACTGAAAATGCGAGAGTTTGCAATAATCACCTCAGAGAGGGCTAAAAGGGTATTTTTACCCATGCTAAGGTTCTTTGCACATAAAGCCAGAGGCTGACACTTCTCTGCTGAACTGCGCAGAGGCTGCTGGGGAAGCTGCCTTGCTAGGCCTGGGTGTACCTGTTGTGCCATCGCCCTGGGGCACATGAGGAGAGGCATCGAAGGCCCAGGCAATCTTGCTTCTTAGAAACTGGTGCTGTGGGGAGGCAGGGTAGAAAGAAGGGGATAATGAATTCAAAGTAGTTAAAGAATTCTAGTGTCATGGGGACTGTGGGAGGACAAGGCTTTCAGAAAATACACATCTACTGTTGTCCAGGTGTGGATGACTGCTCAAGGCTGAGGATGGTAAGACTGAAACTCACCTTTCCCCAGGAAAGGTGCTCCAAGCCTCAAACTTTGACCTTTTAGATCAGCAGAGAGTGTAGGAGAGTATTGCAAGATGATGGAACCATACTGCATCTTTGCTTGCTTTTTTGGAGGGGGGAGGCAACGATGCAATGGCATGGAAAGAAATGCATGGAGGCAAGGTTGAAATAGTATCAAAAACTCCTGGAAAAGAGATGAAAGTGTGGGAAGTAAGGCTGACTTGCCTTGGAGAGGAGCAAAGCTGGCCATAGAAGAAGAGGCAAAGCAAGAGAGCAAGTACGGGGACAAAAATTAAAATCCTAGTCACAATAATGTGAACAGGAGGCCTTGGCCTTTGGAGAACATGTGGTGCAGGTGACCAACACCTAAGGAAAGGAATGCATTGAGGGTGTGAGCAGACCAAAGAAATTGAGTTAAAGTAGAAAGCACAGCTTGCGACTAAATTAAAATAAATATTTTGTATCTTGCATTTTTTTCTCTCCCAGATTTTACACACAGCTTTTGTAAGGACTGTAAGTATTTTGGAAGACATTGTTGGAAAAAGTAGTAATTTAAACAGGCTAAGAAATAGTTCAATGTATTTGGTGATTATTTTAACTATTTGTTTTACAGCAGAATTTGGGGAAGACTTGTAAATCCTCAACCTGCATTTCTTCTTTTAGCATGAATATGTGAAATTCTTTGTATGAATAGGACAGAGCTTAACACTTAGAGGCATAGAAAGCAGGGAATGCATACCAAAAATGCAGATTAAATAGATTCAATATGAATCAAATGGATTCAGATGTGAAATCTGCAAATGCAATCTACTGCAGTGTAAATAGGGTTTATTTCAAGTTCTATCCGAAGTTTGAACTGCACTTGAAAAAGCCTATCCTAAATAGAAATATGCATCTGTACAAAACCTCTTGCCAGAGTTTAAAAAATAATTCCAACTTAAATTAGTGCAGCTTTTAGTTATAAACAAAAGACGTATGTTAGAGTGGAAACTAATTTCTGATTTCTGCTCTTCTCATTGAGCACATAAGCCACAAGCCCACTGCTTATGGTACGAAAATCAGAGCAACAGGGACAAATTCAGAGCACAGCAGCATAGCATGGTAATTTTTTGGTCTCTGTCATGCAATATTCTACTGTAAGAACTGCAGATGCAGGGAGCCAAGAGAAGGCTCTCTCTAGCCCTTGGAGTGCAGAAAGTTAGGGCTGAAGTACATATACTGTAGTGTTGGGGAACTGAATGGGTGAGGTTGGAAGGGACCACAGTGGATCACCTGGTCCAACCTCCCTGCTCAAGCAGGGCCATGCCAGAGCACATGGCACAGGACTGGGTCCAGACAGTTCTGGAATATTTCCAGTGAGGGAAACTACACAGCCTCCCTGGGCAACCTTTTTCAGTGCTTGATCACTGCACAATGAAGAAGTTCTTCTTTTTATTCAGGTGAAACGGAATGAAATGGACAGTTTCCACCCATTGTCCCCTGTCCTATTGCTTGGCACCAAAAAGAAGAGCTTGGATCCATCCTCTGGCACCCCTCCTTATAGATTGCTAGTCTATAAACTGATAAATTTCCTTGTTCTTTCTTTTCCTCTCCCCAAAGGGTGGAAAACCATGACAAGAGACATCACCTGGATCTGCGAATTGCTTTTTTCTTCCTCTCTTGTAGACTATGGAGGCTCAGATCTTTCACTGCAAAGTCAAGAGCCGATAATCCCTTGCAGGGTCATCCAAGCTGCTGAATTGTCAGACTTTGGCTGCTCCCTCTGTTCCCATGAGCACAGGTGCCTATTCTTCTTCCTTTAGGGGATGCTCTATTTGCACAGCCTTAATCAGCAGCATATTATGGTTTTGGCCAGTGTAGGTTATGATGGTGACAAAGTATATTTATTTTTCATGTGGAATCGGCCCGTGCCTCATTGAACAATGTACAAATAAAAGATATGGAAATCAAAACTGGTTTGGCTTGCTGGCCAGCATAGACAAGAATAAAAAAAGAATGGGTGAACAATTCCAGCAGGTAATTCCCAGTCTTTGGTGGGTGCTTAATTAAACTTCCACATGTCAGAGGGAGAGAGAGCAAGACTTTTCCTAGCAGCATTGCATGCATTTGGAGAATGACGATTGTGACTTGGAAACATTAATTCTCATACAAGATGTTCTTCTTTGACATTCTGGTTTTATGAATATTAAAATCTTTATCATCTGGTCAACAACTCCTGCTATTCATTTTGGAAAAAGCTGATATTTTCATATTGTTCTCTAGATGGGGATTACAGAAATACTGTTCCATGTTCCTTCATGGGCAAGAGCATAAACAAAATAGGAAGCTGGACAAAGTTCTCTGCTATAATCAATCTTGCTCAAAACTTTAGGTGAAATAAAAGGAATGTGATTAACCATTTTTAGGTCTGACCCTGCTGAAAAGCCTCTGAGAAAAAATAAATATCTTGCTATGTGGGCAGGTTGCTTTCAGTATCTCTCTCAGGGAAAGATTTCACTTGATGACAGAATTATTATTAAATCATGTATTTGGTTGCTGGGAGTTACCTCAGACTTGAAATCCAATAGATAATAGGCTTTATGTCGCTGATGAAATAACTAAATCTGCATATATTATATCTGGAGTAAATGCAACAAGCAAAGGGAATCTACTAAATGGTTTAAAGACCTTTTCTACTTTACTTTTGGAAACAAGTGAAAAATGAAACACTTCCCAGTGCTTGGCTGAGTGCAGTGACATCATGCTTGTTAAAGGGTTTAACTCCAGCAAAACAAATAGACCAACTGCTCTGTCTCTGCTGGGGTGGAGAAGAATATCTTCGTTCCTACATGTGCTTATGGACAGTACCCATGGGATACTCTGGGGATCCTAAACTGCAAAGAATCTGAGGCACAAATCTGTGACAAATAATAAAATCTCATTTTCACATTTTGAATACCTGCTTTTCTGTTTCCAAGGTACATAATAATGCAATGTGATTGGAGTAGTGAGATCACTCTCTCTTCTCCCTAAGAAAAAGGATTATGCAAGGATATTAATCATATTAGTTGTAACAGAGGGCAGTTATCTTTTCCAATACTTGTTCCACGACATAAATAATTTTACAGGGTGTCTTCAGGAAGGATTAAAAAGTCTGCTGTTAAAGAGCAAGAAAGATATGGCCATTTTGATTTTGTCTTTACCACTGTAACTCCCACCCAAGACAAAACGTCAGCAACAAATTTATCTCTGTCTGTTGTGTCTTCTGTCCAAATCAGCTCGGGTCTCTGCTTCAGACTGTGCGGTGTTTGATAATTTGCATTTAAGTCAAAGCTCCAGTCACCTTCTGCCTGTAATAGCTGTCAAGGTGTAAAATACACAGCCTCCATGCAAGCACTTCTTAATTGGCAAATAATTCATGGTATAGGCCTTCAGCTGTGATAGCAAATCAAACTGATAACAGGAAAAATCCTGCAGAGAATGCAGTCATCATTATCTTTTAAAAATTGAAAATCTCACAAGCAGTTTCTCTTGCTGGGGGGTGGGAAGGCTCTGGCCGAGCTAAGCCCATCTCAAAATTCAAAGGAATTCTCAGGGAAAATGATTAGATGTGTAGCTTTTCCAGGCATTGCTATAATGGATTTTGTCTCAGAATAGAAAATGGAGGTCATACTGAGAAAAGGAAAATGTTTCTTTCTTTTATGTGGTCAAAAGTGGAAGCCTTCCAAATTTGGGAAAACACAGTAATAAATCTGCAGCCACCTAGAATTATGTGGTGTTACAAGTGAAGACAGCTCCAAACTTCATTCCTGCAGCAGGAACAGAACTCCGTTCCCCCACCTTGAATCCACCACAGCCTGAGCTCATCTTCATTGGCCCAAGGTGCTCTCCAATGTGGAGCCAGGCTGCCTGAGCCCTTGCCTCCCAGGGCACTGCTGCCCACAGAAGATGCTTTTGGTGCAGTCACACCACAATTCTTACAAATTAGTATTGCTTGTACTCTAATTAACATATGGGACAGTGAAATTCAGAGGTCCTGCGGGACTGCGTGGCACCTTGTGTGCTCCCGAATCCCTAGCTGTGGCAGGCAACCACACTGGTTGAGTTCAGGAGGGGAACTGACCTTAAGGTCGGTCTGATTTCTCCCCTCTCTTGATCTCCAGAAACTATTCATGTGCTTCATCTCTCTGATGGTTAAGCAGCGCCTGCTTCCCCCGATGAGGTTCCCCACTCGGTGCTGTGCACAGGCCTGGGAGGGCACCTTTGCTCCCTGGCAGCCTCTCCTTTTACAGTTCTCTCTTGCATGCTTAATGCTGTCAATTCATTGCATTTTTTCCCCCCCCTTCCCTCTTGCTTGGGGATTTTCTGCCCATTTTCTCTGTGTTGCCAAGTGGTTCTGTGTTGTAGCTTGTTAACTGCCAGTGTGTTGGTGTTGCATATGGTAAAAAAGTGTAGCTGGCAACGTAGTATCACCTCCGCAAAAGAAAAAGATGTGAAACCCTACTGAATTCAGCCCTGAAGCTGCCTTTGCTGGGACTGTCTGGGGCAGAGACCCTCTGTGGCGACAAGTTAGGGATGCTGGGCAGCCCGGTGCTCAGGGCGAGCTTCTGTGCCCTGAATGTCAGGCTCTGCCACCAGCGCTTTTAAACGTTGAGGTTAAACCCTGTTGCTGGAAATTCCCTGGGAAATGGGGGACTCCAGAGGGTGCAAAACAGGTAACGAGGGCGGAAAGCGAGCTCTGCTCCCGAGCTGGTGTGAGAGGGGAGGGAGGGACGATCGCTCGCTGCTCGGGAGGAAACAAGTCCCCTGCCAGGGAGGCCGTTCTCCCGTGCGGGGACAGCAGGGAGAGGAGGAGAAGCCTGCGGAGGAGAGGGGCTGTGGGAGGCGGGGTGAGGGGGCCCCGCGTGGCGGGCGGGGGCTGTGGCAGCGCTCGGGTGTCGTTGTCACCTCGGTCACGTGCGTGGCGAGCACCGCCGCCGTTGCACCGGGCCCCGCGGCGCGTGGGTGCCCGTGGCGAGGCGAGATGTGGGCCGGAGCCGAGCGGGGCCCAGCTGCTTCTGTTTATGCTCCACGGCACGGAGGCACACGCAGCGCGGCTCCGGCTTGCCGGGATCAGCCGTGGGCTGCTGTCCGTCGGGAGGCCGGCAGGGGCCCGGGCCGGGCCGGGCCGGGCCCGCTCGCTCTGCCCGGGCCGTGGTTAGGCCGTGGTGCCGGGCCAGGGGGGTTGTGTCACTTGGGACTCGCTGCTCCTCCTCAGAAGTGCAGCCCTCGTCCCTCCTTGCTCTGCTCCGGAGGCCCTGGCAGAGTTCAGGTTTGCTTTTTTGTCTTTTCCATCTTGAAAACAATAGTGAAATTCCTGAAAAGGGGTGAGCATGTACCTGCACGCAGGTGTGTTTAGGGAGGGAGACAACTGAAGCTGAGAAGTAAGTGGTGAAGGGAGGCAGCCTAGGGTCTGCCGGGATGGTCTCCTGCTTGCAGCAATGGTTCTTGTGAGGCCATCACAGCTTTGTGCAATTGCATCACAACACACAGTTCCACTGCATTTCTGTTTTTGAGCCACACTCCATGTCCCTGAGGACCATAAATTTTTAGTGTCGTCCCCCCCCCCCCCCAAATCTATTATGTAGGCAGTGGTTGCCAGAGCTGTGGTCTGAAGATGGTCTTGGTGGCGTCATGGTGGAAGAACAGTGTACCTGGAACGGACGTGCAAGGAGAGGGGAAGAGACCTGGTCTCTCTCAGTTCCGTCTCTCCGTTTCAATTTGAACAGGACACGTGGCTCCTGACACATGTTGTCTAACCAGCTTGGTTTTATGTGCTACTTCAGTCAGGAAATTAATCGGGCAAAAAAGATAAGGAAGCATTATGCTATTCAGAGTAAATCGCCGCATTACACAATGCTGCTCCCATTGCCTAGGTAAAGCTGTTTAAGAAAATGGGCTGGCTTGAGGGCTTCCTTCTGATTGTCTAATTAAACTTCCAACCTTTGCAATTATGAAAATAACCATGTGGTTAGAAGTACTCTTATATGCTATAGGTAACTGTTGAATTAGCTAGAAAGAGGCTAAGATGTTTGCATTGAGATCTTATTCTGAGATATCTTTTTTTAATGCACTATGTTTTTTTTTCCCCAAAGATACTATTTCAATGTAGAGTAGCACAAACTCATAAGTGCAACTGCTATGATGACTAAAACTAGAGGTCCACTTGTTGCAACTTCCTATTTGCAGCAAGACCCAGTTAAAAAAGGCCTTTGAGGAGATAACAGACCCAAACCAGTTGGGTCTTTGTAGCCCCAACAATTACTTTCCATGTTAAAATCTTTCATCCGATGACAGCCAAGCAATTGGAAGAGAATGCCTTGTGGCAGAGAGTTCCATTGGGTAACTGTGTGCTGCATTAATGCAGAAAGCATTACCTATTTTCCTGTTTTCTGGCTTGCAGACATGCTTCATGTGCTATTATACAAGAAGGTAAAGTTGTAGGGGGTTTTTTTGGTTTTTGGTTTGGTTTTTTTTTGCATCTGGGAGCATTATGGCTAATTTTTTTATTACCTACAGTTTTGAATGCAGGTAATTAATATATAACTCTCAAATACTGTTTGATTAATCTCACTTCAGTCAATCAAAGTCAAAAAACTCCCTTAGGATGGGTATGTGCCCTAGCGTCATATAATTTGCTATCTTTCCAAGACTGATATATCAATATTGGAAACAGCTGTCTGCCTGATCTCCTGGGGTACAGTACTTTCCAGGTGAAGGTGACTCCATTTTTCATAGTAGACCTGTGCGTGGTGCAAGCAGTGTGCTCTGCCTGCCACAGCTGTGAAAGTTTTCATTAGAGCAAAGCTACAGCTGCAGATATTAAAAATCTGGTCTTTGAAAGAATTGTCATTTCTCCCTTAAGCCCCTGGCCCATCACTGTGGCTAACTGCATCAGATGAAGGGCTGGTAGCAGAGGCTCTATTGTCCTGTGCATTGGAAATGGACTTGGTGCCACTCAAAGTGTTTCCTTTTAGGTTCTGTTAGCACCTTATCCTCAGCTTTTGCTGATGTGAGTGAGCACATCCCTTTGCTAGTTTACTTGTGCGCTTTTTTTTTTTTTGTCCCAGCTCTGAGATTAGCTCAGTTGGTTAGAGCATGGTGCTATTAACATCGAGGCTGTGGGTTCAACCCTGTATGGGCCATTCACTTAAGAGTGGGACTTGATGATCCTTGTGAGTTGCTTGAAACTCAGAATATTCTGTGCATCTTTTTTCCTCCTGTTTTATCTGATCCTCCTTATAAAAACAGAGCTATGTTTTGCACAGCTGGATGCGCTTTGAGAAATCTGCGGCTGCCTGAGTGCTACCTGTTTGTGTGATCAGAGGGGAGTGCTGAGCTGAAGAATAGAATATGTCTTTTGTGATTGATCTGCCAGGCGGGTTTGATAGCGCGGAAAAAAGTAGGTGTTGTACATACAGGAACGTTGGGGCTTGGACTCTGTTTTCAGTATGAAAGATGAAGTGTTGAAATTGGAAAGGAGAGAGGGCCTTTGCATAACCACGTGGTAAGTGCAGCTGAGTGACTTGTCTGGTGTGTTCGAGTGATTTTTCGGTTTCTAATGGCGGTGGTTGCAGTGGGGACTGCAGCGTGGTAGCCCGTGGAGGTACTGACAGAAGCAGGGATCTGGTGGTGAAGGTGCGATACATGTGGTATTCAGCCATCACTCAATGCTTCACATTCTTGTGAGAAATCTGCTTTAATCTGGGTCTGGTTCCAACTGGCAGTGCATAACAACAAGGCTTTCCAGCCTTCTCCTCCCCCGGGGTTTCAGTCCTTAAAGATGCAGGTTCTGATAGCATGTTTTTCTTTCTAATCCAAAATTTAGTTAAAAAATTGACAAGCACTTACACACAGCAAAATATTTAACCTTACTGCCAAGCTGGAATTAGCCTGTGAGTTACTTTCTGCTATTTCATGGTTAGCAGCGCTATTGCAATGAGAAGGCAGCATAGCTACTTCACTTCTCTTCTGTTTGCATCCAAGACTTCCATGAGGTCACCCTGTTGTCACCATGGCTTTTCTGAGATCTTTCTCTAGTAAGATTGTCAGCTATTTATTTTCTTTGTAATTTAATGCTCTCCTTCTCACAGGGTCCCAGGAAACAATTGATAAGGGGTCACAGCCCCTTGGGACACAGATGTGATCCTTCTTTTCCACTCTCAAGATGCACAACTTCCATGCAGTGGTGGTGACTGCCAGGATCCGTTCCGTGACTGAGCAGGACTACATATGGGTAGAATATGCTTTCCCTGGTTTATTTCAGGGTGACCTTTAGTGTTTTGACACCATTTTTCATATATTTAGCAGAGTGAAGATAATGTAGACTAGAGATTACGTGTCTAGATGTGTATTCCATTGCAAGCTGTTTATGCCCCTAGCCACTGAAATGGACTGTTGTCAGACTTTGTTATGTAAAGTGTACAATATTTGGTAAAAATAGGTTTTATGTGCAAAGTCAGTGCTCCAGTGCTAACTCAGGGAAAACCACTGTCTTTCTAGCTATAACAAGCAAACCAGGCTCGTTTTGCTCCAAAAGGCCAGTTTTTCATGTCCTTTTGCAGTTGATGTGGTCTATGGTTTGTTTGTGCTACAAAGAAGCCTCAGTGATTCTCTCACAGGGGTCGTTTTGGTTTTTGAGGGTTTTTTTGTGTTCAGTATAAAATAGCTCTTGTCCTTCCCTGAAGACTTTTGAATTGCCACTGACTTTGATAAGTCCCTCTTAAGATGTTAATTTGTAACACTGTAAGAAATGGAGCCTCAGTGTCTTTAAAAGTCTTGCAGAAGTTCTTGGTAAGCTGACTGTAGTAGCAAGGCTGTCCTGTGCTGGTAGCTCCCAGTAGATCTGGTGGCAGTAACATTGACTGTCTCAGTCCATCCAAGGGTGAAGGGATGAGGTTTTGGAAGGTTTTACAGGACCCCTTTGTACAACATCTTGCATTGCAGAGCCTCAGTGAGCACTGTAGTGCTCCACTCCCAAAGACCTTGTGAGCACCAGTGTTGAATAGGGCCCCGATACCAGGCATCGACCTTGGTACAGCTGGGCTCTGAGAGCATGAGGGTTTGGGTCTGTTGTGGTTTGCACATTACACTGATGCTCAATTCTTTGCTTGTCTGGAACCTAAAAATCCCACTTGTAGAAGTTGTAGTGGACAGAGTTTCTAGGTAGAGAGACTCCAGTTGACCACTGTACACTCCTCTTGAGTCTCTAGATGCATTATTTTTGCACACATTGCTTAGCTTTCTCTAAGAGAAACCAAAGACATTGGCTCTCTAAAGCACGCTCAGTGTAGGTTATTTTCCATTTACTTTAATCATATTCTCAACCCATTTAACAAACAGACAAATGTGTAATGCTTGGGGCAGACCCAGTTCGCCTGTGGGAGAAATAGTTATTTTAAATAAAAACAGTCTGATTTTTCTGGAGGTGATGAAGACCCGCAATTCTGATTGACTAGTTCACCAATAGATAAAAATCAAAATATCATCAAACTTATCTATTTACAAATTGTCCAGGAGCAGATTGTGAAATTGTCAGGTTTGTCATGTAAAGTTATTCACTAATTTCTTCAGGGAATAATTAGATCATTAGACAAATATGCCATAGGCAATCTGTGTGGGAACTTGTGTAATTAACCAATCCAAAATGAGTGATAAATTGTATATCGGTAATTTTCACACTTAGCAATTTAAGACGTGTTAAGTAGTTTTGTCATCAAGTTAAGGAACAGAAACAATACATTATGACTTATATAACTAATTAGCATTCCCGATTTTACAAACACAAACAATTTGGAATTTACCTTGGGCGACAGTTTGCTCATGTGATGTAGGAGAATATTCATGAGCGCAGAACTTTGCACTCACTTTTTGCAAATGCTTGAACGTTAAAGAGGTCATAAATCTGGTTAATCAGAAATTTGCCTTTCAATTTTAACAAATGTTCATGGTATGTTACTAAGAGAAAAAAAAAAAATCTCTTTTCTTTCCCTGATATTGGCTCAGCTTCTTGTAAAATCCTCTTGACAGCACTTACTGAATCAGAATTGTGTTGTACTAAGGAATGGGCCTGTGCATGTTTTGTAAAGTACTGGGTGATTCCTTTGTTCACTGAATTGCTGAATTTATGGTGCAATGTCAAATTATGATTTTAATTGTAAATTAACTTGGGGGGGGGGCGGGGATGGGGAGGAGGTTGAAACCAGAAAGATACAGTAATCGGAAAAGGTTAAATTCAGAATGGATGGAAGTTACCAGGAGAGGTTAGACTGTGGCCACAAGTAAACAAGAGTGGCACAAGCCTGGTAACCAAGTGGAAAGGCTGTGACTAATGTGGTGTAGAAGGTGTGTAGCAAGGAGAGGTTTTGTGCGATAAAGTGATGGAGATTTGGGGTGTATATCAGAAAGGAAGAAACTCCAGGTGTTGTATTTCTTTTAAGACCTCAGTACAGCCACCTAAGAAAGTGAGATATGTGATGATAAACTGGGGAAAACAAAGGAACTTGCTGAAGATTAACTGTATGTATGCATGTATTTATGTCTGTACCTATCTGTACATATGCACACATACCATGTGAAGAAAGATGGAGCAGGTGACTTCCCGGTCCTCTTCCATACCTGAGTTTGAGGTCCACTGACCCCACAACCCTGCAAGTGTGTTAGGCACAAAACCTAAAGTCTCCTCTCATCCTCTCCTTCTCTACGGCATCTTTTAGGTACAGAGTGAGCTCATCAGTATAATATTAGGTCAAGCACTATGCAACACCATGTATATATAATGAGGCTGTGGTGTGTGCAATCCAGGGCTACTGATGATATCAAGGTCTCTGGGAAGAACAAGCAGCTGTCTGCTTTTATACATTATGCTGATACTACAGGAACTGTGAATGGTCTCTGGTTTGCTCAGAACACGTAATTAAACACAGAGACAAATCAGTGACACTGTCCAGTTGCATCAAGTCACCAAAAAAATCCACAGAGCTACCTGACTGGAAACTCTTAAAGATCAGAGTGTTGTATTCTGCTTTTCAGCTTGAAAAACACATGTGAGTGTTCCAGCATGATTTTAGAATAAAGAGTGTTGTGTATAGACCATTAAAAATAAAATTTAAAAAAAAAGAGAAGAAATACACTGCACCACTGGAGAGTCAGCAGAGGGAGTGCGAGTTAGGAAGCCCCTCTTTTAATATCTGAATGGCTGCAGTGCTGGAGAAGGGAAGTAAGCAAAAAGATGTGTGAGCTAGAATTGTGGGAAAGAAATAGACCTAAACCAAAATCTTGATGATAAGGTGACAGCAACACCCCTTGATGAAAATTGTGATACGCTTGCCCTTGGAGGTATGTGAGCTTGATTCAATACATTTTAGAAAATGAAATAGATTTCTCAAGGTTGCCTAAGCACTTTCAGCTTCTGTGATTCTAATTATTATCTTAAAATATTTTGTGTTTGCACTCCCTGGTCCATCAAATCATAATTACATTATAATCCTTTGCCTTTCTGAATTTTTGACTCTTAAGTTTCTGCTGAAATGATATTGAGTCTCAATATTACCAAGATGGTTATGGAGTCAGGCTTAAATTGTGATCTGATTGCATTTAATGTGTGAAAAAGCCATAAGGCAAATAACAAGATTCTCAGGGCTTGAAAAGTCATGATGGTGCTTAAACGCTTTGAGCTGGCAGAGCTAGCACTACTTAAAATGACATTTAATGAGGGTGCATTTCTGGGCAAATCCGCAGAATCTATTTTACCTCTGCATCTTGTAGGGTTTTTCTTTTCAGTTGCAGAGAAAATATGTAATAAAAAAAGCCTGAAATGGCATTTTCACATTTGTGTTTAATTTGTCTGTTCCAAGAATACACAGTTATTCCCTAGAGACGTACTCTATTTTTTTGGTCGTTTCAGGACTTTTCCTTCAGCCATGCCTGTAGCTGATCATGTCTGAGACCAGCCATTTTCTTGAATTTGTTTTAAAAGGATGTCCAAGAGTGGCCCTAAAGATTAAACCAAGCTGTAGTCCTAATTAGGGAAAAAGTTCTGTTTCTCTGTCCTAGAGGTAAAAAGCAATGCCATACTAGATGGATAATATATTAAATAATTGATCATGGTTTTGTCTGGAGCTTCAGAAATTCATAGCATGTTCTTTTTTTACTTCCAAACAAATCTGCATCAGTGTAGATGATCAAAATGAAGATAAGCAGTTGTATAGGAGATACTTGTGGGCTACTTACATTTTTGCTCAGCTTTGAGTATGGTTTTTTATCTGTGAAATAATTTACTTTGAAGTATGTGCTCAGACAGAAATGCTTCTTGAGATTAAGGGGCAATGATGCTGAAAATATTGTTGGTTGGGTTTTTTTGGGGTTGTTTTTATTTAGGCACACAAAAAGCTTCAATAAAAATATCCAAGGTCCCCTCTACATTTGGCTACTAAAGAGCACTCTTTGTAGGCTGCAGAAGTGGGACTTCTAACTGTGTCTGTCTGGTATGGGCTATTGTGCTAGTATAACTCCTCAAGCATTTTCAGTTTGTTTCTTTCCAGTATTATGTTACCCAGTTTATTTTCAGTGGTGTTTTTTTTTTTTCTCCTCTCTCCCCTTCCTAAACTTCTGTCAATGTGTTATGGTAATGCAGCTCGGCTTTCCACTCATGAGGTGCCTGCATTCATTGGTGGGTGATACGAATAAGTAAAACCTGTCTCGTAGTGCGCATTCACAAGAGTGTTGAACTGAGATTACACTGACATCTGAAATTCTGGCAGTTTGTAACTCCAAGTGCTTACACTTTGTAAATCTCAATCGCGTCCTTAATGTAGATTTTGTTTCGTTTCCTGCTAAAGAGTAAAAAATGTAAATTTAGAAAGACTGTCACTCTCCCCCTTGGTCTTTGAGTGATTTAAGTCATTCCTTTGTCAACCGATCTAATGTGTTTTTGCAGCGATAATGTCTGCTTAGTCTCCAACATCTGTGTGCTGGACAAAAACTGAGTTTCCTTGATGTGCCTTGGGTGCAACTGTGTCTGCACCATAGCACAGTGACATGTAGGTAAAAGACGTGTCTTTATGCAACAGGTACAAATGAGACTGTTTTGAACTGAGCATTGTTTGAAAGCTATGATGAAAGAAACTAGTGTCAGGTGCAGGGTTATTTGATTTTATCGAAACTGTCCTCTTACTTGAAGAAACTGGAAGCACAGTGAGGCTGCGGTGCCGTAACTGGCTCTGGAGCTGTTGACTGCTGGGGAAGGTCAGGTGTGGGTGAGAGTGCTGTGACTCAGGGCTCTTGCTGGCATGGGCTGAGTCACAGCACCAAGTTCAGGTGCCTTTCTGTTGCCTGCAAAATCAGACATCTGTAAATATGGCCTCTCCTAAGGAGAGCCTGAACCATGTCCTGGGTGAATAGAGCAGAGACCTGTGAAGAGAACATTTTTTCCTGATTTATCTGAACAGACATCTCTTGCCGGTGGTTGTTCCCACTGGGACTGCAGGACACTTTAGGTTTGTTCCTGGATTGAGTTTTGACATGGCTTTAGCTCTCAAAACTGGGCATGATTGGTTTCGTTATCTTCATACTTTCTCCATAGGTATTTTTCATCTTCTTGCCTGCCTCTATGTGCATGCATTTAAAAACTTTTTATCAGCTGAAGTAGCCTTGGCATCACTGTGTGCTGCAGGCTGCCTGTAAATATGGCTTTTTTTTTTTTTTCTTTTTCTTTTTTCATTTAGAGCAGAGAGAACGAGAAAGACTTAGCTCCATGCCTCTGAGCCTGAAAGAGCCCAGAGGCTAAGCAGGTACCTGAGATACAGTTGTAACCCACTGAAGATTGGGATTTTTTTCTGCATTGTTGTTTAGTGAGGCTTGAGTTAACATTGCCGCGAGGGTCTTTCTCTGGTCTAGACCTTGGAAACAGACTGTTCCCCAGCAAGGAGCTGATGAGCCTCAACATGTCAAACCAACGACTGCCGTTTGCCCATGTACGGCATCACCTGCTAAGTAAGGAAGGGAAAGTTCCAGCTACAAAATTATATGGTTATACAAATACAAAATACTTCTTACAAAATAAGAACAACATGCCAAAATAAACCACTGCTCTCTGTAGCGGAGAAATGGAGCAGCGGCTCTTGGGCAAGATCAGGGGGTGTAGCTGCAGATGCAGAAATCAGCCTCGGTGCCGGGGAGCAGCGGTGGAGTAAGGTGGTTTCTGTTGCGCAAAGTGCATGGTCCTTAAATAAGTAAAGGGCTATGTGCCCTGCTCTCATGCCTTCCTGTGGAGAAGTTGTGGGACGTGGCCATGCTCGCTCCACTGGTTCTCTGAGCTGGCTGGTTCTCATGACACTGATGTTGCCATGGGCCCCTGGCAGGGGAAAAGCAGAGGGACTGGTGGGTGGTGGGGTCCAGACTTTGCCTGCAGCAGTGGCTTGGTACAGCTGTGGGGTGTCCACGGTGGTGCAGGAACAGAGAGTGAGAACAGGTTTTGGTTGCTGTGGGGTCCAGGGCCCTCCACATGCTGTAGCAGGGATTGGCCTCAGGCTGTGTCCAACCAGTCTGGTGCTCACTGGGGACTGTCCAGTTTTGCTCAGTTGCTTCATTTTTTTAAACTACTTTTTTTCCTTTTTCCCTTTTTAATATAGGAAATGAAACAGATAGCAATGCTGACAGTTTAAATGTAGCCAAGATCCCCTGACTCTTCCATTTAGTGTCTCCCTGTAAAAGTTTGCTTTGGGTCAATTGAAATGGACTTAATTATTCTGAATGAAAATTCATCACAAGCAAAATTGCTTCTGGCCAAACCAATGTCTTTAATTTCTTGTTATCTGAACCTTCATTAAGTTTTATTAAAAAAAAATCAAATTAAACCCCATTTTGTTGTTTAACCCTTCCCCCCCAACCCAGTACTCATTTAAAAGTCTGAGGGTGAAGCATTTTGACTTGTAGATTTTGTTCTCATTCTTTCAATAGACAGATCCAAGTTTGACATGCAATATCAAATCCTGTTGATTTTAAATAAATTGATAAATAAAATAGTTGTCAAGAATGTTGCCAAGCCTTTCTCATGTAGACTTCTGAGTGCCAGCTGCATTTGGTTCTTATTTTTAGGATTTCTCCATATTGTAACAGGTTTAAGTCCCCAAAAGGAGGACTGACATCTTGAAGACCAACATCATCATCTCTTGTTAGCTTAGGCCAAAAGACAGGGGTTGCAAGATCTCTGACTTATGTAACAACACATTTTCCTGTGTCTAATAGAAATTTTGCAATTAATTTTTAATTAACTTAAGCAAACCAAATTTTCAAGGATGCTCTGCTTTTCCTAACAAGAGGTTAAGTGGGCCACCAGAATTTCATTTAATTGGCAGCATTTTACTTCTAAGCTACTGAAGGTCACCCTACCAGCTGAACCTTACACTGCGTTTGGAGCCCATGGTGGATGGATGATCTTGCTTTAGAGCAGGGGCTGTCATGGTGATGCCACTTGCACATCCACAGCCCTCCCCACAGGGATGAGGCTGGAGGAATGCTCTTGTGTGGTTTTGCAGCCAGAGCAAAGACCCATGACCTCTGCTTTCAGTTTTGGTGTCTTTGGATTCTTCTGCCTCTAGTTGAATAAATACCTGAGAGAGTGACAGAACCTCCTGGATCTCTGTGTGTTTTACCTTCAAGATTTACACCATGGCATAAGGTATGCCATCTGTTGATCAGACCATGCAAGCTATGCCTTATGGTTTCTGGTGAAAAGTTAAACAGTGCAAGAGGAAATACCAATGGAAGCATTTGGCTAGTTTGGACAAAAAAGTATTGCATTTGCTGAGTATGTAAAAAGAATTGTTTCTTGAACTCTGACCTTGATTAAGCAAGTGTGGTTGTCTTTGGAAGCCCTACTGACACCTGTAGCCACCCACAGAATTACAAATATTTTTCC
Source organism: Acanthornis magna (assembly GCA_036785705.1). NCBI lineage: Eukaryota > Metazoa > Chordata > Aves > Passeriformes > Acanthizidae > Acanthornis > Acanthornis magna. The sequence continues at coordinate 22,153,974 of JAWUZG010000012.1, forward strand.
AGCAGAGTTTCTTCTGCTGCAGAGAGCTCAGAGGGGAGCTGGTGCTACAGTCTAGGTACATCAGCATGCTCTGCTGCTGATGCTGAAGGAAGCTGCTCGTGGCTGGCTGCAGCAGAGGTGATCCGTGGAGCAGCCAGCTGAGGGCTGCTCTCTCTCTGTCTTCTTCACCCATCAGATCATCATTTTCTGAGAATCCTTGAGCTGTTTGGCCTTGGGTCCAGGTTGTGCTTATCCTTCCTACTGGGCAGCCACAAACAAAACCATAGGGACAGTTTTTTTTCTGTCTGCAATATCAGCCTCAAGGGCCGTGGAAGAGTTTGAAAATAGGTAGAGTATGTAGCTCTGTGGATTTAAAGAATCTTAGAAAGAAAAAGGGGGCACTCCCCCCTCCTTTGAAATTAATTTTTTTTTTGCACTTTTTTCTGTCTGAGTTGGAACAGTGCTTCTTCATTGATCCGTGTGAAGATTGCTGAGCCATATAAAGACCCTGCTGTCATATTCCTGTCAGATATCCTGTTGTGTTCCTGCCCAACTAGCAAAATGTCATGCACAACACAGCCTTTCCTACACAGAATAGCCTTAGGCAAATGCACTCTACTAGTGCCTAACAACCCATGGGATCTAATCTCTGCTCCCTTACTGACTGTTCATAACCTTTCTGTGCACTTCAAGACTTTTCAGACTAATCCTTTTGCATATAATCATAGCAGATAAGAAATTGGGAAGGGAGCACTGGTCAGGGCTGGATCTGGGGATCCAAGTGTCTGCTATGGTAAACCTATATTTTCATCACTTTTCCACATTATTTTCAGGAAGCAAAGTGTCTGTGATGACTTAACCACAGGAAAAGGTTTAATGCATTCTTACTGACAAACGGGCAACAACAACCCTTTTGCTATGGACAGTGCTTCCAGTATTTGGGAGACCCTCTAAATGTGATCCCTGAAGGTGATAGCAATGGAGCAATCACACCTGGCTGTCCTCCTTAGACAGCAGATTATTTCGTGTGCTAAGATCCAAGAAGCAGCTGATAGAGGGGTTACTTGGCATTCGGTGGTGGTACAGTAGGTTCCAAATAACTGGATTTCTGTGGTCTGCCAGTGTAGGTTGATGCACCTGCACATACATGCCTTTCAAGAGCTGAGGTGGGGGAGACTTATTCTGTGGAGGTGATGATTTGGCATTTTCTATGGGATGGTCCACATGGGGGCATGTGTGCCAAAAGTCCTGTAAGGTCTTGGAATAATTGCTATTATGAAGGTCATTTTAGAGTGAAGCAGGTGCTGCAAGGTGACATTTGAGGTTGGGTGGAGTTGAGATGCCAGATTAATTGCTATAGTTAATTAAATCCACCTCTGAAAGTGGAGAGAGGTGGAGATGCTGGCTAAGGAGACTGGGAGTGCAGCAAGTGCAGCATTGCAAACTCAAGTGAGCTCCAAAATATTGGAGCTTGCTTGATACTGGTATGTCCTTCCAAAGACAAATCTCTCTCTAAAACCCAATGGTTATTTGGCCTGGATGCCTGGCAGGATGGCATTAAGCTTCATATCTTTTTATATGTGTGAATCCAGCCCAGTTTACTGTAGCTGTAAGAAAACAAATGAAGCCAATGTGTGCCTGGTGGCTGCTCACTGCAGGGACCTCTGTTGTGGCTTCAACATTGCAAACAAAACTCACTGCTGTGAGCTGGGCAACTCGGAAGAGATCAAGGCTGCAGATACCAACTTCTGCTCTCATCTCCTGTGAGGAACTTCACCCTGCAGGTCAGGGCTGGGCTGAGATGGCCTGGCAGCAAAGGTGCCTGTAGATAAAGAGATCACATTTTTCATGAGTGCTGCCAAAATAATTCCTTTCACCCCGTGATAATTCTCTAAAGTATTTTTACAGCTATAATTTAGAGAGTTGCAAACTGGGTGATTTGTGTGTCAGTAACTAATGCCCTTTGCACTGAAGTCATACCCAGCACAGCCCAGGTACTGTCAGTTCTGCTGGTGAGCTGAATGCAGGCAGCCCTGCAGCTGCTGGAGTCTCAGCAGCCTCCCCTGCTCTTCCTTAAATGAGGGACAACCACCGTGGAATTGAAGCAGGGCTGGATTGCAGGTCAGTCACTCACTCCTAGCTCTGCCCTGGGCTTTGTGGCCTGGGGGTGACTGCACAGAGGAACAGCCTGCTGGTGTGGTTGCTACCAAACCTATTTCAGTCCAGGCAAACAAACTATGCTAGAAAAAACACATTTACTTGAGCAGTCAGTGGATGGACGAGGGGTGCTGGTGCAAGCAGGTCATCTGGCTGAGCTGGAGAGAAGGTGGGACACAGCTGGAGGCAGGGTGAGGCACAGCTGACTTTGAGAAGATTCAGGGTCCTGTTTGCAAATAGGGGGCTGCTGCTTCCATTTTCTCCCTTCCTGTTGATAAACAAGTAAGTTCCCCAACCTGTCAGTTATTCCAGTGAATTACACCTGGGATTAACCTGTGCTGTTGGCTTCACTCATCTTTGTGAAAAGCAAGCAGGAGCTCTGAGGCTATCCACAAGAGCTGGAAATGAAGGATTACTGCATGCTGTGGCATATTCCAAGAGCAATGAAAGAGACTTTGCATTATTCTTTGCATGTGTAGAAACTTAGAGTAGCAAGAAGCTTGCCCTGCTTTCTCAATATACTGTAATCCCAGGGAGGTGTTTATGATAGCAGCTTTGATTGTGTGGTACCTCTGACCTCTACAGATCAGGGTGCTGGAACAGCTTCAGACCAGGATGGCTCTGCTGGTTGAGGGGAGAAGTCAGAAAGCCTGGGGACAGAGTAAGAAAAATTATTCTGTGGGACAACTCATGCCTTGAACTGATATGTTTTCTTTAGTCTTGGAAAAAAGTTCAGCAGGTTTAGCTTCTCTTTTGACACACACTCCTTAGAAAAATAAGTTCAACCAAGGGAAAGTGCACAGATACCACATTTTCAAAAGAAAATTTCCATTTCCTTCATGCATTCATGACATTTTAGTAAGGCTGTCTGAAACTGTAACTGTGCTGTTCCAGCATGAGACTCAGGACTCTATCTTGCTGTATAATCTCCATGTTTGCTCTAGGTATACCTTAGGAAATAGCCAGAGATTGGGGTCCCTGTAATGAATTACTTATGGGTCTAAATGGCAGATGTGACAAATGAAGATATAACAGACATCAGAAAAGGAGGGAGCAGCATACTGCAGCTTGTGGATTTGTGGTTTGAGTTTAGATGCACCTATATTTTATTGGGTCCTCTGTTTATACCAACACGGGAGGCCAGATTCTTGTGCCGTGTGAACGATGAGCTCAGTGCAGGGCCTGCTCTTTGATGTTGGTAGGCAGAGGGATTTCTCAGGAGCAGTTTGAATGAGGTGAGGGGCTGATGTGTGCTGACTAGAGCTTAGAAAGCTGTTCCAAGCATGAGAGAAGGTGTGGGAGATGGTGCAGAAATGCCTCTGTGATGAGGGAATGAAGGGGAATGCAAGGTCAGTGCTGCAGGACTCGCTGGGGGGTGGGTCGGGTCACATGTGGGACCGTGGGCAAATCCATTAACTGCTCTGTGCTTAAGCTTTACTGCTATAAAGTGGGAATGGTAATGCAATATCCTTGGCTCCTGTGGTAACTCACAGTTGATAACAGAGATGTCCAGAGTAAACACAGCTAAGCCTGGATCTGTTTGTGCCATTTGTTCTTTTTGATGCTTTTAGAAATCCTGCCAAAGTCAAGGGGCTATGGGAAACCAGGCTTTCTATCAGCATCTGGAGGCCAAAATCCCAGCAGAAGACCAGTTATTGTATTATTCTACTTCATTAAGTACCTCCTTGAGGGGTTAAAGTAGCCTGTGAAAATGTGTTATCATGAGCAGTGGAGTGTCTTACAGCCCTTTGGGAAAAGGGAAGATATGCTATCTATACACTTCAAGATCCATTTGTAGTGGCAGCCACATAGATTGCTCCCCCCTCCCACCCCAGGTCTCTGCTTGTTGTAGTACCTGGACACTTCAGATATTGTGGATAACTCTGCTCCACTGAGGAAGGAGTTTCCCAAGTAATGCAAGTTTTGTACTTAGTGGAAGAATCTCACACACAGCAGACCTGGACCTATATAAGTCAAAACACATATAATGTTTGACCAGGAATATATGTTGTGTTACCCATGAAGCCATAGAGGTAGAAGTAATTCCAAATTCTTGCATCCATGTAGAAAGCTGTTTTTTCTCCTAACTCCTTTACTACTGGTAGGATGTGTATGGGTTAGTGCATGCTGGGCTGTATGTTACCCTTTCCTGGTGGTTCCTGTCCTGAAATGAGCACTGCTCCATTACCATTTTTCATGGAGTTTCAAGCAATAAATGCAGGGAACTTGTTTTCAGGACAATGGAAAGTTTAAATGTGAGTTCAGGAGTTTGTAGGGTAATAGATCCTGTCCTGTCAGATTCAATACCAGAGGGTATAAAATATGTCAGATAATTCATCAGCTGTTGGGATTAGATAACATAACTTAATTAAGGTACAGTTTGGCTGAAAAACATGCATTAAGACAGGATTAATGCTGAATACCATGTAGCAACACGTAGATGTCTTTTCTAGAACAATAGAAGAATAAACAGACATCAGAATGGATAAATCTTTTCACATATTGCTAGAGATGATCAAATAACTAATGGCAAAACCTATCTTTGTTTTTTTCCATTTTTAAATCCTTCATAATCCGGTCCTCTCTTCTATTTTCAACTTGTTAGTGTTTGCCAAATTGCTTCTGAACATTTTTCAGCTGATGAGTTGCTCATGAGGGCTCTGCTCTGTAACTAGCTGGTATTTGTTCATGATGTGCTTGACTGGCTGCACTCTTATTCTTTCTGAGTAAATGGCTTAAACTTTTTGAGCACAGAGGAATAATGGAGCCACACACACTTAAACTGCGTCATTTGATGATTTATATTAAAGTCATGAAATCTTTGGGTTTGGGACTGCTTTCACAGGCAGTGACCCAGGCAATCCAAAACAGGAATAATATGATTGGACTGGTAGCAGCAGACAGATTCCATTGACTTTCCCTTCCCCCTTCCTAAGTTCTTTGTATCATTTAACTTGATGAAAAAAAGTATTTCCACTTCTGGTTCTTGTTCTTAGTGGGGTGCAACGTGTCTAAGTGTGGTGAATGACCTTTCTTCTGGGTTCCTGTGCAGATTTGGGTTGGTCACTGCCTTATTGTCTGCCCTGCTAAAGCAGCACTGGCTGATCCCCTCCAGCTGTAGAGGTGGTCCCCTCTTTACAGGCTTGTCTTGGAAGGAGTGGAGGTGGCCTGAAATGGAACTAATAGCAGAGTACAGTGGACAACTGAGATTCTTATGCTTGAGCTTGGTCCCTGGCCTCCTTTAACACTGTAGGTGCTGTGACCTGCATGACTTATCCTTGATGTACAGCGAAGGAATTGATTCTCTCCTATCTTGGAGAAGTATTACCAGGGGATGGGAAAATATTATGTGGCAGTTGGTTTAATAACAGGCTTTTTTATTTTTTTTAATGGGCAAAAGCAATTAGAACCAGAAAATGTTCTATATGCACTTCAGGATACCCAATGTTGCACTCAAAGTAGAGGTTAGCTATGGATATAAAAGGGAAGGAAAGTGCAACTTCTGCAGTAGTGAAAACTTTGAGATGGCCCAAGGAGAAAGGATATATAGGATCTCTTAGCCTGTAGGTCACCCCTGTCTTGTCATGAGGAGCAGACTAATGCGTGTGAAGAATATGCTTATTTATATCTGTGGTTTTACCAGAGGGGGTTGTCAGATTATACTTGATAAAGCTTGAAAATGTTTCTGCATTTATGGCACTGTTGATTTGCTGAAAGGAAAAACCAAGCAAATAACTGATGACTGATTTTTGCTGCCTTGTGCAAAAATATGTCTAAGTGCGTGACTTCAACAGACTTCCCTACCACTGCAAGTGAGATCAACATCAGTATTGCAGACTTTTGGGGTGAGGGAGGAACTTTGTTCAGAAGCAAGAGAAGAGGAAAATGATCATTTAAGTACATTTCAATGGGACATTACTGTATCTGCATGCATTTTTTCTTGCTTTTGTATTGACTTAGGTCCCTCACTTTGTTTATCTTTGTTCTTAGGAGGAACAAAGCAGTGATTCATCACCAATATGCAGGGATACCTCACTTTGCATTTGTATGGTATTGTCTGTCCAAGAGGCTCAAAGGCCTTTACAGACTTCAAGAGCTGTCTTCAGCTGGTATAGCAGTGTTATGCTGACACCATCTGAAAATCTGATCCTATCTCACTTCCATTTTTGTCTGTTTTTTGACTTGACATATCATAATATTATAGTTGCAAAACTAGTCCCCTGCAAACTCAAGAGCAGTATGATTTACTCATGGATGACTTCTCTAACATCGGCTTTTAGAACTGCAGAAGTACCTGATTCTTTATTCTGAGTTCCTTGTTCCTGTAGTTTTATATATCTGTACTGAAATGCACTGTTTGAGTGAGTCCAAGTTAGCAACTGATGTGAATTATTTTGTAGAGCATTTACTCTGCATTTACTGTTATTTACTATCTGTCAATCCTAGGGGGGTGTCTCATGCATTTTATGATGGTTTGTCTTGTACATTATAATTTTATGTCAGTGAAAGTTTCAAAGCTGGATGTGCATTCAGATGTAGAGAGCTGCTCAGAACTCCCCTCTGTGATTGCTTTCTGTACCGTAGCTAATTATACATTAGTTGGGAAATGTGTGCTACTCATACTGTTACAACATTCTAATGTCAAAATGTCACACTGGACCAAATGCTGCAATCCCTGTATTTCTCTGCAAGTAGCTATATTGATCTTGTCACTTCTGCAAAGAATTTAGGTGTTTGATATATACGTGTGTATGTATGTGTAAAATTTTATATTTGCATCTTATATATAATTGTTTTCACTAAAATAATATTGGCAGGTGTTGATTCAAACAACAACCTGATTTTTTTTTTTTATTAGCAGGTTTATTGGGCTTTTTGTTTGTTTTCACTCGGCCCACATTACTCTGAAAAGTTTACAGGTTTTTTGACTACTCTATTTGAATATTTATCACTTTGTGTACTTACCCTTATCTTTGGGATATTCTGGAGCTGGTCTGATGTTTCACTCTAAAAAGTAATAAGAAAACATTAGTAAGATGTATTTTTCAGATAACTATCTTTGGTATTTTTAGTTACAAATTATCTGGACCTATTCACTAACAAACATCATTTAACAGTTTTAATAATGAATATTCTTCCTTATCAATAGAAAAAGTTGAAAATCTTCATTTCTGATGAGAAGTACTTCATCTTCGTAGTTCTCGTACGTAAGAATAAACTGTAAGAACATTGAAGGCTGGTTGCTACAGGGAGGTGGTTAAATTGTCAGTAACACTGCAGAAAGAGGAGAAATAGTTTTGACTTCTTTGAGGAAGAAGCATTGTCTTGATGGGCCTCCTAATTAGCTCCTCATTAAAAAAGTCAAATTTTCCTTTGTATCTTTTGCATCTACCCAGCATTATCCCTGTCTTTTGAAACAAAACTTTATTAATACTACTGGCTGTGGGCTGCCTGCACTGATGCCGAATGAGTTTGAGTCCAAATAGTCCCTTTGGTGACTGCTGATATGTGGTTTTGCAACTAGTTTATTTTGAACCCTTAAAAACATAGCAAATACAAAATAGTCCATGTGTAAAGGTTTTCATGCATGAATGCTGTGTTAAATATTACCTGTGATTTTCAGAAATGTCTCATTACAATCTATGAGGGCTTCCAGCAAACTAGAGTCATGTGTAATGCAGTTTTTAATTCTGCACGTTTAACAAGTGTTCAAGGATTAAATCATCCTGCTCCCTGATGTGTTTTGGTGGTCTAAAACAACATGGACTAAGATTCCCCCACCTGGGCTTTACATTTCCCTGAAGTCTTATATAAGCCGTGTAATACAACGGGATGCTGTGTCACTTATTCCAAAGGTATCATCACCAGTGGAAATTTGCCAGGTGACTTCATCCTCCCACTCAGTTTTGCCTCTGTCTCATGGTTGTGTTTCGGGGAGGGAGCATACCAGCCTGTTGTCCTTGTGCACGTCGCTAAATTTTCTTTCCGTATTTCCTACTGTGGAGTCCTTGAGGATTACTTGCCCTTTTAGGAAAGCTGAAAGGCCTCCTTTCATAGCTGCTTAATTCCTATCATAAAGATACCTTTTTTTTTTTTTTTCTCTGACCCCTCAATCTTTCTTTTCTGTTCCCCTCAAGAAGGATTCCTTGGTATTTGCTTTGCTAAATATTGGATATTTCTAGCTGGGTAAAAATGTCTCCTGATTCTTTTTCCTTGTGGTCACAAATCTGTTTCTTGTATCTCCAGTTCTTGTACCATCTGTCCTTCCCCCTGCAGCATGTGTGGCTGTAATTTGGGTAACTTATTGTCCAAGAAGTCTTTGTTTTCTCAGATGCTGTGCATTAATGACGTTTGAGTTTTAGACTCTGTGTATTCTTCCTTTTAATGGATCAGGAGTTTATTTGGACCACTATCAGATTGGAAAACGTGAGCACAGCCAAGACACTACCAGAAACTCTTGCCTGCTCCTCTGCTCTTTGCTTACAGGAAACAGTGAGCCTCTCCTACCCAGGCTGTCCCCCAAACTGGGGGTTAACTGCAGCCCCTTCCCCAGAAACTCAAATAAGCTTCATTTCAAAGATTTGGTGACATCATTTTGCAGAAGTGCTGGGTGAAGCATAAGTTCATTTCCCTCGGCACCACTTCTTAATGCATTTTTGTTCATCAAGGCGTACAACTAATGTGAAGAGGCAATTCAGTCTCAGCAGTCATTCTGCTGAGGGTGAAATACTGATAGGTACTTCATTTAATAAAATAATAATGCTGTGCAGCTGTACACTGTCTCTCCCACAAGGATCTCTAGGTACCTGAAAGAGTATTAAATAATTAAGTCTGACAATACCCCTGTATTTCATTAGTTCCATTTCACAGGTGGATTAGCAGAGGTTAAGTGACTTGACCAAGGTCAGGATCAGACCATATTCCTGTGAGGAAAGCCTGTTTGGGGGATAGTTTGTATGTGGGTGGATCAGCTAGTCCTACATCGGGTTTCTGTGACAACCTGGGGTCTGTGCATGGAGGCAGAGCCAAAGCCCATGGCAGAATGGGGAGGGAACCAGGGGATCCTGGCTCTGTTTTCTTAATTTGTTTCCAAATGTCCAGGCCTAGGATAATCCATACTAAATGCGGTGACAGGACTGAAGGGTTTGATTTGCTGAAGCCACAAAAATATATAACCTGCTGCCCAAGAGACCTGTAAGCATTTATTTAATATTCACTGACATCTCCTGTCCAGTTGGCTCAGGAAGCTATATTTTTGTAAAGTTATTTTGCACCATCTGTATTGAAAATGGCAACCTGGCCAATTACAATGGATTTTAACTCTACTCTGTGAGAGAGTTTTAAAATGGAAAGAATCCAGGAGTGAGGCAGGGGGAGGAAATACCGTATCTTTCCCAAGGAAAGTCAGGGTTTGATCCTGCAGGCAGCTGAAACGTGCCAAATTAGTTGGGTGCTGAGTGTTCAGCACCTTTTCAGTGATGCTCAGGACTTTGCAGAGTCAAAGCTCTGGGCAATAAGGTTAAGCATGAACATTAATGAAATGTTATCTCTCTACCAGATGGAACTAAGTGACAAGTACTCTGGCTGTCAAGCGTAGAAAATCGTGAATCTGTCGCACATCTCCTGACAACAGCAAGGCAATCTTCTTAAAACTGACTTATGCAATAGGATTTGCTCTGTGGTGGGGTATCTCATTCATGTGGTCAGAAAGCTGACCTTTGCTGGGAACTATTTGTCCCTGCTTTTTGTTTGTTTTGTTTTTTTTTGTGGGATGCATCTAGCTTTCTGATCAGCTGCCACCTTGCAAATAATCCACTTAAAAGGATATTTTTTCAATGTTAAAATAGCTACAAGCTACGGCTCAAATTGCATAAAAATTACATGTATACTTGAAATCTTTACAACTGATGATTCCAGATAAGAGCAGGTACTCCGTTCTGATCAGCCTTCGGCTGAAAGGTGTAACCACTACCAGCCTTTTGCTGTCAATGAAACATCTTCCCTGTCTACCAGGATACAACAAAAACATTGTGTTGCCATATCAGAGCACAGCAGAACTTTCCTGGAGCCTTAAGGGATTGCCTCATATTTTACAGACTTAACTGACTGCTGATAAATGAACAAGAGCATATTTTTTTATATGTGCATACTCTACATGAATGATCATGTAGTATTAACATTTAATCCACAATTGAAATACCTGCTTTATAGAAGTGGAATGCGGAGCATATGGGAGAACACTCACATATTTGAGGTTGGAATTGAGATGAAAAGTGGGGCTAGGAAAATAAAACAAGCTTTCAAAGCGATCTCAAAATCTGAGTGCATCTCTTTGGCCTAACTTTGTAGCTGCAAGCTGACAGCAAATAAAATGAGATTGTTGAGAGGAAACTGAAGTTCCTCTGGAAGCTTGGCTTGTTGTCATTTGGAGAATAATTTTACCTTTGCCATATAATTGACCTGCTACTTCAATTCTCACCTGCTCTTGGAGAATGCCCTTGTCTGTTCCTTCAAAGAAGGGCTCATTTTATCATTAAGTTTAGATGAATGGTTGGAGCGGATTTTTTTTGGTATAAAATATTCATTATGAACAAACTGTGAACTTGTGAATATGCATGATTCCCCTTTAATCTGTTTTTTTTGAGAAACATTTCCTTTCCAAAAAAAAGGCAAAAATCGGTCTGCTCAAACTGACCAACAAGACTTAAGTATCAGTTGCCGAACAATCTGCGCACAAGCTGCCTACAGGCGTGATTATTTTTCACGTAAAGAATTTGCTGAGAAAACCACAAACATGACTGTGGACAACTTGCAATGGACTGAAACTCCCTCAGCAAGTTATGTGTTTCACTCTAGCAAGAAAACAGTCTCCAACTAATGGATGCTATATAGTTAAGAGAAAGAAACCTGCAAAAAAGAGGTTTGAAAATCCTGAGGCTATACCAGAAAACTCCTACCATACCTGGGAAGCGTGTTCGTTAGTTTCCTTTCCTTGCAAGAAGGGGAGTTGGTCATCAGGTTAATGCTTGGACTAGCGCATTTACATGGTGGCAGAGAGCAGCTACGTTCTCAAGATGTGAACATTTCTTCATCAGGTGGTTGCTGGGATGTTTTCAGAGATTGCTGCTGTTTGAGATAATGGTAGTCTGGGGGATTCCCCTGCTGTCATCCAAGGTGTTCGTGAAGCTGTGCTTTACTTCATCTTGCTCTCCTCTCATCCAGGCAATGCTGCTTGCCATGTGTCACTTTTGGGTGGCTCATCCTTTGTCCCAGTGGTGGATGATCTCAGAGTATTTGTGCGGGAAGTGGCTGTAGAGAAACCTCCAAATTTCTTATAATTCAAAATTATTCTAGGAGCTGTAGAGGAGGCAAGAAGTCACCATATTGGCACAAAAAAGCTGAAGATGATATACGTACATCTCTTTCATGCTACTCAGCAGTGCAGTTGAGGGAAAATATTGGGAAACTTGTCCTAAGTTCATCTCACAACCATATTTAGACATGGCTGTTCCACATTATAACAAGGATGGCTTTGTGGGAACTTGCTAAACACAAAACAAGTGTTGTGGTGCTTTTTTAGAAGGCCAAACTTCTGTCTGGGATGGCCAAGCCTTGGAGATGTTGACCTGCAAGTTTCTACCGTATTTTGAAGTCCATGGCTCCTAGATACATGAAAACACTCTTTGAGAGAATAGTGAAGGGAGAAGATTATAATCCACTTCCATGAATTATATCTTCATGTTACCTATTTCTTCTCCCCTAACATTTAATATGTTGTGTGATGAAGGTATGGAGGTTCTCTAGATACTGACTTGCTATAAGAAATTTCTTACTTCTCTAGGTAGTTTCAGTTGAGGCAGTGAATAAGAGTGAAATGCTCTGCTTATGCAATTGTTCCTGGTAATAAAACCTATGGTTCAAATGTATGCATATACATTAATGGAAGAAGGTTGCATTGCAAGTAGTGGCAGTTTCCACATTGGTCATAACTCACCACAGTCCCAGTTCAACAAGTTTTAATTGGTGAGATTCTAGCTTTCTCACAGGCAACTTCCAAACCATCTCATTAATTTCATTAGAAGTTTATGCTGCTAGGAGATGCTGAGCTCTTGAGAAGGTACAACCCTGAAGAAAACATTCTTCTGAATATTTAGCTTGCAGCCCTAGGTAAGCACAGGGTTAAAGATAAGTGCTCTGATATGATAGGACAAGAGATGTGTGAGAGCAAAGTCTTGTTTTCCTTCTCCACAGCAAATATGTAATTAAAAGTGACAACCAAATCAGCTGACAAAGTCTGTGATTTTGGGCAACATGGGTCAACTCAGTTATGTGGGAAATCAAAATGTTCCTTTGACTTCTGAGTGGTGGGCAGCCCTATGCCATTTCTAAAAAGCTTTGAAAGCTTTCTGGGATGTAGTCCTTCATGGTTAGGGGAAAAAGGATCTCAGGAGCAGGTCTCCATCGTGCTTGTGGGATTCAGGGTGTGCCTGTTGTCCCCACCGCACCCGTATACTCTTGCCTTAAACGTCTGTGTCATGCTTGCGATGAAGTGGGTGTCAGAGTTGGAGGAGGCAGGGATGTGCTGAAAAGTCATGTGTGTTTGTGAAGTAGATATTTAAGGGATAGAAATCTCAATTTAAAAAGGAAGGGAGAAGAGAAGACACCCTGTCTATGCTGAAACAAGGGGAGGAGATTAAAGAAAGGGTGGAATTTTACTTCCAGAGTTCATCCACCCTCTTTTTCAGGGTATGACCAGGAGCCTTGCATTTGAAAGCTGTCCAAAAACAGAAGCTGTCAAGGACTGCTGAAGCTTCATATTACTGGATTTTTGAGATGTCTCCTGTTGCTTGGTTTTGAAATGCAGCCAGTGCTGGGGTAGGTCGTGCAGTTGCAACATGCCCATCATTTTTGAGTAGAATATCAACTATGTGCTAGAGAAATTCAGGCAGAGTGGAAGCTGGCTTGGGCACCAGCGCTTGCATCTCTGGGCTCATGAAAGTGAAAAATGAAATATTTGACTATCGCAAACAGCTCCAACACAGTGATCTTCAAAAATGTGTTGTAGGAGCACTGCTTTGCCGCTGGCTGCGGAGAAAGGAGACTGCACTTCTGGAACCACCCCATCCTTTCCTTCCTCTCCCACTTGCATATTGACCTAGCTTAACTCTCTCTGGCAGGGTCAGGAAGCACATAAGTTCAGAAAGGCTACCTGCCAACTTTCATTTTTCATAGTTTAGTCATTCATGGTTTTCTGTGGAAGAAACACCCTGTTTGGTTAGGAGGTAAACTTATTTTGGCAGGGAGGTAAATTCACAATTTTCACTGTCAAATTATAGCTAAAAAGAAAGAGAAACCATTTTTGCATTCCAAGAATTAAACTCGTTAATGTATGTAGCATTACATTTTAGCAAAGTAATCACAGCTGAGCATCTAAAATGTTGTCTTGAATGCTTGAAAAATTTACTGAAAGTAGAAATGGAAAGTGATCTGCAACGTCCTTTATAAGAGAAGCTGCTAGGAATTCTCATATTGGGTCAGCAATTCAAGTTGTTAAATTTTTTTTATTTATATATGATAGATATATTGTGTGTTTGCTTGTAAGGGGAAAAAAATCTCACAGAGAAAATTTTCAGTAGCTTTCCATATTTCAAGCCCTACTGCTTCCTCAAATCGAGCATTTATGATATCCATTGTCTGAAGTTTAGGCTTCTGAAGGGCGCATGTATAAATATAATGTCATAATTCTATGATATAAATGTAAAAGTGTACATAAGTAATTCGTAGCTTTAAAAGAAGAAAAAAAAGGTGGGGAGAAGGAACAGAAAAAAGAACCCCTAGCTCCTGGTTCCTAAGCTGTTTTTGGAATTCCTGTGTGACTCCGTATAAGTTCTTACATTGAAAAGAGGTATCAGCTTTTGACCCCACCCTTAGTTTTTGGAAGTAAGGCACTGAATGTTGTACAGGTACTTTTTTGGGTTTAAATAGAAGTGTGTAATAAGCAGTACAAAAAAATTGGCAAATGTGAAGTTTCATGAGGGCTGAATTCTTAGCAGGTTTTCAGACACTAAATTGTTGGGGAATGCTCTCATTGATCCTCGATATTCTTGGACCTAAGAAGATCTGCCTAAAAAAAATGGTTTTGAGGGGTGGTTTGAGTAGGGATATGTGAGAACTCCTTAGGTTTTTGTATGCATGTGTGTGAATTATTTATCAGGGAAGTTGAAATGGATGCTTCATTTTTGTTTAGTGTAATTAAGCCCCTAATATTAATATATAATCAAACATATTGCTTAGGGGTTGACTCTTCTGATTCTCAGCCTCAGCCTGAAGATATTGTCTGTTTCTTTCCTCCTTTTTCCTCAGTAGCTTAGATAGGCATGAAAAATCTTTTGAGCTTAAATAAGAGATCTTTGTTGTTGTTGTTCTTGTATAGTTCAAAAGCAGTTAATTTTTAAGACCTCAATCTTGGCATGTGGCCACTCTCAGCTGGCAAATACACCCTCGCTATTTTTGCTGTGTGTGATTTTTAGTTCATCTGGAAGCTGCTGCCAAACAACTTTTGTCTAATTCTCCTGCCCCTTGCCTCTTCCTATTGCTCTCCAAGTGCTCTCATGTGCTTCCACCCAGTTAATGAACCATCTGTAAAATGAAGGAGTAGCTCAGTCCTTGATGTCTCTGCTGAATCCCCAGGCCATAATGGCAACTGTGGCGGCTGGTGGCTTGCAGAACCATGCCCGAGTCGGCTGCGCTGGCAGCTCCGCATTCTCCTCCGACCCACCCCGAGCAATCATCCCATGGATGGCGGAATTACAGACACTGCAAGGCTGCTCTGCTTTGGAGCTGTGCTCCCCAGCTGTAAGGTGTTCTACCTCTTCATCATTCCCCTCTGACATCCATCCATACAGGCAATTGCATCATTACAACCACATCATTTTGTCTGGCATTCAGTCTGCAGCTTGGGAGAAGATTCTTGTAGCTTCAGGTGCATGAAAGTAGGAGCTGGCGTGTTTTGTGAGCGGCAGGTGGGAGTTGTTCAGTGGGAAGGTTAGATGAGATGGTAATTGGGAGAGTCTTCAGGCTAGTTAATAGGGCAGGAAAATTTGTGTGGATTTTATTTTCTGGTTTAGAGCAGTTTAGGAAATAAAGGGAAATACCGTATCAAATTTGAAATCAAAGGTGGGAATGAGCTATCCAGAGGCAGAGAGTAAATACAAGGAGGCTGGCTTGGACGATAGAATTTAACAGTTATTATTCCAAAAGTTCCTCTTTTAAAGCAAAGGTCTTTCCATTATTACTTTTTTATTAGACCTATATTAATGCTATAAAGTCTATCTGCTGGAAATTTTCTAAATTAAACTTCTGCAGAAAATGTAAAAAATTCTTGCAAATCTTTAATCTTTTCCCCTCATCTGTCCTCTCGTTTATCAGTAACAGTGAAAAATCTGTCTGGGAAAAGATGCAGAGAAATTCTAAACAACTCTTGTTCCATCTGTAAAAGGAAATATCTCTTTGAAACACATCAAATGGCATATTCCTTTCTTGTATCATCACACTTATTGTATGTAATGTTATGGGAGTATTTTGAAAATACTCCCGTATATTAATGTAATATATCACAAATGTCTTGTTTGGTTCTACCGGCACAAGTTTGATGTGCAATTGATTCATTGCTGTGTGAATTGCTCATGTGTCCTTTTCCAGAACTGAGTGTTATCTGTGCATGGTCCACCCACGCTTCCTGGCATGCTTGGCAATGCTTACAGTCAAAGGTGACTGGAGGGCCCAAGTCCCTTTGAGACAAAAATACTGCGTAGGTGAGCGAGACAATATCCAGGAAGGGCAGAAAAGTAACCATTGAGTGACAGTGTGCATTTAAAAAAATAATAAAAGTCTTGGAATGGGGAGAGTTGAATGTCAGTGTTATTTTTGAACCCTCAGAAGGCCAGAGGAGTAAGGAATTGCAGGCACTGTCAAGGCACTGTCATGTTATGTACATTACTTATTTCTCACAAACACAGAAGGGTGAGTTTGTACTGAACTGGTTTGTACTGATTGAATTAAGCAGACAGCACTGGCAGCGTAGCCATAACTTGCTGAGAGTGAAAAAGCTGAAATTGGCAACTGCAAATTAAACACACCAAGGTTTTTGATATGGTTTTGTTTAAGATAACAAGTGAGACATCTGCAGAAACTGATGTGAATTGTCTAGATTCCCAGACACTTTTTACATCAGTCGAATTTTGGGAGTGTGTCTGTCTGCACATGTGATCTTTGCTATGAGTGTCTGGCACAACATGATCATCAGAAGCCGTCTTCATTCCATCTGCACTAGGGTCTCTGCTGATGTCATTCATTAGGAGGATTTTTTTTTTTTTTTCAGTTTTAACGGGACAACGTGGAAAGGATGGAGTTTAGTTTTGCTGTGTGTAAATCTTGAAGACTGATTGTAAGTTCCTCAGTCCCTTCCCTGCATCCAAGATGGAAGGTTATGAAAATGATGTGGGTTGCAGTATCACTGAAGCTTGCTTGATACTTGTATCTCTAATTGTCTTCTCATTGGACCTGTGTTGCCTGGTTCCTTTGCTTCTTTAGCTCTTGGCAGAGGTGGTAATGAGCTGGTTGCAGCTCAGTGCTGAGCAGGTGATAACAATGAGGATTGTTCAGGAAGAATGGGTGGGACCTTCTGCCTGCCTCAGCTTGTATGATATATGTCCTATACTATTATATGATATAAAGGCTTTCTCTCCGTCTGGAAGAGAGAAATCAAACCATTTGAAATCAGCTACTTGCTTTTAGACAAATATGTATTTGTGCATCTTTAGCTTTCTTGAACAGAAAACACACAAAGTAAAAGAGAAGGAAGAAAAAGGTTCACAGCAGATCCATCCATATATTATGCATTTTTTAAAAAAAGGTAATTTGTATCCATTTCTTCTCATCTACTGATGGCAAATAAAATATTGAGGAAAGCAATTGGAAAGAGTGAAGAATTTAGGGATCAGAAAATTGACAGGATGGGGGATGGATGAGAACAAGCAAATAGGAAAATGAAGAACATTTTTGTCTTGGGGCTTTTCCGATTTGCACTAAATATTGTATCGCCTAAGTTTGAATGAATTTTCAGTTGGGTTGTTAAACTTGGCAGTGTGGGCTGCACATTCAACAGGACAGATTTATGAATTGAACTCATGCAGGTGGTAGACCTGCGTGCCGTTAGCTATAAAGGAGCCAGCAACCTTGGTGTGAATCCCTCAGCACCTGCTCAGTTGAAGCTATGTGATAACCCCCCCAATACTCCTGATCCCTGAGGAACCTGTAAGAAAAAGGCATAACTGCTACAGCTATTGTTAATGTGTGCATTTTCTCTGTATTCAGCTTAATTCATCATTCAGTTCCCACCCCTAACTATAGATAATACATAGTACAATTGGTTTTGGTGAATCTTAACCACCTTTACAGTGCTAATAAGATCTAGGTTTCTAATTTGCCTTTTGTTGTTGTTCATTCAGTCTGCTTTAACAGTGCATTGAATCTTCCAGTATGAAAATTCAGTCTAACGCCTGTAAATTATATTAGGCTGATGGCCTGAGCTTTAGGATTAGGATGCACTCTTTTTTTTTAATGTATGTGTAATTGTACAAGGTGCTTTATTCATTCGCTGGTATTTATATGGCTTATATTTTTCCTGTATGTATTGTGCTGTTGTAATTCTTTAAAACAAACAAACAATTGTAATTTTTCTGGTCTTATCTTTTACAGTAAATCTTCTCCTTGAGGATTTTTCTGTGTTAGAAAGGACATGTCTTTTCCACTTTAATGCACTATAGCTAAATTAATAATACTCATATGAGGCTTTAGCATTTGGAAGCATGCTACATACATTAATCCTGTAAAATTCTAATCAAGTTAGTAAGTATTTTTTCCCACATTGTACAGATGAAGAAACACAGTCAAAGTAGTTAAGCTACTTGCCAAACCACACAGTGAGTTAAAGACAGAGATGTGATTGGACTTTGTGGTTCTCAATCCGTGTTCAGACTAGTAAAGTATATTGAACCTCTGGGTTCTTTTTGTAATACAATATCCAAACCCTCTTTGATTTCTTTGTGTAGAGTGAAAATGTCATTGACAGAAAGACCATTTGATTTTTCTCAGCCTTGAGAAGAATATGACTTTTTTTAGAACTGAATTTTTCATCAGAAAATTGTATGCTGACTTTTATACGTCACAAATCCCATATGGACTCCTAAATATGGAGAGAGAATAATTATGAGCCCCTTTGTACTGACTCACTTCTCTGATTTTTTTTTAAACTGCATTTTAACGATTCAAATGCTGATTGCCAATGTGGTGTATTGCTTCTGTTGTTAGATAATCTTAGCTTTTTAACTGAATATAGCCATGCACTGCCTTATGATTAATTACATGTACAACAGGTGTTGATCTTGTTGGACCAAGATTATGAAGTTCTTTGCTATCCAGGTGGTCTGTTTTAATATAAAAAGACCAGTAGCATAATGAGCAAGAAATTGAACTAACAAGCGAGGGGAAAAATACTTGAATGCATTAATCACCTTTAATAAGCTTAGCCAGCTCAGCACAGCTAATCAGCTGGGAAGTCCTTGCTTTGAAGAAGCATCAATTGTTGTATACCCAGTAGGGTAAATAAAAGATAAGCCAAGAGCGGTGGGAAGGATGTTTGTACATCTAAAAGCTTTCAAGATTTTCCAAATATAAGGCACCTGGTATGATGGTTTTTAAAGTTATATTAGTCAAAATGAAAATGCAGTTAGCTTTTGGTAATGGAGACATATGTCATTCAGATATCTCCAGACGCAGTAGCATGGTAGTAACTATTGAAAAGGGGTGTTTATTTGGAATATAGCTCATTTTAATTTTCACACTTTGAAGGGAGCAATGGGCCTAACTTAAAGCCCTCTAATGACCTCTGTTCATAAACCCTGAGCTCAGAAATTTGAGGCTAAGATATTATTCTTACTTAGAAAGATATGTGGATAAATCCTTCGCCCTCCCTCTTCCCCCCCAGTATTTTACATTTCATATACATCAATTCTTTGTATTTCAAATTCTTTGACAGTGAATGAAGTGTCTGTCTAATGCTTAGTGAACAGCCCTTTTAGCATAGCATATATAATTTTTTTTCTTTCCTTAATGCCATAAATATATTTTCTTCTCTTAACTCCTGGTTTTGCAACTCTTACCTATATGGTAGGAATGACTACACTTGTGCTGTTGTGGTGTTGTGAGCTATTGGACAGTTACAGTGTACAGAGACATAGCAAATACACCGAATCTCCAATGATGTAATCCATTTTTTTTTTTTTTTGGTGGTTGTTGGTTTGTTTTGGTTTGTTTTTTGAGAACTTTAGCAGTATTTCTGTGTTGCTGATTATTAGGACAAAATGCTCTGATTCTGCAGTTTCCAGGTTAAGACTGTATATTTCAAATCTCTTGCAGCTTTTTTCACACATATTCCCTCAACGGTTGCTCTAAGCCTGGAAAGGAGGGACAGGCAGCTCTCTCAAAACCTGTGGTGCTCAAGATACGATTTCCTCAGGTTGTTCGAGTGTCTTTTCCACCACAACTGATTACACTCTTTCTTTCTTTATTTTCTTTTCCCCCCATCCTGTAATTTTTCTCTTTGGCAGTTGAGGCATGTGGTGAATTTGGAAGCTTCCCTCCTCTATTCTGCTCTTCTTTAAAATTTTTTTTCATTGAAAAATATTTTCCCTGTTCTCGCATAATCCCAAAACAGTTAAACAGATCATCTGCAGAATTTCCAGACCAATTTAGCTTGGGGATAAAACCAAGAAAGCAGTTTCAATGTTTCTGTATGAAGTGAGAAAATAGGACTGACATGTCTGACTGCTACACAGCCATCACCTGAGCTAGAAATCCTCGTGTTCTGATATAAAGATGTTGCTGTGTGTTCTGAAGGATTTTCTTAGAGGGAAAGGGCATAAAAATTTTTAAATATAATAAAATCTATCCTGGCTGATGCTTAGAGTTAAAGTGTTGTTTAAAGTGTAACTGTGGCTGTGTTAGAGGCACTTGGGTGCAGTGAGGCACTTAGACACTTACTTGCTCTCTTGGTTTAACTTTTCCAGTATGGTGGGAATCTAACTCTGTGTGTGATCCCATCAAGGCAAAAGCAGTTACTGTTATGTTTTCTTCTCACAACTTCCGTTTGATTACTGGTGGTGGTTATATTGAACTTGGGGCATGTATGTACAAGAAACTCAGCACAGATGAAGCAGGACATTGATTCTGTAGCTGAGTGCCTGGGCATAGCCCTTCTGTAGCTAGCATGATCTGATGCTTTTGTAATTGGGGGTAGGCAACACCTAAAATACTGGCGGCATGTGGGCATGTTCAGTAGCCACTTTTTACAGAAAGCTTCTGGGTTTTTTTTGCAGCTGCCTGGCACAGAATTTGGCAGGACACATGCTGAACTGACTGAAGAGCAGGTGATCTCACCCCCATAGTATTTTCGTGTTGATGTACCTCATTCTCCAGTAATGTTGTGATTCGACTGAGGCTGTCACATATCCCTTAACATGTTCAGACGAATGTGTTCAGATTTGGCATGCCAGGCTGAGATGTGTAGCCAGGATGCTGGAGGGTGAGGAAAGCCTCCAGAAGTTGCATGTTCACTGAAATGACCATGGTGTCATTCATTTGAAACAGAGTCCTTGCAAGGCTCACCTTACTTTTCGTTTAGTAGTTTTGACAGCACTGTGACACAATCCCAAGTCTGCAGGAAGGCTGGCTGTCTCAGGGCTCTCAACCTGAGGACTTCATCTAGGGTGAGAGAGAAGCTGAGCATAAGAAACGTGAGGGGCAGTCCTGTACTTGTGTTAATGCATTTGTGCTGATGACCGTGCAAGGAATGACCTGGATGTTGTGACCACAGATGTTGCCTTCTTCAATTAGAAGCTTGGACTCTGTCCAAACTGCTGATAAATGTTGAGACTGAAAATGGCTGGTTCTTATTTTGGAATATCACCATCAAAATCCTTGATTCATAATTATGATCCTTGAGGCTGGAGTACAGCAATTCACTTTTCCGCTTGGGTAATGGGAAGGTAGGGGGAACAGCTGCTTTCCTCTTCCCTTCTCCTCTGCTGAAGGCTACACACTCTCAACAATTCTGGGTGCTTTCAGAAAGACGCACAACCCACATGCTTGCATTTGTTAACAATACTGGGATCAAGCATTCCTGTTTCCCCAAAATGGGAAAGCATGCTTCTCGTGTCATCACATATTAGTTGTGTCAGTCATATCAGCTGGGCCTTGTGTTGAGCCTCCTACCAGTCTGTAGCACTGTTTTATAGGCCTGCATTTCCTTGTACCCTGTTCAGGTAGCATAGAACAAATTTGCTGATAAAGAGCACACAGATACAACTTGTTTCAGAAATCTTGGTCCAAATCCAAAGTTAAATCCTTACGAAGTGTCTTTTCTCCAAGACTTTATTCTGGTTAGGCTCAGGCAGGATAAGTTATCTGTCCAGCACTTTACCAGAAGACATCAGAGGCTGCAGTATATTAAGAACTTGATAGTGAGTTGTATAAGGTGAGAAATTGGTACAATTAGTTTTAACAGTCAACTAGTATTACTCCAAATCTTCCAGAATAATTTCCCCTATCATTCAAGGCACTTGTTCAGTGACATGATAAAACTGAAGTTTGATTGTTCCAAATGAGTGTTACTGAAGGTGAGAGGAGAAGTGGGTGTGATAGAGTAGCCTCTATCACCCTTACCCTCTTAAGTTTCACAAGCAAAAATGACCTGCAGTCATGGATATAAATTTACCTTGTATTTCCCTTAGCAATGTTATAATCGTGAGTGTTGTACATTAAGGGAGCTGACCTTAAGCTACCTCCCTCACAGATTACTTTCCTTCCTGCAAGCTCACAGTGCTTGGGAGCATATGTGCATGCTGTCAAAGCATGATTTCAAGAGAGAAAATAAGGTTATAATGATAATTTGGGTCTTGGCTGTACTCAGATTATTTCAGTAGTGAATCCTTTTTATACTCAATTTTCATTAGATTTTTTTAATGCCCTTTTAGATGCCTAAATTGTCATCTTTATTCTACAGAATAGATGTGCAATTTGAGAGAGCTAGAAGTATCTTTCTGATTTTGCAGTGTATTATAAATCCCTTTTTCTTCCACATGTCCTGCCAAACCTGAAAGCACTGCAGCTCCGTCAACATATAGATGGATAAAACAGATTACTAAAAACTTTCTTGAGCCTCTGTACTACTTTCAGAATTGCCAGAGGTCAAGCTGACCTGTATCCTCACAAAGGAAGTTAAATAGTAAAACTTTCTTTAGTCATGCAAATAAAAGAGAACAAGGAAGTAGGAAGTGATGTTGCTCAGCAATGATGCAATCAAAAATTTAGTAGTCTCCCAATAAGTAAGTTGATACTTTGGCTCTAGTTTTTAAATAAATATGATAATTAGAAGTATGAAGGTAAAATCAAGGTGTCCAATGAGAATGAGTGTGCATAGTGAAAACTGGCACATTGATGTGGAATTATGACTGAAGAACTTAATGCACTCAAGATGCAGGCAGGAGATAGTCTACATTCCAAAAAAAATTTGAAAAATCTGGCAGTCTGCAATGGAATTCCACCAGTGAGGATTTTTAATGCATTTGTCAAACTGGTGTTGTGACTGTGGAATAGTAAATGTATTATCCATAGACATTAAGGAAATATGGAAAAATTATCCAGGCAACTACAAACTTGTTAGTCTGGCCTGAGAAGTATGCAAGACTTTGGAACAAATTCTGCGGGGAAGTATTATCAGACAAGATAGTGGAGAATGTGATAAAAATGTAGTGTACTTTTAACAAAAGATGATCATGCCAGACTAATCCTATAGTGTTCTTTGATGTGATTACTGATCTTATAGGCAAGCCGACTGTGCTAGGTTTTAGGTGTTTGTTTTTCAATGAAGCATTTAGTGAGATATTCTATGGGAATGTATTAGTTGAGGAGAAAGTAGGATTTGATACTGTAAGGCAGGTATTGTAAAAATTGTGATGGGAAGAAAAACTCATTATTGGTTCCAGGGAAATAAGTAATACTCAATTTAAGGGATGGCAGGGCAAAAAGGAGAACAAAAAAAAAGCAAAGTGCCAATGAGATACATTGCTGTCAACAATGTTGGAGGCAAAGTTGCGTGAAGCACTGTGATGTCTGGGGCGGCCTGGGTCTTGAATGACCAGGAATTTCATATTGTATGGTTGTCGTGACTTTGAGAACACCAGCATTAGCTCTTGTTGTAAACTGTGAGCTTATCAGCCAGGAACTGAGCATAGAAGTAGTAATAGTTACACATTTAGGGTGTACAACAACCACTGCAGGGCATAGCAGTTGTACAGAAGATCATTGTGAGCTACCTTGTGATCCAACCATGAAAAATGCAAACAGAGCGCAGGCAACTATTTATAGTGGAGGTATGAGCTCTTAATGCTTGTAAATAAGGCTTTGTATACACAAAATAAGATGTAACTTTTAGTCACCCATATTCAACAGAGAGTGGTTTACTGGAGCAGCTTCAAAGAAAGGTTAGCGTAGAGGACTGGGAAAATGGAGAGTCTATTTTATGAGAAGAGCTGAAAAATGTTTGGCTCTTTCAGTAAAATGAAAGCACAGAAGGGAAATAATTGCTGTCTATAAGCAAATCACATGGGTAAATAATAAAGGGGGAGGGGAAAGTTAATCCAAAGAACAGTGTTGGTAGCTAAGCAAAACATCAAGTTGGTCATAAATATGGTTAAGATTAAATGAAAAATTTCTATTCGTCAACAAAGCTGTGAAGTTCTGTAAAACCTTTCTAAAAGAACAACTAACCCAACTTTAAAGACACAGTAAAAAAAGATTATGAGTGAGATTATATGTCATGGTTGTCTGGATGATTCTGGTATTGCTATGCCTAGTGCTCATGTTATGGCTCTACCATGTAGCTGGTCTGCAGCTTGCTCTTATGTGTAGCCCCAGCACACTCTAAAGGAATTGTTGGTTGCAGCTATGAATGTAGAAACATACCCTTTTTCCGATGTTTTATAACTCTGAATAAATATTCTAGTCTGTTGACAAGAGTAACAGTCTAAATTGCATAAAATGTGTTGGGTTTTTTGTTAATACAAGACCAGGTTATAGGCTGGTGCATATTAGCAGACTTAAGTCCATGATGGAGTTAGATCTCGTTTTAAGCCTGTTGATATGGCAACCTATGGCTGAAATTGTCCAGAAGAAGTTTTCTTAGCACCTGTCTCTTTGTCTCCATATCTGTATATACTTGCTGCTAATTTTCTCTGTGTCAACAAATTCGAGGGGTTTGTGGTTGTTCTGTTTTGTTTAAAAATCTTTTGGTCCCCAAGGTGCAACATTTTTACAAGGGCATCTTATTTTTAAGAACTTAAAGCATCTGCTTTTGTGCTTAATCATAGCTTCTGTGTCATAGCTTCTGTGCTACTTTAACAAGTTGAATTTTGCTTTTTATATTGCACCAAGTGTGGTCTATGGGCTGCTTAAGAGCAGTTACACAGAAAAAACATTGTCCTTCAACATCAGCATTATTTGGAAGACTCACCTTAAAATTCGGAGCTTGCAATGCCAGATGTGGCCCCTGAAATAGGCTTTATTACCCTGATCCAGCCATGCTGGCTTCCCATTGTTCCCAACTGGACACGATTTGGAGGGTCGGGGTGGGACCTAGCGATCTCCATAAAGCAAGTGCAATTCCCCAATTCCAGCAGTAGCAGCCGCATTAATTCCAAACGTGGCTGTTGGGGCTCGGCTGGGCTGAGCCCTGCATCCCTGGCGTCATCACTTTTTTCCATCCCCAAATAGGTGATGAGTAATTGCTTGGTCTTGATTTATCATTCAGACTATAGTAGTTCTGTTACAAAGTAAACATTTTTGTTGGCTGAGTCCTAATGCAAGACCATTTCACAACCACCTCTTATTTTAGGTTTTAATTGCTGTGCTTTGCTGTCAACTGATGTCCCCCTCCCCCATGCCTGGAGCCCTCCCCGTTCCCCCCTTCTCTGGTATGGTTTTTTTTCCTGTTCCCACACTACTAATGTGATGAGCAACAGTTGCAGTATCACGGGGCCCTCTCTGACAGAGAAGAAAAAAAAGAAAAAAAAAAAAATCCCAAACACCACCTTGTTTGCTTTTAGAGCCCTCCCGCCTTTTCAGTAGGGGCTGTGTTAATCCTTGCACTATGAAGGGAAACTCCTATGTAAATCAAACCAGTGCTCAGTGCTCTCCTCCTTCCCCCTTCCAGCTCCCATATATTAAATGATTGTTCTCCTCCCTTAGAAATGACAAATGATTGGTTGCTTTGCTCTTGGCTTTCAACATATTTTCTTTATGGGCCAGAATTCTGGGGTTAATCTTGCTTCTTTCTGTTCTGTTCTGCTTCTATTCCCTCATATTATGCCATACATTCATGTGAATTTATTTTCCACCAAGATGCTCAGAATAAACCAAGGCCTTTCCTTGATTTAAAGATGCAAAAACTAATGCAACTCAACCCACAGCAGATTGCAACTATATTTTTTTCTTTTCTTTTTTTCTTTTTTTTCCTTTCCCCTAATGCTGTTTCTGTTTTTGTGCTGCATAGCCTTTTCTGGTTTAGCCTGCACTCCAAGGCTAGATTTTGATGTCAATGATTAGTATTTCTAATCGGTTGAACAAGGACAATGTCCCTTCTGCTGCGCAGAGGACACAAAGGCCCAGGCACTGATTCTGCTCCCCCTTGAAGCATTTTGGCTCCACTGGGCCCTTTCCCCCGTTGCTGTAAATCAGGGGAAATTCCACCCATCCCTGGGGTTAGAGATTAGAGCTGCAACCAATAGGGGAGCCCTGGTTCCCCAAGGTGGGCGAAGCAGAGAAGCCCATGTGCACCTCCAGCCTAGGTACTACTCTTTGCTGTGGACAGGGGCTCTGGTGGTCTCCCTTTGGTGCTGGCTCAGCAGCTGCAGATTTGCTGCGTTGGGGGAAATGACTCTGGATTTCCACCTGTAAAGCAGAATCCAGGGCTTTGTTCTGCCCTGACAAGGCAAACTTTGCTTCTGGCAGCCCGTGCCTGCTCAGCTCCTGGCGGCATCTGAGGGGCAGAGGCTGAGGGCCCCGTCCAACTTTCTTTGATATTAGTGGGAGTTTGCAGTTCTTCTGTGCCCTCAGGATGGATCCATGAAGTGGTCGTACAGGTTCAGGCTTCACTTCTTTTATTTTTCCTGAAACAGTTAGTAAGTTAATTTACATGAGATGTGCACCCTGGCAAATGCCATCTCCTAGCTATTGTTTCAGCTAAGCAGCTGTCATTTGCGTAACATTATGCATCCTTCATTGTACCATGCTAATTTTTTGAGGGGCAATTTTTCTACAATGAGCACTGCGGCTTCTAACAGAAACCTCTTTATGGCATTGGCCCCGGGGAGCTGCAAGCCCTGCCAAAGCAAACAAAGGCTTATTGCTCCAACTGGGCATGTCTGTGCCTTTAATACAGCGTGAAGTTCACAGAACACTGCATCCAATCTGCACATAGTTAACACCTGGTCCAATGCCTTCTGGCAATTAATCAAGATATCAATCAGTGGTGACAAAAATTAATAAATAACCCATGCTTGCATATTGCACATTCTCAGAACGGGAGAATTTGCATTGACACTTACAGCCCATTTACATTTTTTGACTGAGTTTTCAGTGTGTGATACTGTACAATACAATAATTACTGATGCGTATAAGTAACTGGTACCTTGGACACTTATGAAAGAGTGTTAAAAGTCATATTAGTCTATCTCGATTAAAAAAAGCTTTGACCTCATTGAATTACAGTCCCAAACTTTGATGTAGGACCACAAAACTCTACCGCTAGCAAATGCATCAATGGGGCTAGCCTAATTTTGTCTTCTTTCAAAAGCAGTGGAGTGGTTTGGGGTTGAACATGGCGTATTCTTATCTTGCTAATTAATGGGAATGTTTTCCTATACCTTAAGCTAAATTCCACTGTTACACCTTTGTTAACTCTGAACAAGTACCCAAACTTTTTCCCTTTTGAAGTAACTTGGAAGCTAGCCACAACTTCAAAGGAAGGAAGATCTGTTCCTCTCTTCATTTAGAATACATAAAAGTACTCTGAACTATGTTTAATTTATCAAAACAGAGGCTTCACTTTGCAAATATAGGTGCACAGTCATTTGTACTGGCCACGCGAAGGTGTTATCTAAGGAGTGGCTTTCTTCCCTGAAAATAGAAATCACTTGGTCGGATATGAACAAAGGTATCCTCTCTTTTGTAAACGCTGGTACTTGTTCTCTAGTGATGCAAGAAAATATTCCTGGCAAAGAATGAAGCAAGTAGCTTTTGTTATCCTACGGAGTCCTCTACTACAATGGTCAGAAATGGTAATTATAAATCCCCGTCACAAACTCCTTTGCAGCCCGAGAGGCCGTGCCTGTACGGACCTGGAGTTCAGTATTTGCTGCTGCTTTTAGGTCAGGGTTGAAGCTCATTAGCGGTGCGGGGTGGGGAGTTTGTTGTGCTTTCACAGCATGTTTCTGTCCTACCTGCTCTGTGTATGAGCAGAGCTCTCCTTGGGTGTCAAATGGGGTAATTAAACTCTCTGATGAATGTCATAGCTTTGAAAGAGAGGGTCATGCATGGCCAGGTAGAGCCAGGAGCAGGCAAGGAGTTGTACCCTGTACTGACCTACTGCACTGCCCTGCTCTCTCTTGAGCAATATTTTGGTTATTGTACCCACACTGGGCAGTGGCTTTCCAATGTGAGCAAATACAGCCTTGGAAATGGCAGTTTTGGTGGGTCCCAGTGTAAGTGTGAAATCCTGTCAGGACCTGTTAGAACTGAGTAAATGTAACAGTTTCATAATAGTCTAATACATGAAACAAGAACATACTTCTGCCACCTGAACCCAAACTATGGTATTTCTAAAAGGTAACTTCTGAAATACTTCTGGTTTGGCTTCTGAATTATTTGGAGTATAACAGTGCCTATGAACTTCATGATTTAAATACTTTTCAGAACAAGGAGACAAGAACATTTAAATTAGCTTAGTAGAAAGGCATTTAACATAAAGAGAGCAATAAAAATACATCACCTGTCACATGTGATCTTTATATGACCTTAGCCACAGAACAATAAATATTACATAACCACACTAAAAGCAGTTTTTAACATCATATATTTATATTTAATAAGTCGTGATTTTCTTTCCTTCAAGATGCAATTTTGATGAGACACTTTAAGTGTGTGATCTAAAGGCAAAAACTTTGTGACTGGTTATGTAATGCTTCTAGTGGGGCATCATTTAAAGACTGTTTGAATGAAAACACAGTCACTTCATTTTGCTGTGTGTCTTGCCAATCTAACAGAGCAGTAACAATACAGTCCTTTTTAATACAGTATTATGCTTTCTACCTTTTTTTGTGCTTGACTGTTAAGCGATTCTTCACCTAGATGCTTAAAATTACACTTGCTGAATATTGCATAGTTCAAGTGATCAGTTGCTATCCCCAATTATCAGTTTAACTGTTAGATTTGCACTTGTAGTCTATAAAAGAAAAAAAATTGCAAGCTAGTTAGACTTTAATTATCCCTTTTAAATTAACTATGTGAGATTCAGGTTGCAGTATAAAAATGTAACAAGGGAAATCAAAGTATCCTCCTTTAAATTAAATTGGCTTTTAATTAGATGAGAAAGCCAAATACTACAACTCTAATTATTTTTTACTGAAGGAAGACTGATTTTTTTACATGTGCTGCCCTGTCTTACTAAGTTTTTTTGGGGGGCAGTACCTATTAAAAATAGATTTGTATAAAGAGAAAGCTGATAGTACGTGCTGTACAACTATAGGTAAGAAATATTCAAAGCCTAAAAAAAAAAAAAAATATATATTTTTTGACCCATATAAGTTTCTTTCAAATTTTCTAGATTTTTAAACTGGCCATTTTTTAGATTAATGTTGTCTGTCCTTAGATAATGCCCATAAATATGTAATATATAATGAGTTCATTAATCCAACTGGGGAAAGGACCAGGTTTGCCCCTTCTTTCCTCAACAAGTTATAACTATTCTGCGCAATCAGCCTTTAGGCACTAGTCAGCTGAAATGGAAAAAATATTTAATAACAGAAGCTCAATAGCCTGCAGATCTCTGATGTCTGAGATGACTTCAACTCTTGTGATGAGCTACATTTAAGCTAAGAAATATGATTTAATTCCACTTCAAAAGTATAGTGAAATCTTTGATATATGGTCTGTGGCCTATTAAGCTTGATCCTGGCTTGACCTCTTAAAGGAAGAAAAGCTTTGTTTCTTTTTAAAATGCACTACCAAACAAAGCAGAAATTTCTATGTGGGTTCCAGTAGTTACAGCTTCAAAAATGAAAAGCATTTAAATACAGGCTTTACTTAAGTATTTCCACTGTCTTATTGACTTCACGGTCTAGATACTTCTTTCTTGCCTGTTGGAAAACATTGACCTCAAACTTGCTCCTTGCATTGGAGTTCCCTGATTGACTTCAGAGGACGTTACTTGAATGAAGCCATCTGAACTATGCTTGCTAGAAGAGGTCAAATAAAATAAACCTGGATGTGACTAAATTAAACTCTTAGCCATTTAAATTAAACTCTTAGCCATTAAATGCTCTCACGTGCAGAGAAAGGGGCAGTAGCTATGCCAGAGGGACTAAGCCAGAAGGACTAATGGAGAGAAAATATATTCAGCATATAGGCTAAGTGATCAGTGAAGGGTTGGGTGTATGTTCAGCAAGGGACATTCTGTAATATACTGAAGGTCTCCTCCTTTGTCTTTGAAAGAATATGACTGAGGGGCTGGAAGAGATATCTATTGCATCTCTGAATTTTGTTTCCTGTTTTAGAGATAACCACATCTATTTATCACACCGTAAGAAAAAAAAAGTTAGTCCTTTCCTCCTGCCTTGTAGTGATGGGCTGTCACACCTGGTTACCTTCCACTCACAGCTGATATGAATTCATGACACATTCCCACCCAGTTCTCATGTACTAGTTTTTCATTTGACTAAATAACATTTCTTCCACCATGCTGCTTTATCCCTGTGATCCATCTCTAAAGAGCAATCATAACCTTTCTAGCCAATGTTTTGATAGGCTTGCCGTACTCCACTGTTTGAGAGTCCTGCACAGCCATCCGCAAGGTTGTTCTTTAAAGCCTTCCCAGTAATCTGGGAATCCCATGGTAAAAGGCACTTCATTGCTTATCACCTTGATCCTGGGTGGCTATAGGGTGGAGTGAAGGGACTTGTCTGGTTAGAAGAACTATTATGTGGTATGAAGGTCATCACAGATACTGTAATTACAAAGGAATGGGAGATTTGATCAGGTAGGTAGAGTTGGGTATGGGACGATCTCAGAACTGCTTGGTGACTTTTGTTTGGATGCAAAGTAATTGAGAATAGCTGAGAAGAAACCTTTGGTCCTGGTGTATGTTGACATTGGTGTAGGAGAGTTTTAGAGAGTGAACTTATGAATGCTTCAACAGAAGATCTCTCTTTGATGGTTTTCTCTGGATGTTTCCCAGTGTTATGTGATGCAGGGAAGTTAAGGTAATCTCAGGTTCTCCCAAGTGTAGCCAAAGAGGTGTAGTAGAGGAGAGAGAAGTTCAGCTTGGTTAGGTGTTTGTAGACATCTTGAGGAAGAGAAGATAGTGCAGGAAAGATGGGTGGGGCATCAATCAAAACAAAACCTACTTCAGGGCATACAGGAAAAAGAAATAATGATAATTAATCTAGAGAAACTGATGGGAAGTGAAGAACTTGCAAATCAAAGACATCTGCTAAAGATGCGGGTAAAGCAAAGAATTACAATAGAGGGTGGGATACAAATTTTAATCGAATTAAGGGGGAAAAGGGATGTGGCAATACATTATGTGAGGTCAGTGGCATGTGAGGTTAAGTTAGTGAAAACCAGGCAGGACCAGAGAGGTTGGAAAGCAAAGTTGTGCTTGATGGTCTTCCACAAACCTTCATAAGAGGAAAGGTTTAGAAGGAGCCTAAAACTCTGGATTGTATATGGACATAATCGTAACCTGGACCTTTGCATATAAACCTGATTTCTGATTTACTGGGCTCTACTAGGTAAAAGAGGGCTACAAAAAGTTGGTCCAGGAAGGCTACAAAAAGTTGGTCCAAGACAGTTAAACAAAAGTATATTTTATCTGCTGCCATTCAGAGTAATTAAAGTGGCAAGAGGATCTAGTTTATGGAAGCAGTTTCTTGACATTGTATATGTGTTTTTTAAAGCAGCACATTTTAATGAATCTAGATGGTTCTTCACTCAGTGTTATGAGAAATGCAGCATTTTAGTCACGAAGTGATGGTAACTGAACGAGAAGTATCAGAACTCTTCCGAATTCCCTTCAGTGTATAAAGGCAAAGTAGGGAGTGACAGTGATGCAAAAATTGAGGAAAAACTGTATCAGTTAAATGTAGTAGTTGAGACAAAACTGTACCTTAAAGGGAATGAAATCTTTTCAGGTACCATGAAAAATGCTTTAAAACATGTTTCAAAAGACACGTATTGTTTTCTTGGCTCCAAGGTCAGTTAGGTGAGAGAAAGCAAACAATTGGATTTGAGGGCCCATTTCAGCAGAAGAAAGTATCAAGTTTGATTTAGCTCCTGTGTTACTTAACATGCTAGTGGTCTGCAAAATGTGTGGGGAAAGAGGGAGGTAGCAGCATTTCCCATCTGACGCAAATGTGGTGAGTGCTTTCTTTAAAGTAATGAGGTGGGGAAGGTGGGCAGCAATGTTTACACATGGATCTCTCTGCAGTTTTTCTGCTTTGCACTTAGATCTTACACAGGAGCTTCTGCAGAACAACACTGAGTCTTCTCCTACCATGGTGAAACACAATGCTGACTGGTGGAATGGTTATATTGATTTGTTTTGGTGCTGGGTAGGTTATATTTATTTTCTAGAATCTCATTAATTTTCTTAGGCTAGAAAGTATTGCTTAAAATATTTTTGTATTCTACTGGAGCAGGAGGTCCCAAGTAGGTTAAAAATTTATATGAAATCTAAATTGTACAGGGACTTATTCTTGCACCAGTGAAGCTGAGGCAAAATTTTCTTCAATCATAACAGCAACAGGTTCAAGACCTTATATTAGTCACCTTTTAAGTCAATTGATGTGGTTAGAAATTGCTTGTATGCTTTTTCTTCTTCTTTCAAACAAGTAACAAAAGCTGAATTAGGCTGCAGTGATGAAATCTGAATCATTTCCTCCTCAGACTAAACTTGCTAAACTGGTACAATCTGGAGAATGATGTAATGAGGAAAAAACCTGTTGTTTGTCTCTTGATACCATTCTTGAAAAAATCATTGCTACGTAATACAAATATAGTCATCACCTTTTATATCCTTTCACCATTGCTGATACTGGAACCCTTCCAAATAAGTAGCATTCCAAAATTGGCTGTAGCCCTCTTCATAGTTTACCTACTTAATTATAGGTTAAACTGGCTTATTTTTATTTTTTTTCTCCTGCTTTTAAATAAAGCTCTACAGTTTAAAAGGTTGTTTCAACAAGCTGTATAACAATATTTTCATTCATTGTTATAATAGAAATATCTATCTTTAATCTCATTTTTACATTGATTCAGAGCTCCATAGTATCTTGGCTAGACTTCCTTTAGTCACGTATTGCTACAGTTTTGATGCTAAAATAAGAAACTGAGGAACTTGAATTATTCATGGGAGACTCCATTTAGGACTCACAGCTAAAACACACGGGAGTGTAAAAGTTCAGAGGTGGTGTTTTTTGGTTTTTGTTTGTTTTGTTTGATTTTATTTATTTTTTTTTTATTAAAAGACAACAACTTTAACCAGCTGGGTAACCTGTGGTAAGCTATAAATTGTAGATGTCTTTGACAAAGATGACAGAGATGAGCCAATGTTGTATAAACTGAATACTCAAGTTCTTAAACTGTCTGGCACACATGCTTTCCCAGAAAAGTAATCAGCTTAAGGAATGAATTCTTTATTTCTGTTCGGCAATTCTACCGTGATTGCCAAACTTATTTATCAGAAAATTAAGAGGGCTTGAGGCAAGATAATTTATATTATTTTAAAGCATGAACTCAAAATTAAAATCTTCTGTAAGTTTTACACAATGACAATTTAACTTTATGATGCGAATTTGTTATGTAACACCAGCCTTACACAGGCATTGCATTGCAGAAGTGATGAATTGCTTCAAAAGAGGAAAGGTAGCCTCCTGCATTTAGAGCTCAGCAGCAGGGGTCAGGAGATGCTAGTTCTGTTTCTTATCCTGCCTCTGATTTGATATATCACCATGGGAAAGTTTTTGAAAGAGACACTGGCCTTGATCCTGGAATAGGTGCTTTATGGGTAATCCTCTGAACAAACACTGCTTCTGTGCCTTTCTGACTCTAACAGAGGCTCCTATTCAAATGGAGCTCATTGGAGGAGTAGGGTGATGGTGAAGATACCCTCTTTGCACAGATGGGAGAAAAATCATAATACTTCCTTATGTCGCTGGGGAATTCGCTTTAGAGTATTCTGAGGTCTCGAATGGGAGAGGCTTGTAAAGTGACAATAATAGATTTTAACTGAAGAGCAATCTCTGGTGTCAGAAATGTGAATAGACCTTATCAAGGTGCATGAAATGCCATGTAGGAGTTTCTTGTGTAAGCTCTTCATAGGGAGAGATTTCTGGAGAATAATTAATTGTAGGTAACTAGAATATTCTATAGAGCTAGGATGATATAAAGCAGAAATGGGTGAGCAATTACAACAGATAAAATAATGGGAATAGAGAGACTGTTGTGGGAAGTGGTAAAGTGTCAATCTTGCCTACAATAGAGAGACAGCAGCTTGTTACTTAAAGACAAAACAGACAGGGGTTTTTTTGTTTGTTTTGTGTTTTTTGTTTGTTTGTTTGTGGGTTTGTTTTTTGTTTTTTGGGGTTTTTTTGTGAATCCACTGCTCAATTTGGCATTAGTGTGAACTTCAGGGGGGGAGGGGGGAAGGGGCTGTGTTTGGTTGTTGCTTTTTTTTTTTTCCTACGTCTTCTCTTGGATGTTCCAAGTCTTGCAAAGGTAAAGGAAGCTCTAACTGAAGAATTAAATTTTGGACTCACAAAACTCTTAGAGCTTATGGTCAAGTAATTTGAACGGATGCAGAACTGAAACATAACACGTTGTTAGACGTACTTTGTGTGCTGTTCTTGAGAGAATTATCCAAAGGTGCTTTACCTCCTGAAGGCCTGATTCATTCCAGCAACAGGTTCATGCCGTAGATGTTTTGCATATATCACCATCATATGGTTGAGCATTCAGCTAAATCTATGTAATTGCTTCATACAACAGGAAAGAATTCTGCTCATTCAGTCATGAATAGCACATATGCAAAGTCTTTCTTGGGAAAGGGTGATCAGCTAATCTGACTTTCTGCATGGCACAAGCTGTCGGGTGTCACTGTAATAATTATATTCTGCATTAGTCTAGTGTGCTGTGGTACCAGTTGAGGAGTCATGGTGACGTTGGAGCACATCTTTCAGAGAAATATCAACCGTTGCAGTTGCAAGTTGTTCCAATGGTTTAAAACTGGCACTGCTTTTCTAGACTGAAGTTGTCTGACGCTTACAGGGCTGAGTGTCAAACATTTGTGAGATGCGGAGTTTTTCGAAATAGCTTTTTATGCCAATGAAAAGTTGAGAATAATAATTTTCAGGAATTTATGGAGGAAGGAGTTGGGGAAGGAATGAAACAAGGACAGATCACATCTTTACTTCTTGTCCCCAGTGTCTGTGAAGACTAGATGTCCTAGTGACTAGGGCATAAACCCAGGATTTAAGATACTCTGATGCAATTCCTTGTTGGGCAAGAGTTAAAACAGGAATTTGAAACTTGCTGGCTATTTGGGGCACTCCAGAACAGAACTGAACCATTCACTGTGTATTTGAGAAAAACATATAAAATTAATTGCTGAGTAACTTGATGATATATTGGCAACAAACTTTTTTTATACCACACTCTAGAATATTTTGCTAATGTGTTCAGAGGCTTTTACATAATCTTTTTTTGTTTTATTTTCTAAAGGTGGGCAAAAAAAGGAAATATTGTTATCATTACTTCTGCATTTCCCATGGCCCCAAAACCCAACTAATGACCAGTCTTGACAAGTTCATTTCTGTGGAAGACATTCTCTTACTTCCAATTCACTACCACCCACAGATGACACTTTACAAAATGTCACTGTTACATAATTGATAATCACTCAACAACTGAGAAAATGGAACTTGGAAAGAGGCAACATTTCTGTGTCCAGAGAGGAAATTCTCTTTCAGCTACTCCATCCCGGAGTGGATAAAGGTGAGTGTTCTACAAGTTAGGAAAAAGACCCTTTTTTCATTGAGACATCTTTCTAAAATAATGACCATTAAATTAAAAAAAAAAAAAAAAAAAGAAAAAAAAAAAGAAAAACTGAGAAAGAAATACCTATTTAATACTTATTAAATAAAGTGATGGTCATCTCAAATGAATCTTGCCTTCTGGAGAACAAAGACCTTAAGAAAATCCAAAGCAAGCACTCCCTCACAGGGGATGCAATATGCTGAAGGGGAATCTTGACAGATTTCAGTGGTGTATTAAAGCTGGGACACTGGAGACAGGAAGTGTGAAAGATATGTTTTTCCCTCAGGTATTATATCTGGATAGTTCCACTCTAACTGGACAGTCATTATAATAGTACAATCAATCCTATTGGATTCCTAGGCGAAGGGTGCAGTTTTTAATAAACCCATCTCTTAAGGCTCAATCTTTTATCTGCTGTACAGAATAACACATCTGGCACTTTCCCCCACCCCCATCTCTGGGTAAGACTGTTAAAAGCACGTTGGAATGGAAGATACAATTTCTTTAGTGTGCGATGTATACACCCGATATCAATTAAATCAGTGGCTCACCTGCTGCCATTCACAGGAAGCCTGGTGGCAGCCTGAGAAGGCCGCAGTAGTAGCACAGAAAAGCAGTGTGTGTGTGCAGTGTTTCTGGTTGCCCTGCGAGTGAGCCGTTCGCTGGTGTGCCATGAGCGGCAGCACCAATGCAAGAGAAGGGGCCCAGTTTGCACCCCAGAAGTACGAGTGACAAGTACTACTGTAATTAAGGAAGGTACTTACATAGCACTTTTACACTGATATTTCCAAACTGGCATCTACATGCACTTCCAATTCCTCTCATTTATTATTGAGGCTCCTCACAGCAGTGTACGGATTCCTTCCACTTCCCCCTGTGCTTGCATTCGTCATATGCATGACACCTTGGAACTGGTGTATGCATCCGTGATTTGTGCTGTGATTAACACATTATCAGCTTCCCCTTTCTTGTTAGCTAAAAATAGTCCTGGCTATCCCTGCTAGTCTGTCGCTCAGGTGATGGAGATGGAGGCTGCAGGAACCTTCTGTAGCATTTGGCAGTCAGGTCCATCTCTCTCATGCGTTTCCCAGATCTTTCCTTGATCTCCTGGCATGGGTAATGGTTCAGTGTTATTTTTTGATGTCTCTTGCTCAAAGAATTGGAAGAATTTCCAAAACCTACATTTAGAGCCTACCTTTTCTTCCCTTTCTGATGCTTTCATGAGCACCAGCAGTCTCTCTCTGTCCGTTTCCCTGCTTGATCCCCACACAAGGCAAGTGCGGCTCAGTCCTTTCTTCCTGCAATGCTGCCTGTTGTGGTTGCACCACACAATTTTACAAACAAAACAGAAATAAAAAAACCCCAAAAGAGTAAAAGCACCAAAAGGAGTGCTTGTCATCTTGTATGACTCAAAAAGGCCCAACAATATTTTTCTGAAACTTTCCTGGGATATTCAGCCATAGGGTATATGCAAGCAGAGGAAGGTTTGGGAAGTAATGTATTTTGGTTTCAGGTTTAACTCGTATTTTAATACCCATTCTGGAAACAGAACTTCAGGTTGGTGCAAATATGAGGAGATTAAAATATCAGAGATCAAATTAGCCTCAGAATTAAAATCTGCCTATGTGCATCTCTTTCCTTACCCCAGGCACTTGCCTCTTGAAGCTTCAAAATCTTGAACTATTTGCAGAACTGAGCACTATAGAGAAATGAATGCCTATGGTACAGAAATATGAATTCCTGCCACTTCTGTTCCATGCTGTTTGCTGTCTCCAGAGTAAAAGCTTCTATTTCAGAGCTGTGTCAAGAACCATGAAGCGTTATAGCCTGACCAAGCATCGACCTAGCACTAAGCAAACTCCTAAACCCTGGAGACAAGTCAGTGGAGAGATTGAATAAACTTCTTTTAAAAATGCTGTCTCTAAACAGTGGCAACAGTAGCATAATTTTGTTGCTCCTCAGGTTTTCTTTGATTTCTGACTTATTTTAACCTTGCATATTTTTTAAGCAATTTACGCATTCTATTTTAGTAATTTTGTGCCTTCATGAAGAATTATATGTAGTCCTCCACTTGATAATGTTTCTAAACCTTCCAAAAAACTGGGTGTTTAATCCTTTGACTTTGTATTCCATTGTCTTATCTACTCCATCCCAGAATCCCCTGCCCTTCTTTCAGCTAAGAGAAAAAAAAAGCATTCAGACCTATTTCTGAAGCCTGTAGGAATAGGAATTGAGCATGAATAAATTAACCAACTGATTGTTTGAACACACATTAATATGATGCTAGGTGTCTATATTTACACGTATATAGAAAGCCTTAATGTCTGTGAGCAGAATAGCTGCAGCTACTTCTACTTAATCTTGCAGTTACTGAATTAGAAATGTCCAATTTCTATGATGCTTCAAAGGGAGGTAGTTACTGTAAGTGTCCCAGCTGAGGTACCTTCCTACAATCCTCCTCAAATTCTTTTCCTGCTGTTTGTGGCTCAAATATTGCCGTGAATGCGTAGCAGGTGGCAGCCTAAGGTTTAATATTCAGAGGTTTTTAAGACTGCAAAAGGTCACTGTTGCAGTGTGATCTGACCCTTTGCATGCAAAGTCCGTGGGATGGCATCTAGTTCAATAACTAGAGGAATTAGAACATCAGTTTTGGAAAAAAAATGCTTAAACTTGATAATTGTTATTGAAAACAACGAGATGTGTTGCTTGTTACCTGATGTTTTACACTGATGTTTTGGGACAATATCTGTTTTTTGAAGTCTTGTACGAGGAGGGAGGAATCTTGGCATTGCTGCAAACTGACTCAGGGGAAGGTCCTCTGCCCTGGCAAAGCTGGTGTGGGGAGACAGTGCACTGACAAGGGAATGCGAGTTTTTCTGTATGTGCAAAGTCTTCCCAGCCACTTGGCATTTGTTACAAATGTGTGTTTGAAAGCTGTTTCAGATGTTTCAGTCCCTTTTCTCCTCTTTATCTTTAGGTTCAATCCTCATTTCCCCTTGTCAGTGCAGTATCCAGAACACTTGCAGACAGCCACTGGGAAGTGTGACTGTTCTTGCATTTTTACTTTTTTCTTTTTTTTTCTCTAGAAGGAAAACAATGCAACTTCCTAAAGCATACATTTAATTTATGGGTACTGTGCCTTATTTGTAATTTAAAGGAAGATGAAATAAGAATAATTGTGCTTGACATAAAAAATGGTGTGCTTTGAAACAGTTTTCCTGAGTTTGGGATGTGCCAGGTGCAGATGTGTGTGACAGGGAAGGCAAATCCCAGGTTTTGGGGTAGATTTGAAATGAGCATTATGTACAGACAGAACCTTGGAATAGTGATTTTCTTCTGTTTGCGCTTCCTTTGGGACCTGGCTTGAACAAATATGTAAGACCCTGAAAACTTTCAAATAAGGTTAAATGCATGTAATCTTATGCTCCAGGGATGAGTGGAATTAGTTGTGCAAGTAGGGTTTTTTTCTTTTCTTTTTTTCCCTTCGTTTTTACTTCAGAACACTTTGAGTTGTGGCCATGTGTGGGTGTATGTCATTGGACTACAGGGCTGTTTATAGTCGGTGTGTATTGTAGGTCTGTGGGCCATATCTACATTTAGAGTCAGTGCCACATGGCAGAGCTGGCTCCCACCAAGCAATCTGGCTGAATCTGATTAAACAATCCAGATATTTTTCACGCCTTATATGTCCCCACCAGCCAGACAGGTTTATCGTATAGCAGTTCACTAATGCCCCCAGGAAATCACTTGCTACTACTAAAACATATTTTGCATCCAACTTCAGTCTGTTGGGTGTGCAGTTTTGTTATGGAAATGAAAATTTTAATAGCTAGTGAATGGGTCCCTCCACTCTCTGTCATGGAAAGCAACCATGATAACTTCATGAGGTAAAGTTTCACTTTGGGCATGGGGGAGCACCACTTTTGACGTCCCCGAGCAACAAAAGGCTCCGCAGGGCAGCATGTATCACACAGGGAGAACAGGAAAACGGCTAATCCCAGCCAGATCCCATTGCGGAACATCTTACTATCTGGCTAATCAGGATAAGTGCTGAAAAGCTCTGAGTGTGATGTCAGATTTATTTCACGATGAACAGGGAAGATCTCTTGATCCTCAAACACTTCAAGTAAAAGTTAAAAGGGGGGGTGTGAGGTGCGGGGGAGGAGGCGGAAAAAAGATATTGCGCTTTTTTTCTTTTTTTTTCCAAGTGTGATGAACTGTTTTCTCCTCTAAGTGTTTTAAATAGCGGCAGTGTGAAAATTACATTTGCTTTGAATAATTGCTAGCGTTTTTCCCATTGCAGTCCTTCTATCTGGAAGCTTTGTATCTAATATTGCTCTTGCCTGAAACTCGGAGGAGCAGTGTGAATGGAGCGGCAGGTCCATTTTTAAAACAAAAAATATTTTATAATATTTTATTTGCTCAACAGTTCTATGCTGTGGCAACACAGGCTTACGCAGCACTTTATAAGCGTAGGCCCCGGTCCAACAAAGGCTTATATCGCGTATGTTTAACTTTACGCTGACTCCAAAGGGAATATCATGTGTGATACGGACTGTAGGTAAGGCCCATTTCCTGCCCTGAGCAGCTTGCGAGTGAAATAAGACAAGACCCAGAACAACCATGCAAGAGTAGGAGTCTTGAACAGGGAAAAGATCCAGGGGAAAAAGCCCCACTTGGAGGGACTTTTAAAGAGGGAGGAGGGAAAAAAAATGGATTTTTCATATTGTGGGTCAAGGGCAGTGAGAGGGAGAGCTCAAGGGTGGCAGGGAGATTTTGTGGGAGGACAAGGCAACAGCTGAAGGACTGGAGGCTCTCTTAGGAGGTAGGATGCAGCATAGCAGAGGGCCTAGTGCGGTCTCTTGGTTTTATCTGTTGACTAAATAAAACTGGTTGACACTTCAGGGCATTCATTTTTATTCAGTCTAATGAATACTGTCAAATCCTGAGAACAGCTTGTGGAATTCATACATAATTGTTTCACTGATGAAGAAACCGAGGCAGGGAGACTAATGATTTTCCCAAGGCCACAGAAGGAACATCATAATTAAAAAAAAAAATTCTCTTTCCCAGGCCTGGGCTGTACCACTAATTCATCTCTGAGCAGAGGGCAGTATTTACAGAGGTGCTGTACTCTCATTTTTAAGTGATTTAGGCACCCCTAGGAGTTCAAGTGTCATTGGAAGGCAGTGCTATTCCTAAAAGATTAGATCAGGTTTTAGAAGGAAATTGATACTCCTAAAGAGACTGGAAAAAATTGCCTGATATCTGAAAGGAATATCTGATAGGAAATCATGGGCACTTTATATCATAGATATAGCTGGGCTGTATTGTGCTCTGCTGAAGTCAAGCAGATCTCATCTGTTACAACTTGCTGGAAAAAAAAAATCCCAATTAACACCCAGCTTGGCAATCAGTTCTAGCAAGTGTCCTGCTTTACTACTTTGTCTTAGGAGCCACAATCCCCAGGCTTGTCTTAGCATATAGTAGCACTTCCTTTTTTTCCTCCTCTACCCATCAGTTTGGAAATCAGGTTCTAGTTGGCACCATCTTCCTCTTGTGTGGGTAACACTAGGAAAAAATTATTGTTAACTGTAGATACTCTGTTTAGGGAAAACAGAATCTTTTCCCAAGGATATATATCACTTTCCAACTTAGTCATGTGCACACCCAAGCCTGTGCATGAACTGCATTTCTGTTGCATGATGCACACTCCCATTTCATTCAGGTGGAGTTCTGGTAATATCTAATAAATATCTGCTTCTAGCTATTTTGAAGAATATGCTCTGAATCACCTGCTGTTCAGCAATACATTCAATATGTAAACAAATTCCCTTAAAACCGCTGTATGGATAAGCACTTACAGGAGCTGCAAACAGTATGCAGGATAAGTTGTTTGGAGAAAGCTTCTACCTGTTTGAGCAGAGAGATTGGCTAAATGATTCACTCTCAGGTGACCATGCCCTGCCCCAAGTTACTGCAGGGTTTACTCTTCCCTGGGACAAAGTCCAGAGATGAAGGAGGAGAAGGAGGTGCAGTAGAAGGGGTTTAGCAGAGGCAAGACCTCTGGCATGTGTTTGCACGAGCACCACTGCTAGTTTTAGAAAAGGTTAGGGAAAGCACAGTCTTATCTGCAGCCCTGCATTCATTCCTGCCTCTGCTTTGCTGAATCAGAAATATCATTTGGTTGCAGCTTCACTCATAAATCTGCTGTTTTCAAGTAGGGATCAGGTACATTCAATCAGGAAAAAAACATGGCATGTCTTGCTGCCTGTGTCTAGAGAAGGGGCCAGATTTGGGACACCTGTGCATCTCTTGCCTTTGGACATATGGGAGCTCTACCTGAGCAAGCCCTTTGAAACTGGGCCCTAAGTGTTTGAGTGAAACCTTACTTTATGAAAGGTCCCTGTGTAGTGTCCTTTGGGAAAGGGCTTAGTGTGCTCATTTGCATCTCTATACCCAGAATGCTTTTCCAGCTCATTGCTGTTTCATAGTCGCGCTGGTGTCAGTTCTACAGAGCAGCTGAAAATGGCTTGATGTGCTTCTGCATGCTGCTACTTTCCCTCTGGAGCAAAAGAAAGGATGTCTGTGTGGAAGGGGAGGATGAACAAAATGTCCCTATCTTCCCCACAGCCTGGGTAGTCTCCTGGCCACCCAAACAACTAGCAAGTGCTGCTAAGAGGACAGATGCTGGTACTCAAAGTCTTAAGCTGCCTGCAAATATCATCGCGATCCCAGGCAAAGGCGCAGCTGTGTGAAATTGTGAACCTTTAACGTGATCCCACCTCCCTGCCACAGATAGTTCGTGGCAGCTTGGAGAAGTGCTGAGGGTCTGGAGATGTAAAATCCTGACTTTTATGTGTGTTATAGGGATGAAAATATGGTAGATTCTGCACTGAAACATCAAATGTGGCAATTGTGAGTGAATCTGTTAATGTTAAAAGCTCCGGGGTCAGGTGTGAGGGCTACAAAGCATCCACTCCGCTGCAGAATGAGATCTCAAATGGAAAAGAGCCCGACCAAGTGGTCATCAATTCCCTACCCTGACAGGCAAGGGCTGTGCCCTGCAATGAATATACTGGTTAAAGACATATCCTTGAAGATTCAGCATGTAATGATTTGCAAGTTGTAGCCTGAGATAACTCAGAGGAAGTACTATATAAATGTCAAGCTACTCCTAATATACTGGTGATGGTACTATACACTGGTGGTGGTACTTTTTCTAGGAATTGTCACTGAAGTAAAATTAACATGCAAAAGATATGGCAAATCTACTAGCAAATTATGTAAATATTTTGCAAGGGGCAAACTTTCAGTGCCAGGCGTGAAAATTGGGTCACAATTCCCATTAACAATTACACAGCCTGCGTGCCTAATTTTCCAGGCACCATGCTGAAAATTCACCCCACGTTATGGAAGCAATTAATGGCTTAAAATTCTTTTTAGGCCAGTAAATGTGTAGAAGTGTTGATAGCCTTTTCTGTGTGGCATTTAATGAGCTATAATCTGATAACTAGATTAGATTGTTCTCTCATGATATCGACAAAGATTGCTTTATATCATTATTATTGCTATTTAAATACTACAGCAATGCCAGATGCAGGGATCAGAGCCCTGTTGCGCTAGGTGCTGTACAAATATCTGTGAACATGTGGTCTCTTCACTGAAGACAGATATAATAACTACTTTGCTATTCTGGTCTGCTTAGGCACCAGGGAAATGCTGAAGGTTCCCACACAGTATGAATCTATTAAAAAGATAATCTGAAGCTATTTTGGTTTCTCATATAGAGGATTTTTTTTTCCCGTTTTCAATGCTTACACATGACTTTCATTAGCATTAAATGTGTGTGGAGAGAGAGTTGCTCTTAACGTTTGTAGCTTGGTACCTATTCCTTTCATATCAGTTAAATCCCAGCGAATATAACTGTTTAGTAATTGTCTGGTATTTAATTAAAATACAATAACCCCTTTCCAGAGACGCCAGTTGTGAATCTGGTGGCCCAGTCATAAAGATGCTAATTTAATGAATATTCATAAATCATGAATATTCATAGAGTGTCAGGGATGTTCTTTTGTACCCTGCTGCTATGCCAGGTCTCGCTGGCACAGCAGACGGCACATGTTGAAGGAGCTTTGCTCCTAGGGGAGAAGAGAAATATTCACGCTGGAGCAGGACGAGTGTCTGGGTGTAACTCTGAGTGGAGGCGCTGGGAGGAGAGGCGACGGCTGGCGAGGAGCGCATCCGACCCG
The DNA here is from genome assembly GCA_036785705.1 of Acanthornis magna. NCBI lineage: Eukaryota > Metazoa > Chordata > Aves > Passeriformes > Acanthizidae > Acanthornis > Acanthornis magna. Next base: position 22,197,846 of record JAWUZG010000012.1, read on the forward strand.
CCAAGTGGGATGCGCAGTCTCGATGTGGCTACCAGGTGGTAGGATGCGTTCCTTTCAGGGCTATTGGTGCTTTTATAGCTGATGTACGGCTCTGGCAGAGATCTTATGGCCAACCTTTGTGGTCGCAGTGGCCACAGCTATCACTATTAGTACCTGAGCAGAGCCTGTGTGCTGGGATTCCCAGTTATTCTTGCCCTGGCCAGGCTGTTTGTGGGGGGAAAAGACACTGTAGGAAGCTGCCTTAAAGTACTTCAACCTGCTCCAGCTGATGTGCCCAAGACTGGGGGCTGAGTGGGGTTCATGCAGGGGAGCCTCTCTTATCTGGGATGTTCCAAGTTGCTCCTTGTACTGGGATCTTCCCCAAGGGTTTCCAGGGATTGGGCATCCTCCTTGGCCAGTGACAGTGACCCCGCTTGACACTGATGTTGATGTTGTAGCCAAATATTTCTTTCATTAACTTTGGGGTGTATAGGGAAATTTAGCGATACATCTCTTTATTAGTCAAAAGAAAAAAAGAAAACATTTCCAGAAAACTGTGTTTTATCCTGTCACTTGAGATACTGCAGAACAAAATCAGCGTCCCTCCACAATCTCATGAACTCCATGCTTTCCTTGTGACATGTTTTTAAAGAAACTGAGTATTTAACCTAACCCTAGGAATCCCTAATATGCCATCTAAGAAGCAGGCAAGGGAGCCAGCCTTGTATTCGTTTCTTCTACAGGTTTCAGTTGCCCCCATACTTCCAGGTTGATGGCTGAAACATGTTTGAATGCAAATGCCGCGCGCCCTTATGGTGCCTGTGTGATGCCAGTGAGGCGCTTTGCTGCAGCTTCGCGTTGTGAGGCGCGTACCTATGGGTGCGGAGCAAGCCCGCTTCTCACCCTGCCGCACACTGCTGGGATGCAAATTTGTTCTTGTGAAAAAATGTCAGCGCAGAGAGTTGAGCTGTTTGCTTTGGCAAAGTGTAGAGCAGGAGTGAGCACCCGTCCCTCTGTCCGGGCTGAGATGTCAGAAAGTTTACAAACCCCAAACAACACTGGTGCTCTGAGTACCCTGCTGCCTCTTCCCCAGGACCACTGCAGCACTCAGTCTCTGGCTTTGTGCAAGAGATCCTTACAGCCCCCCATCAACCCTTCAAATGTGTTTGCAAAAACTGGCAGGGAAAGGAGAAGGGAAGAAGAGCTGCTGGTGCTATCCAAGAGAGCTCTGTTTTCTCTGGTAATTTATTTCAGCTAATACACTTCTCTAATAGCTGCCGGCTCCAATCTTTGCTTACATAAACGCTTATTTAAAGCTCTTACGATCAAATCATTCATCTGGACTCAAACTCGCTTCTAAATTTGTGCATGTAAATTTTATTCATGGGCCCAGCTGTGTTCGTGCCGAATTTGCATTTGTGCATATGAATGTGTTGTTTTTTCCCTCTGTCAGCATACAACCACAGGCTGCAGCTGAAAATATGGACCTAGATTTCAAAAATTTTAATGACCATACACTGAAAGTTTTCGTTCCTTTCCCCAGAGCTGGTAAACTTGTCTGCATAAGCCTTATCTTTATCCTTTGCTTTAGGGAGCTTGGTAGTGTATGTGTCTGAAGACTTGCTTGCACGTGGTGTTCGAATGAAAAATGAGACTTTGTTTTGCCAATATGGGTATTGACATTAAAGGGCAATTAACTTTTTGTCTTGCTTGTTATGCAACTAATCCTTCCTTCCTATGTTTGTGCCACCTCAGTTTGTCTATCAAAAGGTTGTTTGAGAAGAGCTGAAATTTATTTTGTTTGTGGGGGGTGGCAGAGCACGAAATCAGTGCACTGGAGGCTGGGAGGAAAAATACCTTTCTGCCTCTGTAAACAGTGTAAATAAATACCATTCAGAGAAGGAAACAGTAAATCAGTCTTGCAGAGCAATTTGGATATCTGATGTATGCAGCATGAGTAACCCCACTTTGTGTGCTGCCGGGAGTGTGAAGCAGCAGTGGTGCTGCAGGCTCCCCACAACTGTTAATCAGAAGGGTTTTACAGGATTCTCTTCCTCATGCTCTGTGTAGAGAATTGTGGTGAGCATTTGCCTTCTGCATGCCCCATTCATTACAATACTCTTTCCTTACTGTCCAAGAGTGGGAACCCAGTTAAATAGGGCTCTGATAAAAAGTTGTTAAATAAACTTGAAGTAATTTCTAAACTTTAAGTAGATACAAGCTTATTAAAAATCAAGAACCTTTGCAATCTGTTGGGTACAAAAACATTGTAAATCAATTTGAGGATACTAAAACACACTCCAGTGCTTCTGAAATAAGTAAACTGAAAGGTAGCATAATCCTGAGTAGAGCATAGAGTCAAGAAGATCCCAAGCACCTTGCATGTAAGGGCTCTTCTGAGAGCTATTGTTTTACATAAATTGTTTCTCTACCTTTTCTTGTGGCATAGGCTGTTTCTTCGGGGATGGGGTTTAGGTAACAATGTGGGTTTTACCCTGGGAAATGCAGTTGTAAGTCACAAGTTGTTCTAGATAAGTGAAGATGTTTATGCGTCTTCAGCACTAAAGTGCTGCACAGTAGTTGTAGACACTGGGAGTGAAAGGCACAAAGAGGTGAAGACCCCAGCATCGTCTTTTGTCATCATTATAATTCTCTCCTCCAATGAGAAATATTGGGTACTCGTAGTTTTTCTAGAGACTGAGGACTTTGGAAGGAAATGAAAGAGGTACTTGCTGATCTTGTGGGAGTCTGAGGGTATTTAGCTTCCTTTGGCAGCTGACAAGACTGTGGGAGTTTTGGATGATGATGACCCGTAATGTCACAGGCATGTGTTGGAAGCACGCTTCCCCTCCAGTAGCTTTTGGAAAGCTTTAGCCAAAGTGTTTAGAATAGGTTTGAACAGTGATTAAATGACAGTTCTGGAAACTATGCTAATTCCACTTCTTTACTGCTTAGACTGTGCAAGATAAATAATGTGGTATAGGAAGCTGTGCAATTCCACACTTGAACAATGACTCTGCATTTGAGATGCAGCCCTGCTTTTATTTTGTTTTTTTAAATGATCTTTTCTTTGTGGTTTTGGTGAGGGTTTTTTGTGGCATGCTGAGCTATAGCCTGTTTGTGCTGACTTGACGGTAGTACAGAGGTACGGTGTCTGTGCACTGGCATTGCATGCAGGAAAGCATGAAGGGTGGAGTGAGAATTCCTTTTCGTCACAATTCGCACCATGCCAAGGGCTGCCAAGCATCTGGGATATCCCCTGCCTTGTGCTTTTGTGCCTTCACGATTTTGGATGAATGAGTTATTCCTTGAAATAAGACTGCTTATCTCTTCAGTGTAGCCTTTCTCAATAGGATAAGGTCCCAGACCTGTAACCTTTGCAGGCAACATCTGAGTTGTCCTCAGTCACAGAAAATACTCTAAAATTTGTCAGTGTGACTAACTGGGGTTCTAAGATTTCATTATGAAAGCTTTAATGAAAGAAAATTCCAGTGAGATGTATTTTACATAGACTGCTCATTCCCTTTTGCTTAATGATCTAAAATAAAAGCATATTTAAGGAGGGCCTAATTACATATTTATTCAATGTTCTTAACTTAGATAAGGATTTCTGTGGGATGTCTTCACCCAGAATATTCCCCAACTTTGATAAGGAACAAAAGATAATCTTCAGAAATCAACATTTTCTGCTTTAGAATCCAGTAGTGCTTGTTTGAAGAAACAGTAGTTACAGAAGGGAAAATGACAGTCTCTTTAACATATACTTAAGTATGGTAAGTGCAACGATGAAAGCAGACATAAGGAGTGAGAAAGATATAAATGGAAAGATTAATGACAGCATTAATTTATTTGCATCTATCATGGAGAAGTTATTTGCAACATAAAAAAGTAGCAGTTTGTGAAAGGCACTGTAGTAACTTAATTCTCATCTGGGTATTAAACTTAATACGTGTAATATTTCTACGGTTTCACCTGCCTCCCTTCCTTTTTTGTTCTCTGCCTTGGAATTTACAATGCCCTTTTGTGTTCTTATTCATGGGGTGGTGAGCAATGCTTTGACCTCTTTTGCACTTTAGACATGAAGCATGTGCCTTACCTTGTCTGATGAGTACAGCCGTCTTTACACCATTTAAAGGAAAAAAATCATTTGTGCAAGCAGATAATGCAAATTATTTCTTGGAAAGTATGGCAGAACACAGTGCCTATGGGATATTCTCATTTGTGTTGCAACTCCCTTTTCACTCGGTATCCAGGCATGAGTTCACTTGGGTGCTCGAGGGTTGTGTTTCCTCCCCTGTAAGCCTGTCTGTGTGGTGAGCGAGGTCTGCATGTCACCTGGAGGGGCCACAGCCCCGTGGGTGCCCTTGCACCAGGGCAGCAGCTGCTGCCCTTTCTGCCACGGGATCCCTTTGCAGTTTCAGGTAGCAAACCTGTAGTAAGGATCAGTTCGATGCCAGCTGACACAAAGAGGAAAATTGTGTTTCTTTGAAGCTGCGGGGGCTGGGCAGGAGGAGCAGAAGAGTTATTAGACTGACACAGAGTAATTGCCGGAAGCGGAATTTGGCCAAGCCTCGTAGTTCATGCTGGGAGCACCTTATGCAGTTTATATTACAGTTATAGATTTTTCTTGTGATATTGCTTACCTTAAATGACCATTGCCTCCTTAAATGACCATTGCCTGAAAGATAGTACATAATGAGATAATGTTCATCCTGACACCTTCCTGGGTAATGGCTCAATGTTCGCTCAGGAAGAAAAATTTACTCTGACCAAATTACCTCTACAACAATCTGATGCCTTTTTTTTTTTTTTTTCTCTTAGAGGGCTTATATCCAAGCACTGACCAAACTTCAGGAACAAATCTCACGTGTTCACAGTCTGATTCAATAGTTTGCAAAGAGAGACAGCCCATTAAACAAATGCACAAGATTGTCTTGGCTCAATATTTATTCATTGTTCAAAAATTTTAAACCAACAGAGGTTCTCCTGGCGTTTGGAAAGAGATGATCTTTATGATAAATAATAGCTTTTCCTTTAAGAAAAGGTGAACTGGAGTATCAATTCCAAAAGACCAAACCGTTATGGCAGCAAGGCCATTAGGCTGCAATTTGTCTTATAACAGATGTTGTAGAGTCTTGTCACTTCGAATGCTAAAACAGATGGGATATACACTTGAAAATGTACTAGAAGTATTTAATTTCCTTTCCAGCACAGGAGATTTCTTCTCTCCAAGGTCTTTGATGCTCTTCGCCTGTTTGTTAAATCCTGTTGCATTGGTTGGTATGGTTTAATCTCCTTGGAAAATTTTGTCTGAGTTTGTGTTCTAATACAATTACTCTTTAATTGCTTTGGTTTTGCTAAATGAGATATGATTCCTTTTCAAGCTGACTTTTTATTAGCCTCTTCCAAGTTCCTTTGTAAACTTGCTGTTATCACTATGCACAAAACTGTAGAGGTGATACAGTATCTGGCACTTATTTTCAACAGTTAAGAGTAAAATTAGCCAAATGCATATTATATATGTCTACGTATTAAAAAAACCACACAACTCTAGGAGATACGCGATACTCATATGCACTTTAGATTACAGGCTACCAGGTACATTGTGAGGTTACTGTTGTTTACCATAACTATGATTTCTCATCATCTGCAGGAAGGCTCAGCTGTCTTCATTGGACTCCATATCAGGTTTTCTAATCCAATGCAGATGCTTTTTCAAAGTCTGGGGATTATCAGGCCAATCCCCAGATGAACTGGGAAGTTGTTAAGTGAAAATGACAGTCCTATAGTGGTGGAGGAGCGGGGGACTAAAAACTTTTAATGATTCTCCCCAAGACACTTGATGGGAAACTTGGAGGGCAGGTATTGACCTTCATGAGCTGGCCCTGGGCACTTAACCTGTGAGTGCTGAATAGCAGATATTACAGACACATCCCTGTGTGTACGTACATTTCATACCATATAACCAATTTTCTCCTTTTTTAATCAACTTTGCATGTAAGACTTGTATTTGTTTTCATAAGTTAAAGGAAAAGCCCTGATATTACCACATTGGTTTCATTCTTGCTCAATTTCAAGATGCACATCATACTCTGACAAAATTTGCTTTATGAATATCAGTGTTTAGATAGCTAGCACAAAGTTCAGCACCTTTAAAGTGCTCTGTGCTGGGGCATCCTGGGTCTTTCTCAATAAATTAGGGGAATGCAATGGCTGAGTCAAATGGCACTCTTATTTTCAGCTCTGGAGAGACTTTTAGTGTGCATGTATTTAGAATCAAATCTAGAAGGAAAGCCCATCAAGAATGCAAAGGACCTTTCATTGTCTTGGGCTTGGCAGCTTCATTTTCTGAACTCTAAAAGGAAGGCCATGAGTATAGTAGTTCATAAATGTTTTTACTTCTTCCTTTTCTTTCTGGGCTAGAAATCACAATTTTTGAAAGCAGTAAATAAAAGCTTTTTTTATTCTTTTTCTTTCTGACCATTTTAATGAACTCATTTTCCAGAGGGGGTAGACTGTGGAGCACCTATTAATGACTCCTTCTGTCATGCCATTGATGCTCTTCTGCCTTTACTCCTGCCTCACCAGTTTAACTTGAATTTTTGTAATTTGAGGATAAAAGTCAGGCTATTACAGGCTTTGTGCTGACATGAATTTGTACCTTAAGTGGATTTCCTTAGTGTAATACTAAAGTAAAAAACAATTACACTATTTTTCATGTAGTTGCATCTTTTAGAAACAGAAAACCGAGGGCTGTTCCAATGCACTGAGCTGGTTGGTGAGAATGCTGAATGTGAGTGGAGAATATAATTCCTGAGCTAAGATGGAGGTGGTGAACAAGGTGTCTTTCATGTTGCTATTATGGTTTTCAGTTCTCAGGTGCCGCATCTTTATTGCCATATTCAGTTTCCTGGTCGTGGAGGGGACTTGGCAGTTTGGGGGGGCAGGGGGAAACTACCATTTCATGGAAATTACAATTGCTCCCAAATTTAATTTGCTGCTGCAGGTATGGGAATGTGGTAGGCTGCTGCTTTTTTTTTTTTTTTTTCCCCAGGTAGTTTTTTCTTAGCTATTATTTAAAAAGGTAACATATTTTGAAGTAATAAAAGACTTCAGAAGGTTTATACTTCCCATTCTTTGAAGTGTACACAAATAGAACAAAACTTTACCGCCTCAGGACATTCAGTGATCCTCAAATAATTTGTTTATTAAATAAAATATTGATCTCATGTTTGTTTAGGCTTTTTACTGTCCATGCTTCTCCCATGAAGTTTTTTTAATCATCTACCACATGAGTCAAGAAGTAATTCAGCTGTTAAAGCTTCACATGGCTAAAAAGTTATGTTAAGAATTTATTAGCAGCTTAAAGTGATTCTGTTAGAAAGATACCATGTACTTGAAGCTGATATGATTTGTGTGCAATAAAAAGAACTACGGGAAGAGTAAAACTGTGTAAGGTTACCAAGGATTCAGCTGAAGAGGGTGAGATTTATACGGAAAAAACTGTAGGCCTTTTTTTTTTCCGCAGTTAAGTAGTTCAAACAATTTAAACACCAAATTGAAAATGAGAAGAGGAATTGAAAAACACATGTGCATGCAATCCAGAACCTATCGATAGCTTGGCATCTAAACTTTAAAGGTGACTCCTGTAGAAGCCATTTAGCCTGAAGCAAAACATCTAATTTTGCCTGAACCTCACAAAATAAGTGACTTAAAATTGAAGTACAAATGGGAGTGCAGTTTGGTATTTCTTTTAATATTGCCTGCATAGCAAGAATACAAAAGCAACTACGTGCAAAAAACACTTCTCTGCATTCTAAATATAGCAGCGCCCACTTGAATGAATATTTCATACAAGAATAACCTATATAAAAGGAATAAACGCAGGCAGTGATGATATTGGTAGGATATTGTTTTTAGATTGAGCAGCTTTTAAATGAGTTAATGAATATCTAATAAAAGCATTAAAACCTTGTCTGAATAAAAGTCTGATAGACCTGTGTTTGGTTGGCTACTGGCTAGAAAACTTTTAAAACAGGGACGGTATGCATAAACTTCAGTTGAAATAAGGAAAGTAAAAACTTGTGTATGTTTTTCTAGCTTAGACTTTTTATTGTAGCTGACTGGTTCACCTGTGATGGGATGCAATAAAAGGAAAATATAAACACTGCCCTGTTGTGTACAGAGCCTGGGACAGGTCAAGCAGCAATGCCAGGGAGGAGCCACAGGGTGAGCTGCCTCTCCTCTGGCGAGGGAATGGAATGTTCTTTGGTGGTTTTGGTCTAAATCTCTTTGCGGAAATATCCAGGGTCATGTTGGGCAACTGCTTTCCTTCCCAGAGGTTCACTCGCCTGGGGTCCTGCAAGGTTTCAGGCTGCTCCACTGACACACATTACACTGGCTCGGGATTACTGAGGAACACAGTGTGGGACGTGCTAAATGCAAAAATTACACCAACCTTTACATTTCCTCCACCACCTAGCTCAGATGCTCCAGTTATGTCTTGGATGTTTGGAGCATAAAACTGAAAGTGCTGGCAGGAACTTGACACAACAAAATGACCTGAGCGTTAGGCTCAGGCCAAAGGGACAAGGAATGCTTGAGCCTGGCCTGACAAGGATCACATTTTGTTCCCTGTGTGCAAGCTGGAGACTTGCTGAGCTCCTGCTTGGGAACATTATTCGTAACTCTTGTGCTTGATGGGATTGGAGGGGTTCAGTGGGGAGGCACCTGCTATGCGAGAAGGACTGAAAGGTTAAAGCTCACAGATTTTTGACCAAATGTCTTGAATTTGATACTGTAGCCTAACAAGAGAGCATTAAGGAGAAGTGCGATTGATGATGAGCATTGAATAGATAATATAAAAGAAAGGTGAGGACATATCCTGAGGCCAGGACTGTGGGGATGAAGAAGAGACCTCATGAAAATTATGTATAGAGATAAATGGGGCTATAATCTATTGCAAGACTCCAACCCAGGAAGGTCAGGTGGGTTAGGATTTTTGTGAAATTAATGAGAATTTTATGTTCATCTGAAATTCTAAATGCCTACAGACACCTCTTGGGGGAAAAACCATAGTGGGAAATGGATGATTCAACAAGTTCTAGAAAGGTAGTGGAGCTTAGCCTTGGGGGCTTTTTTCCCTTGGTTTGTTTTTTTTTTTTAAATGTTTGTTTGTTTTGCAGAATGGAGAAATGCATGAAGAGCAAAGGTTTTTCTATATTTTGTATTTTAGACAATGAAGGTGAAGTAGCTGAGAGTACAAAGGCAATAGGCGAGTTGGGTGAAATTGAGCATGAAATGAGATTTCACAATCTTTGTGAAGAGATGAGGAAGAGCAACAACGTAACAAAAATGGACTTGAGAAAATGATAGCTAAGATTTCTCCAGAGACAAATTTAATAGTTGAAAGCAAAGGTGAATTAGCTGCCAGTTCCTCAAAGATGTGACATTATGGTACAAGCACAGAAAAACCCAATATAGAAATGAACTTGGCTAAAGAGCCAGGCTCTGCACAGGGAGCAAGAAAGAAATACATCAAAGAGGAAGAATGAATACCCCAAAATGGCACAAGTAAGAAGGGATGAAAGGAAGGTCCAGGCACTAGATTGCAATGCTAACTAGTTAGAGATGTTGAAATGAGGAGGAGTTATCCTCAACATACATCAACAAGAGGATAATCTAGACAAGGATTGCTGCTTTGCTTACAGGAGAAAGCAGCCTGCTAGTGGAACACTCTGAAGAGTCTTTCTTTAATCCTTTCCTTTTTTTCTTTTTAATTGAGACCTCATTAAGAAAGCTTTTTGCTTTCATATTAATAATACTATTAAAATCAATAGAAAAGGGATACAATCTTAGCCAATAATAGAAAATACCGAGTTAGGGATTTACAGATTATTCAGATGTTTTCAAATAGACTGGTTGTGATGGACTTTGTTTCAGGGGTTTTCTTTTAGAGCTCATTTGAGATAGATGATGTATCAGAGAAAACATAATGTCTTTCATTTTGGAAAAGGGGGGAAAAAGAGGAACCAGAGGATTACAGTTACAGTCCAACCAGTGGTAACTCCAGTCCACAGAGAAATTCTGGAACACACACACACACACACACACACACACACACACACACACACAAAAAGAAAAAAAAAGAAAAAAAAAAAAAGCTGCCAGCACAGATTTGTCAGAAAACCACTTGGATTTCCTTGTGCAGCAGGGTAACAGACTTCATGGAAAGAATAGTATCAAAACAGCAGTATCTATTGAGGAGTGCTCTAAAGAGCTGTGCCCAGCTCTCGTTAGACCATGACCTGAGTGATGCAATACACATTATTCATGTTAAATTTACAGAAAACTGAGAGTGAAAAGCTTTATGAATAGAGAATGGCCTTGAGAATGGGGAAAAGGGTTTATAAGAATAGGCTGTAACTTTGTAAACTAAGTACAGTAGAATGGTAGTTCAGCAGAAGCAATAAACTGCAGGAATACGAGAAGGGGAACACCTGTTTTGACAGGAGTTCTTTGGAAAAATTACAAACCAAGCATGACGCAATGACATGCTGTTGCGAAAATGGCAAACATCATCTAGGAATTCATAAATGGCAATATAATCTGAAAGGTGTGTAACTCCTGTGCCATGCTTAGCACAAGCAATATCTTCCCAAAACGTTGTTTGCTTTGGGCATACCCTTGTCCTTCTAGAAAGATGTTGACCACTTGGAGACAATTTAGACAAGAGTGATGGGCATGGTCACCATGTCCTGTCAAGATGTTATGGCTGTTATGGAGATATGTGTGGATGGATGCTGTTTACTGTAGGTCAGGGAAAACTCTTGTGGGGTCCTACCAGTAGTCTTCAAACATGCAAAAGTATGGTGTTGAGAGGAAGAGATTTCATTTTGATAAGAGGAAATGGGATGAAATTGTTGTTAGGAAGAATTGGGTATTAGGAGAAAAAGAAAAAAGCAGTGTTCTGATAATTCATGCGGGGAAGTTCTGGAACGGACTGTCCCCTTTGTGGCTGGAGGCTGTTAAGAAGAGGAATGACAAAATGTAGAGCTGATTCTGCCTTGGAGCAAGAAGTCCTGCAGACAGTCTCCCCAGTCCTACTTTCCTCAATTCCGTAGTTTCTCTGCTAATGATAACCATCCATCTTCTGTAAGTACTTGGAAGGGATTAAATCATTGTGGAATTGCTGTTGTTCTAGGACTTTACACTTGAGAATGTCTGCTACAACAGACGTGGCTGTTAATATCGAAGTGAGATAGAAAGTACTTTGGGCATACAGTTTGATCCAGCTCGGGCCTATAACAGACAGCACAAAGCAATAGGTTTTTTCTGCTGTTCTGAAACTCCTCTCTGTATATTTGCAGATAATTAGTCTGTCTAATTCTAATTTCACGTAACATGTTGATGGATCTTCTGAGCAGTACAACCAAATGATTAGAAAATTGTTTAGTTCAGTGCTGGTGTATCAAGTTTTAAATCAGGCTAAATCATATTCTTTTTTTGTTATCCCAGTCAAACTGCTCGTACTCCTTTTAAATTCCTTCACTCTGATTTTGATTCTCAATACCCCAGATTAAAGCTCTTTATCCATACCTTCATGCTTTCTCTTTTGCAGCTCCAGTGCAGATTTGCATAGCAAAGGAGATATTTGTGTTTCTCCTGACCTCATCTATATTCTGGTGCACAGCGTGCACTTATATGATAGTTTATTCTGGGATGATGAACAGATGCAAAAGTGTCTTCAATTGTCTCTGGAAATTAGCAATGGTCAATACATCCTGCAAACACAATGCTGGATGCTGTGGTGCATGCAAAACATGCATGGCAGGCAGAGCACATAGCCTTTTCCTGCCTCTAGCACACTTCATTTAATTTTAATAGTAGAAGGAGATGTGGTATCTTTTGAACATAGATATCCTTGTGGGCTAATGTAAGGCTTGGACAATAAGAGTTTTGCATAGGAGAATTTGGCTTAACCTGTCAGTCTTCCAGAGATTAACAACTTCATCAGCTACTGTTGATATTGACAGTCAGTTGCTAGGCTACATGTTTACTGCTAAATGAATAGGCGACTTGGGGCCAGTGTGAATATTCAACAGATTGGCAAATAAGTAAAACGTGCTGTGACTTGATTTGTTAATTATAGTCAAAATAAATGGCTGTATTGATGACTATGATTTTACACAGCATTAGTCTTCTGAAAACAGCAATTAAGTCTGCCATGTAAACATATATCTTGCCTGTGACAAAAAAAAAAAAAAAAGAAAAAAAAAAAGGGGCTTTAAACAACTGAATACACCACTCCAAGCAGTTTCACTAGGAGTCCTGAAGTGCTTACATTAGTTAAATTATGTCCTTGGGTGTTTTTACACCTCTGACTGAAGCACAACATTCAGGCAGGGTCTGGATTTTGAAAAGCTTTCTTGTTTTCTGCATGCAGTGCTACTTATGGTCAGAGTTTATCAAAAGGAGCATGATCACACTTGAGAAAACTCAAGTAGCTGGATTTCAGGAGGATGCTTTTTTTTTTCCTGTTGGGAGAAGGCTGAGCATTAATTTTATGCTCTACATGCTCTTTTTTTTGTGAAAGAGTTCTCACATGTATACCCCGTTACTGTGTTCCAGTTTATCAGCTACGTTAACTAGAATTCAATTCCCCTGATCTGTACTGTTCTCGCGTTACATTTGAAACTCTCACTATATCGATTCACTCATTTTGTGTTTCCTGACTTGCACATGCTGGCAGGTGCACTGAGTATTCAGCATCAGTCATTGTTCAGTGTTGCATGTGAGTAGGCAATGCCACTGTTCTGGGCTATACTGTGCCTTTTGATTGAGACTTGGAAAACACATATTCTGTTCTCATTGCTGTTGACAAGTTTTGCTGTGGCACTGGTCAAGCCTCTCTCCCAAGCTTTGGCTCAGTTTTGCCATCTCTAATAAATAGTTGATGGGGTTTTCTCTTCATAAATAACTGCCAACCTAAAGAGCACTGAAGTTGCCAAATATGCCCCAAGTTTTGCAACACAGAAAGAGACATTGTTTTAAACTTGAGAAAAACAAATGTGTTCTTGCATAGAAAAAAAAAATCACTTTCCCTGAATTCACTTTTCCCTTGAGACTGGGTTTGAGTTTGGGCCAGTAATTATCTTTTCCCCCAAAAGTGGTAGGAAGGAGCGCCCCTGTTTCAGGCCTCATTTTTGTTCCAATAAACATCTGCCCTTCTTTGTAAGCTCTTGAATTGTTGTCTTCTGCTGTCTCACCATGAGACGTTCAAGACCAAATTTTCAAAAGTAAAACCACACCGACCCAGTCTGATCACAGTTGGTCCAAGGCAGAGAGGTACCAAATGCTAAAGTGAAGAGGGAGTTTTGGCTTTTCTTTCAATGTGCTGCTGAAGGAGAAACCACCCAGTGCAGATGCTTGGCTGGCAGATGTTTGGAGAAAATCAGTGTGAAAGGCTGTGAGGAAACTAGAAAGGGAGTAGGACTGGAGATTGATCTGGGTAGCTTAGAAGGCAGGACATAAGAAGTGATTGGTGTAGGGAGAGCTCCAAAATGAAAAAATAGCTGGGAGACAAGTGGTTGCACTGATACCGATTTGATGAGGGGAAAAAAAAAAAAGATAAAAAACAGAGAGTGATAATCAGCTGCAAATACTGTTAGCAGCTTTATCTTTGCTTAAGGATACGAGATCAGTGCTCTCTGTCAGCAGATTGTCATACATCTGTATGCTATTCATCATCTTTGTCACCAGTGCAGGTTATGTAGAAGGCTCGCAAACTATCCCGATTCCCAGGATCTAAGCTGACTGTTACAATGAAGGAGCAAGGTGCTGGGAATGTTGACAGCTCTGTGAATTCCTGAGTGCTCCACAATGATTAAAAAAAAAAAAAAAGTTAATAGTTACCAGGGAAATCATTGAGGACAACACAAAGAATATCAAGGTTCACCTTGAATGCACTCATGTTTTGGACCTTTCACTTTTGAATGCTTTTGTGGATGGGGAAAAAAACTTCAAAGGAAGACAAGGATGTTCCAAAGCATTGAATGGGTTTACAAAGTGGGTGGTAGACCAGTGGAGCTCACTGCCAAAAGACATTGTGAATGTGACACGTTTACATGTTTAAGTTCATGAAAGACAAAATCAGGGAGAATTGCTAACTGCATGTAAACTATACACGGGTCAGGAAGTCTCAGAGCTGAAAATAGTTGGAAGCTGAGAGGCTATGAGTCGGAAATAGGATTGCTCTGTTCTTCCTCATCTCCAGCATCTGATTATGGCCACCACAGCAGACAAAAGCATTCCAGATACATGGATTTTGTCCCAGGCATTTTCTCTTGATTGGTCTGCCGTAGTCTGCACTGTAGCTCATCTGACTCAGAGGGGAATTTCGAGGGATTTCTCTCCCAAGGGCTACACTTACCAAGTTAGTTTTATGTCATCTGTTGCGCCATAAGTACTGGGATCCTCTTCTTGGGAAGATGACAAATCTTCTTTCACTGTATGAAGCAGGAATATTTATGCTTCTGGAATTCATGGGTCTTGGGAAGATGACAGTGTTTCTCCAGTCATTATTAACTGTAATGATGTACTGCACCAGGCACAGTTTCATAACCAGTGTGGTTATGAAAACATACATTGCTGGTTCAGTCATCTTAGGATTCCCACAATGTGAGCCATTTTTGGAAAAGCTTGTTCCATGCTGACCATGAAATTCCTTGCAGATCCAAAGTGGGGAAACTGTTTTGTTGGAGAATCTTCTTGTTGTGGGGAGAATAAATGCCTTCAGAAAATTTGGACTTTGTTCAGTAATCCACTTTCCAAGTTTTGTGTGCAGTTGCACTTGCCCCCAAGCACTAATGAGTGGAAGGATGAAGAAACCTCAGGGTGCAGGTAGCTAAGACAGGAACCATTGCAAAAGCACTTTTTAAGTCTGGAGATGTTAACTTTACTCTGACTGACTACTGGGATGGTTTCCCTAATCTATTTGGTGGTTTTGTAATGCTGAAAAGTACGTGGATAGTCCTGAAAACAAGAAACAGTCCTCCCAGAGGTGGTGCCTATCCTTGTGCAGGGGCAGCTGGCAAACTCTGGGCAGCTGCTCATAGTCCAAAGAAATTTTGTTCCCTTCCTTGCTTGGTTTGCTGAAGGTAAATTACCTCTTTCTGGAACAAACTCCTAGCTTTTCTATTTAGACAGTTTAAGACTAGCAGCTTTAAGCTAATTACAGGCCATTTATAAATGTATCAGTTCTTGTTCCAACATTTTACCATGCACCAGGATATCATCTAGGTATAACAAACAGGCTGAGAGAGGCATGCCACGTAATACCCTCTTCGTTAGACTTTTGAATGTAGCTGATGTATTGCACTAGCCAGAACCCATCATTTTAAATTGCCACAGTCCTTGTCCTGCTGTGAATGTGTTTTTTTCCCCTGTCCCTCTGGATCCACTTCCACTTGCCAATAGCTACTTTTAAGATTCAGGGTAGTAAACCAGACCAAGCTTTCATCAGCATCTAGGGTACTATTTACGGTAATAAAGGCGCACACGCTAAACGACTTTGCGTTGTTTTCTGTAATCTGATGCTGTCACCTTTTTTCCTTTACTGGACTTGGCCTGAGGTTTGGCTGAAGGTCTGTTCTAGCTTCCTGACATGCTTCTTCCATGGTTTATAAGGCTTCTTTACTGCTGCCCTGCTGAAAAGAAGGATGCTGTTTAGGTATCCAGGATCACTCTTGTGTTGAAGCAGTCGAATACAACAGGTGTTTATCAGAGAGAATAATTTCTAAATAAACAGTCTCAAAATTATTTTCTTGCTTCTCTTTGAATGCTTTGTAGAGTGCCAAATTAAAAGCTAATATATTTTCTGAGTGTTCACATGCTCGCACCCAATCTTCCTATAGTTCATATTAATTTACCAGACCAATCTTTTTTGCCACTACAGTCCCCCTTTCCCCACCTCCTTCTGACTATTGTCAGAAGCATTCAACAAATATATAGAGACTTACTCTTTTTTCAGATCCAGAAGACCTTCAGCAGCTAAAGATCCCCAGGGATCCATGGTCTCAAAGCAAGTTTTGAGCACTCCTCATCTTTCATTTGCTGGAAAGATGCCACTGCCTGTAATTTCTAATAGTATTTCAGTCCCTAAAGATGGGACTTGGGCACTGCAAAAGAGATCTGTAGGTTCAATCACACATTCCCTTATCTTTCTTCTATTCCTGGTGTCATAACCAAAGTCTTATTCAGAGTTAATGATTTTTCTGTATTTCATATAGTTTCTTATTACACACTAAATAGCCTTCTCTGTTTATTTCTTCTTTAAAAAAAAGCTTAGCAATTGCTAAGCTCCCTACAGAAACTACAGACTGGGGTATGACTGGTGTCTGAATTCCTGGCTTGGTTCAGCTTCATGCTCTCCTCCAGCCTGCTCTGCATCTTGGTGTTGGGGGTCTGGTTTGGAACACGCCATGCTCTATTCTCACTAGGCCTGTGTTTATAACTATTCCCCTTTAAAGGCATTTTTTTCCTCCAGGATCAATAATGACCTCATCTGCATTCCTTCATTTTTGCCATTGTTGCCAATTTCTTTTACTTTTTAAACTTAGATAGGTCCTTACTCCTTCCACAAAGCATAATGATGGTATGAGCCATATTAAAATTGCTGAACTGAATTTGAGCTAGAGAAACTGCACTTTAGAGATCTTGGCAAATTCCTGGCATCTTCTTCTGTTTGCAGCAGCTGTTTCCTTTTGTGGAATGCAGCTGTGAAAAAAGTTCAGGATCTGTAGTAAATTGTACAGTCAGTACAATATCTTTTTGTCTTTTGCTGATCTTTTTTTCTGGCTCTTACCTGAGTGTCTGCAAACTGGTGTATAGCCAATTTGCCCTTGAGGTCCTTGCTGATATTTGAGGATAGCAGGGAAAAATTTGTTCCCACCCAATTCAAATGAAGTTTTGGGTTTTCTTTCCTTTCCCTTCCTTTCAGCATGTCATGGTTGTTGATACTGGTTCATTTTCATTCTCTAGGACACTTTTCAATTCCCTGAGCCCTTTCTGCAGTTTATCAGATAGCAATTTCCAGGTTGGTCAAAGCTTTTGTAGCCGTTTCCAATCTTATTTCAAACCACAACTGCTGCAGCTGCACCTCTTAGTCTCTTTGGGCATTTTGCCATTGATTTTCTAATAAGGGTTCATCTTTACCAGTGAGTTTTCAGGTGCTGTTTTAACTCCTCCAGTTCTTTACATGTTTGAACTGTGTACTGCCTTTTGTTCTGCCCTGATACAGGAGAGATACCAGCTCACAGGCTTTGTTCTTGGAAACCAGAACATGGGGGTTTTCTCTCTTTAACCCTGTTGTAGGAAGCCCAGAGTTTGAATGTTAAGGAGTGCAATTGATGATTGAGTCACTTATCTTTGATGCAATCCTGTTTATTTACAAAGTCCTGATTTCTGTTTCTGCAGGTAGAATCAAACAAGAGATAATTCCCTTGGCTTGAAATTCCCAATCTCTTTCAGTCAGCACTTGCCTCAGTAGCTTTCTCAAGGTTTATCTTGAAGTCATGCTGTTGATGCTTTTGTGGCTCTTTTTGATGCTTCCTTTTGGCTTTTGATTGGAGGTTCTCCCACAACCATCCAAAACAAGCATTCTGCTACCAAAATCCTAAACATCTAGACTCCAGGGCTTATTTTCATTCCAAACTTCCCATATGTTTATGCTTTGGTTGTTCTCCCATTGTTTTGATTATTTTGCTCCATAAATGAGCTTAATGTTTATTTGTACTTAGTACAAATGAAAAACAGTTCTTCCACTGAATGATTTCAGCAAGTTTTGGTCATTCCTGCTGTGATGCTTTCTTACTGCTCTGTGGCTAAAGGCCACTGAGCTACATACACACACTGCAGAGTGAGGAGGGCAGCTGCAGAGTGCTTAGTATAAATTCTTGTCTGACCTCCTCAAATGGTCCTCTAGCTGCTGGTTGTCCCTTTATCTGTGACCAAAAGGACTGATTGTGAGATTTGGTTGGGAGGACATTACATTTCTTAAATGAATAATTTAAAGATTTTTTTCCATCTCTGTAAATAATTTGTGGACTGTAAGAGTGAAAAGATCTTCAGTTTTTTAATGTTTTTATTAAAAGAAAAAAAATTCAAGTTTCTTTATTTCCTTTTCTTTGATATTGAATAAGTATGGAGAAGAGGAGCAAAGTTGATTTTTTTTGGTAAATATTTTACACAAAAAGAGTTTTGGAGAAAATGTTCCCTTCAAAGACTTTGCACCAGACCACTGTTCCCATGTCTTAGGTCAATTCTGAAGTCAAACTCCAAATTCATTCTCAGCAAATATGTATGAATATTTTACAGCAGAGTTCAGTGCTGGTGTTTGCCCTACAGGATCTGGGCATTGTGTAACACACCAGCTTCTCACACAGATCATCATGGGAGACTGGGGCTTGCTCTCTGTGATAAAGTTCAGAGATGCTGCATGGTGAGTGATCGCTACAGGTTTGCCTTGATGCCAGTTCCCTACTGACTAAAGGGAAGCTTTAATGTTCTCATCATAATATTTAACTGAGTTAATCTACTCATTCTCTTGTGTTTTAATATCTGATCGAAATCACCCTGTGGACACAGAGTCCCTGGGGTTAGAAGTGACTAATCCACCAAGTTATATTTCATTGAGCTATAATAATCACAATAAAGGGAGGTAAGTATTTGGCATGGACTCTGGGAATGCAAGGATGACCAGATAGGTAGGATGAGGCATGGATGCTGTTTTGAGCTTTTTCACAATCTCCAGGCATGCAGTAGAGGATGGAAATGACTGTGACCAGGTGCATCAGCCAGTGTCCTGAAAGTGCAAGTTTGATAGGTGAAAATGTTGGGTTATAAATTCTTGGCTTCCCATGTCTTGCCCATCTTCCCCAGCTTTCATGCTCGCCAAAAGGGAACCTTTCTTATCAAGGGCACCCCATGAAATCACTGTTTTCCTGTGTTTCTGGGTGGAGAGCAGAGGGGCTCAAACCAGTGTAGTCAGAGCTTCTGGACTCAATGGAGAACCAAAGCAAGCACTGCGGTGTTTGTGCCAACACAAAATGCCACATTGCACAGAATACAGCCTTTAATTCTACCAATTTCTTGTTTGACACAGGAAAACAGAGCGTGATTAAAAAAATTGTGTCTTAACTGACTGCTCCATATTGTCATGCCAGAAACAATTAGCTTAACTAGAAAGTTAATTTAATTGCAAATGTGGATGGGCAAACTGTGCCAGCCACTTCATTATCATTATTCTATGTTATTCCTAATGCTTAGTGCTGTTTAATATGTTCTTATGGTATATGGTGGTGGAATTAAAAGATTGTCTTTGTAGAGGTTAAAGTTGCTACTGAAAATAACTTCCAGTCTGAGTTTTACATGTCTTTATCTGTGGGGCTTTAAAAAGAACTTTTAATAGAATTTTCTGCTTCTTTTTCACTTCTATGGATGGAAAAGAACAAAAGCAGAAGGACTGCCGGAGACATATGTAGCAGTAGGAATTGACCACAGATATTTTGTAGTAAAATATTCAGTATTTTTCTAGAGAAAGAGATTTCCCCTGTTCATTTTTTTTTCCATAAATTTAGAGATATTATAATTAATTTCTGTAATTTTTACAAGCAAAAAACATTACCTTGAAATACTGGGTAAACATTCAAACCTGGAGATTCAAGTGGCATAAAATACTTTCCCTACTTTCTGGTACAAGTAGACATGGAAATGGACTCTTGCAGTAGGCAGTTTTTAGGAATAAGCTCCTTTGGGGAGAAGAATCACAAGGGAAAAGCTAAAATTTGGTAGGGAAACATGCAAACTGTGACCTTTTTTTTTTGTATGCAGTTACAATGGATGATGCTGATAATGACTCAGCCACCCTTTATACATGGACATTGTTATTACTACTGTTTTACCTCATATATTTTATTTTACTGTGCTCCATAGTATCTTGTTACCTTCATTTTGTTGCTGGTTTTAGATTTGATTAGATTAGAAAATTGCTGTGCATTTAAACACACTGCACTGACAGAATTTGTTGCTGTGCTCTTTGAATAGCTAGTTGAATCAAAGATCCATCCTTGTCCTTCCTTGCACTGGCAATTTTTTTTTACATATGTCTTCTTTTTAAGCAGTATTTTGTAAAGCAAAAAAATTAATACCTGCTACATCAGGCTTCATCATGACAGTTCTAATGCACAATATTGAAGAGTGTGTGGGCTTTATATTCCTTATTAAACAAAAAATCAACCCCGAAGCCCTATAAAAATTTGGATCAAATTGTGATTTAAGCCACCCACCCTTTGGCAGGCTCCCTTGCCTGAAAAACTCAGCTTGAGATGGGGAGTGCTACCAAGGTTGAGTGATGGAAAAAATAATAATAAAATGGTATTTGCTTTAGCGACGTTGCCTGTTATATTTTTCCGTGTACACCAGCTACAAAATGCATCTCAGCCCTCCTGCCTCAGAGCATCAACTGATCTTTGCTCTCCAGCTAAGCCGTCCTACCTGTGTTTTCTACGTTTTTGGGAATAGTTGTTTGCTACGGGGAACTAAGCCTTTGCTTGTCGCGGTACACGCTATTAGCTGACAGAATATCTTGGACTAAGCAGGCCACTCATCTGATCCAATATGTCATTTTTCACGTTCCCATAGAAACTTAGATTAATCGCTCATTCCTGATGCATTTCTTGTACAATATTGTCATTTTGATGCTCTTTTGCTGCTAGTTTTGAAGGCAGCTTCAAATCCATTCAAGGAAATAGAGCCAACTTTGTGCTGCTTTTTAGCAGCAGGTACTTTGCCTGTAATGAGGAAAATCTCATTTTACAGAATTCTTGCAAGGTAAAGAAAACATAGCTTCATCTCCTTAATGAGAGCTTTCTTATTCAAGAGCGCTTGACTGTAAAGAGTGCTATCCACAATGGTTAGTGTGGAGAGGAAACCTTAAGTAGAACATGCTATTGTGGCCTTTGAGCAGTTCCCATCTCCTCTATTCAGAAAGCAGAGTTAACTGAGGATAGCAAGAACAAACTGTACATGCGCTTGAGAAAAAGAACTTGACTTGGCAAGTTGGCATAAGTGTAACACAATATATTACCACTTTCTGCTGGGCTTATTCTCTTACTGTCATTGACCAGATCTGTTCAATGGCTGCCATTTTCAGTTGCAAGTAGAAGAAATCCCAAATACAACCCCCCACCCCCCCCTTTACTTTCCAAGAAAGACAGTTTATGTAATTGATACCGGGTCTGTCTAGGAAGCTGTTCCGAAATTTGGGGGGCGGGGGGGATGCAGGGGGAAGAGTGAGGGCTGAAGGACGAAGAAGGAAAAAACATTAGACCTGACAAAGCTTGAAACATAAAACAAAAAAAGCATCTGCGAGGCATAATAAAACAAAGTGTATATACGTGTTGTTCTCACAGAGTATTTGGCTGAGCCCGGGCAACGGGAAAGCATGCATAGCTAACGCTCCTGACTGTGTGAAACCCTTTGTATACTCCAGAGTCTCTGCAAGAGACCTTGATTACAGAGTTTGGCATGATACCCAATACATTTTTTGGAATGGTTTCTTGTCCATCACTGACACTCGTAATGAGAAATTTATACACCATCCAAAGCGGATAAATTAATTTCAAACACTTTTGACTCGGGTCAACAATGGCTATTGGCAGTGCCTATTATTTGCCTTTTTATTAAAAAAAAAAAAGAAAGAAAAACAAAGAGGAGAAATTGCTCTTCTTCATGGTGATAGCATGGTAAAGACCCCAAGTATAGTGGAGATAGAATCTTGGCAAGCACATATATAGGTCAGGATAGATTATTTCACTTTTCAATGTAAATGAAAGTAATTTTCTTCAGTATGAACAGTTTAATAAATTCCCAGGATGGTTTTCATTAAGAAATTTGCATATTGGCTAGTGTAAAAATTTCTGAAAGCAATCAGTTGGCAAAAATAATTTGATTCTCCTTCTACTTTCCCAATGCAGTTAATAGTCAAGGAATGAAGTATAAATTAGCTTTTCCTTTGAGAACTCTTTTTAAAACTTGGATGCTTAAGTTAGCCTTTTAGAGATGATAATTGTGCATATTCTCATGCAGATACACATACCAGAAATGGGGAAAAGGCATTAAAACACACCTACACACAAAAAAACGTGGATTGGAAGCAAACAAGAAAATTGCTACATCTTCTTGGGAGATATTGAAATTATGGGGACATATAGATAAATTGCTAGTAAGTTCCCATTATGTGCAGCCAAATTAGATAATTTGCTAAATTCTTTAAGTCAATGTAAATTATAGGATTTTGACTGATCTTAGACTTCTTCTGTGTGTTTTATTTTGTACATGGAAGGTACATGGATTTATTGAAGGCAAAGCCCTGTTTATATACCAGAGTAATCCGAATGCAAGAATTTCTGCTAGCTTTTTTAATATAACAAGAGAACTTAATCTAAATAAATAGTTTAGGTTTTTAGAGTAGTATGATAATGGAAAAACATAATGCTAATAAGTGTTAAAATGTGAAAAAAAATAGGATGTGAATTTTAAGGAAATGTAAAATATGACAAATAATCAGCCAGGATTAAGGAGTGTGAGCACAGATGATAGTGCATGTGCACTTTTATTTTGTTGTGTTTCAGATGGCTTCTTTGAACAGGAAATGTTTATGGTTTTGATTTAGGTTTGTGCCTTAAATTTCGGCTGTGTTGCAATAAGAATGGCAAAAATGGTATATGTGATTTTTCTGAGAACTGCTTTGGAGGTTTTTTTCCCCCTAAAAAGGCCGATTTCCCTTTTATCTCCCTTCTTACCTACCTGCTTCCTTTGTGCAAGTAGGATTGCCGGAGGAAGGTGGTAGTTGCTGAGTGCCTCGGCGCTTTGGAGTTGGAAGGATGCTTCATGCAGCTGATACGCTGGCTGCACTGTGCATAGTGACAACTGAAACACGAATCCTGGGATGCTGTGCTGGTAGGTCCTGATGGCATCGCATGGACACCCATTATTAGGGAAGAACCAGAGCAGGTTTTCAGATGAGCTCAGACTAGATGATCTAATGGTCCCATCTGGCCTTAAAATCTGTGAGTCTATGAAAGACAGTCCTGCAGTTATAAGCATTTTAGAACTGTCAATTCCAGATTTACTTCAGTGTAAGAGGCAATTGCTTCCATGCTGAAATACTCAGTTATGTGCACGGTGTCATAAATGCTCTGTAAAATAGAGATATGCAGCACGAGCAAGGCACAACAAAGCAGAGCAGTTCATTGTAATAAGAATGAGGAGAGATGATGCTTATATTTGTAAAGGGTGGGTATTTGGAAGAGATTTGAGAAAGGAGTAGCGTGCATTTGAGAAGGGAGAAAGAATGCATTCCCCCAAATATGAAAGATGCTAAAGCTGCAAAGCTAAAGGGAGAGAGAAAGAAGCAGCAAGAGGAGAAAGGGGGTGAGTGAGATAGCAAGAAATTAAAAAAGACCAAGAGTAGCAGACAGTGAAGTTGTAGGATACAGAGGATGAATACAACTTGTTTATTCACCCCCGTTATTATTCTAGGACTGTGCCTGTATATCTGTCAGTGGCTCAGCTGCTATGCTTTCTTCAACTTGCCTGCTAAAATATAGTAAGGGAGAGAACTGGGATGGGGGGAAAGGTGGGAGGTGAGGGGAAGATATTCTTTTGGTCCTTCTCCTTATTAATGAAGCTGGGTGTGCATACCTGGGTCCTGGAGGGTATGCTTGAAGTACAGGTCCTGGGGCTGAGGGGCCCTGGCAAGTATCTGGCAGCTCATCAGAAAGAGCTGAGTGGCTGAGACTGAAAAGAGGGGTTGCAAGGGTCTTTTCCCTGGCACCTTCAGAGGAGGGTTCTGTAGGCACAGGTGTATTGTCGTCATGTGCAGTTGTATTAGTTACTCTTACTCTGTTCTTTTTCTTTCTTTTACCTATGAAATAAATATTCAACTTTTTTTCTGCTCCTGAGTATCCCAGCTTTTAATTTTTTTTTAAATCTTATTATACTTTGGATTAATGTTAAACATGCTGAGAGGGTAGAGCCTCCTTCCTGGTGCAGATGTCTGCAGCTGAGCTGTTTCCTCAAAGAACTTTCCCCAAACAGCTCAGCAGCCTCTGTGCTCCTGCAAGTACAGCAAAGCATGTGCTGCAAATACTTACGCTCGTAAAGCAGGGTGCACACAATTCTAATGATAGAAAAATACACTCTGTTGAGATAGGAATTTCTTTCTATAATATCAACAATATGATGAATTTTTGCTGTAAGATTCGGTGGTTAGAATGGCTTTTTCTGGGAGAATGGGGTTATTTCTTTTCTGGTTGTCAACGGCTTTCACCTGAGATGCTGATGAGGATTTAAGACAGTATTCCTCTAAATTCACAAAATCTTAAGCCTTATTTTTTGAGCTAATCAAGGAGTGTGATAATCACCTGACTGTTATCTATGACACAGTATCTTGGGGTTTTTCCTACAAAAACAGTGAAATGACCAGATTTTCTGTAGTCAAATATTTGTGCTTTTTATTTTGTTTTGTTTATTTTGCAAACCGTTTGTTTCCTCACCACTGCCTAATTCCCATATCTCTGGTTCAAGCAATAAGGAAAGGCGCTATAAGGTGTGGTGTGGCAAGGATGGGATTACGATTTTATTACCGTTTTCCCCACAATCACGGAAGGCAGAAATTGATTATCTTGTAATTGGTATCTCTCTAGGGTGATGCATTTCTTAAATCCTTATATGTGATGGCACTATCTAGTTAAACTGAACAGATTACCTGCTGATTGCTGCTTCTGGGATTTACTGATAATGCTGAATGCCAGAATCTTTTCTAACTGTGAGTAGAAGAATTAATTTCCGCTGTGTTCGTTTACTTTCTAGTGACAGTTAATGCTGTATCTAGATTTCATTGTTTCAAAGCATAGATACTAAGAAATCTCATTAGAACAGAGCAGACAGGATTTGCTGGCACATTTTAGCTGTTGCTTTGATGGGACAGGGAATTATTTTTTTCTAGCTGAATATCTTTGACTTGCTATTCACTCTTAATAAATCAGCCAGGTTTTACCCTCAGAGGCACTTTCCCTTGTGTGTTTCGAGATGGGTGTTACCTCTAAGGTCAAAATTGAGTACAAATTTCTTTGGTGTTTCAGAAGATGTTCATCCAGGGATTTTATCTTGGGCTTTTTTTTTTTTGCAACCTAGCGGACAGAACACTTTTTGTTTCCTTTGGGATGATAAACTCCCTCTGTGTTATTTCTCACGCTTTTAATTTTATTTAAAATACAAGCTAACCAAATGCGATGGGAAGTAGGACCAGGCACATTCAGACCTGGCGCAAGCGGTTGAGCGCAACTATTTACTGGAGAGCAGTGGCAGAACTGAAACGGGCCCCAAAAAAATCCCTCTTACAAGTTGGCTCCCTGGCACGCCTCCTCCCCTGGCCCAAACACCGCAACTCGCGCGGCCGCTTGGTTGCGAATCGAGGTGCTCCTGATGGAGCGCGCAGGGCTTTGGTAGTAAACAGCGAGTGGTGGGGATGAATGGGGCTGGGGGATGGGGTGGGAGGGGAAGGGAAGGGAAGGGGGGAGTGATATATTCCTGCCGCCGGGAAGCAAAGCGGAACCATGCGCCGGGTATCATTGCATAACAGATGATGTATTGTACAGCCTGTACCCTCTCCTAAAGAGCAGAGGTGGGCACGCCAAGGAAGGCTTGAGCCTGGCTCCTGGTGAGTGCCTGGCTCTGGCCTGCCTCCATGGCTGCGAATAAAGACAAGTTAAGGAAGAGGCAAAGGGAACATGCTGGCATCGCCGTACTCCCCGTTACTCACAGTAACGAGAGATTGTTGTGAGGGTGAAACAAAGCCTCGCTGCGGGCAAGGGACGGGCGTTTCTTGCCACAGAGTGGAAAGCCCGGGAGACCTGCTCTCCCCAATATCTCCCTGTGCCTCTCAGAGCCTCCTCTTCCCCAGGCGGAAGGGTGGGAGGTCTCCTGACAACATTCCTGCAAGGACATGGGAACTTGGCTGCCTTTTACCCCTTAGGAACCCCAAACACTGTACTGCTTTCTAGCATCAAGTCCAGGCTCTAGCCAGCTACTGCTGCCTCACCCCAGGGCAGCAGGACCAGTGTGCTGCTCCTTCCTGCACAGCTCAGACCACAGCTGTCTCCAGATCAGGGATTGCAAAAATGTAGCTCATCTTCAGCCTTTAAACACTTAGCAATGAACAGAAAATGGATCTGTGAAAAAATCCCAATAAGATACAATACAGAGGGGATGTCTTTTCCCTCTTTGTGGCAGATCAAACACATTTATCTAAGGTTTTAATTTCTTTTCCTTTCACATCATAGTGAGGATCTTTAGCAGAGAACGGAACAGCCGGGTGATATATTTTTGGGTTATAACTTGAGAACAAAAGCTCATTAGGACTCAAAGATTTTATATGGATAACACCACCCACGGTTACTTTAGATAGGGTAGAAATGTTTTTATGCTTTAGGGCACAAACTAGCTATTAAATTACTAGGGAACTACAAATATCTACTAGACATATCGATGGGAGTGCAACCAGAACGCAGAGTACTACATAAAATAATTACATACAGCACAGCTAATATTAGATCACATGAAAGTACATGACTGTTCTATAAAAATCGTTTGCCTTTCTGTATTGGACATTGATTGAGGGTGGTATTGGTTTTGTACAGGGAGATGCTGACCCAGCTTTCAAAGCTTCGAAACCTTGCAGCCTCTGCCAGCATTTCTCGGCAGGGCTGTGCCACTGGAACTGCCAAAGGAGCCAAGTTTCCTCAACTAGAAAAAGTCCTCCTTTTTCCGTGGCTAGCTGGGATGTAGGAAACCCAAAGGAGAGGGGATGGATTATCCGTCGTGCTGAGAGGATCCACCAAGCAAGCGTGTCCTTGACGTGTGAGCCTGAATTGGGGTCGGTGACAAGGACAACTCTGACATCATATGAGTCATGTGAGGAGGGAGGGGTGTCGCTGCCTCCTGACGGGGGGACGCATCTGTTCCACGCTAGCTCGTGAGATGTGAAGAGGTTGCAGTGCTAAGATGCACATAGGGAGAGTGGGAGTGTGCCGCTTAGCAGGGCTTTTTTGAGTTTGGGAATCTCATCGGAGCTGCCTCTCTTCTGCTCTGTGATTCCCACCCCTCAGACGCAGGTGTTTGTCGGACCGGCGCTGGCATGGTGGCACAGGGGCGAGGGGCCAGGCCAGTGTGGGAGAGCACCGCAGGAAAGTCAGTGGCAGATTTCCTGCCTCTATGGGAGGGTCTGTGTGTTTTCCCTCAGGGGTGCCTGAAGGATAATGGAAGAAAAGCTTAAAGAAGGTCTTGTAGGGTGCACTTTTATTAATTGGAGGGCGTATACATGTTGTTGGAGTAGCTGCCTGATGTTCCCACTAGAAAAGGCACACTTTCATTTGCTAATAACTTTGCTGAGCTGAGAAGTCAGGGCATGCGTACAAAAGACACTTTCTAAGCTGCCATGTTTTTCTCTGCGCGTCAGTGCTGTGCACTCTGTGAGGCAGCATTCATCTAAAGGGAAAAAAACTAGTATGTGAACTTGTAATTAATATAACCTACAGGTATGCACAGAAATGGAGTCCATTCTAGGTGCAGAACTGTAAATATTTCATTTTCTGACTTATTTCTTCAGCTTTGTTCCACAGTGGCAGAGAGCTAAGTCCTGGGAAAAGGCAGTGAAACAAAATGTCTTCCCTCAAGTACTTTAGATGTGTGCAGTGAATACACATACCGGCTTCACTGGTAGTTACAGTTAGGTTTGTATTGGTTTTGTTGTTGTATTTTCTGTGGTTATTTTCCGAAGAGAATTAATTTTGAAGAAGACGAGATGATGGGCAGCATGGGGAGGTCATGAAGGTATGTGTTTGCAAATCTAACAGCAGGAGGGTGCTGAGGTCAGTCACTGTGTGCAGTCTGAAGTGCAGTGGTTGCAAGAGGGCAGTTCTGGTGTGAAAAGGTTAAAAAAGCAAAGGGAACTGATGAGACATTGCCTGCTTAGTAATCTGAAGAAAAGGGAGCTGGTGGGGAACTGGAAAGAGAATGCTGACACAGTCTAGCAAGGCGTGAAGAATAGACCATTAGAAAGTTCTTGGTGGATGTTGATAAATCAAAACAAAAGTAGAGATGTTGTCATGGGCTGAAGTGGATATTAAGCAACCTGCATACAGAGGGCGGTGATTTGTTTTTCTGCCTGAGATTAAGAAATGACAAGGTGTAGAGGAAGTAAAGAGGATAATACAGCTGCTGCTGGGAACTACTGTGATAATTCCCCTTACTGTGGGTAACTGGCAAAACCTGAAGCCAGAGCCCTCAGCACTTGCAAGCAGAATGACTGCTGCTTGACTTCAGGTGCTTGACCATTGCCCACCTCAGTCGTGTGGGTGCAGAATGGAACAGATTGGTCCGTGGAAGTAAAAAATCCTACTGCCCCACGCATGGGCGCTGATTTGGGGATGCTGTGAGCAGAGTTAGGGAGCAGCCGTGCCTGTGTCCTGTCTGTAGGGTTTCTGTCCTGGTAAGGGCCTGAGAAGTGAACTTCAAGAAGCAAAACATCTGAGGGGGAACTTGACCCAATCCAGCTGCATTCCCTGTAGTATCTACTTCTACTCTGCAAGATTTTGCCATAGAAAATTCATACCTAAGTATCATTTGTATACTTTCGTTTTCTTTTTAGTATGAAATTTTTCTGTCAGATTTTCCTTGGGAGCATAAGCTGGAATAGTTTTGGGTACAGCTGGATAGTACAAACCCCACAATTTATATCTTGTCAAAATCATGAAGGAATTTCATCGACCAAGTGGGAAGACACATGTGCAAGGTTGGGGCTTTGGTCCAGCTGAATTTCTGGGGTTGGGTATAAGTGCAGCAATGACAGGTTCTCACAAAAATAAGACTCAGTTTTGTATACTAGAAGTCTCACTGAACTCTCTTCTAAAGCCAGCATCGTAAGTACTTGTAGTGCACTAACAGCCAGCAGCCCAACTCATACTGGGACCCTGTTGCTCTTGGCACTTGTCTTGCAGGGTGAGGAACAAAAGCTTCTCCTGATACATTGCAGACAGCATGGAATGAGTGCATGTGCTGCTGATGTGGCCTAGTTCAAAAAGCAAGCCAGTGGGAATTCCAGGGACTTACAGCCCTCCTGATTACTGGGGTTTTTCTATTTGTATTTCTTGGGGTTTTAAGCACATCTGTGGACCTTAACATGCATATTTCCTCCAGTTGTACTGCTGGTGCCCTGTTGTGTACCTCTACATACGGTAAGAGAGAGGCAAGTCATGACAAGCTGAGCCTCCTCTACTTGGCAAGGGCCACCCCATGGTCTATCCCAACAGCTTCCTCCTTCCTGGCAGCCCTTCGGAGGCTGCTTTGGCCCATGCTGGCTGAGTTGCTCAAAATCCTTTCTTAGGCCTTAAGACTGATACAATTTAGTCCTATTTTCTTCAGAATATTCTTTTTTTTTTCATTTTTCCGGAAAGGAAAGCCCCTAATCAACATTGGGGTGGCATTTATAGAAGTCCTCCTTCTCTGTCCCTTTTTCTCTGATTTTCCTTGTTACATGTCTTTGGGTCTGGACTGGATACTTTTACAGGGAAATGCTGGAAGCACTGGTTGTAAAGTGGTCACAGGCCACAGTAAAATGTGAGGGGGCAATGTAGGGGTTTGGACTTGCTTCTTCTCTTATACAAAGATCTTTCAAACAAATAGCCTTGAGAGTTTTGTTACATTTCAGTTCTATATGGAGCCCTAAAATAACCCCCATAAAAATATAGCTTCTGCTTTAGTGGCTCTCCCAACACTGATTTTCTTATTAATCTCCCTAGCAATACTTATAAAAATGCTTGACTGTGGTTACGCAGATTGTCTGATGTGATCACTAGCAATTATGCTAATCACAGTCTTCTCACAGTTCTTTCCCATCTGTTTTATCCACCTATGGATACTTAGAGTGATATAAATGATAAGAGAGGCTCCGATCACATCATGCTCTCATTTGCTAGTCAATGTATGACCAAAGATTTTGCACATATAGACTAGACAGAGGACAAGGAATGAGAGAAAGGAAGTTACAGAGTATTACCATTTTCTATGGAAGAGGAATAAATAACTTCCAGGGATGCCTGTGGCAGAGTTGTAGGTGTATTGCAGGCCTTTGGGAAACCTTTTCATACAGGTATGAAGACGCATAGGCTTAAAGGTGTGTGTGTGGGGGGGGTGAAGACAGCCTCTCTGCTGTCATTTACTGAAACTGGAGAAAGAGGAATGCAAGGGCAAGGAGCAGATTTTGTTTGCCTGACCCTCTGATGTCATTAGCTGTAGGTGGAAGATAATAAAACATTGTTTTCTTTTCTGTGTGCCTGAAGACCTGCAGTTTGCCAAGTGCAATTGGGTTAGTGAAGACACACACTATTCAAAATGCCAGCCTCGAACAGAGAGGCGGTGCAGCTGGCACCTACCCCTGAAAGCAAAGGGAAAGGGTTCCCTTCTCCTTCGGGGAGATCTCAGTGCTCCTCCATGTTACAGCATTGCTTCTGCAGCCCAGGGACAGTGCAGCCTCTCAACATCTGGGGAGAGAGCAGGATGGCCAATAGGGTGTGTGGCTGTGATGTGTCTAAAATTGTAAATGTCAGGGCAGAAAAGCCTTTTTGGGGGGAGGAGAATGAAGACTCTGCAGAGGCATTTTGGCCTGAGGGTCCGGACTGGTGAGAGCTGCGTCCCGGAGTGCTGGTATGGATAGAGGCAAAGACTGCAGAGAAGGGGCACAACATGAGTAGATAAGAGGGCAACATGTTTTCTGGTGGTAAAGCATCTCCTCATAGAAGCTCTTGGCAGCTGAAAAGGGCTCTGTGCTTTCACACCTCAATGCCTCACTAACCTCTGATGCTAAACAATGAATGATGAAGGAGATCTCAAAGAAGCACTTGTTTGTAGGGTATTGCACTGCTTCAGGAAACTGAAGTAAAGGTTTATGACATGAATTGTTGTGGTGAAGGGCAGTAACTTGTTTGGAAAGTAATGGCCTGCTCCTTTTCCCCTTGATAAATTTTTCCTATCTTTATGTGGGGACTTAGTGCTTGGGAGAAATGAAGTGTGGCCAGTAAAGCCTGGACAAGCAAACTGCTGGAGTTTCCAGGTGGAGATGGGATCTGCTGCTCAGTGGAATCCTTAGTATGTCAAGAGTGTCCCAAATCCATGAAAAATGCTTCAGTACCTATTTTTCATTACACTTGACTGCACACAAATGATGAACTTCTTGAAACAGGAAATGTGTTTTCATTATGTGTGGGGACACACCTATCAGACTGGGGCCCCAGTTCTGACCTGAGGGTGTAGATGCTACCTTGATAAATGACAATTACTTTTGTGAAAAACTTGGATTAATCTTGGACAGAAAAACTGCAGCAGCATTCACTTGGAGATCATTTATGGCTGTTGGAGAGAAGATCATGTTTTGCTGGAATATTACCTGTCAGAAAAGAACCCCTGGACCAAGAATCTTTCAGGACTTTATATGACATTCAGTAAAATCATGTCCTTTAGGAGATGCTTTCCTGCAGCAGATCCAGGTCCGTGTCCCATTTCCGGCTAATACAACACACAGTGGGACTACAGATTTCGGAGGAAATAAATTCTTTCCAAGTGGTTGTCGAAACTGTTGAGTCTAGGGAAATACATAGAGATGGATGGGATATGTCATTCTTAGAGGGATGAGTTATTTAAAGCTAGTCTGGGGTATGCTATTCTTAAAGGAATGAGATATTTGTTAACAGACTTACATATTCCTGTAATGATTCCAGTGAGAACAATGAAAATTGTGACTGAGTAAACATAAATTTAGAGTTAACTTTTAACTTAAGCTTGGAATTTTCAAAAGCCCTTAATGCTCACCCAACTCTGAGCTCTTCAAAGTCAATGGAAGTTTTATGCCTTGTGTCAGTAGAAAGAAAATTACTCTTATAGAGAAAGCGTCTGAAATCATGCACTAAATTGATAAGTACATGCTTTCAGTATATTTCTGATGTACCTCTGATAGATGCATATTATTCTAAAGCGGATTTTTTTTTTTCAAATGAGCCTGATACTTCCCTAGTAATGCAATTAAAAAAAAAAAAAGAAATCCTAAACCTGTTTATATTAAGGAATATGTCTTCTGTATCTTACAAAGAGTTTATTGCACAAAGCTTTAACATATAATAATTAAAAACTACCAGTCTTTTCAAATTCATTTGTTAAATGCCTAACTATATAGTTAAGGCATTGCATATCATATATAGTCTTAAAATAGTGTTCGGGTGTTTACAACAAGCCTTAAGATACTCAGCTGATAGTTAAATCCATAACATATGCCCCACCTGGAAAATATGGCCCTGAAATAACTGTTTGAAATTAAATTTCCATGTGAAGTCTGCCTATTTTGGGCCTCATCTCCAGCTGGAAGACTAAGATTAATTTCTTTGAGAGTTAACTCTCTTACCCCAGCTGAGCATTGCATCCCAAACTTGATTTTGTCCTTCTGGTTAGCTGTGATTTTTAGAAAGGCTTGATTGTGCTTGGTCAGTGAGCACTGGGAAATGTGTAAGATACAGAGCAAAACCAAAGTGGCTTTAAGGGGAAACTAGTGAGTAAAATCTTAGTCCTCAGAAAGTCAGTTGGAGTTTTGCCACCAACTGACATGGGGTCAGGATTTTATCCTTTAACTTCTCTAAAGTCTTTACTTTTGGTGACTTGCTACCTAAGTCTTTATGATACATTAATGCTAGTTTTTATGTTCTGAAGATATAGCGCCTGGTAAAACGAAAGATGTAAACCTAGTATAAACCTCTAGTGTGTGTTTCTGTTCTGTCTTCTTCAGGCATTAAAGGATGTGTCTTTTTGGCTACTACTCTGCTGGAGCTGAAACTTTCCCAAAACTCACAGCTAAGCAGTTCAGTGTGTGTTGCATGGGACAGCTACAGAATTCCAATTACTGCAATGGTGAGTAGCACTGAGACATGTAATCCTCAAATTTAAGTCATTAAAGAAGCTGTAAATGCACCCGGGAGCATTCAGAAGATAAAACAAACGCATTTAAATATAAATATAAAAAAAGACCTTCAGGCCACAATAGTCTCTGTCAGAGGCACTCTCTGTCAGAGGTATTATTTGGTATTTGTTTAGTATATCAGAATGATTTGCAAAATGAGAATTACAGCCCTATTTCATTAGGCATTATAAAGCGCTTGCAGGGAGACTCTCGGAAATCTAAGATATGTATGCTAAGAAAGCTTCTGCTGAAAGCACGATAGAGGAGGGACAGAAGCATACAGTGCAGTTCTTTTGCCTATATATTTTTGTGTTATACACTATTAAAGATCAGACATCCTGATTTATCTTTTAACCTGCTCATCAACCAGCTAATTTTCTACAGTGTCTGTACCAGAAATAAGTCTTGAGAAGGGATTTGGGGGAAGATTTAAAGACGGATTTGAAACGTTTGGCAACTGGTTGGTCAAATTTTCCGTTACTGACAGTTGACCTGTGACTTCTAACTCTTTGTGCTCACAAGAGGTTCAGTTTTTGGTTTTTTTTAAGAAGAGGCATGACTATGGTTTTTAATCTTATATAGATACGTATTATACAGTGTGACTTGATATTTATGCTGGTCAGTAGTAGTCTATGGATATGAGTTTAAATGAGATTATTATATGTTGGATATGCCACTAAGTCCCCACAGTGAGGCAAGAGCTCTGTGCTCACTGCATGTAGCTGTACAGATACTCAAGTTTAGCTGAGTGATTAGAATACTGTGTTATTTTAATGTTATCTTGTCTGTGAAAATTATAACATTAACAATAAATCATTTGTTTTTGTTACTATCATCACAGCATTTTTTAATGAAAAGGACAGATTCTTTTCCTGGTAGCAGCTTCTCAACTGAAAAACAGATACCTTGAAGTCATAAGCTGTGCAGTGTTGTTGCCTGTATCACAGCTTTAGCCAGGATTTTTTGCAGTGCTCTTTCTGGGTGAGAGAAATAGAGAGAAAAATGACTAAATTTGTTTGGAAAGCCTTCTGAGCATTTCCTCTATTGTGGGGTATGCTTCCCCGCCCCCCCCCCCCCCCCCCCCCCCCAGTGTTTCCTTATATTTACTGAATTTATGTCCTGGTGATGAGCTGACAGCAGTTAGATTCCTTGATTGTGCTTTATTTTAAGATTTTTCACTTGCAGTCAGTGAAAGCCGAATTAAACACTCTGAAATTCTAAATGCATCTCTTTTATTATCATGGTTATGGTTTAAGCTGTCTTGTTTTTTAAATGCCAAAGCCTTGAGGCCTAGGAAAATGTTGCCGATCTTTCAAAACCTGTGTAGTGATGCTAAGTATAAGGACCAACTTGTGCCCAGTAATGCAGCAACTGCTCCCAGAAATACTCAGCATTAGGTGCAGGGATATTTACTCCTCTATGGCGGAAGATGCAAAATCAGTCACACACTTAGCAACCATACTTTTTGCCTCCAAACTAACCAGATAAGGGACCCATCACAGCGTCTGCCTTCTAGACATGTTTCCCCTCTGTTTCCAAACTCACCTTACTCAAAGGCAAACTTTATGGAAGAGGAACCTAATCAGAAGCTTCATTATATGCTGTGCCATAGCAGGCAAGTGAATAAGCAGGGTTCAGAATGGTTTTTTTCGGCTGAAAACCGTATGTGCTGATTGCAACTTTGTTAAATACATAAATAACTGGAGCCTTTCCAATCAGAGCTAGCCAAACCTTTTAATCATATACAGAAGTGTTCCTCGTGACATAATTATGCTATCCAGACTCCTTCCCTCATTGGGAAATATTCTGTCAAACAGTAAAATAATTAACATGGATTTTAAAATCGGCATTGACATTCTAATGTCTAATTAGGTAATTGTCATTGGCACAGCAATACCTATTAGGAGCATGCAATTTGTGGAAGGGGTTTTGATGGAACAGACTGCAGGTGCAGATGGTCTAACAGCAGGACTCTTACCCGATGTAAACAAAGGTATTTTAATTAGCCATGTGACCCTGATCATTGTTAAAAGGTAAGGGCTGCGCATTCATCTTCCCACCAGCTACTTCCTGGTCCTTTCAAGGGGAATGTTGAAATATCTTGACCTGTGGTAAATTACATACAGACTTGATTGAAATTCTCTTCAAATCTAATTATTGTTTCATTTGGCTTCTGGCAACATTAGCGCTATATTGCAGTTGGCTCAGAAGTCTTACCTACTTGCTGGGCTATTTTTGGTTTGTAGATCTCAATTGCTAACCTACACAAAGATACCAACTTTTGCTTGGTGTACTAGGGAAGACTTCCAAGATGCTGGAGTTTAGTTTTCAGCAAGCGTGTGCTGGAAGTACTTAAAAATATCCAGAAGACCTGAATCCTTTAAAATTATAAAAATCCCTTGCTGGTGAGTTTGCATGTAACTCAGCACGGATTTTAGCTGAATGAAAATTAGTTGGGAAAACAGGAATGACCACACAGACTCAGCAGCTATGAATAACCTTGAATTTAGGAACATGAGAGACCTGATAAGCTCCCTGTTCTGTTTGCATCAATGTGGGAGAAGCTCTGCATACATTAAATATTCCAGAGCAGAGGTTCCACCTGGTATCTGGGGCAAAACTTCATGGAAACTTTGTGCATTTCAGTTTTCTTATTACTGCAAAGTAAACAAATAGCCAAAAAAAAAGTGAAGGAAAAGCACTGCTGTATTTTTTCTTTTCTGGAGACTTTTATTTTGCCTTAATTATATTACAGTTCTTAATTTAGGAGTATATTTTATTATTACAATTTGGCCTTAATCATGTTCTGTTTTTCAGTACTTAATCGCATAAAAACAATCACATGTACTTCACTGCACTGATGTAGTTCTCTTAATGAATTGGAATTGTTCTTATGAGCAAAAAAGTTAAGTATTTGGAGAGTTTGAGCCTTAAACTGTACACTGCTTAGTGCAGGGTCTCTCTCTGTTGTATGTTTTTTGCAGTGTTTAACTCAATGAATTACAGATTACTGATCTGCAGAGCTGATATCCAAATACAGTGAAAGGAATATTTCTATATATGTTTCTTCTCTCTCTGTTTTTTGGAATTGATTGGTGCTGTGACAAGGCACAAGCTCTGGCTAACAAAGCTCCCAGCTTAGCTGTTTAAAATGTTTAATAAAAGTTTGCTAGGGTGAGTCTAGGCCATTCTGAGAACTGGCTTAAAGTGTGTGTGTTGTTTTTTTTTTATTTACAAAAATATGAGCTGTAAATATTTCGATTATAAATAATTATATTACCAAAGTTCTCAAATAGCTGAGTTGCATGAGAATCCAGCAAATACACTTTTTTGAAGAGAGCTGCAATGGCTGCTCAGGCGTATGATTTCTTTACCATCTGAGAATCCAAACAAATTTTTTCCCAGTAATTTGATTTGCCATTGTTTTTGGGGTGGGAGGATCTCTGAGGTGCTGGAGGCACAGGGTACATCGTGGTTATTTCATGAGGGACTTTTTCATGCTATGGCATTATAAATGATGCCAGATAGAGTCTCTAATGCAATACGTGATGGTCTTTTGACTTTGTGTTAAGATTCCTCCAGAGCTATAAAATGAAGAGTTTATATTCCTGACACAGGTGATAAGTGCAATAGTTCTACTTATTTGAAGCTATTGAATCCAAGCACGGAAACATTTATTTAATCAATGGTGAAATATAAACTTTTATTGTCAGGTTGAATGCCTTTGGGAAAAACCTTTCATCTTGAGAATTGCATGGGTTATGTCACTGCTGTCCTAATGAAATTAAGGTTTTTTCCACTTCTCTCAAGCAAGTGCTATAGAGACCTTATTGTTCGAGTGTGAAATAATGTACACTTGTTAGTTAATGAGTTCAACCACCATGAGATAATCCTCAGGTGACATGATGACCGTCTGTGCTTAAAAATAAATAAATAAAAGCTAGAAAGAATACAAATGATAAACACACATTATATCTCTCCTACTGATGCTGAGGTTTAATTATGGGGGACAATTACCTACCATAGTCAAAGGATTCGCACATTAATAACATTATATAGGGATAATGTCTTTCTAAGCTGCTATAGCATTTAAAAGCTGGTACTTATGTTGCAATCCAGATTCCGTCTACCCGTCAGTCCTGTCTGGATTATTGCTGCATTATGTAATGTGGTCTCTTGTGGTTTTTTTACTGTGTAATTAACATGTGGGTCTGACTTATCCAGTCCACTCTAATAAACCATCCTTAATGAGTGAAATAATAATAATGATAATAATAAATCCTACATGATTTCTGAGCTTCTCTGTTACCCTTGCTAAGACATTTGTGTTTAAGCAACATGAAAGCTCAATTAAATATATATGTATCTAATTCTATTAATGTGCTGTAGTCTTCTGAGAACTTTTCTCTGGTTTTATCCAGAAAAAAGCTAACTGCATTGGAAGGGTAGAGTGAACAGACAAACTTTCTAACTCTGCATTCCCTGCTGCTCCTTAGTCCTGCACTTTCACAGAGCAGAGATACACTAAAACCCGTCAAAACTTAATCTCTTGCATATCCTTCTTAAATATTGCGTTTTGTGCTCTTCCCACTGTAAAATCTGTTACTGATCTCTCCTAGGAATGAGTGAAGGATTTGTGACAATATTACAAAAGCATAGGTAATTAGAAAATCACAGAAATACTGCTGGTTTCCTTTTTTTATTTCTTTTTTTTTTTTTAACTTTTGCAAAAGGTACTGCTTTTTGTGTCATTTTTAGAGCACTCATTGAATGAGTAGAGTTTATTCTAGAAGCAATGTGACTTCAGTGGGTGTCAATTTTCAGCAGAGGAAGACAAATCAATGACTTGAATTAATGATAGTTGCTAATTTTCAAAAGCTTTGGGGAAAAAAGAAAGAGCCATAACTTACCCATAAAGGAATTATTCCTAAGAGTCGAGCATTTCCTTTTGCACGTAGTGTAGGTTACTGCCAGCAAGTGTAGTGTGCCGGAGCTGTGAAGAGCTCTGTCTCATTTACATTGATAACTGCTGTGCTTTCTTCTTAAATTAAAGAAGGGTTTTTCTAAGTGTTTGCTTCATGCCTGTTTTTCCTATGTTGATATATTAATAACTCAGTCAGATAATGCACTGTCATGATTTTTATGGGTACCAGGAAAATCTCTTGGCTTATCACAAAGTTAAAATTACAAATATAAACAGAATGTGTCGGTTTATAGGTGAACTAAGAACCATGGCATAGATCAATGGAATTCAGATTGATTCCAGAGGGGATTATTAATTTATGCCAGCTCTAAACTCGCTCTTGGATTTTAGGGGTCCTACTTTTATTACCTGCTGCTGCTAGGATGTTTTTTTAATGCCTTTAAAATCTGCCCATTCTCTGCTAATATCGGCATGTAATTGGAAGCAGAGCTTTTAAGAAGATAATTTCCGATTAAAGAAGTTTTTCATGAAGACTTGCATCAGGCTGCGTATAGAAATCCATGTACTAACGTAATAACTTCTTAATATAGATACACTTGAATTCAAGGGATGCTATAGCATGTAATCTCTTTTTACATTAAGTATAGCTTAGGCAATACTTTCTCTTGGGATATGGTTATGTTGGTTTTATTTTTTTTTTTAACCAAACCATTTTTAGCCTTCAGAAATTTGCTAGTAAAATATTATATCAATCACCGTGAAACTGAAGGTGGAACAGTGTACTTTTATCCAAATTGCTTTAGCAAATATGTATGTGTTAGCTTTGTATAGCAAGGTTTGTAGGAAGTATCTTTTATTAGAACAAGGAAAATAGCTGGTGGAAAAAAAAGGACAGTCTGAAAGAGAAACAGAAAACTTCTGCCAAAGAACACTTTGGAAACAGTTGTTTTAATTTAATTTCATGTTCCTCTATAAGAAAACTTGTAGGCATAGTTAGCACCTGTGGAGCAGAGCAGTAATACTGCTGAGGGAGATGCAATATCCTCAGTAATCTGTGACAGAGGTGGCCAACACCTGTGGAGCAGCAAAGTGTAAAATCATACCACAGAATGAGTGCTTGTATTGAATTAATCATTTTTTTCTAGCTAGTACATACTCCCAGGGCTTCAGGGTGGTGCTGCAGCAGTGATGGACTCGGGCATCACACCTCCTAATCTACAGGTAGCAACAGTCCAGCCTCTCTGAAGGAGTGAGAATTAACATTTTTAATCAAAATACATAGTGTGGATTTTGACCCTCAGACAAACTGCAGCACACTCTTTGAAAATAAGGATAGGAACTAAAATTCCTGACCTGACTGGATACCAAGAAGCATGGGCTCAATAGATAAACTTGATTTATGACATGCTATAACTTCCTTCATTAACTTAATTCTGCATTTCATGGGCTATAAACTACCTGCTTCTTTTCTTCTGCTGAGGGAGAACCACATTACTATCTCTCTCCTCCTTTCCTTTTCTTTCCTTCCTTTCTTTGCGAACATCCTCTCTGTTTCACTGGTGCTAACTACCTTTTATTTCAGAAATGGTCTTATAAATACTCGTCTTAATTACACTCTAAGCAACTGTTCTCGACTTGTTTTTAGCTTTGAAGTCTGTTGCTTCTATTTCAGACAAGAAATAGAAGAGGACTCGTATGCCCAAAAGCTTGTGTTCTCTCTAACTGCACCAGTTGGTTTAACAAGGGACATTGCCTCTAACTACAAATTTGTCTTGCCTCATTTCCATGTAATTGTGGGCCTTCCTGGATAATCAGGGTTGAGAAATTCGAGATGGAGCCATTGCTTTATGACAGACACTTCCCTGCTGGTAACTGAATGTGTCTGATCATTATCAAGCTTCTTCCAGTGTATGTTGACTGTTTGTCCTCAGTCCTGTAGCTGCTGTGCAGGTTTATGGGATGGATATACCCTGTTCTGAGGTGCATGTATATATATATGTATAGGATGCTGGAACTGGTGTTTCTCTTGCTGATGAGCATTTATTTTTAATACTGGGAAGATGGGCTGTGACTGTTTAATGACTTCTAGGGCAGGGTAGGATTAGCTGTATATAGGGTATTCACTTTGTACTGTAATTAGTGTAATATTAACACTGCGTATTCAGGGAGATGGTCTGTTCCCTGGAGAGTATTCCTAGTGAATAAAGACCAGTTATAGGCTGGTGAGATTGGGTCTTATGATTGTTCTTCTCATTGCAAGTATGATAGGGCCTCAGGGTTTGGGTTTTATTTTGGTTTTTTAAAAAATGTGTTCTGGATGATTTCTGACTCCATGATGTAAGTCTAGAGGTTTTTACTAATGGTAGTTTGTAGGCTGCCTTTTCTTATGCTGATCTGATTGTAGATCTGCAATGATATTATGGGTCTGTTACTCTCTAGAAAGCAGATTTTTGAGAACTGTATTTTTATGGAAGTAATTCCAGATATACTTTGATGAAGGAATGGCTCTTAATGAATTTATGGTGGGAACAAAGAAAAGAACAAAAACTTTTAGCTATGTGTGTGTGTTAGTGTCAACCCATGGTGGGTGCAGTAACCTAGAACCTGTTCTTTTTTACAGTGGGCTATGAAACAGTTTAGGTTACATGATCATTTCAGTGCTGGTTTCCTAGGGTCAGACAAAGTCAGTTTGTGAAGTCAAAATGAAAGTTTGTTAATGTATTTGGGTGTGAAGTCTGATGGTTGGGTGCCGCCTTCTAGATGCTTGGGAATGTCTGCAGTTGCAGGGAGGTAGGTAGAGGATGAAGTTACTGCAAAAACCGAGCTGTATGGAAGGCTGCACGGTGTTTCTGTGAATTTTTCTATGCTTTTAGCAAGTATATTGTGGGT
Organism: Acanthornis magna; assembly: GCA_036785705.1. Classification (NCBI taxonomy): domain Eukaryota; kingdom Metazoa; phylum Chordata; class Aves; order Passeriformes; family Acanthizidae; genus Acanthornis; species Acanthornis magna. The sequence goes on from JAWUZG010000012.1 coordinate 22,238,759, forward strand.
ACCTGTAGGTCTCCAGGCATTCTTTGGTTATGCATCATGAGGACCATGTCACAAGCTTTGAGGATAAGATTGAGAAATTAGAGTATCGTATTTTCTAGCAGTTGCCAGGAAATGGATCTGGCAGTATAGATCTGAGCTCTTAAATGAATGAGCGACTGTAAAGTGTTTGCTAAGTCCCTTGCAGTAGGTAGTGTCGGCTAGTCTTATTCATGTGGTCTTTCCTGGTTAACATGATGGTAGGCCTGTCATTGCCTGCTCTTTGACTGAATCATAAGGATTCTAGAAACTTGTACAGTGATGAAGGCAGAAAAGGGAAGAGATGTCCAGAAGTTGCTTTATCTTGTCCATGAAAGAGGTCTTGGATATACAATTGGTTTGAAGAAAACATCCTTTAATGTCCCATATACTTGTGTTTTCTGGGGTCGCTTCTCTGTGCAGAGGTACACATCTATGGAGAGGTTTATTTGTTATCAGTTAAACAGCTATGACAGCCTTGTGCCAGATGTTGGGAAGGTACTCTGTGGCCATGGACATTGCAGCTTGGGGTGAGGTCATGGTGTCTTGCCTGGCCTGATGGTTCGTGTGGTTTATTCTGTGTACTCCTATGGTGGTGTGCAGAACAGCAACAGAAATTGCTGATGTGTTTTTTATCTTAATATTGTGATTAAATTTAAATGACTAGAGATCAGTTAATTAGGCACATACATAACTAACTTATCTACTACAGTAATATTTGAGGATTTGCCAAGGATGGGGCTCTGTGGTTCTTGGCCAAGCAGCATAAAACCCATTCCCAAAAGAGACATTGCTCTGATCTCTCCTATCATTGTTCCTCAACATTGTCTCTCTAGTTTTTACACCCACTTCGTGTATACAGATCTAAATTAAAATGAGAACTTTTCAGGGAATGGCTTGTTTATTACTTTGTGTTACAATGCTTACTGTGGTGGAAATTCTGCTTGCTGAGATCTGTGAGGACACTGGGAATACAAACAATAATAGTACTGAATCATGGAAAGTTACCCTTTCATCTGTTTGATATTTACATTCTTTATAAGGGAGAGACTCGGCTGGGTTCATACTTTTGCATTGTGTGTGAACAAGCTTTTGCTGGAGTTCTGGCATTTTCAGTTGGTGTCTTGCTGCTTGCATTGCCTCCTGCTCTTGCACTTCTCTGATAACTCTGCGACAGCTCATATCCACTGCTGAGGGAAGAAAAGGATACAAAGCTTAGAGAAAGCAGAGAGAAATATGGAATAAGGGTGAAGCTGTCATGGACCTGGAGTGTAAATCCACTTGCCTTATTCCTGTGTTGGTCCTGTGCAGGGGAGCGAACTTGCCTGGAAGTGATGGGGACCACGATGCAGCCTCTTGTCCCACCCCACAGGCACCTGCTCTGCTCTGAGAGAGGGGTGAGGTGGGCCAGTTTTGCCCTGCTTTCCTTTTTGAAGGTGTTTGTACTCACACAAAAGTACCTTTCAAAAACTCTTCTCAAACTCCTGTATAAAGCAGAAAAAACCAAAACAGCCCAGACTCCTTTCCAAGGAGTATCTATTCCAAGTGTGTATACACACACGCACACAGATATAAATATATATATATAAAAAATATAGGTATTTAATTTATGAAACAGAAAAAAAGTGGTTTTATCCCATCCATGGACCTCACAGATTCCTCTTCTCCCTTCTCTCTTCTTTCACTTGCTTTATGATCATGAAAACACAGGAGGAGTCTCCATGGATTTGGGGTATGAGAGTTGTTTGTTTTTTGTTTTCTTACGTAGTTATGTGGGCACACAGCCATGAGGAAAGCACCTTCGATTTTAATTTTTTTTTCAGGTTTACCATTGGTTTATGTCCTACCTATTTCATCTGTATATTTACATTTTTTTGCTTCTCAGTATTCTGCTATGCTGTATTTACTGTTAGGTCTGCAGGCAATAACAACATTGGTCCATAAAGCCATCCGTGAGCCTTTGTACTGAACACAGAGAAAATTCCTGGGAAGTGCAACAGTCAAAATCATGCAAATTACCAACTGTAGCATCATAAAGATGTAATTACAGGACCAAAATGCCAAATTTTCATTCCTCTTCTGATTAGTTGTTGGAACAATGAGTTATCACAAGATTGCTACTTGTTAATATTGGCAAATCAACAGCTGCTATTCTTTGGTATAATAATATCATTCAATTCTGTGATTGTCATGTATCTAGTTTTACATCAGAAATGATTATGCCCATTAGGATTAAAGTCATTATATGGTAGGATTAGAATGGAGCATGAATTTGGATAATAACAGTGTTAGTGTCACTATAGATTTCAAATTATATTAATTTCTGTCAATATGCAAAAATACACTAGAAAATCTTTTCACACTAGAAAACATTTTCACAGTGACTGGGACATGTGTTTGTTTCCTGGTAATAGTATTCAGATGATATCCAGGCTATAAATGAAATAGGATTGTATAATTTACTGTCTGCTCATAATAAGAATATGCACTCTGTCGTCAAAAATTCAAGTGCTGTAGAAATGATCCCATCTTTGAGCAAATGTTGCAATTACTTCAAGCTGTTGAAACTCTGCTCCCTTTGAACAGAAGTGTCCAGAGCAAATACTGTAACAATGAATCTTTTTATCATTCTGCAATCCCATTTGTGATAAGAGGAATTCCTTGGGGATTACTTTAAATTCTGTACATTAGCAGCAGTTCCGTGGGTTAAATCAGATAAAACAGGCTCTTATCAGATTATTAGTCACATTAGGCAATTACATTCTTATCTCTTAGAAATAATTCGTGCAGCCTTGGTGCTTATTTCTCCTCATTAGAAGAGGCTAATTCCTGATTAAGATCTTTTGCCTTCCGTACAATAAACCTTTATATTGGATTTGCCACATAAATTGAAAAATACCTTGCAGCAGAGAGGGACAGCTGCACTTCCCTTTTAAAAATATACCTCACTTATCATTTAAACATCAGCCATGCACATTTGCTGCCAGCAGTTTGGGACTGAAGAAGTCAGCACTCTAGCTTTTTTGTCGGCGTCAAAGTTAAGGGCTTCCAAGACAGAATGGTTTTAGGGAGCAGGGAAAGCAAACATGCTTTCATTTAGTTTTATGGAGTTTGATTTAAATTGCATGAAAATTGGAGTAAGGGAAGGATGTTTCACATGCTATTTGCATAATGGCCATAAATACATTGCCCTGTGAGCAAGCCCACCTGTGGGATGCCTTCACAGTGAGCATCCTGTGCAATGTAGGTGGGGGATGTTGGCTCAGGGATGGACCCTAATCTCTGATATATGTGTTGCTCTTTTTGAAAGTTTTCTGCCAACATGGTGTCACATGTATGGCGTTGGGCTTGCTGGCAGCTATGTCTCAAATGCAGGCTTGTGTTTACTGTAGGAATTGGATCAAAGTTGTTGTGCTCTTTCATGTAATTAACTCAACCCAAAAGAAATATCCAATCGAGCGATTTACTTAAGATAAGCAAGGCACTTGGGAAATGTAAATACTTCAGTGGAAAGGATGCATGGGAAAAAATGAGTGTCAAATTGCTCCATAGGTATGTCATGCTTCCATTTCTGACATCTGTGTCAGAAGCTGGCTGCTGAAACAGATACCTCCCACTTCCCACCCTTTCAGGAGCATTTACTTTTGCAACCATTACATAGTACACCATCCCTACTGATGTTCTTTGTGCACCATCATGTATAAATCTGTTTTACACTTGGAGGCCTCAGCCTGCTTGTGTGAGAAATGAGTACAGTCACTGTTGTTTTGTTATTTTTGTAAAGGATTAGAAAAATATGTTCCCTTACTAGAACTGAGATGATGGGAAGTTTTCAAAGACAAAAATGTCAAACACCTAACTCCTATTAAAAATAAATGGGAATTAAGTGTCTGCCAATTAGACCTGTGAAAATCTTCCTGGTGGTCTGTAGGACTGAACCAAATTACATTGAAAACCAGAGGGGAGTGTGTTAGGGATGAAGTGATTGCTTGAGACAAAGTGTTGCCTGTTGGAGGTGGTCCCGAGTGAAATTTTCAATGTCTGTCTGTCTCTACATGTCCAAGGGATGTCATATTAAGTTTACAGAGAGCCTTTAGTAAGAAGTTCAGTGCATTGACTACACAAGTATTGCTTCCATTTAGTTTCCATATTTTGCAAGTGATGTTAAAAATTCATGTCTAGAGCCGTTGTATTTGCATATGTATCCACTGGGTTGCATGGGAAAGACTAATAGCTACTTAACTTCTTCATAGAGCTCCTAGAAGACAGTCCCATGGCAAAATTTGAACCTTCAGGGTTGTAGACTTTCAAAATACAAAATGAAAACTGCATTTGATTAAGAAACTGATGACTTGTGAAAGAGGCTAGAGCAGTTTCTTTCACAGATTGCAGGACAAGGCGAAGATGTTGCCCAGGTGTTCAGGTGCCCACTTGAGCAGATCAGGACAAGGACTTGAACTTGGATCACCTTTGTCATGTAGTGACCAGAGAGCATTGAACCTTCTCCTCTCTCTGCCCAAAGCTCTATTAAAGCCATTCTCAGAAAATGTTCCTTATGGGACAAAGTTTCTTTAGGCAGAAATGTTTGATTTAGTCCTGTTTGTGTGGTGCCACACAAGTGCAGAAGCTCTGAAGATGCCGCACAAATAATTTCCATGATATGCAAAACTACATTGTCAAAATAAATCAGAAGTCAGAAAAATGAAGTGTTATCTTTACCTAGGTCTCTGAGGTATAAAGATTAAGTGATTTACCAAAATCTTGGGAAATTTAGGATAGATCTGAAAAACTGAGCTCACATCTACTACTCCCAATGTTGCGCTTCAGATCTGATTCTGGCTGTGATCTGCCAATGTCCCAACACTGTGATTTGGGCCACCATGATTAAAGGTCTGTGGCAATTGTGTACCTCAAGTGATGGGGCTGAAATCATTGCTCTGAGCCTGGATGGCTCTCAGGCCTGGTCCCTTAATTTCCAGCTATGAAGTAGAAGAGGGCTGAGGTCCTGGGGCTGCTCTGCAGAGTTCCCAGTTGGCGAGGCAATATCTCTTGGAATATCAAGGCACTGATGAAGGGCACATAGAACTATTTCTTAAACTATTGTAGAAGGGAAAATGTCTGTAATGGTAAAATCTTGGATATTAGAAGTCTTTACAAGTGGAAGCTGACTTGCTATCATCTAATCTCCACTTGAAGCAGAACAACAAAAAATTGATCAATGGAGCAGTAGACCTTGGCGGCTTCTTTACAGTTATCCTTCTACTTCTCTGGATAAACTTGGTTGTTTGCTGACCTTTGTTTTGCTGTATAACACATAAACAGGTTCTGCTTGTGGAATACTTTTATTATGATTATTATTATTGAGACTTTTATTCTGGACTGGTTCCATTTATGAGGAGAGTCTAGTGGAGCAAAACCAGCTTGACAGGGTAAAGGGGTCTTGAGCAAGCTCCTGTGCTGAAGCTAAACTCTTGGCTCTTACTCAAAAATCAAGCGTGAAATGTTAGATTGCCTAAGGTCTGATAGAGTAGCCTCTTTTTCTTTTTCTAATAACTATAGCATTTTTCTCCTTTGTGCTATTTCACAAGTTCTATTTCCCTGTCCTTTTAAGAAATGTGATGTGGGTAACTGAACTACATGAGTTCATTTATCTTCTTCAGCTTTTAATAGATGAGCATTGGCCAATAACCTACAAACATCATTCTAGGGCTGATGGGTAAAAAAACCAGAAAGTCTCTTCTAAAGCTTTAGTAGATTTTATTTTTCCTTTTTTTAACTAAAAGAAAAAAAATTCAGAGCTGCTACTTTCCTGGAAAGTCTGTTAATTTCATTGGAAAAATCCCAAGCCAAAACATTTCAATAGGAAATGCACATATTTCTGTTTGGGTTTTCTCTCCTACCTCCCCCATTCTCAAGTTGCTAGACTCAAATTGTTCTTTTCTATATATCTAAAAATGAAGTTTCATACCAGTGGATGCTGTTAGCTTCTGTGCAAGCCTTCTCAGAGGTGTTAGATGTTGATTTCTAGACCTTGCATTAGCAGCTCACAGTAGTAAAGAGCTCAATTAACGTGGCCATAAATTTAGAACATTTATGAACTCTATTTCTTCTTCTCCTCATCTAGAGTTAGAAGCCTTTTCTCTCCTAAATACTAGTATTTCTAAAATGTGCTTAATGAAGTTATTTTTGTTCCCTGGCCTTTTGTCAAGGTTTGATGCTGAATGAGAAATGGGCAGCTCTTGAGGAGCAGTACATCGTAATGGTTGCTTTGCTGCAGTGGGATTTGTGAATTTTATGCTTGTGGTTACTTGGTTTTAACAAAGTTGGTTTCTCTGGGACCAGTGATTTTAGTGTAAGCATAATGGGCACTTGTGACATAAGGAGAATTTATGACAAGAGTAACAACCTGCTTATGGTTCTTGTAATAGCCTACGAGATCATATACCATGACCTGCCTTTGAAATCCTGTCAGATGTGGGCTCAGCTCTAAAATACAGAGCTTACAGTGACCATACCGTCTACTTCTCCCCTGTGACATTACAAAGGGGAGAGAGAGAGGTGCACCATGTTTTTTGAGCATTGATTTAATATTACAACCTGTTCATCAAGGAGCAGTTGGCTATTTTCCAAGCTCTTTATGTGGGATGGAAATCGTTGCTTCTTGTTACCTTGAATCTATCCCATGACCAGAGACAAGAAGAAAACAAATGAGAAGCCTTGCTAAGGTATGTGCTTAGCTGTTAAGAGCCATATTGGTCATAGTGACTAGATGGTCGCTCCAGGGAAGGCTGTCTGTTGACTTCAATTTCCATTCTATTTGATCTTAATATATAGATTTTTCCTTCTGTTTCTCATTCCTACCCACAAGATCATTGCCTGTTAATCGTGAAATGATGTCTGTGTATTCCCTGCAATTCTTCACTCTTGGAAAACGTGTTGCCACATGGAATGTTTCCAAAGCTTTAATTTCCTCAAGGATTGCCAAAATATAACTTAATAAGAAAACAGAAATATAACAATATTTTGCTTTCCCTTTCAATCTAATTCTTTGTTGTTGTTTTTAAATCTAGAATTTTTAGCCTTGAGTCTCTCAACACATGTAGAAATAATTGCCAAAATGCAAATTTGCCAGATTAGAGTGAGAACGGCGTAAATTCAGTGGCAGACCACAATGATCCACAGCAATCTGTGGACTAGCTCATAGGGGTGTTGAAAATCCTGGAGTAAAGCAAGTTAATAATCAATAGGCTTATGCTTGCTACATAGGGATCAGCAAATCAAAAAGATTAAAAAAACCCCAAAACCCGCTGGAGTTTATTCTTTGCTTGAGCACAGGCATGAGTCACCCTTTAAATAACCTTCTCACCAAATTTTCTATGGTTCAGTGTTGCATAATGCTTTATAATAGAAAATGCCTGTCTTCCCAAAAGACCTCAAATTCTGTTTCATTTTAAAGAATATTTCTTGCATATTATTGCCATGTTCTCACTTATTACAAAGTACTTACTAAGGTAGGTTTTATGAACACCTCAAAGTTTCTCCTAGGAATTTTGCACATTACAAAAGTATCTTTTAAGAATTTTAAGTCTGGTAGTTGGGGGTAAAAAAAAAAAGAAAGAAATGTGCCAAGTTCCAGTTTTCTCGAGACAAAGGCAAGTGTTATTCCCCTGTATGCCACCTGAGCTGTTTAGGGGGATGATTTCTGCATATCTTAGGGCAAAGCTATAAGACATGGTGATAGATAATTTTTCTTGCTGGTTTTAAATTGATTTAACAGAGAGAAGGAAAAAAAACCCCAACAAAACAAAACCAACCAAACAACAAAAAACCCCAGATCCGAACTAGAACAAATACTTAATCTTTCCACTTCCTGTAGCACTGTATATTTAAAACATCATTACTTATATTCAACTGGGTCTTTTCCAATATCACTCATGGAACATGGAAATTCTCCAGCTGACTTCACAAGTTTTTGGCTTGAGGCCTGATATGGAGAAGTGGACTGAGCGTCTGCCTGAGCACAGCGGAGCAGTGCCTGAGAGGAGGCAGCCTGAACTTCAGGCGGTGCTGTGTCTGATGACCTCTACAGCCTCATGGTGGGAAACTGATTTACCAAGGGGTCAGGTCATATCCTCGGCTGAGTTCTGCCCCGTTGGTTGATCTTTAGCCTTTTTCCTCTTTGCAAGTACTGTGGATGCTGAAGGTAGCATTTTAGGGCCACACAAACCTTCAGATCCTGCATTCTTGAACATGCTGGAAACTTTACCAATAATGGGGGCGAGCACCTACCGAGTCCTGGTGTGTGGGGCGAGCACTGATTTATAAGGATGATAACAGTATGGTGCATATAAAGGTCTGCTCAAGTCAAACTTTACAGTAGAAGTGATCTAAGGATAATTGCTTTTATAGCCATCCTTACAAAGATTTTAGTGCCCTTAAACTCTTATTTGCTTAAATGCAACAAAAGTTCAGTTGTAGTCATAGCTGTTTATTTTACAAGGCATTTATAGGTGGATTTTGCTGCTGGTCAGGTTTGTAAAAAACACGCGCTTTAACCTTAGCTATTGTGTTGAACAGAATAGTTTTCTCTTTTTGGATTGTCCTTTTGTGTGTTTGATCCTGTTAGCACAATAATAGAAAGAAAAGGTTTAATGCAGCTTTATTATGAACAGGAGCTGATTCATAAATTCAGCTGAAATTGATAACAACTTCATCAGAAATCCTCTAAACAAATTGTTTTTGTTTATTCTGTCATAAAAAAAGAAATAACATTTTTAAAACGGTAGATAATTCTAAGTCTTGGTGAATAATTACCTAAAGCTTTGGAATTTGGATTTCATTTTGTTAAACTTACAAAATCTGTTGGCTGACTGGAGACTTCCAGTGTTGTGATGAAGCTGCAAATCTGTTCCTGTTGTATTTGCATGTGAACAATGTGCACAAAATATACAAAGCACTCTAACGCTGAAATCAGTTAAATACCTTAACAAAATTTAAGGAAAATCAATGCATTTGGCTAATTTGAACAGTTGAGCATTCCATAAGTATATTTCATTGGAGAATCAGGTAGGAAAGAGTTAAAAAGTTGAATTTGTGTCCCCTTTCCAGAGTGGTTATTGCCTTAGATTACATGTGGCAAAACAATTAAAAGTCAGTGTACAGGATGGATTTTTGTGTCCTCTAAAAGACAAATAGGTCCATTTTCAATAAATTATGTGAAAGAAGTTGAGCCCTCAACTTGTTATTCATATTACCTGTGGTCTTGCATGTTTAAACAGTTCTGCTACTTTGGTTTGCAGCGATACAGATCCTACCACTATTTGCAATACTTAATTTGCAGTTCTGCAATACAGCAAGAGACCTTTAATACAAACCTTAAATATTTATTTATTTACATCTACGCCATACTCTGTCTCACTTTTGAGTGTTTTGTGGAGGCAAACATTTCATCAAAAGGAAAACTATTTTCACCCTTTTCGCCTTTCTTCAGACAGAAATTAAACCTAACTGGAGGAGAGCTCTATTGAGAGAGTGAGGAGAAGAGAAAAAGATTCTATTATATTGTTTGGATCAAGATATTAGTATGTGAGATCCGGTTTCACATAGACTTCAAAAACAAACAAAGACAAGTCCTTTTGAGCCTCTAGCAATGTGACTGGCTCCATAACATCAGAGCTCAAATTTACATGGATCTGTATTAGTTCAGGTATGAAGAGTTTCATTTTGCTGATCTTTTGAAGCAAATTCCACATAGCAGCACAAGAAAGGGCTGCCACATCGGATTTGACACCCTCCAACTGTGCCTTATGCCAATGTTTTCGTTGGTTCCCTCCTTACAAAATAGCTCTTTGCCAGTTTTCTGAGGGCTCCATCCTTTCTTTCTTTTCCTTTTTTTTTTTTTTTTCTCCCCCTGTTTGAGAATGGTTTAGTTTGGGATTGTTGAAGTATGTATAGAAATAGCCATGAAAAAGGGGGAAAGGAAGAGCTGGCTTGCAACCCCTCTCTATTTTAGCTGAAAAAATAACCCTATTGGAAAGTGATCTGTTGTTTTCTTTTGGTCTGTAAACAATTCTTACTCTGTGTGCATTTATTAGCCAAACATGGTGTAATTCATAGCTTTAAAATTTATAAGATCTGTACAAGTAAAGTGCAAAATACACCAAACCTTGCTCAGCTCTTGGCTGATGTTGTTTCTTAGGCTCTCCCAGGCTGTGCTTGTGCATTAAGTACCTGCTTTGCTCAGTTGTTTCAAGCTTCCTTGCACTGACTTCAAGCTTCCTGCCCTCTGGGCACAAGACAGCTCAAAGACATGTGGCTGCATGTTCAGGACCTGTATGGCAATCCTGTTTTCACATAAAGGACTATAGAAACTGTCACTGAATGTGAAAATTCCCATAGAGCTATGGGTTAAGCTATGGCAGCATGAGATACGGGAGAATGCAGCCAAAGCAGCAGCGCAGTGCCCAGCGCAGCCCTCGGTGCCTCTGGCTGTGCTCTGCACAACCTCTGTGTACAGTCCTTGCCCTGATGGTGCTAATGTGTTTGCTTACCCGGCAGATCACTCACAAGCAGCCAAAATGTGACCCAATGTACCCCGCAAATTGAATTACTGTTAAAATAACACAGCTAAGGCAACACAGAGCTCGTTCTATATTGCTGTTGTGTCTCAAAAGCTGCTCTGAGCAAATGGTAGTAAATGACAACTCCTATATTATGCTATATATGGACCATAACAGCCTCTAACAAGCTTATCTTTTGCAAGATGGGTAATATTCATAGTTGCTCCCTGAATTCTGCAACTTTGTCAAAGATGTAGCATTTAGTTTGCAGGCATGATGCACTGTATCAAGATCAGCAGTTTTCATACTGTTTTTTAGATGCTCCTGCCACACAAGCCTCCCCTCAGTAGGTGGGAAGTGGTTTGTGATCTAAGCTTTGCGAAGAGAAACAAGCAGGGTGACTTCATGGCATTCAATGCAGGCTGTTTCTATTCCCCAGAAATGGTTGGTAAAACAGCTCTGTTTGTGATAAACATCTTGATTTATGGGTGGGTTCATTAATGATTTAAAGTTTGGAAGGGGTGAGGTGGGTTGCACCCATGTTGGTTCTTAGGTCTTCATTTGTGAGGCTTTGAAGTTGGAGTTCATTTAGAAATTCTCTGCAAATCTTAGAAATAACATTTCTGTGAAAAAGTAATGCAAAATCTGGTGGCATATGGTTGTATTTGGGTGACTAATACTCACTTGGGGCCACCTTCTTAATTTACTGCTGGCTTCACCATTCATGAGTAATGCATCCATTCCTAGCTCATGCCAATAAAGCTTTATGCCACCACACATATAATATTCCACTACATGTCTTGCCTTCCCCAGTGCTATGGCACTTCGGTGGTTTGCATTAACAGATAATCACCAAAATGAGTAGCACAGCAAAATTATGTAACTTGTAATTACCTTTTAACAATTAAAAAGTCTAAAAGCAGACTTTTTGATGCCAAGAATCCAAGGATACTATTATGTCGAGGAATTAATTTTTAGATCACAGGAACAGTATGTAAACATACCCTGCAATAGGAAGAGTTTTTCTGCAAAAAATGTTTGAAAAATAAGGTGATTTTTTTTCTTTTTAAGAAGGTGTAGCTGGTGAATTGGACAATAAGAAAATGTTCACTTTTCTGTCTGTAAGTTGTGAAAATTGCCAATGTTTGTTTCACTATAAATCATTCTTGGTTCCAGATACCAGCATAAACAATGGCATGAAACATTCCAGTACCTCCTTTCCCTCACATCCTGGATTTGGTTGCCTTTAACAAAAACTTCTCCAGGCTGTTTTAAGTGAGTTGTACATAAGGGAGAGTCTCATCTACTTCTGAGATTTGGTTGTCAGAAATTTTACAGATGATGTAAACTGGCACATCATCATGTTCCTGGGATGGAGACAAAGGCAAAAATAGTTTTTTGTTGTAGTGGTGTTTGGTTTTAAAGTTTTTTTTCAAGTCAACACTGGGGAGATGAGTGTTCTCTAGAATGTAAACTGGAGAATCAGACCACAGACCAAGTTCCGGGAACTGAGAGCTATTTTTACTGAGAACAGGTTCATGAGTGGAAGAAGGGGAGATTAAAGATGACAAAGAAGAAACTCATTCATTGCCCATGTGCAGTGTGCTCTTGCCCTGGCTCCATCAGTTCAGCCTATGTAAGTGTCACTCATGATGGGGTCACAGAGTTATGCTTTCAGTTGTCTGTGAGCTGTAGGTCATATGAAGAAAATCTCTTAAAGATCTGACAAAGTATTTTAGACAGAAGACATCATTTTTTAATTCTTCAAAAGACAAGTTAAATGTATTCATTGCATAAGAAATCTATAATTTAACAGCAGCTGTGCAGCAGCCTTTCCATGCTATAGTGCAGTGTACTATATTGATGATTTCAAATATTTATACCATCATCCCACATTCATGAAAAATATTTAAATTAAACATGCATGGGAACAGATGCCATTCTGTTCTGGCAAGAAAACCTAGTCATAAACTTCTGCTTATGAAATGTTATTTCACTTGACCCCTATCAGTAGGAACTCATGAAAATTAAACTGGGGAAGGAGAAATATTGTATGTAAGCTCTTCTCTCAGTGAAACCTTTGAGTGGGTATGTGAAGACAAGATGTTTCCATTAAAAGCAGAACACAGTTTGATTTGATAAGGTGAAGCTCACTGCTTTAACTTCTACTGCAAGAGTCAGTGCCCACTTAAAAGTTTCCTTTCACCTGCAGAAGATGCTTGTTAAAGAAGTTTTCTAGACCAAATTGCAGCTATTTGTTTCAATATTTAATGCTTCTATTAATTGTAAGAGATGATGCAAAGTAACTCAGTTTTGTACTAAAAAGCACAACTTTACTTTTGTTCTTGCTATTCTAAAAAAATCTAGAGAGAGATTGTTTCTTACTAGTTCTAACTTATGTTATGAAATAAGGAAAAGGGAAGGAAGTGTCATGTAAAGATTGCAGTCTAAGGATGTCATCAGCCCCAATCTATTCAAGTTAAACATTTACATCTCTGCATGTAGTCCTATAAGACTACATATGCATTTGACTGGCATATTTGTAGCATGGCCTGAACAAACAATTGGTTCTATCTATTGTATCTAATCTATCTTGGCATTTATACAATCCTATGAATCCTGTTATCTGATGGAAGCTAGAAAAAGAAGTGGGTGATTTCATGGTTCTCTCCACTTCTAATAGATCCTGTTTGAGATGTTAGGATTGGATTTTCTTCTTCTGGCCTTGCACTTTAATTGTGTTAACAGATTTTATTGTGTATGTCCTCCCTTCCCCCTCCCCAACGGATGTAAAAAATCATGGGACTTATTGACACTGGGATAGTTATAATGTATGTTATTTGTCATCTTACTCCTGTTTTAGTTTGCAGAAGGAAAAGGGAGAAGGGAATCTTGGGCTTAGACACTTGCTCTGCTTTTCTGTATGATACTGTCCTGGGAATCAGAGTTGGACTGACAGAAATGTTCGATCCTTCCTGAGGTTGAAATGGTCTCATGATACTGAGCAGTGACAATGAACCAGTACTGCAAATGCATCACACCTTACATCTGTCCAGAGCACAGAGTTTTGCCTTGGTTTTAATGAGAGTCTCATGAGGAAAGGATTCTTTGGCTTGTGGAAGGAAGTCTGTTAGCCCTGTGGGGAGGCAGCTGAGGGCAGCTCAGCATTGTAATATTTTGGCCAAAATCACTGAGAGAGGATGCCTGAGAACATGAGGTGCAGTAGATTACCCAGTGACAGAAACCCAAATAAGCTACAAGACCTTGCAACATGTATATTAATGATGCTCACCCTGCTAGTTGGGTACAAATTGCCATATTCTGCTGATTCTATAGTACAGTTTCTGGTAGCTATTTTCTCTCCAGTTTTAATTATTATTATACTAGATGAGAAAGTATATTTAAATCAGCAAGATTCCAAGGTTAGGAAGTCATCAGATTCCCCCTCCACAATGTCTTCCATGAAATGACAAAAGAAAGGACAAAAAGCACAAGAGCTGACTGCTGATGTGACAAGAGGATACCTTCATTTTTGTATTTGGAGTAGTGTACAAACACTGTTCTTTTCATGGCCTCTTTACTTGCCTTTGAACTTGATACTGTGTGAGTCGGAAGTAACAGCAAACCAAGATGCATGACCTGGGCTACGCGGACAAATGTTAACCCAACTCTCATCATGTCCTTAATTCTATGCTCTTTGTCCCTGTCCTCAAAAGGCTGCATTAAAAAAAATAATACTGTGCTTCGCTGAGAACAGAAGATTTGTCAAGTTATAAAAAACCCCCCAGGAACAGAACTAATAGACTTGGGTTTAAATCTTAGCTCACTCAATGAATTGTAACATGAGGGTTTTTTCAAGTTGCTTAATTCTGGGTTGTTTTTTTTTCAGAAACACATACATGCTCACCTGTTCTCTGTGAACTGAGAGAGAAGGAAATCTGTTCTTGATAGCAAAGACTCAGTAACAATAGATTGGATTTCTCAGACAGGCATACTTAGTTTATAGTCATAGCCTATTTCAGATTTTCATATATGTTTGAGTATTTGTGATGTCCTCATATTTATATATGTTTTTTAGAATGAGTAACATAAATACTCTGGGATTGTATTATTTTCTTTTTCGTATCATATCCTCCTCTGCAACTTAACTACTGTGTAGCTCACTCCCTCCAAAAAAAAAAAAAAAAAAAAAAAAAAAAAAAAAAAAAAAAAAAATTAAAAATGTCTAGATTTTGAATGTTGCCAGGACAGCACCATGGAACAATGAAAGGACATTTCTTGGGCATTTGCCAACAAAACAGTCAAAGATTAAAGAATTAAAAATAATAATAATTTTTAAAAGCCTACAAGAAATTTACCAGGATATCTGCCTTAAGGAAATGCCTACCAAAATTTCTGCAAATGTGATATAGTTTACAAAGCAGGAAATATTTACTGTAATAAACCATGCTTTTCATTAGGGTTAAAGACAGTAGACCATGTTTCCTATGGACTAGCCTTGGAACATTTGTATATCTTCTCTTTTTTGTTTTAATACAGCAACTCATGTATCATTAATGTAAATTCTTTGCATTTAAGTAGTAAGTGGATCACTTGGATTGAATATTTATAGAAGGTCCTGGATTGATAGTCTTAAAAGCTTATAAACCTCTGTTTACATATAGTTTACACACAGTACAGTTAGAGCACAGGCAATGCAGCAATCCTCTCATCAGAAAATAAGATGGTGAAGGGAATGAGTTTCTTGGGTTCCTAGTCCAGCCATGGGCTCTCCAAAAAGTGTCAGAAGAGTGATTTGCTAAAGACCGCTGAATGATGGACAGGACCTGTTCTGGGACCCTCCAAAGTACTTGTCAGCAAAGCAGTTGTGGGAAAATGCCATTAAGATGCAGATAGTATCTTCATGGCTATTTGTATCAATGGAAATTAGTGAGCAATCATAACTCTTCAGGATGGGTAAACTGGCTGCAAATGTGCCTCAGCCATAGCCGTGGCAATTTACAGCAAGTGCATCGCTTATGACAGAGTTGCTACAGGTCTCAAGAAAAGTAACTGAGGAAAGAATTGGCTTTATCTCTGGTCTTTTGATAAGCGGTATTTTACTAATATAATGTGTACACACCAATATCCTGTGAAATTCCTGCACGTCACCAGCGGTTTTTATTCGTGCCCATTAAAATGCATTACAGTGAGGAGGTTGCTGAAATGTAAATTAAAGGCTACGGCGCTCATAGTTTAACAGCTGCCATGTAGATTGACAGCCTTTGTGCGCCCAGCTGGCAGTGTCAGGTTAGTGGGTCTCTAGTCACAACATTAATCAGCTTTATTAGTGCCACTAATACCAATTTGTAAGCAGACTGCAAGGATCAGACGGCCCAGCTGTCAGGCACTGCACATAGATTATTACAGGATTTCTTTTTATTGTTTAAGATTGGAATTATAATTTAATTACAGAATTTAACTATTTTTTACACCCCCTGAAAACTAGCAAAGGTTTAATAAAAAAAGATGTTAACTCCTTTACCCTGCCATTCTACCATCTTTTCTACTTCCCGCTCCCCATCCTCCTCCCTGCCTCCATCCCAGCACGCACGGGAGAGAAAATGAATTCGCTTCACAAAACCTGTTGTAGCATATCACTTGCTGAGATGAAGAACTTCTTACACTGCAGCAACAGCTCATATTGTGCTAGTCAGGATTTCCAACTGATTTCAACAGATTTTCCTTACTGCGTTGATGTGATATACCCAGTGCCTTGGAGGACCAAGAAATAGAGGGATTGTGTTTATAATTTCCTCAAAAAAAACCTGCTAGCCGCCTGCCTGGTTCCTAGTTTCATCATAGTAATTACTAATTTTTCATCAAAATGTGTGTGTAAACTTCACAAATCTGAGGACTTTACTAAATTAGGGTCATGTTGTACAGTAAATTCTGGTTCAAGAAAAGCAGAGCAAATATAAATATATGGACATTTCTTAAAACTTCCTCTTCTTTTTTGGCATGGGACCTCTTGTCCTTATTACATTACACATCAGTTTCAAATCAGTTTTAATTAATGATTTTAAATTAGGCTAAGAGGATATTAGCTTGCAAAGCCTAGCAATGAAGAATGGATGTTGTGGCTCAGACACAACCTTCCAAAATCTCTGCAGCTCACATCTTATAACACTTTCATGTCGGTCATACAGATTACATTTCCTGCAACACTAAAGCAGCTTTTCTAGTGGGTCAGAAACATGATAGGTTTATCCTTCAGTGTGGCCTGCAAATATACTGAGGAGGGAAAAAAATGCCTTTAACATCTACTTAATGCATTGAACGAAGGAAACTTAAAGATGAAATTCCACAGAAGACTTATGCAGGAAATATTTTCAATAAATGTCATAGAGCTTTTCTGGTACCTCAAAATGCAGGGTAAAGGGAGTTCGAGCTGAGAGGTTTCTGTCCCCCACAGTCTCTTACCTGTACCTGCTGTTGGCCCACACAACAGTAGGGTCCATGCCCCCAGTGTTGCCGTACCAGGATTGCTGCAGAAATGCGCAGGCTCTGCAGGGCTGTGACTTTTATGTTACTGGCTATCCTCTGTGGTAGGGCAAGTCCTGTGTCCCACATGGAAAGCTAATGAGACATGCTATTTCTTGTTTTGTTGGATTTCTAGGTATCTCAAAAACCAGTCAGCACTGAAACACATGTGAAGTGGCCAGATGCAGCTGATACACGTGTCTGATTGAACGCTCAGTTTAGCTGATATATTGCCCTTGCTGGGCAGGAGCAGAAACATAGTTTCTCTTTAGGAAGATTCTGGTTTTAATGCATGAATCCTGACAACCAAATCTAATCCCGTATTTTTCAACCCAAGTGGCACAATTATGAAGATATTCAGAAGAAAAAAAAAAAAAAAGGGACAAATTAAGTTGATTTCTTTTATTTAAGATTTTTTATTTGTAAGGAGGCAATTTCTGCATCTCAGGTATCAGGCCCAGACAGCAATATAGTGGAAAATACAGGGAGCAGCTTTTAAACACAAGATAAGAAAAAAACCCATTACATGCAAAGAACAAAAAATTGAAGGCTTCCCATGATAAACAGTAACAGTGACCTAATGGACCTCAGATGACCAGAAGGGTAAGAAGATGGCCAAGATCTGCCATCCTGTTACACAACAGAGGCAAGTTATTAGCAGATGAAGTTGCAAAGATTACAGTGCTTACTGCTCTCTGGCAGTAAGCCACTTCTTCACTAGAAGTGCCAACTCGGTCCGTGTTGCCATAAGTAATCCAGTGACACAAGGGCAAGACCTCATCTTTCAACAAGTGAAATCTGGAGAATACTTAAATAGGGACTGCTTATGGATACTTTTGTTAATTTACAGATGGTTGGAAAAGTACTAGACTGCTGGAAAAAGGAAATCTAGTGTATACATTTAAAGAAGGAAAAGAATAATAGAGACAGTGCAGCTTGCTTTCTTCAGAAAATACTGGAACAAGAAATAAAGGAGATAATGCATAAGCACATGGAAGCAAGTAAAGGCCACAGACTTATCAACAACAAGTAATATCAAATATGTCCAGCTTCCTTCTGTAACAGAACAATACACCTTTTGAACAGGAGGGAGATTATATTCACTGTGTCTGTTGACTTGGGGGCTTGATGCTGTTTCACAGTGTTTTCTTTTAAGGAAACTGCAGAAGTGTATTTCTGATGAAACCACTGTGAAACAGGGTGCCACTTTGACTGGAAAACTGTAGCTGTAGATTGGGGGGACCAGAGGAGACCAGGCAGAATGGTCACAGATACAGAAACCATGATACAGAAGAGAAGAATGAATGAAAGGTTTGTCTGTGGAAGACAAGGCTGAGGGAGGACAAAGTAATCTTTAAATACATAAAAGGGAGTGAATAAACTGTTTATCTTGCACAAAACAAAGTAATAGGCTCAGATTGTAAAGAGAGGTTAGTCATTAGAAAAACCCTTACTTTATAATGGTAAGAATAGTCAAGACTTGCTTGGAAGATTAGGGGGCCTTTGGTATTGGAAGGCTTTAGAAACAAGTTGGATGAGCATCTGTCAAAATGACGCAAGCATTGCGGATCTTGTGTTTGGACAGAGGTGAGCTAGATTTCTCTGGAGGCCTCTTCCAGCTGCCTTCTCCTATAAAATTTGATTCTGTAACATCAGCAACATAATGCATGAGTTGGCTGTGGGCCTTGCCTTGCCGATATCATCAGCAAGTGCTACTTGGTGGAAAATAGCACAGGTTGTCTCGGGGCCAAGAAGGCAGTGCACTCCCTGCCGTGCCCCGGGGACCTGATCCACTTGGCGTCTGGCTGCTCCCAGCCCCGCTCCAGCTTGTTTACCTGTGTGTCCTTCTCACAGCAGCTCTCAGCTGCAGGATCAGGCCATGTCCATGCCAAACCTTGAGTAAGGAGGAGGGGTGCACCTGGACAGTGTGCTTGGCTTGTCAGTATAGGCAGCATGTCAGAAAAGCATCCTTATGAACCAAGGCGGGCACTGGGTAGTGGTCCACAATGACTACAGTGGAGGAGATGGCCCACGAGTGTAGAAATATTACTGCTGTCCTTACTGGAATAGAGGCTAATAAATCACGTAGACATTGTGCAGGATCACAAACAAGTACACCTCTAGGCAATGAAAGTGCAGGATTAAAAAATCTGAAAGTATTAAGAGGTTAAACCTGTATAGGCTGCAGCGTTTCTCTGTAAACTAGTCAGGCTGAATGAAAGGCCATCACATTTTCACAAGCTCCTCTAGCTAAAGAGTGCCTCTGCTAAGTTTTCTTTTAAGTATTTACAGATAACTTCTCAAACTCAAAAACCTCATTCTAAAATAAAAGTTTAGATCATTAAGTGTGCACGTTCAATATTTGATGGACTTAAATATTTTATAGAAATCTTGCAGAAACAGAGGAAAGTTACTGGAACATATATGTTCTGATTATAATCCCTCTAGAAATTTGATGGGTTTATTAACCTTATGGAAGCTCAGATAAGTTGACCGTTTTAATTAAATGTAAACAACTTTCTAATAACAACCTTGACGTCCCTTCCCAGAGAGTGATCCTAGAGGCCCAGTGCACTTAGAAATACCAAGGAGTTGCATTACAACCTGCTGAGACACTGCTGTACTGTCAAAATGATGTGGCAGTGAGCGCATTTTGAACAGTCCTAACCCGATGTTCTGAGTCTCAGTCAGCTTTAAAAATGTATTGTTTCCTTCCAGCTTTATTAGTTCTTCATCTCTGTGTAAAGGGTAAACTTTCCAAAGTCTAGAAATTTAGTTCAAAGTTTTAAACTTGTTCTGAATTCAACAGATATGAATAGAACAGAGACATTTTGGCTACCTATATTTGTGGGTTTTATGCAGTGATGGTCCTGACATTCTCAAGTGCACTGAGGAGAGTCCCAGGGTCTGTGCAGAGTCTGTTTGTATTTTCTTTTATCATAGTCTTCAGAAGTTATGACCATGCCCAGCTTGAATCCCTTTGCAGTCAGAGAGATCAGGATGTGGAGAATCTTTGGTCAGCAGTAGGGGTAGAAGCCAGAAGCTAATCTGCTTCTGCTGGTGAAGTCACCCTGCACATCTTGTGTGGCTGCTGCAGACAGCTTGTCATGGCAAGGACATGGGAACGAAGGTTGGCTTCCCGGTGCATTCACACGTGCCTTTCAATGTGGAAGAGGGTAGAGGGTTAGTTACAGTTATCCTATAGCACGCATTTGGGGTTTTTCTGAGCAAAGAGCTGGTCCTTTCTGAGTCATGAACCTGGCTATTGCTTCTGATCTTTAAATGCTCTATTGCCCATTCTTTGACTTGCTTCCATTGGGCCAGTGAGAAATTATATAAACGAGCATACTTATAATCAGATAAGAAATAGATTTTATGCATCGTTGCCAGAAACTGAGAGTGGTCAGTTATGCAAATTTTGTACTAACATGCATGATATGTTCAGTGCTTAGCAGGAGTAGCTGAGGCAGTTCAAAGTTTGCTAATCAAAAAAGAAGGAGGGGAGGGATTTGTTTATTCAGACAAAGCAAAAAAAAAAAAAAAAGGATAAAAATACTCCCAAAAATCTTGCAGTCAAGCCATCAAGCAGCATGAATGCTGCCTCTCCATAAATGGGGTCAGCCCTTCTGATAGTCAGAGATTAGGGTCCTCTTCTTTAAAACTGGTGTGAGAGACCTGTGAGGAGAGCAGGCGAGAAGCCAGTGAGTGAAGCAATTCCCACAAGCCTGGACAAAGCATATTGATCCTCTCCTCTGTGCTGAGGGGAAAGCCCTAGGGAGCAAGAAAGCACCACGAAGATGGAAACTAGTGTTGCTTGCTATTTTCATCTGTGTCTGCATTTGGAAAAAACACAGCACTATATCTCAAGGAAAATGGGTTCAGTCCTTGATGGAAATCAAGTCAGGGAAAGCAAATATTAGTTGGGAAAAACTTCTGAGGAAGAATTAATCCTGCAGAGAAGAGGGATGAAAGTCAGCAGGGAAGTGGAGGAGAGTGAAGCTCATGTTTATGTCAAAGACCTGGTCTCTAGAGTCCCTTCTGTCCCAGCAATGACATGCCCATCGTTGGACCCAGCTCAGGAAGATGCTCATTTGCTCCTTGTGTGTGTGTAAAAGGCTGTCCTGAAGTAGGTCATAACTGTGAGTTGGGAAGGGCTGAGCACCACTACAGAGATCCTGTCTTGTGGGAACCATACAAAGACTTGAGATTATTTTAGAGAAGAAAAAATTCTACCTAGGGAGCTAGCATTCTAGTCAGGTTCCTTTTAAATGTCAGCTGCTCTGTGTGTTACTACAGTGGAGCTCAGTCTGCAATAACTGGCATTTATCAAGGCAATCTGTTTATTTTTTTTTAACATCTCATTTATGGCAGTTTTAAGTTCTTTACATTGGACTGTAGAAAATCCTCTTACAGATTCAGAAATGATCCCCCATATATTTATATAAACAAAGCTTAGGAATGGGAAATCTAAATTGTTAATCACTTGTGCTGTTTTCTCCATGGAAATATCAAGCAGCTTTCCTTTGAGAGGGTAAAATACCCTCTTTGCACTCCATACAAAAAGGTTTTCTTTGTTACACCTGCCAGCATGAAAAAGGATTAATTTTAACAGAGCTTAACCTAGCCATCTAGGGGAAGCCGTTTAAATGACTCCATGTCTTGGTTGCTTTTAATGGCACTACTCTGGTGACTTCATTTAGTTTTGCAAAATATAAGAGAATTTTTTGACCTATGCCACTCAAGTTTGTTGAATTTCATCACAATTGGTATGGATAATACAGGCAAGCCTTGCCTGCACCACACTGTGAAAAATACTTACCTATTTCTTTAGAATTTTTTTCAAGAGCATTCATCAGGGAGAACAAATAAAAAGTTACAAATGCACCTTTTTAAGCATTACTTCATTTTATAAAGCAATGAATCCAAATTTTGGTGAACATTTGAAGAAGTCTTTCAGACTGTATTATATAGTAAGTAAAAAAATCGGTGTTTTTTCTGAGGTGGACTCTTGGCATTTTCTTCTCTTTTAAGCTATTTTAAAATGAACCTGTCTTTTTTAAAATAGGCAAGCCTAGAATTTCTACCCAAAGGGACAGAGTACTGGAAAGAAAAACGTTAATTAAAGCAGGAGTTTAACAATGGACATATAGTGGCTTTTTATTATCTTGACACCTTCTGTAGCCATTAACGTAAGTGAAGGAAATGCACAGTGCTACAATGAGCGCCAGTGTCACACACCCAAGCTAAAGAACTTGCTTATCAGCATGTCAGGCTGTGGAAACTCTCGAGGAGAAGGTGCTGCAGACTCTATAATGAGGACTGGGCTGGAGCTGCTCACCTGCACGAGGCCACAGGGACACAGGATGTGTGCATCTGTAGGGCTGGCACAGAGATGCAAACAGGAAAATCATGGCGCGCTTGGCTTTTTTAGCTTGTGTGGTTTTACTGCCTTTAATGTGCTGGTAAACTTATCAGCATAGAGAATGGATTTTCAGTTTTCACTTCTGCAAGTAGGTCTTTGGGAAAGAAATTGTGAACCAGTGATACTGCAGTGGTCACAAAAATCAGAGAGAAGTGCAGTCTCTTCAGTTTCCCAGTACTGAGGCAGAGTAAGCAGCTCTTAAACCATCCCTCTTGCATACTTCAGAAAAAAATGCATCAAATTCAACAAAATAAGTGCTCCCCACTGAAAATCATTCAAACTTTTAGGACTAGCTGAAATATCTTAAGCACAATAGGCTTGTCTAATTGCTGACATAATTTAAATATTTGAATTGAGCTGCTGCAGGCAGTATTCAATAAGAAAACCAGAACTGTGAAGGTTTTTTTTGCTTGGTATCCTTCTTCCTCTCTTCTTTTCTTTATTCTTGGTGTTAGCAGTGGTAGCGAATAGCTTATTTAGAATTTGCTTTAACCTATTTATAATGAGCAACCTCACTAAGCTGAAAAGTAAATTTGTACAAAGGTCCAGGTGACATCAGCTTCTGCAAATACACTGGAGCAGATCAGTGAACAGGAAGTAATTAAACCTTTTAAGGGAAATGAATCTCACCATTTAATGGAACAAGCAAAAAGTTCCTTATTTTAGTGTTGATTTTCTTGTTAAGAAATATTTTATATAAAAAAATATCCTTACTGAATCTAAGATTTAATCAATTTTTTATATATCTGACTTGGTTAATGTTTTCAAAATCCGTTGAACATAATGAAACATGTCACTTTGAAATGAAGTTTCCGGAGATACAAAAATTTTAGTTCTGCTTAAATACAAAAAAAGAAAAGGAATTTCTAGAAACTGTTAGTAGTTCCTGTACTACTACCAAACTATTTTAGTTATATTCTTTTGTTTCCTAGATACATATTTTCACACAAAACACTCTACAGTAAAGATTGAATGAAAATATAATAAATGAATAGAAAATTGTAACTTGCCTTTTAGAAAGATTAAATCTTCATATGTGTGATATGTTCTTCCTCTTAATGTTACAGAATCAGTATTTCTAAAATTCCCACAGCAATAACTTTTCCCCCTTTTATTTATGTGAAAGTGAAGGCAGAGAAAATGCCTCTAGCAATAGTCCTCTGTTCCCTGACAGTGTTGACTTAGCAATTATTTGGAAGAAAACGTGGACAAGCTCTGTGAACTTGTTTTTGTATCAATTGCAGCCATGGGCTGGTAGGTGCTTCTGCAGTAGAGCTGTGTGAACAGCACCAGCTCTGTGACTGTAGCACGAGACCATTTAGGTTGTAGTGAAACCTCAAGACTTTTCTAGATCTTCCTGCTGTAGCCTGTGGGATCTGAAGAATCGCTTTTCTGCCTTGCCAGGCTTTGCAAGTCTGCTTAGCACACAGCCATTAGGAGAACAGCTGCCCCAGCCACATTATTTATAAATCTGGATAAACTCTGTAGCTGAATATTTTTAGCAGTAGGTTTCTGAAGCCAGGAGAGCACACACCAATCTAAAAAGGCAGTCTAAGCATCTAATATGCTATTTGATTTAATTTACAGTAAGCCTCTTGAAAAAAGGTTATGTCTACAGACCGATGAGGGTTTGATCTGTGCAGATCCAATAGGTCTGTGGATCAATGAGTGCAACTGTATTGCACTTAATTAATATCTGCTTTCAATGGATCATCAAGTGTAAATTATTTATTATGGAGGAGTACCAGTGTTAGCTGAAGATGCCACTCTCTCCTGTGACACCGCTGGTGTGTGATTTCTAGGCGGGGGAAACAGAAAGCTCCTTGCCATTGCCTATGTAGGAGATGTGGTTTTATTTGTTTTTCACTTGGGATAGAGTAAAATATTCATATAACAAACAATAAGCCACAAAACATAGATTGTTTTACTGGTGGCACCAGACTTCAAAATCATATCAAGGAAGTGAGTTTTTTAATGCCAGATTTTGCCCTTAGAGTAAGCAACTTCCAAGGAGGTGCTGCTAACTTCCAGCTGCATTTTTCCAGGGTGACCTCCTGAGTTTTCTTGCATTTCTTTTTGTAATAAAGTTTTGTAATAAAGTGAGAATTTCCAGACATCTATTTGGTTATATAAACGATATTAATTTTATTTTTTGGGAAGTGCAATAAATCCCATAAATAATCTAGTAATTTATTTACAACTTCTTGAAATTACCTATTCCTGATTATGCATTATAATTAGTGTTTCTGTAAGAGTACTTTGCTTTTCAATCCTCCCTACATCCCTATTCTCCTATACTGGCATATTGAATTTTACATGACAGGAAAAGTTGATCTGAAGGTGTTCTTGAGCATGACACAGAGGTCAAGATGAATAAAAGACTTCATCTGGAAAGGAGGTGACACAATGGCAGTCAGGAAATAAGCTTTTTCTTTTTCCTGGGTTTTCATCTGTTCAACACTGATTGTTGCTAGAGCAGAAATAGGAATATGACCTCACCTCTAGGCAAATATCTAAGGTTAATACATGAAGGTTGAGAGGTGCTCTGATGGGATGGTGCTGGAGAACTTGCAATGAATTACCATATATCATAGTCTTTCTGTAGTCATTTAAGTAGAGGAATGGGTTTTAGCATATTTCATCCTTTAAATCTTCCCGTTCCAGGTATTTCTGATAGCTGTGGCACCTGTGTGGCAACCCTCAAATTGCTGTTTTGTCACTGCATAGTTTTAGGTGCAGTGAAGCATTTTAGCCTCTCTGAAAAAGCCTTATACAATAATTTCAGAGGTCCATGTATTTTGAAAATTAGTAGCCAAGTAAAGTGTGCAATGAAGAATCCAAGTGTGGTTTTATAAATGTATATGCAGTCTGACAACATCTTGTCAATGCATCCAAAATTCCAAAGACCTTGTTTTGCTCTCACCTCTGGGAGAATCTCAATGCGGTGAAAAGAGCATGTTCATTTTGGTTTTGTCGAGTTTTATTTTTCTGTTATTGCTTCCCCTCTGTCATTCAGTTTTCAGGAGAATAAGGAAAGCCTCAAACATGAGACAACCTCTTTTTCTCCATGGTTCCGAAGAATAACCTAATGCAAAGCTGTTTGATAATAGAAAAATATATTCAGTCTTCCATCCTATTTCATAGTTATTTAATTTCTCTTGCAAGGCCAGCAGAGCATTACAGATGAGCTGTTCAGTGAAGCTTCTGTTTACCCATAGGCTTCAGTTACATATGAACAAGGTAAATCACTTTTCTGTGAATACCTCTTATATGTGGGTTCAGGAGTGGCAAAAGTGACTGGATCTCATTGTCCATCAGCACTCTGAGTCTGTCCTTTCTGCATTCCATGCAGGGAGGTGCCAATCTGTGTGAGCCCCATGGCACTGATGCTCACTGCCTGGCAAGGTCTGTAACATACCCCAGCCCTTAGGAGGGGATCAAAATTGTGTTCAGGTGTTTGATGGTTCAACAAACACCTGAAGTTTGGTTGGTAAGGTGCCCCCTTAGTGTCCCCTGCTTATTTTCTAACTGCTGTAAAACAGCTGGCACTGCTGATGATTGGGAGGGCTTCCCTTCTCCCATTTATCTTGCTTCTTGAAATGTGTTTTGAATTAGTCAGGGCTGAGAGAGTTTGAAATATGTGATTCTCCACTTGTACACTGAATTTGCTCCGTCCTGTTGAGCTGATCACCTTCTCGTCTCCCGCAGATGAATTAATTTCCTTTCCTAATAGCATATTAAACCCTTTTGAACAGCACCACATCATAGAATCATAGCATTCGTAAGGTTGTAAAAGACCTTTAAGATATCATGATATCAGTAAAATCTTCTAGGATCCCAACTGTGCTAAAAATTTGAAGAATTGTAGTTAGTGCCCTCGTGGGACAGACATATGTGATTTGCTTGATTAATGCACTTTGTGACAATAACAGATAAATGTTTTTGTAATCATCTGTTTAAACTGCCTTACAGATTTTCATACAGCATTCACTGTACTCTCAAGCCTTGTCAGTTTTCTTCATTGCTGTCCTTTAGGAATAAAAGATACATATCAACAAAAAATATTAAGAAAGTTTGCTGACCTTGCTTTGGGAGTTTATGTAGCCTGGTTACGGTTTTCCTGTAAACAAATCCTTTGAAAAATTACCTTATAGTAATTCTATAATAGGACAACAAATAACAGATAGCAGGGCCTAACCTATAATTATTTACACTTCAGGTGCTTAACAAATGAGATATAGAGCATCTCCCTGACAAATGCTTACCCTCTTCTTTTCCTTGGGATGATGACAAGGGTTTTCTATCCCTGGCTGATGACAGATGAAGAATTTGGAAAGTCCCTATCTCCCATCTGGGAAAGGCAATTGCAAGCTCAGTTGGCTTCTTTTCATTTCTAGGAACAAGTGAGTCAAGGCAGGGATTTGGAGGATTCCTGCTTAATCCTTTTCTCAGGGATTCTTTTCTCCTTTTCCTTTGGTTTTGATCCAAGAGGGCTGACCTGTACATTTTATCTTGTGTCTTGTCTAAGAATCAGAAACACCATCTCTGCTTACCTGCTACCCTACATTTCTGCAGTGACAAACCGGGAGGGAGGGAAGGAAGGGAGAGATGAAAAATGCTCTTCTAGCCCTCGGTGATGCTTAGGTCATGTCCTGAAGACCAATGATCCTTTGCAATCATTATCCTGATTGCTGTGGTTTATCTGCAGGGGGGCTTATTTTCTTTCCTGTCACCTCAGGCTGTGTGACAATTGGGAAAAAAAAAACCCCAAAAAGGAAAAAAAAAGAAAGAAAGAGAAAGGAGAGTAAAACACCCCACCAGAAAGCATCTCCAAGATTAGGTGCTCGCCTGTGCGATGTAGGCTGAAATGCTTATCCATGCTTTTGTGATTAGCAGGCTGGATTATTACGTAACCCTGCATCACTGGGTCTCCCCGCTTCAACTCTCGCTCAACCCTCTCTGCTTCAAGTTCCCACTGCAATGGAAAGGCCGTGGCGAAATCTCGACTATAATATCCTTATGTTGACTTAAGCAAGGCTTTACGTGGCCTTGGTTCATCTTACAGACCTGATCTGACTTCATCCTGCTCTCTAGGGATGTCAGTGTGTTCTGCTAAAGCTGCCATGGATTAGATCACACGGCTTGTGAATGAGCATTTCCTTGTTGGAGACTCAGATGGAAAGCTCCCTCTAGGAAGCAGTGAGGTTTTTCTACAGCTGAAATCAATGGTAAAGCTCTCACTGGTTCCAAAGGAAGTAGGATAGGACTCAATAAATTGATTTTACCATATATTAATCAAATTCTACAATTCATATGCTGCCTTACTTGTCTTATTTTTTTTTTTTGTTAAATTTGAAACACATTTGATGTGTGAGTGCAGTCTCAGGATGACAGCTATTAATGATCAAGTTCAGAGTCCATTGAAACCAAAGAGAATTTTTCATTGACTTCAGTGGGATTTGAATCAGGCTCTGAAATTATATTTTGACTGTCTTCTTGCCTAACCTTTTGCATACTGTTGAGTATTAGAATCAAGTAATTTTTTGCCTTCTTCCCTCTAGTGGTTTTTATTGCTGTACATTCTTCAAATAATCTATCTCACCATAACACACTTTGTGTTTTAATCACCCAGCAACAACCCACACCCTGCTCAGATACACAAATGCGCTCATCACCTTCCCCGTGTGCCATCAATGCAAAAACATTGATATGCCTAAACTATCTTTGTGCAACACAAGTTTGTACAGCCTGTTCCTGCACAGCAGACCAGAGAGAGCAGACCCGACTGATTGCCAGAGGGCACTGATAAATAAGGATGTGTTCCTACTTCCACTATCAGGTGCCACTAGCAACAGACTGGGAAGACATCAGGTGGGTAAAGGGTCCCCTTTGGAAAAACTTTTTCAGCAAAATTTGCTTTTTGTCTTGTCAGATCCAAACCAGCCACCAACCTCAGAGGTATAAAGCATTTACCCAAACACTGGATGGGGAACTTAGTTAGACAGTAGTTTCATAGAAAAATGTTGTACTTTTGGATCAAAAATGGAATATGAGTCAATAATATGGCACTAAAGAACCCCTCCTTGGCCCAAGAAGAAAAAAACCAAATGCTGAATGTCTAGGCAGGAATGAATCTGACCTCTGTACTGGGCAAAGCCCATGCTAATAATAAAGTAGAAATATGGATAAATATGATTTATTGTGAAAACACAAGATGGCATTTATAGAGGGATTTTATCTCGCAGATTTGTTGGAGGCTTGTGTAAAGGAATTGAATACAGACAAATGAAAACCTCTGCAGTGGAGCTGATAAGGGTATATTTTGAATTTCCAGAAAGTTTCGCTAAACAATTTCTGCTTGATGGCTTGTCATAGAATCACAGAATTGTTTAGGTTGGAAAAGACTATTAAGACTTTGTCCATTTACTCAGCACTGCGAAGTCCACTGCTAAATCACGTTCCTTGGTGCCACATCCACATGTCTTTTGAATAACTCCAGGGCTGACTACACCACTTTTCTGGGCAGTCTGTGCCAGGGCTTGACAAAGAAATTTTTCCTACTTTTCATTCTAAACCTTCCCTGATGCAACTTGAGGCCCTTTTCTCTTTTCCAAACTCTTGTTATCTGGGAGAAGAGACTGACCCCCACCTCACTTCACCTGCCTTTCACGTAGTTTTAGGGAGTGATGTCTCCCTTGAGCTTCCTTTTCTCCAGGCTAAACACCCCCAGCTCCCTCAGCCACTCCTCACAGGACTTATGCTCCAGACCCTTCACCAGCTCCATTGCCTTTCTCTGGACATGCTCCAGCACCTCAATATCCTTCCTGTAGGGAGGGGCCCAAAACAGCATTTGAGGTGCAGCCTCACCAGTGCCAAGTACAGGGGAACAATCCCTGCCCTGGTCCTGCTGGCCACACTATTGCTGACACAGGCCAGGTGCCATTGGCCTTCTTGGCCCCCTGGGCACAGCTGGCTCGTGTTCAGCAGCTGTCACCAGCACCCCATGTCCCTTTCTGATGGGCAGCTTTCCAGCCACTCTGCCCCAGCCTGTGGCACTGCCTGCGGTTTTGGTGCAAGTGCAGGACCTGGCACTTGGTCTTGTTGACCCTCACACAGTCAGCCTTGGCCCATGGATCTAGCCTGCCCAGATCCCTCTGCAGAGCCCACCTACTCTCCAGCAGACCAACACTCCCACCCAGCTTGGTGTCACCTGCACATTGAGGGTGCCCTTGACTCCCTTGTCCAAATCATTGATAAAGGCATTAAACAGGACTGGTTCCAGCGCTGAGTCCTGACCAGCACCACTTGTGACCAGCCACCAGCTGGATGTAGCTCCATTCACCACCACTCTCTGGGCCTGGGCGTCCAGCCAGTTTTTTACCCAGTAAAGAAAACACACCTCCTGGGTTGCTGCCCAAAGGTCACAAACTCTCTTTTTCCCCCCACCAAGCTCTAGCCAAAACTCCCTATTCAGCCAGGCTGGTCTTCTTTCCCACTGGCTCATCTTTTGGCATATGGGGACAGCCTGCTCCTGTGCCTTTATGATTTTGCTTCTTGAAGAATGTTCAGCCTCCCTGGACTCCTTTCACCTTCAGAACTGCCTCCCAAGGGACCCTGACCTCCTAAGCAGGTCAAAGTCTGCTCTCCAAAAGTCTAAGCTTGCCATTTCTGCTGACCCAGCTCTTCTCCAAAAATCGAAACCTTTATCATTTTGTGATTGCTGTGTCCAAGACAGCCTCCAGTCATCACATCACATCACTCACCAGTCCTTCTCTGTTAGTAACAAGGGGCCCAGCAGGGCACCTCCCTTGGTTCCTCACCACACACTCCAGGAACTTTCTAGGCTGTTTTGTTCTGCTGAATTGTATTTGCAGCAGACACCTGGTAAGAAAGAAACAGCTATCACCAAACAAGAGGGACAGTCCTTTTAGGGGTTAATAACTAGCTAAAAAAGGGGGAAAAATAAGTGGGAATAAACGGTCAGCTTGCTTGGTAAAGGGAACTTAGTAGTATCCAGCTGGTAGCTGTGCTGTTCAACATATTCATAAATGAACTTAGATATTAAATTGAATAATGAGAGCATTTGGTGATAGAAAATTATTCTGGAAATCAAACTTAAGCATAAAGAGTTGCAGAAGAATCTCGCAGGAGTGAGTGACAGCATGCTAGAGTGGCAGATGAAATTTACTGTCAATAGAAGAAAAGGAAAATGTAGATGGGGAAACAAGTATAATGCACACAGGAATAAAATTACAACAGATATGGCAAATTTCATTTACAGAGAATAAAGCCACATTTTGGATTTGGAGTGCCTTTAGTTAAAGAAATTGTCTCTGGTTCAGAGACTTTAGAAATCATGGTACATGGAGAAGGCTCAATGTGCTGGCTCTTGTTTTAATAGTAAAAAAAGAAAAATCAGTATACAGTACAAAGGACCAATGGACACTTTTAGTTGCATCTTGAGTTAATGCAGCTTCGACCGCATGTTGTGTTCAGGTTGAGGCACTACCTTTGAACAAAGAAGCGGTTTCATTGGATTGAGTCCAGGGGAGAAAAACAAGGATGATTTAAGCTCTAGATAAAATGCTGATCTAACAAAGAAAAGAACATGTTATCATGGTATCAGGAATTCTTCTAGAGTGGTGGGGATTTTTTGGCTTTCATTTTTGTTGGTTTGGGGTTTTTTTTTTTTTTTGTTTTTTTTTTTAATTTATTTTTTTTTTTTTTTATTAGGACAAAGAGGGAATTGGTATCCACCTAAACAACAGCTCCTGGGCCTTTGGCTCCTGTACAGCTTGTTAGACACCAGCTTGCATGGATGTAGCTAGCAAAAACCTTTCTCCTTCAACATTCAAGTTGCTTCTACAGCTTCAGTATAATGTCTCCTACCTCCAGAGATAAAGCATTTCCTGCAGTATATTTTGTCCCTTGAATTAGCCTTTCATAGTCTGGTAAAGTCTTCAGATCCAACTCCCACCATGACAGAGATGTGTTGTGCCTTCATTTTTTTCAGTAAAATTTAGGAGTCCATTTAGAGCTCATGAATTCTTGCTCAGGAGTTATCCGAAGCAGTAGATGTGTGACCAGCCTCCCCAAGATAAGTCTTCTAGTGTAACTGATGATTTTAGGCATTTTCTAAATCTATTTTCTTCATGTTCATCTCCTCTGTTTTCGTCATATTTGGCACAGACTTGAACAAAATACTTTGTCCTCAGTTGTCTGGTTCCAGGTGGTGTCTGCAAAAAATTCCACCTGTGTGAGGTGTACACCTATGGAGCCAAATACTGCCTCTTGTACACTGTGTTAACTGATGAAATTATAAAGTTAAAGAAAGAATTAAAGAATAATACAGCTTTTAAAATTAGTTCTTCACATCCAGTTTGATAAGAATCCACTTGCTCCCTTTATAACTAAAAAAAGAGGCAGCCCAGATTGGTTTCTTTGTATTTTCAACACAAAAGGGTGAGCTGTTTCATCTCAAAGTTAAACTAGAAAGTACAGGAAAGAGCTATATTAATATACTCATAAGCCTATGGGATAATTCAGTTTCTATTCAAAAATGTTTTTGCACTGAAACTAAAAATGAACCTAACCAAACCTCAAATCTGAATTTTATGAGGAAGTGAAGAACATAAAGGAGGACAAGTCTGAACTGAAGAGCAATAGCATTTGTTCAGTTTTCCCCAGACATCGTAGTAAACATGATGCTGCTTTCTAAGCTCAGTGTGGTGCAAATGCAAAAGATGTGTTGTGTCACATTTTGATTTTAACTCAGTGGAATACTTTTCAGTTTTTATGAGTTTGCAAACACGCTGTTACTTAATAACACATCATGGCTTAATTTGACTGTTGAAGTAAAATTTCAAAATACTAATAAAAGTGAAGTATACTCTAATTTTCCCCTCCTTTTCCTGATCAGCATGAAACAAAATTGAGGTGTCTTAACATGGTACAGGTTTCTTGAGTTGACTGTTTACCGTGGTCTAAAAGAATGTTTGACTTCTGTTGTTATCAAGATTTTTTAGAGGCTTAGTGGAACTGGTATGACTTATTTTGGGAGGGTTGCAGCAACAACAATGTGAACTGTTGTAGCAATCTGCCAGAATGAAGCCACATCTAGGCCCACTATGGCTTTCTACAGGCAAGAAGAAAAACTGCTGTGTGAAAACTCTGGGATAATACATAGAGTATCCCAGCACAGAGCTCTGCAGACCCAGAGAGCTGAGCTTGGTCCACTGTGGAGCATGAACAGTCAGTCCATTGCTTAAACCTACAGGGTAGATCTTGAATAAAATTATCTTTGTTAAAATGATTGTGTTGTTCCAAGTGAAATATTTGTAGACAGTGTTATCTTGTAACAGCTTTCTGTAAATAAAATGAGGCAAAGTTAACTTTTTCCCCATGTGAAAAAATCTCCCAAATACCCCAGGACTTGTTAGTTGCTGCAAAATGAGCAGCCCCGCACAGATAAAATGCATTGTCTAGAAATCCAAACTGTTTTAACTGAGGATATGATTTGCATATGGCAGACGAAATTCTGTTGTGCAATCCTGCCATGGAGAGAGGGATGAGGAGCTGCTGGCCATGCCTCCCAGGGCAGGGTTTGGCCCAGTACCTTTATGAAAGAAATCTGATTTGTATGTTTCTTCTCTCTGCAGAGATCAAAGACCGTTTACTCAACTAAATAGTGAGGGCTAGTGTAGATTTATGGAACCAATTTAGAGAATTAATAAACCACACCATAAATCTTGTTAAGGTCACACTGTATGTGATTGTGCCTATATGCAGACATGGAAATTTGGTATCCTTCCAAGTGAGAAGACTAGCTTTCTTGAGCTTAGTTACAGTAAGTAATTAAATTCATGCCCCTTAAATAATGGATCATTGAGGAGAGTGTTGTTGGTTGTTTGGGTTTTTTTTAACAGAGATTTTTAAATTATGTGCCCAACCCTTCGAAGTGCAGAGCACTTTGAACTGCCTTGGACTTTGGTGGGAGCTGAAAATGCTTTGCATCTTGCAGAATTGAGGCCTTCAAGTAGGTCTGAATCAAAACACCTATGAACTTTGAAAAGACTTTGTCTGGATGCGAATGCTAAATCCTGAGATCTCCTTTTAATACAAACCAATATTTACAGTTTGCATGGTCCTAAAATGTAGTAGCTAGCAAGTATGGTCTGTATAAGGGATTGAAGGAGCATGAATAAAAGAAGAATCATCTCATGAATAGAAAGGTTTAAAATAGATGGTATAAAAATAGCTTGTTACTTAGGAAATTTTCACATCCTTAAATCTTACAGAAAGCCTGAGACTTGATCTTTAGGGGTTTGTTTTGTTTGTTTGTTTGAATTCCCCGTAGGTCAAACCCTGCCCTGATAACTAACCTATTCTCTCTTCTGTACAGATATAAATCTGTTTCTACACAACTTTTGGCCCACTAATTCCCTGTAATTTACCTTTGAGGTTTTCTATATATTCATAGTTTTGCCATGTAAAAAAGACACAGTTTCCTCCTCAAATTTCAGTTAAGGTGTATATACATGTATTTTTTATTTTAATTTGTATGCATGAGGAAAAGTCAGGGATATGACTGCATGCCCAGTCTTTCCTTGTCCTAAGGAACCTGTGAGCCATTTTTAGCCATGTTTAACACAAGGCAAGAGGAATGTTTAAAGTCTCAAAGATGTGGGGTGTCTGCCAGCAGACCACCTGCTTTGGTTTTGCTGCTGTGTGTCTTTCCCCTTGTCCAGCTCCCAAAGGAGCTGATGTGCTGTTTCAAGTCGGTGGTGGGACACGGAGGTGTTCAGCAGCAAGGTGGTGCAGGGATATGCAGGAGGGGAGGAAGGACTGAGTGTGGAAAGAGGTTCTTATCTATGGATCAAATTCATCAGAAAATGGGAGTGGGGAAATCTGCTGCTCCAGAACAACCTCTCTGTATTCTTGGTCTATGTGTCAGCGTTGGTGGTGAGGTTACCATAGCTCTGGAAAGTCTGTGAAGTTGTTTTTTCATTAATTAGGAAGCAGCAAAGCTAAGAGACTGAAGGTACTGCATTAACAGTGGTAGTGCATCTCATCCTAGTGACAGGTTTGGCCAAGTTCTTTTAAAATACATGTGTAAAAAAATGTAATCTCCTCTATAGCACCATCTCAATTTTTATATCCTGCTTGAGAGAACAGTCTCCCTCCAACAAGCCATTTCTAGCTCCGACTCTTGGTTTGAAATGCTGCTTTGAATATGACATGAAAGAGATATGATAGTGTGTAGGAAGAGGAGGAAATACAGTGGGAGGAGAGAGACAGCAGCGTAGCTGTATTGTCATCTGTCTTGATTATTGTTCCAAAAAAACCCCCTGTGTGTAGTCACCTGCTCTGATGTAATTTAGTATGAAGAGCTAGAGGTCCTGGCCCTGCTGAGCAAGGTTGCTGAGGTAATTTTTCAGAGGATTTTTCTCCCCTCTTCTCTCAGCCTGGCTGTGCATGGTGAATTCTGCTTGGCCAGAAGAGGCGGTTGCAAGCTCAGACTGTTAGCCACAAGAAAGGTTAAATATCTGAGAAGTCCCTAAAGCCATTCAGGTGGCTTTCAGGCTCTTGGAAGGATCCTGAGCCTCAACTCCCCTTCCCCCAGAGTAGCATTGCCTGTGCAGCACAGCAGTCCCTGCTCCCAGAGCTAACCAATGTTTACAGAGTTAGGGGACTAAGATGCTAAAGACATCTAAGACCTGTTGAGGGCATTTCATCTGTCTGCCCAGTTGCATATTAATAGGGTGCACTGTAAACCAAGACTTGCAGCTGAAGGGCAGGCGGCTTAGCTCAATTCTTTCAAACTGCTGTGAATGTAATTACACCTAACAAATCAGCCTTTGAATGATGCCCACCAAAAACGAAGCACACACAGATTTATTGCCTGGTCTGTGAGAAAGGCAGAGAGAATGTGATTTGAAAGGGGGAGAATAAAAAATTAAAGGATCCCGTACAGCGCGGAATTCTCCCTAGATGTCTAAATTGGAAAAGAGCAGCAAGATTTTGGTTTAATTTTAAAATACATCATCAGGTGTTCTGCCTCTCAGAATGCATCATATCAAATCAATGGCCACTGAAGAGGTACACAGCAGGGTGCAGAACCACACACTGCAGAAAATGGGAAACACACGGTGACAGCTCTGTTACTGTCAGTCATCCAGGCTGGTCCCGTACGGCAGAGCAGCTCTGACTGCCTACCTTGAAGTGCAGCACTAAACATATGCGCTTGCCTGCTTCTGACAAGGGAATAGCAGTTGTATCACTGACTCCAAGGATCTGGAGTGATTTATTTTTCCTAAGCATTCCTGATAGGATATTATTATATGTTGGCTTATTTCCAGCAGTCGGGGTGACATCCAATATTTTAGCATTATATTCAAAATGCACACACGTATCAGAAAAAGGACTCTAGCTAAAAAAAAAAAAAAAAGGAAAAAAAAGGGGAAAAAAACCCCCCAAACCTAAGGAAAAAAACAAGTGACATGAAAACCTTACACTTTCTGAATGCTATGCACATACTCATCAACCAGGGATAATTAGGCCTGTTGAAGCCAGTGAATACTGAAAACGTACAGAGGGTTTATTTGTTGCACTGAAGGGGTGCAATAACAGGTTTGGTTTCTTTCGCTGTTTGCCTGTCAATCATACTTTTAATTACCTAATTGTTAGATCTGTTAACAGCCAAGACTGGTTGACAACTTTAGGGTAAAGGGCCTAATAATTTTACTGTCAACAGTACTCCAGTTTTTTCAGTACAAGGAAAGAAAACAAATGCAGCCTTCAACACAAACAAATGGAAAAAACAGCTCCAAAAGCAGCATGAAGCAAACGACAGGCAAGCTGTAGCACACTCAAATGATCAAGCTGCTGTAAGTGGATGAGCATTGTGCATGGAGTTGTCCGTTCTAGGGTTGTTGTTTGCCTTTGCCTAAAGTCTGAATTGAACCATAATTTGTGCTGAGCATATAAGAAGTTTGAGAAGTTCAGTTTTAGTTAAAAAGTTAGGACATTTGTGCAGCGGGTTTTTACCTGAAAAAAAGCTTTGTTGATTGTTTTTATTCCTCTGGACGCTTCTGATGGTAGGAAGGACCAAATCTTGACAGTGCTGCTCACTGTAGGCATGCTCAAAGTAGTCAGGACAAAATACTGAACTTGAACTGGCAGTGTCTGTGCCTCATAGTTGCACAGCTGACAAATGTCTGGGCAATGTTAAAGGGAACCGGAAAATTTCTGAGAAGTCCCCCTGGTGCACACTGAGCTTTCTAGTCCAGACTGTCATTCAGACAAAGAATCTCATTCCAGAGAGCATAGCTTTAAAGTAATTTCTTCTTTTTTCTTAATTTCTTCTTTCATACCTACGTATATGCTTTGTGGCTCATATATCAGCATACTGCTACATGATTTGCTACTATTTTGTAAAGGGCACATGTTAGTGCTGCCTTAGGGTATGGCAACACACAGAGGTCAGAATTATGACAGATGCTTCTCTGCAATCAGCTATCTACAAATAATTTGTAAGGCATAGTCTGTCTTAAAGATACCACACTCTATTTTGAAAACAATTCATTTTTTATCTCTATCTTCATTTTTGTGGGACAAAAACAGAGATTGCTACTTTACTGGGAGCCAAGTATTTCTCTAACTAGAAGGGAGCATTTGATGTGACCAAGAGTTTACTCCTATCTCTGGAGTCACTAGTTCAGTTTTCTCCTTTTGGATCAGTGTTTAGGCTATGGGAGTTTGCATCATGATGAGGTAATGCTTCTATTTTGTCTTTTATTGATTAGCTTTTTTCCCACATTCTTTTGGCAGAGTGCAAAGGTTTGTAAAGCATAGGACACTTTGTCTGGAGCTGTTTAGTTAACATTACCCTTACTAAACCTAGTTATTTTTACTAATTCCCTGGCAGTTTCTTAAATACTGTTAGTACAAAACCAGCAGTATAAAATATTCTTGTGCAAATGCTATGCCAGCCTTTAACCAGTTTCTTCCTCAAATAGTGGCCAAGAGAAATAATGTCAGTTTATTCTAGATTTTAGTTTAGTCATGGTTACAGATTACTGGCTATATTATTTTCTGTAATACACAAAGAAAATAAAAGATAACTTCTACAAGAGGCAAGCTAGTTGCAGCCTATTTCCTGTCTTGTTTGTGGAGGGGCTTAAACCAAAATATTTACTTTTAAGGGATGTAAAAATGCTATTCTAGACATACTTATTATTAAAGGTTCTGATCCAGAGATTACTAAATCCCATTATTAGACTTCTGTGAATTTAAGAGGCTTGATCAAAGTATAACAGGCATCTTCAGAGCATTTTTACAGGATCTGGTGGACTGCAAAAAAAAGTATTTCATAAAACCTTTTCATGCTACTGCTGTTGACATCCCCACTGACAAGTCCAATGTCATAATTTCACTGTTTCCAGCTGGCATTAGATTTTGGAGCAGAATTATGGCTCTATTCCTCAGTGTGTTCACTCGTCCTGTAGCAGAAGTCAACATAACAGAAGCCAACTGAGACAAACTTGAAGTATCCTGGTAGGGTTTGCTGAGATGTACACAAGGAGAGATGATGATTTTTTTTTTCCAGTTTTAAACTTGATGCACAGAGACAAGAAAATTACTGGGAGTTGTGTTAAATGACCCAAAAATTAACAGTATGCTATTGTTTCTCATCTTTGCTTTTTTGCTCTTTTCTTGGTATCTTAAAATGTTTTATACAAATTGCTTACAGCTCATATGTCTGCACATTAGCAAAGCAGAAGGTTGCTGTTTTATAACACAGCCATGGGTTGAGTGACTGGTACCAGGGTGTCCCTTGAGGGGATATGGGTCTGCTGCTGACTTTTCCATCACAATAAATCTAACTTCAGGGGATTGGTGTAATAGCAAGATCCAGGTCACAGATATAGATAAGGAAAATCGCTCCTCAGGAGAGGGAAAGTAATGGGGTTGTGCTGGTTGCTCAAAGCCTGGTTATCACTGACATCCCTGCTTGCTCTTTCATTCTGTGCAGGGTAAGAGTGCTTATAAAACTCCACTGTCTGTTTCTTGGTAGATCTGATGTAAATAAAGTTGTCCAAAATGATAGTCAGTGCTCTGTGTGTAAATCCAGGACTTTTCCTTGGTGCCTCCTGGGATGTGCCCTGTGCCCTTCTGCCTTCAAGTTTGGGAATTGTGTGGGTAGGCTGGGGGGGTCCCTTGCAGCCTGCCTGGGGGTGGGAAGTCATGGCTTCTGGCAAGGACAGCTGCTTGTGGCAGCCAAAAACCTACTCCTGCTCTGGCTTCAGTGTGATCTATCCCTTCAGCTTTTCTCCAGCCCTATCCTTGCCTCTGCCCTTGCTCTGCCAGTGACTCCCATGTTTAGGGTCACTGGGTAATTTTGAGAGCCAGACTGAGGTGGACTCTCCTAAAGGAGCCTCCAGTCCTTGCCCTCTCTGCTGCAGGGGACTGACTGCCTACCCTGGTGTTCTGAGGTGGCTTTTCTGTACTTTCTGTGGTTACAGTGACAGGCTAAATGCTTTTTTATTTGGGTTTTTTATGAGTACTTTGGGGTGCATGGAGGTGCTCCTCTCCTACCTCTCATCTCAATTTTGATGTCATAGTGCCTATATATTTGACAAGTTTATGCCTGTCTCGCCTGGATTCCTTTTGCTCCAGCCTCTGGTATACTTGCTCTTCACTCTCAGTTCATCTAGTTGTGATGTATGTTTTCAGCAACTCAGTGCTCTCTCTCTGTTCAGGAACACTTGTCGGGTTTGGGCTCTCTCAGTGGTCAGTCCTTTATATTGGAATCACCTAAACTGTTCATCCCATGAATGGTCTTGCCTGTGTTTAGTGAGTCTTTCAGATCTCTAAATGTAGACATGGATACTGAGGCTCTGAGCAATACATTTTAAGCAAGAATTTATTTCCTTTGCATATTCCTGGAGCTGAAATGTTATTCTCCATTCTCAGTCACTATTTATCAAATGTATTTTTTGTCTATTCAACAAACGTTTTAGATAATTGGGTCTTATTCTTTTGTTGTTTGTGTTTCAAGTTAGTGGGACATTGAAGTATTCACTTTTAAGTTATTTCCTTAATTTTTGTATTTTGAATACCCATGATCTGCTTGGTCATGGACTGAATTCTTCTTTCCATGCTTATACAAAGCTTGGAATTTAGTGCTCCTGTTGTTCCAAGTCCCTTTTTTGTTCTGTGCTCAGAGATGTTTTTATTGTCTTCCTGTCAACTGCGATCTCTTCTTTGCTGTTGCTCTCACTGGACTGAAAGACTTTGTACACTATTTGCCAGCTAATAATATGAGACAATGCCAGGCTCGCCAAATGTGTTTGGCTTCTTACAAAAATAACTGTATGCAGAGATTCATGACCTGATTACTAGTTATATCCTCTGTATACAGTTACTTAACTAACTTCCAGTAAATCCAGGAGCAAGCTGACTCCTCCACACTCCTTCCTCCTGTAGGCTATGCTCCTTCCCTCTCGGCTTAAAACAACAGCAGCTAAACCCCCTCATCTCTGGAGGTACAAACAGTATCTGCAATGTCTCCCTCCCTTGATCCTTCTGAGAGTGCCTGCAGTGCAGGCAGCCTGTGTGTGTTCAGTAGAGGATTAAATGCTCATGGCTGCCCAGGTTTGGGAAACCCCCAGTGTAAATTTAGAGAGCAGATCACACAGAGACAGCCTCAGACCACAGGGAACTCCGAGGTGTATGACAACAAGGAAATTTTCTAGTAGTTGCCTCAGAAATACTTGACCTGCCTGAGGACTTCACAGGGTATGTTGAGGGCCAGTTCTTGGCGCCGAACCTGAACTCTGTAGGTAG
Organism: Acanthornis magna; assembly: GCA_036785705.1. Classification (NCBI taxonomy): domain Eukaryota; kingdom Metazoa; phylum Chordata; class Aves; order Passeriformes; family Acanthizidae; genus Acanthornis; species Acanthornis magna. The sequence continues at coordinate 22,279,124 of JAWUZG010000012.1, forward strand.
ATAATCAAATTTTCTGTATTCTCATGTAAAGAAACTACCCTACACAATGCAGAATTTTAAAAAACTGGAGTTTTTTGACACAGTCCCATCTCTGAAATAATGCATTTTCAAGACATTACAGGGGAAGTTGAAGAGCAAAGGGCAGATTTGAGTTGGGTCAGGTTTCTTGCAAGCTGTATATGTTGTACAGTGCTGAATTTGGTTTCCTGTATTGTTTCATACTGTTAGTGTTTTGATTTTTATTATCTGCATTATCCTAACACTCTAAAATCCCAATTTAGGAGAATCCCACTGTGCTGGGGTTTATACAGACAGAGCAGAAAAACAGCTCTGCCTGTGGAGTTTGCTTTCTAAGTACAAACTAAGAGGAGAATATGGTCTGCCTGAGAAGCCATCATGTAAGACATGTGGTCTGTGACCAGGGGAATTCACTATGCAGAACTTTCATAGACATTTTGACAAGCTTCCAGAGATGTACACATCCTTATCATAACTGTGCGTAAGTCTAATGAAATCTGGAACTAATACTACATAAATCTTTCCACTCAAGTCATAAATAAGACGTTCTAGAGCTGTAATATTGTAATAAAGGCTGTATTCATAGGTTGATTATTCTTTTTTTTTTCCTCTGTCCTCATGGGAGCTGTGTTCAACTCCTCAGCTGATGTACTCCTAATCTCTGATCGTGCATTCATTACCATAAAACATACTGCATGTACTTTGAGCATGAAATAAAACAGAAATTTAATACCATGCTCTTTTTAGATCCCCATTTCAGGTTGTTTATACAAAAAGAAAAAAAAAGAAGGTGGTTGATCCTTCAGTTTTTCTTTAAGGAAAATTGACAAGCTGCTTTGAAGACTCGCTTTGAGGCTAAGTTATTAGTTTTGCTGTGGTTTTAAGGAAAAGGTGAAGACAGAAGATGAAATTAGATCAGCATCAGGCTAAAAGTCCTTTCCCAGAGCACCTGGAGAGGTTAAATAAACTGCATATGGCCCACATTGAATTTACACATTGTTAAGACTTCAGGGAGTTGGGGGAAAAGGAGGTAGACTGCTAACTTGCCATCTTAAGCAAAAAGCAGCTGGGGAAATGATTATTACAGTCTGAGATAGGCATAATATATAATGAGATATACATCAAGCTTATAAAATACAATTCCTTAATTTGACTAAAATCTCTATGAGTCTAATTATGGTCCTGCATGCAAGGTCCTGAAAGCTACCCATGCAAAGTAACTTTTTGTTTATTTGCAGTGGGGAATTTAGGTTGGGGGGGGGTGTGTTGGTGAAGGATAAAGTTGTGTTTGTTTGGGTTTTTTGCTAAACTACAAATGCCTGCTCCCTATGGGCTTGCAACAACATCAGAGTTTGCTGATGCCCTGAAAAAAATGGCAATCATGGTATGCTTTCACCCAAGCATTCAGGGTATCGGGGATGGTTCACTGAAATACCATTGGATGCTATACACTGACAATGTGCTTTTGTTTGTAACAAACTCTGAAGCCACAATCCTCGCCCTTCTAGTGTTAATCCAAGATCTTGGCTTGCTTTCAGGCTATAGAATTAACTGGGAAAAGTTGGAACTGCTTGAGATCTCCCAGCTGCCTTGCACAACGGCTTTTCTTCCAGTACAACTCTGAAGGCAGTCAGAAGCAATTAAATGTTTGAGAGATGAAATACTAAGGAATTTTGAAAAACTTGCAGAGATGAATTTAAAAACCACTGTCCTTTAATTGGGAAAATACAACAGGTGGTAGCATGTGATTTATATGTTTCTCCTGGGAAAAATTAACAAAGTCATATTTTACTGCGATATTTTTGTATGATTTGAGTAGCTTGGTTCTCTCCATATTATACTCTGGGTTTGATTCTTCTGGACTATTTTCAATAAAATATAGACTCCCTACTGCTAAGAACAGTTGCTGAACCTGCAGAGATTTTACTGTTTTATTGTCATGCATTGAGCCCTTCATTGACCCCACCAAACCTGTAGCATCAGCCCAGGGAAAGGCCAGAAAAGCATTAAAACAGATTCTCACTCTAAAATCCTGGATCCTCATCTACACAGGGAAGCCTAAACAATTCTGGCTGATAGATTGCAACTGAGACCCCACAAAACCTCGTTTGAGGGCCGTTTCTCCATAGGATACACTGATTGCCACTGTTTATGGCAAGAAGTAGTTGAAGAGAATACCTCTATTCTGGATGGTGTCTTAGAAGTCCCACCTATATAAATATAGGTATGTCCAAAATATGTATTGATCTCTGGTCTATAAATACAAAGTATGCAGCTCTAAGAATGTCCTGAGTTTGGCCTTTCTGTGCTTTATTGACAGAAAAGATTTTTTTGACTTTCGTAGATGCTTCTGAAACCTATTATGCTGAGTAGGAGTGCAAGGTCTTGGCAAGCAAGCTCATGATTTTGTGCAGTGTGGCCAGGTTAGCCTTTAAGCATGCATGTCTGACAAGAGGTTATGTAAATGAGCATATTTTTGTGTTGAACTCAAGGCAAGGGAAGGGAGGCAGTAAACAGACATGTGGTGGCTCATGTGATATCTTTGCATCTGAATACTTAGAGGCATTGAGAAGCAGCCCAACATAAAGAGGACTGTGTGAATGGTATGTGGGGAGGAGAAGGCCAGTAAAGTTCAGTGAACATGAAGGTCTGTTGTGTTTGACCCCACACCAACACACAGCCAGGTACAGTGACTGCCCAGAAAGGTTTCACCCTGAAGAGTTACAGGAGACACATAATGGCTGCAGAAATAGACAGTCTGAAATAATGCAGCCAAATGCAAAATCCTACATCTATGGACAGAGAATGTAGGTCAGACTTAAAAGGTGGAGATCATTTCCATCAATGCAGTGACATGAAAAGGGGATTGAGGTAATGACAGAAACCCAGGTAATTCTGGGCTCCCAAATAGAAGCTGACTCTTAAAATGGCAAGTATGATTATTGGTTGTATAAGGAGTAGGAAGATAGGGAGACAACTCCGGGGTTACTGAGCCTCAACTTCACAGAGTGTGTGGAAAAAATAGAAACAGCATTTAGGACAGAGCTACCAGAATGAGTTGAGGACTTGGAAAGATCTTTTGATCAGTGGGAGAAGCGAGAGTGATGTTTTGTTACCAGTGTAACAGAACGACAGATGAAATGCCCACAACTACTATTTGTGGCTTTAACTCTACTAATAGACTTCTTATGGACACAACCCTCTGGATGCCCAATCTGGTGCATTTTATATGGTTACATGGTGTCTGAATCCTTCTTGGACAGTGCTGGAGTGGATTAAGATATGTACTCTTGCATAAGACCTCTTATATCTCATTTTTCAAATTGATAAGAAGATGCCAATACCTGAGCCTTGAAGGGAGGTTATATCTGGATTTTAACTTTGAAGTTTCAACCTTTCTCAACTGTATATCAAGAGAATATTAATCCTGATAGTCTAGTTTCTTACACAAAATCAGTGGTAGCTAGCACTTTGATAGGTTCTCGAAAGAAGTGCTTAAAAAAAAAAAATTCTCGAAAGGCAAAGCTTTCTATTGTGTTTCCAGATAGGAAAATAGATGAAAGCTAAGAAGATATGCCAAGTAATTCCGAAATCAACTTTAAAGCACACGATCATGTCTTGGCAATCTGAAAGCAGTGTGTGGAGAAGAGAAAAGGGTTGGCAGAGGAATGAAGAAAAGAAGTATTCTACAAAAAAAGAAATGGCATGTCTTGGCAGAGAGACAATGTTTGCTAACCTGTTGAAGGGTTCAGTCGTAAAAGAACTGTGTTCATGAGAACTGAAATAGAGCAGAAACCATTTACCACTTGATGTTTTAAAGCAAACTGCCAAATAAAATTCTGAAAGGTTTCACTTTGCAGATCAACTCGACCTTATCATGTGATAACATAGCAGGAAAATCTGTGCTCTTGCTAGGTTCTTTAATAATGCATCTGAGAAGACAAGTCACATTCTGCTCTCAGTTACAGTGGAGTAAGCCATAATATATCTGTTGAATTCATATTTATTTTGGCAGAGCTGAGAAAATGAGGTAGTCCAAAAGGTGCAGAAGGAACAAAATCAGTCATTTGGGTGATAAAGGACAAATATAAACCAAGAGTCGGATGTTAAGCAGGGCAAGTATTGGTCTGTGGTGGGTGTGGTTGAATTTAAAAGGGCAGGAGATACTACTGAGCTGGTCTTGCACAGCAACATTCTCCGTGTTTGTTTTTTCAGCCTCCTCTTTATGTGACTTTCTAGATCATCTTTTATAAAAATATTTTGCATGCAATGAGATAAGCTCAAGAGAAAAGGGGAATCATGGGGAAATCCACCTGAAACACCTGAAAGGAAATGTATGGGGAAGGTGAGGCTCCAGCAGCCTGGAGAAGACCCAAAAGGCTTTGTGGGTGACTGGTTGTGGCTATCTTGTGCAGACAGTCCCTGGCAGCACAGTTGGGCACTGCTCCTGCTCTTTTGCAGCACCATCACAAGTGCCAAAACACATAACCAACCACCTCTGATACGTTATTAAAAAAGATTATTTAGACTGAGGTTTTACTAATCAAGCAGGGAGCATCTGAACTTTACTCAGGCAGACAGAAGCCCTCTTACCCCTATCCAGTGCCAGATAACCCAGCTCTGCTCACCGAGTGGATGCGCAGGCAGCCACCGAAGCTGTGTTTGGATACGTAGGGGTTTTGTCCAGCTTGAAAGACGCCTGTGTTTGTACTTAGCAATTAACTTTGCTGTTATCTGTCTGCAGTGTGACGGCTCGGCTGTGTGTGCTGCTCGGGAGGGCTCTGCCGTGAGCAGAGCCGAGGACGTCAGTGGGATCTATACAGCCAGGCTGTCCCATATGGCTTGGGTTTGGTACGCAAGGTGTTTCTGCAGGGACTCGTGTTTTCTGAGTAGCAACTCCTGTTACACAAAGATAGGAGAAGGGTTAACGCAAGCCCTTTCAGTCCCCCTTCTTTCCCCCCTTGCCAAACACACACGCTCTCAGCAAAATCTCTAAATCATGCTCTCTTCCCGGAGCTCCAAGACTGTGAGTTACACATAGGACCTCTGTAGCTGCACAGTGCCACACTATTCTGAACGAGATGCTGAAGGCACTTGAGTTTCTTTTACTCTCTCCCCTCCCCTCCGCCCCAGATTTAACCTAGTTTTTATGGCATGAACAGCCCCAAAGAAAGTCGGAGAGAAAAGAGATGAAGGCCAGAGAGCAGAGGAGGACCAATGAAAGAAGCAGTAACCATTCTGTCATTCCTTTGGAGAGCAACACTAGACACCTTTAAATGCAGAGAGTGTCCTCTGCCTTTTTGCCAAAGCCCTTTTATCTGTGTGAATAAAAAGGGAGGCAGGTCAGCCTAGTTTCTGTTGCCAAATAAAAGCATGAATAAATTAGGCTATTCTTAGTAGGCAAGTGAAAGGGAGGGGGGGGGAAAGTCAGTATCTATTTCTAAAGCAATTTCATATTCTGCCCCAACTGTTTGCACATGATAGAAAGGGGCTGGAGCTGCCTACTATTATGATTAGTACTATTGTTATCGCTGAAGGGCCTCATTGTTCTAGAAGATGTTAGGTTTGCACGATTCACAATCCGTCTCTATTCATCCAGGAAAGGTTAGGAGAGAGGATCTGATATTCTGCAAAGGGTTTTTCCCCCCTCCCTCCCCTTCTCCTTTACTGGCTTAAGGCAGAAAGCAGGCAGAAGGTCTCCTATTAACTAGAATTAGGAAACAGGGATCTAGGTGCCTGGGAACAGCCGCTCCGTAGCTCTAATCCCAGTGAGGACCTTAATTGTATCTGGTTTAACAGTTATTCATGCTATTTTACTGCAGGCAGGCACGGTGATTAGGGACATTGGTTGGAAAAATCTGTTCATTAGCCTAATAAAGGCTGCCTAAGCCTGCTTGTTCAGCCACTAATAATCCAACTATTAGTGCCATGCTAGATGCCTTGGTATTAATATGTGTAGTTTACTAGTGTCACAACAGCAATATGGGTCAGTTTAGTGGCTCCTTGGTTTCACAGTCAGGCACCCTGTGCCGGTGCAGGAAAGAGAAAATGAATGAGTGAATGAGTAACAAAAGAGATCACACCATATAGCGAACCCCCAATATGTTCTTTGCTACAACTCAGAGGCAGCCCAGGAGCCTTAGGAACAAGGTTGTTTGAGGACAGGAAAATCAGCCCTTTCCAGTGATGGATGTTCTTGAAAAGCAGTTTACTTCTTCATAGGTGGTTCACTCGTTTTCTTCACAGAAGCGCTTTGGCTGTCTATCAAATATTAACAGAGGGTGATTGTTGGGGGAGAGGGGCGTTCGCCGTCCTCCCAGCCCCGCGCAGTGCATGGGCATTCACACCTCCCGGCGTGCTGAGACCAACACCCAGCCTGGGCATGTCCAGGTTGTCTTTGGAGGAGGAGAAAAGGAGATATAACTGTATTTTTCTCTGCTTCCTTGATTTCCCTCAGATGACCTAAACTTTTCCTTTCCTGATAGAAGGAGGTAAAGATACTGCTCACACTTTAGGGGATTCATCCGCCCTAAGCATAATCCTTGTGTTGCTAATTAGAGTGTCAGTGGTTCCTTTGGTAATAAAATCCTGTCACTCATCTTTCTCTTTTATTTATGGGAATGATTTGTTTCATTTTCCATTGAAAGTTGAAAATTATGCTAATGTAATATTATAAGTGAATTGTTGCTAGATATCTTTCTATAGAAGTTATTTCCAAAGATTTTAATGAGAGATTAGAACATTAAGAGCTGGATTGTTGCTTTTTCCTTCTATAGTTTATCTTTCACCTGAATGTTTTCAATAGCCCTTCCTGTGAGACATTATATGTCCAAGTTTGCCTTGACTTTGACCCAAACTAGATTCCTAACATACATGCACACATACAAAATTAAGTATAAATAAACACTGTGTATGTCTGTTAATAGCAGTAACATCTGTGGTGAAATGAGAAAAAATAAAACCAACAGACAGGTAGGTGACCTGTCACTACCTACAGCTACCCATCTAAATTCAAAGGATATGCATTCTACTACCCTCTGATAAATACTCCTTAAAACAAATGACAAACAAAAAACATTATTATGGAGAAAAAACAGACTCTATCATCTTCACTGGCCCTCACCTGCTCTTTTTTAAACACAGAAAAATAGTAACCCAAGCCCTCCCACAAAAGTGCAAGAGCCAAAATCTGTCCTTTCTGTGTTGTCTATATGAGAATGATTTTGCATAACTATAAAAGAAGTCGTATATTGTTCAGTACCTTTGGGATAGGTAGATATCTTAACACATCTTTTTTCAGTTAATGACTTTATTTTCTCTCTTAGGTGTGCAATTGCTGTATACTCATTTATAAAAGATAAAATTTTCATTCATTTGATTGGTGCTCATGGGTTTCATGTCAATGGTATTTGTTATTTTTTGATAGCGCTGCATTTCAACTGTTTGTTTAGTGACTTTAAGAGAGACTATACCAGGTGGGCATGTTCACTGCTGCCTCCATATGCAAATGTCTACATCTGGGATGCTGGTGGTACACTAAGTGGTGCTGCACATTTCATAAATTTCAGTCAAGTGAAAAAGTGTATTTTTCATGCTCCTGTGATCATCAGCTTCCTTTCTGTGTTCCAAAACTCTGCTTCCAGAACTACTGATGCAGATGCCATGTAGATTCAGGCAGCAGTGAGAGATGTACTTTTCCTTGCCTGCAATATGTTGGCTTAGAAAACAGGTGAAAACTAATCACCTGTGAAAAATAGTAGTGAGAGGTCCTACGACTGATATTCTCTAATGTTTAAGGTTGGAATTCTGTGTTTTACTCTAAAAGCTGGAGTATTTTTAGGACTTCACTGAGAAACATCCCATGTTCTCGTATTTCAGAAATGACAGACTGTATCTTTTTAAGTAATTGTTATAGTTTGGAAAATATTATTATTAAAATCAATTCCTCCTCCCTACAGAATTAAACACAGGTGGTTGTTTAATACATGGAAATCTTCAGGACTAGAAATAGATGTCTTTGTGTGATTCCTGCTGTGTCTCCCCAGTCGATGAGGAATTCTCTTTAAGAGATTTATATATATATATATATATATATACACACACACATTATATATATGTGTATATATATATATAACACTTTGTTAGAAATAATCAGATGGATTTCACATGACTGAAGAGAAAGGCTGTTGAAGAGGCTGATTCTGAGCATGAGGTACCTTTGAAAGTTCCTGTATGTTGGCTGCTACCACACTGCATTATAGTAATTTTATTATTACCATGTTTTCTTTTGCTCTTTGACATTCAGCACTATAACTCTGTCAGCCTTACTTTTGATTTTATTTTACTTTTAAATCGACAATGATGGACATAGCAATATGTTATAAATATTAAACTTTTGTAGGAGTCTAGCAATAAGACTGATCACAGCTTTAAATAATATTAACAAGAGCTGTTGCTACAGATGCTGTTGTGTTGGAGAAGTTCTGTAATAAGGGCAGAAGAGGCAGCTCTCTTGTGCTCTGTTCCCAACACTGATGGTGCCTTGCGAAAAGTTTAGCAAGAAAAATGAACTTATCATGACTAGCTTTCAGAATCTATAAAATTATTATAATGGCACTTCCAGTCTCCAGAGGATCTTGTAGGATGGAAATATCTTGGGACTTCAGAATGAAAAGCTCTGGAAAAAAGCCCTTTTTTACTGGTCACTGGCCTTAAGAAACGGTATATTTCAAGAAGTAATTGCTTTTTTTACTGCTTTGTTTATTTTCGAGGCTGTATCTGAAATACAGGGGTGCAGCTGCATTTTAGCAAACTGGAAAATAATTGTTCTGCTAATGCATTCAGGGGGATTCAAGTGAGGAACTTTTTCTGCTGGGGTGTTGCTAGACTTTACAATAAAAACTGTATACTCTTCAATGATTTTAAGTGGTCAGTGATAGGATTTTGCCATTGCATATTGAAATCCAGCAGTGCATTATCCCTTTTCAGGGGTCATTCAGTGAAGAAAGGGCACCATACCTTATTTTATTTCAAGTCTGCATCTAGAGGGATGCGGGACAAAGCTGAATTAGCCAGAATGCAAGAAAATACCTAATTTTTGGAGAAGATGTCTTAGTTATGTAGGTTAGATCTCTGTATGGAGTGTGACAATGCGAAGAGGATGACTCTTAGGTCACTCTAATTCTCCAGCATAAAACCTCAACATTGACCAGCAAAGCTGAGATGCTCATAGTGTTTATGTTAGAAATACTGAAATCATGGGTGTGGGTATTCAAATTCCAAGGAAAAGAAATCAAGTGCGGGACTAGTTGTCAATTGTCAACTGAAAAATCTGAAAAGCTAAGCAATCATCTTTCAATTGTATTGCATGCATGACCATCCACTGTTATTTCATTAGATGGAATTTATTTTGCATCACCAGCAATAGATGCTTTCAGCAGAAGCACAGTGCAAACTTCTAATTCATGTTACCAATAGTTCCTGAAAAGATAATTCAGTCTAGACTTTGGTACAGTTTTAATTGGATTCCGTGGATTTTAGATAAGCCTATGGCTGGAAGCCTAATTCTAAGAACCCTTAAGGAGCAGGAAATGGTAACTTTTATTTCAACACCTGCTAAAGAATGGCCATGGAAATGTCTAAAACAGGCTGGAAAAAAACCCACAAGGAAATCCAGCTGTGGCCTCATTTTGTGTTGTTTCTGAGTAACTGGCACTCCACATGAGGGTTTTCTGAGACATCTCTTGTCCACCTCGTTGCTTGCTTTTGCCTTAGTGCTGACTTCAAATTCACATCTTGAGAAAAAAACACAGAAATCAAAGACATTTGTGGTAACTTATTCTGTGGCCTTATTCAGCCTCTAGTAAACTCCCTCTAGGGAGAGAGTGGCATTTATTCTACCTGCTGGTAGCTTAAGATTGACTGTTATTTCTTAGCCAGTCTCACTGTGATGAACTTCTAGGTTTTCCACACACAACTACTATTTATCTCCTCCAATATATAAGGACACAGTTATCTAGAGTGAAGAATGTATTTTGCAGCAGGCTGCTGAAAGAGCAGACAAACAGTGAGTTACTGTGAGGGACTGTGCTATCTGATGGCAAGAACGTTGGATGGCGATTCATGAGACCTGTCATCTATTCCCAGCTCTGCCTTGTGCCTGTTGAATGACCTTCAGCAAGTCACTTTCTCTCTTTTGTCTCAGCTATCATTTTACCTGCTAAAATGTGATAATGAAACACTCTTTTTTTTATAAACTGCTAGGTGCTGATGAACAGCACTGATGGAAATTACTGTACAAAAAAGCTAAGTGGTATTGAATATGTGATTGCACTTGGCATCACTGAATTATGACTGATAACACAGATACTGACCAGCAAGTAGCTTTAATAGTCCAGTAGATATTATAAACTATCAGAATTTCTGATTTTCTGCCTTTATGATTCGGAAAAATAATGCTTCATAGGTGACACTGATTTTGCTTTCTGCTGTAATCTCGCGGAGAAGCTAAAATCTTGGGATCCGTTGGCTTTTTTTTTTTTTTTCCTGACCTTGGGAGGGACTGGAGCTCAAGATGACTATTTGTCTTAGCTAATTTAAGATTAGTTAAACATAGTAGGCTGAGGAGTCTGAAAGACTTGTATTTCAGAGCAATTTATTGTGCGTGTGCAAACCGAAGAGGGTTTCCTCCAGCTGTGACCCATCTGCTGTCCCGGGCTGGTGGGAGCCCAGTGCTGTACCCACAAGCTGCAGGAAGCGGAGGTGGCTGAGATGCTGTGTGGAACACCCTTGCTCAGGAATGGTGTGCAGATGTACTACACCCTTCTGTTTCTGTGGGATCATGCCTGCTACTGGACACAAGGAACACGAAGGTGGCTTACATGCTTTGCCAGAAATCTGTGCTGCAATACATGTAGCTAAAATTCAGGGGAATATTGTAAGTCCCTGAGCAGACCAAGAAGCCCAAGAAAACACCAAGGATCCATCATGCCACAAAACAAAAGTTTGCTACTAACCTCAAAGGCTTTTTGTTTTTAAAAGGCTTTGTCTTGATGCCGTGGTTTTCTGGCTTCTAACTTAATTTCATCCTGAGGTTCTTAGCTATGGGTACATTGAGGCTCCTGTTTTTCCTAGTGCTGTCTGAAGGATTGGTAAATTCAGCCCTAAAATACCAACTACCTGTTAGTGTTTCTCAATACTAACATATGTATTTTCAGTAGTAAAGTACTTGTTTATTTCATTGGGGGATTTTTTTTCAGAAACCCAGACAACAAAAAAACTTCACGTGTACTTCTTTAGTGTAAAATTTGTACTGTTATTTTTAATTCACTTGTTGCATTATGGTTATGTTAACCTCTTCATTCAATTTTGTTTAAAAAACAGTCCTTTATACAGTCTGTATTTCTTTGCAGTCGATACCTTGAACTATTAGATCCTATCTCTTGCTGAGGGAATTCAGCAGCATAACTTTAATTGACACCTTTTAGACAGGATGCATAACGGTCAGAGTATCCCAAAAAAAGTCCAATAGCTTTGAATGTACAAACTCATAAACTTGACTAAAAAAAAAAGAGATATTCAAAAGCTCAAGTGAAGAGTAAATGACCAGAGTCCATCTGTTCTCAGTGGCAGGTAGACATCTATCACTCGTGTGTTTTAATATCAACTTTCCATCTTAGAAATTGAGGTTGTCCTAGGGGATCTGTATTTTAGTGGTTCTGTCATAGAAAAGATGAACTTGCTCCCATAGTTATGCAGTGTGCTGCAAGAACTGAAGAGAGACATTTGATATAATAAAAATAGCGAACCAATAAAATATGAGGCTCTGTTAATGCTGGCTCAACCATCAGAAACAGAAAATTCCATAAATCGTGCTCATCTGTCTATATGCTTGAAAGGTGTGATTTAAAAATACTTCCTACCTATGGCTAAATGATGAAAATTACCACAATAAAGGACTGTCTCATTTCCTGTCTCTCAAACGTGGAGTAGCCTTACAAAACAGAAGGAATTTTATACCAATACCTCCGTTTCAGTTTTTGTCTCTGTTATTAAAAAAACCAAAAAACAACCCCCATATATATATATATATGCACACACACACACATGCAATTCATCCCCCAAAGCCTAAGGGCATGAAATTTGTTCACTAAGTTTATTGCTCACCAATGTGCAAAGATAAAATTGTCTCCCCTAAAAAGTCTAGCCTAAGCAGAGGGAATTCAGAAAATGAGAGACAGCTGAACAGCTAATTCCCTTGGCCTCCTCTCAGCTTTTGTTGTTTGAGTTTAATTTCCTATTTTTGGAAATATTCATTCAGAAGCTGAACTCCTTTACTTCTGTACTTCTCCATAAAAATTCTTACTTTCTTTGCTCAGCCAGCCAGTGAACTTCATAACAAGTAAGAATACAAAAATCCAGAAAGTAGAGAATGATTCATCCTCAGCTGAGTTATAGACTTGAAGCCATTGCTAAATGGTATTTTTTTAGCCATTACTGTCCAAGATCAGGATGCCACTGAACACTAGAAGTGTTCCTTTAAACACTGAAAAAGAGATGAAGATCCCTGTCCCCAAGGGTTAGTAAACTGTTACACTGATTAAGTATGATTTTGGGAATTGTTGGCAGTAAATGATACTTTTAAGGAAGAATGATTTTTAATGTTAGTTCTCATTTTGCTACATGACTTGCTACAGGCCTCTCTCATATTTTATTTGGTGATGTTATGTATAAATTTTGAGTAATATACATCCTACTTTCTGCTGTTTAGATCTGTAAATTTGTTTAGAGTCTGTACTAAATTTGTGTTAAGGGGAAAAAGAAGAGCTATTTGGATTATTTGAAATCCTTCATCTTGCACATAATTTCTATTACGTGTGCTTCTAGATACACTCTCCCAGACAATAATGTAGTATATGGATATAAATGTATTTATATCTGTGTGTATCTATACTACACCAGATAACTTTAGTGTTCATTAGGATTCCATTTAGGTCTTTGCTACGTTAAATTTACAGGCATGCATGACTTTCTGAGGGTTTCGCAGATGCGCCTGTGTTACAGCACTGTGGGCACTGTGTTCACTGCCCCCTTCTCAAGGGCACAGTGTGGCGCTGCTCCTGCAGTCCTCACTCTGCAAACCTCTCACCTTGATGCCAAAGCATTTCTGTGACATTGAATATATGGATTCACACCAGAGAAGTCATATCTGCCTGTAGGTCACCTTCCTTCACATCCTTTTCCAAGGGGGGGAACTGGAGCCAAATTAAGTGGAGCATTAGCCAGCAAATTGACTAATTTGCTGCTCTGACATTGAGATGTTCTGTTTCTTTAGCCTTCTTGCTTTAAGCTGAGAACACTTTACAAAATAGTAATATTTTTCTCTAGACCCTCTTTTGTTTACTTTTCACTCCCAAACTGCTGCTATGAGGAGCTGAACTTATATCCACCACAATTTCCCTACCTCAACAGAAGAAATGCACTTGGAGCAGAGTGCAGCAAAGAAAACCTTTTAGCTTTATTATTTAACAAAGCAAACCTGATCTCTGATTAAAACATCCCTGCAATAATAATTAATTTCTTTCATAGCTTTTCCCCCAAGGCTTGCCTGGTTTCTCTGTTCCTGTCTCCCCCAATGTCTTGCTAGTATATACGAGCACGATGCACCTTGTGGTGCAGCTGAGGTGCAGATGACATGACTGCTCTTACAACCCTGTCACCATGAGGCAGCTGCCAGTTCCAATTAACCTCTGAGAGATAAGGACTCAAATTAGTACAAGCTGACAGATACCTGGTAATGGGAGGAGGACGATGATTTCGGTTTATATGTTGTTAGGTTATGACCCAGCATATATTACTGAATGATTTGCCTCACAAAGGCCTTGCGTGATGATACACCCTCAGGAGGTACCTGTGCAGGGCTCACTGTGGTGACAACAAGAGTGACCAGGGCCTCCACTGGTCCTCCACCTCCACTGGGGTAGCCAGGAAGGGCTTGAAGGCACTGTGTGCAGGAACAGGTTAGGCCAAGTGGTCTTGGGAAGAAGGACAGTGCTGTCCATTCAGTGCATGGATAGCGGTTAGATGTTGCTATCAGTCTCCAAACAGCTGGAAACTTATTGGAATTGGTTATAGTCTTCTGTATTGTTCTGTTGTTCTTAAAAATATTCTTCCTCTCTCAAGAATTGTGTTATTAGATAAAAACGTAATTTTCTGGCATAGGGTGGAAATGCAAATATTCACAGTAGATGGTCCCTGGTGTTTCCACATGGGAAAGTGGACATGCTTCTTCCACAAAGGTTAATGAAACAGCCAGAGTCAATGCTATTTAAGACTTGGTTTCAGTAAACAAAGAAACTTTCTTTGAAAAATAGTACTATCATAAGAAACTCTTACTGGGTTAGGAAATCCTGATTTGATCCAGTTAAAATCAGCTAAAAGTGAAAAAGACAAATAGTTCTGTCACTGAAATGAACTTCTACTTGAAAACAAACTTTGTTGAATTTAGGGAGATATTAATAATATTCAATGAACTACAAAGACCAGAAGTTTGAATACTGGGTACAGGCAAAAGCTATTTGTCAGTGATGTAAAGTCTATCTAAAACTTCAGTTTCCAGAAGAGGAAAGAGAAAAGTATAGACAAGGGCTTCAGATCCAACCAGAAATTTAATAGGGGGAAAAAACCCCAAACCAGAAAGCCTGAGAGTAATTTTGTTGAAAGAAATCTCTGTTTTGTAGTGCAGAAGGTATAGGAATAAATTGCGAGCTTCTAGTAATCAGCTGAGTTTGACATGCGAATGAAAATACAGCAGCAAGAAAATATTTTCAGCCGCAGAAATGAAAAGACTAAGGAAAGAAGAGGGGCTTAGGGAAGAAGTACATGAATTTGGGTATCCTCCCCCAGTCAGCTACAGTTCCCCCCCCCGCCCCCCACCCCTCACATGCACCACATCACAATTCTCCTGACACTGCTGGTACCAAAATGTCTCAACACAGAATCGGGAGAGAAAAAGAAGCCTGAGTTATAAGGTTGCCAAACTGGGCTTTCTCATCTTAACCCCATCTTTAAATTTCTTTCTATAAATGTACTGTTAGTACATACTTGGGAAAGGAGGAGCAATTGAAGCTAAAGGAAAATACTGGCTGGGAGTGAACAAGTGAAAAAGTGGACATAGACAAATGCAGGCTGAAAATAAGAAGGTGACTATTACAGCAGTGACAGTCTTCCAGCCTCTCTCCCCCTATTTGTATTAAAGCCTGACTAACTTGAGCTGGAAATGCAGTTTTTAAAGCGGATTACACGGTGTGGCTGCTAACCACAGCAAGGCACAGACTTGTGACCCAGACTGCTCCTTCCACAGTTGTGCAGCAGAGCCTTATCTGGCAGTAAAAGTGCAAGCCCCTAATATTGATTTTTGACTAACTGGTAATCAGAATGAAACTGGAAAATGAGCTGATTGATATCTGACGTGCACCCAAATATCCCAATAAAGTGAGCTAAGCTTCTTAAAGTTGACATAGATATTATAGGAGGGTGTTTGGTTCTTGCAGCAGTTGCCTGTGCAGAACACGAAGAGGTAAAAGGAGTTTTGAGGTGCTCTGTCACCAGGACTTGCTCTTGTTTCACCTTCTAGCAAGTCTGAGTCTTTCTGCCTCCAAATTATGCATTCCTTACTCAGTTTTCCCTTTGCTTTAAGAAGTCATGATTTGCATTATCATATTGAGTAACTGGACTTGTCGTTTTGTCTTTATACTTCTGGGTATTTAGAAAAAATACAGCAGAGCTCTACCTGCAGACAAAGGATTTAAAGACAGTTTGTCATCCTTTTCATGTAAAAGCATCCACTTCCCTTGTACAAAAACATTTATTTTCAGTACAAGCTCTGGATCATCAAAATGACAAATAGTAAGCAGTTATTATTTCCTTCCACCTTTTGAAAAATTTTTTTCTTCACTGTCAGTTGTTCTGAAAAAGAAAAAAATCCCAAGCAGTCTCAACAAACCAAGTAGTCTCAGCTTGAGTCATATGTGCCCCTTACAGCAGGAAATAGAATTATGACATTGCATATCCAGCTTTTGGACGTGGCCTCTGCTTTTGAGGCATTCCTTCTGTTGTACTCTGTAATGCTATCACGCTAATACCTAGATAAAGTACAAAATCCTTATGGAAATCTGCCATCACTACTCCAGTTTTCAGTGGGAAGCACTTACATGTATTGTTCACTAGACCGTTTTTTAATTGCATTTTTGGAGCACAAAGCCATCTACTGAAACAAGACAGCAATGTAACCTTCATGGAGATCTCTTTCCTTACTCTGTTGAGGTTCTGTGTAAGGGACCCTTAGTTCAGGCGGGACCCTCTTTGTGTTTCACCAGATGGAATTTACTTTGTGTACATCAGCAAGTGACACTGTTGAGAGGGAAAAATGTAATTGAATAACAGTCCTTAAAGCTTCTAGTGCCTGGTCCATAACAGTCTTACTTGAACTCCATATGTGGTTTTCTTTCTATATGAATTCAATTCTCTTCCATTTTAAAGCTATGTCTTATGTTCTTATAGTTTTATAATATTTTATATGAAGGAAATAATAATCTCTGTCTGGAGGTAGTTTGTTGATAGGACTTCTGAAAATGAGATATCATTCAGGTCTGCCAAAAACTGTTGTTGGAATTAAGGCAATGTAAAAATGGGAGTTCATTAATTCTGTAGTTTAGTTATGTTTGAGTGGTTTCTATAGACACAAAGAAATTATTTGAGTGTACAGGCCCAGATTTATTTTTTATAAAACCAAATCTTGATTCAACAAAGCACAAACCCAGTGTACTGTTTCAGTCCTCAATGGTTTGCCTCTAACCCCACAAGGCATTTCTTCCTGTAGTCTCTGATCATCTCTTCAGGGCCAAAACTGAAGGTCTGGTTATTTTCTCATCCTCCTCGGTCAGTTTTGATATCAATAAGTTACTTGTTCCTTTCTTTTTTCTGCTTTTAAGGTTCATTCCTCTTATGAATCTGTTCACCTGATGAGTCTATGTATATCTTACTAGCCACACTTGCCAGAGACCTAGGATCAGCTGCACAATAGCATAAATGCATGAAGACCAGAGGGAAATGATGTTTAATTGACCACAGTCTCTCAAATCTGAACAGTTACCTGGGATTTTGTTCACCAGAAAATGTTCAAGTTGTACAAAAAGTTCCTGAAGTTCCAGAGGGATGAGAAATTTCTATTTTAAAAATCAGATAAGGACAGAGGAAACTGATTGTCTAAATACAGCAAAGGAATTTGATGAATAACTCAGCTTGGAAGTAATTGATTTTATAATTCTTATTTTACTGGCAGTTAAAATGACCTAGTGGAGTTAGAACAACCACAGCCCCTCAGTTAAGCTTAGGGCTAACTTTAGCTACAGGACTCTGCTTTTAATCATGATCAACTTGTTAGTCATCATCATACAGTGCAGACCAATTTCCAGTTCTGGAAGATCGCTGTAGTCAGTTCATAAATATCTGCATTTGTCAGAGAAACTGAATATCAGATAATATCTGAAGCAGTGAAGACTAAAAATTAACATCTTCATCACTTCTGACAGCATCTGGCATTTAGTAATAGCTACTAATACTTTTGAAATGTAGGGACTATCAGCAGCAAAAAATGCTCGAAGTGGATGTAATTTTAGTGCTGTGTTTTGTACTGAAACACAACTTCAGTTCAAAACACGACTATCGCTAACAATTTTGTGTATAATTATAAACTTAAGAAAAGTGTTGAAACAGATAATTTACACATTAATAATGTTACGAAGGAATTAATTTCAAGATTTTTTAACTGACAACATTAGAAATTTTTCGATTACATGTAATTTGTTAGGCTTTAGAAATGACTGATTTTGTCCAGTTTTGATGAGATGAAGTAAGTCAGGTCCTGTTCCATGCCTAATATTTCCTTTACTTATTAGCAATTAGCAATTGCTAAATTTTTTTGTGGGGACCTTTTCTACACCCAGTGGACAGGAGTTTTCAAACAGCTGAGGGCTGCCTTGCAGAGAAGTTGATTGAGCTAATTATTTTTCAAATGTGCTTTTGTACATGTTTTTTCACAGCTATTTCTCTTCCCATTAGGCTGTATGCATATGTTGTATGTCTTGTTTTATAAGTCATCCTTATCTCAACTATTCTGCTCTCCTTGCCTGTTTGGCTTCCTCTGACCATTGTCCTGGGACACTGCAAATCAAAGATGTTTTCCCTTGAGTCTGATATTCCAGTTTCCACATCTTCCAGTAAAGAGAGACCAAGTTTGATGGCAGTATTGTGTAATCTACTGCATGCCAGGAATATCTTACATACAGTTCTTTAGAAGGACAATCTGGTAATGCACGTCACCACATTGCTTTTTAAAGATGATTAATGGTCTTTTAAATGATTCCTCAGGTGAGCTGTAAATCTTCATTATCTTCTCCGAGGACATTTCATTGGATTTATTTGGAGAAAATGAAATTAGGGTCATGAACCTTTCTTGAAAAACTAATTTATATCTTCTGAATTATTGAGAAGCACTATACTCTAATGATGTGATATGGTTGTTGATATTATAAAGACAACTGTCAATAACATCCAGAAGATAACTGTTATTTAATATTTAACAACTTGGGAAGTTGCTGCTGTCTTTAAAGCTATTTTTAATAGCTGCCGTTCCTACTTCAGTTTCATCTGGATACACTCAAATTTTATCTGACTACCCAATAATTAGCTGCTGTCAATCCAATCAGTGCTAGATTGGCTAAGCTATTTTTTTCTAAAATGCAAAAGTTGTCACAACACTGCTTGACAATATTATGTCATGATGACGTTAGGTACTTTGCCACCTCACCCACTGCATAATGGTTAATTTGAGCAATATTAAATGAATGATAGGATTTAGGATTTTGATGAGCCAGAATTTGCTTGAAGAAGTATTGCTACATAGAATATTTGTATATAGTTTATTTGGATGAAGAACATCACAGGGAAAAAATTCTGTCATTTGGTATTGATACATTAAACCCTTCCAAGTAAAACACAACATCTAGATCTGAAAATAGAGGCTCTGGCCTATTTTGTGAGCTCCTCATTAGCTGACTGGGAGTTTATGCAGTGAGGAATCTTAGTGCTTGGGTTTTTGATGCTCTATCACTATGTATGGCCGTATATTTAATTCTGTCAGGGGTGTATGGAAAACTTTGCACAGCAGATGCCTTGTACCTCCATGATGTTTGGGAAGTGGGTGGTTTGCATGGAAGTACAATTCTTTCTTTAAAATTTTCTGCTGATCTTCAGTTTCTCCATGGTTTCCTGTTCTACAACTATTTAAACACCTCCAAAAAAACTGTGCTAGCTTTAAGTGGTCTTTAGTGGTCTTAAACATCCTCTGTGGTGCAAAGAGGCTTTGCTATTTGAATTGCAATCTTTTTAATACCCAATAAATATGTTTCAATATTTAACTGAGATTAAAGAGGGGTTTAACTGTGGACTGCTGATTAAACTGACATGTTCTAGAATTTCTGTGCATCACCACTCAACAGTGCAGCTCCAAGCACAAGGCAGCTGCTTGGAAAGAGTGGGTGTTTTGTGAAGCTCCAGTGATCCTACTCAAACTCAATGGCCTAGTCTCTGGTGATCCACAAGCGCCCATGGAAGTCACTGGTGCTCCCAGGTTTAACCACGTTGCCTTCTCAGGCCTGGAACTCGAGCCTGTCACACACATGCAGTGCACAGAACGTCTTTCCTTTAGAGATTGGTAGCTCAGGCTCTGTTCCATTAAGGGACTGTCAGCCCATGAAAGGCAGCATCGCACCAGCGTTTTGGGCGAGGAGCTCCATTGTGTGAGCACAATGTCTGCTCGAGGTAAAATGCTTTCAGTGCAATGGCTGTCAGAAGAATAACTGTTATCTCCCAGATTCTGGCAAGCACTTAAAGGTCAGGTTTTAGGTTTTCAGGTCCACAATGGTATCTTGCTAAGCACAGAGTGTCCGTAGCACATGTAATTCTTTTAGCCAGCCCTCTCTGAAGATGGCTTAATGCTCTTCACACACGTAGGATAAATCTACAGCTTCACTCCTGCACAACAGCTTTCAAAGCTTCTTCAGGGTTTGATCCAGGGCCCCTGCCTTTACCAGGGCACAAATCTCCTGTGTGATCCCCTACAAAAAGAGCTGGAGCAGAGGAAGGCAGCATGGACTGTAAATGGGCTGGGGCCAGTTAGTATCTGTTCCCTTTGTTTGTGTATTTCTGTTTGGTTACCAAGTCCTACAATCCTTTCATTTTCGACATTTCTTTTAAAACCAAATACAATCTCTTACCCCAGATTACATCATTTGCTAATTAAGAAAGCTAGATAGAGTACTGCTAGAGTATATATTTTTCACCTGAGGTATTTCTAACAGCCCTTACAAAGGGAGTTACTGTGTTGAGTCTCAGCATAGTGAAAAAGGCATTTTGTGTATCTCTGCAGCATAATTGTGGTAGAACAAGTGCTGAGCAGCTCCCCTATATGTTGCTGGAGATGTCATTGCCTGTGATTTAAAGCTCTAGAAGAACTGTACAGCCTTTGGCTAAGCAGCTCGGTAGCAATGGTTAAAATACCCTTCAAATGCACTATCACTTTCCTTTTTAAAAGTCAAAACAGGTCAGCGAAGGTGACAGAAAGTTCTTTCTTCTGCTTGCCTTCATTAAGCATTTGTTTAAAAAAGAAGGGAGAAGGGACTGAAGCATGCAGAAATTGCTTCAATAACCTTGCAGCAAACTGCCAGAAAGTTTTCCAAGGCTCTCAGGCAATTGAACCTGGTGAAAGGAATCTGCTCCTCTAGTCCTGCCCACAGCCCTCCTTAATAAAGTTGCTGGAGGTTAGGGGTTTTTTCTGAACACTTAATTGTGTAGGTCTCCCAACAAACTGGTGCCAGCCTGAATGAATCAGAGCTGACGTTGATAGTGGGGAAGGGAAAAAGCCGAGCTGAAGGGAGGATGTTCAGGGGTGTGCAGGAGAGTGGGAACCAGCTGTCTCCAGTTTCCACTGCTGGCCAGCGTACAGAAGTCACCAGTTATGATTGGGTTACAGCTCATGACTATTTAGACTTGGACATGGACTTGAAGCCACTTCATGTCAGTACAAAGGGAGGAATGTAACACTGTCTCTCTAGTGCCAGGGGGGAGAGATTTGTAGGTTGGTATGTGACCTTCACTGCTGGCCCATGCAGGTGCTGTTCAAAGGCTCTCCCCATTCAGCTCTTGATACTGATACTAGATTAAAAAGAGAGAATGAAAAAAGTCCTTGTTAAAAACTTTCCTCTCTGTTTTTTCCCTTTATCTCTGTGAACAAGTTGTCTTTTGATTTGCTTGGGTTTGTGGGTTTAGGAGGCTGTTTTCCTTTCAAGGACTTACTCTTGTACTATGTATTTTTTCCTTTACTGAGTAACATTTAACTCAGTGAAAGAAGATTTGTCTTGAGGCAATTCTTGGATATTTTAAAAAAATGTTTTAATTTGTGCCCATGCTGTCTTGTCACACTAGCTTCTTACATTTTAAATTGCAGCTTCTTACCTGTACTCCAGTGCACGTGTTAAAAGAATCAAGTCAAGGAAAAGAGAAGCATGCAAAGCCAGAAAATCAAATCAGCAGGGCAATTAAAACAATAGCTAATAATAATCTTACTGTCTGCCAGTCAGGGAAGGGGCCAGCATCCTCTCTGGTCTCTGGCACCATTTTCCAAGGTCAGTTGTGTTCCCTAACAGCCCCACTGATCTGTGCACTCGGGTAACTCATGGTATTTAAGATGTCTTTAGAGATGACGTGTTTGAGAACTGTGATGGGACTGTGCCGTGCCATCCTGTAGTCGGAAGTGGAACAGATCAGCCTCCCTCACCTTGCAGAGCAGACAGCACCTATCAGCAAAGACTTGGCTTAGCACTGATCTTCAGAACTGACTTTTGTACCAGAAAGATCTCAGGGTTTCTGAGGAGCTGGAGTGTGCAGCAGAGCAAAGTTTATGTAAATCTGTTGTGCTAGTAAGTGCTTAGGTAAAATTTCTTCTCAAGGCCTCTTTGGAAGGCTGCAGAACTATGAGGCCCACTTCTAAAGATGGTTCTTTTCCTGTATGCATGCTAAAAGGACCAAATGTGTACAACAGAGTTGCTCCCTCTGCTTCCAGATTCCCTCCCTGGAATGCTGTGCAACCAAGCAAGCCTGCCCAGCCTTAGCAGCTATTTTTCCTTAACCCTCATAGGGTTTTTCAATTGAAGTGGTTGGTATAATTAAAATGCGGCTCGACTGCTGCTGAGTTTCTTTGTTTTATATTTACTGGAGAAAACCACTGGGCTGTTGATCTGTGAGTTTTATGTTATTATTTAATTACACTGAGGGAAGATTCAGCATTTTGGATAATTTATTTTGAGTGCTATATTTTCCAGGGCTTTGTTTGGTTCTAGTATTAATCCCTTTCCTCACAGAACTTTGCATATTGTTTTGGATTATTTATACTTCACTGTGCTTCCAAATCCATTATTAATCACACAGGTATTGAAATACATTTCACAGATAATACTGGACATACTGCTGTATTGTTTGTTCACATAATAGTCATGCTTTCACTCGGCAGGTTTCTCATACATCAAATTATCATTAGATAAGAAAAAATGTTACGGTGAAGATTTGCCAACAACTTAATGCTGAATGCTCAAGCAAAACCCTGATGTTTCCTATTCCAGGTGATGACTCCTGGGGACAATAAATGAGCAGATGCTCTAGTTAGATGAGAGCATATCACCTTCAGGGATGTGAACAGTGCAAGGTTCTGCTCAGTGGACCTAAAGAAAACCTCTTGTTCATTTTTTCTCCGGCAGCAGTCCAGATGACTAAACATGAGAGATTTCTTTCGTGGTTGCATTTTGGTCAGTATAAAAAGGGACCATATTTTAGTTTTGAGAGTGTCCTGCAGCTATCAGTGATTGTAAGCCTAAGAATGTAGGGCTGGAAAGGACCATCTGGGTCATGATATCCAGTTTCTGGGTCATCCAGACTCTAGAAACCCATGGGCTGCAGGCCATGCTTCCCCAGGCTCCACTACGTCATTGCAGCCTCACAGCAAAACCCCAAAAACCTCAACTAAAAAGAAAGGAAAATCAAAGGGAAAAACCAAGAGTGATATAGAGTTTTAGCAACAGTCTAGACTCTTGCAAGAGCATAAAATATTGGATAAAGCTCCTTGAGGATCCCAGCAGGCAGCACTTGCCTACTGCACAAAGGAAGACAAACTCCCCTGTCCCCTGTTTTCTTTGCAAGCTTTTCCACTGAACTTGTGGAAAATGGGCTTAACCCTGAGAGTTTGAGCAAGTATATCAGACAGCTGTGGGAGATCCTAACACTGCTGAGAGCTGCAGCATTTTCCACCCTGTGTTTAGTCTTTGCCTACTGGCCACACCAGGGCCAGGTGTTTTAGAGGCAAAGAAGAGCACAGCTTTGCACCCTGGAGACAGCTAATCCATGAACACATTTCCCTGCGCTGTACGCAACAGGGCTGTTCAGGAGAAAGGGGCTCACCTATGCTGTGCAACACAGAATTTCAGGCTGGATCCCTGAGAGACAGTTTTTCCATGCTCAGTCTGGTAGACATCTCAACCTGGGTTCCTAGTTGTAGTATAACATGGCACTGGCCCAAGAGTCATTCTGAGCTGGTATTGGCTTAGGGAGCTTAAATATGAGCATAAATATACTGCAGGGACCATGGGAGAGCACACAAAAACTGGAGATCTCAGTGCTGTTCCCATGTCAGGGAAGAATCTTCAAATACCTCTCTTTTTCTATTTCCACATCTGTACTTGAGGGAGAGTAATAGCACTTTGACACAAAAGCATTTTTCTGGTCCTTGGATGGACGGTTAGCACGACATTAAGACATAAATCTGTTGAAACTGAGGATTGGTTAAATAAGTAAAATGTTATTACAGAAACTCTCTTAGCTGTTCAAAATGACCTTTCTCCTTAAATTAGCACAAGTGAAAAAGAAATAATTGCTTTCTGCCTGCCCACAGAGTCAGGCACACACAAAGTCCTCTAGGTTTATTAGACTTCACAACAGAGTGGAGGACATCCATCGTGTCATCCTCCCCAGTTCCTGCAGTGTCTGGCTCTTTTCAGCACAGTAAAAGGTCGCTTTTTGCAGACAAACAGCAACAGTAATAATGTCTACATCACTCAAATGGAATCTTTTCTCTGTAATTCAGAGGAGTAGCAGCACAGGTTTATAGAATTTCCTTCCAGTGATCTCAAAGGACTCTGCAAGTGGAAAAAAAAAAAAGCCCAAAATCCCCACCCAGTCACTGGGCCCCAGTGTGACTATTTCGCAGGTGGCAAAGACATGTCACAAGCAAGAAGTGACTCATCAGATAGACACATGAGAGCTGGGGCACAGCAAAGAGCAAGAGAAATTGATTCTGTGCCTGCCTGTGCTAAGAGCTGATCTTATACAAATGAGAAAATGCATAAAATAAATGTGGGGATTTGTCTCTGTTGCCATTTGAATTTAATGTTGTCACCTGTAAATGACTCTGTATCCTACCTTTTAGTGTAATATTGGCTTTAATTTGGCTTAGCCTTTGGGAAGGATGTTTGATTGACTGAATTAGAGAAGGAAGCTCAGTCCACAGGTGACTCTACCAAAACCATTTTAAAGATTGGCTTAAGTTCAGCCCATCTTGAGGACTCATGAAATCTCTTTATATGGTGATATTTATAATTTATGTGCAAAGTTCTTAATCTTCATCATTTATATAATTAGAATACATTAATGTGGTTGTTGTAGATAATTTTTCTGCAGACAAGCACCACTGTGCATCCCAGTTCCAGCTGGGCCAGGGTAGTGTCCTCTGACCCATCAGTCTTGTAGCTCAGAAATGGCCTTGAAAGCAGCAGCTTCAACTTGCTTTTACAAGTTTTTTGGTCATAATTTTTCCTCTCAGAATGATGTATGAGCTCTCCTTGTTTTACTTGCTTGTTCAAAAGCCTCTACACTGCCTGCTTTTAAACTGTTATTTCTGGGCCCAAAATAATGGGATTGCACACAGGAAGCACGGGGGATTTCTTGGGGTGGAACAATGTCTTCAATGGGTCTAGATGGAAAGCTCTCTGGGGACAGCACCACCTTCCTATTTTGAGTGCCCAGCTCACTGGGGTCTTGCTCTTGGACAAGAGATCTTGCCAAAAGGCATTTGGGTGCAAAGCAAGACAGTTTTAGAGTAAAAGAGCTTGAGAGTTTGCTTTTCCTGAAAGATGCGAAAAGGCTGTAAAAATGGAAGTTTTATTTGGAGGGAGAGGGTGGCTGGTTTTTTTCTTCTTTCCATTTTTGGGGGGGGGCTTTTTTGTTTTGTTTTGTTTGTGGGTTTTTTTTTTCTTGTTTTTGTTTTGTTCCGTTTTTTTTTATTTTTTTTAAACAGCAACATCATGACCCCTTCCATGTTCATGTGTCATTATTTCTGTGAAAACTTGAACTATCTCCTCTGTGTTCAGGTTTGCAACATCAAAAGGACCATAGAAGAGTCTCCTTTGATGTTAAATTTTTCTGCTGATGCTGTCTGTGGTCAGGTAATACCACATGATTAATGTGAAAAGATTAAATTTGCTTATTTTCCCATGATCACTAGCAAAGCAAAGATGCAGAGCATCAGTGGGGTACGAGATATAGTCAATCAAGAAAATCCTCAGTATTAGAAAACATAGTTTTGGCTTTTGAAAAATCAACCCTGATGCATTTTCTTTGGTTTTCTTTCTTTCTTTCTTTCTTTCCTTTTTTTTTTTTTTTTTCCCTAATGTGTGTGTTTGCATAATTACTTAATATTAAAGAGAGTGTGGTTTGGTCATTTAGTTAGTAAAATCAGGCCTTGGGACTGGGAAGAACTGGCTCCTCTCACTCAGCTCAGCTATTGGCCAGGACAAGCAAGTCACTTTGCCTTTTTATAAAATAAGGATAATGGTTCCTCCATTGTAAAGATGTGAGATCTGCTGCTGAAAAGCAGTACATGAGAGTTAGGTAATATTATTTCTGGCTCTCCTACAAATGTGCTTAGTGTTCAGTTTTCCCATCTGTAATGTGGGGATGTTAGAACTAATCTACCTCCCAGGGTTGTTTTGCTTAATTCCATAAAGTACTTGAAAACCTCACATGGAAAGAGTTATAGGAGCACAAGGTTTCTTAATAAAGCTCATTCATGAGTAATGTATTTTTGAAGTAAGTGACTTGAACCTTCACCCATAGTTGGAAACCAACATGAGCCAAGTCTTCTTTGTTGTTCAGCAAAGGTTGGTTGATATTTTTTTTTTTCCCTTACATATTTAATTCTCATACGGCTTCACATCTCTGGTTTCTGGCTATGATTGAAAGCAGAAATTCCAAATACCACAAGAGAAGACTGGGGTTTTTAACTTTTTTTTTCCCCTGACCCTCCCAGAAGCTGGAAGTTTTGAAACATATAGGAGTCTTCCCCACCATCCACAGCTCTCAGTCCCCTCCTGCAAAGATAGGTGTCAAGTAGTTTCCTCTGAAAACTGAGACTTACCCAGACACAGCCTGTTCCCTGCACCCTTTGGGACCTGCTCAGCCACCTTGAATGTGACGAGTGACTCTCAGGTGTAGCAGGGCTCTCTGTTCAGACAACCACTAGGTGCCTTATCAGCACTGATCTGCCCTGCCTTTAGCTATACAAGACCACATTCAGTCTCATCCACTGCGCTGTTATTGTTGTTGATTGCTGCACAGAGCATGGGGAGGCTCTTTAGAAGCGCTGCACAAGTGCTGAGGCTGAGATGGTCTTTACGTCAAAGGGCTGTGAGAGAAAATTAGCCAAAAGTCATTTATCTCAGTGTCAAAATGCCTACTAACTGGGGAGGAAGCAAAGTTGGACCAGGCTGGAGGCTGTCAGGGAGCCTGGCCATCACACCGTGGGATGCATTACAAACCCGGATTTGCAGGATCTCTGCCTGCAAATAATCCACACTCGGAGTGCTCTGCACATATCATTTGATGTGTGTAACAGAGGGATGGTGCCAGGAGCACAGAAGCTAACTTGGAGCTTGGGGAAGTTTTCAATCGGTTTTGCCAGGGTTTCCCTCGGTGGGAAGGCACGGATGGCTTTCTCCTGCCCCCTCCTGGTGCAGCCCTCAAATGTGGCTCTGGAAGCAGTAGGCTGGAAAAATGGCACCTTCATTTTCCAGGGGATTTGCACCTGGCATATATGGCAAAGTTGGTCTTTTTTCATGGCACGAAAAGGAGGTGCTATCATTATTTTAATTTTTTGCTTGACATTGTAAGTCCAGGTGAGCTCTGAAACGAAACCGAAGCTAGGTCTGGTCAATGTACTTGCAGTTGAGTGGAAAGAAAAATATCGAGATTTCAGGTGTACGATCTAATGCCCTTCATCGTGGCAGTACACTGCCTTATGAAATATTTCTGTATTTCTTTTTAAGCTGGTGTGATACTTAGCCAACCGAAGAATAATGTAGTGCAAATAATTTAAAGAAGGTAGGTAAGATTATGTAGTCCTCAACCAAATATCAGGACTTCTTTCTAGGGCATAGCTGCAAATCCAAAATTTCTCCTCAAGAGTAAAAGTTGGCAGTGGGTGCAATGCTCCCATCCTGCACTTGAGCAAAAGGACAGCCCCTGGGCACTGCACTCCATGAGGGACAGGGCTCTTGGGCAGTGCCCAGGCTCCCGAGGTCTGTGGACCAGTGGGTGCACGGAACAATAAAATCTTAATTTTTCTGATGGTTGCCCACAGAAGCAGTAAATCAATGTCTAATAAGTCAGAATAGCTACTGTATGGAATCACTTCATGCTTAAACCCTTCAGCCTTTTGGATTGAGCACTTTTATGAATACAGGTGAACACAAACTAAAACAGAGCTGCCTAAAAGTTGGCATCTTAAATCTGGGCTATCAGTCTCTCTTCGTATCTGAATTAAGTTATTTCACTTTGTAAAATCATTATCATTCACAAAACCAGTAGAAGATATACAAGGATTTTCAGGCCTTTTGGTTACCTTATTTTGAAAAAAAGTCTAAGATCTTCCTGTCTGTGGACTCAAAACTATGTTCTGCTCTTGATGTAAGTTCTCTAGACATCAACATGTTTCTGCAAAAAAAAAAAAAAAAAAAATTATTTTCAGAAACCGAGAGTTTTTTAATCACAGAAAAAGACCTGATGAAGAGTTTCTGACTGTTTAGTTAAGTATCTGTTCCTTTATCTTGCCTAAGATATGTGTATTGCAGAGGCTGAGTCTTCTCAATTTTCTAACAGTTTTGTAACTTTTTTTTTTTAAAGTAAGTTTCAGCCAGCTGTGATTGCACTGCATTTTCAGAGGCTGTTAGTATTTCCTGGGAAGGTGTTGAACTTTCCATCAAGCCCCATGTGGTTGTCCAATCTGTTGGGAGCACACTTTCTGCACAGCCATATACCAAGGTAAGCTGAAGTAGCTACTCACTAGGGTATTATCTTTCTTCAATATATGTGCTTGAAAAGCACATCTTGCAGCTAATGATATAGATTTGTCTCTTTAAAAAATAATACCTCTTTCTTTAAAGTATTTTGGCTGAGTAATTTCCATGTGAAGTTGGGCAACTCAGCTCCCTCTGGGTACCAGGCTTTCTGTACGGAGTTGGTTAAAGGTGGGTGACACTTTGTGGTCCTCATGGCTGTGTAGCTGCAGCATTGGAAGGGAGACAAAAATCACATCGTTTCTGCTAAATGGACAGTATCAGAGACAGGAAAGAGAGGCAGGACTTGCCATTTTCTTTCAGTCATGCCCAGTAGTTTCAAGGAGAAGGTCTGACTGCACAAAGCTTTCTCCACCTGAGTGTTGTTTTTCAGGGAAATTTCCAGAGAGTAATTTCTTTTGATAAGTTTCTGTGGGATTTTCCATTGCAGGTTGTATGTGTCCAGTTGAAGGGTTGTGACTCTGTTCCATTTTGGTACTATCTGGATCCAGCAGTGTAGCTGTCGAAGCTGAAATGCATAGAAAGGCCTGACAAAGCCACAAAAATTTTGGGAGGTGAATCATTTGTTCACCACTCAAAAATTCAGTTATGGGTGGACTTTTGAAGAAAATTTTCCATAGATTTATGTTTATATGCAACAGACCACAAAGACAAAACAATTTCAAATCAAACAAAACAGTTTACTCAGACTGATGAAAATAACTTTTTTTTTCCGTAGTTCTTTTCATCAACAAACAGACATGAACTTCACTTCAGGGCAGTGTGAATATTTTTTTCTCCCTTCAAGTTCACCTTGCAAACTGAAAAATTAGTTATTTGTACAGGCCTGGCTGTGAATCATCTTGACTCACATGTGTCCCTGCTGGGGAGGACACGTTAGCCCCTGCCACCTTTGCATGGTGCTTTGAATTTTCAAGTTCACCATAATCCAATTTGGCCTCAGATGACCTGAAAAATACATTTCTCAAAAAGCACTTGAACTGCTACAGGGCTGCAGGGCAGGTAAGTACTGAGATAGGTATTAGATAACCAGAACCTCAATTTCTGATCTCTCTCAGATACTGGGAAAACGAAAAGCAGGCAGATGTGCCTTCTAGAGTAACTGAGCTATAGAAGTTTTGTAACATCACATAATGTTCAAATTTTCATTCTATTAGATCTTCCACATAGCAGAGGTACTATCTATCCTCCCTGCTTTTAGCATCACGACTATGACTTTTGCTTGAATCATAGCAAAGAAATGATAGCAGTAGATGGGACCTCAGGAGGTAATCTGGTCCTGTTCCTCCCTAAGCAGCATCAGTGTGTTAGAATAGAATAGACTATTCCAGCTGAAAGGGACCTACAATGATCATCTAGTCCAGCTGCCCAACCAATTCAGAGCTGATCCTTGTGGCTCCCTTCCAACTCAGAATATTCTGTGATACTATGACCAAAAGTTAAAGCCTGTTAAGGGCATTGTCCAAATACCCCTTAAACACTGACAGGCTCGGGGCATCAGTCACCTCTCTAGGAAGCCTGTTCCAGTGTTTGACCTCCCTTTTCGTAAAGAGTTGCTTCATAATGCTCTGTCTAAACCTCCTCCTGGAATAGTTTTGAAGCATTCCCATGTATCCTATCACTGGATTTCAGGGAAAAGGGATCAGCACCTCTCTCTCTCTCTGCATCCCTTCCTCAGGAAGCTGTATAGAGTTATGAGGTTGTTCCTTAGCCTCCTTTTCTCCAAGGAACTGGAAGTCTTTGTGTAAAGAAGTCTTAAAAACTTCAGTGATTCTACAGCTTCCCCAGAAAATTAGTCTGCAATGCTTACAACTAGAAACATTTATTTCTCTGTCTCATTCTGGGAGACTTTTTTTGTTTTCTCAGTTTTAAAAAAATTTATTTTTAAAAATCCAGCCTTTATTTACAGTTGTTGGAGTTGTGGTACCATCAGTGTTCAGTGGTTAATTGGAGTCACTTTATTACTAATTTTTAGCTCACTTTCAAGTTTGGTTTAAAAATCTTTTCCTCTACTATATTGCATTGCTATACCAGATTAGAGGTATATTTCTTGCAGACATCCAGAGATTCTGCACTCAGAGAAGACCACACAGTCATCACATTTTCTCTCCCACATGTCACAGACTTTTATATTTCATGCTGTTACCCAATACTTTGCATTTGAATTAAGCATAGCTTTTATTTTGGCTAAAATATATTTTCTGGAAAAGCATCTAATTTTGATATGAATACATCAGGAAATGGATAATCAATCATTTCCTTTAGAAGTTTGTTGCAGTGGTTAATCGCTGTCACTGTTTGAAAAATTGTGACCGTTTTGAATTTCTGATTTCAACTTCCAGTCACCGGTTCTCATTATGCTTTTCTCTGCCAGATGTAAGAACCCTTTAGTATCCAGTACGTTCTTGTCTGGAAGTAACTACACAGTGTAATCAAGACATCACTCATCTTTTTCTTCACAATAAACTCAGTAGATGGGTTTTTAAATCTCTCACGATCAGGTGTCTCCTTCATTCATCAGGTCAGTCTAACACCTGTTCTTTGTTGCCATTTCAGTTGTTTATAGAGGTTAGTGAAAACTGGACCAGACTTCAGTGAGATGTTGTACTGTGAGGAGATAAAAACACATTACTGCTTGCTGCTCTCTTGTTTGTAGGTATATGGATCATGGGAACAACTTGTCCTTTTTTTGTAGTCTTTCTGGAATTAGTATTTACATGCTTATTTGCCCACTGTGATTCCCAAACCATTCTCCAGAATCACAGCTTTCCAGGATCCAGGGTCCTATCAAGTTTATTTTGCTCTCTACCTTATAGATCACCTTTGTACTGACTGCATTTTGTTCAAATGGGCTCCTTTTTACAAGTGACCCAAAATACTCTCAGCATTAGTATTTTCTCCTCATCGTTATTTACCAGGCTGCTAATATTTGTGTCAGCCATCTGTCTATCAGTGCTGACTTTATATTCCCTTGCAGAGCATCAGTGAAAATGCTGAATAGCACCGAGTATACTTCAAAGCCCTGCGGAAAGCCAGTAAAGAATCCTCATTTGATGATGATCTGATTGGTGCAGCTGGGTTTTGAGTTATGCTAAATAGCCATGTCTTAGCCATTTAACATAAGTTTCCTTCATGTTATATAGTGTTTATCTAGTAAGTATGTCATGCACTAAGTCTAAAGCCTCGAGAAAGCCTGCTACATCTGTACAGTTGGCTTTTTTTTGCAGGCAGAACATGAAACCAGTTTTATTTGAGCAATTTTCCATAAACCCACATTGACTGGCAGTAATTAAAATCTTGTTCTTTCATGTTTTAGCAGTTCAGTCCTGTCTCAGTTTTTCCACTTTTTTACCTGGGATTGATGTGAGGTTAGCTGCTCAATAACTCCCCCGTAATTGCACTTGATTTCCTGTTCTCCCTCTCTCCCCTTCTCTCTCTTTATCTCTCGCTTTCTTTTTTTTTCCCAGGTTACTACCCTGCTTCCAGTCACCTGGAATCCCTCTGATATTAAAATTTATTAAAAATTAACATTAGCAAGCCAGAGTTCTCCTCAGTCAAATATTTTAGGACCCCTGGGTGTTATTTATCCAGGCCTGCTGATTTAAAAATGTTTATCTCTACTGGATGATGTTTAACATCCTGCTTATTTCCTAATGGGCTGGAAAGTACTTATTCAACCTTGGTCTCATATAAACACCATCAAGATATTACTTTTCAAAATACCAAATGGAAACATTTATTGAGCAAGTCTGGCTTTTCGTATTGTTGTTCTCAATTTTACTGTAATGCAATTCAAGCACTCCTCAAAAAATCCTGCTCAGCATTGCCATCGGCCACTTTTTCACAATCTCTTTATTTTCCAATATCAGTTTCTCTTAATTTCAGACAGTTGCTCTATTTTCCCCATTTGTTGAATCTTTAAAACACTTTTGGTTTACCACTGGAGTAGTTGAGCCTTACCCAGTCTGTCCTTGATGATGCTGATGGACTGACTATTCTGAAAGAACTTCTGATTTCCGTTCATGTTTTCCTCTCTGATTTCTTCCTCCCACTCACTGTTTTCTTATAATTTTCCTCAGCTGGAGGATATTAGCCATTGGGAAGCACCAGCTACAATTGTCTTAATTTTGTCCACTTTTAATTACCAGCTCTTAGGATAATGTCACTTGCCAGCTGTATGACTGCTACATTCTCCGTCAATCAGAATGAGTTGCAAAATGAGTAGTTCATGTTGGGTGCAGTATCTTTTCCTGATGGAAATGCGTAAGCACAGGTTGTCATCCCATCCCTTCCTCACTCATTTGGATGAACTGCATTGCACCCAGGATTAACGAGACCATTAAGATTTCTCCAGAAACACAGGTCAGGTCTGGGAATTGTGCACTGGATTCAGGCCTGAACCTCACCTTCTCTGGAGGATAACAGACATCAGGCTTTGCTTTTCATTTTGGCCTTACCTCACATTCGGTTCATTCCTCTCTGCCTAAATTGCTCCATATTCTGATGCCTTCCTCAGGGCTCACTGCTGCAGATGGTGTATTTATATTAACTTAAAGATTGCATTCCATTCCATCTTTCAAATGAGATTAATATATTTTTCAGGCCATTGTGGTTACCCGACCTGACCTCCTATAAACGCAGCCTATAATTCTTCACCCGGATTCCAGCATCTGGTCCTATAACTCATACTTGAAACACGGCATTTCTTTTTTAGAAATGCATCTCGTGAACACATAAAGCCTCTGTCACTTGGCTATTTTTCCTTATTTAGAATAAAATCCAGTCTCTTGATGATGTATAAACATCGGACTACCTATGGCTGTTTATAAGTGTGCAACAGTGTCATACTTCTGTGTTTCAATACCTGCCCTCTGCCTGCCTAAAACACTGCCCTTAGTTTCTTCCAAATGGATTTTGTCCTAGCCATGCACATGAGATCTGAAAGTCACTGAGAGTTACAGATGCTTAATGAAAGATGCATGATAAAAACCGAAATAATCGAATTACTTATGGTGTCATTCTTCTTTGACACATGTGCAGGGTTTGACTATCTGTACCTCTGCTTTCTGTGTTTTACATTTCTGTAATGTCTTTCAAACGAGGATGGAGATACAGCTGCTGGAATTAGGAGGGCATTGTCATTTTCTCTGTGAAACGGACGCATGTTCTTGTACATATGATTAGTGTCAGAAAACGGGAACTGGAGTAGAGTGTTCAACATCTTTACTAGTACTCTTGGGGTTTACACTTGTTTTTTATTTCATTTAATTTCTTTTTCTATGGTGAGATTTTACACTGAACCCTAATATACTCCTGCAGAATGGCATTCTCCTGGGCCTATTTGAAATTCTTGATCTCTTCTGCATCTGTTTAAATCCTGCGTTCATGCACGTACAGTACAAGGTCAACCCTTTTGTTTGTTATTTTTATGGAGTTTAAAGAAAGTCCAAATACCTGACCGAGGTACCTGTCTGGTGCAGCCTTGTGACAGTTGCAAAATCTTCAGGCTTGGAGAGTCACATGATTAAGTGTTTCTTGAGGAATACAGGGAACCATAAAATCAGGGGTGCGCTTTGCAGCTAACGGGTGGTTTGGGCTGGCTCACCACTGGTCAGAATGCAGAAGGTGCTGAGTTGCCTGCTCAAAGGAAACCAGCTGAGCAATATGTTCCGACTCTTGCTCCAAACAGAGCCCTGCGTACAGGGAGGTGAAGAGCTCACAAACAAACCACAAAGCTCAGCTCTTCCTTAGGCTTATCACCTTCAAATTTGATCTTACCCCACAGCATAGCTGACCAGCTTCAGAAGACCAAACAGTGTGCAAGTGAAGATGATAAGTCAAGAATATTTTGGGTTATTTCTGCAGAAGTTACACTTAAGTCCGGTACTGGCACTTTCCAAGTCAATATTGAACTGAGCCCACAGTTCAGTGTTATTAGAGGTGTCACACTCCTAGAGGGTTGTTGTTCATCTCAAACACAAAGCTGGGCTGCCTGTTGTGCAGCTGTCTGCACTGCTAAAATCCCAAGAACTTGCTCATGAAAGGTCTAGTTTAGGAATGGCTACAGTTAGCCCTGAAATTATAATTACTTTCAATTTTTATCTGCTTCTTTTTTTTTCTTCCCAAAAGATAAACTCCCTTCAGACGTTTGAAGGGATTTTGTTATATTTCTGCTACATTTTATTGGTGTGAATCTTTGGGGAGAGGCTGATGTCTAAAGGAAATTTATTATTAAGAACTAGCTATACTGTTTCCCAGCAGTGAGCTTGTTAGTGACACATCTTCATCTAAACTCTGTAATTGGTAATTATGTTTGTCTGACCTACATTCTTCTGCGTAATTGTACTGAGATATGGTATCTTTCAATTCCTGAGTAAAAATGTCCACACGAGTTGGTGAAGTGTTGCTGGGCAGAAGCTTTCACCCTCAAAAGGCAGTAGTGTTATTGTGGTGGAGGATGCATTTTTTTAAAATGTATGTAGCACTAGAATCCTATGGGGGTAAAAAGCAATGTTGAAATAAGTTAGATATAATGACATGATTTTTCAGAACCTAGGAAACTAATGGTCAATTAAGTCCCAGTGGAGGGTGTGTATTAGCTTCCTAATTTGTTTTGGATCCATGACTGGAATGTGTACGCACATGCTATTCAGTCCGGAGCATTCATGTGAAAGATCCTTTGGGTAATTTAACAGCTACAAATGGTACTTCCATCTAAAATTGTTATTGTGTTGTGTTTCTGCACCAATTGAGCCTTCAGTAACAGATCTGATGATCAGGTTTGAAAATTCCCTCTCCTACCGATTTTACCATCAAAATACGGAAAAATCAGATTTCTTCTGAGGTTCTTCAGAGGATAAAAAGCTTTCCATACCACTTAACAAAAAATTTATTTCCCATAAATAACATGGGAAATATCTTTCCTACTGCTTCACCTCAGAAATTTTTCAACATTTTGCACCCATGAAGACTGGAGTAGCTAGTGGATTATGAGCATTTCCCAGTATGTGGACTAGATAATTCGACCACAGACCTTGTTTCTGAGCCTTTCACTCTCTGGCTTATTGACCCAAAAGTTTTTCATCTGTTCCTTGGGGGCTACTGAGAATTCTGATATTTTCTCCATCTGTTTCTCAAAATTTCCCTTGTGAGCACTCGGCATGTTTCCCTGTTCCTTCCAGATGACCCTCTCTTGGTGTTCCCACTGGGTGTCATAAACTCCATGACTCCTTCCAAGAAACGTTAAGGTGAGTCGCGTTTTATTTATTGTGCTGAGTAATGCCATTAACACGTTCCAAATTGATCCGTCAAAGAAGTCAGCCTGGAGAGCCTGCTCAGTGAGCAACTTCAGGTCAAATATTTAGGTGGGGCACCGCCACTCACCTGAGCACTCTGTGAAGTTGTTATTGAAGTGAATCACCCAAAATACCCCTTTGGACTCTGCTGGAGTTGTTGGTCTATTCCATGAAGTCAACCAGCTGCTTCTTTTAGAGTACCCCTCTGAAATGTGAGCACAGGACAGGGAAATGGTTGTCCCACCGGATCATTCATCTGGAAGAGACATTATTAATAAAGGGTGATAGACTTCACATTGATTTGGGATGAAGGGATGTCTGTTTTATAGGTGGTTTGTTTTCAAATGTTTTGAGCCCAGTGCTGAGCCCCTGAGCACAGCTTGGCAGAGGTTGAATCTTGCTTTAGGGGAAGTGCACAATGTTGACACTTCCAATGGCTGCAATGAATGCAATCTCTTTGTCTGAGGGAAACCAAAGACGTAAAAAAAAAAAACCAGGAGCAGATAATTCCTTGTGATATATTAGAAATATGAAAGCTGCTGTCTGGAGCTTCTCAAAAATTGCTTATTTGTCCTCCAGCTGTTTGTGGGGGACAAGAGACAGCTATTTGTTCCCTAAAACCCCAAAGAGGTGAATTTAATAAAAAGTTATACTAAACCTATTTCTCCCTACATATTTTGCTATGTGGCTTCACTGAAACTATGTTGTTCCTCTTGATCTTGTTTTCTTCCAGCTGTGCACCTGCCTTGGTTTGCACATACCATAATGTTTCTTGATCCACCTTTGGGGAGAGTGGGGAGCAACCCTAACAGGAGTCCCAGCCGCAGGAGTTCTGGGCAAGCTGGAAGCCTGGCACACGGGGGAGAATGGGAAGAACAAGTCCATAGAATGACAGTGTTCCTGGTTACCAGGGAAACAATCCTAAATTGGAGCATTTTTTTTTTCAATCAGAATATTTGTTTTCATTTGAAACATTTTGATAAGGGGTTTAGTTTTTTATTTTAAAATAATAATTTTCACGGGAATGTCTGTTTTAAAATTCTTACCTTTTTTTAAAAATCAGTATTTATAACATACAGATTTCATTTAGAAAAAATACGGTGAGCTAAGTCATCATCATCTTTTCATAAACACCTAACCATGTACATAACTTCATAGAAATACAGAGATTGTTGATGAGACTGGAGAGACTTAGAAGGGTCCACTGGTACAGAACAGTAAAGAACAAACCACACCTGAATTTCCCCCAACAGGTATTTGTTTAACATGCTTTCAGGGAAGCTTCCATTGTGGAGATTCCTCAGTAATCTTAGGTGATCTTACATTTTCCCTACCCCCACAGTTAGTAAGTTTTTTCTGATATCAATCTAATCTTTGTCACTATTTAAAAACAGTTAAACACAAATGTTGACTTCACTCTGCAAAGCAATCTTTTGCATGTTTGCAGACCATTATGTATCCCCAGCCTCTTCCAAATACAGTAATGTCAACATTACTTTCTTGGTCAGAGGTCTATAAATCCATGACCTTTCATGCTTGTTCTCCTCATGCTCTGTATCTTTCTGGAAGTGTCATGCCCACGTCTCACATGAATGGTTTTATCCCAGCATGCACATTTCTGATTGCAGAAAGGATCCTACTTTTTAAGCAATATCTGCATCTTTTCCTTTGAGCTGAACAGATATCTCACTATATCCAAAACTGTGTGTTTAAACATATTTTACCCTTCATGCCTATATAACAACAATATTTTGACAATGTAATTCGTCAGTAGCATCCTCCTGTTAAGAGCTATCATCTATAATCTGAAGAAGTGATACAAATCTTAAGTACTCATAACCCTCTTGACTTGTTCATCGAAGATGATCTTACGTAGCCTTCACACCTGCCATTTCTCTGGCATTTTCCTCCACAGTATCCATTTGATGCTCATTAGGTTTTCAAGTTATTTTCCCAGCTTTTTAACTATGTGTGCAATCTTGTATTCTAAATAGGGTTGTTTATGCCCCATGTGTTTCAGTGAGTATTTTGGTAACAGTACACAAGCAGGCGATATATTTGTCCTACACATCTTTGTCCCAGCATTCTGCAGTTCCTTCCCACTCGTGCCTGAAAATTGGAGTACACTGTTTTTTTCCTTCATCTCATCATTGTTGTTGTATTTTTTTTACCCTCTAGCATTTTTAGAACATAACATATTTTCATGTAAGTAGTGTTAATTATGTAACCGTAATTTATCTCAGATAAGATCTTTTATTTTTGTTTCAATTTGGCAATTAGAATGCAGAAAATTTCAGGCTTTGAACCCTGCCTTTTATGTCAAGTTGTCTGCCCACAACTGATGAGTATAAGTATCTTATTTGCTTCAGAAAAGGAAGTGAAAAAAGTACCATCTGCAAATTTATTGGGAATTTAAATATCTTGGAGGTATGGCTGAAGAAATAGATAATGGAGTAGTCCAAGAGTTGTTCTGTAATAGTGACCACAGAGTACTTTGATTCAGCATCCTTAGAGCCATTATCAAAGGGCATCAAGAATAAATGTAGGTACTGCTTCAGACACATCAGGTTAAAGCAACTGGCCAGTGTCTGATGGACAGAGAATTGCATGGCAGGGAACCTAAATGAATCTTTTTTGCTCAGGGATCACAATTTACTGGGGTTCTTTGAAGAGGTCAGAAAGCACGTGGATAAGGGAAAGCCAATACATACAGGCTACCTGGATGTCTAAAAACTATTTATAATGCTTTTGTGAGAACTGAATAATGGTTGGAGAAGAGGAGGGACTGTTGCATGAATTAAAACAGCTTAAAATATGTAAAATAGCAGAGTAAATGGCAACTCTCACAGTGGACTGCTTACAGAGATACATAGAAATGTGAATGGCAAGTCTCACAGTTGAAAACTACACAGATTTGTTTTGACCTCTGATCTTATAACCATTCCTGTGTTCTAATTTAGTCAGTGCACCATGTGCTTGATCCAGGACTCCTGACCGAATGGTAAATCTTACCTCATATGTCCTAAATATCTTGTTTCCACATGAACTCTTTTAATGTGACTTCGTCTGGGTGGTTTTTGTTAGGGAACCAAAACCAGTGGGGACTCAGTGCTCTAGTGCTTCATTAGGAAGCTCAGTCTCTAACTTCAGTATCAATTACAGCAGACAGTTTAGTGCTGGGTACACAGACAAATTTGATCCAACATTTCCTGGCTGCCTTCCTAAAAATCTGGATGTTAATGTTGTGTCATCTTTAGGACATGGATGTTCTATTATCTTTAGGAGGTCTTACTGTGGTGGTACAGAGCAAGCACACTAGGTTTCCCAGTAATGCTGGGATGATCTATAGTGCCCTGCTTTATTCTTTTAATCTTATGGAAAGCATCTCTAGATATTCATCTATCTGTCACCATCCCCCGGGATACCTCAGTGACAGAATTATCACAATCACAGACCCCGATTTAGGAATTCTTTCCATGTTGGTAGAACACCATGAGTCCCATGTTCTTTATGAACTGCCATGGCACTGCTGTGCTCTGCAGGATGTTACTCACTGCACTGTATCTATTGCTGGCAGATTTGACTGTCCTCATCAAACCAATCAGCTGACAAATAGAATGTATTGCCTTGAACGTCAGAGTAGATTTTTCTAACTAGGTCTAGCTACTGAGCATATGCAGGAGCCAGAATAGCAGTTGCCTGCCTTTATTTCATCCTCCTCCTCTGACAAAGCTAAACTAGCTGATGCTCCCTACCCAGCATGATCTTTCATGCCTTTTAGCATCCTTTATTCAAACAACTTCTAACTCTCGTAAAGAGAAATTGTAGCTTCTTCAAGCCTGATGGGTGGGGATGATGGAGAGGCATTACCCAGGGTGGGTAGACCCTTGCACATATATTACTTAATGGATATCATGCATTACCAAGAAATATAACCTCTAGATATCTTCTAATATGTACCTTTCTGACCTTGAACAACCACAGAACAGCATTCTCATGACACTCTAGGCTGTACATCTAGAAAGGAGTATAACTTCATCAGTGCCCACTAAAGCAGAGGCTTTTGAGCTGTTACTTTGAAATGTTAGCGTTGCTAGCTCTCTGCTGATCTGCAGCAGAGCTCCTTGGTGTACACAAAGTCCCAATGACACAAAGTCTTATTGACCATCACTCCTACACCCAGTCAGTGGCAGGTCTAGCTCAGCATGGCAAAGTTTTATTTTGAGACCTGAGTGACTTGGAGAGGGGGACACTTCCCAGGGATACATAGTGCTGAGGGCCATGAGAGCACTGTAGTGCTGTGAGTAATGCACCTATTTGGTGTGTTTTCTTCACACAGCCAGGTTTAAATCAGTCAGCAGGTTTGGGCTGAGGGAAGAGTATTTCTACAGCAGGTACCAACACCTGCCTCTGCTTCCTATCGTTTTGTTGTCTTTTGCAGGATGGTTCACGGTCCATTTCCCAAGGACTGTATGTTCCAAATCTTGTCCACTGTATCCACCTATATTAAGTGGCCAAATAACAGTTATCAGCATTACTAATCTAAGATCACCCACACAGTTTCACCTACAAATGCCCATGAGTCACAGTGAACCACCCCCCACCCCCAACAGGCTGTGTCATTAATTTATCCTGTATTTGTCATTTTGCATGGTCCAGTCTTGAAGCTTTTAATTTTTGATGCAAAAGTTTAAATTTGGTTTTAAGAGCTGGTTTGTGATTACAGATGTCTAGGGCTGGGGGGAAGGTAAAGGAGAAATATGTATTTCTTTCCTTACTTGCCTTTCATATACCATGGCAGGGACTATAGAAACCTGGTCCTGATGACCCAGCTACAATGTTCCAATTCACTTTTTCCTCTCCCTTGAAGGACTCTAGCTCTTCAGCAAAAGGTAAATAACCCTTTTTCCTCTGACCCAGAAATACTTATATGAGTCATAATGTTCTAAATGTGCCTGTTGGTGTAAAACTACATGCTGATGTGAAATCCTTCTTTGGCTTTCAAGGTTGTTTCAGAACAAAGTGGATTATAATTCTTCACAAATGTTTTACTTTATTGTCCTTAGAACTGGGGATGAAGGGACTTACATGTGATTTTATTAATGCAGAGCAAATATCTGACTGTTTACTTCCAGTCTCGTAACTGCACCCTGGCGAGAAAAGGAAGGGGAGATGAGGAAAGGAGACTGCAGAGATTTAAGCAATTCTGACAAGGACAGAAAAGAAATCAGTGCTTCTAGAGAGCCTCTGTCTCCTAAATTTCTCTGTAGTGCCTACTGGACCATCTGTAATCCCCACAGAGCAGGATCTTCAGAACTATTGGAGAGGCCACCGAGACTTGAAGTCTTCTATAATTTGTCTTCCTGAGCCAAAGAGATTCCCCTCAAGTATCTTAATGTTATTCAGAATAAGGTTATTCTGACTCAGTTAAGCAAAGGGAACTCACCTTCTAATGAACTCAGGTGGACACAACATCACAGCTAAAACTTACCTTAAAACTTTAAGTTCCTTGAAACAAACTCCTTTGTGAGTAGAATTGAGAGAAGTAGGAGAGAAGGGGGCAGAATAAACTGAACAATTGCTGGGAATATGAAAATTATATAGGGCCAATAATGTGTTTATCATAAAGAAGAGCTGGCTAAAAGCTGTAGGAGGACAGTGACAGCTTGCCAGGTTCTCTTGTGTTTTTTTTATCACTATTTTAAAGTTTCAGAAAAATTATCTGTTCTATAGAAATAATGCTTTGAGACACTTTAAAATATATGGTAGTCAGAATAGCCTCTTGCAGCTCTGGAGGTGTTGTTCTTTCTGTCTCTGGGGAAACTGTGACCCTGCAGGTCTCAGGTGAAACCCCTCTGCAAGTACAAACAGTCTGCCTAATGTGGGCTTTACAGAGTTGGGAGATGCTTAGCTAGTTTTGGCAGCCTGGATCTGAACCTTGAGTGACTACAGGAGGGAAGGGGGGGAGTAAGGACTCCAAATGGCACTATCATAATTATTCAGGAGGTATTTAAGGCAGTGCCGTGGATTCCATATTGCCTTGTGCTCCCCTTTGTAAGCAAAGCCATGAAGACAAGAGTTCCTCATCCTGCTGCAGATCTAAACCAGAGTTATGAGTACGAGTAAGCAAAGTGTGAGGCAATCCTCAGCGCACCAAGAAATTAGAACTAAAGGAGCAATTGGATCATGACAGACCTCAAAAATTGCAGGCAACCATGTTAACATACATGAAGGTTTTAAAGGTCCATATGTGCCTCTTTCTCCTGTATTGAAATCCACATCACAGGCCATAAAGTACTGTCAGAAACTTAAGAGCAATAGCAAAGGGTGTGAAACTGAAACTGTAAAATGTTTCTGAATAAGAGCAAGAAAGAGACAATTCTGCTGATGTCCAAGGACCTTCTGATAGCCAGAACTCTCCATTGGAGAAAACTCCCCAATGGCTCCTGGGAAGCAGATTATGGTCTAGAGTACAGAGAGGGAGGGCAACCAGCAGCACCCCTCCCAGAGAAGTTCCCTCCACATTCAAATATGGTTGTCAGCTCGAAATTTGAGTCTGTGCATGGATACTCTGACTATGAACCAGATTTGGCAGTTGGGAAGACAACGGTACAGGATGTTAATGATCTGCTACAGGCATGAAGCAGAGATGAGGAGATCCTGCTTCCTAATTCTTGTGCTGATTTTTTAGAATGGTGAATTGAAGAAGAAAAGAGAAAAGCTTATCACAGAGAGCCTTGAGTTGTGTTTACACCTGAGGGTGAAGGCGTCTGGGTTTTGCAATGGAGAAATTATCATTAGAAAATATGTTTCTGAGCCAAGATCAAACAGAAGGGCTGTAAGCAGCGAGAGCAGTGTGAATTTTTTTTTTTTTTCCCCTTCTAACTGTTTTTGTGCATACTGTAACTGCTGTACATTGGTGCCATCTACTGCCTGGCCTGGGACTGTCCCTGCCTGGATCTCTGAGGGAGTCACCAGAGTTAGGTGTAGCAAAAGTGCAACACAGGTAGGAAAAGCTCTACAATTATCTGTTGATGCCTCTGTTGATGCATAAAAAGAAAAATTATAACTACCTGTCCTGATGAAAGCAGCACTGATTTAAAGAGAACAGAGCTGTTAACCAGTGATACATCTCATTTGCCTTGGAGGTAGGACAGAAACATGGGAGAGCATCTCTTTGGCCTGAAGGAAACAAGAAGGAATCTGCTGGATTCTGTACCTATGTCTG
Organism: Acanthornis magna; assembly: GCA_036785705.1. Classification (NCBI taxonomy): domain Eukaryota; kingdom Metazoa; phylum Chordata; class Aves; order Passeriformes; family Acanthizidae; genus Acanthornis; species Acanthornis magna. The sequence goes on from JAWUZG010000012.1 coordinate 22,322,179, forward strand.
TGTGCTCTGGCAGAATAAGTCTCATCTGATCCCATACAGATGCCAACAGAAGTGAGACATTCTGAGAGACAGGGGAGGAGATTGTGCAGCTTTTGCAATGCTGAAGGTATAATGGCTGCTTCCCTGGGGTCAAAGCAGAGGTTCATGTGGCATCCGTGCCAGGAGACTGGCAGCAGAGCATTGTCCCCAGCTCACACCCTGCAGCTGCTGTGATTGTCACCATAAGCAGGCCACTGTGCACTTCTGAAACTCCTCTTTGCATGCCAGGGCTTCTCTGTAATCCATGTCTCTCTTTTAATGTCATTACCATAACCCACCCATAAAGCTTTCATGATGATCCATTAAGCTGCTGCTCACAGTTGCTGTAAAACTAATACAGGTAGGGTATGTCTCCATCCGCTCATCTGAGCTGTGCAGCACAGCTCACATCATCACAGCTAACTCAACTGAGGCTACTCCAGAAAACTTTGTCTGTAGGGAAGGTGGGAGAATGATGTTGAAACGTGAAAGAGGTTTTGGTTGTACATAGGGTTATGCTATCAGGGGACTGAATAATGAAGCAGCTCCTCACATATGTCAGATCCTTAAGTAACCATAGAAATTGTGAAACCTCTCTTAATCTAGACGAACTATTCAGATTAACTTTTAGTAATCTACATGTATCTTGAGTTGACCTATAGGATCCAATTTTGACAAGCGCAAAGTGAAGCAAAAAGAGAAGTTAAAAGTTTCCAGGACAAGAAGGGTCTGACATAAGAGAATGGAAATTCAGCGGAGTATGCTGTGTGCCTTGTAGCTTCAGAAAATCTTAGAGGAACACTTAAGAAATTTCAAGGACTGTAAATTTGAAGTCTGAAATTAAATGTCTTTATATCACATATTGGTGGTGTCATTTACCATACAAAGAAGTGTCTGAGAGGATGAGAGGGCATGGTTGACAGTCAAATGACTTAGACACTCAGGTGTGCACTGCAGCATCCAAATCCTCAGGAATTGCTCAGGCTGGTAACAGTGCTCCCTTCAAGTGGGACAGGAGCAGGACCTGGCATCCTTCCCTGGTAGAACAGGAATAGGGTTAATGTTCCTCTCAGTCCAAGGCATTTGTTCTTATGGGCCATCAAACCAGTTATTTACAGGGTCCTTAGCACCACTGTGGTTAAGGGTTTCCTCAACACACTGTGCCCCGTTTGTGAGCATGCTCTCCTCCTTTTACAGGCAACAGCAGCCAAAATCCCAAATCCCAGGTTTGTGACCAGCCACCAAGGCAGGGCCCAGGCGGCAAGAGCAGAGCCAGCAGCAGCAGAAAAATGCCATCTTCCGATGGACCTGTCCAGAGGAAAACGGGGAAGAGTACTTGAAGACAGACATGGTGTTTGCCTGACTCACGGTTTAAGGTGAAGTCTCATTTAATAATGACATAGGTCTCCCTGTTTACTTTGTGACAGAGATTGTCTCAAGTATTTTCAATCTGTGGGTAAATGCTGACTTTTCTAACATGTCATTCTGAAGCCTCGTTTGATCATTATGTTTACAAGGTAATCTCGTAACCAAAGACTCTTTTAAGTGCTTATGGAGTGCCTGAGTTCAAAAGGATCTGTCTTAGTTTCCTCTGCTTCAAATGAAGATCAATACCCATCATAAATATCCTAAAGCCAATTCCTATCCCAGGATAAAAGCTTTGGTAGGTAAGAATGTATATATTTGTTATTATGGAAATTATCATTTAAAACCACACAAATAAAAAGGGTTTCATTCTCTTTAGAAGTTATGGAAAATTGCCATTCTTAATAATTCAGTTTTATACAAACTGAACATAAACTCTTTCTGAGAACATGAGAAAAAAGAATGAACATTTTCTCAGAGCTGCAAATCAGTGGAGACTGCCTTTCAGGAGAAGAAACTTGAGTTTCCCACTGGGAGCTGATCCCACATATGACTTTTAGGAAGACCAGCCATGGCCACCAACAGATACACTGTCAGAGCCAAACATAAGCCTTCGGGGGAACGTGATCTGACAAGCAGCTGCCACTACTGAAAACTTTCTTTGTAGACCCTGACATCTGGCTTCTTCAGCTGCCAAGCTTGGCCTCCTCCAAGGTGCCGCAGGAGACACGTTGCTGCAGCAGGTAGGAGACTGGGAGGACAAAGATCTCAATTTGATGTGACTGGGAAGTAGGACATGAGCTTGGCTGGATGTAAGGCACTAATTTGCAAGCCCTTTGTGGCACCTTTTATTTTCTACAGGTTTGCTCATGAGTTTGCAGTTCTATATGCATAATTATTGTAGTAGGAGAAGGGAAAGGGGGAAGAAAGGAAGGACAAGGGTCACGCCAGAACTTTCAACCTATGTTTATATATTCCAAAGGTTGATATAATTTAATGTGGCTTCAAACCAGAGCTCCAAATCCAGTGCCTTCCTACATCTGAAAAGGATGTGCATGCCAGTATTAAAGGTGTCAGCAGAATGAAATTAGATGGGGCAAATGCATTAGCAGAGAAGGATGACAAGGTGGTGGTCTCGAGCCACCTTGAATGTTGTGACTGGAGACTCCCGAGCTCAACATGGCAATGTTCTGGTCCATGTCTGGAGCTCAGCTCCCTGCCACTCTGCAGTGGTTTCGTTTGACACACAGGCCATCAGCACTTCAGTCCTTTATAACTTTATAACAGTGTAGGGGAGACCAAGCTGAGGCTTTTTCAGATAGCGAGTAAGTCAAGGTCTCATTTCAAGAGGGGGTCACTTGAGACCTGAATGGTGAGACAAGGGTGAAGGGAAGTTCATGTTGCTACACTAGGTGTGACTGCAACGTCACGGTGAGAACAAGGTGTTTGTTTTCCCTGGCTTGCCAACTGCCGCCTGTACGGGGAAGGAGGAAAAGCCCAAAATGAGTCACTCTTTGAAAGCAAGATTTCTTACTCCTTCCTCTGAAGTGTCTGTTCCCAGTGTGGGAGACAGGCTAGGTCACTGGTTTCAGAGAGGAAACTACTTTGAGTTCAGTCTTGGCTCTGTGCAAAGATCAGTTTTCCAAAAAGGTTTAAATGATTCTTTGCTTTATAATAATTTTTGCATATAATTGACTGAACTGCTTTGTTCAAAACTTGGCTCCTACCTAGACCTCAGTGAGGAGGAAAAGTAATTGCCTGACTTTAAATACTCCCCTGTTTATAATCCAAACACTGCAGCATGGAACCATTGCATGAGAACTAGGAAGTAAACCTGACTACAAGCCAGCTCCTCACAAATGTGAAACAAATGTCAGCCTTTCATTATCCAAGACAAAATTTAAAGCAAACAGCTTCAGAGGTAATTCCCTTTTTAACCTATCTCATTGAAGGACAGAGGTATTCCTTGCAATGCAGAAGAGAATATTTACTACAAATACTTTATAATTGTGAAATCATAGAATGGTTTGGGATGGAAAGGACCTCAAAGATCATCTAGTTTCAAGCCCCATGCCTTGGACAGGGACACCTTCCTCTAGACTGGGTTGCTCAGGGCCCCATCTAGTCTGGCCTTGAACACTTCCACAGATGGGGAATCCACAACTTCTCTGGGCAACGTGTGCCAGTGTCTCATGACACTTGGAGTGAAGAATTTTTTCTTCATTGTATCTAAGCTAAACCTGCTCTGTTTCAGTTTAGCGCCATTGCCCCTTGTCCTGTCACTCCATGACCTTGTAAAATGCCTCACTCCAGCTTTCTTGTAGTCCTCCTTCAGCTACTGGAAGGCTGGTATAAGCTTATGGGTCTTCAACAAACATATTTTATATCCAGTATGCACAATTATTGCCAGGAATTATGAAAGGTTAAACACTACCTTTTAATATCTACCACGAGATGGCAGAGTTGGTCTTAGAACAATTATATTTTTGTGTAAACTAATAACTCTGAAACTTCAGACTAAAAAAAGTCTTTATGTCCCTAGAAAAACAAACAAACAAGAGCCAGTCATTAAAGAAACATCTTCCCATGACATGGAATTGCACATCTGTATAAAACCAATAGTAGCAAACAAACTAATCAGATCTGACTAGACCTAAAGTCAGACAATGAAATGTGGGCTCCTTGCTGAATCCCCTGGCCACAGTGGAGGGAATTACCTGGATGGTGATGTGTAAGGGAATTGAAGAATCATTTGGTGGTGCCTCTTCTTTTTTTCCAGGGTCAGGCAAAGCAAAAAGCCAGCCAGCAGCCACTGAAAATTTATTCCAAAGATGCCAGAAATGCACACGATACAAACAGCCAGAGTTGCCAATAAACTTCCACAAATATATTTACCATAAAGAAAAAGCTGCTCTCTTCTTGAGAAGTGCTGATCCTTACAGATTGTCTCTCCTAAGCAGCACCCTCAAAAAATAATGCCTTCCTACAGCTCCAGTTGTGTCTCCTACACAAAAGTGTTGCTGTCTTCAGGGATATCCTGAGAATCAGATTTCCTGTGCTTCAAAATGGTGTCATGTTCCCCAGGATGCTAATCGCCAACAGAATGATACAGAATCCTGTGGGGAAATTTGGCTCTGTATACACATCTTAGGACTGCTCCGAAACAATGTGCGGTCTCCCTTAGCTCTGTGAATTGTTGTTGTTGTTGGGTAGCTGAAGGTGACTTGGGCTACGCTCAATTATCACATCGATGGAATCCTACATGGTGACTTTTAACCAAGTTCTGTCTGGTTCTGTTGTAAACATACAAGAGCACACACACAAGTAATGTTATGAGCATCATATATGGTATAAACAAATGTTACGTATACATGATATACATTTATGGCCAGATGCACTGACCTTGGGAGGTTAAAATACCAAGCGAGGGTTACTCATCCATGGAGAGCCTTGCCTGTGCATCTCCCATTTTTCTAAAATAGGTCGTTCCACTCTTGCAGGTTTCAGAAAGGTTTTTTTAGCCTGGTTAGGGTGCGAATTTCACTTTCCCACTAGGTGGCAGATTGTCATAGTTGAAATCCTCATTCTGGTCCGTTAATTGAGCATCGTTTACTCGCCACCTTTGTAGTTGAATTGTTTCATGTACAAAGAATACACTTTGAACTTTGAAGAAACTAGAGTAGATGTGTGGTAATGTGCTCTTCACCAATTTTTTAGAATTCAACAAGTTCGTTTACTTATTGGTGGATCTTACCTGAGCTCAGTCTGACATTTCAGTACCTACACATCAGGACACATGGTTCCTGAGAGATGATGTGCATACATCAGATGCATTTTGCATCTCCCAGGTCCTACACAGCTCCTCCGGGGCTGTGCAGGAAGGAGTGTGTCAACCAAGCCATTCTCGTACAGGTCTAGGACATGTGTGTGGTGGCTCTTTGGGATTTATGGACATGGGGCATTTCAGAAAGCCCAGCACTATGACACAAAACACATTTTTTCCTCTGAACATACTTTCAATTGAACATACTTTCAATATGCGTTGAACTCTCCTGGTAACTCTCCTGGTTCCATATTCCAGAGATTTTCAGTGCCCTTTTCTCTTGCAAGTGGTGAGCTCCTTTCATTTGGGCAGGTGCAGGACTTCGAAAACTCCCAGCAATAAGATATGCAGTCCTGATGCTCCTGTGCTTGCATGAGGTTCTCCAGGTTCCAGTTCTGGCTTCAAAATTCAAAGCAAGCTCTGCTATAACTATCAGATTGTTCTTGTTTCGCTCAAGCTCATAAAGTGTTACAGATCCCTGGAAAGTTAAGCTTGACTCACAGGACACTTCAGCTGGGTCCAGATTTTCTCTCCTGGAATTTGTTATTTATAACCTTAAGAAATTCTACTGGGGCTGGTGCTAGCATCATTCACTGAATTTAATGGATTGTTTTTTCCTGCTTTACTTTGGTGCAACATTGATGACAGTCGGTCCTGGTGACTTCTCCCCTACCAGTGACTAAGTTGGCTCTCATGCTCTCCTGGCTCTGCAGTCTGTGCTGAGGAAGTAGATGAGCTGTTTAAGTGCCAAGGTCTCTCCAGCTAAAACTGCAACACAGATTTTGCCAACAGTGTTGGGGATTTAAGGTCCGTTAGCCACACGGCAGCCACTGGCGCCTGAAATTCCACTTCTGAAGAACATGTGTGAGCTTTGCATGCAAAGGCAAATAACAGATTATACTTCTGGATGTGTTAATTTTGTCATGGGCTGTTGCTTCAGCAGTGGGGGCCTTTTAACAATCCCAGAGAAGTGTGATGTACTCACACCTATCTGTATCTGTTCTCCTAACTCTAGTGCAAGTCTTTCAAACTTCCATTTGAGAGGATCAGTGCTTCCTAATAGGTTTTCAAAGGCATGGAGCAATCTCCCACTTTCCTGTGACCTAGGTAAGGACCTTGGCATTTCACAGAGTTTACTGGAGCCTGTTACAGCTGGACTGACCTGTTGTACTGTGGCAGCAGCAGACACATAAAGGCCACACAATCTCTTTTTGAGAAGGGGAGTGACCCCCCAAACTGGCTATGTCCTGGATGGTGGTGATCTTGCTTCTTCACACATCTAATTTGAATTACTCCTGTTGTGGTGGATTAACACTGATTGGACACAACAATCAGGACAATTCCGGTGCCCCATGCTGCTGGGAGCTTCCTTACCCGTGTTACATGGTAATATTTTCCATGCATTTTGCAGATGTCAAGTTGCCAAAGCAATTCTCTGAGTTTGTTTATTCTTTCCCTGCCCCAAGATCCTATTAGTCTGTCAGTGTAAAAGGTGGATTTGCAGATCCATCTCTAGGGGAGGGTTTGGCTCTTCAGAGAGCTGTACAAGTCCAGCAAATACAGCCGTGTGGAAATACTTCATTTCCCCCAGATGTAGCCTTCCTTCGGGCTCCCAGCCTGCTTCGAGCCCATTCCTGCTTGAGTCCATCTGCAATTTGCTGCAAGTCTTTTTTTGCCAAGTATTTTTTGACTGCATGCAAACAGAAGGTCCCTAGAAACTATCTGAATTGATCTAATGGAAATCTGAAGACCGTGGCAATGAAAAGCCCAGTTATATGTCAGTGACAGGTTTTCTGTGCATAAAAAGCTTGTGACTAAAAGTCCAATACTTCATAGACTGCAGAAGTGGGAGCTTTATATCATTTCCAGCTCACTAATAGTGTTGCCAACTCTCATGATTTTATCATGAGTCTCATGATATTCTTCTTAAAAGCTTAGTTTCTGGAGTCAGGCAATTACATGAGAATCTTTCTCTCTCTCTCTTTTTTTAACATTCTTTTCTTAGCAGCAAGTTTCTAGCCCTGATGCTTCTAGGGGGTTGAAAAAAGAGGAAAGAAGAAAAAAAAAAAAGGGAGAAAGCTTTAAAAGATGACCAAGGTTTGTCCTGAAAGACTCAAAACCACCAAGAATGCAAACCAAAAGAGGTACATAGATATTACCCTTTGCTTGATTCTTTTTAATCTTGTGGGCTTTTTTAAAGCCAACCTTATGTCCAACTCATGATTTTTGAATGCCTGGGATTGGCAACTCTATTTTGACAGATCTAATGCCTATGTGTAGCACTGGAAGTCCTGTTGTGGTATTTATTTTTAGAAAAGCTATTTTAGCTCATTTGGCACATTCTTTATAGCTTCATCTACCTTGTGTAGTTAGACTCATGGGGCCAGATCCTTTGCTGAAGCAAATTAGAGCAAGACCCGTGATTTAAACCATCTGGAGATCTAGCTTATGGTGCAGTCATCTGGCTTTACTGGCAAAGGGATACAAAATATAGTCCCAATAACATTTTAAAAAACTCCATAAAGTGTGCCTAAAATAGTTTTCTGTCATTCTGGAGCAGATGTGGTATATACAGAGAATACAGGATGGAAAGCTTCAGAGGATTTTCTTGCTGCTTGTGTGAGTGCACCCCCATAGCTCACTTCATCAGACCTGCCTCTCATGGATTTTGTATTCTCCCCATGCACTGCACCACAACTGAGCTGCTGCTCAAGCACGTCTGTGCTGGATGCTCTAAAATAATCTTCACAAATGTGATTTCCATACAGGGAAAGCACCTACTGTGCTTCCTTCTCTTCATAACCTTCTACCCTTTGCAGTGGAACCATGTAGCTTAGCATGAAGGAAGGGGCCCTCAGAGAGTAGCTCACACGGAAGTTTCTTTGTCCTGGTGTCCCAAAGCCCTGTGAGGTCAGACAAGGTCAGTGCTGCTCTGGAGTTGGATACCTCAAGGACCACAGAGGAGCTGCAGGAAGCGGTCTTGGTGACTCAGTTGATGGCAATCCTCTTGCTGGGTCAGCATTGAGATGATGCCCAGCATGACGTGAGAAGGCAATGTTTGCTTGGACATCCTTCAGATAAAGTGCAAGGTGGGGTCTCTGACCATTTGTTTCCAAAAGATCTTACGAACCAGTTTGTAGGAACAAAATTGGCATATGCTTTCAGGAGACTGAAGTGGTCAAAGAAATGTGACAGCTAATTCAAACCTAGGGAAAAAAAAAAAAAAAAGCAACTTATTTCCAGCCCTTCTTCCAGATGTTCTGCAGTAAAAGTCCCCAAAGCACTGTGCAGACCTCCTGAATGTTACTAAACTGTTCCCCTTTGTTGGCAGTACTTCATGAGGCTGAGCTCCCCTTGCTGAGCTGTTACCAGTGTTGATTGGAGTTGTTTAAAGCTCCTCTTTGACTTCACTTTCTGTGACTGTAGTGTTGGCTCTGCACTAGAAGTATGTGAACCTCTCTCCTACTGTTCACTGATTCCAGTGACAATCGCTGAGAAAATTAAACATCAGTGCTCTGAGTCTCTGCTGTACCTTCTGCTCAGCTGTCTCCAGTTGCTTCACGCAAGCTGAGTTGTTTAACAGCTCACAGGAGTTCTTTTCAAAGGTGGTGGTGGGAAGGAGGCCACAGCTCATCAGCTTGGTTGCAAATTGTGCAATCCCCGAACCACACTTGTGGCTGGAGCTCTTTGCTCCCAGGAAAGCGTTGTATCCAGGACAGCCCATTTCCTCAGGGACTGTACCCATGCAAGGCCCAGGGCTCTCTGTGGTCTTCTGAGCTGCCGGGTTTGTTTGGTGTGGGCTTTCTCGTGGTTCTGCTTGCGTCACTCCTTGATTGAATTATTCTCCTACAATACAGTTTGAGCTTTCTACCTTTTGACTACAGGGTGTGCACTGTCTCAAGTTACATCAGCTCCAGCCTTTTTCTGTGTTTGCTTTCTGTTTTTTTCTGGACTCATCCAGAGCCTGATTAAATAACTTTGTCCTGGGCAGTTAACTCTTTGGAAAAGCTGGAGAAAAAGGACATTGGCTAGAGAGCATTTGGAAAGAAATTGAGGTGGGCTGTGCCTAACACCCCTGGGAGGTGTTACCCCAGGCTGGTGAAAAGTGCTCTGCTGTAATACTTTGCAGATTCACCCTCTTCAAAAGTGCCACACACTTCAGACAGCAGCTGTGATGTTCTGTGGAAGCCAAGGGAAAGCCTGGGCAAGGACAATCCTTCTGGGTGTACCTGATTACTTTTACCACGATTTATTCTTCTGTGGTCAGAAGGGGAAAGTGTAATTTAGTGGTGTAAGAAAATGTTGGCTGGATTAAGTGTGTTCATGTCAGAACACTGCCGTTTTCAGGCACTTTGGGGTTGAGAGAAGTCTCAGGATGTGAGAAACTTGGGCTGCACCAGGATCCCATGAGTCACCAGCCCAGTTCCGGGGGACCCTACTGCTGCTTAGGGGTGCTGCAGCCAAATGACAGAAGGATTTTAAACAGTATTATTTCTGATATTTGGAATATATTAATGAACCAGGACTACTGGGCTGTATTCAGTGTTTGTCAACATCTTTAGATGATCTTTGAAGTTGTTCTTTGTATTGATTACAATCTGCATGGTCAGTATGGATGTGTTCATGCCTGGCTGGGGGAAGCTCAGCTCTCCTTGGGACTGCCTGAGTCATTCTCACTACATTACATTTAGTATTTAGGCTATGTTATATCAGCTCTGCCAGCTGGAATTGAGAAATTTGCAATGATACGAGTAGATTAATTGTCCTATTAAGAAGTCATATTATCAAAGAACCAGATTTACCCCACATTTTTATATCAATATAATATAATGGGGTTTTTCCCTCCACATTTTATGCTAAATAATTATTTGATTGCTGATTCTGAGGAAATCAAAGATTAATACGCCACACATTAGCAGCATAACCTCTCTTCTTGTGTGTAAAATTGCTACCACAGTATATTTTCTAGGATTTGTTCTCTCCAAATTCTGGAAGTCTTTAGTGATGGAATTTATATTGCCTTGGTTTGCTTATTAGTATAAGTGTTGTAATTTTCATTCTATGTTGGAAACCTTTATTTGAATCCATGCATCAGAAACAATGGATTAAAATGAATGGATGGTTAGGAGGTGGTAGAAATTAATTTCAGACTTTTGGTGGAAGTTTATATGGTCCTTGCTAGTCACCTTCTGCTGATGCCATTGTTCTGTAAATATATTAACAGATCTAAATTGTCTTAGATAATTAAATAGCTACTGCACTTAAGACACTTAACACTGCAGTGTGATTCCAGCATATAGAAGTCGCACGTTTATCTTGTGTATGGTTATGTGTATATATTACCTTCCACTGAGGATTTTATCCCATCTGCTTAACCCATGAGACATGCACAGATCACCTCCTGTGTGTAAAGCCAGCAGGATGTAGGCTCTGTTTTAGAAATGTTTGGGATGTTTCTGGAATAAAGAAATCATATTAGTACCACAGAGCTCCCTTTCTGTGCATATTATCCTAAAAAACATGAACAGAGAGAGAGAAGTGCTTTAATTCTGTGGAAAGGTTTGATGCTGTGTGCGTTTCAATGGAAATAACTTTTGTCTCTGTGGATGTGTAACTTTATAGCATCAGTTCCCTAAGTATATGTAAAACATATTCTGCCAGTAAACCACTTCTTGTGTAGTCAATATGCATATTTATTGGCAAAACATATGCACACTGTCATCTGTCGAATGTTTTACATGTTACTCAATTTCAAATGAATAGAATAAAACAACTGCATTAGGCTGCAGTACATTGGTAAAAAATATTTATTCTCTTCTCATCAGAGGAAGCTCTGGAGCTCACGAGTGATTGTGGTTCCTAACACCAAGCCCAATTAAATAGGCTTTAGAATCTTGCCACGGTGGCAGTTTGGGTTGTGTTCCTTCCATGCAGAGCACAAAGTAACACATTAAGTTCAGCAGCGAATCCAGAGAAAAGGGGTATCCAAGCATTAATCATTCATTGCAATGCTTCATGAAAGAAATCGCAGTGAAAACAAAAGCAGGAAACTCAACTATTCTGAGAAGCACTTTGAGATAGCACTAGTTTCAGCTGCCAGGTATTTGCACTATCAATCAAAATATATTTATTTATCAGTTGAATCTTATATTAAAACTCCCAGCTATGCAGAATAAGAGGCAGAAGAGAAATATTGAATGTATACATACAAAAATACTGAAGCCTACACTTTCTAGAAATAATACATAAATGTCATTTGCTGACAGAAAAACAGATTGTTGTAAAAGGAACTCCAGCAATGACCTGACATCAGAATCACAATTTCCTGTGTCACAGGTTAGTGAGAAATTGCTTCTTTACAGCCTAACAATTCAAGGAATAATGACCTAACATTGTTCCACTGTGAATTGGGGCCAAGATATATATTTTTGCAGGTAGCAACAAATAAGAACAAACCTTTCGAAGAACTAGAATGCATAAATCCTAAAGAACACCAGAGAATTCACTAGTTTTGACATAAGCAATCTATAAACAATATAACCAATTTGAAATATATTAGGTATGATTGCAAATGTTCCTTGTCTCTTCAGCAAAACCAGGCTGGACCTCTGTGGGCAGTACATAGAAGGGCTATCGTTTAGGAATTTGGGGTCCTTCTGATTCCAGATGTTTGCGTCATTCATTTATTCAACCAATGTAACGGAAATTCACATTGGCGTGATAGTTTTCAGACACCTCATGCTGTTCAGCCAGCAGTTTCATATATCTGTGTCCACATTCTTTGCTCATCATCGTAAGATATTAGTCAAGATTTACAGTAAAGGATTTTGGATGCTTGACTTGAGATAACTCACAGACAGCTCATTTTCGAAGAAGGCAGGCTACCTCTGAAAAGCTGAGTACTGAAAAATTGGAGCCCTTTCCAAAACTCTTAGTATTTATACAATTTTGGCTGTTGTTCTGCAAACCCTGGAGGTGTTACCTAGAGAAAGAGGCCCTCAGTAGACAAGAACTCTGAGATGTCAATGATGTGGTTATATTCTTATTTGTAATCCTTTTGCTCCTTTACAACCTCCTAAAACTAGGACTAGCACAACAGTTCGTGCTTTTGCTGAAATGCCATCTAGAAGATTTGTAATTCCTCCAAAAGACTTAGAAAAAGTGATGTACAAAAGTAAATAAGATGAGATAATTTTGGATGCTTTACATACAGTTAAAGTCAGGGCAGAATAAAGCAGACTGAGCTCTGGCAAAGGATTTCTTTGTGAGACAGCATTATCTAGTAGCCTGAATTTGGGTCTATGAATTGGGATTTCCTTTCCAGCTGTATCAGGGATTCTTTATCTGGCCTTGGATTAGATAAGCATTAAAGATCCTAATTAATGCTTATGGAACTATAAAGTTTAAATGGATAAAGTTTTTTCGCTGGGGGAAAGCACAAACTTTTATTACAGATGCTGGTCACAGTATGTAATATTTCAGCAGTCCAACATCAGGGCAAATCAGTGCAAATTATTCATCAGTGTATATACACTATATATATATATATATGCAATATAATGTAACATGTACAGCACCAGGTTATACATTTTGTCCTGACAAGGATTTCTATTTTTCTGCAAAACCTAACAAATTTTCTCTTCCTGGTGTAGAATGAAAAGTCTTCTTGTTGGCTTTCCCTCATGCAATATAAATATAGGTTCCAACGAATCTCATTGACTTCATATCAATGTCTGAGTTTTGCTTTCTGTTCATTGCCAATTCCACTTATTTTCAGTTCTTCACACAATGCCATTTACAGGTATTCCAGTTATTATGCTGTGCATTCCTGTCCCTGCTCTCTTCTCCTCCCTGTAAGGAAACAACAGATTTCGAGTAACCCAATCAACCTTGGGCAAGAAAATTGTTGTCTGGGTGCTCATCAAATCAAGGACTTTGCTGGGGTCAGATGAAGCCCAAAGGAGCCCTGTGAGGCTGCTGTGCTGCCCTGCTCCCTTCTCAACCCCCCCAGGCAGGCAGAGCCCTCTAGCCCATCTCCTGGCTGGCAGAGGGGGCTGCTGTTAGAGGGACAGGGAGAAGAGCAATAAAGAATGAGAAACTGCAAAGGATTATGAGAAAAGACCATCCCTCAGAAGCTGTGCATTTTGTTTTCACACCTATGCTAAAGAGCAGTGCTTCTGTACGGTTACTTGTTTTCCTTTCCCCACAAAAGCACAATGCACTGCTGCTTTTCTACACCTGGAAACACTGTGAGAGGCATAACTTATCCCTGAGCTTTTCATATTAAACTTTCTGTAGTTTGATCTTGGAGTTCCCAGTCTTAGAGCAAATTGTGCCTCCTTTTTCAGACCTGAGTGAGAAGGGACCTCTCACCATGTGACAACAGGCTGGGTCTGGCAAGAGCAGCCACAAGTGCAACACTTCTTGATAACCACGCAGACATGATGGGCTCCGGACACTTTGAAGAAGCTTCTGTCCTTCTGCTTAGGGAGGTAAGGATGGCGTGTGTATCCCTAGTCCAGGTGAATGCCCATTCAAATGGCTTGCACACCGTTTTATGAGCAGCAGTTTCAGTGTATATAGTCACATGAATAAGGTCTTGTTTTAGCAGTGAATTTCAATTTGAAGTTGAATAAGATCTTGCATGCTGTCTGAAATGACAGGCAGGCTTCCAGGCCAGTTTTGCAGTAAATAAAAGTACCACCTTCTTTGCTGATGTAGCATAGAAGTATCATTTCGTAATCGCAGAAAACCCTTAGAAGAGTTTATGGCATTAGTTTAATATTCATGATCCAATGTAGATTAAACCTGGCAAAAATCGATCCTTCCAATGCAGCAAAAAACCTCCCAACTCCACCCCCCCAACCTTCAAACCCAACCCAACCCAAAACCAACCAAAACCTAAGCAGTAACTATCAGGAAATTAGCATTGAAGTTATAATTTGAATATACTTTGGAGAGAGGAAAAATAAAATAAGGCTTAATCAAAATGTAGAATGCAGGAAGATGGCACCTGCCTCAAGAAATGTAACACTGAAGCTTTAAACAAGAGACAACACATACATGGAGGCAGATAGGAATCAGAGCTGCATATCATCTCAATGAGTATTGTCTCATTGTCTACCCACAGTTACAATTTCCCCCAGGTAACAGGGCGACTTCAAAAAAAGAAAGGAATTTACTGTGCCAAAAAATCGTTCCCATTCTCTTAGTAAAATTCTGAGCCAGCATTGCACATGACATTGTTAATTCATTAAATATCCTTGTGATTAATTATATTCGATAGATACGAGGTGCATTCAGGTTCAGTGCAACTTCATTGACCCCAGAGCTGGTACAGCTGTTTAAATCAGGGCAGAACTGATCATGTACTACTTCCCACTTGGACTTAAACCAGACATGATAAAGATACGAGTTGCATGAAACATGGTTTTAGGCTTCTATCTCTAAATGATCATCCCATATGTAATTATTTTCTACATTCTAGAAGAGAAGCATATTTAAATGTGATTTTTTTTCTGGTAGCTTCTACCTGTGAGTATCCTTTAGAATACTCAAATGGGCTTTTAATTTATCATAAGGATTTATGAAGATTTATAGAAATAAATTCCATAGACATGAAAAGGACAGAATGGAGTATTCCCCACTGGTTTTTCAACAATTTTCTTTTAAGATGTACTTTAATAAAGAATTACAGTCCCCATTCAGAACTGTATCAAACATTTTAACAGCCACATTTGTGCCTTTTGAGGCAAGTCTAACTTCCAGATTCTTTCTACTGACCTAACAGAATTGGGACAGATCCCAGATTAGCAATCCTGGACCTGGTGGTATGTCAATCTTTTATCATTGTGAGAGGTTTTTTTTTTTTAAATTGTGATTTAAAAAACTCTCTCTCCTTAGTCCTGAACATTTTGGAATGTATCTTCTATATCCACATGATCGTGCTCCAGCAAGATACAGCACGTTGTCATATATCTTTATATCCCTACTTGGTTTCATCCCTATCAAGTTGTACAAGAGCAGGAGGGAAGACCAGAGGGAAGGTTTGCACTTTGACCCGTTGTTCATATTTTGGTTCTTTTATGTGTACCAAATGTCAGTCATTCTGTCGTCTATTTAATCTCGGACACCTATGGAAGATTAAGAGAGGGCAGTTCAATGAGCAGAGCAGGAGAGGGAAGGATAGATGAGCTACAGCAGGCAGATAATGTAAAAGCCGACTCAAAGTTCTCAAAAAACTCCAGCCGTCGCCAGCCGTCATCCTTCAGACAAAAAGGAGGAGTTTCCATTCAGGCTTAAAAATCTCCATCTTCTAAAGGATTGACATGTGTGAATTGTAGAAGGGAAAACTCTCCTTCTTTACATAACTCTGAATTAATCCTTTAATTCTTCCTTCTTTTGATTTTAAATATGTTCTTGGCCAACAGTCTGGATGTACACATGTTTATAACTGTGCAGCAAGAATTTAGAACATATCTAGTGTTAATGTTTTACCAGTTTGTCTTTTTGATCCATCCAAAACCCCCTTATTCTAACCTATCTCCCAAGCTGCTGGGTCATCTTTCCCCAGTAAAGTAACCTGGGAATAAAAGTGGGCTTTGTTTTTTGGAGATCAAAGACTTTTCTTGATCCTACTTTTGGTAACCAAAGCCCCTTCTCCCTTGCATGGTGCTCATCAGTGGTAGGTGCAATGAAACTCCTCTCAGCACAAAATTATCCACATAGATGGGGTAAGGCTGTGCTGCTGTGCCAGCACGGACTTCATGTGTAACATGGAGAGAGGAGGGAGTTTCTTTGGATGAAACAGTGAGTGCATATTAATGATAGACTTTGACCAAAAAAAAAAAAAAAAGTTGCAATATTGGTGGTTGGCAAAATAACCTATTGCCTCACAGTCGTCCCCAGGCTATCTGAGTGGAATAAATGGGATTTGGGAGTGCATGGGGAGCCAGTTGTCATCCTCAAATACCAGCCTTCTAATGACATCGAAAAAAGAAAAAAAAAAAAAAAAGAAAAAAGAAAAAAGATTTTTTAAAAGTATGTGTGCAAATTTTCAGACAGAAGGCACCCAAATTGGTAGCAATTTAAATTGTAGTATAGAGTGGTCCAGCCAGGTTGCTTTGCACAGGCTAGAAGAAGAAGGTTTCTGTGTGGTTTGTGCTCATTTTCCACTTGCCCAGACCTGGGCTGCATGTCGGGCAAATCCGCTGGCAAATGTTAACACTGCCCAAGGGACTGAAAGTGAAGCTGGGGGCTGATGTGGCATGCGGTTGCCATGGCACTGGCCATAATCCTGCCGGAGTCAGATACCCTGATGATACGGCGAGTTTGAGCTTGCTCTGGGGTACAGCACGGTGACCCTTCCCAACAGCATCTGGTTGTTTTAAACTTTTGATATATTCCATAGCCAAAGAAATCAAAACAAATCAAATAACAAGCCCAGCCTGGCCAAAGTCCAAGTTTAGGCTGCTGCGTTTCTCATTGGTACTACTGTTTAGTGTAGATCGGAGCAAAAGCAAAGATTTTCGGGGTGAGAGCGGGACATTTTTTGGAGATTCTTTCTCCCCTCCTCCTAGCCTCGGTCCCAAAACACGAGGATTAAACAAGATTGTCGTGCTCTGGTGAGGTTGCTTATCGCGTTTAGGGAACAGTCTTTAATGAATGCTTTTCTCCCCCTAGACATTCGGGTAAAGCCGCCCGTGTGTGGGGATGTTCCGCGGAGCTCGGTTGCCTCCAGCCCTGCTGGGGCGGGGGCTCGAAAAGTCGCGCAAACTCGCGGGGAAAAAGCAACCACCAAAGTTGGAGGAAAACCACCCCCAGCTCCATCCCCGCCTCTGCGCGAGCGAATCTGCACAGGCCAAACTTCTGCTGTTTGGGGAGGCGGGGGGCGGCTTTCCCCGAGGAAGGGGGATTTGTGTGGGTTCGCTGCAGATGCGCTCCAGCTGAGAGGGGTGTGCGGGGGCTCCCGGCGCTCCCGAGCGGAGCGGATCCCACCGCGCCCCGGGAAAGCCCCGCACCCAAAATGGTGCGGTTCGCCGAGGCGAGGGGGCGATCCGGGATGAAAGGGGCCGGGGGGAGGAGAGAGAAGATCCGGAGCGGTGCGCTGCTCCCGCGCCGAAAGGGTGGGAAGGTTTAGAGTTCCCTTTTTTTCTTAAAGGGCGGGTGGAAGAGAAAACAGACCCTAGAGCCAGTTTTCCTCTTGTGTCAGGGCTTGAAAGCGCTCCAGCGTCTTCCTGCAGGCTGCTCAACTTCATCCATCGTGTGTGTATGCATGTGTGTATGTATCTATTGTATCTGTAAAGTACGGTACGTGTGCGCGCCGTGTCCCGCCGGCGGCCCGGGCGGTGGGCGGCAGGGGCTGCCCCGCACCTCCGCACGCCGCCCCCGGCCCTCCGCAGCCCTCCCTCCCTCCCTCCCTCTCCGCCCGCCTCCGCGGAGCTGCTCCGCGGCTGCAGCCGGCACAGCAGCGCGCCGCCGCCGGGATCCGCGGCAGCTTTTGGCGAGGCGCGGAGCGGAGCGGAGCGGAGCGGGGGAGAGGCACAAAAGGGAAGGACGGAGGGAAAGTCCCTCCCACGCCCCCCTCCCCCAAGTTTATGATGGGGGTCCGGAGGAGCAGCGCTGCTCCGCGGCAACGGCTCGTCTGCTGAAAACTTGCTGCTCCGCTTTTTGGGTAAAGTTGATGCTTATTGTGTCTTTTCATTGTGCTTTTTATTCTCTCCCCCCCCCACCCCCCCCGCTTTCGTCGGAGCTGCCCTGCGCCGGTGGGGGGGGTGTGTGAGGGAGGGTACAAATTTGCTGAGGGTCTCTCCTCGCAGCGGGTGCCCGAGAGGGGCCCGTCCCGTGTGTCCCCCACCCCCATCTCGCAGGTGAGCGGCGAGGATGCGGCCGCGCGTGTGTCCGGTGTGTGTCCCCTTTCCCCGTCCAGACCCCGCCGGGACCGTGCCTCCATGGCCATTGTTTTTCCCGGGGGCTGCGGTGACAGTCCCAGCCCCGGGCCGCTGCCTGGACCGCCTTGCCCCGGGTCCCGGAGGACGGCAGGGCTCCCCAAAGCCAGCATTGAGTTTGTCCTTTTTTCAGAACTAAAATGAAGTTGCCCCCTCTACTCCTTGTCATCCCCCCATCCGGGAGGGGCAATCTTTCGACAAGTATATTTGCTGAGGAATTTAAAAAATTCCCTGCTGCAACTTGATCCCTGTGTGATGAGGAGCGGCTTGGAGAGACCCGGACTCCAATCCTATTAAGGACTTAGAGAGTTGAGAGTTTTTCCCCCGGACTCGGTGGCTTTAAAACAATCAGGGAGGAGGGGAGGGAGATGGGCTCATCTAGATGCCTTTTCTGCCTCAAGTGATTGCCATCATTTCCTGGGAAACCTGACTTTTCCAGCGCGGGGGCTTAGGATGATTTATCGGTGGTCCTGCTGCCGGTTTTTCCGAGGTTTACGGGCTTATTTATTTATTTATTCATTTAGCTAACCTGCAGCCTGGGCTTCTAAACTTGCCGGGCCGGGGCCGCGGGCGCGGTGCGGTGCGCTCAGAGCGGCGCCCCTTCCGCGGGGCCGGGGCCCGGCTCGGACCCCCGTACATGGCCCGGGGGGCCAAATGTCCAGACCTGGGGTCACCGCCGCCCGGGCCAGCGAAACTTGTGCCTTCCTAGAGCTGCCCTCTCATTTCATATTGCTCCAGGTGCTGGAAACTTCGTGCGTACAGAAATTAGCATTTTATTGGCATATCGTGTTTATATTTTTACGGCCACAGATAAAGGCACTAGTTGTAAAGCCTTGTCCACCTTCTGCCAATCCCCCTTTTTTTTTTTCCGCTTTTCTTTCTTTTTTTTTTTTTTGCAACTGAGGCTCTTGGGATGTACAAGAATTTGAAAGTAAGCGTTTGACTAGCATGTGCATAATATTGGCATGTACTGTGGAGTTGGTGCCAAAAAAGTTAAGTAAATAAGCCATGAAATTCAAAATACACACAAGTGGAATAGACTGATTTGTTATAAAACTTGCTGATTTTATCTGTTTGTTCTAGCTACCTTGCTTTAAGAAAAACTTCGGGGGTCTTTTTGTATTTGGTTTGGTTTGGGGTTTTTTGAGGTTTTTTTTTTTTTTTTTTTTTTTTTTAGTTCTAAACCTAATACACTTAACTTCATTAGAAAAGAAACTACATTCACCTGGAAAAGGGGATCTTGAAAAATAATTAAATAATTGTTTTTGCTGCTGAGATGTTTGAAATGCATGATAATTGCTGCATACAGCAACTATAGTTGGTGAATTGGTTTGGTTCAACTTTTCTGATGGGTGGATATGGTAATTTGTATTTTGGCTGGAATGTCAGGAAATGTTGACACCTGTCAAACTTTGAATTGCAATAAAAATGTCATATTGAAAGTTATTGCAAAACTGACAACTTTTAAGAAGCGAATGAAATTCATTATGGCTTTTCCACTGTAAACAACTCTTGGAAATTTGTCATTTGATTGAAAGCATGACCTATCTGTAGCACTGAAAAGTGCTTGATTCACTGAAGATGAACTTGTTAATCTATAGGTATGTGTATATCCAACCTCTGGTGTGTATTTGTGAGAGAGTTGATCTTTAAAGCAAGTTGAGGTAAGATTCACTTCATCTTGAATGTTGTTATTGCTTAAAGTATGTGACTTTGAAGTGCCCAGAAATGCAACTGCTGTTCTTCAAAGGAAAACAGATCTCGAGGACTGTTTCCAACTTCCTTTCAATGTCTTTCTTTTTTTTTTTTCCAGTGTGTCAAAGGGGATGTATACAGATGGACAAATACTGTTTGTGTTAGGTCATTCAATTAGAGAAAAATTAGAGCCATAGAAGAATTTGAACTAGATGCATATGTCAATATAAATCTAGCATAATTTCATTGAAGCTGCTCCAGGTTATACTTGGATAAAAGAGAACAGAACTTGACCTCAGACATCCAATACATAGCAGCTTGCATTCCAAAATGTCACACTGAAGGCACATTTAGAAAAGATGGCCTTCTGGCTGCATATATATATAATGAGCAGTATTTTTGTCATTGTTTTGAAAACCAGTTTAAACTTTTATGTCAAAGAACCATTTTTGATTACGCTTTCTGTGATTCTAATGATCTTACAGGTTTATACCACAACTTCCCTTTCAGTGGCACAGTTGTATAGAAGCTGCACAGGCTCTGAGGCTGTGTGATCAGCTGTACGCAGACAGGGTTATGTGATCGCTACAGTGTTGTATGTCTTGAAAATACATTTTTCATCATCCTGATACTTTATTTCTATTGAGAGCATTTGAATTTTTCTAGTGATTTTTTCAGTCCTCTGGCCCCATTTTTTAATTTTTTTTTTTTAATTTAAGGATCAGGTAGAGCATCTGACCTAATAGCAGTTGGATTATTCTCATTCTCTGTTTGCGAGTATGGAGGATACTTGGTTAACTGTCTACCCCTGTTTTTGGTGGCCTACTGTAAGCCAGTTGTTTGCCCTGTAGTCTGAAAGGTACACAGATACTTCATGCTTTTGTACTCTGAGAAGTGCCCTGTTCATAGTGAAGTTTCCAGTGCAGATTAGTGAAGGCAGTGGATTCAGTAAGCAGTCACCAAAATCTGTATGTATTTGTGGAGCAAACACCTATCTATTGCCCCATCACAAAGCCTCCACTTAATAATCTGGCCAAGGATTTCAAGGCAGTGAGTTTTTTCAAAGAAGCTACTTAGGAACATTAGATGTGACTATAGCATCAAACTAATTAGTTGCCACTCCATTTCTATGAAGCTTCTAAGGCTTTATAGAAATGCAATATTTGCACTTCTCACTTGCTGCTAAGGCATTGAGGTTAAGCGGGCTCTGCTTTTTGTCCGCCTTCTTACTGATGGGAAAGATTCCAGGGCATTGTTCGAGAGCTGCACAACCCCCTTATGTACCTGGGTAAATATTTTAAACAGTTGCACATTTGGACAACTTGCCACAAAGCATTAAGTGGTATTTAAGGTTTGCTTCAGCTCTGTTGCCAGGACCCTTTTAAAGAAAACCAAAACAACAGGAGGTATTTGGGAATTAATTAATACAACACTAAATAAAATAACAGCAAAGAATGAATCCTCGTATGAATGAAGTCAAGAAGGCGTTGTGTTAGGAGGCAGATAATACATGTGTGCCTGTGCATATCTACATATATGTACACACATTTTTGTGTATGCATGGAGTGTGCACAATTCTCAACTTGTGTATACACAAGTATACAAGTGTGGAACTGTATACAGCAGTTCCCATATATATGCATCTTCTAGAAACTAACTGGTGTTCGGGGTAAAAGTAATGAGAATGGCATTTTGCATGGCAGTCTTGATAATTCAAGAGGCAAAATTGCAGGTTTCTCTGGTGAACAAGTGACTGGAATGGAAATAATGTGTAATCGGGTCAAATTTACTACAGACCGTTTCCAGTTGGGAGTGAATACATGTTAGATGTGTGTAGTCCAGGAGAGGCCACAGAACTTTTGTTCATTCACTCTTGGCAACTGTAAAACCACAACTTCTTACAAACAAAGTGAACCCAAATAGGCTAAAGCTGAAATGTCTTGTACAAAGGGAACAGGAAAGTTGTCCTTTAATTCAGAAGATCAGAGCTGTAAAAATTGTTTGGGATTTGTGAATATTCAGTACTACAGAAAAAGAGGCCTTGGTGCCTGGAAGTGGACACCCAAATTAGAAAAAAATTGAAAATAGGCTCCCTTGGGCTCCCATTGTAATGAGTGGAAACGTTTCTGATACTGTCATGGGCATGACTGCCCAAATACATTAGTCACTGGTGAATCTTTTCTCATCGTTTCACAATTATTTGCGATTGGCTGTCACCTTTCTGCAATTATAAATACTCTAAGAGGAAACAATACAAATTAGAACTGTAGGTACCAGGATCTTTGTACTGGATGTATTTCTTTTTACTTTCTAAGTGTTCTTTTTCATATGAAAAGAGTCTTGCAGCTTTATCCTTATTCAAGTCTTTTCTTTTTGTATCTACTGGGGAGAAAACCATTAATTTTGAGGAATGGTGAGAGTAAGCCTTAAGCTGTCTTTGACATTTTAGTTTAACTTGAATAGGTTAATTTTTTTTTTTTTTAAAGAAAACAAGTTGGTGGGAAGTGTGTTTTAACTGTGAGCGCCCGATTTTGACCATTAGCATAAGAAAAAAAGTTTTAGTGCATTTACTATTGTATTGAATGAAGAGTTCCAACAGTCAGGGAAAAGAAAGTAAAAGGCTGTAAAGAAATGATGGTCTATTCAGATTATTCAGCAGCCCAGAGCTCTGGTCATCTGCGTCTGAAATCTGTGATCGGGATATCACTTTTATCTTCCTGTGCCTTTCTCTCGCCTTTTTCACATGTTCACTTTTGTCAAGGTTTATTGATCACGTTTTCTTCTCTGCAAATCTGTGGAAAATTTAATGAACCAAAAACAACTGAGAAATAAAAGGAACTTTTTATTCATTAGCCACTAGATTGAATTTTGTTCTATAGTCACTACCCTCTTGCCTCCCATGTGCCTCATTGTGTCACTCCTGCAGCAGTTACAGTATGTACAGTGGGGATGGCCACATTATTAATTCTCTTCCAGGGAGAAGTTTGTTTAAAGTTGTGAACTCATGGCAGCTCCAGCTCTGCTCCTTGGCTTTTCTCTGCCTTCCTGACATTCGAATTCTTGACTGTGGTGCTTCTGTCTCTAAATACCTTTAAGTGTATATTCCGCAGAGCATTTACCTCTTCAAGAATTAAATGTATTTGCTGCCTAGCAATTAAATCCAAAGTTAAATGATTGCAGATTAGTAGTAGTTATTTACAGTCCTGATTGTTTTGGTGCTGTGATCCTTGTTCATTACACATCTGCTTTGCCGTGGTGCTGCCCCAGAGTGCTTTGTGATGCAAATGCTTTTGTTAACTTACAAATAGTTTCAGTATCTAGATCATCTCAGGTGACATATTTAAGTAGCTTCTTTTTTCCCAGATGGACTTAAAAAGCTGTAATTAAATGTGGCTTCCAGTATGATTAAGCTTTGCTAACATTTTCCATGGAACGATTTACTTGAACTCTGGCACTTTCTGAACCTGTCACTGGAAGATTTTTCAATAAACGCCCCTTTTAACATTAATTTCATTTCATTTAGTGCAGCTTGTAAATGTAGGGAAATGAGTTAAAATGAAGCATATATCTGCCTGGGAGATTTCTTGGGTGTTTCTTGATTCTGAAGAACTTTACTGCTATCCTATGTTAAATGTTAAGTCAAAATCCCAGGGGAAGGAAAACCACAGAGTTATGTAGAATAGTCCCAAATACTCTCCTAATGAATAGTGGCTTCAATCCTGATACTTCTGAGGGATGAGCTAAAAGCCACAGAAGGGACTCTGGACTTGAGCTTGTAATTTCAGCTACAGTGATGGCATATCTGTGACCACATCTGTTTTTCTGTGTATGGAGTGACTCTTCATTCTGTAGGAGTACACACCTGCAAACGTAAACTGCCTGTAAATCTAGAGAGAGGACTTTGTGCCCAGCAGAATGGACCCTGCTGGGTAAATCTGGGCTTCTGTTTGGGGTGGGGGGATAGTAATAAAAAGTCTTCTATTCCCTGTGAAATGTAGGATTTTAGTGTAGATAACTCATTCAGATGAAACTAATCAAATCTCTCCAGAGGAAGACGCCTTCTCTGGGATGCTCTGCTGCACAGCGGAAGTCAGTGTGGGTCCTGCTCTTCAGAGATGAGCACCCCGTGGTCACATTCCCTCACCCCTGCCATGAGGTGGCAAATACCCCCAGCAGGGGACCAGCTGGTTCCTCACAGAATCTGCAAGGGATGGTCAGCTGCACAGCTTAATTCCTGCAGTAGCAATGGAAAAACTTCCTGTGTTACAAATGCAGTTCGGAAGAGTGGAGATGCTGTAATATTACTGTGCTGTGGCTCATATTCATCACTAGGAGCTTTAAATATCCAGTCTCTGGAAGTTAATCTTGTTTTGTTTAAGTGTCCTGTATATTTAGTGATTATATTCTATTCAAGCAAGTGGATCACCTGGAAATTGTTTAGCACTGTGTTAAGCAGTTTGATTCTGTCACTAAAATTCATTGAAAGCATCTCACCATTTAAAAATTTTTTTTTTAGCTTGAAAAGTGGCATTCCTAGCTAGAATCAGTATATTGCTCTGCTCCATGCTGACCTGTGGAGCTCTATTAGAGCCCTTTTATCACACCGTCTTTAAAGAGCAAGGTCTGTTGATTGCAGCGGTGTTAAAAGAGCATCAGTTCCCCACACCAAGATCGCTTCTTTTCAGAGCAATCCTCAGCAATGCCCCTTTGTGCGGTGGACAATGCAATAAGTCAGACAGGACTTTCTGAGCCACCTCTATAAGGAACTGTAAGGGCTGCTGAAGTACACTTGTGTTAAGTTGAATTGATTGAAATTTAATGGCTGTTAGTAGCTATGAATGGTAATGATTTTCTAGAGTATCTTCACCATGCTTGACATTAATAACTGGAGAGTGTGTATGTGTGACGTTAGTATGTTATTCATTTTTAAAGATGCTTTCTCCCAGCCCTCTTTCCCATAATTTAGTTGTTTTGATGCTTCAGAAAAAAAAAAATCTTGGGCTTCGAAGAGCACGTACATCTTGTCAACATAATTTTGTGCTCAAGATTTTTATTTTTTCCAATTCTAACATAAATCAGACTACAATATAGTGAGAGTGATGAATTTGTTTTACATGCCATCATGAATTAATGTTATGCAAATAAAAGCTTTACAGGTGCCATGATTTACTTAATAATTTCAAGTTCTAATATTTAAGCTCATTCATTATGTTTGAGCAAAAAAAAAAGCAACAGAGCATGTTCATATTTTAAAATGTGAAATGTGAGATTTGTGTGCATTTGCTGTGTGTAGTTGCTGTGTAAGCACATTTGATGGCTAAGAAAGAATCAATCAGTGTTTGCATTCGGCATCCTATGCCTGTAGATGTTACAGAGACATTTCAAAGAGAATAATCAAATATTTGTATATAAGGAGGAGGAAGGTGGTGGTAAAATATCCTTCAATGATACAAAGAAGCAGAAAACTGCCAAAGAAAAGTTTTTTGGTCTTCGAAATTTGAGCAGGGCAGCGGGATTTTGCTATGCAAAGTGGCCTTTATTTCATCCTGAGCGGTTTGCTCCCAGACCTGCCGCCTTTGCCGCATGGTGAGGATGAGCCGAGGCGCTGGGGAGAGCTGTAGGCATCCTGGGTCAAAGGTGAATGCGAATGTGATCGCAGGGTTTTCAGGCTTTGATATAATTTTTAGTGTGCTTCCCAAAGGCTAAGGACAAGGGGGAGAAAGTTTGACACGTAAATACATCTTGAATCTCTGAAGATAAGAATAGATTTTGACTTTATTTCTCAAAAATTGAGGTCACAGTGGTCTGATGACAGGCTGAAAGCCCATCACTCTTTTTTTTTCTGTTTCTTACTTTTCTTTATTTTTTTTTCCAAATGAACAGGCAGATTCTTATTTTTGATACATTGTACACATTGAGTTAGTGACAGCATATTCAGGTTTTGAAGTTTGTGGCCCCAGGATCAAGGTTTAGCACCAGCATTCAGGCCTTCCTGACCAAGTGGTAGTAATTTTATTGATAATGCCACAAAAGAATCAAACCTCTTAAATTTGGTAACAGTGAATTAAAAGTGAATCTTTACAAAATGCATTTGCTCCCTGCAACAGGACCACATGTTTCTGTGGTTGCTACAATTCGCAGTTGTGGGAGTAGGCTCAAGAATTGCTCCTTGACCTCTTCAAGCCCAGGGGACCATTGGCCAGGGAGCAGAGTGGTACTTGGCTTTAAGTAATTTTGACAACTTCTCCTTTTGCTCTGTGTTCTTGAGGAACTCAGAGGAGAAATTCATTCGGATGTGCCATTCAAGCCAAGGATTTAGCTGGGTATTAAAGGGCCATTTGGGAAGTGGCACACAGTGTATGTACCGTGATCAAGTTAATTATGTTGCTTTGGCAACCTCAGCTTTGGTATTTCCTGGCTAGGACTCGTTGATGGAGTCATATTCCAATATCTGGTGTCATCAACACTAAAATCTTCTACAAAACCAGGTCAGTTTTGTAAAAAAAAATAGCAGAAAGAAGAGATGGAGCATTTTTCTGAGAGTGTTAACAATTCATTGTTTTACAGGCGTTGTGTTGAAATAAGTTTCTGCTTAGAATTTTAAAGTATAATTCCATTGTAGGAAATACAGTAGCAATATAATTACTTTTCCAGTGGACTCCAAGTGATTGTTTTAGAATTCCTTTTGTGGAAAATTTCAGCATTTTGAGGTTTTGTTTCAATTCACAATAAGTCAGATTTGGAAATCTTAAATTTCTTTGTAACTGCAGTAACCGTATTCTTAACTTTGCTCTTTCTTTTTGAGGTCTGTGATGGAACACAGGGCTAAGCACAGCACATGTGTTATTGAACCACATCCATGGCCAATTTTTTCATCTTTGATTTATTGTGTGTGTTGTTGGGGTCTTTCCCCATTTTTTTCAGAGAAAAGGGAATGAGGGGGAAAATATTGTGCATATTGGGGTTGAATTTTTCAGAAAACCTTGCACCTGTTTACAGACCCTGCTGCAGCACTCTAAAACTCAATTTTCTATTTGAGAAAATGTTTCTACTTCTGCATTTTACTCCAAGGCCTCTGGCAGGGCTTGCTAAAATTTAAACTATGCATTGGACTTCTTCTGAGAAATTCACTGGTGCTGGAGGTGAGTTCATCCCTCTGGGACAGAGCACATGGGGGAAGTGGGTGGTGAAGGGCAGGTCTGGATCTGTGTTGGGGGGACGGAAATGAAACAGGGCAGTGCTGGCAGCTGCTGGAGGTTGCGCCATTCTCCCAGGAGCGTGCAAGGTGAGGGGTCCTCCTCTTCTCCATTCCAGAGGGCATTTCCAAGGTGCAGGAGGATCTTTGCCAATGCATTTGTTTCCTTTATTATCTTCTCAGGGTAGAGAGATACCCAAGAGCCAAACTCCATCCAAGCTGTTGAAGGTGGGAGATGAGATGGGCTTTCTTGGTAGAGAGGAACTCACTGCCTGTGAGCTGGTGTAGCCTTCTGCTGCCTGTTCTGGGCTGGCCCATTTCTGGTCACTGTGGGTTCCTCTGCACCACTTGGTGACTTGCCAGGGAGGCACTGCCTTGGATTAGGCTGGAAACTTTTAGTGCATTGGGTGCAATTAGGTGAGGACATGCTCCAGCTGTCAGGCTGAAGGAAGGAGGTACAAAACAACTTGGGACCCCTAATTTTGGTCATTTTGGTGTCTTCCTTCTTTGCTGTTGAAGATACAACTTTGCAGCCCGAGGGGACCTCCTGGCATCCCCCCACTACCTTCTCCTGTCACTGCATGTGGAATATCCAGTGTGTTTGTGGGATTTACCAGAATCGGATCTCCAGTGAAGAAGGCAACCACTCAGGATGTCTTCATCAAAGTGACTTCTCCCTCCTTTCCTCAGCCACTCTTTTCTCCTGGCGTGGTACAGCCCGGGGGCTGCCACCTTGTGCTGGCTGGCTGTTAGCCCTGCTGTAATGAAGGGGGAGCAGTTGGGGTTTGGTTGTTTTATTTCTGGTTTATTTTTTCCTCTCTTGCCGTGTGTTGTTGGTTGCTAGGATGAGGTCTGTGGTCCTGGTGTGCTTTCAGGGTGTGTTAAACCACTCGTGCCACGAACCTCCCATGTAGGCTGGATTGGGAGTCCTTGGTGCAGCAGTTCAAACAGAGTGCAGCGCTGCAGGTGCTCTTTTGCTGGCTGATTGCTTCAAATGTCACACCTATCCTTGGCTTAACATCTGCTCTGTTTCAACATCTCATGTGAGCTAATGCAGTTTAGGCATCACCCGTTTCTCTCTCTCTCTCTCCCTGGAGGTTACAGATTTCCAGACACCCTTGAGATGGAGTTTTAAGGTCATCAGTGGCATTTTTAGGTCATGAAACTGCAGGACCTTGTCTTCTTGCCAGCTAATCAAATAACTAATTAGTTCGTATATTGCTGCTGCTATCTTTCTCTCTAGCTTTGGTTCAGCTCTGCAGGATGAAGCCTGCTAGTAGATGACATGTGAGAATTATTTGATTGGAAACTTAGAGGCAGATATGGTCGAGAGACTCCATATGAGCAATCATTGGTGCCTGTGTTAGACTCTGTACCCCGATTCATCCACATGCATTAAAGCATCTGTCAAAGCACAGTATTTAAAAACACCCTTGCTGTAAGCCCTTCTATGATTATGGCAGTGAATACGGAAAATTCACAGCACTTTTAATTCCATTGTAATTTGGGCAATTCCCCCAAGACTATTTTTAACAGAGGTACCTGTGTACATATATTTTAATTTATTTTAATCTAGGAGCATTTTTTACATCAGGGCACTTTATCCTGCACCCTCTAAAATGCTCACAAATAGGGACCTGGGCAGTGCCAGCCTTTGTGTGTATCACAGCCACATTAACCCACTTTATTTCCCACTTTTCTCAGGTGTTGATGGCATCTGGTTGCGACAGATGCTTTCTGATAAAGCCTTCAGATCAACATGCCTTTGGAGACATCAGTGCTCTGTGTTGGTACTTGCAGACTGCTGTATCCAAATACTCTTCTTTAATTGTCTTATTAAGTAGAGAATTAAGCTGTGTGCTTTGACTGTTTTGGTGCCAGTGATTCTTATTGCAGGCTTTGGCACAGCACCACGTTGTGTTTTAAAGAGACAGCATCACTTTAATGATGTGGGAATTGAGTTGGAGGATAAAAATCCGCTGAGAAAATGGCTGACTGAAAGTACAGTACGTAAAATGTGATTTTATGTTCTTCCCCTCAGACTATTAGGTGGGGGGTTTAGTTCAAATGCCTGCGATGATTTAAGAAATAAAAGGCAGAAATTCTCCCTGCTGCCAGACCACAGGCTCCTCAGCGCCAGACTTGCAGACGAATGTCACATGTTGCTGTATGTTTTGAAAGCATACCATGTGTTATTCTTTAGCTGTTTCAGTCTTCCCCCCAGCTATATCATCTTCCCTCTAGCCAATTGCACAGAAAAACTTCTAATGAAAAAAACTTTCCTCTTCCCCCCCGTCTGGAGCAGATCCCAGGATGTGTTCCCCTGTACCTGTCACTCCATGTGGAGGTCTCTGCCCGCAAACTTGCAGAAGTGATTTTAACTTGACTTCATGTAACTCTGCCTCTTATGCTTTAAATCAGGCACTTTTGACACTGATATTGCAGCTTATGTTGTGCGTTAGGATCAAGAGCTCACAAATGACTAAACATATGGTTAAAACTTTTTTTTCATGAAATATAATATGTTTCAGTTTAACTCGGCTGTGGGTCTAGATAACAAACCTCCACAGTTTGCCATTAGAATAATTGCATTTCCAGAAACAATTTTTTACTCCTTCTTTTCTACTGTCTTGGATTAATGTTTCCTCCAGCTAATGACAGGACTGGACATGCAAACTGGATTAGAGCATAGTGTGAGTAGTATGAGCTGAAAATGCTGGCATCTCACTTTATTGCCTACAAGGTTAAGCGGTTTACTGTGAGGTCGCAAGAAGTAAACTGAAAGCAAAAAGGCAAATTAATCCAGATCTGTTGAGTTCCTCCAGTGACGAGAGCATCTCCCAGGGTGTTTGCCTCTAAGATGTTGTTTGCCTGTCCCCCCCAACCCACAGCAGTGGAGCTTTCCCACTTACGGCCAGCTTTTGTTTAGATGGAGGTCAGAGTCCAGCCACCCCTCAGGTACCCAGGAGTCACTCCGGCAGTGCGGCCACGGGATGCCGCTCCTCCTCCTGATCTGTGGTGCCAGGAGGAACGTGGCAGAAAAGTTGGCAGCAGCAGCCTGGCTCTCGTGAACAGTAAAGGCTGCTTCGCATTAGAGCTGCTCCCTGGGGCTGCCTCCTGCGGGAGGTCTGCTCCTGATTTCAGCAGGGCTAGGAAGCAGCCAGTGCTTGTGCTCGACATCTCTATTAAGTTCACTGCACCAAAAAAAAAAAAAAAAAGGCTACTTGAGGAAGCTGCTACTTGGGTTTCTGCAGAAAAGAGCATTGAGTTGGTCCAGTGGCAGAACTTCAGATCACATCTCTGATAAGCAAGAAACTGCTGGGGAGTTATGTTAGGATAAAGGACAGGGCTGGGAAGACCAGAGCAGATGGTGCAAAGGATCATACATGCATCACACCTACATGTGCTAGCTAGACCTCTGCTGAAAATACATCATACTTCATTTGTATTCCCTCTATTTTCCTTTTTTTTTTTTTTTTTTAACACTGCCATGAATGGGATTTATGCAAGTACCTGTATCTAGCTGTACCTTGTAATTGTAGGTGGTGTTTCCACCAGCCTATGAGCTTAGGTGCTGGGTGTGCCATCTGATGTCCCAGTTTGCAAGTGTACTGGTTGTACTGGAGACTGAATGAGTCTGCTCACTTATTTTACACAAAAGCTTAGATTAGAGTCCATGTTGAAAGGCTGGATCACAGCCTGTGTCTTGAATGTGTTGGCCTTGTAATTCTGTTTTTGGTAGAAATGAAAGAATTATTGTTTTTCTGTGAAAACAATAATAGAAAGTTTGTGTTTCATGTTTAGGTATAATTATGAGTGTGATGCTTGAATGATGAGGTGTACTGTGTTCAGAAAGAAACCTGGCACCATCCCACACGAGTGCAGGGTTTCCACCAGGCCATGTCTCTGACAGATAAGTTCAACAAGTCCTGCTTTACTGGGACCTCCTTCCTCACCAGTTCCTCATGTTTCCTGGGGAACTGCTCAACTGGACTCAGCAACCAGATGTGTTGTAGTGGTAGAAATATTGCTGGGACATGGCAAGTGCCCGTGCTGGGCCCACAAGCCTACGGGAGAGCGACTCCTGCGCCCTGAGCTGACTGTATGGCTTATGTCTGTGGGGAGAAAGATGATCCTCTCCCACCAGGGGTATCACAGGGGACACTGCTGCAGAACAGGGGCAGATTAGGCTGCAGTGGAGTGGGGGAGCCACAAGGAATTGAGATAAAAAGATACTGGAGTAAAGGAATAACTCTGCAAAGATGCACTGCTACCTCTGACTGAGATAAAGGGGCAGATGCACCTCCTGGTGATCTGCTTGTCACACCTTTTTTGATCAAAATGATTTCTGGGCTGCAGACAAAAACTACCAGGGCATGTTGAGCTGCTTATGAACCAACAGCTCCAAGTCTTTCTCCCCAGGGCTGAGCAGAATCAGTTAATTTCAATGCATTCTCTGCCCAGCCTGTACTTAAGCCTGGGATTGCCATGACCCAGGCCCAGGTACATTTGGCCTTGTTGAACATCACGAGGTTTCACACAGGCTCATCTCTCCTGCCTGTCAAGGTCCTTCTGGACAGCATCCCTTCCCTTCAGCATGTAGACTGCACCACACAGCTCGGTATCATTGGGGACTTGCTGACGGTGCGCTCAATCCCACTGTCCCTGTCTTTAGCAAAGATTTTAAATAGTGCTGGTGCTAATGCTGACCCCAGAGGAGCACCATTCGCCGCTGGTCTCCATTTGGACCCTGAGCTGTTGAATGCAACTCTGAGTGTGACCATCCAGCCAATTTCATACCAACCGAGTGGTCCCTCTGTCCAATGTGTCTCCTCAGTTTAGAGATGAGGCTGTTGTGCAGGACAGTGTCAGACACTTTGCCCAAGTCCAGGTAGATGGTGTAGCTGCTCTTCCCTTATCCACCAGCACTGTAACCCCATTGTAGGAGACCACCAAATTTGTCAGGGCTGATTTGCCCTTAGGGAGTCCATGTTGGCTGTCACCAGTCACCTCTTTACTTTTCATGTGCCTTAGCCTAGTTTCCAGGAGGATCTGCTCCAAGGTCTTGCCAAAAACAGAGGTGAAGCTGACTGGCCTGTGTCTTCCTTTCAAAAATGGGTGTTATGTTTCCCCATTTCCAGTCAGCAGGAACTTCACCGGAGTGCCACGACTTCTCAAATATGATGAATACTGGCTAAGCCCCTTCATCCTCCAGCTCCCTCAGGACCCACAGTTTAGTCCTTTAGAAATGTTGCAGCTCTGGCACCCTCACAAGGGCACATGGCTGCTCTTTGTATCCCAGGTTCATGGCAAAGAGCTAGTGAGTGATGACTGCTTTGTGAAACCAGTTGTGACCAGGAGGGCACTTCCTGCCTTGTGTGTTACCAGTTCCCTCTCATGTGGACCCCTGTGACCTGTTTGTACCAACACGTTAGATCTGGAGCTATGCCTTGAAACCATCCAGAGCTTGTGCTGGAGCAGAACTTACCTTGCAGCCCTCCACAGACAACCAGTGATACACACTGCACTGAGCTGTGCTTTGTCTGCATACAGGTAGGCAGGGGCTGTTCAAGATAATTGCTGTAAACTGGAAATGTCCACCACATTCGGGATCTGCATCTTTGGGACAGACCTCTCCTTTGTAATGCTGTCATAATGGCACATGAGAAGCTACCTGAACCTGATCCCCTTGCTTTATGAAAGAACTAGTTGTAAGTTTAGTTATTTCCCATGAGGCTTTTCAGAAAGCAATGCTTTCCCTGCCCTTTCCTTATCTGAGAGAGCCCTTCCTGTGGCCTGCAAAGATCACCTTACTTTCGGGGCATTTGTGGGATGTACATTATTACAGTTCTGGTTGGTAACAATGCTTGTGTGGATCTTAGAACTATTGTGTTACTATGTAGAAAGTTCACAGAACTTTCATAGTCTATTTTTTTTAAGGGAGATCTTTGCCTTAAATTCACTGATCTTCAGTGAAGGAGCCAATGCCCCAATGGAAGAGGAGGCTGGAATGTGAAGTTATCAGCTCTCAGCTAGACCTGGAGGCTGGTGCAAAACCACATTTACGTCACAGGCACATTTAGGCTCTTGGCTCACGTGTAGCTAAGGGACATGAAAGAGTCCCAAAGAGACAGATGTACAGACAGACAACCTGGTGGCAGCTGGGATAATACTGTGGGGGAAAGAAGGGTTGTAAGACACCAAACCTGTAGGAAACCAGTCTTCGTTAGTTCTTCAGCTTGTCTGATTACTTACTCTCTTTTATTATCTTTTTATTATGGCTAAAGTGACTAAAATAAAAATAGTCTAGGTGCCAAGGGGATAAACAGTGAATTAAAAGGATTAAGCTCTGAACACTTTATTGCTTTTGAAAAGATGTTATTAGATTTACTAGCTTAAGTTAAATTTACATGGCTGAAATACTTCTCAACTTAATTATGAGTTTTGTGGGGGAAAAATCCTCATTTGTTTAGGTGTTTTAGAAGGACTTAATCCAGAATACATCATAACTCTTTAGGCTGTTATGGAGGAGTAGAGCAGCTATCCTTTCTGTCATAAGCTAAATGAGCACTGACTGGGATTTGAGTCTTCTGGAAGTCAGCATGACCTGCACATGGTGTAGGAATTGATAGCAGCTCAACATGTAAGATAGCAAGGGAACTATTCCCAGTGTTAGGTTAGTTATATTGCCAACTGTGATATTTTTGATTGTTGCAATTTTCATAAACTTGATATACTTTAAGGTAACTTGTTGGGGGTTTTTTAAATATAAAAGTCTTTATTTTCTAAAGACAGCTCATGGAAAACGGATGACTGATGGTGGCAATTGTGTTTGAGATCACCAGCAATAAACTTCTCTCCCGATAGCCATCGATGTAGTCAAGCCAATCTCCTGCCCTTTACAAGGGTTCAGGGTTGCTGGCAGTTTGTGTTGGTTTCCTCTGAATCCACAGTGCTTGTGTGTGGCTCTTTCTCCCCCCACAGCTCCTCACACAGCACACTTGCATGTTGGACAGAGTCCAAATTTCCTCCCTCCTGGGGATTCCTTTTCTGTTAATTTAAGTGATGGCAAATGCAAACTTCTTGCCAGAGCTTGCTGTGTGTTTTTTGGATGCCTTTTTTAGCTGTTCCCTGAGGGGTCAGCTTTTGTCCTTCCCCACCATGCTTTCTGCTGTGGGGAGAGAGGCCTTGAACTGGAGCTGATCAGTCCCACCTGGCTTTGAAAGCGTCTCTGACGTGGCTTCAGGACCTCAGTGTCTTTCACAGTTTTCGAAGACTTTTGCTTTGTTGTTGATTGTACAAAGCTGAGCTTTATAATAACTTGAGTGTATATGTAATCTTAAAATCAGAATGAATCATTCATGCCTATAATAGAGTGTGTCTAAGTTCTTATTAGATGGTTTTCTGCAGCACTGTGACCTGATGATTTTAGATGCTAAATGTAAGTTACAATTAGGGAGGGAAATGACTATTTTTAATAGGTATGCAAAACAGTTTTTCTCTTCAAAAGTCATGTGGTGAAGACATGGTGTTAATATGAGACAGAGTGAATGTGTTGAAGAGAAATGAGTGCCCATCTGCTGTAAGCCTGAACTGTAGATTTGTGGGATATCTTCCTAAACTGGGGATGATCAGATCAGAGCACAGTCTAGAAAAGCACTCAGTCTCCTCCCAGGTAGACCAGCAGTAGCCAGAAAAGCTGAAAGGCAGCTCTTCAGTTTGATGTCATCTGTGCCTTTGCTCATTTCCCTTCAAGGGGTCTGCCCTTGTCACCAGAGGGGACTTCAGCGCCTCGCCCAGCCACAAGTCCTGCTTCCCAGGGTTATTCTCCAGGGCCTTTGTCCTGCTGTGAGGTTTGTGCTTGCACAACTGAGAACCCATCCAGTTGTGGTTTTAGCCTGTCAGCTGTTTCCAGCAGTCCTCCTCTAATCTGTCCACCCAGTTTTGTTGCAGGAACTGTGCAGCAGGACATGTTCACAGGACAGCGAAGAACAACGCTGGCTTCATGGAGATGCACGTGTTGGAGGAATGTCATCTGTTTATGCTTCATTTTGCACTGGGGTTCCACAGGGCACTGTGTTTTCTGTGATTATCTGGGCTGTTTTAAAAGGCGGAGTATTTGGTTTAGCACAGAGGTTTGTTATGCCAGTCAGTGCATAGGTTTTGTGTCCCATTTCCTGCTGCATTGAAAGTCTGACGGAATCAGTGAATCATAGAAATGCTCTGTGATGGCACCTGGTAAACTAGTGGAAATGACGGTGAAGGAGTGCGCCATTGTGGCATCCTGGATGGAGAAATAAACTCTCGAGTCTGGAAGCAGTGTGCGGGCAGACTTGGTGTTTGGTGAAGGTGTCTTGTGGAGAGCATGCAAGAAGCAGCGCAGCGCTTCAAAATGAGATTTGGGTAGGAAGAACACATAGATTATCTGGGGGAGAATATCCAGAGGAGTGGACGTCTAGGATGCAGCATCTATTGGGATATGTAGGTCTTCAGGAATTAATAGCTGAGCATGAAGATCTTGCAAATTTGCTGCTTTTGGTAACCTAAAAAGACCCGACCCCCCCCCCAAAAAATAGTTTGGTTGCTCGTCCTGTGCTGAGACAGCAGATGGGACTGAGGACATAGCACTGGTAACTGCAGGAAGTGTAATGCATTCAGGTCTGCTTCACTCCATTACAATAGAGATTGACAAATTGGAGAGAGTTCAGGGGAAAAAAAGAAGTAACAAGAGAGCTTGAGGGATTGACTTACAAGAGAAGACCGAAAGAGCTGAATATAGATAACTCGGCTAAAGGATGACAAATGGGGTGGTTGAGATATAAATCTACAAATATCAGAAGGGTGTAAACACCAAGGCTATGAAGAATTATTTAGAGTGGTACAATGGGGTGTAACTAGAAGTAATGGGATGAAATTTAAGAGAAGGCAAATTTCAGTTGAATAATGGGAGAAGCTTTTTGACAGTGTGATGTATTAAGCCATGGGCTGCTTTTGCAGGAGTAGTCCTGTTGCTCACTATTTAGGGCACAACCCTGTTCGCTTAAGAAGCCAGTTTTCCAGAGTCTTTATTAAGGACAGTTTCCAATCATGCCTTTTGTGTTTTATGTATTTGATGCAGAGGCATGCAAACCATACACCAAAGCTGCTGTGCCTCTCCACACGTGCACCATGTCTGGGTGTGACATACCAGCTCCTGCTGTTGTGGTGGTGGAGGTGAGGGCAGGGCTGTGAGCAACCTTCTGAGCCACAGCTCAGCCCAGATGGCCCTGCTGGCATGGAAAGCTTGGCCAGGTCAGTAGTATCTGATCTTTGATCAGGACCTTCTTTTACCTCCCACACTTCTCCCATCCAGATGCTGTAGTGTTACCTTTTGGGGATCAGTTCACTTATGGTCTCTGGAATAGATATCAAAGTTATGCTGCAGCTCTGCACCAAGAAATCTCCCACTTTGCTTCAAAGAAATCAGGACAAACAAGATCCCATTGATGCACATGGTGTATGATCTTTTATAAATCTACAATACTGTACCTTAACTTTTTCTTTAGAAACTCCCATTTCTTCTTCTGCTTTTCACTTCACTTGAAATGCAAACTAAGGTCAGAGGATCACTTTCCTACTGGCAGAGCACACTGCATTGTCTGTCATTTCAAAATGTCTTCCACAGTAACTGAGCAAAGTTTCATTTTTCTACTCTTTATGCTTAAGAGTGACTCTTGAATGCATTTTGCTTTTCCTTATTTAGAAGGGCTAAATTAGAAAATTAGGTAAACTAGAAGTGTAAATCAAGTTAGAGTATCTCAACTAACATGGAGTTTATCTTCGGCATGGGAAAGATGGCAGATTTGTATAAATAGAAAAACAAATGCAGCTGTAGCACTTAGCACACACTGGCAACTTGGCTATTCTGTTGAAGAGAGGGAGGACAAAACTTTAAAGCATTGGCATTCTTGGAGCATAAATGAGACAAGAGCTGAAAGTGTCTTTTATAATTGTTCTTAAATGTGTTTTGTATTGCTCGTGCTGTCCCTGAAGAGGTCTGTGTCCGTACGCTTCAGGGAAATTTCTGAATTATATCCTCTCCCAGTCTGTGGGAAGAATGAACTGCTGAAGGGTTTCATTCTCCTCTGCGTGGGGATGAATATTTTCCTTGCTGAAAAATGCAGTTTTGGTCTCCTCAGAACTGGATTAATTTGGTGGATGCTTTTCATGGGGAATTTTGTATGTGGGGAAATGTCAAAACAATTGTGTCTTCATTGCAACCCTTCCCGTCACTGAGGGCTGTGGTGAAAGTACACTTTTGGAGAGGAGGGCTTTGCTTTGAACCACTTTTCACATCCAGACCAAGAGTGGATGTGTGCTCAGGCCCCATCGTCTCAGGAGAGCAGCATAACCACTAAGCTACCTCAGGTTTGCCACCTTAATCTAAGTGGTTTCCATTTGGCAGAAATAAATCATTTATGTCAGTAGGACTCCAGAATTATTTTTAAAAAATTGTTTGGTTTCACTGCTGCGCAGGAGTATCAGTTATCCTCCCTACCTTATTTCTGAGGCCACTTTAAAAAGGAATTTTAATTATGCAGCTGGGGGTCTCTAATAGCATTTGCAGGAGACATCGTTGGGTTTTTTTTTTTACTGGAGATTGATTGATGATACATTTGCACCTCTATTAGTAGACTTGGGCCAAACCCATTTACAAGGCAGACTTTCCAGGCAGACACTCCTCAAGAGGACAGTGCAAACCTAGTCAGGTTTCTTTTAATTGTTGCTGCAAACTTCTCTGAACCTTGCTAGTGAAAGACATCTTTGCAAAGCCAAGCCTGGAGCAACTGAGGGAAGAGCTTGTGGGGGAAAGGGTACCTCAGAATAAATTGCAGCAAATTTTGGGGTCCATAATAGTCCAGGCCACTTACTTTATTGATGGAGGTCTTGGAGCATCCTTGAAAACTTGATTGATGTGTGCCTGCAGCTTCTTCCTCTTAGCCATTTATCCCCTTGCAGGTGTGTCTGCACCACCCAGTTCCCAGGCTGGTATTTTAGAGCTAATCCTTCACATCAGGGCTGGATTATGATCTGGAGCATTTGCAGTATTCCCAGCTTTGTCGGTCTGAGTTGATAACCTGCAGCTGAAGGGCCAGGGAGATGGTGGGAGCCATAAGTCTGAAAAGGAGCAGCCGAAATTCAGCTCCCAGAAGCCCTGGCTTGCAAGAGCCAGCCTGTGCAGTGTGGCAGACTCTAAGGCACAGTAAGCATACTTTTTTATCAGTATAAGAAAGGAAGAAGCTGCCCTCCCTGCTTATCTGTTGAGGGCAATGAAAAATCTTGAGCCAGCTTGTGCAGTGAAAGGATTAATTTGCTGTGGATGTTTGATTAATAAAGCAGTAGTTTATCTCATTACATTTCCCCATAGTAACTGCAAAAGAGTTTCAGACGTGCGTGGCCTTTCCCGCTCTCCTCCTACTGTGAAACAGATGTCTTGCTGACTGCCCCTGAAAAGGACAGATCAGCACCCAAACTCTCCTTCTGGCAGGACATGAGGAGGAGCCAAAACTGATGGAGGGAGTCAGCCCAAGTGCAAGGAGCATGCCTTTCTTTTTCTTCTACCATATGAGAAAACACATAAATGTGTGTGCATGAAAGCCAGGCAATGGAATCAGACTATTTTGACTTAAAATACACTATTAGTTTTCTTCAGCAGCATTTAAAGGTTGGAGTGTTTTTAGCTAACTTTACTGGGCAGTTGCGCAGTTTCTCTACAGCCTTTTGTCATTTTCCAGGACTTCTCTCCTTCATTACTCCTATACTATTGCCTTGCTTTTATCTTCTACAAGTCCTGCTCCTTGGCCCAGCACTGCGGGCCTCTGAGAGTAAATGTTTATAATGTTCATTTAGCTTTCAGTGAAATCTTTTCCAGCTTTCAAAGAAAGCTCTTTAGTTTGGTCTGCACAGATGTAAACTTTCGATAGGAGAAATTCCCTGTGTTCAGCTAATGGCTTCAGGACTCCAAGTGCTGTTGATGTGCTGTAGTTCAGTGTCCTTGTAACTTCGTGTAAAAACTGTGTGCAACCTCTGATTTTGAGTTTAAACATTCCATAAGAGTGTATTTAGGCCTTCTATACATGCAGCATATACTAACAGTACCTTATTTTTGTTTATATATAAATAAGATGTCTCTCCGCAAGATCTGTTGGAAGCCAAGTTTGGGGTTTAAAAAGGAATAAATAAGCAATGGAACAGTAATTCTGTCATAAGGTGCATTGTGTCAACAGGAGTTTATTTTATTTACCTCTCAGAGTAGGAAGTGCTCTGACTTGTTAGAGTTTGTTGTTGCTTTCTGATATTTTGAGTTCTAACATGGTTCTCAATGACTTTTGTATTCTGTTTTCCCAAGAAGAGCCTTATATCAGCTTCTTTTCACAGTTATTTTCCTTGGCAAAACTTAGTATTTTATTTATTGTTAGCTGCCATAGGTTACAGATGAACTAGCTTATGCTTAGAGCTACACAGTTCATTCACTTACTTTGCACATTAATTAAAAAAACTGAGGAGATAGCACCAGCCATAGGTGATGGAAGTTTTTCTGTGGAAGTTTTCCGATGCATTCTCTTTTCACAACAAATGACTGAAGGGCTAAGGGATGTTTGTTCTTTCCATCAACATACAAGTATTTTTCAGCCATACATCTCAAAGTGCTTTAAAGAAATGCTTGAATATTATATACCAGATGCTTGTGTTAAGAAGCTGAGTCACAGATGGGCAGTCAGGGGTATCAAGACACCTGATAACAGTGTCTGAGAATGGGGACCCTTGGCTTCTGTTCTGGAGATTACACCACTGCTTCATGGTCCCCATCTGTGTCCCACTGCAGAAGTGGCTTAAGGTCTGCCAGTGTTTCAGGATACAGTATTCTAATGCGGAAGAAATTCTCCAGGATTTATTAGGATGTCCAGAAAATCAGCTGCCTTTGCAGTACGTCCACTCTGGATGAATCATTTCTTGTCACTTTTCTCTGACAAGATGAGAAGCTGAGTGGCCGTAACTCTGAGCTGTGTCCTCCATGTCTCTCCTGAGGGCCTGGAGGAAAGGGCAGTGCTGGGACTGCATTCCCTTGGTGTGTGCTGCGGGGAGAGGTGCAGCCCCAGCACCTCTGAGCTGGCATCAGATAAACAAGTGATAAGGCAGGTTTAGCAGTGTCCTGGCAGCACTGCTCTGCCTTGGACTGCCCAGCCCCAGTCCTGTCTAATGTGCTCCATTCACAGCACAGCCATGTCTGCAAAGGACTTCCAGAGCTGGGGTCTTTCACTGGGCTAAAACTCCCTTGGGAATGTAGAAATAAAGGCGAAATAATTAGCAACAAACCAGAGCTGGACCCCTGAACTGGTCTACCTCTGTTATGGTTTACGCCCATAAATTCTGATAGCTGTTGTAGGGACATGTGTGCATAGGAGCAGGGAAAGGAGGAGAGAACTGCTGGTAGTGATCAAACTGGATCTTAAACTCTAGTTTGTGTTGAACCAGAAGGGTTTAATTATATATATGTAACATGCAATGAAAAGCAACATGGGACTTGGGTAGACCATATGTCTTAAGTGCTGCTTGGGATGATTGAGAGCTGCAGAACGAAGCTTTAGATTTTGGAGATGTGGTTCAGACACAGAATTGTGCTGTTGTCCCTAAATTTTCCTGGTTTTGAATAACATTTTTGTAGCTGAGGTTTTGAAAGTATGAAGCCTGAAGCCAGCTTAAGGAAAGTTTATGATGTGAAAATTAAGTTTTCTCCAGTAAGCTGCAGTTTGTCAAAACAACTGCACACATTCCTGTTGGGCTACAGTTTGGCAGGATGCAAAGATTGCAGCTCTCCCTTTGAATATCTGAAGAAAATGGAAACCTGGCATTTTAATCTTGCATGGATTTCTACACATCCCTTTCAACAGCTGGGATAAGCTCCTCTGCTTTATCACACATTTTCCCTTGTGTTATGAATCACCACCCTCTCTTCAGGCAGTTCACATACAGGATTCTTCAGTCTTTGGAAGTCTGTGTGTTTGACTAAGGGGAGCAAAAAAAGGTTGTAAAGAGACTTGCCCAAGGATAAGATGGATCTCAAATTTGGTTATGTGACAAGAAATGAATTGTCATATAACTGGAGCTGGTGCTAACTGACGTTTCTGCTTTTGGGGCAATATTTTGGGAAAATTCACTCAGTTTCCCAACAGAGCTCTTAAAAGGGTCTCACAGAAAGGAAATTCCATACATTTTTTTGCTCTGGAAGCAAAAAAAACCCAAACCAAAACCAAAAAACCCCAGAACTGGTTTTAGCTGATTATTCTGAAATGAAAGAGAACAGCTGTCTGCCCCAGCTCCTGACTCCCAGGGAAGGAGGGCTTAAAGCTGTGCTTAAACTCCATGTGGAGCTTGGACTCAAGGAGCTCTCAGAAGCTTTGTGCTCCTGCCAGCAGCCGGGGACGGGCATCCGGGCTCCCAGGTGGAGAAGGGAGTCCATGAGGTGGGGTTTCCTGGGAACAGAAGCTGGGGAGTTCGAGTGTCTGCCTGGACAGCTGCTGAGGAAAGAGGCAGTGCTCTGACCCACCCCACAAGCAGTTACCTCAAACTGATGCATGGCCACAGACATTTCCAGTGTAGACAACCTGATGTTTTCCATTGGAAGTCTCTTGTGGCAGGAGCTCCTGACCTCTATTACACATTTTTGGTGTATATGCAATGTGTAACATATTGCTGATAAAACCTATTTAAACCTCCATTAAGGTTTGGAGTCTTGCTGGGGCAGAGCTCAATTGGGGAAACTGCTTTGGAAGGTCACTGTTTGGATAGGAGCTTGATGGTGGTACCCAAGCAGTTGTAAACAGGTGATCAATAAACCAGAAATGTCTGAGTTATTCCCTTTCTACTTTGTAACCTCGTTATTTTAGAGCTTTCCCTTTTATGAAACTCGCCCCGAGTGAATTTGCTCACAGCTGTAAGAGCGATTTAGTTCCACTCATTAGTGATGAAACAAAGGTCCATAATAAAAAAGAAAGGATAATACATCACCTAATGTATTTTCTTCCTGGGCTTGATGCATATGGAGCACTTTAAAGTATTAGTTGTTTTCAGATATAGTAGAAGTATTGTGTGTTTTGGAAAACTTAACTGCCTAAGTAATAGGAGACCTCGGCCATACGCTTCACTATTAAATCTTTTCCGAGAAGTATGGAGAAACGTGTTTGCTCTGCGTGTGTTTGTGTGAGTTATGGGCTGTGCAGATCAGCGAAATGCAAATTAGCAGTCCTCTACCGTCCTGTCATATCTCGACTCGCAATAGCAGAGTTCAGAAGTTCATTGCTTGGGGGAGGCAAAAATAGGGGGGGGAAGTAAGTTTGCTCTGACTTACTTGTGCTTTTATGAAGACTGTCTGGAGCTAAATAACCCCCGGT
Source organism: Acanthornis magna (assembly GCA_036785705.1). Classification (NCBI taxonomy): domain Eukaryota; kingdom Metazoa; phylum Chordata; class Aves; order Passeriformes; family Acanthizidae; genus Acanthornis; species Acanthornis magna. Next base: position 22,364,653 of record JAWUZG010000012.1, read on the forward strand.
GAACTTGTATCCTCCACCCCAGCTGCAGCCTTTCAGCTCCAACAAAGACCACTCACTAAATCCAGGAAATCGAGCGGCGCGTGGGTGAGTGGCTGACTCCGCATTCACACCCTGCCTGTGTTCCAGGGGGAGCCGCTCTGCCCGGCCCTGCGAGCAAAACCCTCTGCATGTGAGCCTGGAAAAAAATAATTCCTCACCATCCACAGAAAGCTGCACTTTCCATTGAGTTTTTCCAGCAGTGCAGCTTTGTAGAAACCACAATAAAAACACGGGGCTGCAGGATTTTTATTCTTTACATTCCTCACTGCACAAAAAACAGCACCAAATGTTTTTCTGGAAGCAGGATTTCCAGCCATGGAGCAATGATTTAGGAGAGTGAGAATATCAGTTTCCAAGAATGTTTAGTTTGGAAAACTTTGAGATTTACTTGAGACGTCACCAATCTATTTCCTCTGCTTTGATTACTCCGCTTCCATATACATTTATTTAGCCACTGGCTGTTGTTCTTTTACCCTCAAAAAATCTGTTTTGATGCCCTTAAACATCATCGTCTTTGTTATGCTAAGGCGGGAGATAGAGCGGCATGCAGAGAGAGAGATAAAAGCAGTGTTGTTTTATGGATCCTACGCAGTGTACTTTGCAGGAACTTTAAAAATAATTTGCACAGGGCACCTCAGTGGGATAAATGTTCCCTAAGACCATTTACAAAACATGAACAAAAGAATAGTAACAAAGACGAGTAAGCACAGATTTCCTCATTTCACAGGTGAAGAAACAAAGCTCTGTAAAACTTATTTGTTGATACAGGGCTTGGTCAGGGTTAAAAAGGGTGAGGCTCAGCCTGCAGGGCCATCATGTCGATATATCATGGTAGTTGGAGTGAGATGGTGGTTTAAAGTGGCTGAAGAAAGAAGTGGCTGTTTAGAAGTTTAGTCATTAAACTTTGCTGCTTGTATAACGTGACATGCTGGACCTGGGTTTAGGTGACATGGATTTTTATCACTGGCGTGTGAAAACAACTCAGAACCTCAACTCCTCTGCCAGATGCTGTAATATTTTGTATTAGGGAACTTTATATTTTAAACAAAATTAAATCCTGTGTTTCTCAAAGCCCAGAATTTTCCTTGGGAACTTCAGCACTGCAGCCTGAAATGAAGCAAGTGGGCTGTTGTGCCAAGGGGGAGAAGGTCCCCAAAGGAGCAGCTATGGAGCAATGCCTGACTGGCCCTGGCACTATCCATTTGCACTTTTCGTTAAAACCGGTGATTAGTGGTTTAAAAATAGTTACAATAAAGCTTGTGAGAAGAGGTTAATGCACAGTAGTTAGAGCTTTGCACATCTCCTCTTGCCTGTGCTGTTCTCCAGCTGCTGCCTGGTGGCCTCTCTTGGGAGGCAGATGATTTTCAGACTCGCTGTGCTTGGGGCAATGCTCTTGGTCAGAGGCAGATTCACAGGAATGCTGTAAGGATGGGACTCGGAGCCCACATGCCCAGTCTGGAAACCATCATGAGTCCCCCAGTGCAAATGCTAGCCTTTGGGAGGCTGAAAAGTTGTGCAAGGTGCTCTGTGGAGCCTCATTCAGGGACTTTTCTGGCCGCTCCACTTGCACCAGGATTCCCCAGTGTCTTCTACTCGTGAGAGAATGTATTTAAGATTTTTGCTCTGCAAGGTGTTGGTCAAAGGCAACTTAAACTGATCCAGCTGTTACAATCCTGTTTCTGTCTTTACCCCTCTGGCACTCATGTGGTCATACAATATACCATATCTGAATATATTCAGATGCTGAAACTTATCTTCTTTTTTTTTTTTTTTTTTTTTAATTCTGCCCAGGATCATGTTTGTTGGCTGGATCAGTTCCCTGAACTGATTGACACTGCATCAATGTGAGCACAGGAGAATGGGAGGGAAGATGGGGACAGGCAGGACAATGGGATCACAGCATCCCAGGCTCAGTTTGGTGTAGGCTGTCTCTCCTTGCTTGCTGGAACAGGCTGCATCTGTGATGGCTGGTGAAGCATAAATTTGAAGATAATTTGTGCAGGAGAATACAGAAAAAAAAATCCTCGCAAGCCAGTGAAGGTAATCCTGTACGTCAGCTACTACACAGCCTAAGTAACACTGTCTCTTAGGTTTCTATTTATTTTTTTAATCAGTTGGTTTTACAGTTGTTTCACTCTACATCATCCATGCTTAGTCTTGCTTCTGCAGTGTGATCCTGCTTATCAGTAACTGGGATTATTCTACAGCTGGAGCTGAATCTCTCATTGAGCAGCTCCAGGAAGAGGGCTGGTCCCCAGGGGCTGGTCTGAGCAGATGTACACCAAGAGTTTTGCAGCCTGCAAACGTCAGGCTGATGTTTTTTCCTTTTCTGACTGGACGTTTCTATGTCCTCATAACTGTAGGTACAGCTGCTTTTTCTTCAGTTGCCTGCAGCACCAAGACAAAAATTACTTTGGCTTTCAGTGTTTCCGGCCGGGTTGCTTTTCTCCTTACTGTTTGCACGAGCATCCTGGGACACAGGCTGACTGTCCTGGCCTAGCCTAGCTATGAGCTGCTCTCTGCACGCTTCTAGCTGTGCTTCAGTCATGTCTCCCAATGGGCTTGCCAGTAAACTGGAATCATCTGTCTTGCAAATGGTTTTGTCTTTAATTAGAAAATCTTTAATGTCTGCAAAGTCACATATGGGTACCAGAGTTTGCAGCTCTGTAATGTAAGTTCCGTTGACTTGCTCGTTTTAGGTGTAAAGTTCTAAAAAATAATCTCTTGAGCCTCAGGATAGCAGTATCCATTGAACCCTGCTAGCAGATTTCCACGAGTTGATTCTGGCCAAAAAACCACCCCTTCTAATTCACATTTTTCCACCAGTGAAACACTAAAAGAGCTTTTCAATTAATTTTCTCATCTTTATCCCCAACGGCCAGCAGATTATTTATTTTCACTGTCTCTGTAGAAGTGCTAATGTGTTTTTTTGTTTTATGTTGTGTTTTTCTGGTTTTGTCCTGTACTTAGGTGTCCTGAGCCTGTTTGCTGTGTGTCAAGCATTAGCTTGTTATCTATTAATGACATGCTCTTCCTGGCTGTGGCTTTTGTGGTCTGGCTGCTGCCTCCAGGTTTAGTGTGTGTTGTGTGCTGGGTGGCACTGAGAGAGCAGAATGTGACCCCAAACTGCAACCTCTTTCTGATGAGAGGGTTCTGTGGGAATGCTGTGGCTGCAGCCAGTGTGGAAACCGCGTAGGCTACTTGGTGTATCCTCCCAATCTCTCTTGTCCATGTCCATCCTGTGTCATGGGAACCTACCTTGCTTCAGGCTTCGAAGGAGCCATGTCAAAGGGCAGGACCTTGGGTGAGTTCTTTACCAATAAAGCCCTTGAACTTTTTTCCAGTTTTGTAGGAACTAGAAAAGCATAACCATGACTTGGCTCTTGGAGGTGTAGAGAAGAGATGTAGCCCAAGCCTAGGTGGACCTCAGGCCTTACATTTCTTTTTCATTCCCATAAATTGTTCCTGTATATTATAGCAGGAGGAAAGGATGCTGCTTCTTTCCAGAGACTAATATTCCCAACTTTGGGAAGCACTTTATGGACAAAGCTTGTTGAGTTGTGCAGAGAAAACTATAAATTAAATAAAACACCTTCATGAGAAGCAACACTTAGTGCTTTGTCTATGAAGGAATAGGTCTTTCATGAAAGACTTTGTGTTCCCTGATTTCTTTATTTATTTTTCCACTGAATGAGCAAGATTGTTTGAAAAGGGTGGTGGGGAATGTCACTGGGGAAAAGCCCCCTCCTCTACTCACTCATCGATTCTTATAACATTAAAAAAATTAATTTAAATTGCCAGTTTCCTCAAAATGAAGTGTAAAGCTTTCATAGTTCTGTTGTTTAATTTCCCAACTGGATATGAAATTAAGGAAATTGTAATTGTTTGACCTCTCGCATCAGGGAGTCTAGGTATTTTTTCATCTGTTTCACCGGAGTACATCTATATGAGAATAATGGCTTCCCTAGAGGCTCCATTTCTTGTAAAATCCGATCTAATGAATTAAAATATATCTCCTCTTCTTGGTGCTTTTTCATGCTATGACCTGCCTTGGGTTTGAGTTCGGGGTGGCTCCTGTTGAATTGTCTGAAGGCTCTCAGCATACTTCCTCCTACTGAATTGTTCTTCCTGAAGTTTGCCCATTGATTACATCCTCTGGCTTGGATTGGTTGTGTTTCTTACACAGTTCACTAATTTTTCCTTGCTAAGCATTGCTAATGTGCCTTCCACAAACTTGCAGCTTTTTGAGCTTTGATCCAGGAACCTTTCCAAATTCAACAAAAACAACTAAAGACGCGGGACCTTTCCCCCCGCTCCTTTCTTTGTGTCCTTTGTTATTGAAGAGGGCTCCAGATATTTAGTACCATTTAAAACGAGACCAAAGAAACCCCTCTCATTTGGTGATTTCTCCGAAACACCAGTTGATTATTGTTGGCAAGGCTATCACACTGGAAAGGACGAGCTGTTCTGTGTGGTTTTGGGGCCAGAATACTGCTGGGATTGTCCCTGGTGGCTGGGTGGAGCTCACTGGGTACCTGCCTGAGAGCCACGGCGTCCTTGTGAAGCAGATGGACCTCTCTTGGAGGGAGGGAATAGGTTAACACCAGAGAACAAAGCTCTTCTCCCCCAAAAGGTAAAAAAAATATACTGAATATCACTGAGGAAGCAGCAGATTTTGGTCTTGAGATCTCTGTTCTCTGTATGTGTGATCTGATCTGAATGCAAGATTTTTCAGGGGATCTAATACACTGTCTTTTAGAAAATGGCTGGATATGTCAGTGTAAGGTAAGGATGCAGTCATTTTGAGGGCTCTTACAGAGAAATTTTTGTCCCAAAATCAGCACTGGGGGAGGTGGAAATGGAGGCTGAGCTGACTTGCCACCAGAATAAGCGTATTTTGCTCTTGAAGAGAAAAGGTGTGCAAACATCAACTTCAGTGATATATTTAGTTCTCAGTGATTGTAAGGATGAGTTCAACTGGATCCATAATCCCTTGCTTAGCTCTTATTTCCCAAACAGGCCACACAAGTGGCCTCCTGCACACCCATAGCAGCTGGTAAAACAGCTTCGCTTGCGCAATGGAAGAAGTTGGCGGGAGAGGACTGCCAGGAAGGTTTTGCCAGGATTTCATGGCAGAGAGGTGACTTTGTCAATACCACACAAGAGTTGGTCTAGATCCGATCAGAAGTCAGGACCTACTTCTGTCTCATTTCAGGTATTAGAAGCTCTGGTTTATGTAGCATGTGTATCTGAGCTCTTAATACGCAAAAAATCCTTGCATGTATTTCCCTTTCTCCAATCCCATTGCTTTAAAAGGAGAGGAACTTTTGAGCGTGTCCCAGAGAATAAAGTGACAGAAAGGCTGGCTGTGGTTCAGGGCAAACCCCTGCATCCTGGGCTGGCAGAGGAGGCTCCCGGGAGCGGGGTGATGGCCGGGGTGCTCCATGTGCTCCAGAGCACAGCGGTGTGCCCCGAGCAGAGCCGAGCAGTGGAGCAGAGCCCTGCCCGTGGCCCGCAGGCAGCTGCGAGGCAGCAGCAGCAGCAGGCAGCTCGCTGCCAGCATGGCTCTGGCACCGCAGAGAATCGAGCCCTTTGTATCTAACCATCCAGACCTAATACACTGACATGGTCGTCATCAGATACAGTTGACACATGTTTAAAGGGTGTATCTCGCTGCTTTGAACAAGTGGGAAAGTGTTCTTGGACTGCTTTGCTCTCCGCATTTCTACGGAGTTTCCCACTGTCCATTTTCCATAGTTACTTACAGCAATTAACTGGAATCCAGGGCTGAGGCGGCTGCACGCATAGTCTCTCAAACCACACCTGTGGCTTTTTTGTGTCACATATAATTCATGACTGAGTGACGCTTCCTGCCTTGTCATCTTTAGCCCTGGATGAATGAATGGTGCAGCTAAATCAGCTTAGCGCCGAACTAAAGCGGTGGTTCATGTTTAGCCGTGGCTCTTGCACAAGTTGTGCAGAAACTTATTTGTGTTGGTATGGCTGGGTGTTCACTGGAGGCTCCAGCTCTTTTGATATCGGATCCACTCACAGCTTGCATGTCCTGCCTCAGCTTTATTTTCCCTTCCAGAGGCATAGATACTGCATGAATCACTGTGTCTTTGCAGAGGCTCCAATGGGCGAAGGTATTTGTGCTGAAACCTCACCAGGCTGTAATTAATCTGTAGACGAAAGGAAATGGTTTTGTGACAGCTAAATGAAGACCAAATAATGTGATGTGATGAAAGGTGTGCTCAGCAGTCAGATTCAGGATCTGAAGTTATATGCATTTAGCTTTATGGTGAGCTGAAAAGTGTTTGAAAAAAGAATTGCCTCAAGTCCCACTTAGCAGCAGACAAAAGCAGAGGAAAACATGCATGTAATTATATATTAATATGCAGAAAACTGAGCAGAGATAAAAAAGAATTACACTGTGTTATTCAATGTATTTGAAAATATTTTGGAAACTTACACATAAACTATATGTGAGTGCTGCACACAGAGAGGCATGTGCTTTCTGCATTAGGTCTGTGAGATCAGTGTACGTGCCAGTGAACAGGCTGTCTTTTCTTTGGGATTTAGTTATGCTGAGATAGAAAACATCTGATAGCCTTTACAAAAGTATTGCAGGCTTTTGTAAATTAGGCTGAGGGGTTTGTTTTTTTTTTCCATCCCCCACTCCCCCAAGATTTGGAATGTTTTGCAGAAGGAAAGAAGTTGCTGATCATGTTGTTTGAAAGTTAAATATTTTTCCAGTGAAAAGTTTGGGTGTTATCTTTTTGTTTGTTTTTAAAGAAGGAAGTAATATTTTAAATTCATGTTTCAGCTTGTTCATCATCAGTTACACCTTTGATGGCGGCTCTCTCACATTACTTCATGTAGCTGGGATCGGTTTTAGCAAAAAGGCACAATGGTAAATGTGGCAGCTTCCCTGTAGTTTGGTGACTATCTCCTGTGGAGTAGGCACTCAGACTGGTTGATGCTGAACATTTCAAGCAGCAGCAGCAGTGAGTCCATAGCTAACTGGATGATCTTCCAAAGCATTGAGATTTCTCAACTCCATTTGTATAGAAACACAGAATCCCAGAAATTTCAGGAGACAGAGAGCTGAGGTTGACTCTCTGCCCCCTGCCTCCCGCCCCAGTAGGGTCTGCCACCAGCGCTAGGTTAAATTGGTCATGGCTTGTCTGGTGGAGTCTTGAAAACCTCTTTGGAAGGAGGTGCCTCAGCTTCTTGGGGGTGACCTGGTCTAACACCGCATGGCCTTTATGGAGAAAAATTTTCTGAACACCCAGCCTGAACTTTCTAGGAAGTGTTACGTCATTTGCCACTACTAGAAAAGATTTGGCTTTGTTAGAGTTGTAACTGAAGACTGTACATACTTATTTTCTCTTCTGTCCTAAGACTTTGATAGTGAAACTGCAGTGAGACTGACTGTATTTAAACTAAAATCAGATTAGGATTTCGAATTTCAATGAAATCTTAATTTCACTATGGCTATATCATAGCTATGCCTTAGTAGCATTATAAGGCTGTGACGGTATTGTTATTAGGACTGTGATTGTTTTCAATGCTATCTATCCCTATATTCAATAGGAATTGCAGGTTGCTGTCCCTAATTTTGATAGCAGAAAGCAATGATTTTTGTGACTGGGCAGAGTTGTGTGCTGGTAGGAGAATGAGTTTGATTCTGTTATGACTTCAGCATCATCAACAAAATGATCAAGTACTGTAAATTTACATTATAATTATGATGTCAGAAACAATAGAACTTGGTTTTCAGGTTGACTGAGAATGTGCCCTGGGAAGTTGGAGGAAATATATTTTTCTCATTTGGAAGCTGAGGAAGTCCTAACAGAAGTATTTCAAGAATATATATGTAGTTCAATGATGTTATACTCAGCAAGTATTTTATAAATGGCTGAATTTTTAAGACCAGATCATCTCATTTTTGGTTTCTGTTTTATTTGCTTGTCATAAATGAACTCAGGAGTCTTTTGCTTCAATACGATCTGTATCCTACACACCTACAGCAATACTCACTTTTCTCTGAGGTGGGAGTTATTTGTTTAAGTAAGTGGGTTGTAGTTTACTTGAATCTTCAGAAATGAGTGTTGAAGGAAAAGCTATGTTTTCAATACTTTAGTTAAGGCATAGCACAGTATTTTCAAAAGAGTGTAGAGAATTGGCTGCTTGGAATTGGAATCTTAGGGACACTCTGGAATACCTTGTATGTGTGGAGGTGAGCCAGGTATCTTAACACCTTCTGGCTGTATAATTTCTTTAAAACATCTTGTCATGGGCATCCAAAGTCCTCCAGAAGTGAATGAAGGCGATACCTGGGTCACTCTTTGATAGAGAAGGTAATCCAGAGTCACAGGATGCTGACTCCTTTTTCAAGTCACCTGAAGGGTGAATCTTTGTACCTCTAGTGAATTAGAGCTTCAGAGGGCTTTGTCTTCCAGATCCATCTGGTTCTTCCTTAAGGAAGGCCCCTCTCACTTTAGGGATTTTCCAGGATGCCTTCGAGGAGGCGGTGAAAGCAAAGGGCCCAGTGGTGTGGAGAATGATGCCATTTTTCATACCACAGTGGGAGGGTGAGCTCGTCTGCTGTGATGGGAAGCAGCAGCCCCTCCAACAGCCTGGTTTTGCTCCTATTGGTACTAGTGTCTGACACCAGTCCCCTGCTTCGGAAACAAGCAGCAGCCGCTGGAGCTGGGCATCCTGGCTGTGCAGCAGCACGGCTTTGTGGGTTTGCTTTCTTGCCTTCATGCCTCTCTCCTCCCCTTCCCCCACAGTTTCTACTATGCTTTCTCTTGTAGACAGCAATATAGGATCAGACTGCTTTTCATTTCCATCGCTTTTCCCTGCTGTGACTGAATCTGTTGCAATTAAATTTTAATTGAGATGCACACTGCTTAAATAGACACAAGACAGCTACAGCTATCGCTAATTAATTTTCTTCCAAAATGACAACATTTAATAATTATATTCCTTGTCACTTACATTATTTATACAAGTTTAACTCTGGGAATTTTTTTTAAGACACGTCAGCTGTGAAAGTGCTTTATGGTGTTAATCTCCTGTAAGGCAATTGTGATTAACTTCAGAAGTGGAAGTATGTTTATGGTGCATTTACTAAAATAGCATGTAGCTCTCCAAGTTTCAGGAAAGACTGAGGTATTTCTACAATAAGGTAATAGTGTTTCTGGTTGCAGTATTCAAATCTAGAGAAGCCCTAATGGTAATAATTTGTGCTCCTGTATCACCTCTGATTACTTTCTGCCTACGAATGAACAAGCTCACACCTTCTGCAGAGTTCCCTCCCCACTCTCTCACTTCACCTGACACAGCACAAAGAGATCATCTGCTGCCCCAGCTTGCAAAAGTCCTTGCCCTCTGCTACCTTGCTCTAATACTGGGCAAAGAAAATGACCTTTTCATATTTTAGCCTGAAGAATCCATCACTGGTTGCTGTCAGGGTGTTGGATGAGTGGGACCATTTGTCTGTTGCGGCGTGACAGTCCTTAGGCGGTGCTGTGACAGTTTGGGGATTCTCTCTGTGCTTGACTACATCATTGCTGCATCATGGCATGACTTTGGTGTTTGCAGAGAGGTGCATCCTCAACCTCCAAACTTCAAACGTTCACAAAACAGGTAGAAATTTCTCGGGACAGCTGTGAGGAGAATTTTTCCAGCCTCTCCTGTGGGGATGTACGGTCGTGATGTTCTCTGTGCGGAACAAAGGAGCTGGCTATTGAAGGTGAGATGCATCAGCCCTGGGGTTTTACTGACAGATCTGGAAACTTTGGGAATGACTGAAGAATCAGAGAGCTTTTTCTTTTCTCAGTGAGGGTCCTGTCTAGGGTGAAAGTTTAAGCTGGAGGCTGCAGCAGAGGGATTTTCTGGGTCAGACAAATAAACGTGGGAGGGCGGGACAGGTAAGACTTGAATCTCTCAGAGGACCCAAGAGCAGTAAAAGGCAAAACTAGATGTGAAAAGTGACCGCAAGTACCTGGGTGTGCATATTTTCTCTACTAGCATAGAGTAACTCTTTAGAAATCTTCACACCTTTCTGGTCACTAGCAAAGTAAAGCTGCTCTGGGAACAGAGCTCTGGGAAAGTGTGTGTTTGCATTTATTAAGGATGCTGGGGATTAGTACTGATGCTGCAGAGCAGAATGAGTTGGATGATGCAACCCCATTCCAGGAAGGCTCAACAGAGAAGTTTTCCAAGGATGGCATGAAAAGCAATTGTACTGTGTGCTGCTGTGATCAGAGGAGGTTAAGATGGTGTGGATCTAGAGGGCTGATCAACTGGACATTTGGATTGTCTCAGCCAAAGGAAATTTAATTATATATGTTAAATGTATGTATAGTGAAAGTCTTTCGTTGGACTTTTGGGACTATCGTAGTTATTACATAAATTTTTGCGTCTTCTTGAAGTTATTTGAATTCATTTTATACTGAATATATAGCAAAAAAAAAAAAAAATGTATCCAAAACCATTTACTTTTGTATTAACATGGATTTGAATGAAAAGCTGTCTGGTCATCTGTCTATCCTCATGTATTGTCACAGCAGCCAAATTGCATTACAAAAGCTTTTCATTGTCACTTCTCTTTATTTTCCCCTCAACTTCAGCAATAGCGAAGGAGACTGGGCAATATTTAGTCCTATTTTGGAGTCTGTTTGGTTTTTGGTACAGTGTTGCACATTGGCAGGGGTAGGTAAGCCAGGAAACTGCATCAAGGATTTTTTAGAAGCAATGGAACCTTTTTGCACCTTTATTTTATTGCATCTCTCAGTAGGCTACTCTCTTCCTAAGCAGGTACTTTATTTTGCAGTTCATTATTTTTGTGCTTATTGGTAATACACTCACAATTCTTGGCAGAGACACAGGTCTTGGTAGCACAGTGGGGTGGGACATCAGCAAGTTTCTTCCAAGTGGGCCTGTTCTGGGAGCCAAGGTCTGCTCCATTGCACCTGAAGAGACAGGAATCATTTATTCCTCTGACAAACAGATTTCTTCCTATGTGTGTTTTCCCTGAAGTTATTTACACACGATGTTGTTTGCTTTGAGGTCTCTCATGCTCTCTAATTTGCGTGTGGTGCTGGAGTTGCTGAGGGTTCCTTCCTTTGATTGCCAATTCTCACGGTCTGAAATTGGCCTTGAGTGCCAGCGCCCTTGGGTGTCTGTGGGGGTTGGACCCCAAAAGGCACAGGTTTGGTAAAAGCTGTAAGTTTTCTGCATGGCACACAGTATGAGTGGTGGTGCCCTGGTCCCATCCAAAGGGCAGGGCAGCAGCCACGTGGCCGTGGGGCTGTTTTGGATCATTACACTGATCAGCAAAAGGGAAGGCCTGAACATGAAGGAACGTTCACAGCTACCAGTCCTGTTTTCTAAAAGTCTCAGTGGGCTGCAGCAAAGAAAAGCCAGCCCAGCAAATGCTTCAGGTTTGTTTCTCTGAAGGCATCTGCCTCAACATATTCTCTAAATAAAGACCAATCTTTGGTTACAAGAGTGCTAAGGGAAGACATCTACTGTTTTCTCAGTATGCCACTAATGATTGGGGGATGTCCAACAATTTTTGTTTTCAAAAGATATATTTTCTCTGGGATTTTTAATTGACATTTATAAGTTAGAAATAAACATATAAAACTCTGAGTTTGCAGTGAAGATACTGGCTCCAAAACAGAAAGTATGTTGAGCTCTCTCACTTACAATACATGAAAGGCTGGGAGATGCCCAAGAGGACAAAGTGGTACCAAATGTTGGGTAGCTTTGGGTAGTTTAGAGACATGAAATTTTGTGGTCATCTATAGCTGGTGACAAGACCCCCATCCCTGTGCCTTCAGTTCTATGGAAGTTCGGGCTCAAAAGGGTGACTGTAGAGATGGGAAGGGATAGATGTTTAATTTCTTCAGTAGAGAAAAAGCTAACTGGCTTTTCAGTCAAGTGCTAGGTTATGATAGCAATTAAAACGAATACTTGAAGAGGTTTTTCAGTATTTCTAGTGTATAATTTTGGATGTCAGGTTACCCTGACACACTGTGTGTTATGCAGAGAGCAAGGGGATATAAGAAGTACAATCTTCCTTTTGGTGAGGGACAAGTGAGTTGTGATAAATTAGTTATGTAAGTGATTATTCCCTTACAGGAGGAAAAATAGAATAAACTGTGGAACCCTAGTACTTCTAAAAACAGAACAGGTGTGTTCACTGATTCCTGATTTTCTGAGGGTATCTGATTCTTATTTTGGAGAACTTTAATAAAACAGCAGGCAGCCCAAGTTAGTAGTTTCAGTGGTGAAAACTAGCTATGAATGAGACTGGGAGTGGGCAGATATCTGTGGCCTGTATGACCAAACCCACTCAAAGAACACATATTTAGGCCCTGATGGAAGCAAGTGCACATGCATTTGCTGAAGTCTTCCTGAAGCCAATGAGATTGAAAGCACAGTGTGGTAGGCTTTAATAGGCTTTGAAAGAGGAGACAATGGTTGAGGCAAAACAAAAGAGCATGCCATCAAAGGATGTAAGGCAAAGTGACAGGAAAAAAGTGACAAGCTAGGAAAATGTTCTTTGTTCCCACATTCTGAATGGCTGTGAAATCAGCTTTGTACTCATTAGAGGCAATGTAAAGGAACTTGCTGTAAATGAAAATGAATGGCTTAGAGGCTGGTGTTTTGAGTTCAGATGTGTAGGTGAGTGGCAGGAAGCTCGAGGAAGTGCCAAACTGAGATATTGTGCAGAAGGAAGAAGCAGGAGTCAGAGGTGGCCTAGAGGCAGAATCTTACAGTGAGGTTGGAGGAATCTGAGGACCACCCCAGGTTTCAAACTTGGATAACAAACAAGATGCTATCCACTTCTACAGCATTCAGCATCCTTTGCTACCTTCTAACCATGGTCAGATTGCTGTGAGAGGTATTTGAGAGACAGACTGAAAGTTTCTGTGTGTTTGGAGGGAATTAGGTCCAAACTAGGTCAATCTGAGAGTAAAATGTAGGTAAGATTTAGTGGAGGGAAAGCCCAGAGGCAACTGGGCTTTGAATACAGCTTAGCTGTGAACAAGAAGGAAGATGGAATGAGTTACAGGCACAAGTGGGATTTTGGGTTTAGAGAGAGGCAGACCAAGGCAGGAAAAAGAGCAGAAAAAAGAGAGAAAGAGCAAGGAAAGCAAGAAAAGTGGCTGTGACATGGTTTAGAAGATGCTTGTGGAGGAGTGAGGTGAGTAGAGAAAAGAGTAGATAAAACTTTAGGAGCAGGGAGGGAGTTGTAGATGGGAGGTTAAAGAGTTACCTTGTTTTGACTGTTTTCTTGAGGAAGAACTCAACAAGTTTGCATGCAGAGAAAAGATATGGATATAGAATATAATTATCATATGTATTAATATATGACAAATAATGTACAGTAACTGCAAGGTGAATTAGAATTGTTTTAGTGAGTTATAACTGTTTTAGTAAATAGTGGTATATTAGTTATAACTGGTTTAGTTAAAACTAATATATTTAGTTAAATTTAAATAACTAAATCCAGATCTATGTGTATGCATATATACACACATGCTCATATACAGGAGTTCTGTCCTGAAGGATTGATATGAATCCTTTGCATTTTTAATGCAATGCCTTAAATTAGAAAGCAAATAAGGAGGCAATATTTACAGAATCTTCTCAGGCTAGCCTTAATGATTTGAGTCTTATGTAATGAAATAGTTAAAAGCTCTTTTTTGTGTCTAGTGGCCACATCAGTCACTGTACCCTGAAGTCTGGTATAGCCTCTGAAAAGCTGTGGGGACTCAACAGCAGCAAATGCAGCTTCCAGTGCTCAGTCCCTGGCCTGGCTACCACTGAACGCAGTTCTTCTGCTTCACTTGCTTCATCTGCACAGTCGTGTATGCACAACGTGGTTCCTAAACCTTTCCTGTGAGCCATAGCAACCTGCTGACATTTGCTAAAAGTTCACTGCTGGCCTGTGTTTTGTTCCAGTAAGTTTTGTGGACGTGAGATGTTCTGGCTTGTCAGCCCAGCTTGTTTTGTATGTGAAGCAGACACTGCAGGGCTGTGGAGGACCGGACCGCCTTGTATTTCCAGTCTTCTCTAGGCTGTGGAGACACCACTACTGGGGTTGAGAAGTTAAGGTTTTCCGCTTAGCTTTTTTAACAAGACAATGAAATAAATTGCAATGTTGTTTCTTTCCTTTTTTTGATGCTGGCAGCTGCTTACCAAATCAAGAAACAAAGTCAGTTCTTAAAGGCTACAAAGTGAAGATTGCATGATATTCTGGTGAACGGTTTTATAATCTGCCTCAGTCATCAAAATACTTGTAGCACAATATAACTGCATAGTGAAAGAATGTATATTCTGCAACATTGCCATTGGCAGGACATAAACACCTGAGAGTTTATCAGTGTCTTCCTAAGTCCTTAACACAAAAGGAAAAAATAGAGAAATTGGAAGGCAGAAGTTTGTTTGCTTGTCAACAGAGACAGGCATGCTAAAATCGAATCATTATCTATGCCGGTGTTGTGATCTGTTTGTGAAGGTATGGCAAATCAACCTTTAGTAATACCCTGATACATAGGTGCACGGAGGATTACGGTGCTGATCGAGTCTAACTTTAACACCACCAGAGGACTTTCCTGTACGTAAACCCATCCATGTCCCATGATGGGTCTTAGACTACAGCAGATCTGGAAAAATACCTGAACAAAATGCCAGGTCTGTCATGCTAGAGAGTCTAACACCAGCCTGAATCTAGTGCTCTCTTCTGTTGAAACAGAAAACCTTGTTTCTCATGTGAATTTCTCTAGTTTCATTTCTAGCTCTTAGCCTTTGCAATTCGTAGCTATAATTGGTTTAGACATAGAGTATTTTCATGTCCCTTACCTCTGGGTCAAACAACAATTGTTATAAAATTTTTGCTGATTGTATATGTATTAATATTACCAATCAAGTCATCCTGCAAGTGCTTCTCTTTCAACATCTCTTTCATTTTTCTCGTGTGTGGCACGGGAGCCTTTGCAATTTTCATCCCTCTGCTTGTACTTTGGGCACCAGAACTGGACATACTGTTCCATTAGTAGTCAATTCAGGCTTAGGCAGAGAGGCATTACAGCCTCCCAAATTCTGTGTAGACAAACACATATTGCTTTAATTGTTCTAATATTGGTAGCCTTCACAGAGCTTCTCAGTCACTGTTTGCCCACCATAAACTTCAAGTCATCTCCAGTCAGTGTTTCTCACACAGTCTTCATTTCAATCAATTATCTTCCAGATGTGTGGCCTTGTATGTGGTTTCTTTAGAACCTATAATCTTTATCTAGGCCATCTAGGGATGGAGAGCATGTCACTGTTACAAAGTAATCATCTTCATTTACCATGTCAACAGCCATTTGTCACTGACGGGCTTCATGATTCTGTATTTGTTTCCAGTCCTTGATACACGAAATGATTGTAACTCTCCATTCATATGAATGTTTCCACCAGATTCAGTAATACCAGTCAGGACTAATTTGTGTATTAAAGGAGCTATTCCGCTTCTTGTTTATTACTCGTGTTCGTAGTGTCAGAGTCTACACAATTAAGGAATCTCTTCTCTTTGAGTCCCTTGGTACCTTGATTAATTTTAATCTTGACATCTTGATTTCTGGCTAAATGAGTGCTCATTTTCACCCTTGTCTTTTGTCATTAGCTTAATACCCTCCTGAATACTTTAGCCTGTCTCCTGAAAGACTTATTCCCATCCACTGAAATGACAGTCAGCCACGTTGTACAGTCCCTTTTCTCTGTAGAAGATGGACCTGCACTGCTGAAAACTTAGGGGCTCTGCCATTCATCACTTACTTAACTGTTCATTTCTGGTTAGCCTTGTAGCTTGAGTCACAGCTCACAGAAGTGGAATACTCTTCGAAGTACTGATTTCATTCTTCCTCATATAAAATCCCTTGCAAGATTCTTGGTCGTTCTTGAATTTTTCTTCACTAGCATGCTTGTGTCCTTGCAGACTAGGCTTTGTTGTGGTTCATGGGTACATCCCATACTGCTCTGACCTCTCCTGCTATAGCAACTGTCAGATATTTCAACAGTTTTGGGGTTTTCAAATTCTAGTTGTGAGCATAAGGCTACTTGCTGACCTCCATGGGTCCTTTCTAACCCTGTTCCTCTGGGAAACTCTTCTCCCATTCTCATCTGGATGAATTTTTCTCCATTCTTCTGTTTATGAACTGCCAACCATTTTATGTGGTCTGCATCCTGCCTTCAGCTGGCAACTATAGTCTTATAAAGACAGTATGTGGAGTGGAATAAAGTGTGGAATAGCAGCTTGTGTGGTGTATGTGTTCAGCAGAGGAAAATGAGCCAACTGAAGTGTTGCTTTTTTGTTTTTAATTACATTCTTGTTTCCTTCCCAGGCTTCTCTCTTCTGCATACTTACACATGTGCCTCTGGAGGGAGAATTCAATAGGCTGATGAACAGAACTGGAATGTTTAAAAATAAACCAAAATTTAGTAATGAAACATGTTCTCAAAGAACCTAGTTGCTATAGGGATTCTTGCAAGGATGCAGTCCTTCATCTTTCATTGCTCAAAATAAAGATTTTCATTTCTTGAGCCAAATGAGGGGTTTCTTATCCAAGCTTTGGAGCATGTTCAATGTCATCTGGATGGACTAGTCACTACAAGACATTATTACTCATCCCACCCCTACATAAAGCAAACCCATTAAACTCCAGTGCATGTGGTTTGTGTTTGGGGTTTCATTCATGAGAGTTGAAAGTGCCCAAACTACTTCAGCACGGAAGTGAAACCCTGACAGGATTCTCCTTCAGTCACCACCAAGCCAACAAAACATTCACTTCTCAAAACCTCTCTCAAATCCAATATCAAGGCAGCTCTTGTCGTATTAGCCAGGTCTCCAGCACTGATCCTTCTCTACTCTGTGAAATCTGCATGAACATCTCTGTTCAGAATCAGAGTTTATCTCCCTCTTGTAGTATGTGTAATTTTCTTTCATAGCATCTTTTACTCACAAACCTGATGAAAAGTCAATAGGTTATTACTGATTTGCAGTTAGAGTCTAATTTTGTTGTAAGCAGTTTAATGGTTCTCCGCCCTGGTCTTAATACAGTCTGTAACCCACCCTGTTTAACCCAACCTGGTACAGCTGACAATCACCACAGATGTTTTCTCTGACATGTTAGTTATTAGCAGTTTCTGCTCTTGTTGGAGCATGAAGACTTGATGAAGGGGTTTTTTGGGGGTTCTGTATTTTCTTTTTTTTTTTTCTTTTTTTTTTTTTTTTTTTTTTTTTTCTATTTTGGTGTGCAAAGGTTTCCTAAAATGAAAACAATACTTCTTCATTGGATGCATGTGTGCACACATAGGTAGTATTCGTCTTTTTGGTTTTGTTTTTGGAAAAAACCCAGACAATTGTGTAACAGGAAATTGAAAACTTCTTTGGATTTACATCAAAAACACAAACTTAGAGAATGCTTTGCCACAATTCTCTCACTCTTGCAACAAAACCAAACAAATAAACAAAACCCAAGTGAAGATTCATGGACCAGTTATAATGGTGACGCATCACTTTTGAGCAATTTTTGTTTACCTGGTGGCATCCTCCCATATTTTTTGCAGCGTGTTAATGCAGAGTCTGAGTGCAGGAGTGTCTTGATTATCTTCTTCGACGGTTTTTTGCATGTCGGAATTCGCTTAGTGGAAATTTTCTCATGATAAGACATGTAGGATTGGTTTTGTAAAATTACAAGCATGACTTTGTTTTCCTGTTCTTTCAAAAGGCTCTTCCCTCCAGCCCCCACTCCTCCATCTTCTTAGTTCTTCCAAAGTAAGAAACAAAGATAACTTCTGAGAGAAAGGAGGGAAAATCAGGTACCCCAGCCTGCATGTCTCAGCATGGACCTGTGCTGATTCTGTGTCTGGCTTTGAGCTTTTATGTCTGTTCGTATGTTTTGATGATGTATTGTGATTGTTTATAACCCAGCATCGGAAAGATAATTTTTTCAAGGCTTTAAGGTTGGCAAATTGAAAATATACTTGAAATGGGGAAATGATTCAAATTTCTGCTGCTTTATAAATCGGACTTGTTTGTAATGAAGCAGCAATATTAAAGTGACATTAGTGTTTGTGAAAAATAGGAACACCAGGCTAAACCCGAAAAATGGGTGAAACATTCATTTCTCTATTTAACATCATCTCCTTTCCAATAAATGCAGCCCAGAAAGTAAATGACTTTAGAAAGGAAAAAATAATTTATGTTCCAATACAGTGGCCTCAGCGTTGTCATCTGGTGCCACTGAGTCTCCTAGGACAGCCTGGCCTCTGGTTGACATTCCTGAAGGACGTGTCTGTCCCACAGGTGCTGTGCCACCTCTGTCAACTCTGCCCGGGGCTGGGTGCCCCTGTGCAGACGCTGGCATTGCACCCTTGCTGCCCAGGACCCATCAGTGACTGGCTCCTGCTGGAAGGTGTCCTAGGAGCTGCTGAAGGCTGGTTCTGGAGCAGGTAGCTGAATATTGCAGACCTTCCATACAGTGATCATTTCTGAGTGCCACCCCTAACTCCACTGTCCTTGTTTGGTATGGGTGGAAGGCTGCTGTGGTCAGTGTCAGTGTGAGGGGTGATAGCGCTTGTGGCTCTGAGATGGTTTCCTCTCACATACCTGGCACCTCCTGAAGCAGTGGATTCTTTTTGTGCCTAGACACAAAGTCGTGGGTACTCCATGTATGAAGAGTGATGGAGCACACTGGAAGGCTGCATTCTTTGAAGCTCTTTTCAGGGTATATGTCTTCCATCAGAGGCCCTTCCATATCACTTTTCTTCCCTGTGTCTCTCTTCCTTCTGTGCCCTACCTCTCTGTCCTGTCCCTGCCATTAGAGACGTCATGTTGTGCCTTCCCCTGCCCCAGCAGTGCACGTATCTCCATCTCCCATGGAATCAGGTCTGCCTGCAGTCTCTTGCTTCCTCTTTTCCATGCTTCTCTATTTCCACAGGATTTGCCACTGTCTGTGCTTCATTCACTTATACTCTGCAGTAAGTTTTTAAGGTCATCCCTCTATCCCCTTATTTCTTATTTTCCAGGCTCTTTTCCATCTTCAGGATATTCCTGCTCTTTCCACATCCATCCAATCATCCTTGCAAACATCCCTTCTTCCCTCATGCCTCCTTCCCACCCTGCATTTTTCCTTTCTTTACCTTCCTGGACAGAGTTATGCCTAGAATATCCCAGGACTTTTTGACTGGTTGGAGGTGATGTTATTACAGTACAGGAAAACACTACCAAGCACCAGGCAGTTCTGGGTGCACTTTGACCCCTCACAATATTGCAGAGAGGCTTCTTCCTCGTGCTTTTGGTCGGTTGTTGCCATATGGAAATGGCAGATGGTGTTGATCAGGAAGTTAATCTAGAAGCGTATCCGTTTCATGCCGTACGCGAAGGATTTGTTCATTAAACTTAGAACTCTAATTTAAAGCCAATTAACGGAGTGATTTGAAGAGACTTGTTGTTTTTGAAGTTCAAAAGAGATGCTAAGTCTCTGATTTCAGCCTTTGTACATTCCAGAACCTGTATAACTATTGCAGTGTTGCCAACTCTACTGGAGGTTTTTTTGTCTCTTTTCTTCCCCCTCCCTTTTTCTTTTCTCTCCCTTTTCATGTTTTTGAATAATACAGCTTTTGCCATGGACTGGAACTGTTTGGTGAAGCTTCGTGTACACCCAGATTTCTCAGCAATGTTAGCCTTACCTTTGGGAATAGGTGGGCAGAACTCATGGGTCTTCTATCCTGTTTGCTGCTAGCACAACTCCCTCCTCCCTCCCTTTGGCAGCCTGATATCACTCCTCTCTGAGCAGGAGTCAAGGTAGGGGATAGAAAAATAGAATAAGCCCTGAGCAGCTCTGTGCCCTCCTAACACTGCTACTGTCAGCATGGGTTTGTCTTTGCTTCCTTTCTTCCCAGAAGCTGATAGGGACCCACTGCAGAAGGTTTCTCAGCTGCAAGGAGCAAGAGCGGCCTCCAGACAGAGAGCTACTGCTGCAGGGTACAGCTCTAATTTCCATGTGTAATCGACCCTGTAGGATTGGCCCAAGCAGACCATTCCTAAGAAATGTCAAGATGGGAAACCTTGTGTCAGGAGGACCTCAAAAGTGATTAGTTCTGAATTAATATTTATGCTGCTTTTACCTGAGATTGATATTCTGTAAACACTTGTAGGTCCTTCAGCAGCAGACAGCATGTTTGGATAGTCCCAAGATTTAGTGATGGCATTTAGACAGAAAAAACTTTCTTTAGTAATTCGAAGCTGTTGCTGATATAAAAGAAAATAGAGGGGTCAAGTTTTGCTGTGGTACAGAGCTATGACTTCACCGGGTTAACTGCTGCTACTTCCCTGTAATTGAGAACATAATTTGGCTCAAACCCTGGGAGACAGAAAAGGATCACAGCAGCCACTGTATTAAGCCAATGTTCAGAGCAGTTGGCTCACACTGAATTTCATAAGTAGATCATGTATTCAGAAGGCTTTAGCTGTATGACACAGTCCACTGCAAAAGAAGAGATGGTGGAAGTATCTCCTTGTTTATCTTAACTAAAGCAGCATTCCAGGAAAAGCTATCAAACCTGGGATTGTGCCTCCATGGGGGTGATGTGGCAGAATTGATTAAGTGTCTCCCTGTGGGTGCATGAGCACAAACCTGGCGAGAGCTGTGCAAAGGCTGCCCTTGGTTATCCCAGCTCCCATCAGTGTTTCCAGGAGCAGCGTTGGAGGTAATGCCACCTCACTAGCACTGCTGGGGCTGTGCATGGGGGGAGGTCAGGTGGAGATGAACTCCAGATAGAGAATGCACACTGGTCTGAGAAAGCACAGAATATTCCCAAAAGCGAGATGGCTTCTGGAAGCATGCTCTGGAAATCCTTTTCTGCCCCTACCGTGAGGCTGCCAGGCTTGAAGGTGGCATTCAGGATTGGGCCTGTGTCACACTGTCTCTGGCAGTGCCTGCCCTCAGCCAGAGAGTATCACTCCCATGGTGCTGCTTAGTGTTTGAGCAGAAATAGCCAAAACTGGTCATTCATTTTTCACAGAGAAAAGAAAAAAATGTTTTCTGCCCTGTCTAGGGGAGGAGAAGGGGGTTTCCTGATGAAAGAACAATCCCAAAGAAGGAAATGTCTTTTCAAAAAAAGGGTGTGCAGAGGGTATGGCTGATAAATATCTGTTCATTCCTAAGTTTGTTAGCAGTCCTGCTCAGGCTGATACCCTCCAAAAGAGACAGGCATTTTCAGACAGCACTTTTGACCATTCCTCAAGCACTTAGTGGGAGGGATTGTTTTATTAGGAAAGTTTACGGCTTCTTGTTTTCTCTCAAAGGCAAATGTGACTTTGTTGTTTTTAATTCTGTTGGGATCTCTCCCTTTTGATATACAACACAGCTGTTAAAATAGCTGGGATTGTCTAGGGCAAATCATATAGCGCTCTCCTTGTTCAGATCTCAGATGGCTGCCTTTTTAGTGTCACTGCAGAATTACATTACAGGGCATATGAATAGTGCTGGTATTAGTGTCAAAATCAATTACCCAACCCTCCTCCTGCAGAGAAAGCTACAAACCTTAGGAAAAATCTGAGTAATCCATTCTGGTTTTCTAATTCTGAGTAATGACAGAGGGCAGAGAGTTGTGCTTGAATAAGTGCATAGGGTCTTTCTCCATATAGTCACTCCTAAATGCATGCTCTTTACAGGAAAAAGCAGACTCCCTGTGAAACCCTTTTTCATGCCAAATGGCTCGCTGCTAAGATTAATCTGTCATTGAATTTATAAATTCTGTGTGGCACAGAGCAGCGGAAAAAGTTTAGCATCGAACAGAAAGCGAAGTATGTATTGCTTAAAAAATGAATGTTGTGCTCCTGGATAGTGTGGATTGACTGCCTCCACCAATATATCTTCTTATACTGGTAATAAAAACACTTCCATAGCCTTGTGCCTCAAAGGATCTCAAAGCACTTTGCAAATAGGGCAAAGTACTATTTCCTATTTTATGGCTGTGGAAGCCGGCTGCAAGAGAGAAGTTAAGCTTTTTGCCCAGGGACACTGAGGAGGCTGTAGCAGATCCATGATGGGGACCTAAATCTCCAGAGTTCCAGTGCTGTGTCCTGGTCACACACTGCACCGCTGGGAAGTCTACAGCTCACCAGCTCTTGGCCGCTGTCTGTGAAACCTCAGAATGTGGGATATGAAATCAGTGTCGGTGCTCCTTTGCTCACTGGTCTCTGTCCCGATCCATGGACAGAGGTGCTGAGCAGAGCAGGGTCTGGCAGGAAGGGTGCTTGTGTCTTTCTGGGCTGGGATGATCAGCTCTGGCTGTGGGGTGCTGTGAAAGGAAAATGACTTTTGGTTGCTGCTGACTTGGGGAAAAGCTCGGAACCTCTCAGTCAGCCTGCTCTGCCCCAGGCACCTTTACGAAGCAAAAATAATTATAGACTTATTACCCTAAATCCTGTGAGATTAGAGTAGTCAAATTATTTATTTATTTCTTTCTAATCTTGTATTTGAGGATTTACCTGTTTAATACAACCACTTATTACAAACACTTGAGTATTTTTTTTAATTCATAATTCATCTGAAAAGAGACCACTACAGCTGCAAAGACCAGGTTTTCAAATACGGGCATGATCTCCTGTCACATTCCAGCTGGATAAATGACACATCTGAAAAACTGGGTCCCTACTGAGGTGTCTGTGGCAGGGATTTAGAGATTTTGCTTCAGGCATCTCTCTGAAAAAAAGCATGGCTCTAACCTGCGTGTTTCACAGAACAAGTCCTGTTACGAGTTCCTTCCTTCCCCTCGCTGACTGCTGAGCTCTGCAGTGCCCGAGGATGCTCCCTCACCCCCGGGGCTGCCCCCAGGGTCAGGGTACCCGGAGAAGGGGGGTCGGGGTGCGAGGGCCAGCTCTGGTTTCAAACAAAAGTGCAAAGCCTTGAAAGGAGGGACTAAGAAGAAACAGGTGGGGGGTTAGTAATAGAGCCTCTGAAGTTTATTTGCTTAACGAACAGAAGCCCAGGCTGTCAGACCTAGGTCAAATACTCCTGCAGTTCGGGTGTATTTATTTCATACGTGGTCTGTAACCCAACCTGATTCCTGGATTAAACCACTGTAAAATCCTGGCCCCCAAGAACCCATCCCATGTTTGCCATCAAGCCTAGCACATGCCGGGGCAGGACCTTGAGGGGCCACCTCGGCATTCACTGGAGCCTTGTGTCATCAGTAAAGCCTGTAATTGTGGGTCCTGTCATTTCCAATGCAAGCTTCACAGTTTACAGCTGCAGACGGTGACCGCAGATCCATCACTCCGTTGTCCCATTAATGCGAGCCATGCCTGAAGGCTCCTGGGATAAGCTGCTCGGGTTGCAGCCCACAGCTGCTTGGTGGGGCACCATTCCCCCAGAGCCCAGGCAGTGGTCACAGTCCTCCACATCCTCCATGCACCTGAAATCTTTGTGCTTTAAAGTTTTTAGGAGAGTTAACCCTTTAGTCCAAGATGTTCAGGAGTCAGTCAGTCCTCCAGAGCAAAAGGAGGGAAGTTTTGAGTTGGCACGATGGTGATAAAAATACCTGCACACACAAAAGGGTTTTCTGGTTTGCCAGATATTTTTTGCCTGATCCCATTGATTCCAGTAAGGTAAGCAGCCAGTGTGCTACAGAGTGTGTCAGGAGCTGAAAAATTTGCATTTGAAAATTTGCATGTGAAAAATTGCAGATCTGCATTAAAATTAGAAAGGAAAGAGGAATTAGCAGTGGGTTTTCCCAAGACCAGCCTGAGGCTGGTAGTGCCAGGTGACTGTGCTCGTTATATGGAAGCAGGAGTCAGGTGGAGACATGTGAAATAAAACAAGTTAAAATGAGGGGAAGAAAAGTATTTGCATTCAAAAACAAAGTATGCCTCTTCATTCAATATAAACCCTCTTTTTACACTGAATTTGGGATACCCATATGTTTGCTTCTGAGATACCCTTTAGGTCTGAATCATGCAGAACAAATGGTCAAGCTGACAAAAAGTTCAGGAGCTGCTATGTTCCATCAACCTAAGTTTAAAAACCCAGGTTATTTGTACTTTGGTATTTTCTTGTTTTGTGGATATTTCACAACATTTACTTCCCCATTACTAATGGGGGTAAAGCTGTAGCTGATTTTCAGATGCAATTGCTCAGTATAGAAGAACTTTCCTGGGACAGAGAGGGATCAGTGTTTGTTAGGCCTCACCAGTGAGACCTTGATGGGTGGTGGCAGACCTGCTGTGGCTTATCTGTAAGCATTGCTGAAAAGTTCTGATAATGACATTGGTTCCAAACCAGTTTATTGGAAATTTTTAGCTGAGTTTTCTCTTAGGGTGGTCTAGGTCATGTACAGGATGGACGAATCACTCTTATGTGTGCTAAATACTTGCGTCTCACCTATCCTGTAATCCTGGAAAGCCCTTTGGACCTGTAAACTTTGCTGTGTAGCCCAAGTTTAGCTGGGGGAAGTTTGTTTTTTGATCCTGATCTTTGTAGGTGTATGAGAACACTCATCCCTTTACATGGTTGTGCTCTTTGTGCCTGTGGCTGCTGTAGCGGCTGCACCACTGGAGTTAGAGACAGGAATTCTTTGCTGTTCACCATTTGCTTTTGAACTCTGCCAAGCCATCAGCCTCCTCCTCATCGAGCTGATTTTGCTTGTTTTGTGAGTGGTGACCAGAATCTGGTTTTGTTTTATGTCCTGTAGGGTTCCTGAGCTGGAAGATGCCCGTCTAAGATGGAAACTTCTGCTTCAACAGCTGCTGGGAAAAAAGAAGGGAAAGGTGCTGTTCTGGAGGGGAATGGCTTTACAGAGACGGGGAAGAAATCCACTCCTTTAGCAGCAGCCGGAGCAGCAGTGGCACAAGGAGGTACTTTATGTTTTCCACAATTTGAAAGCAGCAGGGGTGTTTTTCATTAGACTGTAAGAATTTAATAAGTATGGTGGCATCTGTCTTCCTGTGAACATGCTGAGTTTATTGGGGTTCTTGCCTGTCGGAGGAACTGGAAGCTGTGTCACTGCGTGGCATCTAAATGTCACTGTAGTGTGATGGGTCACCACCACGCCCAGAGAAGTGGGCTGGGGTGAGGAGGGGATGGGTGGTGAGGGGTGGCTGTTGGGAGGTTGGGGAATCCCATCAATGCTTGCCAGCAGCTGACTGGTACTGCATAGTGTGTGCAGCGCTGTGCCCTCCGCTCCTCCATGGTGGAGTTGAAGAATGGCTGGTGAGGCTGGCTGGGGATGGGGAGCACCTCGTTATCCTGGTCAGGAAGGGGTGTCGTGCTGGCTGTGAGCCTGCTAATGAGCTGAACAGACTGCACAGTCTGCAGTCATCGCTGGTGGGATTTCACGGTTAGGGAGGAATTTGGGAATGTCCAGACCCAGTGCAAGAATGTTCACAAAGAAACCCCTCCATTTGTGCAGTTCCTGTTCAAGTCAGTTAAGCAAGATTTTGGTCTTGCTGCCATTGAAGTCAGCTGGGAAGCTCTTAGGGACACCTATGGGCAAGGAGCCATCTCGGGTGGCTGTAAGTCTGGTCTGCAGGTGAATGTGCAGGGATGTTGCTCCTGCCTCCTCCTGCTCGCTGTGGCAGGCAAAACACACTGCCATCTCTGGCACACGTGTGCTGGTGGATCTCCACAGTGGTGCCAGGGCCCACCATGGTGGCACAGCTGTGGGCAAGGCTGTGCCCACTGGGGAGCCACCACAGCTGCTCGTGCTGGGGACTGGGTGTCCTCTCTGGACAGGGTATAAGGAGGTGAACTTAGAAGGGGCTGCGTCAGTTCGGATGTGACAAGAGACATACCAGCTGTGTAAACTTTGCAGGCAGCTTTTTCCCCCCCTTTTTAAAATACACATTATTGCTACCCAGTCTATCTCAAAATGAGCCTGTCCCCTCCCATTCCTTCACTGCAGGGTAGCTTTTCATCACCCCAGGAGAAACAGAATAACTCTTCTGTGAGCTCCTCTTTTTCTTACCTAGCTTGGCTGGAGAGTTTGAGTTTTCTGTTGCCTGAGTTTTGAAGATAGTTTCCAACCAAAATAGCTTAAATCTGCTTTAGCTCTCCTTTTTTCATAAACTTTGCTTCTCAGATTTCTTTTTCACATTGACCTGTGAAGATTCAGATGCACAGAATAAAGTAGGAGTGGCTAGATTATAATCTGTCAGATTAGTTCATGTGTTTGATAAACTTTTTCTTAAAAGCAACCAGAATATCTTTTACAGAGTTGTTTGGAGGGAAACACAGTTCTGTGCTCCTGGATGGGTCTGAGGCACTTTCCTTGTGAGCACTGCACAAAGTAGCAGAAAGGAAGGCTTGCCAGGAAGCAGAAATAGAGGAGACAGCAACGTGCAGAAGTTTTGCATCCCCCAGCAGATCACTGAGGAACCATAGGTTATAGGAACTACTGAGGCAGCCCCCTTGAGGTATCATCTCCGTGACTGGCAGACTTGAAGGGTTGATTGGCCCCAACATAGTCCAAGCTTGTGCTAAAATTCACAACCCAAAGACATGCTGTTATGAATAAACACCTTCTCCCCACTTGGCGCTTGCCTTGGGAGTGCCTCCACCGAGGAAGTAGTCACAACATTTCCAGAGATCCAAATGAGGATGCCCCGAGGTGGAGTGTCCATCAGCCCATTTGGCATCCCTGGAGACCTAATTGATTTTTAAGCGTCCAGTATAATGTGTTCTGTTAGCAGTGTGCTCTCACCTTTGGAAAAAAATGATTTATGGGCTCAATATTTCTCCTTTTATTAGGAGGAAATGGAGAAGTAAGTTGAGGATTGTTTGAAGATGTCAGGAGAATTGTGATGAAAGCGTTGTGTAATGAGATGTAAAGAGTGAAATCTATGTCATGCTGTGAAGAAAAGTGCTCATAAATGACCCAAAATGGGCAGCAGTGGAGCAGCGTGTGGTCAGACACTGGCCCTGGCACTCTGCAGGTGATGCACGTGCTCTTGTGGTTTGAAGGGCTTTCCTTTGAACTCTGGCTAGACATAATACAGGCTCCTGGAAGGGAGCAGCATGCTTGTGTGTGTGCTTGGAAGCAGAAGAATTAATACAGAGTTGTCTCCGAACATGAGTTAACTGCAAGGTGTGATTTAGCAGGTGATCACAAAAAGGCTGGGTTGAGATGGGACTGTACTTACATTTTATTCATGCTAATAGAACATGTTTGATTCCCTAAACTAGAGTAATTACTCACAACAGGCGAGAAATACAAGTATTTATGCTCATATTTTTACAGAAGAAAGCAAACGGAGCTTGGAGATTAATTAGGAAGTTCAGCTTGAGGAGGGGATCAGCTTTAAAGGGTGGGCCTCTGAGCTCCCCACCCTGCTTTGGGGCCATATGAGCAAGTCTTTATTCTCATCCAAGACAAACTCTTGATTTCATTTATTGCAGAGGTTTTACTCTTTGTACTAGCATATGAGAAAGTGGCAGTGAGGCTCAGCCAGTGCTGCAAATCACCAGGCTGCTCTCCAGAGCCAAACAAATGTAATTTGCAACACATTTCTTCTCCTTTATTCTACTGAGTCACACAGAAGGAGTGCCATCATAGCATGTTTTGCATGTTTCTCAGATCATAAGGTTTTCTTCTGCTCTTGTAGAAATTAATAGATTCTTAAGTTTTTATTTATAATTAAAGTAATTGAAGGAATAAATGGAATATTAGTTAAATAATTGAAGAATAGCTATTTAATTATATTATTATTTAGACTATGTTATTATAAGATAATATGTTCAGTCTGCATTTCTAGTTCCCTTGCTTTGGATATTTGTCCCAAGTGTTTCCAGCCTCTAACAAATTAAGTTAAGGCTGTAAGAAAAGAGATCGATATTGTTGATGCTGGCAGTGGAGAAGAGTCCTTTTGTACTAAGAATTTGCATCCCATATTTTTAGTCTTCTGAAGCTGCCATTTTAGACATCTTCTGAGACAGTTTTTTATAGTAACTCATTGATCAGATGTTCAGAAATTGGCCTCGCAGATACGGCATCAGGGAAGTCTCTCCTAATTTTCTATTTTTCCATAAATCATGTTGGCCAAGGAGTCAAAGCTTCTCTTTTCTCTTTCAGTGGCGGTACATGTGCATGTGTGACTGAGATGGAGGCTGTTCATAATGACAGTATATAGCAGCTATAGACAAGTCAGATCTGCAGAAGAGGCTCTCGGTTTTGTTGTCTCCACTTCTGGAAGGGCAACTTTTAACACTTGGGAGTTCAGAAAACCCTTTTGCTGAGTACAAAAGTCCGTATTGCTGCGTAGGGTAGGAGGGTTTGGGGCACAGCAGCACATGAGTGAGGCTGGGTTGTGTCCTCCAGGCTGGCACTGACACGTCGTCCGTACCTACAGCCATGAGGAAGCCCAGGCACATGGCTGTAGGGGAAATTTAAATGAACCACTCTTTCAAAGGCAGAGATATTTGGGAAGATGGGTTTCTCATCTAGTAATAAAAATTAAATACAAATTCTCCTAAATGCTAACTGCTTGACTTTAACAAGGCCCAGAATGCACCTTTCCCTCTCCACCCCACCCTCTGCATGACACAGACTCCAAGTTCCCAAATTGATGGTGTTTATGTTTCAAACATTTTTCTGATGTCTGGCTCTGTCAAGACTAATTTTAGCATTTCTAAAGCTGGGTAAAAATACAGCCTCATTACTTTGATGTCAGAGCATAGTTTACTATTAGTATATTCTGGGGTTTATCATTTTAGTCATGTTTAACACAGCTACAGCAGGCATGCACTATTAAATCTGGCTTATTTTACATTCCTGTCCGAAATTATTTATTTGGAACAATTTCCTCTCTATCAAAAGACACGGCTAATGCTGAGTTTTAATGTGTTATTTACACACAAAATAACCTATTTACAACTCAGTATCTGCCGCAGGGAGAATGAATGGGGCAGTGCTCCCTTCATCCTGTTGTATCTGAGTTTAACAATCTGGATTGCTAATAGAACCATTTATCACGGGGTGGTAATTTATTTTATGTTAGCTGCACAGGTCTCCCTGCCTCTGATCTATGGAAATACTTTGTATATAATGAAGTTCAACAAGTCATTTGGTGTAAACATGGGGAAGCCAAGCTGCAGAACTAGTAAGACTCTTGGCTGTGCTTTTTTTTTTTTTTTCCAGGAGGTAACGACTTTCCTCTGATATTAAGGCTTCAGTTGATGAAATACAGCTCTTTGCCCTGTGTGTGCTGTAAAGGCAGGGTATGGGGCTTTTCTGCAGTGGATCAGAGATTGGGATGGATTCTGGTCACTTGATTTATGGGCTGGCAGGAATGCTTAGTTCTGCAGAGCTAGCACACTCAGGCCTTTCATAGGCAGAGGAGAAGGGCAGGGAGCACCTCCCATCGCTCTCCAGAGGTCTTCCGTAAGCAAGCCCCAAGTGGCATTGGCAAGGAGTCCTTATGCAGTTCAGCTTGTCTTAGTGCTAGATTATGGGAAGACCATGTAAATGAGGAGGAGGAAATGCCAGCATCCCGGCAGACCTCAGCGCACTGAAAAAATATATAGTTTGTGTGGCCCGAGACTCAGGCAAATTAGAATGAGAACAGCCCCAATGAAGTCATCTCCTCTGTCCACCCTGGAGGGGCAGGGATCTTCTTAAAGAATGTTTTTCATTCAGTTCACATTTTCCAGGAAAAGGAGCATAATCAGTACAAGCACATTCTTAGCTTTCCTGCTCTGCTCTGCTTTGCTGTGTACAGCTTAAAACACTGAGAGATGTGTTTAACAGAAACCCTGGGATTGGCTCCAGGGGGGAAGGGGGCAAGTGGTTAAAACTGAATGATGGGAAAATCCCGTAATTCAGACTGAGAAATGCTCCTGACAGCCACAGTCTCTTCTGGTGCATCTACTCCGTAGAGTTCAGTGGCCCCCACCTTGGGCAGGGCTTCAGCGCAATGCTGCCACAAGAGTAACAGCAATCAAGAACTGTATTTCTTCTCTGACTGTTTCTATCAGCCTTTCATAAAACGAATTCTGTTGGATCTTAAAGAAAGTGTGTTTCTGTGCTACTGTAGCCCTCCTGAGTGGACAGATTGCCTACAGTCACTTTTGTGTATCCACCCATGTCCCTTTGGGCAGCTGGAGGTCTCAGATGCTCAGGCTGGTGCAGTGCTGAGACTGTTCTTCAGTCACGGGGTATCAAGGACAGTGATGAGTTTGCCAGCTTTGAATCATACTGCTCACCTGACACCTGCTCTTTGAGATGGTTTAGAAGAATTCACGTAGAGATGGATGAAGTTAAAGCCATGCTGCACAATTTTTATGTTCCATGAGCAGTATCTGTTGTGCGGACCTGGCAGAGAGTACTCTGGGAGCAGCAGGTTTAGTTCTTCAGCTATACGTGGCAGAATTTTGATAAGATTGCCACAAACTGTACCACAAAAGCATATCTTTTCTTCTGCCTGCCCTTTCTCCTCTCTCCATGGCTAGCAGAGCTGTCTCCCTAGTCTCTTCTTTAAAAGTCATCAATACATCCTTGCCATTGCTTAAATGAGTGACTGCAGTCTGACTTTTTGGGTTCTTTTTCCTCGTGGGGGAAACTCCTTGCCCAAGCCTCTCTGCTGGCTTTCTCTGTGTGGTAACCA
Organism: Acanthornis magna; assembly: GCA_036785705.1. Classification (NCBI taxonomy): domain Eukaryota; kingdom Metazoa; phylum Chordata; class Aves; order Passeriformes; family Acanthizidae; genus Acanthornis; species Acanthornis magna. The sequence continues at coordinate 22,395,365 of JAWUZG010000012.1, forward strand.
ACCCTGTGGGCAAAGGTGTGACCTCAGAGTGGATAGCCATTAATGTTTACAGACTTTTTGGTTCACGTGTAGCCCTTAGATGACGCAACAGCTTTATGGTTGGACTCGTTGATCTTAAGGGTCTTTTCCAACCTATACAATTCTATGATTTGTAACTTCAGCCAGCATTCCCTGATTGTATACAGCTCCTCCATACTGTTATAGCAAGAGTTCCTATCATTTCAGCCCATTACAAAGGCAAAGGTACTTTTGAAGACAGAGTAATTTTATCTCATCCCTAACCACGGTGCAGGCTTGCACACCAAGGTGAAAATCTTGTATGAATTTAAAATAGGAAAAGTTATTCTTCACAGGCTGGTTCTGGCACTGGTGACCCAACCATAAAGTACCACCTGGAAGATCTTTGTATTTTTTGTATTATATTATTGTTAATAATAGTTATAATCACTTCTGCTTTTCTATTACTTTGTAAGCTCCAAAAGTTTGTTCTGGCAAGTCTGATTTGTCTTCTTTTCTGTGGACCGAGTTTGGCCTTCATTAAAGTGCCCCTCAGGGGGTACCTAAATATAATCTTTTTTATTGATGCTAGACTTACCTATTGTGGATTGGTCATTTGTAGTCAAGTAAGAAAATCCAGTGGTGATAATAGATTATCTCCTGGATTGTCTCCTCTGCCAGCATGTCTCCATAGTTTGAATTTTTAGTATCTTTGGCAGCTTTTTGCCTGAGCATCCGTGAATTTGCACAGGTTTTATAAATCAATTCTCTCAACACCATCCATTAACCATGGCATTTGAGTCTTCCATAATCATGGGATGGGACAACCAAGGATGGGAGTTATTTTGTCTAAAGTTGTCTAAAGTTGGCTGCCTAAGTGTTAGGTGTCTAGTTTGGGATGCTTTTGCACTAGGGTGGAGGGAATCACATTGTGCAGTTGCCTGCTTTATTCCCATGAGGGCTCCATGCCTGATTTAATGTTAGGTGGAAAAACCCCAGTCTTCCCAACTTTGCCAAAATTGCGGAGTGGGGTTAAAGCAAGGAGCTGAGGTGGGACTAGATTCATGCTTTAAAGCCTTCCATTCTTGTTCATCAGCCTGATGAGCAGTCTGGGAGCCCTGACTGGCAGCTCTGAACTGAAATCTCACCCCATGGCTTCTCAAGTCAGAAACAAACTCAACAGCCAGTCATCAACACAGCCAGGGGAGCTGCTTCCCAGAGCTGCTCCTGTTTCACACCAGCATTGGGAAAACTAGTGTTTTAACAGCCCATTCAGGGAGATGGGGAATTTAAAATCCCCACTAAAAAGACCAGGGAAAAAACCATAGTAAATTCTCCAGGCTACAAAGAGCTCCTAAAAATAACCCAAGTGGGGAAGACTATTAATGCAAAAGTAAATAATTATGTTAAGGGAAGCAACTAGAGAGGCCAGTTGTGTAAATCACTTCAAGGGGAACAAGCCTTAGATAAAATCCATCCTTTTATCACACAGATTAAGTCTTCCTTTGGACACTAAATAATTGATAGGGTTTGGCAGAGCGTTCCAGGGCTGCCTGCATGGAGCAGTGGGACTGCTCCCGAGGTCAAGATGAGTGGCAAAGAAAAATGTTCCTAGAAATGCTGTGCATCCAATACCAGCACCAAGAAACGGGGCTTGTGTTCTCAGCACCTCCTAAAGAATTTCTGCATGGCCTTGAGAAGACATCCGTAGACCTTGGACTGAAAAGAGGACTTGGCATTGTTCCTCACCTTGTTAAACTGCCCCCCATGAAATCAGGTGGTCTGTTTTCATGGTTTCATGTGGTGATGAGTGAGGTGCAGAGGTCTGAAAGGACACAGCAAGTTCCACTGCGCTATTCTTTTTATTTTTTATAACTAGAGAAGATGAATTGTGCTATCTGGTGACTTCTGGGAGCCCAAGGCTTGTGGGGGGAATCCTTGCTTTGTGCAGCCCCAGCACTGCCTCAGCACTTCAGCCTCTGTCTGCACGTGAACATCCTGGCAAGGCAGGCAGATGTCATTGCTCCCATTCTGCAGGCAGGGAGGACAGAGGATTTTTCCCAAGACCAGGGTGGCTGAAATGGGTTGAGCTGTTTCAGAGGGATGTCAAAAGTGATTACCTCTGGGACTTTGGAAGTTCATATGTGGTATGCATGGGACAACGATGATAATACTGAGGTCTTAGCCCAGGTTCCTTGGTTCACCATATCCACCAGCAAGCCCTTCCTCTCTCAATGATATGCCATGTAATCATGGTCAGATGACTCAAATTCTCATGCCCATCTGCCATACGGAGGCGTTGTTTCTTTCCCTTCAGGAGAGCTGAACACAAGTTGTCTATGCATCATCCAGAGCCTCTGAGAACATCACGATGCAGCAGTCAGCTTCATTCCTTTTGGTTGCATAAGGGTATGAAAATGCTCAGTGGCACAAATAGGATATTACTGAATTTAAACTAATTCAGCAGTGCCTTTGTCCAGTACCTAGCTCAGTGGGCTCATAATTAGGGGTTACAGTTTTTTCCAGAACCAAGTGAGACAAAAATTTCAGAAACCTTAATTTGTGAAATAAATCAATATCCCAAGAATTCTGTTCGGGGACTGTGCTTGACAGGATGAGTTCTCTGATCTTAATGGTAATGACAGAGAATAAAACGTCAGCCAAGATTGTAAATTTAGCTCTTGAAGGAATGAAGGGGATATAGTATTTTCATGCAAACTTCTTCAGGATTATGTTAAACTTGTGACTTTACATATGTCACTAAATGACCTGTGCTGGGTGTTCTGTGACTCCCATAGCGGTGCTGGGTTGAAATCAGGCAAACCTTGCTGGAAAGAACTGAGCAAAACTTTAGGCATGTAGGCTGAGTCCAAAGTGAAAATAAATAAAAAAACATGAAGTGTGATCCCACATGAACACAAACAAAAATGTTTTCACACAAACGTGACTGAAATCAATTCTGCCTTTTCTGTAGTTTGTTAGAGAGCTCAGTGGGGGGTTTCTTCTCTTTTTTTTATATCTCTTTCCTTCTCCTGGAATCCCAGATCTTTTTAAGACCATCCTACTGAAAATGCTTTTAATTATAAGTAAGTTATAAGTAAGAACATGAGTTTTGTAAGCAAAATATTTATATTTAGTCCCATCAATATCTGATTTGTAAAATACAGTGACATTTGCAGGGATTGAATGGTACCATTTTAGCCAGAAAGCTGTTCTATTCTGTTCTCTTCTCTTACAGTGATCAGCTCCTGACTCTGACAGATTTTCGGAAAAAATCACAGCTTGCAGCAGATGCATCCTTAAGTAAACAGTTAAAGTAGATGTTTTGATGGCTTCAGTTGTATTGATAGAAAAGATCACTGTCTGACATTCCTGAAAACCATCCAATAGGGGAGGTATCTTCCTCTAAGCCCCTGGCCCTGTGTGTGCTGCTTCAACAATAGTTTAATTGTTGAAAGAAAGCAGAGATTATATGTACCTAACGAGATGCTCTGAGCCTAGAGAGAATGGTAAGGGATCAGCACTGCTGACCCCGGGACCAGAGTGTTGGATAATATTTAGATTTTTCCCAGAAGAAGTTCCTGTTCTGTTTGTGAGGTGATAAAATTATCTTTCTCGCTTAGTTTTTCTACCTGAGGCACACCCTGGTTTGTGGCTGCTCTTTGTGAGGTCGACGAGCAGTGACGGGGGAAATTAAGCAGAATCCTCTTCTACATCCTGGCTAGTGTGAATATCTGTGTCCTGTGTTAATGTGTGCAAGTGCCTTCTTGTAAGTGAGGCTTGAGGTTAAGTTAAATCTGTTTGTGCCGGTTCGCAGGTACAGCTGGTGATGTTCATTCAGAGGCATTTACAGCCACTCTATAAAGTAAAACCAGAGAAACACAAAGGTGAGGACTTTAGGCATTGATTTGCACGTCCTGTTTTAACGAGAGGAATTATTATGTGTTGTGGGAAGCTGATCCGACTCCCAGAGGCTGCTTGTGTGAAGATACCCAATTTTTTGGTGGCTCCCTACAGTGAGGGCACAGAACTGAGCCTGGAGAAAATTAGTTTCAGTTCCTGATGAAGTCCCAAACTTCCTTCATGATTTTTGGAAAACTGCTTGACTTCCCTTCACTCCCTCATTTATATAATGAACTCAGGTTGTTCTTTGGGCCTCGAGGCCCATCCATCAGCATCTGGTTAGCATGTTTATGGCGTCGGTCACACGGAAACACTTAACGGGTCAGACTGTGGGGAGGTTGCCATTTCCCACTCCCCGCCGCCTGCAAGAAGGTGCTGCTGCCCCTGGGTGCTGCCTTACAGGGGTGTGACCTTGTTCATATATCTTAGGTGTCACCCTGCTGCTGTCCAAAGGGGACAATAAAACAGTTTTGCAGGGTAGGGGAAGATAAGGTTAAGTTTTTACAGTGAAGGCATTTTCAGTATTTATAGTGGAGAGACCATTTGGGGATATAAAGATTATTGTATTCCAAAGAGCCATGCTTGCTCTGAAGTGAGAAAGTTTTTTGAGTGATCTTACCTGGAACTCAGCTGGAGAACATCATGTAGTTAATAGCTATGTAAATATTCTGAATCAAAACACGAGAAAATTAATTTTCTCAGTATAAAATGGTTTCCTACATCCATAGTCTCTGGGTGAGCTCCAAGTACCTGGGTGGAGTTTTGGACACACCTGGATGAATTTACAGAAACCATGGAGAGCTTCAGGGTTTCACCCTGACCCAAGCAATAGACACCCAAGAGACATTTATATTCACCCAATCTAGCAATAGACAGTGGTAGAAAAGTCCTTTGTAATTAGACTGTTGGGTGCCAGGTGATGGAAGACTAAAATCACTCTCATAGGATGACAGTTTCAGAGACAAACTTAGTTTCAGCTTTCCTTCCCATTTGCCTGCTGTGCACATGCACTCTCTAATACTGTAATCAGCCGCAGAGGAGCTGGCCGTACTCGTTTGGTGCAGTTTTTTCCCTTTGAAAACTCCAGAGGAACTTTCCTGTGCTGTTACAAAGACGTCCTTAAAACATCTTTACTGCAGGGTCCTGTGTTTCAACTGCTGGAGCAGCGACTCTTAAAATAGATATGAGATGACTGAATGTGTGAAAAACATTTGCATCTCTTTTTCTGAGCTCTGTGTGTTCTGCATCACTTCTGCAAGCAAGTTAAAAGGGTTGAGAGTTTGGCAAATTTTTGTGCTGCTTTTAATTCCGCTCAGAACAATGTCTTTGCAGATGAAATAAGATCCAAGGCTATCTTTTGGTCACATAGAGTCACTGACATTTGAAACAGGCTGGATTTATATGTAGTTACTAAAAAATATATAGCAAAATTAAAGTCTCAGACACTGAGTTCATGTGCATTGCCCATTGTAAAGATAAGTAACGGCTGTTACAAGAACACTTAAATGGTTACCTTTGGGACATAAAAGGGATCTTTGAAGACAGTAAGTCTTAATACAGAAATGTTTACTCATAAAAAATACATTTGGAATGGGGGAGGGGAACACATTTCCTATTAATGTGGGGTGTGCCTTTTATGGCAGGTTGTAGCAGGTCTTTAACCTCTGTAGCACTTGAGTGAGGATAGAAATGAGCTTCTCTAAGTATCAGCCCAAAGGGCCTTTCCTAAGTGCCTGTATCTGCAATGGTTTTAGTTCATTCTTCCTTTCTGTGACCAAAATGAAAAACTATTCTTTTCCAAACTCAAAACCTTCTCCTAGTTAAGTCCTGAGGGCAGAATAGAAATGTTCTCCTGAATTTGCTTCACTTAACCTTGTGTTTTGTAAGATAAAGGGCTGATGGCCCAAACCAGTGGGGATTTGAAAGCAATGTCAGCTGAATAAGACACGAGAAGAGAAGAAGGCATTGGCCCTTGAAAGCCACGGTTATAGATACCACAAAGAAGGGATGATGTCTCTCTGGACACTTAAAAAGGGTACAGGTGTGCCCAGCATTCCCAGTCCAGACCAGAGTCTTCATGTCTCTGGGTGCACATGAAGTGGGTGGTGGCTCATGTCACCTGCGAGTTTTGTGGTAACATTTCTGCAGGTCATTTTGAAATTACTTTTCCAGGCAATTACTATGTTCCTGAGTGAGGCGGAAGAAAATGCCAGGAGTATTTGATAAGTGTGAACCCCGTAACTAGGAGGATATGATTTCTGCTTCAAAGTTTTGCAAAATTATTGCTTGATGAGGTAGGACACAAGGTGCCAGTGGTCTCAGAGTAGTAGAGAGAAGCTGAGAGTCCTTTATGGAAAACATGGTGGATTATGGTCAAAAGGCTTTACTCAGATAAAATGATTTACAGAGCAGCAGAAGTAGCCTGGAGCAGTTGTGTGGGAGGAGGGCTGAGTTGTGCAGAAGGATCCGAGGGCCTTTGACCAGCTGCTATACAGAGATGTGAGAAACAAGAATGTAACAGCAGGGCTTGAGCCAAAAGACACCATTTTGTGAGATCTTCAAGGGGAGAACTTGGTAGCAAAGGGAAAAGTTAGGAAATACTGCACACTCAGAGAAGCATAAGAACCCACTGGCTGGGTGCAGAAAAAGACAAAAGGTGGAGAAACTGGAAAAACGTACATGTTGTTGTGAAGATGAGGTTTCCAAGGTGAGACGACTGGATTTCTGATGAACCTTTGCTCTAAGCCCATGGCCCAGTGCAAAATTAGTTCTTCACATGCCAGTGACAGGGAAGAACGATTGGTGGGCTTTGTTATTCTTATTCCAAAACATCATGCTCGTCCAGGCGTAATCATTTAGGTGAGTAACAGAAATTAGGTTTTGAGTCACATACTGACCTGTCTTTGTAGTTAGTACAGCATGTTCTGGTCACGTAATGAGAGAGAAGACAGATTAAATGAAAGACAGGCAGGATTCTCATTCAGGAAATTGGTATGGTAATGACAGATATGGGGTCTTGGCATGTTTCAGATAGGCTTCATCTAGCCTCTTCAGGTAGCAGATACAAGCACGGCGCTCACTTATATTCACCCAGTCAAGCATGAGGAGGTAACAAGTTCTCCGGGGAGGCTGGTATTTAATATCTGCCAGATGCCTGCTGGAGAATACTAATACAGATCCCAGATTTAGTGTGCCCTGGGAATGCAGATGGTTGGTAGCAACATGCCTGGCCCGACAGCCACATCTCCCTTAGCTCCATGGCAGAACTGCCTGGATTTTCATCCCCTGCTATTTGGATTGTAAAAAGCGATGGTTTGGTCAAAGCAGCCTTTTACTGACTTCCCTGGGAGGAGGGTTTAGCAGGCAAGAGAGTGAATGTCACTGGAGTTTCTGTCAGGGTATCCGCTCGTGGTTAAGGGGACCAGCAGCATCGATTACCCTGGATGTCACTTGGACCATTCTCTTGGGCAGGACAGGCCAAGTGCTGTGAGGCTGTGAGGGCCACAGGGAGGATTTGTGCTCGAGGAGGAGCTTCAGCCAGCTCCTGCAGTGTGTGTATTCCCCTCTGAGACCACAGCAAGGGCACAGGGAGGGTGGCAGCCCTTTGGAGATCCTGGAGCTTATCCTCAGGCTACAGCAGGGAAGGAACTGCTGTGAGTTTCACCTTACCAAATAAAGGGAAAAAACCCCAAATCCCTGCAAGGCTACATATAAATCAGGGCAATAAAACTGCCTGTGGTCACGATCAAATTATATGGTCTAAATCTATATAAAAGGACTGGAGCAGGTTCAGTCCAGCACCAGTGTCCTTCTTGCTGTAAACAGTGAATGGGGGGTGAGGAGGAGGAGGGTGGGCAGGCACTGGGATCCCAACACCAACACACGGGGGAAACAATTTGCTGAGATGCTTGAACTACATGTTTTCAAAATCTGTTTGTGTCCATAAGGGTTTAAGAAAAGGATGTCGTCTGCTTACTCGGTAACTTGTGTGTGGCCTGCGAGTGGTTTCAGATGCCGGGCCAAAACCAAATAATCTATCCTTTTAGGAAATTTGAAAAGTATGTGTGCATCCCAAAAAAGAACAGAGATTTTCACTGATGTCCCACGCTCTTGCCGCAATGCCTTGTGTAATTGTGGCACTGGGTGCTGTCGAGGTGGGGAGAGAGAGGTTGCTGAGCAGTCTCTGCTAGAAACAGAGAGCAGGTATGATTTGGGCTTTCATGAGAAGCTGAGTTAATAGGTTGTTTTTAATGGGAAAAAGGGCTGCCAGGGTACATAGTATATCTTCAGAATTCAGCTGAATGCTGTAAAAATGTCCATATTAGGACATGGTCCTTACTCGAAGTGAAATAACAGAACTAGTGAACTTCCACAGTATGAAGAACTTGTAGATGAAGTTGAAATTTCTGATGGTGTAGGAGAATTTTAAATTGAAGGGTTTCACTTCTAAGTACCCTGGTCACGCTGATGAGTTCATAAATCTCTGTGGTGTTTGACTAATATCCCAAGGATCTGCACTGTCCTACTCAAAAGTGGTAGCAGCCTTCAGTATTAATTAAGGGCTGTATTAGGGAAGAGCAGGGGGAGCAAGAGGGGTCTTTCAAGTCTGGCAGCCACTGCTTTGGGAGGAAATGAGCAAAGACTGTACACGCACAGCTGAAAGCCAGCGGGACTCCCCACGTCTGCACAGCAGCTCTATGGGGCCACCAGAATGTGTGAAAGACTCCTTGGCTGGAGGGAGAAACTTAAAATCTTCTAGGGCAAGGGGGTAAAAAAAAGCCAGGAAGCTAAAAGCAGTAGCGGGTTTAGGCGCAATCCGTCGAAGACCACTGCAGGCACCAAGAAATTTAATAACCTGTTATATTTATGTAGCACATTTCATCCTCAAAGCATTTTGCGAACTTAATGATGTGCAAACTATGCGCACACGTATCCTTTCATCTGCCAACGACTGTAGCCTCCGTCGGTGTGAAGCCTGATGATGGCTGCCTTGCCATCACAGCGGTATAGAACAGCAAGGGGAAAATGCTTGAAGTGCAGGCAGATTTAGGGAGGCAAAACACAACCTTTGGGCAAGACAAAGGGATTGAGAACACTTGTGCTGGCAAAGTGCACGTATCTTCTGTGACTACAGTCAATCAGAACTTTTAGCGATCCCATCAGATAGAGCTTTCTTTCGGGAAAGCTGGAAAATTCACCTTAGCTGTCTGGAAATCTGGTGCGAGCTTTCTTTTGTGCCAGTTGGCAGTCTTCCACCTCAAAAAGTAGTTGCTGACTCTGACTCACATGAGCTGCTTTTCCACCTGAGATCCAATGGGATCGAATGACGGTGTTCTACAGATGGCGTTGCGATGTTGTCCATTTCTTAAATTTCCCCATTTAATGGCATTCTCATCTCAAAGGAAGGGTGTTTATTTTTGAAACGGGTCAGTAAGTGAGCATTAGAGATCCTGGGAGATGTACATGTTGATAGCATCCCAAGGTTCCCAGGAAAGGGAAAAAAAAAGCACCACACCAGCAGTTTTGCCCGTTATCATCCCAAGGAAGTTTTGTATTGTCAGGCATGATAGTTTTCAATGTCACCCACCCTGCAAGAGTTTTGGTGTGCCGTCTAATCTCCCAACTTAATGAGTTCTGCAGGGATGCACCATGATAACTAAAGATCATTTACCTGAATTGCTTTTTAATTTCTGGAATGGGAAGCTGCTTGTGCAGCAGGATAATTACATTATAATTTACAGCAATCCAAAATCAATAAATTTAGTCATGTTGGGATAGAGAAGGAGGATGAAAATCCCCCCACCATTAAATTATTTCACACTCAGTACTTGATGTTCCAAGAACTCAACAATAAACTTTGGGGGATGGGAGAGAGGGTTGGAGAATCTCTGGCTTCCTGAGGCTGGTCAGTAAATCAGATTTGTCCAGCGATTTCTACAGTGAAATAACACATGGTGTGTTTGCAGAAGAGGGCAAATACAGCTGATAATGCCCTCTTTCTGATTTATTTTAATTATGGAATATTGAAGGAGAGAAAATGCTTTGTGCCCTCTGGCCCCTTATTCCAGTGGGGAAAAACTGATGAGCCATTGCCAGCTGCAAGCTAAACCTGGGCATCTACCTGAGCTCTGCTCCCTGCCCGAATGTGACAGTGGAGTTGAATAATTATTGGGATGAGCCACTAAGGGAGCTGGTGGGGTTTCAAGCTCTTGATGTCTTCATCAAGATGAGATTGGAAGCTTTTCTCCAAGTTAGTATTTTTGCATATCCAAGCTATTTGGCTCGTTGCCTCCTCCTCGTGGGAGGAGCGAATGAAAGCCAGTGAAGTGTGCTGTAAGGAGAGTGGGCTGTGTGACATCCATGTATCCTGAGCTTCCCTGTCCAGGAAGGACCATCTGAGAGATGAGTTTTTCTTTTGGAGTGTTCAAAGCACAGCAGTGCTCCGGTCACTAGAAACACTGAGGGTGGAGAGATGACTTCCAACGAGAAGGTTGGTCTCAGTTGGTCTTTGCACCTCTTTGGTGCAAGCCAAGCCCTGGCAGCACCAGTGCTAACGTAGCTCCTCCCAGGGCCACCAACCCAGTGGTGTCCACAGTGTTCCATGCTTTCAAGGGTCCACCCAAGACTCAGGTTTGGTTCTGGCAGGTGGGAGGAATGGCAAATAGATGTAGGTAGCCCAAACACACCTCTTCCTGATTTAAGAGAAATATTATTTGAGCAGACAGTTCAAAAGAATTCAGTTGGGCACACGGCAGTTGGAGCTGTGGTTTTGGTTTGGTTTTCTTTCCTTCTATTTTCCTTAAAAGAAAGCTTCCTGGTTGTATTAAATCCCACCCATGTCTTCACTGAGGTATGGCCTGCTGAATTCATCTCACAGGAAGATGTATTAGGTGTTTCTCAACTTCCCCCACTCAGACTGACTCAATTTTATTTTTCCTTTGAAACCACAGAAAAGCTGTCGATGCTGAACCCAAAAAAGGATGTTGTATGAAAAGGAAATCACTTTGTCTCTTGTATTTGAGGAGGATTGTGATCTGGCATGACCTCATTATGGGTTAGGCGAGGATATTTCTGGAAATACTAATTAAATACTTTTTCCATCCCTTGTGCCCTTGCAGCAAGTGTAGACTTTATAACAAGAAAAAGAGGGGGAAAAAAGCTGTCTGCAAGGAATTTTTTCAAGCTATTTCTCCACTCAAATGAAATACAGTTACAGTCATGGCAGGAACATTAGAAGCTATGAAACAAAATTTTCTTAGTTGTGATGAACTAGAGGAAAATAATTATCTGAAAGAAGACAGTAAAGGTGGAACTCTTTAGGTGCTTTTGCCTGTGCCTGACTGAGGAGTCTGAATAATTCTTGTAATTTCAGCAAGATCCATCTGGACTGATAAAAACATCCTTCCTTTTGCAGTTTTTTTGCTTTAGTTGCCCCGTCCCATTCAGATTCAGTGAGCGCAAGCAGTTGTGCACAGCCCCACAAAGGATCCCGTTGGCAGCAGCTGGTGGTGAGCTGTGGCATGGGCTGCAAATCTGTTGCACTGGCACAGCCAGGGAGGAAATTCCATGGTATCCCATCCTAATGTATTTATTAATGGATGTTCTGTTATTTCTTATGGTGGTGTTCTCCTCCTGGGCTTACCCATTTTGGTCTCAGAGATCTGTTCTCAACTTGTGGCATTTCAATGAGTTTTAGCAGCTCCGAATCCTGCCCTGACTGTCTGAGCTGTTTCCTATTGAGGTCAGTGGGAGTCTTCCACTTAACTTCAATGGAAGTTGGACTTGGCCACTGACAGAATGTCTTCAAAAATTGCCTTCAGCAAATAAGCTTGTAAATGTTAGCACTCAAATAGCGACATGCAGGCCCAAATATGTCTGTATTGAAAACACATGCTATCAGATAAAATTGCGTTCCTGCAAAACCTTCCAACATGATGCAGAGGTCGTAGAGATTTTTAACATTTTTTTAAATCATATATTTAGCACTTTGGTTTGTTAGTCTGTTGTGTGGCACATAGGGTTGAGTCTCACGAGGCAAACACCAGACTTGTCTGAACGAGCAGGCGGTCGGTGGCTTTTGTTTCCAGTTATTGTTCTAAATCTAGAGATGTGGTTCTTCTTTTCCGTGTGAATGTGAGATTTTGTCCAAATTTCAATATTCCACTGGTATGTAACAATATCCAGTCCTGCATGTTGTTCAAAGTCTCATTGCCTCCATGGAAATGAAACAGGACTGCTATATTGCAGCCAAAGGAGGAAAATGGATGCTTTCTCAGGATAACTTCAGGAATTGCTTCTTGGCCTGCAAATGGACAACCTTACATTAAAACATCGCAAATGGAGGGAAGATGTGGGGGAATTGCCCACATTTTTACCCTTCTGCTCTCTCTATACTTTACAATGGCTAAGGTAGATGAAAGCTGTGGTTAGGGTGGCTTGGGGCAGCTAATGAGTGGACCATGGCTTGTCTGTCATCAGCATTCTCAAGTGCTGCACTTGAGTGATGGTTAAGGTAAATGGAACTGGGTGCTGGCTTAAATGCTTGTTGTAAATTGTCGAGTCCCAGGAGTGGGTTGATAACAGATAACTTGATTCAAGGCAGGGGCAGCTGTGGAAGTGGTAACTCCATCAGCCATCCCAAGCTCTGCTGCCTCTGCCTGTGAGAGAGGCAGAAACACCTGGCCTTCAGCAAAAGAAAATGAGAAGATTTTATCCTGGCTCATCTGAGATGACTTGTCTAGCCATCTCCATCCTCCAGATGGAAGTCAGTAATGTTTGAAAACTCCACCCAGCCACACGGGCAATGCCAGTGCAGTTGTTTTTTTTTGTTTCTGGTTCTCTTATAGAACTAGGTCTTTATAGGGGAAAAATCAAAGCTCTTTCTCTAAAGTCTATTAAAATGAATTGAACCTGTCTGCCTGGAACAGGGAAATATTTGTCAGGGTAAACCTTCTTGGGGAGCTAATGGAAGCTGGAGCCCAATGGATGAAACATTGAGATGAACTGGAGTTTGCCAAGACAAACACTTGGACTTTGCCAGACCATGTCCTTGCCTCCAGTGGGACATACTCGTATCAAGAGGTCTTGATGGGTGTCTGTGTGTAGTGGCAAAAGCAGCCTTTTGGTGCAGCTTCTTCTTTTCTCTTTTTTTTTTTTTTTTTTTTCCTTAACATCTGTCCTCAGGACTTCAGGAAGGTTGAGCAGGGTGTGGAGGAAAGGTACCAGGACCCATTCCACTGGAAGGGAGCTGAAGACATCCACAGGGCTTTCCAAATGGGATGTGGGGTGGCTGGTCCAGCGTAGTCCCATTATGTCAAGGGGCAGAGCACACAGAGGCATCTGTGCAGAGATTTAACCATTCCATGACATTTTTGGCATTGCAAGATGAGGGGCCCCATTCTTCCCTTTAGCCTAGGAGGCTTTTGAGAAGCTCCGACCTTCTTCCTCTCCAACTCTTGAGCTGAAGTAGGGCTGTTCCTTTGGGTAAGTGCACTTGTAGGATGAAGGTGCAGATGGTTCAGGCCCTGGTCACTGCTGTTACAACATGCTGTGAGACTAAAGCACAGCTTGGCACAGCCACTGAGCCCAAGCCGATTATGCGAAAAAGTAACACATGAGCAAATTCAGGGTGAGGCAGAAGAACAGTATGGGATTTAAAAATCTCAGCTCTGTTATTAATTTCTCTGGAAAAGCTGAACTAATGATACTACTTTTAATTCATTAGTATTTAGGCTAAAAATATGTTGGCTCTGAAAGAAAATTATAAAATAAAGGGGAAGATGTAATAAAATCTCCCCCCTTCTCCTCCTCTTAAAAAAATGTTTTTCACAGAGACAATTCACTGATTAGAAATGAAAGTTGTAGTCCCATGGGGCCAGGCTGGAATTACTGCATACCACTTGTCTTTGAAATCAAGGCCTCCAACCTTAATGTCCAGGTGGGGAATTCCGGTGGCTTTACTCTAATCCAGGCAAATCTGAAATCCAACCCTGTTGGGAGGAAACAATGTGGGAAACAGATTCATCTTGATCTCGGCTTTGTGCCTTGGAAAACGATTAAGACCAACTGTTAGGCAGCTCCCAATAGAGTTCACAAACCTGCCGGCCTCTGTGTGACACAGATTTCTCAGTTCAGGCTTCACCCCTTAAAATAACAGATGGAACTGATACGATTAAGCTACAGAGTGGGTTTCCGTTATTCCCCGGTTGTTAAAATATTATTTCTGTTGTTGAAAATGATTTTTAATTTGATTGCTTTGCTGCAATTAATTTTTTTCCACTTTCTGTTGTTTCTTTAACAAAATCAAACCCAAACAATTTAATGCTACTGACAGGCAGCCACTCTGACTTCTGTGAGAGTGATGGCCTGAGACACTCAATCCTGTGCAGCATTGCGGAGGTCACACACATGGTCCTATCAAACTCACACAGTGGGGTTCCTTCTATACCCTTTTTTCTGTCCCGATCTCGGTCAAGATAACTGGTTTTATAGCAGCTTTTGAGGATTTCAAAGTGATTTAGAAAATCAGGTCTTTTGAGGTAGAAGAGTATTCATGTCCTGCACATAAACAGAAGCGAGAAGCAGAAAAGCTGCTCTTTGTTAAAGCTTATTTTGGCAAATCCATGAAGAAAACCAAGGACTTGCAAGTCCATTTACTGACATAGTTGTTAAGAAAATGTTGTCCAGAGAACCTTCTTCTATAAGATTTCAGACCTTGTGAATGCTGGAAGAACATCCTGGCCTTGCAGAAGCCTCCTGAAAATGGAGCTTAGAAAGTTAGGAGGTCTTTATATTCCTGCAACACTGGTTAAGGGAGGATGTTAAGAAAACAGTAACTAAAGATTAATTTTATCTTTGTTACTCTTATTTTTCGTATATTTATTGCATGTGGTTACAATCAACACCCATGGGTAGCAAAACTTGTTGCTGGTTTGATTCTGGAGTAATTTTGCAAGTAGTTACTAGCAGATTTGTGAAGTTTGGCACCAGACTATGCTATTTAAGGGTGGGATTTCAAAAGCTTCCCGTGGAATTTGGAGCACGGATCCCTCCATTTCTCCCCTGCAAATAGACATTTTATTCTTTATAGTGGATTTATCATTATTGCAGTTTTGGCAAGAATGTATCAGCAAATTTTGTTTAACACCATTCCTCAGCATTCCATTACTTAAAAGGCATGGACTGCTTTGTTCTTTTCCCTTTTTAGATGGCCCATCCAGTAGGTGAATTTTAAAAGTACGATTAAATGTGCAGTACTGTGCACCTCTTTTACACTATGTCAAGGATAAAGGAATTGATTCTGCTCTTTTTTTTTTTTTTTAGTTATTTTTGATACTGAAAATACTTTGCTAAAGCCCTGTGTGCATGTGCATGTGCTGGCCACCAGTCCAGCTCCATGCTGTAGGCATAGTTCACATCTCTTGCTAGGACCAGGAGGAGCGAAGAAACCAGAAGAATCACAGAGCGGTTTGGTTTCAAAGGGACCTTAAAAATCACTTTGTTCCAACCCCCCTGCCATGGACAGGGCCAACTTTCACTAGACCAGGTTGCTCAAAGCTCCATCCAGCCTGGCCTTGAACACTTCAAGAGAGAGGACAGGCACCACTTCTCTGCAAGTCCCTTTCAGCTGTAAAATTGGGGCAGAAAGTATTGTCAGTTCATCATGGGGGAATGTTTCTCCTGTTAGTGGGGTTCCTCAAGGTCATGTTTGTTTTCCTCTTTACCAGCCCCTTTTTCTCCAAAGATTGCCCCATTTCACTCTTGGAGGCTGCCCAGGCATGACACATTTGAGCTCAAACTGGAGCTTTTTGGGTTTGCACAGTGGCTTGAAGGGTCGTTCGCAGCCCCATTCCCAGTGTCCAGCAGGGATGAACAGGGTAAAGCCTCCCACTGATCTGTTTGAGGGTGGAGGTTGGGCTGTGCTCTGCTACCTGCTGGTGGTCCTGATTCTCCTTGCAGGGTTCCAAGCCTCTTCTTCACCAAATGGCATTCCCCACCCCATGAGTGTCAGTGCTCTGCTTCCAGTGCACTTTGCTCTGGTCCCTGCTGAGTTCAGCGATATTTAAGCATGTCCTTGAAGTTCTGAGCACAAAAGTTGGACTGAATGGGGATGTCAGTGTCAAAAACACCATAAGGTTTTGGCTGGTTTTGCCCTTCACCTTTGCAATTTCATATAGTTGCTCACAGTTAAGAATAGGCATTTCCTTCTTCTTACATGCTGGGAATGCAGTAAAAAACTGGAGAGCGTAAAAGGGAGCTCTGTTAGCACCAAGCCAGAAGTCCAGCCCAGGAGAAGCTGGAAAGAGTTTGAGAAAAATTCACATCTGTAACTGGGTAGGTTTTTATGTAGCAATATACATACTTAATTTATGCTTGCAGCGACAGCAGTTGTATATGCAAAAGCAGGCGTGCAGTTACATGTGCACTTCTGCTTGGGATTCCAGGACTTAAGAAAGAAGTGATTATGATCATGGATGAGTTATACTGTAACGGCTCTTCGTGTTGTATAAGCAGCATCTGTATGCTGTATCATGCACATGTGAAACTATTTTTATTATATTAATCTGATTTCCCTGGGAGATTGCATAGTAACCGTTTGTGTTTCATGGCTGCACAGAAACTGGTCTTGCAAAGAGTCCCCTGTTTATGTACATAGCTCTTGATAAGGCAGAATGTACCGAGATGGTTGACGTTTACACACTTACAGTTAGGATTTTTTACAATGAAAAATGCAATTGGTTTGCCCCAGAGAAGTTGCCTCATGAGATTTTCATTGTAATTGCAAACATACAACTTGCCAATTATTCTATTCAGGTACATTTCTTAATGAATAACAAATTTGTTTTGATAAAGAGTTAGTTTTCAATGATTATGAGAGAATGATTGGAGAAGATTTGCTGTGAAGAAGCTTTTGCAGTTGCCAGTGTGAGATCTCTAGTTTTATTTATTTATTTATTTATATGTTTTGAACAATCATTTCCTCTTAGACTTCTCTCCATGATAAAACTTGCTTTTCACAGGATGTAATTTCCTCCTTTTTCTGGTTCTTCTAAGGCTTAGGAAAGTATGGTTCAGCAGTTCAACCTGCTATATTGAGCTACCTCCTTAAAAAACCAGATGCACAAGACCTCGCTTCAGAAGCAGTGAAGTATTTAAACTTCTCCCTTTCCCAAGTCCATCCTTTCACTTGACTATTTACTGTCAATAGTGTTATCCATACAGATGTCCTCAGGTCTTTTATGACTTTTCCTGAAGTCTTGTCCACACTAATTTCTTATGGCAAAAGGTTCCCCTGGGGAGCCACACGCTGAAATCTCTTACGTTTGCAGGCAGTAGTGAGTTGTGTGTTACAGCTGACTGTCTCGAGTGGAGACTTCAGTGTTGCATTTGAGCAGACACCTTTGCTTCTGACTGTGTTTTTTCTGAGGCTGACAGCTTCCAGCTTTGAAACTGCCTCTGTCACAGCCAGGAATTTTTTAACTTAAAAAAAACAAAACACCAACATGAGGGAGGGTGCATGGATGATCAGCTCTTCATGGTTTTCATTCTTTGCAACACAATAGCAGGATAAAGAAATTACACGCAGAGAGATGGATTCTCAATAATTATGCTGATTCAGTACACAGAGAGATGCCAAGCCTTGCCGCAGAGGTACCAACGCTCTGTTTTATGTGGCTTTTATATAGTATAGAGGAAGCCTCGTGAACACCACAACAGGCTTTCAAAGTCTTCCAAGGGCCATTCCAGTATTCTACCAGATCCCTTCCACAATAAGTGCTCAGGGGAAAGGGTAAGAACAGGAGGCTGCTGAAGACTGCAAAGAAAATTCGCATACTTCAACAGAGTATAAATTTTTTTACAGAGGTTAAGGTTATATTTGGCACTGGTAAAACAAATGTTCATCTCTGAATTTTGTTAAAAGAATATTTTAACTGTAGAGGCAGTCGAATATTGGTGTATATCTCCTTGGTGGGGCTCTTCCCATTCTTTTTCGAGCTCTGGGTTTAATCATAGTAATGTTCTTGTCATATATTTTAGATAATGGTCATCGTATTTCCTTGTCTCCTTAGAGACACTGTGAAAATTAATTAGCTAGTGTTTATAAAGGAGGACACTCAGATTCTGTTGCTCTGACTAATTACTCTCTGAATACCTGTATTGATTTATAGCAGGAGTGTTCTCAGGATAGGATAATGTTTTGCAGGGAGAAGAGCATCTGTGTCTGGCCAGAAGTGCCCTGCATTGACACGTGCTCCTGGTTACCCAGCCAGCTCTGAGGACTTTATTGACAAATACTGATACATACATGTGCCACCGTACCTTGACCAGGCTCTGCAGGATGTATTTATTGCAACAATTATTTCCCATGGTTTGTTAGACCACATAAAACATGACTTAAGGGGCCTCAGGTTTCAGGGTCTGAACATTGGGGGAGACAGCACCTATTGTAGGCCAATATATTTATGAGTGCGTGTGTTTGGGTGCATAGATAATGTTTGTACATGTCAGATCAGGAGAAACATTTCAATATGTATATTTTTTTCCTGATCTAACAAGTACAAACTTCAACTGGTGGTAAGAGCACCACTTTGTAATTGTGTTTAATAAGGAAATGGCCTGGAGCCAAGCACCCGGAGATCCCAGTAATGCTGGGTTTGGGAATGAAGCAGGTCTTGGTCAAAGCTCTGTGGTGCAGACACATCCTTTCGTTGTAGTCCATCCTGGCAAGGGCTCTGGCACCCAGTGTGGGTGACAGGTATGACAGCTCCAGCTAGATTTTCTCACTAGAGAAACCAGGGTTTCAGGTAAAAACTAGGCCAGAAGAGAATGAGCTGAACGGTTTACTATGTAAACCTGTTGTTCAAACAGCAGCAGCTGAACTTTAGTAGCCCAGACTGCAAAATCCACACTAGCCATGTGCACAGTTATCCTGCCCCGAGACCAAGCTCCCATGCTTAACTGGATACAGACAAGCAGCTTCCCCTAGAAAAAGGTGAAAGCCATGCATTTGTGCCCAGGGGCTGGAGAGCAAAGAGCAGTCAGTGATATAAAGAGCTGTTAGCTGTGAGCATCCTCAGTTTCATGGCTTGCAGTGCTCCAGGTCATGGTGCAGACCAGAGTATGTACAGAGCAAGAAGATCAGCTCCTCTACGTGACTTGTACCCCATTCTTTTCCTATAACCAGTCTCAGCTGAAGGAGAGTGTATCCCAGGCTAGGTATGTAGTGTAGGATAAGTATTTCTGCCTGCTATGACTCAGAAGCAAAGTAACAGCTTTGGTCTGGCAGAGGTGGAGCTGGGTATATGTTGCAGCCCAAGCATAATAAAGGTCTGGAGGCTATAAGTGGGGAAAACCATTCAGTCCTGACTTGGCAAAGCTCTTTAAAAAAGAGCTCTTTGCCCCAAGCCACAGAGCCTCCCAAATCTCAGTTGGTTCCCAGAATTCAGACACCAGTGTTCCTACAAGAAATGAACACACACAGTTCATTTTAATAAGGGTTGAATTGGCAGCTGCATGGAGTATTAGTTACAAGAACATAATAGACGCAGTAGAGGGAATCTTTAAGCCGCTAAAAGTGACTACAGGGAATATCCTGTCACTCCTGGAGTCTTTTTCCTTGGGTTTCTTCCAGTCATGCAACAGAAACGTGCAATTCCAAGGGGGTGAACACATGAATACCTTGTCAGTGGGACAGTGCTGCTCTTGAGGCTTTCACCACTTCCTAGATTGCATTAAGAGCTGTGCTTTGATGCAGCTTTTAGAGATACCTCTGCCTTTGTTGGCCTTTTCCATGTCTGAATATATTCTGGGTGTTGTGACCTTTCAGCACAGTGTGGTTTTTGTGTGACTCTTGCAATACTGCCTCATTTAACAGTAATGTGGCATCATCTTGGTTTTGTAGCCTCAAGGGTCAGATGTTGTGATGACTCAGTTTCTGCAGGGACAGACAATGTTCACCATCACGGAAGTTTGTTCCTGCCGAAACTCCGAGTGTATGTGTCTATACATACATTTTCACAGTTTTTTCTCCTTTAAGCAGCCTGAAATCTTTGTGGATCCCTGACTAGATGCAATGAAAGTATAGATGTGACTCAGTTCTAATTTTCTTGGGGCGTTAATGGCTTTCCTTGTTGGAGCAAGATGTATGTTGTAGAAGAAAGGCCTTGGATGAGATACTATTTCTGTGAAACTGTACACAGAAGGTTTCCTGAAACAACATAAAATCTGTTTAGGGCATGCTGGTGGTGGTGTACAAATGAGAAAACTTAAGGTTGGAAAGGTTAAGATCATGGCATCAGAGGAAGAACTTAAAAACGAAAAGTTTCAGCCCATTTGACAGCATGTAATAGAAGAAAGTTACCGATTCTCCTGATTTGGCCACTAAGTAGAACTGCTCATGTACTGCTGCAGCAAAATGTCTTCATCTGAGTCCCCTGTGTTGCCTGGATAAACCACGGAGGGTTAAACCACAACAAAATATCCTCGTCACTAAGTCTGCAGATCTGGAGGGGAAAGAAGTGAGGGGTAGAAACAATGGATGTTTTTTGCTGGTTGCCAAGATTTATAATGATGATTACAATGATGATGAGTAGCTGAAGGAATGTTGCTCACATTGTAAACCACTGATCTCCTGACGCTCATCAGCAGAATTTCAGCTCTCAGATATTTTAGTGTGGGGTGTTTTCTATCCTTATCCAAGTGGTTTATTTAATACAGCTGTAGCCAAATCCCCAGCATGGTGGCTTCCAGCTGCAGTGCCTGTGAACCCCCTCCCCAGGCCCCCCCGAGCGGCTGCTGTGCTGAGAGCCCAGCACAGAGAGGAGAAGAGGCGGATGTCGCCAAGCAACATATCTTGTTTATCTTTTATTTATTGCAGGTATTTATACAGGGCAGGTCTCTCTGCTCCCGGCTCACAACTTTGCACCAGTGGCGGCTGCCGCTTGCCAGGCAGAGGCAGGAGGAAGGCAAGGGAAGGGGCATGAATAATGCAGTGCAACATATTTATCGACATTGTCAAGTTGAGCCTCAGATCAAGTTTAGTGGGTAAAGAAGAAGCTTTGAATTCCTGCCGTACTACACATTAAGATTCAGATAACTTGATTTTGTAAAATAAGTGAGTCCAAGAGGCTGAAACACAAGAATGCTGTGTACAAAATGCACCTAGTATTTTTCTTTCCTTTTCTTCCCCCCTTCTTGTGTCACTAGTGTGGGGTTTGATGTCGGGTATAAATTGCCTAAAAAAGATTAGCTGGCCGTGGACACGCTTCTCCTTTCTCCACTGTACATCTCTCCCACCCTGCAGAATTGCTGCTGTGGGTGCTTAAAGCTTGTCCCTGTGCCTTCCAAATCCTCATGTAAATTTTGGCACTTCTTTGATATGTACCATCATAAGCAATTGTCAAGGGCAAAGTAATAAACGATTCCAATAAGTAGATGTGGGGTAAAGTGCAGCTCCCGGGAATGGCCATCGTGCAGCCCTGCCTGCATCCCTGTGCTCACAGCAGCCTGGGCTTCCCTCACTGCCCCAGTCAGCTGCAGGAATGGTACAGACTCCTCAGGCTTAGAGAACAGTGATTTATGTATTTATTTATCTATCTATTATTTATTAGAACACTGGACTAGGCCTCGAGAGTTATGTTCTGTCACAAACTACTCCAGTTGTTTTGAACGTGTCATTAGGGCTGGGATTTCCTTAAAGCAGGTGGCAGCGGTTCAACTTTTCTGCTGTTTGAAAAGAATGACAGCAAGTCATGAAGAACATCAAGGGGTGGGGAGGAAAGAAGCGAAGAGCAAGTTAAATTAGCACAGAGTACTTCAGAACCCCCCCACCCTTCATGTTCCTATTTTCATCCCTGTGTGACATTTCCTTACAGCGCAGAGAGCCCTGAAACATAAACCATCTTAGCTGCAGTGACTTTGCAGCACTGTGGACACAAATAACTTATTTCAGAAAAAATTTGGTATATTTTTATATACATAAGAGTGTGTGTAATCTCATTTTAATATGAGTTGCCAGTTACGTAAACTGCCCTTTTGTTTTGAGTCCTGGACACCAACATCCTATGCCCCAGCTTTTGACGTTACACCGTGGTTTGTCCCCTTGCATATGGGGAGGCAGGTGCTGGTCCTCGGCTCTGAGATTAGGAATTCATCTGCAGCTGCTCACCCACAGGTAGTCAGTCGTTCCTTAAGGCACAGTTCAGGGGACATTTATTGATTGATACTACTTTTGGCTGCAAATAGTAATTGCAGATGGGAAAAAACCCAACAAAACTAGTAAAGCTAGGTAGAAGCCAGACTGGCCCTTGTGTGGTGTGAAGTACTTACTGGCTTATAGCCTCTGGTTTTTAAATATCTGTGCAAGGACACCCTGTTGTGTGTATGTGTGTGTGAAATTAAAATGGGATTGTTATTCAGCCTGCATTTTAAGTGCCTAACCTCTCCATTTTGAAGACATCCTTCTGCTTTGTGGGAAAGCTCATACTCTTTAAATTGTATTTTTTATTGGGGGTGGGGGGAAGAAGTCCACGAGGAGTTTCATGGACAGTTCACACTGTCAATTCAGCATTTCTGCACACTAGAAAAACATAAGTCTTCACAGTAAAAAAAAAAATTTAAAAAAAAAAAAAAAGAGCCCCTGAAGAAATGATCTTAATTCTAAGCAATTTTTTTTTTATTTAAATGTGAAGAGTCTGGGATTTTTTTTTTTATTCAAACAAATATTTTCCAGAAAGCAAACATAATTTCACTCTGTCTACGGCACACAAGGGAAAGAAATGATTACTTGACCCGAGGACAACACAATGCTCTTTTTTTCTCTGTTGTCTGGTTGTGGTGCAGGAATGTGCAATCTGCAATCAGAACTGGCAGATGCACAACTTTTGTTTGTAAAACTGACTTCATTATTCCTGCTTTAGGGGTGGGCTGGCCAAAGATGTTTGGGATGCTGACAGTTTCTGGCCTTCCTGTTGAATCATCCATATATTTGGCCTGGACTGAAGAAGCAGTAGCATCACTAAGCTCAGATCCAGCGTCTTGGGAATCATGGAGCAGCTAGAACGTTTTAACCATAGCTTTTTAGCACTAATTCTCATTATCTCAGCGTTATCATGGTTTTACTCCACCCCGTCCCTCAGCTTTGTTTTGACAACTGCTGAGACTACAGACTTTTTGGACCAGGGTCATCTTCTCACGTCACATGCAAAGAGTAGAGCAGAGGTGGTTTTAACTGCAGCTTTACATAGCACTATCACATTACAAATAACTATGATCTAATGTTATATATCACCGTAGAGCTAAAAATCCCAGCCGCCCACCAGTACTTAGCTATATTTTACTCCTGTTGGCTTGTGCAGTGCTGCACCTCCTGCTTGGATCACTCTAATGATTCTCTTCCCTTATTTACCTTCTCAGATGCCTGCCCTAGTCTGAAGTGATTCCCTTAAGGTTAAGACAAAGACACTGGGGACAAAAATGATGTGTGATTATGTAATTAAAGCCTGTATTAATTTATGCAAGGTAGTCTAAGCAGCCCAAACTTCAGCATTTCTTTTGGAGTTCTTGAATCAATCTTCCTAGTTGTCTGGTAGGAAAGACTTCCTTTTCATCGTTTTCCAAAGTGAAATTTCTTTGTTTTCTTAATAAAAAATGCCAGTTCCACTATGCCCAAAAATGATATTTCTGTTTCCTTTGCAACCACCCGTGGGGTTTGAACCACAGACCTACAGCACTGTAACAGAGGTCTCTATCGTGTGCTAATTAAAGGGATTCAAACCAAAGTCAGACAGAAGGGGAAAGCAGCAGCTTGGGGCCAGTTGTTAGAAAGGAGGTTTGATTCAGGGGCACATCGCATCCCCTCCATGGCAATCCCCAGCTGATCATACTGTCGCTGGTCTTCCCCATTTGCTGCCTGTCTCTTTCCAAGTCTCATTTGGAAACTTTCCCTTCCCAGTGCTGTGGGACTGTCTTTCTCCCTCTCTCTCTGCTCTTACTCATCCCTCTAATTGTGTAAAACGTTTTGGGCTGTAGTCATTTTGGGCTATGCAGACTAAAGTTGGTGCTGTGTATATGAAATTGTGATCTGTAATTTGTATTTTCTTCGCTGTATAACTCAAGTTTATTAAATAAGGATGTGGCTGGATGTAGTTCTTAATATCAAGTAGACAATGCAATTTGGTTTTACCATTTCCTTTTGTTGATCCCTCTTTATTACTCTTCATCTCACTTAGAAGCACAGAACATTTGAATTGTGGCTTTGTGAGCATCGTAACAGTGGGTCAGAGATGCAGGAGATGGAGAGGAGGTCAGCAGGAGTGACATGAGCATTTGTGACTCAAAGTGACCAGCAAACTCTGTGGGAAGAGTTCGGTTTCTGTGAATCTCATCAATCTGTTTGTTTTATTTTACCTTCCTAGTATTTGATTATTGCTAATACTTAGACATCCTGCACTTAGGAATCAAGTTGACTTGGGACCTAAAGTACTGAACAGCTTATTACTATAGCAAAGCTCAACTCCTTTGTGTCTCGTGATACTTCTACAGCTCAATGACCTGGTTGGTGGCCCTAGCAAGGCCTCTGAGCCTACCTTTTTGTTAGAATAGAGAGAAAAAGGAAAAAATAAAAAAGGCATTAAAATTAAAGTCTCATGACTGTAATGAAAAGGTTATTTCCCCTTCTCTCTCAAGTTAAGTTCTGTGCAATTGCAGCTCACTTTGTCCTGTCCATCTTGTAGTCTCATTAGCTGCTGGGCCACAGAGGAATTGAGGAGAGAGAGTTGGGGGTTTTATCTGCATGCTGTACCAGCGTGGAAGATTCAATGAGATGATGGCTTGTCATTTTTTATTAATGAGTTGGAGCCTAATTCATTATAGATGTGTGGAATGAGCTCGGTATGGCTGCAGGGGGAGGGGAGGGACTCTGCCAATGAAGAGGTACCCCCAACGTGGGTCTTCTCCTGTTTAGCCCCAAGCAAAGTGTCTGATCAGTGCTGCTTTGCCCTGAGTGAACGCACAGCTCCGCTTTCCCACCGCCCAAACCCGCAGGTTCCAGCATACGACAAGCGGCCCCAGAGGAGAGATGAGTATTTAGGGATGCTGAACAATTAAGTGTTACTAAGGAGGCACTGTCCCTCAGGGTCTGATCTTCTGGCAGGTTGGTGGCTGAGAAAGTCTTTCAGAGTTTCTGTTTGAGCGATAGATTGGCGTGGTGGATTAAATCATGTTCTCACCAATGGTAGCAAATAGCTGTGTGTCCTGCAGTCCTTCCTTGCATGCTGGTGGCATGAGTCACATGTATGTGTGATATGTGTTCATATAAACGCATATATATACACGTGTGTACATGCAAAAAAAAAGAAATTAAATATGTATTTTTATCGAAAACCACATGGTCAGAAGAAACCATTTGTGTTCAGAAGAAGGTATGTCAGGTGCTGGGGAGGAGCACCCTCTTGCCCTGGGAAAATCTAAATTCCGTTGAGTAGAAGTGGTCACTGACAGTGTGAGGATCCCCCAGCCACACCACCAGAGGAATCCCCTCTCGGTGGGCCCAGGCAGAGGCTGGGTGTGCCCTGCAGCTGCTGCGCATTGCTGGCTGCTCCCGGCTCCGGCCACACGGGCAGGCTGTGCCCGCAGTGTGCCTCTCCCTCACTGACCACACATGCCTCTGTGAGATGCTTCCTTGGGGAGGAGGAATTTGGAGAGCAAGAACTGTTGAATGTTGGAAAACAGGATTAAATACTTAAGGAATATTTAAGCCCAGTTTAAAGAGTGTTTAAGCCAGCTTTAAAAGCCCAGTGTAGGCTCTTCTCCTTGCACAAACTTAATTAATTCCATTTTTGGTGCTTCTGTGTTTCTGCCTATTGCTAGAAGCCCTGAAAAGCTGCAAGAGGGGCTCCTCTCTCACACTTTTTGTGCTATTTCTGTGGATCAAAGAAGTGAAAGTAAATATCCCAGCTTTTGGAAGTGTCTGTGACAGTAATCTGGCCTTTTGGAGAATCATAAAGTTGTAGCTAGAGGCAGAATAGGCATCGTTTAGCTTGCCTGTTGCAATTTTGTTTGTTATGTGTTTAGATTTGTAAGCTCTGTGCTCTTTTCAGAGATAGGTGACCATTCAGCATTAATCTCGGTGCAGGCTGTCAAGAGTCGTGCAGTTGCAGTTGTCTCTTCTTGATCTGCAGTGAAGGTCATGCACATGGAAGTTATCTGACTCCTCTTTGCACATAGAAAAGTGTAAATTCTGTGTGTTTGGGAGCGATCTCCCACTGGGAAGGTGTGGTGTGTCCCCTGTACCATGTTGGTGCACCCACTGGCCTACAGGTTTCTTCTCTACATCAAAACACTGAGAGCAAATGAGGAAATATTCCTGAGCATCTTGGAGGATCGTTAATTTAATAGCTCTTGTTGAATAAGGGAAATTTTTCCTGCTTTGCATTTACACTTGCCCTCAGATAAATTCTGGCTGAGGTTATGTTCTGGTGATCTGCAAAGGACAGAACATGCTGTTTTCCAGTCTTGTTATTTATAATCATGCAGTGTGGTTCAAATATTTTAGAGGTAGCTGCACAACTGGGTACACATGGAAATAAAGATATGCTGCTCCTGTCTTTGGTGAGAGCTTTCTTTTCCAACATTTTTTCAGGACCCACAAGTATTTTGAAATGGTTGGGTGTACTATGTAGAAACTTAAATAAAAACTCAGGGTGCTGTTTGTTATTCTCTGTTTGCAAGAAAAATAAAAGATCAAACTGTCCTTGCAGTAGAAGTGCAGGCTTGAAAGGGTTAAGGCAACAAACAGACCTAAAGGAATCTTTTCCCCTTGTAAAATATGCAGCCATAGTGACAGCAGTATTCCCAGAGTCAAGTTATCTTTTACATTAGTGAATGTTGTTCCTAAAGCTTTAGCTGGGGTAATAAATGATTCATGGTAACCACACCTTTGTGCACAGCCGTCCACTTGATGTTCAGTCCATATGCGACTTCAAGAAGCCTTGTGCAGGAGCTCCACAGCTCCAGTTCTGCAGCTTTCTCCCAGGAACTGTGACAGGGAGAAAGGCATTTGAGTAACAAATGGTAAGTCGAAGGGAAAGGTTTCTCTTCTGCCTCTTAAAGTGTAAATTACCAGTGTTTGTTTGTGCTTGCTGTGCAGCCTAAGTTTGATGCACGTTCCTGAGAGTCTGGATGTGGAGAGGAGGCGGCTGAGTCTATTCTCTTCGGAAAAAAAGGGAAAATAGGAAGGGAACTTTAAAAGTTCTGTGTGTCAGTTCTCCAAGCACATTGCCAACGTACAACTAATGAGACGTCCCAGTGCATTGCTGCTGCGAGACCCCCTTGCAGAGGAGCTCCAAGTCAGATGACATTCAGAGATGGGCTGGAGAGCAGGTCTCCCATTCCCTGACCTTCTGCTGATGCTGTTAAATGTCCAAGACTCTGGGCTTCTCTCAAACTCTTTGTGCCCATGTGCAGCGATGGACCCAGGCTTCTTCTCCTAGGAGAAGGTGGCTGACCAAGGTGGGATCTCAGCTCTGGGTTTTTGAAAGCCAGGCTCAGTCCCTACCTCCTCTGTCATTTGCCCTGCAGGGTTACTATTTTGATAATTAGTTGTGTCTCTTGATAGGACATGTTAGATGTGTTAACCTGAGCTGACTCAAAAGCACACGGTCTATGATAAGCCAGTTTTAAACTGCTGGCATAGTTATAGACGCACATCCAGTGAGTTCCTCATCTGATCTGCAGGATGGATTTTTAAAATGGCTGCGAAAATTGCTTTTGGAAGACTCCATCCACAGAAAAAAGGGAACTAACAAAAAGTTACACATACCAGAGATGGACCCTATCTTTACTCTTCCTGGTTGCATTCGCATGGCTGAAGGGATCAGGGCAGGATGCTTTCTCTGGTCCTGCGGTCCAGTTTAATAACACCGCCCATGTCCACACAGCTACACTGCTTTCCTCCCCAAAGCAAAGTGCACTTGTCTGCACCACATCCTGGAAACAGTCCCAGGCCAGTGCGCTCCTCCCAGATGTGCCCACTGCCTCCTGGCACAGCACAGGAGGGTGACTGCACTCAGTCAGAGGACCCAGTAGTTCCCTGGTGGGACTGTAGCTTTGCCGATCCTGCTCCAGTGGAAATGACTGAGAAGGTAACTGTTGGATTTTGAGACCCTGTGATTACTAAAGACAGATTTGTCCAAGCAGCAGGACTTGTGCAAGATTTTTAAAAATCTTGAACAGTCTTCCTGTTGGGAGAAACAAAGTAGGCACAAGGTTGATGCAATTAGAGAGCAGATATTGTTAACAGACGATTATGTCAGGGCACAGGACGATGATTTATAACACTCATTTGTGTTCTGAGATCGAGTTAGAAGTGAGTGGAAAGAGGAGGTATCAAAAAGCAGTCTTGGACTAGCCTGAGAAGTTTTTCAGCAGTTCAGCGAAGAGCCTAGTATTAATAAGGACAGCAGGCATTCAGGAATGACAAATACTAATGAAGGGAATTTGTCCCAGTTCATGTAGTTTTCTCTGCAAAAAGATATGGGGGAAGCTTTTGGTTTTGATCTTGAGTCGACTTCCAAACAGGTAGTCTGTGTGTCATTCCCTTATGACTGTCCCTGCACGAGCAGGAAACGTTGTGCCAAGTGTGCAGTTGACTTTCCCAGAGCCACGTTTGAGAGTGCCACACTCTCCAGAGCAGTGCAATGTACATGTTTTATGTATCTCTCTCTCCAGCAGTTCATGAATAGTAAGCACAGTGGGTTTTACAAGGACAGATATGGAATGGCCTCCATTGCGTTGGAGTAGAAAGAAAGGCAAACAATTGACATAGCTCAGTCTTGGGCATTTGCTGGTTTAAAAGAAAAAACAATTTCCAACAATTGAGGGGTCTTTTTCTTAGCAGACCAATCACAAACTTTTGAAGCATGAAATGAATTTCACTGGTCCTTGCCAATAAGCTTCTTTTTCTCATATTGGTTTTTATGAAATGGCTATAATCTTTGCAGGTAATGAATGAAAGCTACACTATGAAGGCCCACCTAACATTCTTCTTCTTGATTTATGGTGTATTGGTCAAAATAGTAAACTGATAATGATCGCAAAATAGCGATAAATCACTATGGGATGATGTATCAGAAAAAATAGAAAATGTTTTGGAGGAGGAAACTTGGAGCCATTTGAGGAACAGCTGGGTGTTCTGCAGATATGAAAGATACCAGGGAGTCCTAAAAAATACAAATTAAAAGACTCTCTCCCTTTGTTTCCGTCAAGACTGGGCTGTTCCTTGCTTCTGTGTGAAATAAACTCAAGACATTTATGATGAATTAAGGTTCCCACACCCCCAGTGTATCAAACCTAATTAGAAAGTGCTGGTGGAAATCAATTTAGGCCAAAATCCTGTCTGGATCTGAAGTTGAGATCTGGACGTGATCATTCCAGTTTGTACAATTCTGCAGAACACTAGTATTCAGAACTCACTTCTGCCAAAAAAGATGACCCTTGTGGATAAATCTATGCATTTAATAGTTTTCTAAAGATGAAGCAAAGTAATGCTGCTGTCTTCTATTGCCTCAGCATCTAGATAATTCACCCTTTTTTTGTCCATCAGATGTGTTTTCAGACAGTCTGTATTTTTTTGTTGGCATCATATAATCGTAACACGTTCTGACTCAGATGTGCTTTGTCTAATGATGTGCCAATAGATAAAATTACAGATGGAGCAAAATCACCCCTGCCTAAATGTAGTTTGAAGACACCATGGTGTTTCCTGAGAACCAAAAAGTTACCCAGTCTTTTGGGGACTTGATCTATCCCAAACAGATCTTCCTAGAAAGGTTTTGGGTTAAATTCTCCCTCTTGTCTTGTCTCGTAATGGTAACTTTCTTTGGACTTGGTGCTAATCATACCAATGAGCCAGCCCTGATTGGTACTAGCTTGCAAAAGGCCTCTTTTGTTCTTGTTAGAGTATCTAACCTCTAAATCTATTTAATACCCTTTCCCTGGTTGTCCATCATTATGACACATGATTTTCCAAAGGATTTACTATTAGTTAGCAGCACAGGGCTTTCTCCCTGGGGTAGCAGCTACTTGCAGTGAAGAAAATGCATGTTCGATGTAGCAATTTGTCTTTTTTTATATATTTATTATAAGAGTAAATGAGTTATTGTGGGGGACTTCAATATTATTGCAAATTAGGTGCTACAAGCCAAGCCATGCACATTTGTTATGTTTCCAGGCATACACAGCATGCATAGCAGTTCAAAAATCAGCAGTCATATTATATCTAGGCCTTTTCCTGGGCAGCTGCTACTTTGCAGGTATTTTTGTAGTGTGACTGTTCCATAACTCTGCTTACTTCAAATGAAGGGAGGGGGGGAGCTGTCACAAAAGTGATTGCTGTAAAAAATGTTTTGATGAGCATGAAGGCATAAATTATAAAATCTCTCAAGATTTAGTTTCTAAAGTAGGTATGGGCTAATGAATATACAGAGAGCATTGCTTGCCGTATATTCCTTCTATGATAGTAATTTATTAACTGGTTGGGTTTTTGGGTTTTTTTTGCTTGCACCTTTCTGGATGTGCTTGTGAGCTGGAAACTTACTGAAATTATAAATTGCACCTCTATTCAGAAAAGCGTACAGAATCACGCAAAGCACACAGAATCAAATCCTACCTGACGTCTGCTTCAACAAGGGTCATAATTTAATTGAACTTTAAATCAGCAGAATTAGTGAAATGTTTTGGTTTCAGAAGCACACTAAAGCTGAGGTGTCTGTGTTGGGGAGGGACTGAAGGGAGTTCTGCCCCAGGTCAAGCTTCTGAGTTTCTGGTTTGGGGAAAAGCAGACTCTCACCATAAAAATCTCTTTTCATGTAATTTCATCTCACAAGGATGCAGAAATGGACAACCAGGCAAGAGCCCCCCGTTCAGATCTTCTGCTTCCCAAATTGAGTCCTTTTTTCTAGTTTAGCCATCAGCTTAATCCTGGATTTAGAAACTAATCTGGATTCAAACTCGGTTTCTTTTGATGTTCCTGCAGGACGGGTGGTGTCTGGTGGGAGGGGAAAGCCCCCTATGTACAAAACAGTAAGGAAAAAAATTCTGAAAATCTCCCTGACTCCAACAGATTTCAAAAGAGAAGAATTGATAAGAACATGGAGCCCTTCTGCATCTTTTCTCTTCTACTTTTCCTTTTTTTTTTTTCCCCCAAGAAGAGAGCCCAATGTGTCATGTTTCATGTAACTCTGGTTATATTCATCATAGGTGACCTGGATCATTTGTACTTGTGGTTTATAGTCTCTTGACATGCATTGTTTTCTCTGGCTTGAAATATAGCACATTAATGAGGAATGTATCTGTTCAGATGTACGCAGTCAGCTCATGAAAGATGCTTTGGTAGCACTTAGACTAGTTTGTCAACAGCGAGCATTTTGGCAGCTGCAGAGAAAAAAGCATCCCAAATTCATACGAGAGACTAAGAAAATCTGACATTACACTTTTGTGAGCCATGTTTACACATGCTGGAGCTAACTGGGTAATTAGGCACATTATAACCTCCCTAATACAAGCTCCAGTGAAGCAGCTGTCGTTTTACAGTTAAATGCACGTCCACTTCTGATGGGCCTGTATCGATACTTCTATTCCCTCTCTGTTGGGAGTGGACAGCAGCTGGGGTAGCCAGCAGCCTGAAAAGGTACAGCAGCACTGGGAAATAACACCAGGTTTGCTCACAGCAGTTCATGTCAAGGAGTGAAGGATGAACATGTTTGGTGGGATAAACCAAGGATGGTGGGAAGCCTGGGGAGCTGGTGCCTGCACCAGGCTGTGACCTCCAGCATGGGAGACTCACACTAGCCTTTGGTCTGTGTGGGGTGGCCCATGGAAGCAGCCTGTTCCTCTTGCTCTGTGGGGCACCCCCTTTGTCCTGAGCTTTCCCACTGAGCACAAGCAGCCAGTTCTTGGCAGTGCCCAACCAGGTGCTGTGCTGCAGTGGCTCCCTGCATTCCAGTTGCTCGCTATTCCTGATATTTGCGATGGCTGCAGTGGCATCTTTGCTCTTCCTTATTACAAAAAGGGGTCACCTTTTACTATTTTCCTATACAAGATCTGGAGTTGTTTGGTGGTGAGAACAGAATTACTGGGAAGTGTTGGGACTCCTAAATTTAGCTCTTTATTTGGCCCCAGGTTATTGCTCTGTGAGTACATGCTTTAGCAGTGCCTTGGAAAGCTGTTAGTGTACCAGTTTATAGCTGTTGACTTCAGAAGGAATTGGACTAGGACCTATTTGCAACGTGATATTAGATCTACAGGAGCATTGGGAACAGTTTGGATTGTGTTCCCAGTTACCAAGGCAAGCTGGAAAGACCTTTCAGACAAATTTGGGAAGGGAAAAACATTATTGCTATTTCTGTCAGACAAAGAGAAGAAATAGAATTTTCTTATTGAGAATTTTTGAGGTTTAAGCAGTTGTGGAGTACAGTCCTATCACTGCACATGAACGCTGCTTTTTCCTGTTAATATACAATCATCCTGAAAACTATCTCCGATTGGCAGAAATTATTTTATTTGCATGCTGGTGCCTTGTCTATTAATGGATTATGGGTGCCAATCTGCAGTGGCATCCTAAGGACAAAGAACATGACAAACTACATCTTGAAATCTATCTGAACTTGAATAGTTCAAATCTCAAGAGGCAAAACTCTGTTATAAGTATTCCTGTTGAGTAGTAACAAGTCATCCCATTAAGCAGGAGCTAGAAATCAGCATGTCTCTGAGACAGCACAGCAACATTTATTCAGAGACCGAATTGTGGGCGAGATGAGCGGCGCTGCCTTTGTAGTTTGCTCTGAAATACTTATCCCCCTAACATCCCTCAGAGCTCCCAGGCTTCCAGAGGCCAGGGCTGCCTCTTAATCTTTGTTTGCATTCACCTCTCAAAGATCAGTATTTTCTCATTACAAATTGCTGTGCTTTTAAAATGACAATAAAGGTAACTTTTAGCCCAGAGACTGAGCCAGTTGTTTGGCTTAACCGAACTAGGGGTGTATATTTAGGGGCTTTCTGATTCACAGGAGTTTGTGTGTATACATTCTTAGGAGAATCTTTGCTGTCAGGGACCTTTTTTTCTTTGTATAGAGACTCTATCAGAGCTCATGCAGCACACTTTGTAGGAGCTGAGACCATAAGGAGTTTCTCCCAGCTGTACAGAAATCTTTATTGCCTTTAATCATTTAGTATTCCACAGAAATAGTATTGTCGTCATCTTTTTTTTTTCCCATGTGCCACTCTAATATAAATGCATCTTTTATGTTCACAGATTTGACCAAACCAGTATGTTATTTCAGCTACTTTTCATTAACAACTTGGGGTATTTTAGCTGTGCTGTAGCTTTTCCATTGTGTTTTTATGCTTCTTTGCTGTTGAATGAAATTTAATACATTGCTTATAATTAGCAGTGAGGAATGTTACCCTCTCATCAGTTCACTGCTATGAGGCTTGCTTAAAGATTTTAACAAAGAAAATACTCTTTGCTCTGAAATGCTTTGCAGTTCTGCCCAGGCTGCTCAAAATAAACATTGTTTTTGAACCAAACTCTTCCCTCCTACCCGCCCCCCCCTTCCAAAACAAACAAAACATCTTCAATGGCCATCAGATAGAAATTTGACCCTAATTGCATGCTTTATCTATTCGTGCCATGTAGTAGGGGTCCAAAGGGTGATAGTTTGAAACTGAACGCACTTTAACTTAGCATCAGGTGCTGGCAGAAATACACAGCATGTGTGTTGAAAGGTATAATGAGAGTTATGTGCTCTTGTAAGCTTCAATTTGCATATGTGAAGTGAGGTGGATTTTTCTTCTGTAGTGATTAGCTCTTCTGAGACAAGCCCAGAAATCCTTACTCAGCTGTAACTCCTGGTGCTCAGTCATTGTTCATATACTCATGGTATAAATGAACTTTTGCATTAGTTGAATTTCCAAAGACCATCCCATTTCCTGCATCGCTGCAGGTTTCAGTTGTCTCTGGGGCAAATCTCCAGTGCTCAGCTCTGCAGTTTTACTTGTCACCTCTTGCTCCAGAATCAGGATGCTGAATTTCAGGGATGGTGAGGTGTCCCTTGGAGCAGCTACCCTGCTTCTTTGCTGGTTAAGTCACCACTCCATTGGTCACACTCCTGGGCACTTCTCCAGGAAGTGTGGGAAGGCAGATGGCTTCTGCTGCTCATAGCAAAGGTACCCCCTCTGGGGCTGTGTACCTGCAGCCCCAAAAGCACCTGGAAAGGGATCTGCCCAGTCCAGGCTCTGCTCAGTGGGAATAACTCTGCTCAGTGGGAATTTTTACAGTCTCTGTAAAAGCAGGAAAGCATCGAGTGCAGTGGTGGTTCCCTTGGGGTCAGCTGAAGGAGCAGCTTAGTGGATATGAACGTAAACAGCAGCACTGAGGATATTCATTTGCCTATGGCTTTGTACACCCAAGTGAGGCTAGTTGGTGGCTCAGGCCTGAAAGGTGTTGCAGGTTGTTGCTGGTGTGGAAGTGCCCATGTGACGAGCTGAATCACTCAGCAGAAAGAATTCTGGCTCTTCCCTGGGTTTTTATGTCCTTGTTGCACTGTCTCAGTTCTTATTCCCCCACTTCTCTTACTAAGCTCAGTGAGGTCTACACTAAGGTCCTGTTCCTTCCCAAACTCAGTGCCTCTTCTTGAACACAAACCCAGTAACATTAATGTTGTTTCATTTCCCTTTGGTAGTTCGTTTTTGTTTATTTCCTTCTTTTGAATTCAGTTTATGACTGGTTTCTCTGCTGTATAGGAAATTGTTATGGTAGTTCTGCACAGACATTACTTCTAGTCAGTGACCTAAAACAAAACAAGAGGAAGAAAGAAAAAGGAGGAGATTGTCTCTTAGTTACAGAACAGCTAGTTTGTATTGAGAGACTAACTCTTAAAGAATGCACTGTAATTTGTATTGTAGATCTAATTTGTGTGAGTCTTAAGTGCAACCACGCATTATTGTGTTTGTAAAAATTAAAACTTAGAGATGTGGGAAGAGATAGAATTTAGTTTCTAATTTGTGCAAACATTTTAATCTCCCTCTCACAGAAGATTTGTGAAGTCTCTTCAAGCCCAGAATGTTTAATTGTTCAGAGCTTTTTCAATAGGCCCAAGGTAAGCAGGGACAAACTTGCAAATGAAAATCACATCCTTTGTCTCTGTCCCTTTTTGACCAAACCTGCACAACAAGAAGCGTGGCTAGCAGGTTGAGAGGTGATTCTGCCCCTCTAGTCTGCCCTTGTAAGACCCCAGCTGGAGTGCTGCATCAGCTGGGGGTCTCCCAGCACAAGAGAGCACAGAGGAGGCCACAAAATTGACCGCAGGGCTGGAGCACCTCTCCTATGAAGACAGACTCAGAGAGCTGGGGTTGCTCAGCCTGCAGAAGAGGCTGAACAGAGGAGACCTCATTGCAGCCGTTCAATACCTAAAGGGGGCCTGCAGAAAAGATGGAGAAAGACTTTCTACCAAGGACAGGGTGTAGGGGTTTTAAACTGAAAGAGAGTATGTTTAGAATGAACAGGAGGAGATATTTTACTGTGAGGATGGTGAGGCACTGGAACAGGTTGCCCAGAGCAGCTGTGGATGCCATCTCTGAAATGTGCAAGGCCAGGTTGGACAGGGCTTTGTGCAACCTGGTCTAGTAAAGATGGCAGGGGTGCTGGGTTAGTTGATCTTTGAAGGTTTCTTCCAGCAGAAAACAGTCTATGGATCTGTGATTATAGGTTTACTGGCTTGAAGCGTGAATGCTGAATGTTTCAGCACTGTGAACCACAAGCTGTCTGAAAACAGCACAGAGTTTTTAACTGGACTTCAAAATCTCTTAAAATGGTCTTGAAATAATTCCGTGAGTGTGCTTAGGCTCATTACACCCTCATTACAACCTGCTCTTAAGAGGGTACAGATTTGGAGTGTGGCTTGCCCTAAAGACACTCTCAGACAATTTGGATGCTGTACTCCTGGTAATACTGAATGGTGTGGCATAAACAGGCTATTTTATATTTGGCACACACCCAGTCATCAATGGCTTCCTGCTTGGGAACTGTGGTGTTCAGTCACTTCAGCAAAGACATGTAATCACATTTACACCCTGTAAGTCAAGGTCAGAAGAATGTTGGCCCATCCCAACTAAGAACATAATGACTTGCTCACTAGCTCTGGTCCAGCTCATGTACTGAGGTGTTTTCTGGAGTAGCCCAGACTGGTGGCTGCATTCCCAGGAAGCTCCCTGACTCTGGAGTTGGCTGAAGTATGGGCCAGTTGCAAAGCTACTGCTATTCTCTTCTTTCCTCTGCTCTGTTGTGTGCTTGAGGGATGATGGCCATTTTGGTCATAGTTTATTCTGATGTAGTGTTTATTTCCCAAAGTAACCATTCAGTTGCCAATTCCATTTCATAATGGAAAGATGAGCAGAAATTACGTTGAAACCCACCATCAGCATCTGCTTGGGTAAAGCCCTGTTATTTCATAATCAGCTCTGATGCTTTTGGCCCAGCTTTTTGGGAATCAGTTCTAATCATCTTAAGAAGCCAAATTTCTGGTTTTTTCTTGGCTCCGGCATTGCTCCTGCAGTAGTGTCATGATGTCTGGCTCCAGTGATGTTTACAGTGAGTTTGTATGGCCAAATGCTCAGGATGGAGCAATCATACCTAGACTGTGCTTAAACAGAGGCTTCAGTGGAGTACCTCACCCTGTCTTTGGCTGACACCACAGAGCGACAGTTCTGTGTCTGCAGCACAGCAGTCTTGTTTTGTCTCGGGGTCAGTATTTTTATACCTTCATGTGTTTTAGGTGCCAGCAGGCACCACTTAACAAGCACTTTACTGTAGTATCAGTGCTCACCACTGAAGATTTCCAGAGTGCTCCAGAATAAGCTCCAAATGGCTGAGAATATGGGCAGTGAAACCTGACTCTGTGTGCTTATTAGTTGATCTACTGAATGATTTTTAGTGCACTTTGAGGGTACATGTGGCTTTTTTACAAGAGGCAACTTGCTATTGCAGCTCCAGTCTCAGTGGCCTTAGAGGACTTCTGCACACATTTTACAATGGGTCTTTGAAGGCAGTGACTCATAAGTGGGTTTGGCCTGACTCCATGGAAAAGTGATTTTGATCCCTTCCAACAAGGGGCACCACAGCCAGTCTGTGTCAGCCAGCACATGCTCTTTTCTCCTTCTGTGTGTTCATATATATCCTGTGAACCCATGACAAATCTGAGCATGTGTGTGGTAGTGTTTTTCTTTTCTAAGCTAAAAAATGTAGTAGCGATGGTCCAAGTCAAGCCAAACCTAAGCACTTAGATACTTTGGGAATGTTCCCATTATAACAGATAGGAAAACTTCCATTGCATAGAAGGTAATTTGAAAATACAAGTGAAAAGCAACAAATGGAAAGCTCATTAGAATATAGTCATTAATTCTTGAGTTAAATTAACAAGGTTAAATATAATTTAGTGAGTTTCTCAGTGTAGGTCTGCCCGATCCATTAACAGGAGTTTAAAACAAACAGTGTGATAACCACATTTCTTAAGAGCTGCATCAAAAGTGCTTTGGCAGAAGGTCAGCCCTGGATCTGTGATATTTTGGGCTACCCCATACTCTTGGGACCACTTTCAGTGTTTAACATGCAGTGAATACATAAGCACTCTGGAACCGTTTTTCTTTTTTTCTTTGTTTTTTTCTTCCCCTGAGTGTGAAAGGCTCTGAGAAATGGTATTGGCAGCAGGAACACCTTGTGCAGATCAGAAGAAAAACTGCCCTTCTGACTTGAGCTGACTCCTGCTAATTACATGGCTGGAGATGGACTTTAGGGAAGCTGCCCCAGGGCATTGTCCTGGACAATCCCCACCAAATTAGGGCTGGTTAGGCCAAATGCAAAGAGAGTGGTGATTACTGAGATTATTTTCTTTTCAAACTTGCTCCTTAGCTCTACTTTGCTGGGTGTTGGTTTTCAAAAGGGCCTTATAATAAATGTGGGCCATCTATATATAGCCCAACTTTTGTTCGTTTGCACAGTTCAGAAAGCCTACTGTTTGAGGTTAGCCTTGAGTAAACTTGTACCATTTACTTTGGAGCATTTCAAAGGGAACAAAAACACAAATCATGATGAGGCTAATAAGAAGTTTGGGTGTTTAGTTTAAATGTGTACACAGCAATCATTGTAGAGGAAGTCCTTCTCTTTGGGAGTACATTATTATTAAGCAGCATTGCTGTTTGCCTGGTTTTGTCTGGTCCGCAATTTGCATTCACTTGATGGATTGCCAGGGTCGGAGGTGCACTACTTGGGAAACACTGAAGTGCCGTCTCAGCAAACTCTTAAGAGGAAAGGAACACTAATACAAGCATTTGCCCAAACTCCTTGAGTCTTCTTAGGCTTCCTTAGGCTGTGCTAGATCAATATGACAGTTTGCTAAGAAGCTTTGGACATGCATTCACAAACTCTCTCTATTGGCTTTCTTGGCATGTTATTCAGGAGGTAGTTGCTAGTGAAACATGTCTGCTACCAGCACAGAAGATTTATACATGCATTTTCTTCTCCTGCTAAGTGATTTATTTACTAGCAATAATGCCTTGCAGAGCTGCTTGGTCCAGTTTGCAAGACTCATTATGTCGACCCTCAACAATCTATAGATGAATGGGATCACTATCGTGCTCTCTCTCCCTCTGGTTTCCCTCCCCCTCTCCCGTTTTCCCTTTTTTAAAACATTGGTCACATGGTTCCAATCCTCCTGTTCAGTGGAGATGATCCCAAGCTGATGAACATTTCTTTCCATACTATGCACAGAGGTAAGTTCTCTTGTGCCACCTGTCTCAGAGCAATGAGGGGTTTGCTTGCTTGCTTGCTTTAATTGCAGTCATTTGCTTTCTGACTGCTTACTGCCAGTTGCTTGCAAACAGATGGGCTTATCTGGGAGACAATTTATATGGCTTATTTCCTGTGATCTACAATCCCTGCAAAATAGAGCAAAAATGTAATTTTGTGGAAGTTTTTGATGGCAAACACTTTGTACTGGCCTTTACTGACAGCACTCAAATCTCTTGTTCTTGGGCCACCAGAATCTCATGCTGGTGCTTTTCAGCCTTTCCACTCACTGTCTGACTTTAATTCCTGCCTCTCCTGAGCACTTGGTGAGATTCAGCTCTTTCATTTCCCACTGGTGAAGGATGGGAAATGGGTTGCTCCAATAGCTCTCCCTGCCGATCCCTCTGCTGGGGACATGATGCAAAAGTGAAAGGTGACCAGATTATTCGCATTTTTATCTATGAACTACTGTGTTCCACTAGTTGTGCTCCTCATGTCACATACAGGAGCAATGATGGCAGTCTAGGCCCAGATGCACCAGGTGCTCCCCTACCCCTTGATGCCCTGTGGCCCCACATGCCAGGGAGATGCTGGCACAGCTGTGACAAGGCAGAATTCCCGGCACCTCCCTTGGCTGTGAGCAGTGGGGTCTCTCCTTCTACCATGCACTGAGTTTTTAGTCAGTGGTGCAAAGTGCAGTTCAAGAGTTGGGCCTTGCCATTCTGATGGGGACTGGGGTCTTTCCACTTCACCCAAGTCTTTGTTTAGAGAGCTCCCCAGCACTTTTGGCACCATCACCTTCCTTAAATGCCTCATCAGATATATGATTCCTTGGACATGTGATTTAAAAATGTTCCGGGGCATCTTAAACTGTTTCGCATTTTATTCGCCCTGCCAATTTCTAAGCACACCTTGAATAAATTCATAGTTGGTGGTTGTGGCGTATGTACCTTGGCTACCGTGGGT
The DNA here is from genome assembly GCA_036785705.1 of Acanthornis magna. Lineage (NCBI taxonomy): Eukaryota > Metazoa > Chordata > Aves > Passeriformes > Acanthizidae > Acanthornis > Acanthornis magna. Next base: position 22,435,068 of record JAWUZG010000012.1, read on the forward strand.
GGATAAAAAGTATTTTATACCCCCGAGGAGCAGCAAAAGTGCGAGTGAGCTCCATGCAGCAAGGGGAATGAAAAAGTTGGATTAAATCATGTCTGTCTGCCTGTGGTTGAACTAGCAATGAGGCATTTTCAATCAGAGGTCAGGGCTGTGGTCACATTTGTGCTCCAGTTTTTGCTTGCCGTAATTTTCCTTCATACCAGATTCTCTGTGAAACACCAGAAGAAGCGAGACACTCTGTGTCTGACCTTTTGGGGCAGGATTTTTCAGACAGTCCTGTTTCAATTGAACTCGCTGCCAGAGCATGCAGGAAGGAAGCGACATGTGTTAGTCATACGCCCTGGTGTGTGTTTAGCATCCAATTTGTGTACAGTCCAGGAATAACCCGGCATAATTCTGTAAAGCTGGACTCACGCTTAGATGTTTTGATGTTTGGGCTAGGAGGGGATTTCTTCATACATGAAACAGGCTTTTGGCGCTCGGGAAGGATCAATACCACCCCCCGGGGAGCTCAGTCAATGAAAATATTTTTGTAAAAGATGCCAGAGCTCATCCTGCACACGAGCGTCTCGGGCTGTGTGAGAGCATTTCAAAGCTGAAGTTTACCTGCCCTTACCCTCCCAAGCCAGACCGCCCATGAGGGCACCCTGCCGTGTCTCCAGGGGCACATCACACCCCAGGAGGGCTGATGTGCACTGGCTTGGGCAGCAAGAGCCACAAAAGGCAGATTGGGAGAGGTGTGGGAAGAGGCTGAAGTACGCTCGCCTTGCTCACCAGCCTTTGGGAAAGGCGCTGGGGGAAGCTGCGCCAGGCCTGACATCTTGAAACAACATTAATTAAAAGTAACTTTTTAATCCTTGAGGGAAGAGAAACTAGAAGTGACAGTCTCCTGGCTACAGCCCTTCGGTTTTAATCCCGGTTTTGACTTTTTGCCGGGCATCAACAAGCCACAGAGAACAAAAACATATTTTAAAATTTTCTTTCAAGGCAGATGAATGTTAATCATGAGGGTGGGATTTTTGGTTGGGTTTTTTTTTTTCTGTTTTGGTTTTGTTGTGTTTTGGTTGTTTTGGGGGGTTTTTTTGGCCTGTTGCTGGTCTGAAGGAACTGGAACAGCAGAGTGCCTCACTTTAAATGGGTATCATTCTGCTCCTTTATCTAGGACAGTATTTCTGCTCTTTGGCATTCACAGTCATACATTCTGTCTGGCTATTTTTGGGACATCAGGCTGCTGTGCAGATTGGCCAGAACTTTGTATCTCATGAGCATGGTGCTGGGACAGTCTGTGGGAATTGTCCTTGACTGTGGTGCTCTGTGGTGGGAGGAACTGGGATGAGCTAGTATTTGGATCCATGCATTTGTGTGTCCTTGAAAATGGGCTCTGAAGCCAAGCTAGATGTAGAATGATGCAAGAGAGGCTGGAGATGCTGTTTCTCTTCTTACTGCAAAATCCCACACTGTTTTCCGTCTGACACACCATGCTAGTCAGTACATCTGCTCCCTCACAAGGCCTGGCCCATTAGTAACTGGGAATACTTTGACAGACCTTCTCTTCCCAGCTACCTGTTACAGCAGCAAGTCCAGGATTTCCAAATAATCCATTGATCCAAAAATGTGCGTGTGCAGTACTGCAATTAACATTCCTTCTGAGTGCCTTGCATTAAGCATCTCTATATGTGTCTTGAAGGAAACCTCTGAGAGATTGTCTTTTATGGAGGAGTTATAAGAGATTTCTTATGGCTGAGTTCACCTATAGAAAATACAGAATTCTAAGTCTATGTAGTTCAAGAAAGAAACTGAATTAGCCAGACCCAGACAAGAATAAGTTAACAGTACTCACTAAGGAGCCTTGAGTGGAATTAGAAAAGAGAAAAATGGCATGCTGATAAAAACAAAAGCTTAAAAACTTGAAGAAAACCTTCCTTCCCCCATCCCCATCTAATCAGTCCAAGACAGAGCTGGAGCAGGGGTAGGAGGGAATGCGGGATTTACTTGATGTCGGTGGTGTATCTCCTCCTTCCCTTCTTTATTTGACCCTCTTTTAGAGGAATGTTTAGCAAAGCTGTTTATTTTGCATAAACCCAAGTAATAATGTGGCCCCGGGTGACAGGACCTGAATGAAGATGACAGCAGTTTGATTTAACGATTAGCCACCTGACCCGATAGCACCTCTGGAATCTCAACTGCAGAATAAATTCCCATTCTTCCCACATGGGCTGCATGTTAATCACGGGAAGAAAAGCAAAGGGTGGTTGCAATAGGGCCATTGTTCCTGGAGGCGAAGGCTTGAAAAGAAATTGCCCGTTCCTGCCTGCTTTGTGCTGGCTTCACGCTGAGTCTTGGACACTCAAGTTTCTTTTACTGCTTCTGTATCCCCCCTCCGCCAAAATACTGGTTTCCAGTGGGGTAGATTCAGTTGAGTTCATTCACTGAGGGACTTGCCTTCCCCCTGAATTATCACTATGTAGTTTCTAATATTTGTTTCAGCTGAAAATCAGTGCTCACAGCACAGGAGTCTATTTGCAGAGTTAGCGGAGCAAGTCGCTAAGGAATCCCTGCTTTTTCCAAACGTTCCCTAAAGCAGCTTAGCAAAGTGGTAGGGCTTTGTTTTGAGGGAAACCAATTTGGGGAAAATCTTGCTGTGCTTTTTGTTTTCTCCCTCCCCTCCCCCTGCCCTCCGAACTCTTTCAAAGCCCTCGCATTAAGCACGGCTGCAATGGTACAACCCTCGCCTTAGCGGGCTAATATTCACTTACAGTTCAGCCTTCCAGCTTGGTAGCACAGGGAGAGATGTGGCAAAGGGGAATTAAAAAATGATTGCAAAGTCAATGGTTTAAAGAGTAATTACAGAGTCATTAAAGGTTATTACAGGGAAATGTTCAGCTGAGCAGCGATTAGCATTCCTGATACCTCAAGTTCACCATGGTTTGAGGACACAAGTGAGACAAGTTGTTGAGGTCTCTGCTGTGGGGGCATAGAAGTGGCAGCGAGCCCTGCAGCTCCTCTGGGGCAGGCAGGCTGCTGCCATGGCTGGGCACTCGCTGCTGGCCTCCTGCCTCCCCCAGGGCCACTGGCCCGGCCAGCAGCTGCACCAAACCAATCATACCAGCTCCAAACTACACACGGCCGTGCTCTGCCCCAGAGCAACACTCGCTCAAGTTGGCTTGTGGCTGCTGATTCCAGCCAACCATTCAGACCTGCTTCAGTGCTGCTCTGATTCCTTCCTGTGCTAAAACCTTCAGGTGCCATCAGGATTCAGCTCTCACTGAACATGGGGGTTAGAGGGCTGCATGCTGCGGTTTGCACCTGCAAATAATTTTGGAGGTTAAAACTCCCAGCAGGCAAATGCTTAAAGCCAGCACCTGAGCATTGCCCTTGCATGCTCACTGCAGTGTACGTATGTGGCTGTGTCACCCCAGTGCCCAGAGCTGCTGCAGACTGGGATGCTGTTCCTGACGTGGATGGGCCTTGCTCTGCCCCTTTGGGAAGATGGGAAAGCCTGGTGTCACTCTGTACTGTAATTGTCCATGGGTCTCCATGGGTGAATGATTGAGGAGCAGTGAGAGCAAACAGTGCTGTCTCTTGCATGTTTGCATTTGTTCATATGCGGTGAAAAAAAACCTACAAATGAAAGTCAGGTCTGTTGTGTCAGTGTGAGAAGAGTGAAACACGGGCCAAAGTTCCTGGTGTTTTATCGTGGGGAAGGCCAAGTAACTATTTAAACAGATGAAACACAGAAGTAAAATAAAACTAAGTATTAATGGCAGTATTAGCAAATTATAAACATTTAGGTACAAAGCAGGTACCACTCTCACTGCTCAGGCACTTGGCTTCAGGTCTGTGCTGCTGTTTGAATTTTCTTTTGAGCCTTGAAAAGGGCATTAATATGTTGCCAGGAAATATTATTTCCAAGGTAAACTTAAAAAAAATAAATGGGCAGAGGAACCCAGCTGGAGCCCTGGGATATGCAGAGGCAGACCCCGCTGGAACCCGGCGTCAGGGCAGGAATGTGCTTGTGCTTGAAACAGAGCAATGGATGAGAGCATCCAAAATGGGTCTCCAGGGCAGTGAAGAAGACTCAGACTTTCTTCTTGGGTAACATAAAATGGGATTTGTTTTCAAGGTTAAAAAGAGATGTATTAATAAAAAAAGAAATTTAAAAAAAAAAATAAAAAAAGATGATAAAAAAACTACATTTTCCCCTCTGAGCGGAAAAAGCAGTTAGTTTGCTTACCAGGCGACACCTCAGGAGGAAAACACTGACGCCCTTTCACGACGCCACTGCCTGTGTGTCTCCCTGGGATGGAGAGACAAGGCACGTCCTGCCAGCCCAGCCAGCTTCCCCAGAGACCACAGCCCATCCAAGGAGGGAGGCTGCGCTCCGAGCCTGTCCGGACAGCTGGTATTCATTTATGTTTTACAAGAAAGCCTCTCACTGCAAATAGCTTTTGCAGATCTCTAAGATGTCGGAGCGGCACAGGGAGGGAGGCCTTGCTTTGGGCTGCACGGGGCTCACTTCCGCAGCACTGCTCCACACCAGGCTCCATGTTCCTCCCGTCTGATCCATCCTCGTCTGCGGCTGGTGCGGGGATTTTCACACCGATGTGACCAAAGCCCATCCAGACACATTCAGTTAATTTGGTTGCTTTAATTATTGTTGTAGACTGCTTCCACCATCTCATTGTAAATCCTGTGGCATCTGAGATGGGGAGTGGGACAAGCGAGAGTTTGTATCCTGGGATTTTGAGGCCAGGCAGTGGCAGAGAGATAGCCAGGTGTCATAGCTGGAGCATGGTTCATGGTAACTGCTCTGTGTCTGAGCTGGTGGCACATCTGAGGCCATCAGCTCTGCCAAAGTATCAGGGATTGAAGTGTAGCCTCTTGCTGGTGGAGAAGAGCCAGGTCACAGACCAAGAGTTGGCTTGGGGCTGGGAGCTGGGAATTGCAAGAGGTCACCCTTCAATGCACAAAATAGCAAAAGAGAAGGACCCCCAGTTAGTGCAGGCATCTGGAAATATTCCTTACCTGTTTTTTCCCCCACTGATGGAAAGACGTGGAGCCATAGGTTAGCTCTAATGTTTCGCTGCACAAAAGACATAGGGGGTGAGGAAGACCTGACTCAAGCAGGCATTGCCTTTAATACCAGGCTGGTCACTTCCCAGCCTCCCCCCTGCTTCCACGTGCTTCCCGGCTGTGTCAGGGAGGGGTATCCATGAAACTCAGGAACAGCAGCAGCAGCAGCTTAGGTCGAGGTCAAGGTCTGTCTACCTCTGACTCCAGCTTTAGTGCGGGGGGAGCGCTCAGTTGCAGGCCAGGTGTGGATGCAGCTTCCCAGTGGTGTTCTCATAGCCTCGCAAACATTGCAGTTCAAGGACCAGGTGATTTGCAGGTGGCATCACAGGATTTTTCTTCGGTGAATTTGTAGTCATTTTCTGAAAGGATACATCCTTTTAGTGCGAGCACCATCCTACAGTGAGCAGTGCCACAGATAAGCTTTGAACTGTGCAAGGGAATGCCTTTGATCATTGCAGCCTGCGTCCTCTCTGTGTTACTTGGTGGTTTGCAGGTCTTCCGTGGGAAGAGACTATGAACTAGCAACCTGTAGTGCTGTCTTCATCCCAGCCACAACCTGCTGGACTTCCTTAGTTGCCTGGGTTTTTTTTTCCAACGGATGAGCATAGGTTTGCTCACTCTCTGCACTGAGCATCATCACAGAGGCAGAGCTCTGCAATGCTGGTGTCCTCTGAGAATTCAGGCTGTACTGTCTTTTCTGTTGGCTGTTAATGCTGTGGAGTCCTGTATTCATTGTGAGCCAAATGTATAGCTTCATGGTGGGAGTCCTTTCTGCATGGTTTACCCCTTCTGTTTGTATTTTGGCTGCAGGGGACTTGCAGTCCCTCTCTCAGACCTATCCTCCAAGGATCAGTATGTTTTACCTTAGAAACAAGATGCAAACACAGAGTCGTGTTCCCTGCATAGTCAGTAACACCGATGACGCTCAGTGCGCTGTGCGAGATGCCTGAGGCTGTACAGAGCTGCTTTGTGCAGACCTGAGACCTGCTGGCTGCCCACTTCTTCTTTGAAAATATTATGCATGCGTGACGGTGCATGGGGAAAACTGAGGAGTTGGAGGAAGGGCGGGAGCCAGGTATTTTTGGGCAGAGGTTCGCCACATCTCTGCCAGCTCAGCCCTGACCTTCGCTTTCTCTCGCCTTTTCCTGTTCTGTCTACCTGGGAGCTGCAGCGGGGCTGGGAATGCAGACGGGCGCCAGTGGGAATCTGCAGCCCCTCTGGGTTGAACCCACCCAGGCTCTGAACATGGGTCTCCATGGGTGAATGATCAGTGCCTTAAACAATCGCACTGCGCTCTCCCGGCATCTAATTACCAGGACAAAACAGTGCGTAATAATAGATATTGCAGAATAGCTTATTCTCCTGGAGGATTTGATCCAAACCCCAATGAAGTCTGTGGAAAGACTCCCATTGATTTCAATAGACTTTATGTCAGGCTGTTAGTGTGCTGTTGTCTGCTTTGCTGTTAACTGCAATACCCTTTTCCCAAACTTTTACACTTAAAAGAAGATCTCAATTTCATAAATTCTTTACTTGAATCAAGGAAATGTCATCCTTTTCAGAGCAACTGTCCCTCTGTCTTCTACTGTGGTGCTGATTGCTCGGAAAATAGCATTGCTTTTGAATATCACCTAGTTTAGCTGTAGTAATGACAACTTATAATTGCTTGCATTTTTTTATGTTCCAGTAAGTAAAGCCATGCAGGAGCTTGTCCTAACATCATACGATTTCAGAAGCTTGGCAAAACATTTTATTTGCTTCCTGGTCTGCAAGCACACACGAGGGCTGACATATACACTACAACACTGTTCTCCTGTGCTTTTGCTCCTTGTGGCTGGAGTCTCATTAACATTGCTGCATTTGAAAGACTCCTAAGACTCTTCTTGTAAACTGAAAGTTTTCTCATCTGGTATTTTCATTTTCATGAGTATCAGGAAAATATTTCTATATGAACTGGTAGAGAAACAGTGAAAATTGTTATGATTTTTATTACATCTTCCAAAAAAGTGATGCTTTAAAATTGTTATTGTCCTGTGGGATTCCATCACCACATGCTACTCTAGGAAAAAATGCTTGTGTCTAACACAGCCGTGTCCTTTAAAGTGGACCATTTTCTTTAGGAAACTAAAATTTAATATAGATAATGTTCCTTTGCTGCTTCTTGGTTTGACCCTGGCTAGCAGGAGGATGTGAGGGTGCCATGCCTTGGTGAGGACTTTGGCTCAAGAAACAAAATGCAGGGAGTGAACCTCAAAAGTGCTGAGACTGATGCAACCTTGACCATCAGGGAGAACGTATTGGGAGGAATGGTGCACATCTGGTAGAGGAAATGCTTTGGGGTACCTGAGGGTGGTGGAGATGTGCCCAAGAGCAGTGGTGGTGTCCCTAGGAGATAGAAGATGGCTTTGATGGGGGAACTGATGAATGCTGACACCCTCAGAGCTGGGACATCCCTGAGGAAGGAACTGGAAAGGAGCCTGGAGATGGAAAAGTGGGGCACCTATTGTCATCATCTTTAGGGAGACAGTAGAGAGGCCAGAAATGAGACAAAGGGAAAATATTGAGAGAAGGACGTTCAGAGCTGCCCCAGAGGAGGGTGCCTGGGAGAGAACAACCGGTGGTTAGCTTTATCCCACCCAGGTGCCATCAATGCAGGTTGTGCAGCTGCTGAGCACAGCCCTGTCCCAAACCCAGACTTTCATGAGCTATCAAAAACAGAGGAAGAAAGTACCAGGGTGGAAGGTTTCACTGCCTCTGTTACCATCTGGGCCAAGGAGGAGGGGGTATCAGCACAAGAAGAAATCCTCTTTGATCCCTGCACTGGAGCTTATCCCAACTCAGTGGGGAATATTGGGCTGTGTATAAAATTCAAACTACAGCCATTCTTGCTCATGAGTACGCAGGTGCCTGGGTGGTGTTTTCTGTCTGCTGGGCAGCCAAGCCTGAGGGATGAGCTGCCCTGAGTGCCACTCTCAGCCTAACATGCCAAGTCCAAGAAAAACAGCATGCTTTGCAGCCAAGAAACAGACAGCTAAATTTGTCTTCGAACTACAAAGATTTGGAGCAGGATCCCTGCAAGGGGAAGCTGGTTCGTCACGGTTCAGATGATTATTCAAAATGCATGAAATTTGCGTGGAATTTCGTTAATCTTCCTTTATAGGAAAATTCCTTTCCCATTTCCTGAGGGCAGGCCTATATTGTTGAAGGCAGCATTCTTTAACAGGGGGATATCATTTATTATAAAGGATCATGGGTCAAAGTATCTTAACCCAGATCAAGGGCAAGGTCTGTGGGGATTGCCTGGAGCCTTTCGTGGTAACTCACAATAAAGAGCCAATTATAGAGCAAGCGGCTGACACCAAACCCACACTGTGGCTGCAGACAGCGAATGCACCTACTTGGGTTGTGCATCTTGGGAAGGGAGAAATTACTGTAGGTTCAAATTCTTGAGCTGGGTGACCATGGCTACCGGGCTAATTATGCCTTTTGAGAGAGAGAGATCCGTGTTGCTTAACACTCGGTATATTTTTCTCAGTAGTTTAACCTTGATATCTTTCCTGGGATTAGAGAGTGATGAAAGGTTGAATTATTTGTCTCTGAACTCCCACCGTGAGCAGTCTGACTGCATCTGTTCAAGTTCCTGGTTTCTCAATATAGGTGTTGCATGCGATGCTCTGAGGGTGTAAGACACTAAGATTGTATCACTCTAGACTACTTTTATTCACTTGGGATATATTTTGCTATTTGAAAGAGTCAGCAGTTCCAGGAAAAAAAATAGACAGATAGGGAATCCCATGTAATTGAAAGAAAACTTAAAACTTAAGGGTTTTACATACATATGCACAGTTTTCTGTCCAGTCTTTTTTTGAAGCCATTTGCAGGCAGTGGTATTGTTGTTAAGAGATTCTTATAAAACTAAGGCAGCCTTTTTTTTTTCTTTCTGTTCTGCTGCTGGGGAAACTGAGGCACACCTCAGAAGGGAAACCTCTGAAAGGTCATTAAAGATGAAGGCACATCTCTGGCTTAGGACCTGAGGTGGGAAATTGCCTGGGGGGAGTACTCTACAGTAGGTGCCTTCTGGCCCTCTCCCATCTCACTGCTGGAGATGGGACACCGTGAGCCTTGTCTGACCTGGTGGGGCTGCTTAAAGGTCCCTGGGCACTGCTGGGTCAGGAAATTGAGAGGAGGAGGAGACTGAATGTAACATCCACTTCTAAGTAGTAAAATCTGCTTATTGTACTGTTTCAAAAACCCAAACAAAACTTGTAGAGCTGTATTTCATTCCTGGTTTGTGCGTACTTTTGGCATGTCCGTCTGCCTGGCCAAGGCAGGTGGTTTTGGGTGCAGCCCTGGCGCACGGAGAGCTCTGCAGGGGAGTGAAGACTGTGGGAGAGTAGCGATGCGTGGGATGTCTAATGCTGCTCTTAGTGCCAGGCTGTGCTAGGAGGTACTGTAGCCTCTCCCTATGTCATTAAGGCGTATCTCTGCCACAGTTAGTTATTGGAAAAGGCTTTTTGCAAGGCTGAACTGTAAGCAATAAAGCTTGCATTCTGATACAGGCATAGTGCACTTAGGTAATAAAAATAGCCTTGGTGTCAAAAGGTTTCAGTAAATGTGGCTAAAGATATTAGCAGTCACTTCGTTCGCCTTTCATTTCTCTGTAGACCCAGGATGAGGTGAGGTGATAAAAATGGTCATTTTGTTTCCACTGGGAGTCCAGAGTCACAGAACTTTACTTAGGATGGGGAGGGATCAGTCCTGATGTTTCTCAACGCAGATCATCTCTGCTCTTTTGCCTCCTTGACAGCTCAAATATGCTCCCATCCATGATGGGTTCAGTCTCGAGCATCCCAGTTTGGGCAGTAGAATTATCTTTTCTTCTTGACCCAGGGTGGATGGCAGGAACACAGGAGAGTGCCTGACAAGGGTGGATGGAGATCTGGTCCTGCCCTTCCCACCATCACTGCATGACTGGGCTGTGTTGTGTCAGAAAGTTCAGGCTATGGAAAGAGGGATAGCTGCACTGTGATGGAGATGAGGATATGCACTATCACTTTCCTGAATTGAGAGCTGTTTTCCAAAGCCTGCATCTGCCATCCAGTTACTGCTGGAGCTCCCTTAAGTCAGTGAAAATGTTTGCAAACTATGGTATTACAGGACATAAATAAGTCCTGTAATTGACTTGACTTACAAATAACAAATTAAGGATTTCTCAGGGCTGGACATGGATTAAAAAAAGGAAACATATCATGTAGCTGAAGGTGAGCAACAATTAACTTCCCTTATTTGCCCAGCTGCTAACAGATTTCTTTCATGTGATCACACAGTCATTTGAGTCAGAGGAAAACATATTAACCAGTCTGCCTCCATTTCCCAGTTCTATGTCAACCGCATGGCGTTTGCCAGGGGAGGTGATAGGAGTACCTGTGATTTGGATTATACTCTAGAAGTCCCTTCTTGGCTGGGAGTTGTGGTTGCAACAGTTTAATAATATTAATTAGCACTTGTATGTACTGTGTTTGGCAACTCTTTTGGGCTATGAATGTGGCTTGCCTTGATACTAGATGAGATAAAGTCAAGAGAAGATCAGAGAAGAATGCATCCTGAGAAACAGAGAAGACCCAGTAATCTGGAAAACTGTTGTGCCCACCAACACATTTGCTGGCCAGCCAAGTAACTGAAAATCTCCTAGGGATGAATGTGAATAATTAAACATAGCCATAGTAATTTGTGTCCATTGGTGTTCAATTAGCAGTTTAGAAAGGGGGCTGCAATAGCCTGTCATCACTTTCCTTCACATCACAGCTTCCCCTGCTCTATTTCTTCCACCTCTTCTTTTTCTTTACTAAGTGAACGTGTCAGGATAAGTACCACCTGATTCCTGGAGAAGTGTAATAGGGCCCTGTGAACTCATCCTATTCAAGTGAATAAGGCCCAGTGTGGGTAGGTGTACCATGACTTCCACCAGTTGTGGCTTTGAAAACCCAGGTGATGCCGACATGAGTTTACCTGGATGCTTTCTTTCCTTCCTCTTCCTCAGCTGTCCCAGAGATGTTTCAGGGTGCTGGTGTCTACCTGGCACTGTTGTTCCCTGAGGAGCAAAGGCATTCTTCTTGCAATGTGGTTTCTTTGTCTCCCCAGTCCCTGACCCAGATCCCTTCTCCTTTTAAGCACACACAGGCTGTTTGTTTGCAAGTGCAGAGTTGTGAAATGGGGGTTGGTGCTGGGAAAGTGCTCATTTAGGTGTTCAAAGGCATCTGCTGCTAGCGCTTTGCTGCTCAAGATGCTCCCTGGCAGCAAGTACCCCATCTGAGGGACGTGTTCGGTTTATACTGAAACCTGTACTTGTGGGGCTGGGTGAAGGAAATATTCCTCAGACTGGGAGCCGAGAAACTGAGCCTCTGTGAGAGCGCCGACCGCTGCCAGCGAGGTGGCACAGGTGACATGACATGTGATGACATGAGCGCAGAGATTAAGGCACTGCAACTTCCTCAGATGTCAATGCAGCCTCATTCACATGCATTAGAAATTCACTTATAATTTGCAGGAGGAGAAGTGGAAAAGTTCCTCTAAAACAAGAGTGTCGCCAGCTCAGAGGAGCGCTCATGTAGGCCATATTTGAGTTATCAAACCCAACAGCTAGAGGCAAATGTCAGCTTATCATAACTGCTCTGTAAACAGAAATCATCACGTAATCTTTTGCCTCAGCCATCACGTGCAGGTGACAGCCCAGGAAGCCTATTAGCAAATGCCAACACACCCACCACACCAGGCGAGTTACGTGCCTGGGTTAAACACCGCGAGGGGAGCATGGAGCCTCAGCAGGGGAACAGCAGTGAGTCACCTCAAGGCAGAGAAGTGCTAAGTGATTTTCTCGTGGGAAAAACTGAGATCTAGCATCACTGGGATTGAAAACCTCTTCTTTTTATTTTTTTTTCTTTTTCCCCTTTAAAGTTTCTTATTGAAAATATCATGCAGGATGAAAGAGGGGCACAGAAAGAGGGTGCATATACTTGTACCACTCTGGATGGGTGTATTACAGGCTGAATTTTTCCAGTGGGAAGATAAATTATAGAAGTAACCTGAGCCAAATGAATACCAGAGCTGGGAGTAAAATTGCAAGAATTACAGTACATACTTCAAAGTAAAGTGCTTGTACTAATAGCCTGATAGCAGAACCTGTTTCAAAGTTAGAAGTGTGTTGTCAGTAAAACACAGTGTTCACAGATGTTTTGATCTGCCACTACTGCATTTCTGAAGAACTTAATATACCCATTTCTGCTGTTGCCCTAGTTTGTGGGCCCAGTTCACAAGTGGTTGTGTAGATGCCATCCTGAAATGGCACATGGAGCTCCAAGCAGTGGGTCAGAGCAAATCCAAGGGTCTTCCCCAAGCCTCTCCTGTCAGGATGTCTGGCTGTTTATCCTGAAGGCACTGAAAACGAGAGAAAAGTCCAGTATGATTCTATATCCATTATGCAGTGGCTTTTCAACTCAAATCCAGTGCTAGTGTTGCTTTCAGCAGATGATGAATGAATAAATTAAACCCTAAATGATATCTGAAGCTGTTTGCCATAGGAAGTTCCCCATCTTGCAAATCTCTCAAGGTATCTTGAAGTTATCAGCACGCATCGGCCAGGCTCTGAATTGAAAATGAGGAAGCAACTCTGTTTTCTGCTCGCTGATAGAAGGACATGCTACAGAATCACCCAACTTGGAAGTGTAATGAGGTCTTTTATGCATGGGGAATTTGCTATCAGTGATAAATAGAGTTGTTGTTTGGCTTTTTTTTTAAAGAAAAGGCCACACATTAACCACAAATTAATATACCCATCTAAATTTATGCAAAGCATGAGGTTCCAGGGACCTGGATCACATTTTAAGTGTTTGCTTTTTGTGTATCCTTAAAGTTTAGATATTTTTTAATAAGAGAGACTCTCCAAAATTGATTGTGGGCTGAGAGGGTTGTGGTAATCATTAGATTTTTTCCATGCAGATGTATTTTGGTCAAGTGTAGCTTCGCTTAAGACTCTGCCTAACTTTAGTCCTCCACATTGTCACTTCTAACCCAAGAGAAAGGGGTTTGCACAGGTTGCCTTAAATAATAAACTGCACATAAATGAAGCAGCAGAGTTTTGTGGTTTGATCTGGCCAAAGTAATCTGCTTCACTTCCCAAAGTTATGGGATAGATTGACTGGCTGAATTAATATGAGGAGTGATACAGGATATTTGAACTCTTGTCAGTTATTTCATTCTGCTTTTTCCCAGCAGTAAAATGTATTTGTTCTGAAACCTGGAAAAGAAAGAAATAAACTTGGCAGATGTAGCCAGTTTATGATTTATTCTGGGTTTGTAGCCTGATCCAAAAGCCACTGAAGTCTACAGAAATCTTTTGGGGGATTTCAAAAGGAATCTCATCAGACTCTTGATTAATATGCTGGGGAGTTGGGGGGTACATGTTTGGGGCCAAGGGAGTCTTGCAGATCTAATCCCTTTTTTTCCAGGGTTTGCATTCTCTTGGTGTACATCCTTTCATGCAAGTCTCTCAGTCTTCCCTGAACCATATGTATTTGGATTAAAAGGTAATATGAGAAGTGCTAGGAAAAGCTGGAGCCAATTCCCATTTTATTGCAGGAAGGCCTCGAAGTGATGTGAGGAGGGACAGTGTGTCTGACATCTGGGGCTGTGGGAACGTTCCTGAGCGGCTGCAGTGGAGATGAGGGTTTCTTGTCAGTCCTGCTTCCCTCGTGTCCAAACCCCAGTGCTCATGTGCCAGCTGAGAAAACTCGTGGGTGGAAAGGAAACGGGGGACGAAGGAGGAGAGGTTTGGATCGTGTGATCTCCTAGCACGAGCCCCACTGTGAGGGATGCTCAGCAGGCAGGCGGCTCAGCTCGGGGTGGGGGTGGAACAGGGCAAGTCCCAAAGCTCTGTGCTCTGGGGAACTTCGGATCTCAGTTTCACGAGGCAGTGTAAGTGTGTGTGACCTTAATCAAGCTGATTAACCTTGCTGAAGCATCTGGAAATGGAGATGAGAAATAATTGTAGCAGAATTTAGCATGTGACGTCTTTTAACTTTGTAGTTATCTGCAGTCTTTTCTAGATTGGAAAACTTCCAGATTTTTGTAGGAAGGAAAAGGCCACTGTGATGTATGGAAACTAAACAGGCTTTGCATCTTGGTTTATTCCCAATCTTATTATTGTGTGACAGGATCAGTTATCTCTCAAGGGGTGGTATTAATTAATGTTTACAAAACACTTGCAGCACTTGGGGAAAAAAATGCATCACAGAACTGTGTTATTACTTGAGCTATTTATTACATGGCACCCTAGGTGTGAAACCCCATCCTTGTAACTGCGACCATGTTTGAGTGTACATTTGTGAGCTTTCAAACTCCTTTTGGAAGGGCTTGTCTTTTAAAACCTTACTATTTTTTCTTTTTTTTCCTCCCCTTAAAGTGGGAGGGAATCACAGATGATCTTTCACATGATTCTTCCAACACCCAGTCATTCATCAGCAGAGACTTAAAGATAATAAACTTTTTGTTTCAGGCAATTACTTAATCTCGACAAACTCCTGTGTTAAGCAGGGCTATTAACTGAGCAGGCCATAAATCAGCGTGTTGCCAGGTGGGTGAGTCTCCTGAACTGCAATCACTCTTCAGGACCTTCCAGAGACCCCTTACAGTCTTAAGCACCCTCATTACACAAGCAGCATGCTAACAACCAGCACTTTGCATGAGCTGCCCAGAGAATCTGCTGCAAACTGCACTGGGACCATTTTTAATACCAGTCGGAAAATTTTCATACCAAGGCAGGATGATACATGGGAGTTATTAGCCTGCACCAAAACCACAGCTGGGTAAAACAGATAACTTCCTCACCCCTCTCCTCATCAGACCTTCTGCTTAGTTAAGAGCAGCAGGCTGCCTTATGCCTGGTTAAAAGCCAGATCATGCAGTATCCTCTCAGTCTTTATCGACTAGGAGTGCTTTGGAGACTGGTGTCCTGAAGCATGAAAGCTCCCAAAACTCTTCTTTGAAGGCTACCTAGATGCTTATCACCTGGATATAAGTGCAAGAAGAAAAATACCCAGCCCTGCAATTTTATCACAACTAGTAGTAGAGAGCAGACATCTTTCCTTCCATTTCCAGAAATAAGTCTGGTCAAAATGCACAGCAGACTCTGCATGGGTTTTTTCCAGACTTGATTTGTTCAATTTTGCAAATTATATAAACAGACCTTTCATACGAAGGGTAAATTTTTCAAGCCATTGCCTATAGGAACAGTTTGATTTCAGTTTGTTTTAATGCCTGGAGGAGCATATGCATAAAGAAAGCAAACTGACTCCTGTGGTTTGGATTAGAGAGGCTCGAAATGCCAGCGCTGAATCTGAAGCACAGCCTTGTCCTGAAAGATTGAGCAAGTCTTTGTGGCACGAGGCAGTACAGGTGTC
This sequence comes from Acanthornis magna, assembly GCA_036785705.1. NCBI lineage: Eukaryota > Metazoa > Chordata > Aves > Passeriformes > Acanthizidae > Acanthornis > Acanthornis magna. The sequence continues at coordinate 22,450,592 of JAWUZG010000012.1, forward strand.
CCCACCATGGCAGCAGGCAGCCTTGCAGTGGCAGAGACCGTTCAGGTAGGTCTGTGCTCAGGGCGGGCTGGCGTGCCCTTTCTTGTTGGCATTGGCACCTGAGCTTTCACAGGATTTAGGCATCTGCTTGGGAGTTTTTCTTCTGCAAGGCAGCTTTCCAGCTCCTGCAAGTTGCATTGGCTGGTTGAGCAGACAGCTCGTAGTGTGTTACCCGATGGATTTGGGGAGGTGTATTTAGTTTGCAATGGCCAGTCAGCCCAACTACTCCATACATGATGAAGCAGCCTTGCCCCCAAGGACTGGCTGGAAGCTGGGCTGTGAGCATCAGCCACTGGGAAAGGGTGTGTTATGTTTCAGGAGATGTACTCCTCAGTCCAGTCAGCACTGCAGTCACACAAAGATGTCCTGGCCACCATAATGGGGTGTGCTGTGTTGTGGGGACAGGTCAGGACTAATGCCTTCAGTGGCAGCCTGGGCTGGAAGTGGTTGCTGAACAGCATCCTGAGGGCTTTTGCTTTTTCTTCACCATCGGTCTCACGGTAAACTGGTTCAGGGAGTTGATCCAGCCAAAACCCTGTGCAATAAAATTTTAGGTGATTAGTTTTAGACTGGATGAACTCCCTGAGCTGGCTCAGTGTGTGATTGAGTGAGTGCCAGTGCCACCTCCGGGGAGGGGTGTGAATGTGTGGCTGGGGGCGTGAAGGCTAAAAGACATCTCCATCTGTAGATCTGCTCCTAGAAATGTGGCTTGGGATGACACTCCTCAATAAGGTTTTATTTTCATGAGTGGAAGGTGCACAGTCAGGGCTCTGCTAGATGTGCTGCTCAGATGAGTGCTGTCCAGAAGGTGCTGTGTGATAGCTGATGTGCTCTCCCTCCGTCTTCATTCACTGCTTTGCCCTTTGGAACTCCACCAGTCTTGTGGTTTCCAATCTGAGGTTGCTGAACTCCTTGTCCCTCCACACCTCACCAACAGAGATCCTGGGCTTGGGCAAGTCAGATGCAACTGAGGGCAGCAGTGTCTTCTGGTGCTCCTGCTGCCTCATGGCCATAAATGCCATAATTCTTCAACCTAATGGCAATATACAATTTAGCCTTGTATTATAGGCGACCTGAAGCAGTTGCACTTTAGGGAGCCAAGGAATTCGTTTCCTTCCAAAACTCCTTTGGAAGTTTGGAAGGAAAATTGCTCAGATATAAAATCAAGCTCCAGGAGCACCTGAGCCGTACTGCGCAGCATGTCCAGCTGCCTATGGACTCAGGCTCTGGTTCTCTGCTCCCCAGAGTCGCTACTGCAGGAGGCAGGACTGCTGTCAGGGCCACGTTTGCACGTGCATCAAATACATTTCTCTCTCCTTTGGATACCCAGAAAAAGAAACCTTTTGAGGACTTGGGGCATCTCCCACAGGCAGGTATTGGGGACCATGGGAGAAAGGCAGAGGATATTGGGGAATGCTCCGGGCAGCCAGCTGAGGTTCACACACTCCTGTTTCACCAACTGTCTTGAAGTGATGTGGCTTCCACTGTGAAATCAGCTTTAGTGTGAAACAGGCAGGGTTTGTCATCCGTTGGCCTGGTCCCAGAGCGGTCAGGGGCAAATCCTCTTGGCTCACTTTTTTTGGAAGTCGCCAGATCAGCTGGAGGTGCAGGCAGTTGCTGAATCCAGAATACTACTGGTTTCCCAGGAAGCAGGGTTATAACAACTTGCAGAAAACTTCTCTCCTTAACCCTGTGGGTATTGTTTTCTTCTCTGAAAAGATCCCTCCTTTCTTGAGAGATCGATAGCTTTTCATAGAAGTTTTTTACAAACTGATTTTTCTCCTACTGCCCATCCAGGCAGGCACAGGCTGAACCACCATCTGGTCTGCCCCACCTCCCTGCCTGTCCCTCACGTGCCGGGATTTCTTCCTTGCTGGTTGGGATTTTTCTTCTTTTTTTTCTTTTTGCTTTTTCTTCTGTCCATTCTCTGGCAGCAGCTGTTGGGAGAACAAGCCCCAAGATCCATCTGGTCCTTCGAGCTTATCAGGCTGTGTCTTTTCTCAACAAAGCAGCAGTGGCCACGCTTTCATACAAGAGTTACATCATATAACTGCAACTTGCTCAAAAAGCAAACCGCCTTTTATTTGCTCGTGCTGCCTTTCTCCCTTTAGAATTGCAGCCACAGCCGAACCACAATGTAGCCTCAGATCTGAGTCAGTCTAGAGGGCTGCTTTTCTCTTTCTGTTTTTCTTTTCTTTTCTTTCTTCCCCCCCCCCCCTTTTTTTTTTCTTTCCCTCGTCTGCTTTCTGGAGGAGTTGGCACAATCCTGTGTTATTAGGACATAAGCTAGCTTGTTCTAGTGGAATTTCCTGTCTGAGTTTAATTTCCCCCTCATTTTTTTTTTTCTCCCCTCAAAGTGAGACAGAAAAGCTTTTTAATTGCACTGCCGTAGGTTGGCCTTTCGGGATATTATTATTCTTATTAAGTACTTCCTGTTGGGAGGTGGCACATGAGTAGAAATAACAAGGATCTCAGTGCAGTCAGGGCTTGTGGCCGCTTTGTTTGTTAATAACTGTCAGATTGGCAGCGTCCTCAAAACACATCTTGGCCTGACAGCCTGGCAATTAAGTGATATTCAGGACTCTCAACATTTGCAGCTCACCTGTGGAATTAATAAGCTGCATTAGGCCTTTCCTTTTGGGTTTCTTTCCTGCCATTCAGTGGTCATATCACCTCATCAAGCTAAAAAAAAAAAAAAAAAGTTAGCACTAGTGGGAAGGTCTCATTCTGGAAATACTCAGCATGGATGTAGAAACTCCTGATCAGGGATGGTGGGGTAAATTCATACATTCCAGGTGGGATTGGCATCCTGCTACTTCTCCAGCAGTGACGTGTGAGTGGAGCGGGTTTCCTTTGCAATGGAAATGTGCACTGCTGCTGTTTCAGATTTCATTGTGTCCCAAAGAATTCAGTGCTTATTTAACAGAGAAAGGCAATTTTGGTTTCTTTTTAATTTTTCAGGAAGCACAAATGCTCAGCAGTCTCTTTCAGAAACTTCCCATTTCAGCAGATATTTTTTAAAGTCAAGGCATTCAATGTCATCACTTCCATGTTCATGTAGTGTAAAATATAATAGATCTTGAACCATCTTAATCTCTTCTGTGCTGCTTCTGACAGAAGGTGCAGGTACCTGGAAAACATTAACTGATGAAAAACTGTTCTGCCTTAAAGCTTCCTGCAACTCCAGCTATTTGGGATTGAAGAAGGTGGCTGGTGGCAGCAAGGCTGATCAAGAGACTTTTCTAATTACTGCTCTTCGAAAAGCCATCAGAGATTTGGTGTTTGGGCACCCCACTGCGGGACTTCCTTGTGCTTGTGGGGTTCCTCCTGGCTGCAGGAGAGCTCTGCTTTCATCTTATTTACTCTTCCCAGAGGTATAAAAAAATAATGGTTTGTCCCCCCTAAGGGTGCCATTTATCAGTAACCTGAAGACCCCAGGAATTCTTGTAGAATAATAGAAAATGCACTGCCTTCATGCATAAATGCTCATCTGAATGTTTGAAAATACTTCTATAGACCTGAATATATTCATCTCCCCACACCATTTTGAAATTTTCAAAGGTTTTGGGTGCAACCTGTTTTGCAAGACCAAATCTAGTACTTCCCATGCCAGCAGGCTTCAGAAAATTCCTGTTTTGTCACCAAGAAGTGAAGTGCCCCATTTTGGGTCACACAGGAAGGGTGCTGCAGAGCCAGCTGCTGCATGGGAGTGTGTTGAAGAGATTCCTGGTGTCCTCATGTCTCTGCCAGCAGCAGCTATCCCTGCTCCTTTGGTGAATGAGGCAGGAAAGCCCCTCATGCTGAGTTTCAGAGATAGTAGATAGCAACTAAGGAATTTCAAGGAATTTCAGGGTTTGATTTTTTAACGACAGTTCTGCGTTCTTATAGAAAATGTCAATGAACTCTTCAAATTTTAATCTAAATTTTCCATGTAGAGGGAAAGGCCATTTTTAGCCTCACTGTAATGGTTCCATCTCTTTTGCCCAGGAAAAGACTGACAATTTTAATGCCCTTACCAAGGGTCAGGCAGTGCACAGGAGAGAGCCGAGTGGAGCTGCCAGGAGCTTCAGGATGGCTTAGACATGGAGCTGAACAAGAATATCCTACTTCCATTAGGGCCTGAGTTCATTTAAGTGCGCTGTCTTCATCTTGGGGTGGGGAGGAAATTTATGGGCAAATTCCTTCAGTGTTGCCTCGAGTTGGCCACGGGGCCGCGGGGGGAGCTCACAGATCTAATCTCGCCCCATCCCTGCTGCAAGAGCCAGCTCGCTCGGCAGCCGCCCGCCTGCCCGCCCGGCTTTTGGACACAGCCCGCGGCTCAGCAGCGCTGCCCCGCTGCAGGAGCAGCGACTGGGCTGCCATGGGGCTGAAATGGTCCTGGCTGCATGGCCAGCAGGGCTGCGGTTGTGTCTGCCATGTGCCAGCAGTGCCTCTGCAAGGGCACCCCTCAGCATCTTCAAAAGACATTGCTTTTGTTTCTCCACCTGAGCTGAAGCAGTAGGATAACTTTGTAAGAGGATGAACTCCTCTGGGCCATCCCCAAGAGGATGGATGGTTATTGGGATTGCATCCGAGGAGGTTTCCTCTGGGATGCTGGAGAGGGATGGGCTTCCATTTGCCATGTCCGATGGAGACGTTCGCTGTCTCTCACTGATTTTATAAAGGCATTTATTGTGCAGGTAACCCCAGAAATGGGCTTTATTCTTTATTCTGTGTCAAGTAAGTGTCCACATGCACATCCAGCATCTGTGTCCCTGCAGGGAGCTGAGCAGGGAAACCAATGGCTCCTGGGTCTGTCTGTGATAGTGAGGTGAATGCAGGGGCTCCAGCACTGCTGAAGTGGAGAGACAAGCCTTCTCACGTTGTCCTCTGCTCCTCACTGCACCTCAGTTTCTCTGAGTGTGAAGTCACACTGATTCTGTCCTGTAGGTGCTTTGAGATGTCACTACAGTAATGCTTTTTCAAGGCTGCTTTTTTTTTTTTTTTAATTTATTTTATAGCTGAGAGGCAATGTATTTTTTGTTATTTCTTGTTTACTTTTCACATGTCTGCATCCCAGCAAGGGCCCTTCTCCTTCCAGTTCTCCTGCAGGGTATTTACCATTACTTGAGCTATTTGCCCAACAGAAGTTAGTTGTGTGATCTTTATTTCTTACCTGCATGGGATGCTGTACCCAACCCACTGTTAAACTAAGCATGTTGCCTTCTCCAACATCCTGACATGCATTGTCTGAAAAAAATAACCTTGTAAATCAGGCTACCACCATCTTTCTGCATTAGTTTTGTTAGGAGAAAACTGGTTCTGCATCCCTTTGGAAGGCAGCAGCTGTCTGGATGTATTTCAAAATGGTCTGTAGTGCCTGGGGCAGGAGAGAGGTCTCCCCAGGTGAGCTGATGGGAGCCTGCCTCTTGCTTCTCCTTGCTATAATGTTCCCAGTGGGCCAAAATGAATATTTCCTATTATTCTCCTTGTGTAGTTCCTCTTGTATTTTTGTCAAAGCCACTGAGCAGGTAATAAAACAACAGAAAAATTAACCAGTAATAATTGAAGTATGCTGTATGAAAACCAAACCAAATGCTAACAAGCCAAACAAAAGAAAAGTAGGCATGGTGCAGCCCTGTTTATAGTGCTGTCTGCTGGAATCATTATACACGTTGATATAATAATACTGAGCACTTAATTACCACATCATTTCTAAAGTGCTGTATAAACATTAACCAAACCTCTGAGGTAGGGAGGTATTATTATCTCCATTTTAAAGAAGGGAAATTCTGACAAAGCGAGGTTAGTCAGTAATTTAGTGTCGTGAAGACAGGCAGCTGATGGGGCGGGAGAATGGGTTGCAGCTCCTGCTGCACTTTTGGAGACAGAAAAGCAGAGCTGCTGAAGCACCTCAGGTGTTTTTTTGTGAAATGCACGGTGCTGCCATTCAGGGAAGGGACACACTTGCCCAGACACCTCTGTCTGCTTAGAGAAAGTTCTCTGATTGGTGTAATTAGCCACCACATTAAATATCCCTTTTTGAGGGAGGCAGGCAGTTGGTGTATTTTGCAAAGTATCTAAACAAAATTACAGTGAATGTCTCAAAGGGGGACTAAGAGGCAGCTCTCCTCCCCATATTGATCTGAGTGGTGCTTCTGGGAATGTCTGTCCCTGCAAAGCCCTTAATATTCTGCATGGTGGTATATGACTTCATCCAAGGAGAATCCCACAGACGCATCAGCGTGATCTGCTCTGTCATGTTTCTGTGACCCAATTTTCCCTGTTCTTTGTCTAAGACCTTCCCTGACCCCAGGCCTATTATCCCTTCCAATAATTCACCCAGACCATTATTAATGGTGCATTAACTTTGGCTGTGCTTTCAGTGAAGATGTTTTTCTTGTGCTCATTCATTCGCTCAGCTCACTTAAACAGCTAGATCATTATTCTGGGGACGTCACACAAACACAAAAACATCTCCCTTGCCGACACCTACAGTCCTGCAGCACTTTGCCAGAGGGGTGGCCATCCAAATACAACAGTGAAACGCCCAGGAGGGACTATCAAAGGGAGTCAAGTAGCCACACACACACTCAGTCACTCGGGCTGGCTTTGCCTCCCCTGCTCGCATGCTGAGACTGTCCAGGGATGCTCAGAACCCACCAACTCCAGGAGAGCTCTGATGTGAGGAAAATCGCCACAGGAAAGCTGGGGAACAAAGCACGGGCCTGTCTTTGCTGTTTCACAGCCACTGTGCTTGTTGGATGCCAAGACACATCCTTTTAAATGTATGCTATGGATGAGTAAAATTGGGACTTTAAAAAGTGTAACATGAAAAATGAATGCTGCCTAAAATTTCTTTCTCACTTGATGCTTTGGGCTTCTCTGGGACATGACTGAGTGAAGAACACTTCATGTTTGTTGTACCTTAGCCTTGTTCTTGAGAAAGAGAGTGAGATTTGGACATCTGGGAGAAAATGTGGGCAGCGAGAAGGACCTTTGCAGATATCAGTTGTTTCGCTATTATCTTTTTCAAAGAAGCTGGACCTGGGAGGAAAAGAAAAAAGAAGCAGAAGTTGTTGTAGGCTGCTGTGTCACACCATGCAGCATCCCACCTTCCCCAGTAAGAGGGATTTGGCCTCTGACAGCACAGCTCAGTTCACCTGTGGTGGTACTGGTGAACTCTCACAAGCATCCTTTGGGACATCCTTTCCCTTTTTTTTTTCTGTTTCAGTTGCTTGTGCACAGCTGCTAATGACACTGCAGTGACAGGAGTGTGTGAGCTGTTGTCTGGAAAAGTTTTTCTCCCTCTAACACAAATCAATCCAGTACCCTAGGGCTCTGAAGCCTTTTAGAAGTAAAACTGATAAAGTTGCAATTTCTGCCTGTTGTGATTGAGGTTCATTGGTAACCTGCTCTTGTTTGACTGTGCAGACTTGTGCAAGTTATTTTACATTCCCCTGTTTCAGCCCCTCTTGAGTAAAAAAAACAGGACTGTGTTTCAAATGTTCGTTTTCTTCCCTTCCTAAAGAGAGGTGAAGTTTTGTTAGTCTTTGCAAGGGAGCTTGTGATCCCTTTATGAAAGCTATGTCCCATGCATCACTGACTCCATAGGAAATCAAACCAAAAGGCAACTCAAGAAATCAGTATTTGTGTTTCCTCTTTTAAAGATGTTAATTTTTTATGTTGGTTTTTTTTTTTTAAATTTGTTGAGAAAAGTACAACAGGTACTGAATTATCCAGACTTTTTCCTCAAAAAATTACTTTCACTGTTGATCACAAAATATATATGCACTTTTTCTGTTGGCAAAGAAGCCTACTTTGGCTGGACTGCTTGTACCACACAAGACCGTCAGATGTCCATAAGAAAGCTGCCTATTTTTTAGCCCATGTGGTGGCTGCACAACTCACATGTGCTTCAGATAAAGCAGGGGGAGCCCAGGGCATTCCGTGTGGTACCAAGGGTGTGCGGGGCTTCTCAGGGTCTCTTCCCAGCCTGTCTTGCTGCAGCACCCCAGTTGCAAGTGGAAACTTCTTCAAGTCCTTTCCCAAGGGCTTTCTGAATTGTTTTTGTCAAAGCAAACTGCACATGAAACCCACTTGAGCAGTGCTGTGGTGTCTGATTTCTTTTCTTTTCCTTTTTTTTTTCCTTTTTTTTTTTTTTAGCAAGCATGTGTAAGCTGAAGTATTTGGAAGAGAAAAAGCTTGTTTAACCCTTCCTAATTCTCACTTTTGGGCTCAAAAAGAGGTGCTGCTATGAGTGATGTGAAAACAGCTTCTTTGCTTGCTATGCAAACCCATACATCCAGTCTGTGTTTATCTGTAGAGATAATCAAAAGCCTTCATCATCCTCAAATAAGGGCTGTTTCGGATGCCTCCCTCCCCAATTCCTGGGATTTTCGGCAGAGGGACATCCCCTTTAAACCTGCATTTCTGCCTCATATCTTTTCTCTTTGAAGCCAGAGGGTTGGCTGGCCTTTGAATAGACAAGGATGAGAACACAGCAGTGGGAGGTCCATGTCTTGCTCATAAACCTTGGCCAGAAAATCGGCTCCGACAAGTGGGGACAGGTAGCAGCGTCTTCCCCCTTATCGAATGGCGCGGCGGGGCAGACACATTCCTGCAGGAGCCCCGGTGGGGTGGAAGGTGGGGCCTCCTGACTGTGCTGTGCCTTGTGCTCTGCTGCCCTGCTTCACTCTGGGAGCTGCGAGCCCCTGGCTTGGTGTAGAACTGTGTTGTTTCTGTGCGAAACACTCTGTTCTCTCATTGTCTCTGCCCCTTGGGTGCTGCTTTTGATGTGTTCTTTGGCTTTCTCTTCCTTCAGCAGGAATCAGAGAAAATGTTTATCTTTGGTTCCAGTGCTTGGGGACTTCTGGAGGTGCCATGTCATGCCTTTGCACCTCAGAGTATTGTACTGTGTGGCTTGGTGCGGCCCAGCGTTTTCCTGGGGAAAAGCTTTCCCCAGGCCTCCTACTAAAATCTCCCTCCTTCTTGTGTAAAACAATCATCATTAGCTCTAATTGGGCACCTTTGGGGTTAAATCTACAAAGATTGCTTGGGTTTGGTAAATCCTCTGCCATTGCAAAGCAGATAATGCTAAACAAAAGATTGCCTTGATTAGATTAAAGTTGGCAAATTCATTGCCCTAATCATCATATTGCCCTTCTCATGGCTATTCAGGAATATATCACCGTAACTTACTTGAAGTAATTGAATATAATTGTCTTTTTAACTCGTATGTGTAAAACATCCATCTTTGTTAACGGCGTGCTTTGCTGTCCTGCTGCCAGCTCACAGTCCTCTTCTGGAGGGGTGGGAACAAGAAGCAGAGCCAGGCTGACGTTTATGAATTGGTAGTTGATTGCCTATAAAACCATTCATTATTTCTGACCAAGCACCTGGAAGAGAATAAAAAGGAACAGCACCAGCCACTGAAGCCCGTAGGCTTGGCTGGTGCTCCCAGGCAGGGAAGCAGAGGGGAAGTCATGAAGGGGAATGTTGCAAAGGGATGTCAAAAAAAAAGCAACACTTCCCCTCGCCATTAGTGGCAGCAAGGCACAGGGCACATGGTGGGGTTGGAAATGGGGGTGTGAAACAGATATCCACAGCAGAGGCATTGCTGACCTTCCCATGGGCCACATAGGTTGAAACACTAAAAACAGACCAAGAGTACCAGTGGGAGGGAGGAAGTTCATGGAAATTTTTCTCCCATTAATAATCAGAGGTGTGAGGAGGGAGAAATTCTCTTCACATGTCAATTTTATACCAACAGCTAGCTAGGAAAGGAGGCCAGGCAGCAAACAGCCTGTGTTTTCTGTTTCCCAGTTCTCCTGAGTGACAGGGAAGACTCTTTTAGGACAGAAATTTCCAATATTATCTCAGCAATCAATCATGTAGAAATGCACAGTTACAAAATAAAACATAGCTGGCTTGGTATTTTAGATACTCAGTTTGACCTGGTTTTAGTAGTTTTATCATTATTAATAAATTAAACTGCTCTAGGGGCATTAGGATGACACTCCATATCATTAAAACTCAGCCACAATGGCCAATACAGTTTCAGCCCAGGTCAGCTCATATTTTCCTGCACTCTGGGGTTAACTCAACCCAGACCTGTCCATTACAGCCAGAGTGTTTTGGGAGGTTGCTAATCTTCACCTATGGGTTGGACTTTCACCTGTGGGTTGGTCCCAGGACCACAGAAGTGTTCTTGCTCCTTTGGGTTTATTTGTGGCATAAATATGGGGTGAACACTGCAGAAAGCACAGCCTAGGGGCTCAGCCTGGAAGAGATGTTTGTGTTGTGTGCCACTGGATGTCTGTGCAGGGACAGTAGATTTTGTGACCGTGCTTCGTATGCGATGATGTAAAAGCTCCTTGCCCGACTCCTTCTGGTCCCCACAGCAGCCATGGGTTGTGGTAGCAGCTGTGGCCAGGGAACAGCAGTGTCCCAGGGAGGAGGATGGTAGCTTTAGGTGTCTGCCAGCCCAGGCAGGAGTTTGAGCTGAGCATGGTTTGTGCAGACCAGAGGCTTTACTGTGCTGCGTGAGCAGGGGATGGGATGAGACAGCTAAACTCTGGGGCATTTTTGACCTGGAAAAACACTGGTCGCCTCTTAAAAGGAAGGCTCCCTGCAAGTGTCCTTATGTAACAGATCATCCCTACCCAGGATGGTTAAAGGGTGAATCTTCCTCCTGCAAAAGCAAATCCTGAAGGATGCAAGCTCATTCTCTTCCTGAGCTGCTTTTGGGAGAGGAGGGGAGGGGGGCAGAAGCGGGGGAGGTTGTTAACAGTTACTCTACTGTGTCCTGACATTAGGCGAGCTGCAAAAATGCTCCCAGTGTATCAGGTAGTGTGAGGTGCCAGCCCTTTGCTGGAGCACGGAGAGCAAGTCTGCTGTGGAGCCTTAAATACTTTCCACCCCGACTACCTTAGCTTAACGCCTTTCAGCAGAGTTGGCAGGAGGGTTGTTTTTGTGTAGTCTCTCACCTCTCCCAGCAGCCTGGCTGACGCGCCTGTGCCGCGCTGCGCTCAGGGATTGAGCGTTGCAATGGGAGTAGGAGCCACAGATCCTCTCGCTGATATGCCGGGAAAGACGTATATGAGGATTACACGCAGGCTTTGTGCGACGGACCCGAGCGGAGCGCAGCCCCACCGGACAGAGTCGGCGTAGCTCTGGTGCAGCTGGAGTCACAGATGCAAAAGGCTGAATTTTAAGTCTTTCGTAGAAAAAGAGTTTGGCGTTCGCTGGAGTTTGCTGAGCGACAGCGAGAGACTTGGCCCAAGCCTTGACACTTTGGTTTTGGATGGTGCTTCCCCAGTCTCCAGAGAGATGGTACCTGTCACGGAGGCAAGTCACAGTGAAATACCGAGCACAGGCTGGGTTTTGAAATGCTCACTTAGGAGGGTGGTTTTGTTTAACTTTTGGTCTCCAGTTAGACAGAAAGGCCAAGAAACCAGAGAAAGAATGGTAAAACCTGCAACAATATTAAGGAATCTTTAATGAAGAACTTCTGACTGTTTGTAAAGGCAGAGCAAGACCAGCCTTTTATCTTTAAGCCGATCGCTGCCCCAAATGTAGAAAGGGGCATCTTCAGAGATGCGCGGAGCCCTGTCAGAGGGTGATTGTATGGGATCGCTATTGAGGTTGTGCAGTATCGCTGTCAAGGCTCTGCTAATTGTATTTCTTTAGCTTCTGTAATTTTAGCAGGAAAGGCCCAGGCGGCCAGGCAGCGTTGTCGGGGGTGGTGAGGAGGAATAACCTGATGAATTTTCCATCAGCTCAACTCACTCAAATATTCTCGCCGTTAACTTTTGGGGTCAATAATAAATATTAAAACCTGTAGATTTAATAAGTCAATGTAGGTGTTCGCTGCCTTTTGAGACCACTTTATCTTTCCATCAAAGATGAAACAAGCTTCTCAAATGAATAAAAAATAGGGCCTCAAGTGATTACAAGTGAGAGCAATTTGAGCTCCTCTCTCAGAACCTGGCAGTAGGCACTTCTGAGCCTCTTCTGACTGCCTAGACATTCTGCTTTAGCGCTGCTCTTGCTGTTATATTTTTAGGTAAATATTTCCAGCTTGTGTGTACAGACCTTCAGGAACAGTGTTTGCTGCCACTCCAGGCTTGAGGGACGATGCAGGTCTGGATCCCACCAGGCTCTGTTGAGTCTGATTTGCGTTGCAAGTCTAGTTTTCCTTGGTGCTTGCTATAATCTCCTCAAGTTCAAAGAGCGCTTAGCTGCTTGTCTTTGTCAAAAACCCTGTTGGAGATCTTTTATGTCGAAGATGTAGGATTTTTCCGCATGACTTTGATTATTTATTCATTCTACTTCTCTGGTGTATGATAGCGCTGATATCATGAAGACCCCTTGTCTTGCACTGCTCTTGCTCTGAAATTCATGGAGATTTAGTGCCTTTGAAATTGTTTTAAAAGGGAAGGAAAAGTTTTTGAAGTCCCTTTTTTTTTTCTTCTATTCCCCATAACAGTGCCGCAGCACATTTTTCCGGCCTTCCACGCTCCTTTGCCAATTGACATGCGCCACCAAGAAGGACGATACCATTACGAACCTCACTCTATCCACGCTATCCACGGGTAAGTCTTACACCTCCACTCCCGTGCCTTGCTAAAATGTCAGCCACCTGCAGTATTCCGAATCCCGCTGCTAAAGTCCCTGGGACTTACTGCCCTTCTGGCAAGCTGGCCCTACTGGCCACCCTCCACCTCATTGTCCCCATCCAGTGACAATGCTGACCTGCCTGGCAGGAGTGCTTTACAGCTCTGTTAAGCCTATAGAAGTGCCCTATAGCAGCAGGATGGGAGCACAGGGCTTTTTTGTCATTATTCAGCTTGGATCCCGGGAACAGGCTTGACTTGTGTTTTTGCACCCACCGTGTTTCTCACATCATGCCTTGCCTGGGTCATTTCTGTCACCATATTGGCACAGGCCCAGCACTGCTCCCTCTCTTTGGAGACTTTGTGTTCCTCCCTGCCTGCCAGTTGTGGGGATGGTGGCAAAAGGCTGCCAGGACTGCCTTAATTCAGTTTGATTTCACTGGACAGCAGCCCGAATGGGCTGGGGGGCATTTTCTAAAAGGGGTAATAAGTCAGGTCCTGATGTGGGTGTCTGTGTCTGCTCTGGAGGGCTCTGGGTTTTGGTGGTGACCTTCTCATGAAAGCCTCCGCTCCCCGAGGCAGCTGATGGGCAGTGAGCACAGAGACTGGTCAGGGGTACACCCCGAGAGGGGGGTTCGTGGTTAATCTCCTCATCCACATGACAGCTCAATAATTCTTGGTGTCTTGAAGGAGATGTTTACAGAGAGATCTGTTTTCACCTCCTGTAAGCTTTGATTGGGGCAAGGAAAATGGAGCCAGCAGGGATGTGAGCAGAGGTTCTAGTGGCCATGGGGCTGGGAGTGTTTCTTGTAGTCCCTGAAATGCACCTTCGCCATGAGAGGTGAGGAGCAGCGTGATGGTGTTGGCAGTCCCACAGCTGTCCCAAAATCCTTCAATCCACAGCCATAACACAGGGCTCAGACATCGGCTGAGGGACAGGTCCCAGAGCAATTGGTGTAGGGGAACCAGTTAAGGGTCAGAAGCATTTTGCAAGAAGAAGGGAAGAACAACTAGGGCTCATCACTGAAAAAACTCTCATTTGATCCCCTGGAGTCCTGTTGCAGCCTCACTGTCTGACCAGGGCCAGTGGTCCCCCAGCTTTGCAGGGGCTGTTTGTGGAGATGTGCTGCTTCTGGATAGGTGTGACAGGGGAGCAGTCCCTGGGAGGCAAGTAATGCAGACAGCAGCAGCCAGGAGTTCTGTGGAGCCCCACAGCTACCACGGCTTTATTCTGCTTCCAAAATACTGCAAGAAATAAATGATAGGGCATTCCCTTGGATCCTACCAGAAGACAAGTCATTGTCTTTTTGGCTGACAGTCAGTTTGACTGGATGTTTAAAGGGGCAGAGCAGCTTCTTCCATGCTGTGTGCAAAGGGGAAATGACAAAGCAGGTTGCTAACATGGGAACTGGGGGGGATTAGGGAGGCTGCATGAAATAGTTCTTCTCTTTCATGCAAGTACATGCAAAAATTGTAGGAAAAAAGAATAATAACTTGCTGGGAGACAGTTAATAAGCCAGAGCTCTGGCTAATAAAGCACATACTGAAAAGGGTGATACTCAAAACCGTGATTAGAAGAAAGGCTGGCAGATGTCCTGATGATTGTCACAGGTTATTTGTGTGCCCCACTCGGTGCTCCCCCTCACTCCTTAGGAGGCAGTTTGGGTGCACTGCAAATACCCTGGGGCTCCACAGCAGTTTCTGCGGTGGGGTCACGAGGCAAGGTCTTGTACAAAATGCAACTGAGAGCTCACCAGCTGATGCTATGTACCTATGAATCATATCCCCAGTAACGCCAGTATTTTGTCTTATTGGGGTTGTCCTGCTGATTGACCCTGGCCAGTTCTACACGCTGTCATATAAGGTTTCAGTTCATCTGCACCAATGTTAGTAATCTGCTGTGTTAGAAATTATCACATTTGTCTGTCAGTGGACCAAGAGTATCTTGCTTAGTATTTGGATAGAGTTGATGGCAAATACCTGTTGCATTTTTTTCTCTGGGATTCCTCTTGTTCCCAGCAGCTCCTCTCACAAAACCAACTTGCAAGGTACTGGAGAGAAAACTTGGTTGCGGGTCTTAAAGAGGAAACATAGTCCTCTTTGAAACTACCTGGGCACTGCACTGAAAGGTGCCTTTGTGGCTGGAGAAGCACCAAAGCTGAGCAGCCAAGTGCTTCTTGGCTGCAGCGGTTTTTTGGGGTCAAGGGAATGCCGCTTCCGTTTGGCTGTTTTTCAAGTACCCTGCACTATGGCACTACCACGTTGGGAAAATTCTCTGCAGCTGTGGAGTTAGTCTCTCAATCATTTTTCCTCTTCAAATTTTATCTGCCAGCTTCTTGAGATCATGTCTTGCCCTTTATGCCTCTAGTTTTTTATTCTACTTCTCTTCTGTCTTTCTTCCCTCTCCTCCAGTCTCTGCTCTGGAGGTCACAACGTAGCACTCACTCTCCTCGCTGAAGGATGTCCAATGTGAAATTATTCAGACATGGTGGTAGATCTGGGCTAGAACACGCCTAGTGGCTGCATGGCTCTGGTTCAATACACAGGATGGACTCTGTGGGCATAGATGAGCTTCTAGAAGTCTGTACTCCATCCTAGTGGTGCAGAAATCAATCCTTCTTGTTTCAAAAGTAAACAACTTGGTGAAAAACCCAAGGGCACATGCATATTTTCACTATAGAAAATTATGGCAAATGTTTGGAAGAAAAATAGCGTCACTGAGTTTTGGCTTTATGATTAATGTGATCGGTGCCTGACAGAGAGCCCCCAATTCATCAAGTCTATATTGTACCTGTCTGCTGTCTTGACGGTACCAAATTTATCTAATTACATGAACATTGCGCAGCAAATTAAGTGCAGTCTCATTTGTTGCTAACTATGGGGTCTTATTATCCGCCTGCTGCATTATGTCAAAGGTTTGTTTCCTGATTGCTCGATGTGTCCTGGCAGCGCATTCCCCTTCATCACTGTTTGCATTTGGCCTAATGAGAACATACGTTATTTTATCTAACTGGAGGGAACTCATCTGCAAGGCTCTCTTGAGCAGAACCACGTGTGGGACCCTTTGCCTGGGAACATAGGTGGGAGTGTGGAAATCTGGAGTAATAAAGGCCCCCCCATGCCAACATGGGAGTGAAAGACTTGCTGCGTTTCTCCTCAGTGTTGTCATTCCTTGCGTCTCAGTGACTTTCTTGTTAAGCAGCATGACAATTCTTAGGACTTGAGTCTTCTTCTGAATCACAGAGGATTTATTACATATGTCCAGAGGCAGATTATGTTGGGGTTTCCTTGAAGTCTACTTTTAGAGATTTTCTTCAGGTTGTTTTAGTGTTTCTCCAGTCATCAGAACAGCCCACTTTGCTGTACAACCTCTGTTGGTTTTACTTATTTGGTGATGAATTTTTTGGACATCCTTAATCATCCTTAATTTTTGGAACTTTTTTTTTTTTTGCATTAACAGCAATTTGACAGAATCTTGGTTCTTGATTGACTTGTCTAGAAAAATAAAGTATTTCATTCAGGTGATCCTTGAGCTCTCTGCAGCGCAAACCAACAGGAATATTGCAGATTCAAGATATCATCCTGGATTCTGATGATTGTGAGCCTGTGGTAATACGGAGGCTGGAGGGAGAGGCAGGATTGGAGTCCAATGGACATTGTAAAGGATGTCATGCAGAATGGAGTGAAACTGAATATGGGATGAAATATATTCCAAGAATGTAGAACTAGAGCAGAATGCATAAAAGAAATTGTATTGGGGCATATAAATTGTATAAGCCAACACTTCCACAACGTAACGTTCATTTAATAGTAAGTAATACTATAGTACTCAAAGGCTAAGAAAAGACAGAAAAATAAATTTGGAGGTTCTGCATTATTCTGCAATACGGGATCAAATTACAGAGCCACATACTGTTTTTTCCTGTGTTCCTCTCTCCCAGAGCACAGGATGGCCCAGGTTCTTTGGAAGAGCAGTAGTGGGTCTTATATACATTTTCTGCATGCAGCTTTTATTGATTTGTCAGAATTTCACTCTTCACTGTTGGTTGTAGGTCAGCACTATTTGAGCAAAAGTTATCAGACAGGTGTGTCTGCAGGCTCAAAGCTGAACCAAGGAAATTCACTTCATAAGTTAGCGCAGGTACTTTTGTAACAAAAGGGGTATTCTGTATTTTAGCAAACTTTGTCACAAAAACCTAGTCCCCTGGGGCCTGGTCTCTGCAGTAACTCCATCTGCTCTAAACCAAGGGGACTCAGCATCAGCTTTACAAGGCCAAGCCCTTCACTCCAGAGGAAAGCTGCTGGCGGATATGGGAGGTGATTGCGGAGAGCTCCCTTCCACTCCCCACCATTTGGTGTGCTTAGCTATGCTTACCTTTTTTTCTTTTTCTTTTTTCTTTTTTTTTTTTAAGTCACAACAAAAATAACTAAAAACTCCTTAGCTCAGCTTAAAAGCCCCTGCCAATGGAAGAGCCTTCGGGGCTAACCCTTGTAAACAGCAAGCCTAGGCTTGACTCAGCAAGAAGCTTTTTAACAGTAGCTCCTAAACTGTGGTTAAAACCCATCAGGCATTACGCACTGCAACAAACAAAAGCAGCCTTGTTTTTCTACCAACATCCTGGTGGTGTTTTAGGATGCAGTTCTGACATTATTTATTAACAAAATATTGTTGTTGCTCTTCTGTCTGCATGTAAAAATAGTAAGAAAAAACCAAACCAAACCCTGAGCTGATAATCACAAATTCCATGGCTTTCATGGGGACTGAATGGTCCCAAAGATCTAAACATAGAGAAGACTTCATCTCCATGATAATGTGGAATTGCCCTTAATTTCCCTTGGGCAGAGATTTTATCTCATTTAATCAAGGATCTTCCTCCATTTCCCTGAGATCTTAATATATTACAGATTTTTCCTGATATCCAGCCTACACTTTTTTTCTTTATCTGATCCTGTTACCCCTCCTTGCTGAAGTTTGTTTCCTTTTTACTGTGTTAAAAATTACAGAATACCTTTTCAGGACTGGTTGCAATGTTCCTGAGCTGTTTAGGCAGGGTGATTCACAGGCAGAGGAGGTGACTGTTAAACTTTTCATCATAAAAAGACTGTCTCAAGTGTTTACAAATTTGCCAAATGAAATGTCGAACCCAAGATTTTCCATGTTAAATATCTGTTCCAGTCTGGTTTTCTCTTTCCTTTGTTGTTTTTTGTGAGATGCAGCCAAGGGAGGCCAAGTGGGGTTAAGGGAAAATATGTTGTTTAGCCATACAAAAAATAATCATCATCATTTTATAACTGCTTTTAGAAACACCAGTGTCTCTTGCTTTGGAGTTGGAATTTGTTATTGTCACAGATGTGCCTTTTGCTGTTCCCATTCTACAAAAACAGACACAAAACCTCATCAGTTTTGCCAGATAGAAATCCTTTGAAAAGTCTGGCTTCCGATACACGCAGTGAAGGGGTGTCAGAGAGTTTTGCAGTGAAATTTTCTGAGTGCCCTTGTGGCCCTGACCACATTTCAACTGACCCTTGCCAGGGTTTGTCTGACGGTGCTCCCCATTTTCTACTGGGGCATCTCGGGGGACTCCCAAGGGGATTCATGGCTTCATGGAGGAGAGGAGCTGTTTGCAGTGCGTGCTCTTGGAGCTGCCTTTGTGCATTATCAGGTGTGCATAAAGTGCCTTCAGTTTCTCCTCCATGGGACACTGCTCCCGCGGGGCTGCAGCTGGGATCCGTCACACGGTTTGGGATGGGACCCCTGGCGATGGCCATTCCTGCAGCAAAGATGCCGCTGGGCTGAGCCACGGAACGTACATACCAATAAAACCTGTGTGTTTTCATATTTACTTTGCTACTGGAGTAGAAAATCTTTGGCAGGTTGTGATTGATGGTACTGTGCTGCTTAGGAGACAGAGCGAGTTCCCTCCGGAGTCAAAGCAAACAGCTGCTCAGAGAGACCTTCTTATGTGTTTTGCAAAGTTTTACGACTTTCACCAAATAGATACATTGCTCATTTGGGAAACAGGTTTGGGGGCTCCCACAGCCAATTTATTCTGTCCCCTTCTTTCCCACATGCTTCTTTTGTTTATTTAAGAAAATCCAAATGTGTAAGTTTTCAATGGTTTGCAGGGGCTGGTCCCCTCCAAAAGGCTGGTTCAAACCTCTCCCTGGCTGTAATTAGCAGGAGTCTCTTGCATTTAGGTGGCTCTTTGGTAACCTCCAGGAGGTGATTTGGGGGACTGTCAATACCAGGATTAGTACTTGATGGTCACTTGATCCATCTCCAGGAGA
Organism: Acanthornis magna; assembly: GCA_036785705.1. NCBI lineage: Eukaryota > Metazoa > Chordata > Aves > Passeriformes > Acanthizidae > Acanthornis > Acanthornis magna. The sequence continues at coordinate 22,469,515 of JAWUZG010000012.1, forward strand.
CCACAGATGAAATACTAGGCTTCTGTTGTCGTGTTCTGGGAGCTGGAAAAAGTACTTTAATTCCATCTGTGCTTCATTTTTCTCATCTCTAAAATGTTGTCACAGTAGTACTCACCCTTTTGATATCTTGAGAGCTAAGAAGAAGACTCCTTTGGCTTCCCAGATTGGTCTTGTAGCATGTTTTCAGGCACCAGGGAAGAAGTACACAGTGCTACCTACCTGTGCAGAAACTGAGAAGGTGCACACCTAGCATCTTCTGGCCTCAGTGGAAGGACAGGCTGATCAGGTCTTCAGAAAATGGGGAGGGCATAATTCAAAACACTGATCAGGGCTAGAATGTTTCTGTAGACTTTTCCGGTCTCATAAACTATTCTGCAAAAAACCAAAGCAAAACAAAAAAACAAACAGGCAAACAAACAAACAAAACCAAAACCAAACCAATGGAAGACAAATCCCCACAGCTTTCTCTTTTGAATCATGTTAAAATTTTTCAAGCATATTGCATTATGAGAGAGATTTACACATCTATGCTGTTCTTAAATTCAGAATAGTTTTGTCATGTGTGTTTAGTTAAATAGCCTTCAGAGTACCTTGAATAACTGAAAGCTGAAGTCCAGCGGGACCTGAAGGGGTGTGGTTTCAGACTCACTAAACTATGCAATGAATGCAGGTTGGGCTTAGAAACTTTTGGGCTGGATCTCCAGTTGCTGAGTCCCGGTGACATCGGGCTGGAGTGAGGGGCCTGGGTGAGCTCAGATGGACTTGTGCCCATTCGCACTTAGTGGAGATCTGGGCCACCGAGTTGCTGGTGCTGTGAAAAACTGCAGCTCTCATTTAGCCTAATCACCACCAGAAGTGTAAAAATGGCCTAAGAGGTTTTAGTATTGAGAACAAAAGCATGATCTTTGAGGTCTTTTATGTAAACCTCTGGCATGTGTTCATTTAATATGATGTCACTCTCTAATCCACCATTGCTTTTAAATGTCATTCTCAAAGCTTCATGTCAGTGAGTCTTAACTGATAATCCCTTTGCTTACCTCACTTTATAGTAGATTAAAAGTGACTTCATGCTTCCACCTTATCCACTGTTAAGCTTGTGCTTTAGGAAAAAATTTATTTGAACTCTCTTCTCCTGCTGCTTTCTAAAGAGTTTCTAAACAGAGAGCGCGTGTCTCTCAGAAGCTATCTCAATAGGATTGCCCATTCTCTATTGCTTTCAGCATCTGTGAAAATGGATAAATGTTCAGTGCCAACTTCCTGCCCTTTTAAACTCCAGTGTTCCGAATTTGTTTCTCAAGTTCTCTCAGCTAAATGGGGAGCACTGCCCTTCCTGGCCTCTTCTTTTTCTTAATCCTAAATAAATCACCTCTCTAGATGGTATTTCACCTCTCACCAGCTTCTTGCGGTCATGAAGACAAGAGATACTAAGACCTGTTGAGGTGTTCTGCTCCTCTCTAGCACTTTCTCTTGTACTGCACAGGGGTGTGTGGGTTCCCCCTTGTATCTCCTGGTCTTGTATCTCCTGGCTGAACTTTTACTCTATCCTGTAGCAAATCCTTTTTCAGTATATAAAGCTCTCCATGTAGTTCACCTTCCTTGTCCACCCTCCTTTTTTTTCTCCCCCTGCATTTCACCCTCTCCCTGCATTTCACCTAGCACACCTCCTTGTGTAACACGTCCCTCCAGATACTTGCTGCATGTTGTCATATCCTCCTCCCTGCTCTAATGAACTGGCCAGGCTGCAGCCTGCAGCATACAGTCAAATATCAATCCACTCAGCCTCCTCATTTTCGCTGTTTCGCTGAAATCCTTCCAGCGTGTGTGAAGATAAATGGACAAGCCCCATCCATCCCACTGGCTTGTGGAATGAAGCCTGCGGCACATCACTTTTCAGGTGCTGGGTAATCTGGATTCCCAGTTACCAATGGCCATAGGGTGCAAATTGCACAAGGTGCTGAGAGATAAAAACTAATGGTGGGAATGCTGGCTTGTGATACTGGAAGAAAAACGTAGGATTTTTAATGTCCGTACAGAGTGGAAATTTTCAAATCTCATCCAAAAGCTCCCCCCACGCAGCAAAGAGCAGGGAAGTCAATTTACCCTGGATGGATGACGGACTGAGTCAACTCTGCTGGGATTAGAACATGTGGTTCGAGGGATCCTAGGTATTTTGGGTCTGATTTTTGGACCACCCAGATGGCTGGGGGGAAAGTTTAAAAAAAAAATACTAATGAAAAAAGGACCCCATTTGGCAGAACTGTGGATCTGGATACCCTGCATGCAGCTGACACCATGCAGACACATCTGCTCAAACCAAAGGGCAGAACTGGGTGCTGTTACTCTGGCAAATCTCAGATCTGCACACCAGTCCTGTGGGATTGTGTGTGTTTTAGCAGGCTTTCTAGATCCCTGGCTTTGACACTAAACCACATAAGTATGTTTTTCTTCTCTGTGCCAGACCATTTTGAGATTTTGTGATTTTACACAATTTTCTGCCTTGGAGACTCTTGATTCCTGTTCTTTTATGTTACACCATTGATATTAAATAGACAGCTAACAGCTAAAATTTAGAGCATTTCTCAAGGGTCAAACATTTTTAAAAGTGCCTGTGTTATTTCAGATCATAAATCCCAGTGTCCTGGGTCTGGCTAACAACGTTTGAAAGTGGGTGTTGTGGGTTTCAGTGTAATGTTGACTCTTAGGGCTGGCTTGTCAAGTGCTGGTAATGCAAAGGCTCAATGGGTTTTTCAAACAAGCTGGATCCTAGTTAAGGTCAAACTACTCCAACCTCCATTGAAACTCAGGAAACTAAAGCCATCTCTAGTAAAGGAGTTAAGTACTTAAAAATTCATAAAGTGGCTGGAGTGGAGTTAAGAAACACAGCCATGTGAATGAGGTGGCTTGTGCACACTTGGAGCCTGGTGTGCATGGCCAGGCTGTGCAGCTCCTGCAGGACCAGTGGGGATATTTTCTGCCCTGTCTCCTCTCTGCTGTAGAAGCATGCACATGGCAAATCTCGTGGGAGGATGCGCTATGGAAAAAACATATTCAAGGTCTAGATGATATCAGTTGGCCAGGCTCCACTTCAAGAGCAAGTTTACTGCATTCCCTGCTCTCACTTTATTGGCGTGTGTGGGGTTGGTTTTTGATATAATTGATCGCGGTAGCTGATAGTGAACCAGGAGAATGTGAGCCTTTTGATGATTTTTTTTAAGCAGATACTTAGCAGAGGGGAGAGGGGGAACCTTAGAGCATGGTAAGAGCTGTCCTTTCCCCCCCCGGGCAGCAGAAGGTCCTGTACTGTAGTTTCCCTGCTGCTGGGCACATGCTGTTGGATTAAATAGGAGAGTTAGGCTCCACCACCACCTCCTGCCCTTTCTATGGCTGCAGTGGTGTGCCAGCGTTTCTTTTGCCCAGGTGGAGCCTCCTCACAGCAGAGGTATTTGTTCCTGCACAACTCATTTTATCTCTCTCTTATACCTCTCCCTGCTATGCACACATGAACTGAAGTCACTTATAACAGCACCTTGGTGCAATCAGGCAAGACTGAAAAAATATGCTGGGGCTGTATAAAAAGCAGTCACATTCAGATTTTTAACTTCCTCAGAGAAATAAATATGTGTTCTTAAATCCTGTAAGGGCCTTTGAGATATTTTCTTTTTGATCCTGTGAAACCATCCTGGGGAAGAATTTGTCTTATTCCTCCTCTTGTCCCTTCACCAGAGGCTTTCCTAGCTTGGTTATGGAGCTACTTACATGGCTTTTGGTTTGCAAAGAGCTTCTGGACATGGTACCTGCTGATTAAACGCTTCATCTGAAAGCCTCTTAGGATCCCACAGAGTAACCACACATCCCAAAGCACCACTGGTAGAGGAAGTCTACCAGAGTGTGGTTAATAGATTAAAAATAGGAAAGCTGCAAGCTTACAGCTGCGTTAGGGTGATGTTCTTGCATGCACATTCTTGTTTGAGACTATTTGTCTTCACTGTGAGATAAAACACTTGATTTCATAGGCTGTCTTTCATCCTCACTCAAGTGAAGGATGATATTTTACAAGAGAAAACTGCATTGTGGATGACAGAAAGCAGAGTGTAGAATGATAGGGTGGTGAAGGAATTAATGCATTCAGTCATCAAATCAGTAAATTAAGGGAAGATCAATCTAATGAGGACTAGCAAGAAGGAGAAGATTTGTAGAAGATACTTGAAAAGAAACGATGAGCTGATGATTCAGAGGGTCACACAGAAAGTGCTCTAGGCTACAGAACTGTTTTTAAGCTTCTTCCTATTCAGGAAAAATCTAAGTATATGCTTAATTAGAAAAGCCTGTTTAGGTCTGTTGACTTCAGGGAAACTTAGTGCATGTTCACATGCTGTCTTGAGGAGAGGAGCTCATCTGAAGGTACCACAGGATAGAAATGTTTACTAAACCCTGCTGGAGTTTTTGTGCTGTAAAAATATTTCATATTAACAATTTTTCTTGTGCCAGTATGGACTTGGCTGTTGACTTCAGACCTGTTGCAGTAGTGGATTATTTGCTGGTATTCTCATGAAATGCTTCATTTCAGTTATGATTCTTTAGATAATTTTGCAAAGTATAGGCCAAGATCTAATGAAGAGGGACTCTAGAGTTGTGGTGGTTACTTGCACACAGCATTGCTGTGACTCCAGCATCATCACAGAGGTCAGAACTGGGGTCAAACAGGCCAGTTTGGAGGAGTCTGGCCATCCCAGTGTCTGCTTCCTAGGAAGAGCAAATTTTCAAGCGATCAGCAGTGTTTGAGGTGCTGCTTTGAGTAACTGGTGACCACTCAGATCAGACGGTGTTGGTCCTGTTTGTTTGAAAAGACCCTCAAGGAGCCAATGATGTTTTCAGTTCTCTAGGAGTAACCAAAATGAGGCCTTTGCTACTGTTTTACCCTGATCATGAGGCACCCATTTTGTGATGACATCTTTTGGGGATCAGGGTACAGCATGAGAATTGGTAAATTGTAGGGATCAGGTCAGGGTGAATAACTCTATTTTCTGTAGACCAGCTGGAAGGATTTTGGTTCCCGGGGGGAAATCATATAGAAATAATTTCTAGCTTTTTTCCTTTTTTCCTAGTCCTCCAGCCCAACTGATTCTCCATAAAAAGTATTGCTGGATACTGATGGACAGTGAAGTATCTGCAAAGTTTTATCCAATGCTTAAATAGTTACTACCTGTTTGTATATTATTTCCAATATAAGTCTTTAAACAGAGAAATAGTCATAGTGAAACCAGTGTCAGCAGACCCCAAACCACTTTATTCACTTGAAAAAATAATAAACTTCCAAAGTCAAATAGATTTCTATCCATCTTTTGAAAAGAAATTTTACACAAACACATAACCCAACCATTTTTCAGGCTAGGTCAGAGAAATTCAAACTCTCACTCAGGGCTCGAGATGACCAGAGTGTAAGAGACTAAAATAGAATTGAGCCAGCTTAGATATTTTACAAGTGATGTCTTTTAAGAGTTCCAGAGGATCTTTACAGAGGACAAATACACTGGACTTTTGGTCTTTGGTGGATAGGAATGACAACTGCTTCGTATTCCTCACCAGAGCATCATCACGTGGCCTTGCCTAGTGAGTTGGAGGGAAAAGCATTCTCACACCAACTCCACTTCCTCTGTGTCCTGGGATTTTCTTTGCAAGTTGTCTACTCAAGGCTTGGCTAGGTCTTGACCTCTCTTGGCATGCACGATCTAAACCTGGTATGACTCCAGGCTTCCCTCGGCTGTGTCTGGTTTGAATCCTATCAGTGCCCGGATGAGTCTCACCACAAGAATAAGAATCTCTTCAAAGAGTTTTTTGTTGGTTTGTTTGTTTGTTTAAGAAATGGCTTCTGCCAAATGTGAAGAAGGTAGGAGCTCTGTGAGCTGTAACTTCTTTCCCTTTAAGTCCTGATGTGCTCCTGGAGCTCAGGATCCTGTCAGCCTGATTTCTCCTTGCTTGATCTCTGTAGAGTGGGGTTTGCATTTCTGGTGAATTACGTCACAGTTTCTGATAAGAATGGATGGTGAGCAGAGACGTGGGCTTGATTTCCCTGCAGATGCCGCGTTGCTTCAGGTATGTCACTCTGGCACAGTGTATTGGGTCAGTGACCTTTCCCAGGGCGACTCGGTGTGTGAATGGCACAAACTGAGGGACAGAAGATTCCCTGAGGTGCCTTGCGCTGAAGAGCAGATTGTGCACCCTCCCAAAGTCTTGTGCTAGATGCAGTGGTTTCCTATTCCTTCGTTTGGTTTTTGACTATGTTGCCAAACTGGAATTTTTCCAGGATCTGGTTGCTGTGATTGACTTCATTACTTTGTGTTTCATAAACCCAACCCTTTCAGCTCTGTGCTCGTTGGTGCTTTCCTCCCAGGCAGGGCAATTTTGTGGTTCACACATTCAGCAGCAAAATTGCTGCGATCTGTGAACTTCCAGTGCAGTAAGGATTTGTGTGTGCATGGGTTGTGTGTGTGTAGTCTCCCTTACTTAGCACTGCAAGGTCTCAATCTATTCTCCTCACCCATCCTCACTGAAAGCTGGGCTGAAAACAATCTCCTAGCCTACAGTGCTTCATGGTCTGCACTGCCCCAATTGCATTTGAGCTTCAGTTGAAAGAGCCAGGCATCCAGGAGGAAATCTTTGATTAAAATGAAACTGTGGACTTTTCGAAGCTGTTCTTGAAGGCTGAAGGTAGAAGATGCACATGGTGCAGCCAGGCAGTCTGGCATCTTGGGAGGTGTTCTAAGAGCTTGACAAATATGCCAGTAAAAATCCATGGGTGCAATAGCATGAGCTGCATTTGTTGTTAATTTTGACTTGTCAAACTTTTGTCCTCCTTCACTGAAGAAGAAGATGAGAGCTTTCATGTGGGACTTTTGTAATTAAAAGTTTATCTCCTACCAATGGGTCCTTGCAACTTCTTGCACTTTCTCTGTTCCTCAAATACTCTGTGACTGACCTTAGAACATGGCCTGTGCATTCTTGTACCTTTTCTTCATTGGCTAGAAATTCTTTTATAATAGGCATGAATGGTTGTATTAATCCTTATGGTTTTCATGAGTACCAAATGTGTACTGCATGCCGGATAAGAGTAATTATTTTGCCCTTAGATTATGAGCAGCTTTACTGTGCAGTAATGTGTCATGCACAAACAGAATAGTGAATATTGACAGTTCAGATCTGGATAGTTGTATTTTATTGGTTACTAATAACACTATAGATTATTTAAACCATAAAGTATTTTTGAAATCCACATTATTTTACCCGTTACATCCTTTACTGCTTATTTAAACAAGTCAAGCAGCTGATACAACTAAATTTTAAAAAAACCGAAAAACCAAAACATGCAAAGTGCAGGATCTTAAGTTTTATTTTCAAAGTAAACTCCAAGATAGGAGAATTTCTTACGGAAATCCCATCAGCAGTGTATTCCTAAAATGAATGTATGTAGGAGCTTGCACCCCACTAAAATCAACTTGAGCTGCAAATGATACTTGATGGTGCAAAAAGATGACTGATGGGACTTTCAAAAGCTTCTACTACATGGAAAACCTCACTGCTGGGATTTCAGCATAGCTCTGATTTCCAGGCTTGGTTTGTTTGCCACTGAGTTGTCTAAAATGAGTAAAGAAATCCACAGCACCTGAGCAGTTCTGATTTCTCATTTCCAGACCACAGTACAATGGCCCTGTGTTTGCCTTTTCCAAAACCAGAGAGAAATGTTTAAATAACATTTTGTGCTGAATTATTAAAACTGCTGCAAATGTTTTCATTAAAATTTGAGTATGTTTAATATCCCTTCTCTTGAATTTTAAATAGAACCAATACTTGGTGACTTAATTGCCCAGCAATATCTCTTTTTTAGATATTTGCGTTATATTAATAAAATGAGAGTATTTACATAGTTCCAACCTAAGCACATCTAGCTTTACTGACTAATTGCCTCATTTAAAGGGCACAAAATGTTAACACCTTTTGGCTTGGCTGAGACTTTACATCATGCTACATGCTGAATCCCATAGTGAACTTTATCCTATGCAAAACATAAATCACGTTCTCTATCCTTCTTGATAAAATGTTCTAAAAAACCCCTCCACAACTCTCTAGTGATTTTTAAACTGTCCCCATTGCACTGAGGTTGTGTTCAGACTACACAGAGTACCATCTCAGACAGAGCCTGGCTGCTGCTGTGGAAAGGAGTGGTTGTAACCTGTGAGTTGAGCACCTGCAGTTGGCTGTCCATCTCTTCCTCAGCTCTGCACGGTCTGAGTGTGCAGAAACAGGGCTGGGGGTCTCATCCATCTCACCACTTAAATGCCACGTAAACAGGTGTTTGGTGAGATGCAGGAAGGGTGATTTTTGAGGTTGTAGAGTGGTGAGGATCCTTCTGCTTCCTGGACCAGCAGTGCAGGTGTCACCAGAGCTGTTAGTGTGAGGAGGAAGTCTGGGGGCCTTTGCCAGCAGTGATGCTATTAAAAAAAGCCCTGTGTTTCAGGCAGCACCCCAAACCCAGCTGCAATTCTCTGGAAAGGACAGTGTAAAGAGTGGCTGTGCCTCTGCCGTTGCACCATTTAGGAGAGAAATAGCTTCAGCAACTTGGCATCAACCTGGTGCTTTTGGGAATTAGATGTGACATTTGAGGTCGGGTTGGCACAACTGAAGGGCCAACTAAGGACTGCAGAGACTGCATTTCCTACTTCCAGCCAGCTGAGCTTCGTGCCCAGTTTTAACCTGAGCTGAAGGAGGGTCTGGGGTGTCTAATGTTGATGGGAGGCCCCATGCAGGCAGAGAGGCAAGTGAGAGTGGTGGCCAGGAGAAGTGAGGCCACAGCACAGCCCCAAGGACAGAAGGCACTGGAGGGTGGTGCTGTGGTGATGAGCTGGGTGTGCTCAGGCATTCTCTCCTGCCAGGCTGGTGAGCACCAGACCCGCTGGACACCAGCACAGCCACGGAGGATACACAGGGATGGGCTCTTTGGCCTGGAAAGGCCATGTGCGTGTGTGCATCACTCTCCAGCCGCAATGACAACGGCTCTTTGAAATGCTGTTCTGCATTTGCATTTGCAAAAGCTGGATAAGCCTTTTTTTAAAAAAATCTGATAAGTAGCAGGCAATTGAATTAACCACTGTTGACTGTATTGCTGTCTCTTAACAAACTCCATCTGTATGGTCTCCCTTTGTAGACACAATTTTATAACTTAATTTCCCTACCAAAACATCAGTGTTTACTTAGTAAGAAATCTGTTCTTTGTCAGCTTAAAACAGTGATTTCTTTATTACCACTCTGCGCAAGGAATGACAGCACAGAGTTGGCACTGGAGCGAGTCTGGTTGAGTCTACAGCGTTGTAATGGAAACAGGGTGAACTGAGGGTCAAGTATAATGGGATTTGTATACAGAAATGTGTCTGCATAAGGAATAGCTGCATGAGATAAGAGAATGAAAGATGAGGCCCGCAGGTCTCCCGTTGCATGGTGTTGGGAAGGAGGTATTGCTGTAGGTACGCAGCTCACACAGGAGATGGGGTTACCTCTGCACCAGTGTAGCAAAGTTCCCTAAATCACACGTGCCTGCTCCTGCACCAGCTGATGTTGATAGGTGTAGAATGGATTGGGGTGGTGGACAGGGATTAAGAATGTTTTGCTTGTAATTTTTACCGATTTTGGGAAGCGAGGGGTCAGTGAGGGGTTTTCAAGCTATTACACTCTGTGGCCTCCCTAAAAATTTTATAGCAGAGTTGTTAAACATAGTATAGTGAATTTGGCCAGAATAACAAGAGGTTCGCTGAGATTTTTTGCTGTCTTTCACAGCCCCTAGAGGAGTTTTTAGTGATTCCCAAGGGTTTTGCAAACCACAGGTTGAAAAGCACTAGTGTAAACTTTCAGCAGTAAACAGCTGGGGAACATCAGATCCCTACTCCGTCCTTGATAAATGTGTTATATTTTCCTATGCTGTTGAAAAACTGAAAGAATAGGAGAGCAGCTGTGGTCAATGACACCAACGGATCTGGAAGCAAAGGAGTTTTGCAAGGAAGACTTTTTGGGTGGTTACGTGGCAGATGAGAAATAAAGCACCTCATCTTTTCTTACCGAGATGATGATTTGGGGGGTGGGGGAAGCATCGTGGCTCCTTTGAAGTGTGTTCAAGTTGTACAGTGCAGTGAGCAGCTCTGGGGTTTTACCACAGGACTGGGCTTCTGTTTATTGCTTTTACTTTCTCCTGCTATAAAGCCTTTCTCAGTCTTACATTGCAGGCTAGAGCTGGTAGAGAAGTGCCAGTTGTTTGTTGCAGGCAGTTGGAGAGAGACTCTGCTTTCTCTGAATTATTTGTGCTCAACTTTTCCCTATGGAAAAATTAAACCCTAGTGGAATGTTGTCCAGATTTTAAAAAAACATTTATGTCTCATTCATGTTTATTTTCTTTCTAATTGTAAAAAAAAAAATAGGGAGAAAAAGTGATACTTTAAAAAAGAAGAAATTAATGTTGAAGTTCTGATTTACTGTTCATTCTCTTATTTCGTACAGAAAACTCCAAGTACTTCCAAGAGAAAAGCTTGTTTGGAATAAAAAGGGTTTATTCCCTGCAGTCATATCAGTGAAAAACTTTTACCTAGTTCTGCTCTTCACCATATAATTGCTTGCTTTTCAGCATACTCATTGCAAAGCAAAGGCTGGTTAGATCAGCCAGTCTGCTGGATCAGATCTTACATTACATCTTGAGTTCTTTGAGTGCCATTAGCATTTCCTTTTAGAAGTGAAGAAATATTGACAGTTTGGTAGGTTATCTCGCATTTTACTGCACGTTAGGGCACTTCAAAGTCTTTATGTAGTGATGGGAACTGTCATGAAGTAGATGTGAAAAGGGCCTTTGGTCCAACTAAACCTGTCAGCAAAAAGATTTAGGGCAGATGGTTATTATTAGAAATCAATGTATTTATTATATATTGTTCAGAAATATTTCCCTTTGGAGGTTACTGTGAGTGCTGTTGCTGTTTAAAATGTGTCAAATGCCAGTAAAATTAATTCCTGCAGAAAACCCAGGGAGCCCCAACCAAAAGCTTTGTTATTATGGGAAGGCACGTCTCTCACTCCGTTGTGCTGTGATGCACCAGAGGCAGGCACACACACAGCACACCAGCAGAGTGCCTGGCGTGTGTGTGTGTGTGTGTGTGTGTGTGAGATGGATTTCTGTGCAGCTATCACAATCACCTCTATGAACTGACAGAGCTCCTCTGACTGCTGTGTCTGGAAAGGCTTTGTAGAGATCTGTGCTGTACCTGTTCCCATTTTGTTATATTCCCCTCTGTAAACTATGGGTTTTGGTTACTTCCAGTTAGTTACAGCAGCTTACTGCTGCTTAGGGCAAGTGTGTCATCTTTCTAAAGCTTGAGCACCAATGGTTTTGCCTTGTGCTTTAGAAAAGAGAAGCAGGACATTTCAGGGTTTTGTAATTAATTGGATGCAGGTTTTCCTTCCTTGGTGTCTTGTTTAGCTATAAGATTTAAGTTATAGGACCTTGGATTATGGGAAGAGGACATTCCCAACAGAAAAGGAGCATATTAGCAGAAGCATTAGTGCTGGAAGTCGCTGTCCTGGAACAAAGATTCATTTTCCATTCACCCCGTGATTTACAGTACATTCCAACCAAGTGATTTGGCTATGGTCTTCTGGCATAACATTGTTTGCCCTTTCCCTGACGTTTTGCATATAAAGAAAAGTTATGAGCTTCTTGGGCATTCAAGGTACCAGGAAATGCAGGAGTCTACCTAATTTGTTAACATGAAATTATAGATGTCAGACACAGACTCTGTTAGTTAACGTTGGTTAGAGTAATGCTGCAGCCAGTTGATTGTATTACAGTCATGATGAAGAGGAATGGTCTTTTTTTGCTTTTCTGGGATATGACAGGTATGGAGCCAAGGCAGATTTAAAGTGTAATGAATGAATAAGCATTTTCTGTGGTTTGCCTGACTCTTCCATGATCTCCATTGCTGTGGTGTTGCTGCCGCTGTCTTTCTCTCTCCTCAATGGGTTAGTGCTGGCATAACACGGAAACAGACTTTTCCAAAGTACTGTGGGAATTGTCTTTTAAATGCTAAACTCTTCTGTAGCGCTTGAATGTTATAACCTTTTAAGGGAGAGAAGCCTCCACCCAAAAGTAGCATAGGAAGAAGACACTGGGCAGGGATCAAAAATTCAGATTTCTTCCCCACAAACATGCATTTCCATTTGTTTTCCCAAGCCCAATGTCTTCACAGCTACAAGCAAAGTATTCACTTGAAAGTGCTAATATCCTCAACATGTGTCCCAAGGGAGAACAATCAGAGGCAGAGAAACGGCTGTGTCACATCCGACACATCTAACACCCATTTCCCACATCCCCACACCAGTGTTGACTGCTCTCAGATGTCCCTCAGCTCTGCCATCAGGATCTGGTCCATGTCTACACCTCTCCCTATCTTCTTCCCCACCGTTTCCCACCTGGCTTGCTCCTTCAATCTACCATGCTACTGCCTAGCCTTCATCCCCTCCCTGCCCTGAGCCTGTAGTGTTTTGACACTCCAACTCTCACATTTTGAGACTACTGGAATCAAGTTCTCATGCCTAGTGGTTTCAACCTGAAGCTCACATGCCTCCAGGTTTGCAGTGCTCCTTAGTTTTGCTGCCTTTCACGGGCTCCTGCACTTCTATCCATGCTTTCCTTCATGCCTTTTCTCTCACTTTTCTTCATTCTCTCACCCCCAGCTACCTTCCTTGATGTTCCCCTTCTTAAAATATGCTTCTCCTCTGAAGGCTTTCATCATTAATCTCTCGAGAAACTATCTTAGAGCCTCATCTGCTGTGCTTTGATTTATTCGTTGTGCGGCTTTTTTTGGCAAGTATCTCACAAGAACTGAGCTGGTCATCCTTCTACCTCCATTCCTAAAGGAAAGCTTGTGTGAAAAGGTGGGCTTTCAGAACTTAAATTAAAAGATCATGTAAGTAAGATAATTGGATAAAAAAAGGATATTAGGATCTGAAACAGAATGTTTACTTGCTTTGATGTGCTTTGGGAACATATGTCTGCACAGTGGGTTGTGTGGCTGATTAAGTATAAAACAATCCGAGAAAAAATCACCACTATTAAGCTTAAATCAAAGATCTCTCCCTAAGACACTAATTTGATTTGGGTTTGAAGGTCCCATATCAACTCTGATTTCTACCTTTGATGTCTTGATTCTTTGTGTGTTGTATAATGGAGGGCAACCTTACTTATAAAAATTTGTGGTTTGCTTCCATTTTAAAGGCAAATATTGTTATTGTTGTTGTGTTGCAGTTGTGGCTACAAATGTCAGCCAAAACTAGACCTGTGTTGTGGTAAATGCAGCATAGATGCAATAAGAAACCTTATGTGGTCAGGAGAGTTTTTAATCTGAGAACCAATTCCTGTACTCATGCTCCCATCTTTGCGCCCTCCAAAGGTTGCCTCTATGCCCACTGAGGCTGCCAACAACCTGTGAGCTTAAAAACATTGTCAACTTATTATGGAACTTAGACAAAAAAAAGGTTTCAAGCTCTAAACCAAAATATTTCTGATTTCGTGATTAAAAAATAATATGTGACAGGTGAAATCAAATGGGTTGTTAGATGTGTTCTTTGGTTTAGATCTTTTAAATACAGGATTGGAGTCAGGTATGTTTGAAAATGGAATGGTCTTTCAAAAGGAAAAATGAAAGATGTTTACCTTTTTTTCCCACTTTTGAAACAAAAAAAAAATCTTTTTCTTACCTGGAGAAAGTATTTTAAATTGACCTCATATTCTAGAAGTCACATTAAGTCTAAGGGACGGGAAAAAATCATGCAAAGAAATTGTGCATGCTTTAGATTATGATACTGTGTAGATGAAAAACAGAAGAGTCGTGTTGGAGACCTGTTCTCATTGCTCCTGCCATCGGTAGCAGAGTTTTCTTTGATTTCAGTAGTACGAGATTAGACTTTAGGCAGGACTACTACCATTGCCTATGGATGCAGAGTGGGATTTTCATAGTGTCTACCTAAATCCTTCTCAAAGCACTGCTCAAACCACAAATTCACAAATAAGGGATTTCATATTCAGAGATTTGTGTCTGTTAAGGCCCAGTGGAATTACCACAGTTATCTGATCTGACATCTGCAATGCTGGCCATAGCATTCCCCTCTTTAATTTCTACAGTGGGAGAAATTACTATTTCCTACTATTAAAACACCAAACTTTGCAGTGCACTGAAAGCCCATCTTTCAGAAAAACATCTAGTTTTGCCATACAGTCTTCTTGCAATGCTGAATTTACCAATTCCACCCATAAACCCATCTAATGGGAAGTTATGCTTGTTGTTAAAAATATTTTTTTAAATAGATATTTTATTGTTATTAATATTTTTATGCTTTCTTTTATGGTCAAAGGCATGTTTGAGGGGAAAAGAGAAAATATGAATTGCATGAAACATACCCTTTAAATTTCTGCAGAAAATCTGAAACAATTTTGTCCAGATTCACAATCTCTGTAACGTTTTATAACTGAGAGCATTAACTGCTGAACTAGCAAAGATAGCTCTGATTTTCTGTATATTCATCTTTGTGAGTATGGAAAAAAGATTATTAACCTTATTTTAGAGCTGAGAAGAAATAGGGGGAAAAAAATTACTTGTGCGGTGCATCCTGATGGAGCGGGGGCTGGGAGTTAGCGGTGATGTCTCTTGAGTCCCCATCCCAATCTCTTTATAGAGGGACTCACAGGCTGGCTCTCCAAGTTGATAGTCTTATATTCGATGATCAGGTCACTTTAGTGGGTAATTATCAACCTGTCGCAGGGCTGGGAGGGCTGGGAAGCGCGAGTGATTCCCCATCGCCTCATTACCAGGCTGCCCTGCGCTCCCCGCCAGCGGCTGGGGGGCACGGCAGCTCCACATCCTCTGCTCTCCAAGCTGAAAAAACAGCAGGGAGGGAAATCTTTGTGAATGATCAGATGCCATGTGAATTTGATAGTCATGGCCCAGGTTTGACCTCTGGAAGTTACCTCGTTTTGAGGGACCTCGCGGGGTTTGATCCTGAGGGTACCGCACAACTGTTGCGACCTCTCGCCCTTCCTGTTGTAAGGGACTTTAAATCAGAAATAAACAGAGGTGAAGCTGAGGGGCTGGTGAGAGCTGTTTAGACTGAATCATTTAGCATGAATCCTGGGGCACTTTAGGTTTCCTGTTGAGTGCAGCTTTGGCATCCCATCCATACAGTGTCTGCCATGAGAGCAGTAATTTTTCAGTCATCTGCATGGCTCTCCTCCATCTCCTTCAGACAGAGGTGGTGTTCTGGGTACATAGGACTTGGAAAAACAGGCTAGGAAGTTTTATGAAAAACTAAACAAAAGCAAGGATTTTAATGTGGGGTTCAGAAGGGATTGTTGGCTTTAAAAGCTTTTCTCTTATAGCAAAACTCTACCAGGCTATGATACCCCTCTCCGTGAGTAGTTCTCTTCCTTGCTTCTATGTCTGTTTAGCAACGATGCATTTCTGTATTGTAGAGCAGAACAATTGCCTTCAAGTGTCCATATTCCATTAAGCATATGGAAAAGTATTCAGCCCTTTGTTTCCTGCAGAATGAATTTATTTGTCACATAAGTATTAATTTAGACTAGTCATGGAACATTAGTGCTTGGTAATTGTCTGCATTTTTCTGGGGTTTATTTAATTGATGGAGATTATTTCAGAAATGTGCGACTTCTTTAACTGTTACATTCATTGCTGAGCCTTGCAGAGGCTGCAGACTCACAGCAGCAGTGAGATGTTGCTGCATCTCCGCCACACAAGATTTTGGGGTTGCTGGTGCATGTCCGCAGAGGGAGAGCAGGAAAAAGTCACCCCAAGACCCTGTTCATAGCAGCCAGACTGATTTTGCTAGTCCCTGATGTTTTCCCTGCCCAGGAGCCCAGCCCAGTTCCTCGGAGAGGATGCTGCTCCTCCATGGGCCCACGAGGATTCTTTCTCGGCACTGCATCCAGCAGCGGCATCAAAGACATGCACCCGCCAGGCTCCGAGGCACACACAGGAGCACGGTGGTCTGCCTCACTGAAAACCGCTGGCTGAGGTTTCTTTGCCTTGGTTTTCAAATAAAACTACCAGCTCCTTCCCCCAGACTTCGGGGTGAGACTGCAGAGCTTCAGGCGAACTGTCACTCCTTCCAGCAAAACCCAAGAGGCAGGAAAATTAAGCAGATCTCTTTTCCCCAGTGAAGGATTGGTAAGGAGTGACCAGCTCCTGGGAAACCTCCAGAAGTCTCCCAGTGTCCCACAGGCAGGGTGTGTCATGTTTCAGATGCTGGTATCTCTCCTGCTGATTGTCTTCATCAGCTGTCACGTGTTACCGCTGCCCCACAGTTCTGCTCTGCAGGTGGCTGGAGCCAGGTAAATAGTGCAAGGATTTTTGCTCTCCCAGGGGGAATCATCCACTGCACTGGTAAAGACAGTGCTCTGTAAAGCCTTCAGCAGCTTGCATGGCCCCAGCATCACCATGAGGCCCTGCAGCCCTTAGGTGGCATCAGGTAATGTCTCCCACACCTCAGTGTCTCCCTCTGTTAAAGAGCAGCAAAGGAAAAGCCCCTCCTGGGTGGGGGAGGAAATGAATCCAGGCTCACGTGCTTCGTCAGAGATGCAAATTGCTCTGCAAGTCCTGAGCATTAATTATAGAGCCTGGGCTTCTCGCTGGAGCCGCGGGGAAAACAGGCCCCTGGCTCACATTAAATTTAATGGCGTTTGGACACCCAATTCCCTTAGCCTATTTGAAAACCAGAATCCCACTTTCTCCAGATACATATGTGGTCAGGTGAAATCCCTCATCCCACTGCAGACGGCGACATTTTTACAGCACTGTGTTCAGCAAAGCCAGGAGCTCTCCCCCAGGTGCTGGGGTGTTTTCCTCGTGCTACACGCGGGATCCAGGAAAGAAGTGGTGAGTGATACAGATAGCAGAGGTCTGGGCAGGGAGCTCTGTGGACAGGCTGAGGAACACAGCTCTGGCACCATGGTTTCATTGCATGGGCTGGTTCACCACACCAAGCTGAAGGTCGTCCACTGCAGGGTCTGGGACATGGGCATGGAGAGCCCTGCATGCCCTGGATGTGAGCTGGGCATGGGGACAGAGCTGCCTTCCCCCAGCACTGCTTCTTCTCTCATCCACTGCCTCTAAAGAGCAGGGTGTGATGGTTCTGCTCTGCAGGGAGCAGACCTGCGGGAGTACAGCTGCCTGTCACTGTGTAGCTGTGATGCCAATGCGATGGCTTAATGTGGGACTTAGGGATGAGATAAGAAATAATTAAACTGGGGAAAAAGTGGGAAAAAAATCAAACTTCTGGGGAGTTAGGAGCACAAGTTGCCCCTGGCTGAATGAGTTGTTCCTGGTTGGCAGCTCCTGCAAGCCATGTTATTTTGCGACACGCTGCACTGTTGGATGTTATTCTGCTAGAATTGTGGGGGTACAGCAGTGAGAGGTGATCCCTGCCTGGGAGGGCTCACAGGAGCCAGACCTTGATGGGAGTGTGGCTGTCCTAGTCCACAGATGGAACAATGAGCAAGGACAGGCTTTAAGCAGAGCCATAAGGAGCTGCCTGCTCTCCAGCCCAGTCTTTGTGCACAGGGCCAACCTCATGTTCAAACACCAGCTGCGTTTCCAGCTGCATGCATTTTGGGGAAATTCTTGGTCTTTTTCCCAGCGTTACCTCTTTGTACAGGGTGGAGTTTTCCTATTCTGAGGGACTCCAGCATTTCTGCCCAATTTAGCACGGAGAAAATGAACAGCGAACCCTTCATATTGTTATACGCATTTTAGATGTCGGCCTCACAGTTTGATCAGCAGAGGCTCCGAAGGCTCATAAACCTGGTAATACATAGTTCCAAGACTGCATCAAAGAAGTTCACAACCCTTTTGGGAGAAGCTGTGAGTACTGATGAAAGAGGGAACTTATTGTATATGTAAGAAAACTTCTTTCATGGCTTATGTATTAAGGCAGGCTCTGTGGCCCAGGGAAGATTGGGGCTGCTTTTAATTTACATCACCCCTCACTTATATTAAGTCTTCGTCAGAAGAAAAATTAGTCAGATGTTTTCTTAATGACATCATTTTTTTTAATCCTGTTTCATTTTTTCCAGATGAGGCGGTGGAGATTATTAGAAATGAATTGAAACTAAATCTGGAACAGAGACTTTGATTCACTTCTCCCTCCTCCCCGGTAGAAATAAATTGGTCGGCTCCGTGCTCGGATGCCTTTATTAGCAGCCTCAACAGAAACCAGCCCCGGCGGCCTCAGCTGCAGCTTCCCGAGCCTGCCGCCGCCGCGGCTGACGTCATGGCGAGGGGCACCGGAGAGTGACTTTGGTCACCCCATAATTTTGGTAATGGAAGGCCATGGCAACACAGGTGGGGAGGTTATGAGGCTGGAATAGCCATGCCATCATCAGTTTGTCTTTCAGTGTCATGAAAGAAAACAGGGTCGATGCTGGTGGGTGTTCCTCTGGCAAAACCCTGGTCTGAGCTCGATGAGCGCCTGTTTTGGTGGCTGTGCATCTCCACAAGGCCTGTATGTCTGATGGGTTTTCACTGCCTGGTATTTCACACCACCGAGCCACAGAGCGTATTGCTTCAGGAAAGTACTTTGTACTATAAATATTTCAGAAAGCTTTTAATTTACTACCCATCAGCAGAAAGTGTTCAAAAAGCCACAAGGTTTACTAATTTATCAGAAAGACAGAGAAACACACGGAAGATCAAACAAAGACAAACACGCTCGTTAAACTGCTGAATAAGTCTGCAAAGCTTATATTACATTTCTGTGTGGTTTTGTTGATATGCAAGTATTACAAATAAATTAAAATGCACCTGAACTGTTGATAAGGCAGGGTGGGACTGAGATCCTGAGGTGCTGGTGGCGTGTCTAAACTGCTCAGACCATCGTGTTTGTGGTTTTCTGTGCATGGAGAGACTGATCGTACATGCGCTCACTAATGGCATATTTGGATAGTCTTAGGCAAGGAGCTTTGTAATACCCTCTGTTGGATCAGCCCACATCGCAGATCCCTGACCTCCAAATCCCTCTTGTCTCCTGTGCCCAGGGTGCAGCCCCGTGGGGTGCACATCCATCTCCCTCAGCTTTGCCAGAGCACCCAGCCAGGGACAAATGCTGTCCCTGCTGTGACCTGTGTGTCAACACCAGCTCTGCCTCCAGCAGTCTGTGAGTACAGAGAGAGCTAATACAAAGCAGATTTTGCTCTTTTGTTTTGCCTAATGACAGCTCTGCCTCGTTTGGTGTCTAGCTCAGATTTTCTGCTTCTCAGGTCAGGGTGAGTAACTTTTTCTCCTTTGCACCCTCTGCAGTTTGTCTCAGAGGCTGGAGGGTACAGTAGGGCACGTGTCTGGGAGAAGTCCGCAGACTTCCTCTTCCATCCTTGTTCACCCTTCAAAAAACTGCTTAAGCGCCGAAACACGCATGTGACTTTTTTTTGTTACCTGCTGAATCCCTCAGCATTTACTGACTTCTTTCTCAGGTAGCACTTGGCCTGAGGAAGATCTGAGGGATTTAAGAGAGGCGGCCCCCAGAAAGCATGCAGTAAAACCTCACATGAACTTTTGCCCTCTGAACCATACCACCAACCTGTCAAGGAGGTTTGTGCTGGCTGTGATGGACGCAGGAGGTGGGGCTGCTGCGCCGGCGCAGGCCAAGCCACGCATGCTGTGCTGAGCAAAGCGCAGCTCGAGATCGCAGAAGTTCTCCTTGCGCCATTTCCATCCTTGCACAGACTGCCCTGTCCAGGGCTTTCTGCACGTGGCAGCATGAAACATCTGGATACGCAGGGGCAGTGAGGAGCTTGCAAAGCCCAGGTTTGCCTCGAGTATCTTTGTGTGGCCAGCCTCCCTCTCCAGCAGGGAGATGGGGTAGGATCTCTAGCACAGGGTGTGTTCCATGCCACCTCTATGTGTAGGCACTGCCTAAAGCAGCTCAAGCTCCTTTTCACAGTTGGGGTGAGCCGCCCTGCACAAATACATATTTAGTGCAGTACGAGCATGTGTCCACAGGAAGCTTGGGAACTTCAGACTCTGCATGTGCCAAGAAGGGAGGGTTTTCCCACTAAGGGCTTGAACTCCTCTCTCATGGGCGAAGGTGGTGGGGCAGGACAGAGGAGGGTGGCAGGCAGCTGTGCCTGCCCCGGGTGGCTGTGAGTGACAGCGTGTCTCTGTTTCCTTCCCAGGCCTCCTCCTCTGAGCGGCAGCCCCGTCATCTCGGACATCTCCCTCATCCGCCTGTCTCCACACCCTGCCGGGCCTGGCGAGTCGCCCTTCAGCCCCCCGCACCCCTACGTGGCACCCCACATGGAGCATTACCTCCGCTCTGTGCACAGCAGCCCCACGCTCTCTGTCATCTCTGCTGCCAGGGGCCTCAGCCCCGCCGACGGTAAGACACAGTGCTACTGGTGCTGCAGCGATTTTGTAGCTCACCAGGACTGAAATTCCCTAAAACCGGGGGATTTACAGCTGCAAAGGCTCCGCAGCTGCTCTCTGAAGTGGGAGAGTTGTCTCTTTTTCTTTCTGGTTTTTTTTTTCCCCTTTAACTACACATTTGTTTTGCATCATCGCACTGAGAAAGCAGAGCGTGAGAATAGCTATTACTGCTGGATCATATTATAAATATTTTGCTTGAAATACGTTCCTTTCTGCAGCACTCTCTTTCTCTCTTAGGAGCTTCCCTGTTCTTATGCCTCTGCTGGGAGCCCGGCTTTCCCCAGAGAGGGTCACAGTTGTTCTGGCTGCCTGGCCTGGCTGGGACTGACACTGCAGAGGAGACAAGGCCAGCTGGGTTATCCCCTGTTGGCTCTGTGTCTGCGGTCAGGGTGGGTCCTGAGCAAAGGCAAGGGGCTACACTTTCTTCCTCCTTACTCCCGAGGTGCCCTGCAGCAGCCTTCAGGGAAGGCAAGGATATGTGGGAAGCTGGTGCTGGGTACAGGCAGAGGTGATCATGCTCTCTGAGCCCCATCAGACCCCACGCTGGGGACAAAAACATCCAGCAGGGAAAGGGGAAAATGCACAACACTCCTTTTACTTGGCAAGGTGTAAGTCATGCCTTACTTCATCAGCAGGGCTTCATTACACAGCTGCAGGTGGCTGGCTCGGTGCCCAGGGAATAGCTGGGGTTTGGGGGCCTGGACTCTTCATGCCCAGCAAACCCCAACATCCCTCAGCTGCAGAGCTGCTGCAGAGGCCAGCGCCCTTCAACGCTGCAAAGTGCACCAGAGAACAACAAGGCCCCTGGATTAGTGTCTGGCAGCATAAAACTATCTTGCATGGCTAAAACAACATCACTAGAGTGATGGGGACATGCAAATGTCTTCTTCCCTCCCCTAAAACGTCATCTGGACTCTCAGGCACCCACCACAGAGAGGTGGCTGGTGTGTGTGTGTTCGGTCCTGTCCTCTCCTTCCAAAACCAGTTTCATTGTTTGCTGTGGAAGAAGGGCATTGTGGTTTGGGTTGCTTTTCCTTTCCTCTTATTTTTTTCTATTTTTTTCCTCCTTGTTTAAGGTGGTGGTAAATAAGTTAATGGGGCAAGCGGGTGGGGAGGCAGGTTTGAAAAATTACAGCTGGGAGAAAGTGAGTGTAATTGGCTTTGGCAGCCAAAATGGTTTTATGCTGCCAGACACTAAACCTAGCTCTATGCATTAGACCTTGGCTTTAATTTCCTCACGCTGCTATCGGGAACTGGGCTGCATTTGTCTTTCCTTCCTAATAGGCAGGGATGTTAATGCTGACAGGGTTACTGCTGTCGGCAGCCTGGGCCCTCTCCCCCCTCCCAGGGGTGCTGGCTGCGTCCGAACGGGAGGATTATTAGAAGGGGGAACGAGAGATTGTTTATAAATTTGCGGAAATGGAGGAATGCAGAGGCCCCAGCCTGGTCTCCTTTGTCCGCAGAAGCACGCCCAAGCGCACGTCACGCGCGCCCTACACGGAGCCGTGCGGCTGGGGCTGCCGGGGGGCGCGGGGGGAGACGGGGCCGCCAACGTCAGCTCCGAGGTCTAACATTGCGGTGGGAACCTTCTCCCCATGTTTCTCTCCTCGCCTGCGGCTCCAACAGTGGCTCATGAGCATCTGAAGGAACGAGGCCTATTCGGGCTGCCCCCGCCACCACCGGGAGCCAACCCCGCTGACTACTACCACCAAATGACGTTGATGGCCGGCCACCCAAACCCCTATGGGGACCTCCTCATGCAGGGCGGGGGAGCAGCCAGCACAGCCCATCTCCACGATTACCTCAGCCCTGTTGATGGTGAGTAACAGCTTGGGTTCTTCCTGGCATGGCTGAAATTTTGGGGTAGGTGGATGGGGCTGCCCTCCAGGTGGAGGTTGCTGTGTGTGGTCACTCTGCCCTGCTGGAACTTTTGGGTGCTGCACTGTAATTTCTGGCTTAAGAGGTCACCTCCTTCCATAGATATATATATAAAATATACGTAATTTAAAATACATACATCATGGTCTCTTAGGGAGGATGCCATGGCCGCAGCATGGGTAGGAGATGGGCTGGTCTAGCAAGCTGGTCAGTGCTGCTGTCCCACTGCATTGACCATGAGTGACCAGAGCGTGCTGGGGGACAAGCTCCATCTCCCCATCCCATACTGTGTTTTGCTTACTTGTTGTCTGGGGCAAAGGCAGGCCATGTCCATGCAAAGCCATGCTAGGCACAGTGGACTTCTCATCTTGGTTGGCACCTCTCAGGTCCACAAGGAGAGAAAATGCCTGAATGGGGAAACACGGTGGAAAGAATATAGTAGTACTTTGTGTAAAGAAATAAAGTAGGAATGTGGTATTTGTGATAGCATTGAGTGTTATAAACCCAGAAAGCTCCCGCTCCTGGCTAAATGAAGAAGAAATAGAATCATGTTAGGCACTGTGGTGCTGAGTCACCCCTGTGGCCTGACTTGCTGCCTTGGACAGAGTCTATCTGGAAGCATATCTGAGGTCCAAATGATTTTTAGAGCTGTTAGAAATGTGTTTGCTTTCACTTCATGCTACATCTTGCGAGAACTGGGGTTGTACAGATATTACAGAGGGCTTTTTTGGGGATTATTTCCGCTGCAAGAAGGAGAAGTTTCAGCTTGACTTTCAGATTTGGCTTCTGTTCCCTGGGATGTCTTTGGATTTGCCTGTGGACCATTATGATTTTTGGAGTGGATATCTGCATCGTTTCATTACCGCTTCAAAGTTTCTGTTGTTGAGCTTTTAAGATGAAAGACTTTGTGGTCTTGCTGCTTCGTAAAGTGACTGGTTTAGAATGATAAAAGCTGTTCTGGCTGTTCAGTGATGGGAACTTACAGATATTTCTAATGGAAAAACAGTTTCTCATCTGCAGCTGCTGTGGAAGTTTTACCTGAACAGTTGTTTTGTGCTGCCAATTCCTAGATTAATTTGGAACCTGGATCCCAGTCTGAAAGAAAGAGCTATGCTCTTTGGTACCATCCTGCCCTCTAACATTCAAAATGTATCTGAGGCTTCTCTGCTACAAAGCAGCTGGTCAGTCAGACTGCTCTGTCTTCCCTCCCAAGAGTTAATGCCTGTGGTTATAGCAGATGGGTGCAAACCAGCCCTGCCAAGTCCTCCTCGGGCTCATGAACGAGACTCCTTCCTCCTTGCCTCCTTATTAGTCCATCTCTGACCAGCAGTGCCTCGCTGAAGTGCCAGATAAACAACCAGTGAGGGAAGCAAACACAACTGTTTTCATGGTGGTACAGGCTGGCTCCCAGCACACCAAGATGCTCGTCCTCTGGTTTGCTGGAGATCAATCTTTATCTGAGGTGCTGAGATACTCCCCTTGGCAGAAGACTCTCATACTGTTTGCCTTCTCCTGAAAACATCTCTACAGTGAATCATGTATCAAAGGTCTCGGTTTCATGCAGCCAAGCTAATAACAGTGATTCACTGCGGAGCCAGGGCTCACCAAGCATTTATTATGATCTTTTGGAAAAGCTTTGTCGGTGATTAACTGGAAAGTCTTTTCTGGGCCTTCACATGTTCTGCATGAGATGGAAACTTTCAAACATTATGAGAATGTGACATGAGACACTACTTTTTAAGAATGTGTAAAGGAGCAGTAGTCCAGTACCAGTCTCTGGTCCACGTGCCTGGGTTTATCCATCACCCAGAGAAAAGAGAGAATTGTACATTATTAAGGCAGAGAGTAAAATGGATGGCTCTGAAATGCTGGCTGAGGAGCCAGAGTCTCCTTCTCTTTTTAGAAAGTTATTTCAAAAATTTAAATCAGCAGGGCCTAAGTAAATAGTTGAACAGATAATTTAATAAAGCATCCTCTTATGGTGTTTTTCTGAGACAAGAATATCAGTAGCATGCATAAACCCCAGTGAGTCACTACCTCGCGCATCTGTCACTCAGAGAGCTCTTTTCTTCCCAGGGAGCCGAGGAACATCGAAACTTTACAAGAATTAGTTTGCTGAAAATGCAGGTAGCTCTTGTTAAACCACATGTAGCACCACCATTCATCTGTGATAACACTGGCACCTGCAAAAGAAAAAGCAGGAGATAAGCATATATTAAATCTGGCTTATTCAGTGTCTCGTCACTTCCAAACATCTGCAGGTCAGTCCATGGGACCCATGTTCTTCCACAGACAGATACCTGGGCCTTTCCGATTCCTGTAATTGCCTTTCTTGGAGAATTTCACAGTGCCTTCATGGTTTTTGTCAGTTTTTCACTTTATCACATGTCTAAGGTCAGGAAAAGTAGTAGGATATAAATGTCAGCTGGAGCTTGCTGGTGCCAGCCCTGTGCCACGTCTGCTGGGTGTTCACAAGGTGACTTAGCTGGGCTGCCCAGAGCTGCATCTTTGCTGGGTTTTCAGTGTGCACCTAGAAGCAGTTAAATCCCTAAAGTTGACCAGATTTAAGTTTTACGTACCAGATTGCTGGGGTATTCAGGCCAGTTCCAGTGGAGACTAAACAACCCTTCAGTTAGTTCTCCTGTTCCATTTCCTCATCCAAACAGGGACTCGAAATCCAAGAGTGGAGTTTGAATCCGGGCTTAATCCCATTTTCTGGAAAGCCTGCACTTTCAAATCAAAAGTTAATCACTTTCCAATGTCACAACATTGCTGATGGGGTACGTTTGATACTATTTACAGGTTCTGTTCACCAGATCAAAACGATCTTTTGCATTTCTATTTTAGAAGTAGTGCCGCATGGTGGATTATTCCAGGTGACAGAGTGGTTGCGCAACAGCACCCCTGGGGCAGGAAAGACTGGTGGGGAACACGATGACCCTGGAGATGGCTGCAGCTTTCTAAGCATGTTCTGTACTTCCAGCTGTTTTTTGCCCCTAAGCACAGGGGTTCCTGTGATTACCCTCAGCCCTTCAGGAGGTGCCATTTTCTCTCAAGAGGAGTCTATCCAGACCGACTCGATGCTGCTGCTGTTACAGCCCTGTCCATCAGCGGATCTCAAAGCGCTGTACAAAGCAAAGCCATTTCATCCCCGGAGAACACAAAGAGAAAGGAGATCAGTGAGTGGAGTAGTGGCAGCTTTAGGAACAAGGTCCAGATCTTTGGAATAAGATTCTTATGGTCAGGGTGGAAATTAGAGATCATCTTTAAATCCATCACTTTGCACAGCAATGAGGGTGTGATTGGGTTGTCCATGCTGAGTCAGGGAATGGGGGAAATGCATCTTGAGTGCAAGTTAGGTCCAAAGTAGTCCCTCAGTGTGAGGAAGGCTGTATAGACATATTTGTGCAGCAGTTACCAATAGCAGGGATGACCCTGCACTGCTGTCATTGCATTTTGTCTAGTTCTGGAGCTAGAGGGGGGGTCCCTGCCCTGTTTTTTGCTGCCTGATGCCAGGCAGTCACAAATGTCTTGATTCACCATCAGCAGTTTAGCTGGGAAAAGGCTTTGTTCAGCCCAGCACAGCCAGCAGGCCAGCAGCTGGCACAGTTGCCTGGGATGTGGGCAAATCAGTAAGCAGGACTTTATTTCCCCAAATCAAACAGTGATTCAGCTTCACCAGCCTCTTTCAGTCAGTGCTGTTGGAGCCTTTCTACTTGAAGGAAATGGTTTAATAGCCAGCAGGGTAAGGAGCAGGGCTGGCAGTGCAGCCCGGTGGTGACTGCAGTCGGCAGGCACGTGGCTGGGAGAGGTGAGCTCAGGACTCTCTCCAGCAGGTTCATGTGGAGCCACTGCTCCATCAGGAAAAAAGGAGAGAGCTGAGCCTCATGGTGACCTAGGAAGGAAGTGCTTCCCCTGGGGCTGGAGAGACCAGCAGCCCTGGGTTTGCAGGCTGGATGTGCTGGATCACAGATGACTTCCCAAACAAGCCAGCTGTTGGCTACTCTGGGCAGACAGCGTGCCCTGTAGTCGCTTCCTTAAAAACTCTCAAAGACCTATTTTTTTTTGTTTTCTTTGTCCCAGCATAGAATGGAAACTTGCTGAAATCTCAGAAAAGGTTCAGAGAATGGGAAACAATTTCCCACCCATTTC
Source organism: Acanthornis magna (assembly GCA_036785705.1). Classification (NCBI taxonomy): domain Eukaryota; kingdom Metazoa; phylum Chordata; class Aves; order Passeriformes; family Acanthizidae; genus Acanthornis; species Acanthornis magna. Next base: position 22,496,058 of record JAWUZG010000012.1, read on the forward strand.
TAGCCAGCAGTGCTGTTTTCCTCCCCAGAAAAATATGTGCAGAAGAGAGAAAAAGTCCCAGAGCACCCCATAAGTGCTGTGTCTGGAATCCTGGTTTCTAAAGAATTCAATTTACATATGCAAGTTGGGTTGACTAAACAGTTACCTTGTGGATTGGGAGTAAAAGAATGCAGCCTTGTCTTTCAGCAAGGATTTGAGAGAAGCATTAGTATTCCTTGAACTGCAAAGTTGATCGGCCTGGGGAGGGAAGAAAGAAGGGTCCCAGGACAGTGTCTGGTGCCAGAACAAATGTCCAGCATCTGCTACAGTCTAAAAAAGAGGTGTGTTGCCTCTGCAGAAGGAGAGAGGGGAATAAGGAACTAGTTACACGAAGAGTGTTTGTAGTTTATTGTTGCTTATCGATTAAGGGACCAATCTGTGTTTTTATGCTGCCCTTGAATTTAATTTGCAGATGGCAGTGAGGGGTATATTTCTGAACACTTTGGCTGGAATTTTCCTGGTGAAGGGTGAGGAAGAGGGATCATTTTGATAACACTGTATTTTTGCTGGGGCTTGGCCAGGGGATGCAGGGGAAGCAGGGGCTCTGGCCGGGTTTCAATGAGGCAGGAGGGGGCAGGCAGGGTGTGAGCCACCTGCAGCCCATGTGCCTTGCAGGCTTGTCTGTTAGGGAGTGGATTCCCCTGATGACCCCGTGCAGTCGAGAGCACAGCAACATGCTGTCTGTAAAGAGCTGCCTGAGATTTCCTTACCCTGAAGGAGCCTCCAAGGAGCTCCCCCTGAGTGCCTGGCGTTTCTTTTCAGGAGGGCTTTGCTGCCACTGTTCCTAGTGTGACACAAGGTCTGAATTCTTCCTCCAGAGAAAAATACCTCTTATAAAATCCCTCCAATGGCTCACAGCCACAGGGAGTGGTCAGAGCAGGAACCTCAGTTCCCACCTCCCAGATGAGCTGGGGTCTGATCCTGCCCTTGGGCACTGGGATCAGGCACGGGAGTCAGTCCACAAGCTGCTGCATGTAAGAGCTGACCATTTGGTCATCACTGACGTGTTGTGCATTAATCTAAATTCAAGAGGCGTATTCCAGCTTCTGAGCAACTTGTGGATGTGGTAATTCATAGGCACCACAGGAAAGTGCCAAAGATACTCTTACCTTCTAGCAAAGAAATCTGGACTTTCCTCCCAGCTCTAGGCTGCCTGGGGGACCGGGCTGGGACATTAGGCAGACACTGCCAGCGTCATTTGGAAATTCAGCCTTGAATTCTTGCTAGTTTAGAAATGAGATATTTAAACACACACACCCCGGGAGAGGAATGGCTTTTAGTTGTGAACTGTGGCATTTACATTTACCCTGCAAAGATAGTGATGCTGTAAAGTCAGGATTTTTTCTCCTGAAAAGGTACTCCAGGCAGTTTTGAAAGATTTCATAAAACATGTGAGTTATATTTATTCTCTAGCATGTAGACCTGAACCTGCGACAGTCACTGTATCTGAGTCTGTGTGTGAAATGGTAAGGAAAAGTCAGTGCACAACAGTTGAAACACTGTAAAATGTATTGATTTTTGGAATTGACTTTGCAAGTAGAGACACCAGGGTCAAAGGCCTACGGTAAATTTTTCATTGTCCTTCATGAGCTGCCGTCCACGATGCTGCCACCAATGCCCAGAGTTTTGGGCTCAGCCTGTGCTGTATCCCTCCATTCACCAGTTCACTTCTCCTCCTGACTTGGAGAGAGAAGGGGACAGTCTTTTGGCTTAAAAGTTTCTCTGTCTTATTTCAGGCCAAAGGATATTTTTGTTGTTGCTTGAAATCTGAAACAGTTTTAACTCTAAAAAAGTATATTTAGCTTTTGAAAAAACAAAAAGAAAATCAGATTTCTTTAATTCAGAGTTAATTTGTTTAATATACACCTAAGAAATAAAAATGTCCAAAAATGGACATGTCCAAAAATGGGTGCATCAACATTCTGTGTTTTCAAAGTGGGAAACAATTAGTTTGAAAGTAAAGATGAGATACCTCAGACAAGGGTGTCTCTAGGTCAGCTTTTAAACTCATAATTATTCCGTGTTCCAAAGTCCATGGAAAGCATCTGCTGGCTTTAATAGGTGTTCTTTCCGGAGGAGATGTAAAAGTAGCAGATACAGAACAGACACCACCCGCCCTGGGGATGCTTTAAAAGGTACTTGGCTGGAAATACTATCAAGCACCTAAGGAGGCAGCAATACAGAGGCCTCATGAAGTTATCTTTTTTCTTGTTTTGCTGCATGGGCTTTGGCCCATCACTTCTTTGTGGACCTGGTTGAGAAAAAAGAGGTTTCCCTGTATCTCAGCAGGATTCAAGGGAAAAGGGGAAAAAAAACTAAAGATAAAAAAGATTTCCATCTGAGGTAGAGAGGCACAGAGAAATAGTGGTAGAGGAGTGGAAGGAATTTTGAAATAATTTCCTACTTTTGTTTCAATGTGTGACTGTTTCAAATTCATGTTAACCTATGATGATTTTAGGTTTCTGAACAAAACAACTTTTAGAACAACAGAAAAAAATGCTATTTTCTTTTCCTTTTATGGGTGTTGAAGGGGGATACTCTGACAGTTTGGGAACTTCCCCCAACATATTTTCCAATCATCAAAAAGTTCTTTAAACTAACCCCATTCATTTTGAGAAGTCAGCAGTTTTGAAAGGGCTGAGGAGAGAGGAGTGTTAGTGATAAATGTTCCCAAAGCTCTCCATCTGTGTATCTAAATAATGGATCCCTCCTCCAGTTACTTCTCTGGGCACAGTCCCTGCTGAAGGAGTTGTGTGGGGTTTTTCTTTTGGAACAACGCTGGACCTCAGGAGCAGAGGACGTCACTCACGTGCCCAGTGGCTGTCAGTCAGCCTGTGTTGAACACCTTGCTGTTTACAGCTACACGAATGCTGACCAGTGGTGCTGCCGGGAACCATTTAATATTTATTCTCCATGTCCTCACATCAGGAGATCCAGGTCAGGCAAACTTTATTATTTAGAATGATCTCAGTGTTGTTAATCTGCTTTTGAATATTAATTTTGAAAATATTCTCTCTTCCTAAATGCACTAGTGAGTATCTTCCTGTGCTTAAACTCCTCTTCTGTTTCCCAGACAATTCTCTTCCCAGGAACCTTGGGCAGGCTGTCATTAAGAAGAGAGGAATTGTTCATCCATAGCACGATTTTAGGTCACAGCTTTCTGTGGCAGCCTGCAAGACCTAAGAGGCTTTTGTGTAAAGCATGAGCCCAACCTATTGGATCTGCTATCAAACATTTCAGATAGCCCACAGTACTTGCAGGATTTAAATTAGAGTGGACACTAACGCGATGCATATTACTGGTTTTGGGCTGGAGAATTCCCAGGCGAGCTTGAAAATCTGACAGCTTCCCGCAGAGTTTTACACGGGGAAAAAACGACATACCTGTGTGCAGCAGGGAGGGGTGCCCACGTCGTCTGCACTGCTAAAACCCAGGTTTCTGTTGGACATCAGGTCGTCTTCCCTCTGCAAATTAATGGGAACCAATGGCTGATCCAGCATTGTGGGCATAAATCATGTGAAGGAACAGCGAGAAATGAGTACAAGGCTTTTCTTTCTATTTAGTAATTTATCAAGGGAAGTGGCACATTAATAAACAGATCTCCCTTGAGATGTGGGAGTAACAGAGATAAATATGACTGTCAAATCTGGCCTGCTTCCTTCTGTTAGAGAAGGAGGAGACTGTGGGAATGCAAATGCAGGAAACAATATCTATATCTGGAAAGACGCATATTATTTGTAGAACAGAAACACTGACAACTCATCTGAGATGGGGCCCCATCGCACTTGGTGCGGTACGTACAGAATAAAATACAATCCCTGTCTAAAGGAGCTCATCTAAATAGATGACACTGGGAAATAGGGACACAGAAAGAAGCAGCGACTTGCTCAAGCAGGTGTGGCTGGGGAGGACTGGGAACAGCACCCAGGTCTTTCCAGGTTGTAGTGCCTGTATTGAATCAAGATTCCTTATGGCCAGAGGACCATTATGATCTAGACCCAAGCAATCTTCATGTTGTTGGTCCAGAGCTCTGGCAGGGCTCAGATTTCAGGAACCAGATGTGCAGTTTGGGAATTCTCCCTTTCAGCCTTTCGGGCCAGCCTTTGCTGAGGGAAGTTCATTTGCTCAGTTTGGTTTTGTCCACAGTGCCTCTACAAAGTGGCTGCATCTTTTCCAGCTTCCGGGGAAGTGCCACTCAGGGCTCGAGTCTTCCTGCCTCAAGCATTACAGAAGTTTGAGCCTAATCCCTCCAAATCATGGGACAGCTTTAACATTCACAAGGTAGTTTTTATAGACTGCTGCCCTTTCTGTTTGCTGCCCGATCTTTGAGTCATGTTTTCTAGCATCTCTCTGCCCTGTGAGGCTGCACAATTAGTTATACAAAATGTTGTAAGAATGTGTTCAACATAAATGCAACAATCTGATTTTTAGGAGAAATTCCCAATGTTGTCGATATTTCAATAAAGGCGTTGAATCTAGCAACTCTTGAAGCTTCTTAGGTGTGGGACAAAAACCACTAGAGTGCTTGGTTCAAGTACCAATTTAGCGTTGGATTTCCAGTGGGACGTTGGGCAAGTCATTTATCTTGTGCAATGTGGGTCATTATGGGGACTAAGAGGATGGTGGTACTAAGCCCCATCGATTACACAGCACCCAGGCACGGTAATGACAGAGCCACTTTGGTGCCCAGGCGAGTCATGTGGACACTGGGACACTGCAACCCAGCCACTGGTCTCAGGGAAATGTTGACACAGATTTCTGTGAGCCAGCACAAATCAAAGAACTGCTTGACCACACCAGCAGAATGTATTTTACCTCCTTCTCCATCCCATTCACCCTCTCATACACCAGCAGTGTCATCAGGATGGGAAGTTCACACTCTTGCAAAATGCCAAGCTTGTATTTGGTGGTATGCAATCAAAATCAGTGCCTTCAACCAGCTAGAGAAAAACAGCTCATATTGCCTGTCTGGGCAGCCTAGTGTTTTGTTCATGGTGTTTAATAGGATATACCCATAAGACACTTTCTGAGGAGACCACCACTGGAAAAGTCAGGTGGTGATACATTGCTGTGCGTCCCTGGGTGGATGGCAGGGATTACCAGCCAGGACCCATTGCCAAGTGCTATATTTTACCCTTAGTTTTTTTTCTTTTTTTCTTTTTCTTTTTTTTTTTTTTTTTTTTTTGGTTTGGGGTTTTTTTTTTTTATTTTTGGTTGGGCTTTTTTGTGTGTTTTTTTTTTTTTTTTTAAATACACAATCCAAACACTGCTTGCTTTGGAGGGATGAGTCATTCTGGGCAGGGTTTGGGTCTGGTACCCTGGTACCAGGGATGTTGTGATATGGCCCATCTGCAGCTCTTGTCTGTGCCACCCCAGAGATCTGCAGGTGGGTCAGGCCTGGGCAGAGTTTCCTTTGGGTGAAGTCAGTCGTTCCAGTTAACAGTGCTGAAACACTGAGGGATGCCAAACTTGTACAGTAGTAACCCGTCATGTATTGCAGATCCATAAATGGGCCTGGCAGGGTTGGAAATTACTTCATGCCTGAATGATTGACAATTGCTAATAGGGTCCAGGCACTGGCAGGTCCCCTCAGAGTGGAAGAGCTTGAACTTTGTGCCTGAGCTGCCAAATTGGTTTTCTTAAAACTCTTAATTTACTTTCAGGGTTTCTGGAGCCTCGCCTCCTTCATTAATTGGATGGTCAGCATTGTGCTCATGCTCATTTGGTTTCCGTTCCCCTGCACGCAGGCACACACTCACCATTTGCAATGGTCACCCCGGCTTGGATGTGCGGCTCCCCTGGCCTGCTGCTCCTGACACCGAGTCAACAGCCACGGCTGTGCTCATGGAAACCTTGCAGGGCCTTCTCCCTTTTAATTTTAAGTTAATTTAGTGCCTATTAAAGGGGGTGATGGACAGGATTCTGTATCCCCTGCGGACAGCAAAGCAAGCGGGCACTCATGCCATTCAGCGCCCAGAAGAGAGGAAACCTCCCATCAAAGGGCAGTTGGTCCCTGTGCCGCTGCTGGCTCCTGAACATCCCACGGCAGTCATGAGTTCAGCAGTTCTCAGCACTTCCAGCCTGCCTGCAGGAAGGGAGCAGCCCACTGGTTTTGTCTGACAAAGTCTCTCTTTCCTACAGTGTCTCGGTTTTCGAGCCCGCGGGTGACTCCAAGATTAAGCCGAAAACGAGCCCTGTCTATCTCCCCGCTCTCTGATGCCAGCATTGATCTGCAGACAATGATCAGGACCTCCCCAAACTCTCTCGTGGCATATATCAACAACTCCAGAAGCAGTTCAGCGGCGAGTGGCTCCTACGGCCATTTATCTGCTGGGACTATCAGGTAACATTCTGGGATCAGCTCCGTTCAGCTGAGGAACCATCCCCAAGAAAGAAGGGATGATCCTCCAGCAAGGCAGACCTTCCCCTCCTTGCAACCTCTGCTTTTGTGCATCAGGACTGTGTAGGGTAGTAAATCAAAGCCCCCATCTGGTTTTGCATGTGGAAGGGTATTTTGTGGCATATGGGGTGGAGTTTTTTTGGCTGGATTTGGGTTATTGGTTACCACGCTTCCAGTAATTACAGTATGGTCATGCCTCCCTGCAAGCAGAAACAGATAATAAATTTATTATTAAAAAATGCTCATTGTGAGCATTTGGACTGGTTAAGAAACACTCTGATTTAAGAGATTGCCCCAAAGTATTCTCCAAATTATTGGCCCACATTCTTAGATAAAATGTTGCCTGGGTGGATAGAAGAGCCTAATTCTAAAAGCGTATTTAAACCAAATCTAAACCCTTGAGTAAAGTTTTGTTCAAATCTTAATTAAAAAGCACTTACATTAGGCAGCTGACTGTTGTCAATTCCTACTGTGATTGCTTCACCCAAGTTTCACAATGTTATTATTCTTTTTATTACTTAACTGTTAAAAATGTTAGATCTAGTTAACACTGATGTTGCAAAGCAAGGGGTTATAAAGTTTATGCACGCTTAAAACTTGTGGGGGAAAACAGAGATATTGTTATTAGTAAGTGTAGCATTAATTATGTAAGTTACTTTATACAGCAGCATAATTTAGAAATTGACTGTAAAAACAAACATTAGGCTGACTTAAACAAATTGCAGCTTTCTATCCCATAATCGTATTTTTTCTAGTCTTTTTACCTGTTGTTATTAGCTGCACTCACCTGCAGCATCTTAACTTATACTCAGATTTTAAGAATTATGTCTGGTATTTTTAACGAATCAGTAGAGTCCAGGGACTGACCTAATGGTCAACCTTCAGCCTCCAAGGGAATAATCAACTAAAATAAAGAATTTGAAACCCTTCCCAGTGTTCTAAAAATATATCCTAAATGTCAGGATTTGTAAAATGGGTTACATATATAACAGGATAACTGCCAGAAATTTGGGGTGAAAAGATGTTTTTGTTATTATTTTAAGTGTCTTAGGGGCAGGAATGAAATCCTCTCTCTAAAATTGGTAATTAAGCATGTTTCTAATTATGGCCCCATTCTCTGAGCACTCACACCTTGGGCAATTTTAGTGGTGTGAGAGAAAATATAATGAGGGTAAAGGTTCAGGGCAGCCACTTCTTGAAGGTGGCAAATAATCAGTTTTTGGGCTGAATGTCTATGATTCGTGCATCACACATCTAGAATTACCACACAGCATCTCGTGTGCTTCTCTATCTCTGCCCAGCAGACCTGCCCCTGGGAGTGAACTCCTTTTTTCTAAAGGCACAGCTTTGTTTTTACTGCTCTCCACTACTGTATCTTGTCTCGCACCTGTTGCCCCAGTTATGGCCCAAGCAGCCAGGGGCGAGTGGTGCTCCTGGTCACTGCTGACCTAGATTGGAGATGAACCAGTGACCTACATAGGAGGGGTGACATGCTTCAGCAGTCCCCTGAGCCAGCACTCCCCTCACCTGAATGCAGAGTAAATTGCATGGTTTTGGACTATGTTAAGTGGATGCTTATTCATCTCTGCTGCAATCTGTGCCAGGTGAGCCAGGTGATGCTTGTTTTTCATATCCAGGTTAGCATAACCCCAGAGATGCAAGTCTGCAAAAGAGGTCTGCCTGGGAAAACTCAGGAGCCTTAGGGGCTGCAAAGCCAGATGTGCCCAAGTCCCATCCTCTTCTTGCCATTGCACTCCCTGCCAATGACTTTTGTTGGTTTTTTTACATAGGAAGTGAAGAAATCACCATCAGTCTAATGCTTCGGTCAGAATGATTCACAAGTTTGCTGAAGCATGTGCAAGACAAATTGTGACTTTGCAGTAAAGCAGGCAGTCAGTTATCCTGGCATTGAAGGCATCTAGCTGGGGCAGTGCAGCCTGGCTCCTGCAGCCTCTAAGAAGCCAAACTTGAATCAGTCACTAGCTAATGTGATAAATATTGTTTAAAATAACTCATCATTCCTCTTTCTGCTGTTGCTGCAGTCCGGCATTCAGCTTCCCCCACCCGCTTAATCCCGTGACGTACCAGCAGATCCTGACCCAGCAAAGAGGCCTGAGCTCAGCCTTTGGACACACTCCTCCCCTGATCCAGCCGTCCCCGACCTTCCCCCCGCGGCAGCACATGGCAGTCATCTCCGTGAACCCATCGCCGGCACAGAGCAGCAGCAACAGCAACTGCATCTCCGACTCCAGCCAGGTAGGGACAGCCATCCTGCATGGCATGTGGAAATGGAGCCACGTTGTCCATGGGATGAGGGCTTCCTTTCACGGCAGCTGTGGGAGTTCTAACAATTGTCTTTTTACTCATGCTATCCCTTTACGTTGCTTTTTCTTTTTCCTGGCAAGTGTTTCTGAATTAGTCGCAGCCAAATTTTGCACCCATCTCCCTTCCTTGCACCTACCCATGCAGAAACCAAAGGCCTTGGTCCATCAAAGTATTGAACATGATATGAAAGGTCATCCCAGGCAGGAAATCTCCTTGAATATATGTCCTATTGAAATTGAGGGAAGTCAGCTGCTGTGGTGTTTCAGTAAATAAGCACCTGTGAACCAAGCTTCTTCAGGACCTTCACCAACCCCTCCTTCCTTTTTTGTACTTACGTGAACCATGATGATGGTCTTTAACATGTAAGTGCATCCTATCTAGGACCTCTTCACATTTTACTTATGTTCTTTCTTTTTCGGTATGTTCTCTCTCAATGTGTCCCTGCTGTTGATTTTTACTGCTAAATTTTGCAAAACAGGGGCCAGATTTTGAAAACTAGGAATGAGATCCCACACCTTAATTACGTCCTTACAAATACCTGTGAGCTCACAGGCCCTCCTGTGCACAAGCCCTCCACATGCACTGGCTTAGCAAATATGCTTAGCACATTCTTAATAATTTTTCTTTTCCAGTTACATTCCTTCAAAGTTACATTCCTTCAAAGTCTAAATTGCAGTTGCTTTTCTCCCCAAAGACTTATTTCACCATATGTCACACTCATTTCAAATTGTTGTTTTAGTTGTATCATACTGAACTTTTAAGACTGGTTTATTGTTTTAGGGTTTCTCATGGCTGCTGCACTGCAAACTCTGTTTGTTATTGCAGGTTGTTTGATTGATTGGTTTTGTTTTCTTCTTACAAACTGGCTACCAAAATAATGTGGCTGGCCAGAGTTCTGCCTCTGTTTAATACTTTGCAGGACCAATCCTGAGCACTTAGCAAGAGTATTTAAAATGTTAATGTTCCAATTTTATGCCCATACAATGGGATGTTTTTTCTCCTGAAGCTGTTCTCATTTTTTAAGAGCTTCTCAAAATACACACATAGTCTTTCATGGACACAGCACGCCAGAGCCCTCACATATAACCAGAGCCCCCTGCTCCCCCCAGGAATCCATTTTCTCAACAAATCATTTTGTCACATTGAGAAATAAAACTGTGGCTTGGGTGGGCATTGTATAAGGCTTTGACGGCTATGCCATGGACTGGATTGCTCTGAAACAGAGCTGCAGTGGCGAGGCCAAGCTCACTGATGAGCCTGCAGAATCTGGGGCTGCCCTTCTTCCCTCTCTCCCATCTGTCTCCCTTGCACAAATCCACATTTTCATATGAACCCCAGGCCAACAGGCCCATACCCTGCCCATCCCCTGCCACTCCTGAAGCTCCACCTTGTCTGATTTTTAAGTCAGTTCTTAATGAGGAAGTGGACCACTGTCTCTCTGTCACCACAAACTCCAGTGCCATTTCTTGCTTGGTTTTCTTTCCTAGAGCAAGCAGAGCAGTGAGTCGGCCGTGAGCAGCACCGTCAATCCAGTAATTAACAAGCGCAGCAAAGTCAAGACTGAAGTTGAGGGCTTGCCCCCAGTGTCCCCAAACACACAGGTAACCTCCCTGGTGCGAGACATGTCGTGGGGCCAAGGCGGCGAGCTGCTGGCTCTCATCTTTGGGAATGATCCTCTTGGCATCTTTTGTTGCAGCTGGGAGCAAGGCAGCAAAATCTGCCAGGCAGGCGAGTATCTCTTGGAGCACGAAGCCCGGGAAGGTACAGGGCAGAGCTGCTGTGGCGGAGCAAAGCATTCCATGGGTACTTGGGACTCAGCTTGCTGTTGCTGTGCTTGGATAGGAAAAAAACGGAGAGAGCAAATATATCAAGTGTAATAATGTAAAAATGATGTCTGAGTTTTCTGTGCTGCAAAGTAAGCAGCATTAGTGTCTCAGAGTAAACATAGATTATGAGGGAAGCTTGCATGTAGGTAGAAAGCTTGCAAAAAAAGGACGACTTCTTGATTCAACAAGGAATTGCTCCTAGAAACATCCTTTACACTGGTGACACAACATTTGACACCAAGAAGGGCCCAGAGGCCTTTGCTTTTTTTCTGGAGCTCTGTGATTGCTAACTGTTTAATGGCTGACAGTATCCATCTGACCGTCCTTTATCACAACTGTAAACTATCAGGAGTGCTCTGGGCACTTCATTTTCATGAAATATTAGGCCGTGTTATTGTCAAGCGAATGGAAGAGTTGATGACAAATTTCTCCTTCTGCCCTGGTTCAGGAGCAGGTCTCAGCATGATGCATGGGGACAGCAACGTGTGCAGTCATCAGGGGGCTGGTAAAATGGATGAAGATAGCATATCAGGGAAAGATAAACATGCTGTAGTCAGCACGATTAGGGCAAAGAGGCACCTCTCTGGAGCTTTGAGTTTAGGAGTGCCTCTACACACTGCTGCAAAATCACATGCCCCAAAAAACCAATCTGGCCACCGCCTGGGCTAACAGGGCAACGTGTTTATTTCTTGCAGCAAATGAAAAAATATTTGAAAGGCATCACTTGCTGTCTCAAAGCATGCGTAGCAGAGGAGCTGTGGGACAGAGAGCTGCTTGCTCAATGGCTGTCATCCTCCCTTTGCTGCTCTGTGTGAAGCAGTGTGCGCCCACTTCGGGAGTGCTTGGATAGCACCAGCCTGGCTCACCCCTGCAGCCCCGCTCCAGCATTTCAGCCACTGGGTCTTAAAAACACTGAAATTAGCACTGAAAGAAGTGGGGGAGTAGTTTAAAGTAGTGCAATGAGATTTGATTAGAATAGCAAGGTGAAATTAGGAGTAGGAAAATGCACGCTGTTCATCTAATAGTTCCTAATGAGGCGGTATGGGAAATAATACCCCAAGGGAAATGTAGGTTCCACATCTTGCAGCATTTCAATATTGACTGGGAAATTACTAGAAGGTGCCATGTAAGAGACAGCCAATTTTTGGCAAGGAGAACAGGTTAAAAAACTGAATGTAGTGGGTGTCTCCTTTGGTCTAAGCAAGAGGAATTAATTAAATTTAGAAATGCCTTCTCTGCAGGAGACTGCACTGAAAAGTTGTGTTACAGTCAGTTAGTAATTGACTGATTCATTTTTTGCTGACTGTGAAGTTCATCCATCCACAAAAATGTGTATGTTTTGTTTTGGAAATGCTGCATTTGAAACACCTCATGTGAGTTGTGGTTTGGGTGTTCACAATCCTTGGCCAGACAGTTTCTCCCATGATGGTTTGTGCTGTAAAAAATGCAATCAGACAAGATTTATGGGACACAGTGAAGTACTAGGCATGAGGGACCTGAGTTACTGAACTTCTACTATGCCACAAGAGCTCCAGTACAGATTAGCATTGAACTATATAGAAATTAAACAAGCCGACCCTTTTCAGAAAATTAAATCGTTACAATTCCATTTTTTGAACAAAAAAGTATAAAAATTTTGGCAAAATAAGATTTTTAGTAGAAAATTACAGTTGTCCAAGGACTGTACTTTGCATGGAGAGAAGCATTCCTAAAAAAAAGTGTTTACAGCTCAACCAAATAGGAATTGCAGGAAAAAGAGGCTGCTGTTTGAACTTTCTCAGTCTATTGCTCTGGGCTCTGATACAGTTTGAATCTCCAGAAATCTTTCTGTAAATTACTACAGTTTCCTGTCCCAAGAGCCACCTTGCAGTATCTTTTTTTTTTTTTTTAAATTAAGAGCTAATTAAAACAAATCTCTTCCTCTCCGTATCTAAACTTTTGAATTGAAAAGACACTGCTGGCATGTATGTCATGAGCTAGTTAATGAAAACTGTTGAACTCTGGTACAGCACGTCTCGCTTTCCAAGCCATATAATGTCATTAAGTCGTTAATCATTGCAGCTCCCCAGCAGGCATTGGGAAGCTGTGGTGGGGAAGGAGATGGCAGCCAGATAGGTCTGTTTGGGCAGGCCACAGACAGTGTGAGTTTGTGTCTACACACGCATATGGGTCCAACTGGAGCATCAGATCATGAGGAGCAGCGTCTGCTGTGGTCAGTCACCCCAGATGCTCCTGTCTGAAGGTGTCCTGAAGGGAGGATGCTTTGTGCTAGGTAGCAGTAGTAGTTGGGTGGAAAGGGAATGAAGGGGGTCAAAACCTGCAGGATTTTCTCTTGCTAAATTCCCAAGCCAATACTGGCTGCTGATGGCCTTGTCTGTAGTGCAGGTGTCTGATGCATGCAGAGCTGACAGTTGTCCTTAGGGTTGTATTAATTGTGTTGTATGTTACACTATTGTGTAGTTGCCCATGCTTTAATCCTCAGAGCAGCCATAACAAAAATCTTCGGTGCTTCATTTAGCACTGAGGGGCTGGCTAGACAGAGAAGTTAAGGAGAGAGCTCACAGTGTGCCCAGCATTAAAGTAACTTACTTATGAGTCCAGAGTCCCAGGAGCTCTGTTCTGCAACCTGCTCTTCACTGGGTCTTGCTCAAGCTTTCCAAATTCCCCTCTCCGACAAGTGCTTTGAGAGCTCATCACTTTGTCCCTGGGGAGTGTCCTGCAGGCCTAAATCTTTGGGTAAGGGTTAGATATGATTTTCTCATCTGCTGAAAGATGCAGAAAACAGGACCCCCTCCCCAGCCCATGTCAGGTGATTGTGGTAGCCACTAGGCTCTGACTGCTCTGTGGTTTCTTCATGCTCATGTTTCTCCACTCTGCCCAGATCAGTTGTGTTGCTCCAGCAAAGAACACAACCAAAGGTCAGAAGCCAGCTTTTTCCTTTCTCCAGCCTTTCCTGGGACTGCCCACAACCCGGCTGAATCCAGGAACTGCTGCAACAATGGCTTTGGGGTGTTTCCAGTCTTGTTGTTAACTCCAATCCACTTCTGCCAGAGCTCTGTAGCTCTTTATTTCGCAGTAGTCATGGATGTTATGTAGCCACAACGAGCGTGGTTTTGTGATCAGTTGATACTTGCCCTGTAATCTATGAGTGATGGAGGAATTCAGATGAAAGAAGTTCACCTTATACAATGCACCGTTATGTGTTGCAGGAGCATCTGACAGACCTGAAAGAAGATCTTGATAAGGATGAATGTAAACAGGAGCCTGAGGTTATTTATGAGACTAACTGTCACTGGGAAGGGTGCACAAAGGAATATGACACTCAAGAGCAGCTCGTCCATGTGAGTAATGGTTGGGAGGAAACCCCAGCGATAAATTTGGGTTTCTGTGCACTTGTCCTCATTTTTTATCACTAGCTGCTGTACAGCCAGAGCTCACCCTGGGAGCTACTAAAGGTGCAAATCAGAGATACGGTGTGTAAACACTGCCAAAGCAGGTCGCGGCTCCCCGAGGAGTTCAGCTGAAAGAAGCCTCTCATAGATTATGTGATATTGCTCCCTTCTCAGCTGCTGAGGCTGCACTTTCAGTCTCCCTTGTGCATGGCCCAATGACAGGAGGCTCAGTGCAAAGGACCTGATCAGAAAATGGGGAAGGGGGCTGAGCCCTTCCTTCTTCACTGGCAATATTCACTGAGCCTTCCCACGGGGCTACACCAGCTATGGGTCAGGGATCATCCATGCTGTCCTCAGTCCTAGTCCAGGCTGGGAAAGCCTTTTATGCTGCTGTTAATGAGCTGTGGAGCCATACCACTTAGAGGCTGTTGACGTGCTCAGCTCATCCCTCCCACAGAAACAGAGCACTTCCAGAGTTTGGAGACCTGCTCTAGTGTCTGAAACACAGAAAGTGGGTTGATTTTCTAAAACTTGGGAAACAGGGTTTCCATAATCACAGTGATGTTCCCAAACCAGTGTCAAAACTGCTCTCTGAAGGATCCCCAAACCAAGTCATTAATCAGATTTTCAGTTCTAATTAATTCCAAGAACCTTTTGTATGCTTTGCTTCATCTGGGTATCCACCGTTTGGTTTCCTTCGGCTTCTGGGGTCAACAAATCCCTCATACTCAGAGAAGTGCCTGTGAGATCAGACATGATCTGTGTCTAAGCCCCATCCTGCCCCCAACCCAGCACCGTCCTAGTCCTTATTTTGGGTTTATGGTGCAAGCCCCATTTGTTTGAAGCCCGCCCATATCTGCTGGGAATTCACCAGCCTAGCAACCCTGATGCTTGCAGCAGAGTTTTGAATTGAGCAAATTTTGCAATAGGAGCTGCTGCCTTCTCCTTTTCCTTTAGGCTTTTGCTGCTTGTCTCAGCCAGGCTCCCAGCTTGCCAGGGGCCACCCATGTGCAACTCACATGTAGCTCCCTTGCCAAGGGCTTGTGTCTGCTCTTAGCATTTTTTTATATGTCTTCATTTTAGGTATGTTTAGATGCCCCTGAATAGGTATGTCACCATTTGCCCAAGTTCTGCTCATAAACATTATCCAGAGGGAGGGATCACACTCTAAATTATAATTTTGGGCCCATGTTCTTCTTCCATCCAAGGCTAGTGCCTGCGCTACTCTGCCAGAAGCCCCTGGTTCAGTGCATCAAGTCCTTGAGTACAGACAGATTTGGAAATGGTTTTCAAGGCCAGTTGAGTAATAAGCTGCTTAATAGGTTGCACATTGCATGCCATGGGGCATTGCTTTTCTGGGGTTAAACCACAGCATGCCTGTCAGATGGGCTGGGCTCACATTTGTCCAGCAGTTTTTGTGTGTTTCCCTCTCAGACGTAAGAAAAACTAACTCTACCCAGAGCAGAGTAACAGGCAGCTCAGCACAATTTATTTCCAGAAAAAAACCAAAGCAAAACATTTGATGAAATATCCCAAGATTTGCCTAAATCTGGAAAGTTACAAAAACTAAGTCTTCTATACTGTGATTACTAGCAACATGGGGTTGTGGGTTTGGGATGCCCAAAATACACATGCAAATGAAATACAGATGTCATGGGCCAACTTCTGAGAAGGTGCCACCTCACCATGCATGGAAAAACTCTAGTTTGTGTGCAGAGCAAAGTACCTGGGTGAGCAGGGTCTGTGTGCTTGTGGGAGAAGTGCATGCCAACAGGGAGCAGCAGGAGTGATGACATATTTTTGCAAGCACCACTGCTGCTCCCAACCTCAAAGGTCACACTCAATTTGAGAGAAGCCCAAGCAAAGCCTCCAGCCAGGTAGGGGCTAAGGAGCTGTAGCCGAAGTGGGGTGAGCTGTGCAACTCCTCCCACACCATGTGATGGGAAGCAGATGTTGCCCAGGCAGGGAGTGAATAGTCCTGAATGGGGGCTACAGTTCCCCTTCCATAAATGTTCTTCTTCTGGCTCAAACGAGACCAAACGGGCAAGCCTGTGCTCTCCCACACTCCTAGCATTGCTGTGTGTAGTCTTGGTAGCAAGTTAGACTCCCACACAAACAGAGCCTGGAGACATCTCCCCAGTCTGGTGTGGACATGGTTTAGCATGTCTATAGGTCTCCGGGGAGGTTAATGAGATTTCCACCATCTGAGGCTAAAATCTCACACTGATACTGTGTTGTAAAAGCAGAACTGTAGGCAGCAGAACTCTAAACCCATACGAAACCCCTCCCAAAGCCAGCCTCTCCTGACTCTCCCAGCACAGAGCTTTGGCTCTCAGTGTTTGCCTGTGGTGCCTGAGAGACCAGCTGAGCCCCACACACCTCCTCTAGTCCCTGGGTAGAACTGGGACACCAGAAAGCAGGGCCTTGACCCCAGGATTGGACCACAGCGCACAGAACGCTGGGGCTGGGTTCGGCTGGGACTGTGAATTCTGATGAATCTGTTTTAATGTACTTTTGTGTCCTCGTGCTGCCTCACTGCCCCAAGAGAGTCTCATCCCAAGCTGCAACATGTGTGCCTGGCCTTGGCCGGGGGGACGAAGGCGGGGGCTGGAAAAAATCTCAGCACAAAAAAAGCCAAAACCCAAAACCAAAGTGGTTTATTTTAGGATTTCCTGTCAGTGAATGTCTTCTGAAAACACAGGAGCGAGGACAGGCATTATTTTTGGCAATGAGACCCCATTCAGAGAGACAAGGCTGCCGCGGGAACGGCGCTGCCGACGGGCTGGCCTCTGGCTCTGTTTATTTTTGGCAGGGCTTCATCTGCCCTGCGCTGGGAAAAAACGACCCACTTCTTCTTACCAGGGTGGACGAAGGCACCGTTCTGGGTCTGGCTTTTCAACACCCCAGCACAGGATTTCGTGGACCAGAGTAATTAGCAGTAATTGAGCTCTCCCTGGCGCATAGCTCACAGATGCTGTCATTTCCTGCCAGCCACCAGCGCTGGACGGCAGGTGGATGTCATGGGGCCGGCAAATGGACTAGTGTGCAAGCAGGCTTAGAAACACAGCATCATTTAGGTTGGAAAAGACCTTTCAGATCATTAAATCCAACTGAGGTTTGTCTTCTCCCGCCCACCATCCTCCAACAGCGCCCCAGGAAAGGGTCTCCACTGCGTAATGAAGCACAGGAGGGTTCAGCAGAGACAAAAATTACTCTGATCCCCCTCAAGAGTGGCATCAAGCAGCTGGGGGCAGGCTGAGAGGTCCCCCTTCTCCTTGGCACCATGGGTCCCCATTGCTTTTGCAAACCTCCCATTTTTAGGTGCTCTGGGCCCGGTGTGCTGTGTGCTGCACACCTTCCCCTGCAGGACACACCAGAGCAGTGCTGGGTGTCGTGTCCCCGGTGTTATCTGTGCTCCTGGCCCCCACGTGCTGCACTGCCTGGCCACAAGCACTGGGCAGGGAACATCTGGCTTTCAGAGTGTGATTTGCTGGCATCAGCTCTTCCGGGAGTGACCTGCTTTTCCTTTCTCTCCTCCCAGCACATCAACAACGATCACATCCACGGGGAGAAGAAGGAGTTTGTGTGCCGCTGGCAGGACTGCACGCGGGAGCAGAAGCCCTTCAAGGCTCAGTATATGTTGGTGGTGCACATGCGAAGGCACACGGGAGAGAAGCCACACAAGTGCACGGTGAGCTGGCAGGGACACACAGTGCATCTCACTTGGCCAGTGGGACACTGGGCTGGGGTGGTCACAAAAATGTGTTTGCAGACACAGGTATGGCTTCAAGTAGGGCTCCACCAGGGCAGCCACTGGCACCAGCTCAGAGCCAGTCCAGCCTGCTGTGTCTGAGTTACAGCTGCTTGCAGGTTAGACCCTGGGGACAGGACAAGAGGCCAAGAGTGTGGTTGAGGTGTTAGTGGGCAAAACTGCATTTCCTTGGGGAAAATTATTTCAGATCTACCACAGAGATCCAAAGCAACTCAGGACAAGTCACTTAAGGTGGAAATCCAGCCAATTTAGTTGCCTACATCCAGGAAAGAAATGTGGTAATGCCACACTGTGGGGAACCACCTAACCCTGGTCGTGTCTAACTTGGCATCACCCACTACGGCTGCTGGGACTGCAAGATGCCCTCACCCACGGACACAAGCATGCACACAAGCCTCCTTCCAGCCTGGGAATCTAGGCCAACACCCCCTGCCTCTGCTCTCTTAATCCAGAGGTGAGGTCAAGCCATATGTGCTTAGAAGCTCAGTCCCCAGACCTTCTGCCTACCAGCAGCACCATGTCTAGGGTTAAACACTGCCTGAGGAAGAGCATTGGATACTATTTTGTATCTCAGCCCTGTGGGTGCAGGCTCACTGACCACACGGGAGAGCTGGGCTCTCCTCCTCCTCAGCCTCAAGACATTGAAGCCCATTTCTGCCCTCACTCTTGGAGTCTCACACCACACCGCTGGCTGATGTGGGACAGGCAAGTTTGCCTGATGAGGGGCACAGGAGGGAACTGAGGTGTGGAGTTCAGTGGCTCTGGTCAGCTGATGGGACCACCCTCTTCATATGCTTCAGCCCTTATTCCTCTCAGAATTCCATCCCTGTCTTTTGGTATCCTCTGCTCTCTGCCTTCTCCTCCTGACAGTGTTTCATACCTCCTTTGCTATCAGCATTACATTGTTTCTCTCCCCAGAGTGTCACTGATGAGTCTCATCCTGCTCAGCAAATGTCTGAGCCCTCCTCCCATATCTTCCTCCTCTTCTGCTCCATTAGCCACTTCCAGCCCTGCTCCCTCCCTGGCTCTGCCCCAGCTCCTGCTTACAAATATTAGGATATGTATGATTTGCTTGCTGCATGACTCCTTTATCAATCTTCCAGCCCTGTGTTCATTTAATTTAGAGCATAAGCTCCCCAGGGGCACGGGGCCATGTCCTTTGTTTTAATCTTCTAAAGCACTTTGCCCAGTCTAGTGCTTTACCAATCTTCCTTAAAAGTATCAAGAAATATTGATTGTTGGTGCATACCAAGTGAGCACTGAGGGCAAGTCTTGCCTGCCCTTGCAGGTACAGGGACTCAGGAGACAAAAACAGCAGTGGAGCAGGAAAAAAAACACTGCTGCACAATTCTGCCTCAGTTCTGTCACACTGGAGCAATGGCAAGGCTGTGTGTATTTGAGTCTCAAGTCATCCTCTGCAGGCCCTCCATGCTCAGTATGTTGCAGCAGCTTGTCCCTGAACTGGAGAACCACCACTTTCCAATTGTCTGGGATAATGGCAGCTCTGCAGACAGTGCCCTTCTGTGGCAGAGCGTTCCTTGTCCAAGTCTGGCAGTGATTTTTCAAAGCAAGATTTGTTTCAAACAAGAAGTTTGTGGTGTACTTAAAGCTACAGATGAGCCCAGTTGCAGCCTGGGATTTGGTCAACAGATTATTTCAACAGATGACAGCCAGAACTCCCACTGACATAATCAAATCCACACATGAGAGTGGGAACAACTGCTTTGAAATGCACAGGCTGCTTTGCTGAGAAGCTCTTATTCGAAAATGTGGCCTTAGAACTTTTGCTCTTAATAACAGCGTTTTTGTGTCAGTATCCAGCAAAACCAGAATGGACCCATGAGTTGTCTCATGCTGAGTTCCCTTTGTTTTCCAGCAAGAGGAATTATGTATTTTTAATAACTGTAAGCAACTTGAGTTGTAAAGGATTGTTTGTACAGGGCAAGAGAAGAAAGAGATATGCTGTGCTACCTCAGAGCTGTGGCATGTTCTGTGGGACAAATGGGCTAATGAAAGTTGTCTGAGGAAGAGGAACTGGATCCATCCTACTCTGACAAAGCTGTGGAAGGAATCAGCTCTTGCAGGATGCTCGTACTGTCCTTGAAGAGATGTGGATATCTCAAGAGCAGAGCGTGTCTGCCTTCTGTCCACCATCCCTATGCTAGACCTTAAAGGGAATCTTAAGTAATCCTACTTCTTTTCCAACACATCTAGGTTACATGGGATCAACCTGTGCCTCCATGGTTCAGGGGTTTCCTGGGCTGCATGTTTGCCTCCCTCCCAGCAGTCAACCAGGTCCTGTGCGTGTGGAGCACAAGGAGACAGGCACTGGAGCTGCATTTGGGCAGACCTTTGGATGTGCAGAACCACTCAGCTGCTCATGGGAAAATCAGACGCTGAGCATGACCTGTCCTGTTGTGCTGCCAGTTTCTTCACTGGCCAAGACTCAAATAGAGCAATGTGAAGTCTTGTCGCATCTGGACTGAACTCGTAGATACGTTTGAGTGCTGTGACTAAAATGCAACATACATTACAGCAGGAGGGGCTGCTTGTTGAAATTTAAAGGGTGTTTTTTGTATAGGAAGTACAGCCTCGGCTTCTCAATGCTCCCAGCTGATCAGGAAGTGCAGAACTAAGCTAGAATTTGCAAGGGAGCCTTGCATTTCTTAAAACCTCCCACTCTTTTTGTCAAAGAGCGCTTAAGAGGCTCTTTGGTTTGAGGTGAAATCCTCCCATGCTGACACAGGGCAGGTGCAGGGAGAAGCCTCCAGCCATGACAGAGTTGAGGGTGGCAGAATTTACATCACCCAGAGCCTCACCACATCTCCCAGGCTGCTCCTTCTCGTTGTGTGGGCAGCTGGTTTCCTTCCAGGAGGAAGGTTCCTGGCCTGTTTTGTCATCCAAAAATCCATCTGTCTTCAAGACTGAGAGTCTTGTTTTTTACACTGGTAATGTCAGACAGCCTGACCACAGCATCCTCCAAGAGTAGACCCAAGCTGTAATTTGGGAAGCTTTAAAGCTTGCTAGATTTCTGTTTGTGTGTTAGGGAACAGTCTGCCCTTTCCAGTGCTGGTGCTAGTGAAGCTGCAAGGCTGGTCAGACTGACGAGAAGCTGTCAGTTCCCGAGGTGGGAAGGAGAGGGCCCCTGTTCCTGAGTGTTTTAGATGCAGAGGGGTGGCAGGAGGGGCTAAGAGAGCTCTGGGAGGAGTGCAGGGGTGTTTAACCCTGCTGGAAAAAAAGAGTCACTTGTTGAAATGTCAGGTGGGTACCCAACAAGGAGTAGCACCTCAAATATGACTCACTGTTGAAACTCTCAGCCTGCCTAGGGAAGCAAATTCTCCCAACAAAGTGGATGTTGTTCCCTAAAACACAAGCCCTTTAAAAGGAAGAAAAAAAAAAAGAAAGAATGAGAAACAGATGAGAAGGGGTTAGGCAGGAGGAAAATCAAATTTTTCTGGTTAATTAATCACTCCTCATGTGTTTTTTTAATTTTAGTTTGAGGGTTGCTCCAAAGCCTATTCCCGCCTGGAGAACTTAAAGACACATCTGAGGTCCCACACTGGAGAAAAACCTTATGTCTGTGAACACGAAGGCTGCAATAAAGCCTTTTCCAATGCCTCGGACAGAGCCAAGCACCAGAACAGGACACATTCCAATGAGGTAAGCCTGGGCTCACCGCAGCTCAATGGAGGGCTTTTTTAAAAATTTTGCTGACAATAAACATACACTTTACACACTAGACTCACGTAAAAAGAAACCTACTGTAATGAGAGGTTTATCTTATTTTTTAATGGGATTTATTTTGCTGGTGAGCCAGACCACATTAGCTTTATATTTGTGAAAGCTGTGTTTGAAATCATAAACAGATGTTAAAGTATGCAAACTTTTTAATCGACTTTGGAAATTAAAACAAGCATTTTCCAAATTTATAATTTTTAATAGCACAGATAGTATTGTACAGTTGTGCAAGTGGTATTTAATATTACCGTGGAGCAGACTTGCAGTAATATAACAGCTACCCCGGATCCTGATGCTCTGGAAATAACGCTCCCTCCATCGTTTGATGTACAATGATAGAGCACAATGCAATGCTTTGTTAACCTTGGATAATTAAGACCCACTATTAGTAGTTGGGGAGCAGAGGAAATTGCCTTTATTGTAACGCATGTGATGGTCTGTTGCAATCAACCACGGCCGACGATTGAAATTTATATTACCACTAATTAGCTGACAGGGGAAGAAAAAACAACACTCTAAAGTTCTAATAGTGTTTTCAGCCATGAAGAATTCAGTCTGTAGCCTAATTTGCAACAGTTAAATATAGACTATTGGAGAATGGAACGCGGTTGCCACGGTTGACAGCTTTTTGAAGCGATGCTGTGTCTACAAAGGGCTTGTTGGGAGTATTTTTATCTCTGGCATAGTATCAGTCAGTGATAACCAAAGCTCTGTAGGTTTCAGAGATTCTGTTTGAGTCAGAATAAGGACTCAAAGTCTAGAATCCTCTTCCATGCTGAGATGATGCTGAGATGCGCCCAATGAATGACCAGGATCCCAGTGTTGTTTGAATTGGTTTGGTTATGAGCCCAAATGTCAGGATTGTTCTCTACCAGCAAGACACACATTAAAATTAACTCATATCCACACTTAAGATGGATAGCTTGGGGTTGTTTTAAGGCTACACCAACCTTGAGGCCAGCAGGGACCAAAAAGATAGGTTGCAACCATTCATCTGCTCAGCATGTTGCATTCCCAGTAAGTAGTGTTTGACTACATCATTGTTAAAGCGTCTTCCCCTGAAAGGTAGGCAGTTGTGGTTTAATCTCACATTTTAGGTGTTGGAAATTGCTCATTCTCCAGCCCTGGATGCTACCTCTGCCTTCCTCCAGTGCTGGATCCAGTGTCCCTTTCACTGTTGATATTTCCACCTCTTAATTTTGCAGTGTTAAGCCACTCTCCATATTCTCACTCATAAACTGGATAAGTCAATCAAGCCACTGAAGATTCACGTTTTTGCAGCATTTTTTCCCATCCTTGAAGGATATTTGCATGTCTTTTCAATTCCTAAGGATTCACGTGTGAGTGGATCAGAGCTGATGGGTATCCAGCTTTCAGTGCTGGATACAGACTCACTCAGCCCAATCTCTGCACACTGACAGTATGTGAGCAACTTTTTTGC
The DNA here is from genome assembly GCA_036785705.1 of Acanthornis magna. Classification (NCBI taxonomy): domain Eukaryota; kingdom Metazoa; phylum Chordata; class Aves; order Passeriformes; family Acanthizidae; genus Acanthornis; species Acanthornis magna. Next base: position 22,518,991 of record JAWUZG010000012.1, read on the forward strand.
CTGTAGATCCCTTAAGCTCAGATCCCTGGAGCTTTACCAGCAACTTTGCTAGACAGGGCAGTTTCCCATCTGTTGAGCCAGCTAATGTCCCATGTCCCTACGTGTGGAATTTTCATTTTCAAAATGTTAGTAAATAAATCTAATTTCTCCAATGGGTTCAGATTCCCAAGTGATCCAGATCAGGAGCTGCACTGGATCTGGGATGACTCCTCACTTCATCTCAGCAGAGCTTGAACACACTTGAAAGTCTGATCTTTTGGGTTCCCCTTGTGCAAGAAGGTGAGGCTGTAGGAGCATCCATGTCTCTGGTGGACCCTGATCTAAATACGCAGACACTTGGCACATGTTGCTTTCAAACAGCACAAATTAAGGACTCAGATAACAGATAGGGATTTTGTACTCTGCAGTTGCTTCCCCTGAGGGACACCAAGGCCTTCTGAGGTGTAGGAGCAGCACAGCCACTAGTGGAGGATTTGTACCAGACCAGCTGACCTTGCCACGGGAGCTACAAGGCACTGCCACTATCCAAATAATCTTGCATTTTGCAGCCGTGTTCACTCCTAAACTGCTGTTCAACCCTCCTTGATGCAGCACAGACGCACCCCAAGACTTGCGGAGATCTGTGGGCTGCGTACAATGGCTCTCTGGGCCATATATTTGACCTCTCTGGGCCATATATCTGACCCCCTCTTTTTGCAGAACATATAAGACAATCCTTTAGAACAGATGGCATCCCTCACGGCACAGCTCATCACACTGGGCAGCAGGCCCAGGCCAGGGTCCTGCGTCCAGCTGTGGCCATGACCACTGGCTTAGCAAATTGTACTGAGACCTTGGCTCATAAAACCACACAAATGCAAAGCAGAAGTTTGTGGCTGTGAATATTTCCCATTACCCATTGGTAACTCTATTGTGGTTCCTAGCTACCTTCTAAATATTTTCCTCTGCTTGTAGTGTTTACTTGGAATACATCAGTTTCAGCGTTAGTCATCCAAGTCTTCTCTAAGGGGGAAGTTCCAGGTTCCCTGTATTTGTCACTACCATTGTGTGACAGGACGTAGGTGTATGATCCAAACATGCTGAAGTTCAAGGCTGGGGATGTATTACCACACTGGCTTTTGTTTGATTGTTGAAATGTCATACACACTCTTTCATTTTAAACTTTCAGTGACTATTTGAATCCCTTCAGGGGATACCTTCAAAGTTACACCTGGAAAAAGGGCTTTCATCCTGTGACCACTCTCCAGTGCATACATGAAGGAGTGGCATGAGTTCGTGGCCAGCCAAAGACTCAGTGACATTTTCAGCAACTCAAGCTGAACAAGGGTAAAATGCATAAATCCAGTTCTGCTCAGTGCCTGGGGAGCTCTCCAGTTCTCCCACCCTAATGAGTATTACCCTGTATGTGCATGAGAGTAGGAGGGAGGCATCTGAGATATCTAAACTCTTGACATCACTAGGGTGAAGATGTCGCTAGATGTCAGAATCTGGATAACCCAGGGGATGGATGAAGGCATGCCAACAAAACAGCAGTTATGCTCAGCTCAGTTGCAGGGCTGATGAAGAGGGTGATTGAATGCCCTTAGGCGGAGTGTCTGCTGTCCAAGCAACAGTGATCATGTTACCCTAATTGCTGGGGTCTGAAAAATCAGAACTGTTGAGCCTAAAGGATCTTTATAAAAAATCTTTGAGCTGTTCATATACAGGGTTTTTTGGGCACATGTGGTGGGGATTCTGTTCTTTGTAATAGGGTTTAATAGCAGCAATAATATTTCTATAATCCTTGTCCAAAAGGTTGCATGATATTTTTAAACAAACTATTTTAATTTTTCTGCTTTAGTTTACCCAGATTTAAAATATATTAAATATTTACCTCAGTGGGGTGTTACGTGGATTTAGCTGGTTTGAGTGATGTGCCAGGATCAGTCAGGAAGCATGCTTTTGAATCAAAACCAGACTTCCAGTGTTTTTCATGTGATTATGCTGGCTTTCTGTAAAGAATATATATTCCTTTGTATTTTTTCACTTGAGTTCCTGGACAAAATTACAAAACAGATTTTAAAAAAAGAATATGAATGGTCATTTTGGGTAGCCTTCAAATAATACCTTTCCGTTTTTTCTCATGGATCTATCCTAGTGCATTGGCAGAAAAATACGTAGAGTAGTTGTGAGGCTGAAAGCGGAACTTGTGATGAATTCCGAGCTTGCAGCACAGCAGCACCAGCTCAAACAACTGCAGTGCTAATACACTTTGGAATTGGAGACTCAATAAAACAAAAAAGTTAAAAGAATAAAAGTATCTGTTTGCTGACTTCTGTTTCCAGAAGCATGGCTTCAGCCTTGTTTTCCTATGGCAATCAATGATTCATGAATTCAGGATAGAGTGCTGTCGTCTGAAAAAAACATTGCATGCCTGTGGTTTGTTTTGCACAATAACAGATTTCAAGGTGACAGGTGCTGGAGTGCTATGATAGATTGAGTAGGGTGAATCCAGTCTGGCTTGAATTCACTGGAATTCCATCAGCCAAAAGATTTCAGACATTTTCTTGGTGTAGACCCCACCTTAGCAGAGTGAATGTGTTATGCCCAGTCCGCTACATCACCTCCCTCCCATCCTTAATCAGGAAACATTCCTGTGGCCACCCGAGCAAATACATACATGGGAAAGTAATATTAGGAAAGTATTTCATGAATTCTTAGCTGTATTTTGATCCAGAAACTGAAAACAAGAAGTTTAGCCAACATGAAGTGCCCAGCCAAGTCTGTGTGGATCAACATCAGCCCATAGATCACATCTTCTATATCTCAGTCTTACGGAGTCCTGTGGAGCAGATGCTCCACATTTTGCTGCTGCCTGCTGCTATGCTCATTGTATTTTCTTGGCCCATACACTGTACCTGGAATATTTGGGCTTGCTCTGAATATAACCCCAGATTTGCTTGTATTGACAGAAACCCTATGTGTGTAAAATCCCTGGCTGCACGAAGCGGTACACAGACCCCAGTTCCCTCAGGAAACACGTCAAGACAGTGCACGGGCCCGATGCTCACGTCACGAAGAAGCAGCGCAATGATGTTCACCCGAGGCCACCTCCGCTCAAGGAAAATGGGGACAATGAGGCAAGCGCCAAGCAGAGCAGCAAAGTTTCAGAGGAGAGCCCCGAGGCCAACAGCACCACGAGGAGCATGGAGGATTGCTTGCAAGTCAAAACGATAAAAACAGAGAACTCTGTGGTAAGAGCAGTTGTTTTTGGCAGAAATTATGTGGTTTCTGATCTCTCTGACGCAATAGGGGCATGAAGCATTTGTATACCATTTACCTCTCTGGGCAGGTGCCCTTCAACCCTAGAGTTCAAGTCCAGGAATGAAACTGCAGGTCAGGGCACAGTCCAGTACATTTTGCACCCTCCTACCCAGCATCATAAATTCCTGCCCTTGTAGTCATGGGGGCCATGTGGTGCCCCGTGCTGAGCTTGGCATTCCTGTGTTGTGAAAGTGGGTAAAACCCAGGAGTGCTGTGGTGAAATGAGCTGTACCTACCTCACCGGTTTAAATGGACTGACAACTGTAGGGCACAGATTGATGAACGCTTCTTGAAGTGAAGGTCCAGGCTTAAGCAGTCCCTTTTCTCCGCCTCCCTGTACCCTTCACTCCTTTTCTTTCTAGGGTGCTGCTATTTGATGAAGCCAGTGGGGATAAAACTAGCTGTTTTATTTTTGTTGAGTATCTTAAAGTGAGTTCAATTCCTTGATCCTGTCCACCATACACCGAAGCACAAAATCACTGGGGTTGTCAGGGAGCTCTTGAGATCGTCTAGTCCCACCTCCCTGATCAGTCCAGGTCAGCTAGGGCAGATTACTCAGGAGCACACAAATTCAATATATGACTCCCATCTGCCATAGAAAATTGTAGCAGGACAGTGGGGCAGGGGAGTGAAACTAGGAATAAACATGGGAGCAGTGCTGTGGCTCACAGAGTACAGACTGTCACTCAACCATGATCAAGCTTTACAGCTCCATGAGTGGCCACCAGCTGAAGCAAAGGCCATTTATCAGTTTTCTGGCCATTGCAGCAGCTCCACAGCCAGCAGTAGTGTGGTCAGTGGTACTAAGGAGCTGTGATGGGTTCAAATACATCAAGCCTCTTCCACCCCATCCAGATGGAGCATTGCAACGCACTGATGCCTTCTTTTGCCTTCTGATGTTTCTTTTCACCTTTGTAGCCAAAGTTCTGGTCTGCTACATCAGCTCAGAGTGGGGCAGGGTATGGGGTAGATGCAGAAGACCTTCACCTGCAAAGAAGTGTTCACATATTCCTCAGACTTCCCACTAGAGCTGAAAGAACTTTGAGCTCCAAAATACATATTTTCTTGATTTGAATCCAGGCTAAAAGATTGTTATTCCTGTGAAAAACATGCCCTGGAGCTACAAAGATTTTCTCAGAAGGGTTAGGGGATGTGCTGTTGGACAAATTACTAATGAGCAGCATGTTTCAGTTAGGAAAAAACTGAGTATTTACACATCCAGAATGTCTCTAATTGGCTAAAGAAACAGTTTACTGTGATAAGGCTCTGTACTGTGTTACAAAAGCTGAGTGTGAGAACCACTGGACAGAATGACCTTTCTCCAGTACTCTTCCTCCATGTGTTTTATTGTTTTTTTACTATGAAAGCACTGACACAATTACAGCTCCCCACCCTGTTTCTCCTGAAGGTAGGGGGTTGTTTTCCTAGCACTCTGTGCTCCCAGGGTTCCAGCCAAGCCATCTCACTGGCAGCAGGGCTCTGGGTCATGTGTTTGTGTTCACTGCCCCTCTCTAGAACTGCATACTTCGCTTGTATCTAACAGGTGGCATCTGGTCTGGTGGGTCACCATCCAACTCCTCTTTCCTGGTTAAGGTCAGGGTGGTGGGAGGGGTGAGATTCCTCATGGTTCCTATCATTCCCAGGCTCCTTGTTTTGACCCATCCTTTTGTGTAACCCCAAATGCATGGAAACATGTGGAAAGTCTCTCCTAGGGGCTTTTATTTGTGCTCCCGAAGAGGGAAGGCAGGGAAGATGGGGTATGGGAGTGGGGGATATGTTGGCAATTTGTGCTCTATTCTGCATTTCCCTCTTCCTGCTTTTACTAACACGGTCCTTTCTGTTAATGCTGTCTTTGTCCTAACAACCTGTTCTTTATTCCCACTTACCCTTCCTTACTCTACCTTCCTAAGGACAGTCGGTACTAAGGTGAGCAAAGAAATCCTTTGTATTAAAATAGCTGTATAAAGCATGATGTCCTGCTGATCTCAGTCTCCATTTAACCCCCACAGGGTGGAAGTGGAAGTATGTGGGGCAGTGGGGAGGGATAGGGGACGTTTGCTTGAGTGCAGAAAGGGGGAGGATGCAGTGCCCGAGGATTCCCTTTGCCACCTTTCTCCCAGCATCACAACTTGCTATTAAACCTTGGGATTGCAATCTCTATCATCTGGATTGAAGAGCAATCAGAGCCAGTCAACCCTGCCCTAGGGGGCCTGCTATGGAGCAGCACCCTGCATTCCCACCTTGGCCCAGGGCAGAGTACATTGCCTTTTCAGCACTCCCATTTTTTTCTTGAGCATGGGCCTGGAGCAAAAAAGCCAGGCATCCTCTTTGGTAGCAGCAGCAGAGCAAGTTCAGACCATATAGTGTCTGCTGCAAATAAACTACTCAATGTGAGTAGTTTACATTCCTAATGTAAATAAAATAAATATTTATGGTGCTTATCTGCCTTATCTGCAAGTGGGAGTCTGCAAACAGCGAACCAGGTTTTTATCTGGCGGGGAAGTTTGTCAGCTAACCTAATTATATGTTAGGGTGTTTTAAAGACAAAAATACGTTGTGTCTGAAGTCCTTAGGCCTTGATCCCATGTTAGATAAGCCAGTGTTTGCTGCAATATACCTTGCACAACCAGGTGACGTGCTGCTTTTCTTTGAGAAACATCTGTCCTTCTTCTTTTGGAGGAAGAGCATTTGGTTTCTCTCCATCTTGCAGTTGACTCACTGTAGTTTTTCCAGCTGTGGATGCTGTCCCAACCTCCTCTCACAGGGAAGGGGCACCGGCCTTTTGGAAGAGCTGAGATCCTGCAGCAGGGAGGGGTAACAAGAAAGAGGAGAGCCTAGGATAGGAGCTCTCCTAGGCTCCAGGACTAGCAGTGGGAATGTTTGGCTCCTGATTTCTTTCCATCCATGTTTTCACCTGCCCAACTCCTTTTCCTCTTTTCCCTCCCCAAGATGTGTCAGTCCAGTCCTGGCGGCCAGTCGTCATGCAGCAGTGAGCCATCACCCCTTGGCAGCACCAACAACAATGACAGTGGAGTAGAAATGAACATGCACAGCGGGGGAAGTCTGGGAGATCTGACGGCGTTGGATGACAACGCTCCTGTCGTGGACTCAACGGTCTCATCTGGTAACTCGGCAGTCAGCCTGCAGCTAAGGAAACACATGACGACGATGCAACGACTTGAACAGCTCAAGAAAGAGAAACTCAAGACAGTTAAGGATTCCTGCTCATGGGTGAGCCCAGCTCCACAAGCCAGAAACACCAAGCTGCCTCCCATCTCAGGAAATGGTAAGCCCTGGGCCTGGACCTTGTCCTGTAAGAACCTTCCAGAGTTTGACTCTGGTTTCATAACCAAGAGTCTGCCCTGGAGGAATTAGGATCATTTCTTACTGCCTCTGAGTCAGGCTTTGCTAGATAAAGATGTCAGGTAAAATGGACAGCCAGGGTGTAATCGCAGCCATCTGGTGCTGTGCAACAGAAACCAGGTGCTCAGTTCTACAGACCTTTGAAAGGAGACAGAGGTGTTGGTAGCCTTGTTTCTGGGCTTGCCCAGACACAGCTGTCCTCATTGTCCCAGTTACAGCTGCAGGACTGCTTGCATTCCTTCCAGCAGTAACAGTTCCCCAAGGGCTAATGTGCCTCCTGGGAGACCACTGGAGCACAGCAGCAATCCAGACAAGACCTCCCTCCATAACCTTGCCCTGGCAGGCCTTTTGTTCCTTCAGAAGCTCCTGACTATTGCCTCCAGCTTCATATGCTAGTTTCCAGTGGCCAGTGATTCCTGGTAAAAGCATCTTCATGAACCCTCTAGAGATCCTTTAACTTTGCCAGGAAGTCCCAAGGCATAGTGCCTGGGTTATACTGTATCTCAGAGCTTCTTGGGTTGCTCTTGGAAGAGCCTTTAAATGTCAGCCTTTGGGCTCTCAGCTGGCTGTCCTTGACTGATGTGCATCTGTCCCAGAGAGCAACTGTTGTAGCTATGTGCTGTCCCTGTGGCACTGTTCACACCAGTCCTACTTTTGTCCTGCTGAGGGAAGCCCTTGTGGAGACAATTCCTCAGAAGCTGAGTATAAGGAGTGTACTTGTTACAAAGGCTCTGCAGCAGAGGCTTCTTAACTTCTCACCCCAGACTTCTTGCTCCCTTTGCATGAACATAGAGCTAGAAATGAAGCTTTGAATTCACTAGCAACAAATTAAACTCACCTTCACTCCCATGAAATATTTGAGGGTGACTTTGTGGGTCTGTATTCTGGCACCAAGAGCACTAGAAAGTGAAATTTCTCAGCTAACTAAACCTTTTCCTTCCCTGCAACCTTTCTCTCAGGCTCTGTTCTAGAAAACAGTGGTGGTTCTTCTGCTATGCTGCCTAACCCCAGAATAATGGAGCTGTCTGTCAACGAGGTTACAATGCTGAACCAACTCAACGAGCGCCGTGATAGCACAACAAGCACCGTCAGCTCTGCCTACACCGTCAGCCGCAGATCGTCAGGGATCTCCCCGTACTTCTCCAGCCGCCGTTCCAGTGAGGCTTCGCATCTCGGGCACCGCCCCAATAACACGAGCTCTGCCGACTCCTACGACCCAATTTCCACAGATGCCTCCCGCCGGTCGAGCGAGGCGAGCCAGTGCAGTGGGATGCCGGGTCTGCTGAACCTCACACCAGCTCAGCACTACAGGCTGAAAGCCAAGTATGCTGCTGCCACAGGGGGCCCTCCTCCGACCCCCCTGCCAAACATGGAGAGGATGACCCTGAAGAACAGGATCTCACTGATGGATGGACCAGACCCCACCTTGCCCTCCATCCGCCTCCCGCCGGGCCCCAGGCGTTGCAGCGATGGTAACACCTATGGCTACCCATCAGCTCCGGCATTTCCCCATGAGGTGCAGGGCAACTGCACGAGACGGGCAAGTGACCCAGTGAGGAGACCTCCTGGAGACCCCCAGGCTCTCCCACGAGTTCACCGCTTCAACAGCACCAACAGCGTGAACCCCTTCCATCCTCCACCCCCCACAGACAGGAGGAATTTCGGTCTCCAGAGTTACGGGCGCTCAGATGGGAGCCTGCCCCGGCACACCTACTCGCCCCGACCGCTGAGCATCAGTGAAAACATCGCCATGGAAGCCATGTCCGGGGAGGCAGACGCGCCCATTGGAGACGATGACATTGTGCTGCCAGATGATGTGGTACAGTACATCAAATCCCAGAGCAATGGGACGGCGGCCGAGAGCACTTCCATGGGGTACAGCAATGAGATGCAGAACTTCCAAGGAAGTGGGAAGCTGCAGCCTGCAGCCTTGCCCAGCCAGCGCAGGATGGCAGTGGCTGAGGCGAGCATGAGCCACTTGGGACCCATGATGGCAGAGTGTTCCATGAGTTTTGATACCTCTTCAGACATGAATAAAAATAACATGCCTGTCCAATGGAATGAAGTCAGCTCAGGCACCGTTGATATCATGTCCAGTCAGTCAAAGCAGCAGTTTTCACCAGGGAACTTAGCAGTGGTCCAACAGAAGCAGAACTTTGGTCAGTACCAGAACTACAACCAGCAGCAGATGCAGCTGCCAGACAACAGTATGAATGTAACACAGCAGAGCTTTATGCAGAGAAACGTGGGCATGGACGGGCAGAGGCTAAACTGCATGCAGCTGCGGCAGCAGCCCGTGAGCCTAACTCCCAGCATGAACCCCGATATGGGCATGCACACAGGGTATAACCAACCTCATCAGATGCTGAGCCCCAGTGCAATCAGCAGCAACCCAAATCAGATCTCTCCTAATTGTAGCAACATGGCAGCAAAGTCTGGACCCCACCTTCACCCTCAGCAAATGGACACGGTGGCCGACCCTTCTTTGATGGTCAGAAGCAACAGTGAGCGCACGGTGCTGGGACAGGTCATGCATGAGCCGAGTCAGCAGAACTACTCATCTCAGCCAAACCACCTGAACTTCCCCATGGCTCAGGAGACCTTTCCTCAGCCCATCATGACCTCCAGTCAGCCCAGTTTTGAGCCTCAGCAGAGCGTGATGGGTTCAGCTGCGCAGGCATATCCACCCGGCATGCTCCAGCCTCGTCCTCCACCCGAGCCGAACCCAGGCAGCAGACCCCGAGGGCTCCGCACTGCCCAGCAGCTGGGCTACATGAGAACTCCCCATCCTACCAACACCGTCAGCCCGGGCCAGGAGACGACGGAGGCCATGCACAAAAGAACCAATGACATGTTGCTGGCGCCAGCCCAGCAGTGCACGGACGGCACGAGGGACAACAACTTGATGTACTATTATGGCCAAATCCACATGTACGAACAGAACAGCGGCTTCGATAATCACGCGGACTGTCGGGTCAGGCAGCAGCAGTGCACACAAAACAGCAAGCCAGCCACTCTGCCTTCCCCAGGAACAAACCAGGTGTCCAGCACAGTGGACTCTCAAGGTCTTGAGCCGCCCCAGATAGATTTTGATGCCATCATGGACGATGGGGACCATTCGAGCCTGATGTCGGGAACCCTGAGCCCCAGCATCCTGCAGAACCTCTCCCAGAACTCCTCTCGCCTGACGACTCCACGAAACTCTCTGACACTGCCCACCATACCTGCGGGGATAAGCAATATGGCAATAGGTGATATGAGCTCCATGCTGACCACGCTGGCGGAAGAGAGTAAATTTCTAAACATGATGTCGTAACGGTAAAGCACAAGGCCTTGGTGCTATCCAAGGGGCTCTGCGTGAAGCAGTTGTATGAATGTGCTTTTCAAAAATAATCTGTTTCAATAGAGTAGGGATTTTTTATAAGTGTTAAATACATTAAAGGATTTCAAAATGAAAATTTTTAAAAGTCTGTGTACAGAATTATGTAAACTATATGCAGGCAGTTCAGTACTACAAGAGTGCACCTCTAGTATTATATTTTTGGCTTGGTTTCCTGGAGCACTGAGCAGTATCACCACCAAGCTAGGAGACAGCATGAGGGTGATTAGAGATGAAACCGTCCCTTCTGGGAAGCCCTGTAAATAGCACTCCCCATCATTTTCTGTTAGTTGCATTTGCAAAAAAATTCCGTTTTCAACCCGCCCCAGAAAGAAATGGGAGGATGCTCCATTAGAATAAAAGCCATACTATATATTCTGCTCTGATGAGAGTAGGGTTTGGTTACGTCTCCAAACAAGCCTTCTGCCAGCAGTATTGTTTTATACCGTAAATACCTTTGTACCTTGCAAAGAGCGATGATTCCAAACGGCTTCTCAGCAAAGTGCCTTACCATGCTTTCTTGTTAAGTAGCCAAGGCCTCTTTTCCTTTAAAAATCAAATATAGTGTATTGTCAGAAGCGTATATAAAATGTACATTTATAAAAACATAGTGGTGTTTCTGAGAAAACATTGGAAAGACACATTGATGAGACACATAAAAGGTGAATGCACACTTTGATCAGATGTGTTTACAACGTGGTTTATATCAGGTGCAGAGTGGAGCAGAAGCCTGGGAACAGCAATCACTGGGAAATAATACCCCATGGCAGAAAGGCTCTGGCGTGCAGACTGACACACATGCATAACTTTGCACCTTCTGAACACAGTGACTTTCTGCGAGTGCCCCACATGCATCTTTAATGTCAGAGTGCTGGAGCACACATTACCGTATCCCTGTGCAGCTTTGCAGCAGCTCGGCTCTCTGGTGGGTTCCCCATGCTGAGGTGCTCACATAAACAATGGTGATGGTGATGGAGAGAGTTTTATGATCGTTCCAGCCCAACGTGCACTGTGGCAGCACTGGGGGAGCAGGTTTATGTGCCAGGGTGGGGCTGTGTGATGTGCTCAGTGCAGGGCTCTGCCTGGGCTCCCTGCACACAACAGGCGCCTGGTGCACTGATGTGGGCCAAGCATAAGCCAGTACACCTTGCCCCACAAGCAGGCTTGTTGGCATGCACCCAGTGCTGCATTAATATGTCCCACAGCAGGAAAAAAAAAATGCTGTATCCAAAAAATGTACCACGGTCAACCTGGCTTGTTCATTTGACTAGCGTTCTGCACCTGCAGCACCAAACATGTGGATAGTCTCAAAACAGGTGTTTGAGTCAGAATAGTCGCTTGGTCAGTGAGAATCTCTTGGAAGCATCACTGGGGAAGAGATGGGAGGAGCAGGGCCTCCCAAAGCCAAATGCTCCAGCAGAATATAACTACTCATAATAGTGATCAGCTGTTTCCAGGATAGTCCCACCTGGCACTGAAGTTAATCTTAGTTGCATTATTTATTTTTGCTGTCATTAGACAAAAGGGTAGAAGCAGCGGGGTGCATGTACTTGGGAGGAGGCCTTGCTTTACTTCAGACTGCGTTGGACAAGGACAACTCTTCTCATCCTGCTCTTATAGACTCAAATACTTTGTACCCCATACATTGAAGGGCAGGGAACAAGTGTGACATCTCCCCTGGGTTCTTAGAGTAAGAACTGGTACTGGACTGAGCAAGCATCTGTAAAGCTTCACTCTTTCCTTCCCATCTCCCCATCATATCAGTGTGGTGTTCTCATTTGCACCTGCACAGGACCAGGACAGCTCTATAAAGATACTTTCTGGTGTCTCTGCTTTCCTTTTGCACAAACCGATGTCAGGATCACTCTTCCCAGCATGACCAGGGGCTGACAGGAAAATGCCACGTGCTACCTCCAGGCAGACTCTGATCGCAGACAGCTGTGCTTGGCAGTGGTGCATTGGGACAGCTTTGCTGCCAGGTAGCCCTGGGTACAGCTGGTGCAGGGAGGTGCTGCTCAGCATCCTGCAGTCTCATCCGTCCTCATCCCAAAAGCAGAGGGTGCACACGGTGCTCTCAGCCCTGCCCCTCACCCCTCAATGACTCCTGCTGATGTCCAGGGTGCATGAGGACAGGGAAGAAAAGCAAGGTGCCTGGCTGTTTATTTGTGTCTCCTGTGAAAGTTGTGTTTAAAGGGATTGTTTTATAGTCTGCTGTATATATTCTCCTGCAGTTACTGACCTTGCCCTTGCCTTTGCATTTATGAAAAGAGGGCAGTACATGTTTTAGGACATTGTATGTTGTCCTGGACACTTGGAGTACAACTGGGCATCCCTTGTGCTGAGATGGGTCAGGCGTTCGTGTGTCCTTCAACTGCTAATCTGTTTTTTTTTAACAGCTGCATAGGGCAACGATGGCTACTGAGTCCCTCCTCACAGATATCTCATTAGCAAAAGTTCAAATACAAAAGCAAAACCAAATCTCCAATGACTTGAGATTTTTTGGACTTTCCAGTGGTGGTCTTCCTTCATTTACTGAAAAAGTATTATAATAATCTTTCCAGCACTGTATATATTATGTATAGAAGACATCATTACTAAAAGTACTGTAGGTGAATTGTTCTGTCAAATTTATATCTTAAGAACATTTTTAGCTGTTTTCTACATCATAAGAATGGAGGCAACATGCTGAACCTGTATATAAACCTTTTGTACATTAAAAAGTAATTTTTTTTTCATAATTCATTGTGTCTGTTGTTATTTCTTTTTATTGGCAAGTGGTGGTTGGTCTTAGTCTGTCATTACCACACCAACACAGTCAGTTGGACTCTGGTGGTGCTTAGGAACAGCTGGTGAGGAGCTGGTGGGGCAGGTGTGTGTCACAGCACAGATGTGGAATGGCCTTGCCTTGAAGAGCTTCCGCTTAGCAATGAGATGGAGGTGGCAGAAGAGAGGCAGCAAGGGCAGTGTGTGCTGCAAGCACAGTCCTGCTGCCCAGGTGTCCTTCACTGCCTCTTGGCAGAGGTGATGTGAAGGACAGTGGCAGTGCAGCAGGGACAGCACAGGAGAGGGGCTCAGAGCAAGAGCTGGACAAATTTGTCAGCCAGAAGATATATGGTAAAAATGGCTTGTTGACTGACTTGGTCATTGTCCAAAAGGAGACAGAAATAGGACAGATCAGCAGAGCTGTGATGGGCTGTGACAGTGGCAAATTGAATATTGGGTTTGGAGAAAGGAGAAATTAATCTGTGCATTATGTATGTGATGGGAAGCAATTATTGGGTGAGCAACTGATAGATACATCAGTTGTGATCTAGTTAGAGTCTCATCCAGCCCGTTGATGAGAAAGATTTAATTTGGCTGCAGCAAGAGTTAGCTCAGCTACTCAAGACACTGATTTTCAACTTGTTTTTGTAGAGGTGGGTTGGTGTGGACAGGGCTAGAGCTTTAAGGGAGGGCAAGAGGCTGTTCACAAGTGATCCTCATGGGCACAGCAATGAGTTTGCAATGAAAGCTGGGAGGCAAAGCAGCTGGCCAGTGAATCAGTGAATTACACTTGGTGCAAAGGAGCCAGCAGTTTCACCCAGAGCATTTGAAGGGGATGCACTCCTTTTCCTTTCTGCAGGATCTCTCTGGAGCTGATAGGCAGAATCAGGTACGTAGAATCAGGTACATATGGCACAAACCCTCACCCTATCTTCAGGGTTCCTCCAAAGTCCCTGGCAAGAGATTGGCACATCCCTCCTGGGAAATTAATCTTTCCTGGTTTAGACACAACGAATGGGGTGGACTTTCCTCTGAAAGACATGTCACTCTCCTCATTGATAGCAGAGAGACCCCAGGTAGATAGCTTAGATGCCTTCTCCAGTGAGGTGAGGTCAATCCTGTGCTCCTGTGGATCTCTTACACCAATTTGGTCACCCTCAGCATGATCTGAGGTTGAGTCAGTGAATGTGTTAATGATCCTCTTAGTCTGTAAATCCATTGGATAAATATGACACCCCTCTGTACTGTCCAAGAACTACAGAAATCACAATAAAAATGCACTAATATTATTAAAAGGAAATTGTTCAGATCTTTTCTATTGACGAAAGGCTTTGGAGACTCAGATCAGCTCCCACTGCTTTTCTACTTCAAACGAAGTAGGTTTCTAATCTAGATCAAATGCTGCTTTTAGCTGGTGTTTCACTTCAGAGTTCAATCAGGGCACACCTCTGCCTGTGTGAGAACATATTTATTACTTAAACTGGGCTAAGATTTCCTAGGAGCCCACCTGAGGTCATGTACCAGCATGTGCATTTTTACTGCTTCACCATCCTGGTATAAACAGGGAATGAAAGGCTCATTGCTCCAGTTGTAAGCGGGTAATAATCCTTCTGCAACAAATGTTGTTTATAAGCCAGAGCTTGGAGTTTATACTACTGTGGCAGCTGCATAATATTCAATTAACCTTCTTTTTAATCAATCATATCCCTTATGAAAATAAACCATCCTAACAGGTCTGATTCCGACCTTCTTCGGTGAGTGTTAACCTCACTCCACTCCCAAAACCAGTGGGAGAATAGGAAGGGTAAGATCCCACTCTGGGTAAAACCATCACACCTCTTTAATATTGCACTAATATCTCAGGTTTTCCTGGAGGGGAGAAAAAAGCCCATAAAAGCTACTGTTGCTGGATCTGATTGCACTTAGTGAGTACAGAGTGATTCCAACAGCTCTTTATTGCAGGGGTCTCTGTAGGGATGACATAGGGGCTCCTGTTCTTTACGAGCTGCTGGATCTACTTGGAAACGCATACGTGTTGTAAACAAATGGTGTGTTTTATATTATTGGAAAGACAATTTATGACCAACCAAGGCCTCTTGCAGACAGCCATTTAACTTGTAAGTAAAATGACCTAACACTTAAGAAATTTAGAAGCCACAAAACAACCTATGTTGTGGCCAATACACTTATTTTTCTTTGATTTATGCTTCATGTAAAACTTGAAATGGCCATATTAAATATGTTTGGTGTAAAAATAAAATTTAAAAAAAGAACAAAGCGATGTTTTCACATATGCTGAGGGATAGTGACTACTCTAGCTTCCTCCAGTTGCACCAGCACTTCTGATTGATTGCATGAATCCCTTTGCCTCCTTATTTCCATTTTCCCCACACTGACCTGTCAGGCAGATATGTAGGGGTCATGGTGGCATGGCTGCTGTCACCTCTGGAAGAGCTGCTGCACACAACTACAGTGCACTTGCTGCAAACATCTCTCCAGGTGTCCATGGCTTGCCAAAAAGCAAACTCTGTGGCTGATACCTCTGTCTGCCGGAGGCTGTTTTGCCCTCACGCCTTTACCATCACGTGTAGGGTGGTGTCAGCAGGGAGCAGAAGGCATGGCAGCACAGCTCCTGCACCAGGAAATGGAATGGGGCTACATAAATCTGTGATCTACATTCCTCTGTCTAGCCTTAACTCTTACTGAGTGCAGCCCAGGATAGTCTTCATAGAGAAAGGATGTTTAAGGAAGGACTTTGAAGCAGAAGCTTGGTCTGATGCTATGAATGTCTTCTAAAGACATTCTCTCTCTTTCCCTTTCTCCATTCACTGTAGAGAGTACAGATGAAGACAACCTTCACAAATGTCCCCTCTCTCCCCGTCACTATGCCTTTTCTGTTCCTCTTTGGGAAGGACCCCGAGTGTTCTGCCCATACAAACATCTTCTCTGCCAGGCTTTGACAGACAGACAGTTGCATTTTTTGACTCAGGAGCACGAGGAACAGCTTTCCTGACACCTGCAGAGAGAATCATGCAGAAGAAGAGCACACATTTCACAGCTGGATGTTGGCCAAAGCACCAAGGTTTGTGCTGCAGTGTGGTGGTAGTGGTTAAAATAGATCAAATGAAATGAGGAGAGCAGCAGGGAAGGAAGCAAAACTTTGGACAAAGCAGGGCTAATTTTCTTCACGGCTTTGTGTCTCCCAGTGTGTCTTCCACTTGTATAATTCCTTGAGCCATGAGGTGTAACCAGCCATGACAAAAACAAAACAAAGAACTGACGCTTATAAGGGTGCAAGAGAGATCTACTTTTGAAGAATTTAGATCTGTGAAGCTTCACATAAAGGACTTCTGGAACAAGAGCGCCATTTTTAGCTCTGTTCCCTCTTTTGCCCGCTGCTCAGTTGAGCAGTGGTGCACTCAGCCATGCCCTGGGAAGGTGCTGTGCCCGGTGGCACCGCGGGTGTGTGGCACTTGGAGAGCCTCAGCCACCTGCTCCGATGGAAGCGACTGAGGAGCACAGCTGGGATGGGTCCACAGCGAGCTTGGAAAGGCGCTCCAGCCCCAGGCCTGCAGTCTGTAGGTGGGCTGCCCCACCCTTTGGCAGCACCAGCATCCTGCCCTTGGCTGCGGAGCTCGGAGCAAAGGCACTCCCTGGCTCTGCAGCTCAGCCAAGCTGCAAGAAACAAACGTGCTGCTCCCTTTCTGCCGCTGGTACTGCACAGCAAGAACTTGGTAATAATCTCCAGGTGGCTTCACCGGGCCCCTTTCCCAGCTGGCAAAGCAGCCCTCTGAGAAGGTACCTGCCTGCTGCACTTACCCATCTGATTGGCATCTGAGCAAAGTGTCTCCACTGACTGAAAACTGATGTGTTCTTTTTTTTTTCTTTTTTTTTTTTTTTTTTTAGCAAAATGTCTTGATGCGAATCGTTTAACCTCTGTGTCACTCATCAATAATGACGATAAGTGAAATTCGATGAAATGCACAGAGGATTAAACATCACTCCAGGCACACTGAAAGAGGGCGGCGTCACCGTATCTGGGAGATCTTTAGGAGGGGTGAGAAAATGGGTTTTGCTGTGCAGTCCGAAAGGCTGAACACCCTGTAGCACCAGCACCAGCTGAGGAGGGTGCCCCACATGGTGATCCTAATCACATCCTGCAGGCCAGTGAATTTCCCTCGTTAGCAGCCGTCCAAGAACCAAACAGGTCTCACCTTGCTTGAGGAGCTCTGAGGAAATGATCGCTTGTCTTAGCAATGTCAGGAGATTTGTCAGAGAATGTGAAAAATGTTTTCGGGGAATAGAAACTGTGGCTGAGCCAGGTGAAGGCTTCTACTTAATTGGAAAAAAAAAAATAGATCCCAGCATTTCCATCATTAACTGGAAATCAGTGGAGCATTTTGAACAGATCAGCAGTGGTCTATGTGTTGAAAGTACCTATGAGACCAATGTATTTGAGAAGCTTTTTTTAGAGACAAGAGCCAGCTTTGTGGTCATTGAACACTTCCAAAAAATGGTCTGTATTTGCCCAAATTATAAGGGAAATTTAAAATCTGAACCCATTCAAAAGCTTTCCCAAAATTTAACACATACTAAAAATACATTGACGACTTTATCCTAAAAACACCCCAAATCTAAACCTTAAATTTAAAAGAGCACAGGGCTGAGACATGAGTTCTCAAGTAGTCTTGTAAAAAAGTGACATCAAAAAGATTTTTTCAGCTAAACTATTATCTGTGCATTTCTTTAATAATGTTTTAACTGTCATTTAAGTTTAAAAAAAAAAGAAAAATTTAGTATGCAGAGAGCTGGGCTGGTTTCATCACGGGTGAATCAGTACCAGAAAAAGTCAAGTCTCTAAGGAGCTCACATGGAGTTGTTTTCCACTCCTGCTCTTTCTACAGAGTTTTTCCACTTGCAGGAAGTTGGGGTTGAGCAGATCTCACAAAAGAAAAAGGTGTAAAATAAAGTAAGGGGCTGAGGGCCTTTTAGATTAGCATCATCCCTCCTTTTAACAGGAAAAACCACATTTTTAGTGGTGTTTAAAATTATTCCAGGTAATGCAAAAAATATTGCACTGTGTTGCAATTAGATTAGCTGAGGTAAAACCTCTTTCCCAGCCCTTATTTCAGTGCTGACACAAAGTCCTTCAGGCAAAGCACTGGCCCACAGATGTTCCAACAGATTCAGCAGGGCTTAGAAATGGCTTTTTTGTTAGCACAACTGGTGAACAAAAAGGCTGTTTTCTCCCCTGAGAATAAACCCCAATGACAGAGAGGAAGAGATTTATTATTTTAAGATATTTCAAACACCTTTAGTACTACTGGAAAAAAATTGGCATTTTTTGGAATAAAAATAGCAGGAGAACCATCAGGTGTTTGCCATTGTAAACTTGGTCTTGTGAACATGCCTCAGTGTTCCCCATTAGTGTAAATGAAAACTACTCAAATTTGGGGGAAAAATGCTCAAATTACCTGGGTTTTTTTGTCGTTTTTTTCTTAAGACAACAAATTTTGAGCCTACCATTTCTCACAGTTAAAGAAAGCACAGAGCAACAGCACTCATGGGCAAACCTCTGTCCCACAGAGCAAGCTGCTGCTTTAAGAGTGGGATGGGGTTTTTTGAGTTTTCCTACCATTTCTTGGAGCTCTTGTTTTGGGGTTGGGTGTTTGGATTTTTTTTATTTATAAACTTGCATATGTTACTTTTCTCTCAGGGGAAACTTCCCCTTTACAAGGAAAATAGCCTTTGTCCAAGCTGGTCAACCAGCAATGAGAAAAGAGCAAACCAACTTAGTTCAGGTCTGGGGCCCAGACAATGCCAGGGACAGTGCCTTCAATGGAGAAATCAGAGCTTTCCTTCCTCCTCTGCTATGCAGAAATGCAGATCAGAACATGAAATTCCTGTGAAGAATGTGGCACCTGTTGAGAAAAGTCTTTTCACTGGAAATTGTAATGAGAGACACGACCATGAGCATCAGAGAATCAGAGAATCATTTAGGTTGGGAAAGACCTCAAAGACCATGAAGTCCAACCATTACATTAACGCAGCCAAGTCCACCACCTGGAGCCTTCTCCGTGTGCTCAAGGTCACTCCCAAGAGACAGCTCAGTATGGGCTCCATGTGTCAGGAAGCAGGAGATGGAGCAAGGCAGGGCATAGCCTAGTTATGGGCTAAAAGACCAAAAGAATGTGTTGGAGGCACGATGACTTTGGACAGGTTTTTGGGGGTTTTTTTGGTTTTTTGGGAGGTTTTTTTTGTGTTTTGGGAGGTTTTTTTTGGTTTGGTTTTTTTTGTTTGTTTGTTTGTTTTGGTTTTTTTTGTTTTGTTATGTTTGGTTTGAGGTTTTGGGGTTTTTTTTGTTTTGGGGGGTTTTTAGTTGGCTTTTTGTTGTTGGTTTTGGTTTTGGTTGGTTGGTTGGGTTTTTTTTGTTTGGTTTGGTTTTGGGGATTTTTTTTTTTTTTTTTTTTTAAATTTTTTTTTTGGCAGCCATATGAGATTCTTTTTTTTTGTTTTGCCGTGGACTGGATGAGACAATGTGGGTACCATCGAGGCTTCATCTCATTTAAAAGTTTATTTTTATGAAGTCACAATAAGGCCTCCAGCTGGAAAGGTTATTTATTAACCTCTTATTTACAAATTGGGCCCTGATTTGAAAATTAAGGCATTGTAATTTAATATTAACCCACATGTCAGAAAATAATGAGACAAACTACAGGGAAAATTGCATTCCATATTGCAAAAGACCCATTTTATTTATAATGACCAGGATTACAAGTCATGCCAACATTGATGGATCATACTTTAAAAATCTTGATAGCTCATTCATTTCTATAATTATATTTATTACAAATTAAATAAGTTGCGGACACCCTTGATATACAAAGAGACAAAATTAATTTGTGAATCAGTATTAATCTGTCATCAAACTAAATGAACTCCCTCTCTGGCAGTCTACTGAATATAATGTACTGTACCAGACTTTCTGTGATCCTCAGGACATGAAAGCAGGGAAAATGCAAGTCCAAGCTGTTGAAAGAACACCTCTTCTGTTGGATGTATGTGATTTCTCAGTGTGGCTTTTAAATCAAGAGATTAGACCACAATAGAAAACTTGTTTGACCAACTTCTGGAGAGCCAAACAAAGGCTGATGTTTCCAGTCACATCTGCTCTTCACCTTCACCCAGGTCAGCAGTGAGATGCGATGTGCAGCTCTTCAGCACTTTTTTCTGTGAGCGCTATCCCTACATCACACTGGAAGCTGAAAGGCTGGCACATTCCTGCTTCCTTTGCTGACCATGCAGGCCCTGAAGCCCTTGGGGCTGTGGCAGCAGGGAGATGTTTGTGCTGGACATCAGCCTGAGAGATGCTCGCTGCCTTCGGCCGAGGGAGAAGGAGAATGCTCAGATGTTCCTGGATGAGATTGCAGACCTTAATGCTCAACAACTGCCACTGTGGTTAGCCCAAACCTGTGCCCATCTGCTCCGGGGTTTTGTGACTGGAGACAAGGAGTTCTGCCAGCTTCAGGGGAACTCGGGCTTTCCTCCAAAGTATCAATTTGGAGGGAGGAAAAAGAAAAAAAAAAAGACAAATGCTCAGTGCTGCAGGTTAGAGCACATAGTCCCAGAGGACACAAGCAAAGCACAGTAAGATGGGCTGTGGCTGCATGTCCCCTTGCCTATGCTATTCCCATCCCAGCATCATTCCCAGACTCAGTGCTGACAAACTAAATGCTTGGGCTGCTCCTCTTCTAAAAAGAGCATGACTCGTCCTAAGGCAGAGGAAGCATTGCTTGTCTGTGGCAGAGGAAATCGTCCCTGTGTTTACAGACTTATTATTTTTAAATTTCCACTGTATTATCTTAACCCCCTTCCTCTTGAGTTTATCATCATCAATGCCCCTTGAGCTCGTCGTCTCAAAGGCAAATTTTCATCTCTAGAGGGCTGGACGCCATCTAAAATTGGCCAAAACAGCTGAACTCCCCGGCCGTAATATGCTGATCTCTCTGTGTCATTTAGCAGCTAGGATCAACTAATAAAGTGCAAGATGTAGAAATGTCATTCAGAGTTACCTACCCGTAACTAAATAACTTTGTAATGAATGAAAGGCCGTTTTGAGCTGCTGCCTTAAAGACTAACTCCATCTCCATAAAGAAAGAAATATGACTCAAGCAGAGACAGCCTGCATGTGGCATTAACAAACCCTCTTTGTGATTCTGTAGGAAAGACTGACACCAAGTGAGTTGTGTGCTTGCGTCATCTTCACCTTATTTTCCTTTAGAACTGATGACTCCACCTCAAAATATCCCTGCAACTTAAGGTCTGCTTGCAGGGAGCAGGTGGGCCCCTTCACTATGAAATAGAGAGCTGAATAGGTCTTTCTGAACTCAAAAAATTGTCTTAGGTTAATTTCAGCTAGAGAATAAGAACAGTACCTGGTTTAGTAATATAACAGTAATTAATTCTGACTGTTCATAAAGGAAAAACTCAGTGTTGCCAGAAGAAATGATTTATACATCTTTATATGACAGTGTTTTTCCATTCACCTTTTTTTGCAGCATTTCCTTCAAAAGACATTAAGCCCATACATTACTATTTAAAGAGCTTAATTCAACCCAGGCAATAATGATCCATAAATATTCATGATTTTGTTTTAACATTAAAATAACATCTGTTTCAAAACATCTGCAATCTGTTTTCAATGCTTCGGTAACATTTAAATTAACTGTAACTAATACAATAAACCACTATTAGGGATAATGATAATGAAGGATGCCCTATTAAAAGACATGAACAACATGGAATTGAATGAAAAACAAAATGAGGGGTGGAGGGGATGAACCCAACAGTCAGATACCAAAGCTCCTTGGAACTTAAATCCACCATTATGGAAGAGCTCCCTGGGTGCAGGACTATTGTTTAACCATCTCAGCTGCTGCGTCTCTGCTCCGCTTGGGTCTTGTTCAAATTTCCACTGCTGGAGCAGTAATTTATGGTGGAGGCAGTGTGACTATTTTTAATGCCGGGGTGGAAGGGAGACTCACTCTCTCCAGCTGAGGGGGCCCACAAAGTATTCCTGAGCTGGGAGAGCTGCTCACAGAGTGCCCAGGGCTGTCCCAGCCAGATGTGCTTAACAAGCCTGTTAACCTCGCACCCGGCAGCGCCATGTCCCCGTCCCCAGCGGGTGCTGCTGGCCAGTGACCGCACTCATGTCCGCGCCGTGCTCCAGGCCATGGGGTTAACCAAAATTATTAACTTCCCCCCAAAAGGGGCTATTGTTTTCTGCTGCAATTTCTCCCTGTGGCTGAGGCAGATGACGTCTCTGCACATCTGTAGATCGTTGCAAGGGTGAAGGTGAAGGTCAGGCGTGTGACGGGGCTGGGAAGGAAGGTTCTCATCCTCTGCCGGCGCTGCCAGCGGGCTGACACTTGGCACCCACCTCCAAGAGACCCACAAGGACCTTGTGCCCACAGCCCGTGGCTGGAAAGTTTTACTTTCATGGAAAGCCCCAGTGGGTCACCAATCATAAATTAAAAATTATATTTAAGGGGCTTTGTGGCTTGTTTAGTATTTTTTTAAGCCAGCCCTTCCTCTTTACTTCTCCCACTCCCTGACAAAAATCCAGGAGGCGTTTCTAATCTCCTAGATGTAATGCAAAAGGCAAAGGAATATAGCAGCTGGTTTTGCTCTTATCTGATGATTTCTTTAAAAATAAATTCTATGTTAAAACACATTTTTTCAGTCAAAACAAAGCCAAGACTTGCCCCACATCTGCACAACCTTGCTGCAAATAAGAGCAGCTGTTTACCTTGTCAGAGTGACATCTCTTTACACCAAAATGCCCAGGCAATCTGCAGAGACCCCTGCAAAGGTACAAACAGCTCCAGGAACAGCCCTGGAGCTGCTCATCCTCGCTGGCCCCAGCACGGCACCCCTGGCACACACCCTGGGCCCTGGCGGTGCTCCCAGCCCCTGGCACCCACTGCACCAGGTTCTGGCA
Source organism: Acanthornis magna (assembly GCA_036785705.1). Lineage (NCBI taxonomy): Eukaryota > Metazoa > Chordata > Aves > Passeriformes > Acanthizidae > Acanthornis > Acanthornis magna. Next base: position 22,541,799 of record JAWUZG010000012.1, read on the forward strand.
GGCCACCACGGAGCCGTGCCTCTGTGCCTTTCCAGCAGTGGCAGCAGCCTGTGGAAAGCAGAGCATAAATCCAAACCATTTAAAGTGTGATTAAGACTTCCCCTGATTACTGCTCTGCATGATATTGAATGCTTCGGCTGTCGGTGATTTATCGAAGTAATATATAATATGCTGCATTCAGTTAACAGTCCCCATCAAGCACAATCTAGATGAATAATAAAAAAAAAAGAGTCAGAGAGAGAGAGAGTGTGTGCTTTAACAGGAAATCTCCCTGGATTTAAAGGAAATTGAAATATGCGCATGGTAATCTGTGTCCAAAGCTTTTAGCACTTTAAAAAGTGCCAGTTGCTAATACCACTGGCTAAGACCAGCATTTCTTCAATTGCTAATGGTCCCGGTGCCATCCTCACCCACTCCTTCCCTCCACCACAACCAACTGGCTCCTTCCCCTGCACTACTTTTGCCTTTTTTTTTTTTTCAGTTTCATTCCAGAGTGACGTTTCAATCAAAGGCTCTTTAGCAAAGGGAAAGCTGTGCGACGGTGTTTTCTGTATCACCACCAGCATCAAATCAGAGCAGAGGAGGTAAAACTGTAGGTAACTGTAGTCTGAAAGGGAATAAACTGGGGCTGTCATTAAAAGGAGGAAAAAAAAAAAGAGAGAGAAAGAAAATAGCAGCATAAGCACTCCGTATAGTTTCTGTGCTTTAAATGCTTCAGCTTTAATAGGAGAAGCAGCTATTAGTTATGCAGGGAAGAGGTTTATTTCTTTTCATATATTGCACTTAATGTATTACTGTTCCTTTAGGATCTAATTCAATGAGATACCTCCGCAGTGGGCTAATTTTAAGGTGTCATCTTCAATTAACACTGATCTCAAACACAAGCCTTCCAAAATAAGGTGGCTGGCATAGAAATTATAAGATTATAAATAAAAGGTTTTATTTGACATTTTCTTTTGAGGAGCCATTCCTCCAAGTTGTTGTGTGCTTTTTTCCTCCCCCCCCATGAAGGCATAAACTCTGGAAATAACCTTTTAAAAACAGCAAGAATGAAAGCAGATACTCTCACAAAAGTACCCTTACTCCACAGCCTGGGGCTTTCACAAAACCCAGATGTCATGCTCAGAAATCACAGGCTTTTCAATGCACGGCTCAAACTTCAGGAAAAAAACAACAAAAGGCACCTGAAAACACACATGGGGTTTGGTTTGGTTTCACTTCCTCAGCTTCTAAAACTGATTAAACTAGGCCCAGTACCAACCCTGATACTGATGATAAGGACTTTGTTCCAGCTCTGACGTTCTTCACAACAGTGGCAGGGCTGTTTTTGTGCACTGCAGCAGAGCGCTGACTTACAGTCAGTGTGTGATGGAAATCAGTGCCCATGTGCATTTCTCTCACAGAGAATGAATGGTTCAGGTGACAAGGGAACGTTCTTGGCACTGCCCTGGCTTAACTGGCAAAGAACGAGACTTCATCTCATGTCCTTAGCTCTTCTTCATTCTGGATGCCAGAGATTCATCCTCCATGGCGACTGCCAGGAGACACAGCCGCTGGAACTGGGTTCCTACCCTCCTGTCAGCTGAGACCCCAAACACACAGGGTTTGGCAGCTGAGCTCTAACATCTCTAAAGTATACACTGACAAACAGATTTTTGTTTTCCCGCAGTTAATGTGGGTGCATTTGGATGGGAGCAGCAAAAACACAGCCCTGCCCTGAGGGTAGGCACATGCCAACTGTTGAGGTCTTGCTCCAAGGCCCTAGAGCTTCTCTGGAAAATGTCTGTAAGAATATTTTAGCCTGGGCATCATATTTTCCCTTAATCTCAGTCTTACCAAAGTCATAATCATTTTAGCTTGAAACTTTCCAAATTTAACTCAGCCCAAGGCACGGACTGTTCAAAGCCTGGCAAAGTTGTAGACTCCTGGGTTCTTCAAATGGGGAGACTCAAGACAGCCTTGCAGAGAGGTGGAGGTCCCAGCTCTGCTGATGAGCTGAAGCACCATGCCCCCCCTGAAACCCAGAGAGGCATCACCAGCCCAGAGCCTGGACATTGCAAACCTCAGTAATGCAGTAGCAAAACTATTGCTATTTCTCAGCCCAATAAAGCAAAAAATGCATATGCAATAAATTGCCTTTTTTTGTTGTTTTTTTTCACAGTTTGATTATCCGTCATGATAAGACATTACTTAAAGCAGTGGTGACACTGTCTAATCATTCTTGTGAAATATAGACTTCTCTCTCCACTTCAGACAGAGCCGACATTAATACACATTTATGCAAAGCAGAGCTGGAGCTGTCAGGGGCTAATCTTTACAAGTATGATAAATGATGTTTATTTTCAGTGATGGAACGAAACACCCGGGCTGACAATAATTGTAATAAAAAGGACAGATCAACTTCTATAAAGTGATTGAATTACCAGTCTATTGCATTAATGCCCGATCTTGGCTCTGTCATAAACCTGCTTTAGGTTACCAGCGACTGCACATTAGGAAACATCCACCTTCAAGCAGACACCCTGCCCTTGACCTGTGGGAATGCAGGAGACTCGCTGCTGGATCCAGGGCTTGGCCATCCTTAACACTTGTTTACAGTAATATTGCCTCTTCTTAGGCCAAAAAAACCCAGCAACCTGTGTCTCTTAAGCCTTGCAAAAAAGTTCCAAAACCTCAGCAGCTGCACACAACTCCCCCACACAGGCTCTGCCCACATGCAGGGATGCAGTGCTGGATTTAGTGCCTGCAGTGCAGGTTGGATTCACCAACATCCACAGGGACCGACACACTGACTGTGGATCGCCAAACTCCGCCAGAAGCAAAGAAATTGGAAAAGGTCAACCTTCCCCACCTTCCTGGGCAAATGGATGCTACCACTAGATTTTCTGTGATTGCCCTGGCTGCGACATGAAGGAAAAACAAAAAAAAAAAAGGAACTTGAAGTCCCTTTATCCATGGGATGACCAAAACCTCTCATGAATAACTGGGTCAATTAATTGCTTTGTAATTAACTTTGTCACAGGAAGTAAAAATCGCTTCAGTTTTCAGAATGGAACAGATGCTGTAGGAAAAAGAAAGAAAGAGACAAATCGAATAAAAGCATAGAGTTAATCTGTGTATGTTTATAAAAACATTCATGCATCTATTGCCCTGTATTTCCCTCCAACTAGGATTTCTGACATAAGACTAAAAACTCAATACAAAAGGTGAAATTTGAATTTATCAACAATGCCTTACAAAACAATATTCTGGAAACACTTCCTTTCAGGTCAACTGAAGCGTTCATTTGCAGTTTTGGATTATTTCTTTTGTTTTCCATTCCATTATGTTTATATTTAGTGTATATTTCATATTTTAAATATTCCATGTTTCTATTCCAGTCCAGATTTTTATAGTATTATTCTGTTTTGTAACAATTTCGCATTATTTCATGTAAGAATTTGTACTCTGGTATACATTAATGCGCAGTGGTGCCAAAGAGAAGGCATTTGAGACTGAAAACTTGAAATGTGCCATTCTGACAGCTGACTGCTGTGAATTTATTGAAATGAGTTATTCTGATTTTTTTTCTCCCTAAACTTAAGTTTGTCCGAATTGACACACTCCCATGGGATGGCTCAATTTTAGCAGAGCAGCATTTTCTGACAGCAAACACTAAGCAGGAAACTTCCAACCTTTCTCAGCCGCGTGTATTTGTCAGGGATGAGCGCGTGCACTGTGCCCCAGGGCAGGACCCCTCGGGGACTGGGAGCTGGTGACCACAGCTGGGCAGCCAGAGCAGGGATCACAGCGCAGGTGATGGTTCCCAACAGCCCTGGCTCCCACCCAGCTGGTGCTGGAAGGATGAGGATACTCGTGAAGGTCCTAACAGGGAGAGCTATGATTTTGAAACAATATTTTTTAAAAAGTAAATACGGCTGATCTAGAGAGTTTGCTGACTTTAATGAAGAGCATCTCCTGCATGAATATTTTCATGAAATAAACTTAATTTCTGCTGGATCTGTCTGTTCCTAGCATTGCTGTCACAAGGCTTCAGCCTCTGCAGACGTACCTGATGTCAGGAATGTATGGTCCAACGTGCAGTGTGGCTCCTGTGGGCACACCTGGGAACATCTGGGAAGCCAACTTACCTGGCAGGTTCCTGGGATGGTCCTTCAGCCATGGGGAGAGAGGAGGAAGGTGGGAAGCTGGACTTGTTTATTCAGCTGGTGCCACACAGGGGCTCGAGCCTGGAGACAATTCTGACCAGTGGATGGGGGACAACGCACACATGAGTGCAAATATTCCCTGTCTTACTCTGCAAAGGGCAGTGAAAGCTGACTCCTGTGGTGCCTTTTTCTCCCTCCCGTATCCTATTTTGAGCACTGAGATTTTCTAAATACTCCACTGTTTTAAGTATTAGAAGGGGGTTATGTGCTTTGCATGTGCATCTCATAAAGAGGGCTGGAGCCTCTCAATTACATCATACCTCAATTTTACATGTCATATGACACCATATATTCTACAGGGTGAACTATTGTCAGAGTGAAAATCAACTTCATTGGCAGCTAAAGATTTTTTTTCCCCAGACAGCAGTGAGAAAAGATTCAACACAAACTCCTGACCATTCAGCACTGCCTGTGTCTACACTTTGATGTCAGAAACGCTTGAGGGCTGAGTCAGAACAACTTTAGCTGCTTCTGTCATGTCCCACACATCAAAAAGACATGTAGGGGTTTGTTGCCCCATCATCCAATAATGTCAGCAAGACACTGGCACCTCAAAGTATTGCTGACCCTAAATGTGCTGGAACTCATGAGCCAGCTATGCAAAGAGCATATTTTAGCTAAAAGATAGAAAAAAGTATTTTTTTTATCTGTCTGGCCTCAGCTCAGTATTTCTGAGTGCACTGCAGAACGCAGAGAAAGCCCTTGATGGACAAGAGGGCAAGAGCAGCCAGGCTAGTGCTGCCACAGCTTTGCCCAAAACAGCCTGACCCACTCACATCCCAAGCGTTTCAGGTCCAAACAGACTTGGGTGGGTTTTGCCTGGGAGAAGGAAGGAGAGCTTCCACAATCTGCTGCCCCAGCAATGATGCAACGAGCCTGGAAAAGGGAATCATAGAATCATGGAATACACTGAGTTAGAAGGGACACGTCAGGATCATCGAGTCCAACTCCTGGCCCTGCACAGGACATCCCAAGAATTCCCCCATGTGCCTGAGAGCATTGTCCAAGCACTTATGGAACTCAGACGGGCTTGGTGCTGTGGCAGCTTCCCTGGAGAGTTGTTCCAGTGCCCTAACACCCTCTGGGGGAAGAACCTTTTTCTAATACCCAACCCTAAACCTCCCCCGACTCAGCTTCCTGCCATGTCCTCGAGTCCTGTGCTTCATCAGGAAGAGACAATGCACAGAAAGCTCCTTCACTGGCCCAGACCAAAGAAGGGCATCTCACTGCAGCACAGAGCAACCTGTGAGGCTGGCAGAGAGCAGGGCCAGGGTGTCAGGGGGTGGGTGCTCCTGCTCACAGGCACTGCACAGTGGAGGGCACTTGTGGGGCTTTTGCTGGGACTGCCAGAGCAGGGAAAGAGGCTCTGACACTTGAGAGGGTCAAAAAGCAGTGCCACCATAAAAACTGTGCAAACAGCAGGAACATTTCTTTAATAAGTCTCCAGACAGATAAATCACAGCTTAAGGAAAGATTGCGGTGCTATTTATTAGTCATTTGTGCATGATTTGCTCACTCCATTGGTAGTGGAATTTCTTTTTTGGGTATTTAATTTTCATCAGAAATGATTTGTGTGCTGCACAGCGGTTCATTCTGACACCCCTGCCCTGCACAGGAACCTGTAAGCAGCCACCTACAGACGGCTCCAGCCTCGGAGAAAAGAGCTGACAGAAGAGAGTTCTCCTAAAGGAGATGCCTCACTGGTTAAATGCATCAACTTTCACATGGACCTTTCTTATTTTTCAGAGCTCTTATGTTTCCCTGCACGGCTGAACAACACCCACCAGGTAGCACACACTCCCTTGAGATGGATTCCCTATTTCCAGCCATTTCCACATCCCAGCTTCACACTGGGAAACAACATGCTGGGTGGTGATGGGTGGCAAGGCACAGAATGAGAGTAAAAAGGCTGGTGTAAAGGAAGACAGAAATAATTAAACACAAACAACGACTTTCTAGAAGACTGAGTTAAATGCCACCACAGTTTGTACCTGCTCTTCATCCAAGCGGTTAAGTCAAAGCTGAATTTTCATCCTGTATGTAACATCCAGCAATAAAACCGTGACAGGACTAAAGTGACAGTGCAGAGCCTCTAGAGCAACTTTTGTTGTACAGGAGAGATCTTGCTATTTGATGGTTCTCCAGAGGAAATATTCCCAGGTTTTGAAGAAGTAATCAGCTGTCTGTCAGAGATACTCATTGTGGGACCTGATGGTTGGCTTGATTGCATATATTGCTGGGCAATTTTTACATTTCCACTAGAAAGAGGTAGCAAAGCAAGATGTTGTATGTTTGCCAGAACTTTTCAAGCCCTCCAGGACTAGCAACAGCAAAGGTTACTTGGAATAGTTTAAATTACTTACAAACTAAAAATTACTTACAAACTAAAAATCATTGCTTGTTTTTCTGATAGCTCAAGACACATTTACTCGTTGAGTCAGAGCCCCATTTGTAAGAAGCAGCTGTTAACCAAAGGGTTTGGACTTTGGAAGCCATTACGTGAGAAGCGTGAGGAACCATAGAGTAAGGCTCTGCCCTCATAAAATCTGCTTTTTACCTTATTCAGACACACAGAGAAATTCAGTCCCTAGTCTACTCCCTGCCCAAGTCCTTGAACTTTCAAGAAAGCCTAGCAGATGTTCATTAGTGCATTGGTAGCTAGAGAATTGGAGGCACTTGTCAACTCTCTACTTGATGAATAAATGCTGGAGAGTTTCTGCTGGGGAATAGCACTGGTTTGGGGCCAACTGGATGCACTCAAAAAAGGTGTATGAAGGCTGGGGGAGTTATGATCAGCAGTTCCACTTTGTTGCTCCTGCTGTTATTAGTTCTAATTGTAAGTGTGAGCCGCCAAACACCCGAGGGTATCTACCCCCTACCTAAACTTAAGAAATAGCAAATATTTGGGTGAGGTTAATGATCTTTTCAAGGTTTAATAAAGATTAGGCTGCTCGTGGGTGTGTATAATTCCTCCTGCTCCCTGGCACCACAAGAGCCTAGACATCGCAGTGACCCCACAGAAAAAAGGAGAGAAAAGCTCACGCAGGAGCACTGCAAGCACCAACATCACTCGAGGTCATAATGTGCTTCCCAAACTTGTCTTCAGGCTTGCATTTACCTGGCAAGTCCAGGATGTTTTCCTTCCCTGTAAATACCCCTCCAGAGCCTGAACTCACCACCAAACCCTCCAAAATCCAGCAAATATCTCCTATGCCTGTGTAGCTGTCACTGACACCAAGCAGTCCCTTTTAAAAGCAGAGAGTTACTTTCCTCAGCACTGAACTACGCTGAGTGTTTCCCAGGCTGGGCTGGGACTGCAGACAAGGTAACACTGCAAAGGAAACTCCTGAACTGTGCAAGGAAACAAAGGCTCAGTGGCGGAGAAACTGCTTCACTTTGAAAAACTCAAACATTCTTCACTTTGAAAAACTCAAATATTTAAGCACTTTTTGGTAAAGCAATTAAAAAATGCAACACTGGCCCAAGAGGAGAAAAGCCAGTGCTTCTCCCAAGGCAGTTGTGTGAGCCAGAGCTCTGTCTGTATGTGGGAGTGAGTAGCTCTGTTCGGTCTGTGAGCAGAAAAACAGCAGAAAGTGATGTGCTGGAAGCTGTCTCCACACACAGGCACACACACACACACACAGAGCTTTGATATGTGGCTCTGACTCAGTCATAGCTGGCAAACACAAGGGCTAGATATGCTTGAGAATGAGGCTTGACAAAACTATACCCCACAAAAAGAGAACGTGGTTTCCCAGAGTAAAATAAAGCTGATAGTGGCCACATCTGGATTTCTTCTCACTCTCACATCACTCTGCATTTCCTGCTTAGAACTGGGATCTCCCCAAGAGAGGCTTTTCTTGTGGTATTTCTAGCTGGGACTGGACACACCACAAATCTCCTGAGAAGGTCTTTCCTTCCAAGATTCATGAGCTGGAGGCTGGTGAAGCACAGATAGTTCAGGGAAGTGATCGACTGTGTGGATTCTTTCCAAGCCCTCAGCCCTTCGGGGGCTCCGGTAGCACTCACAGTGACAGAGGGTCCCCTCTCAGCCCCTTCCCACCACACAGACACTCGATATTACACCTATCTGGAAGCTCCTTACTTTAAAAGGCTGAAAGGGAGAGGAGAAGCTGCGGTGTGTCAGAGCAGGCAAGGCGTGGAGGGCTGCCTGGCTGCTCCAAGGACACACAGCAGGACTCAAAACTGCTGGTAATCCACCAGGAGCAGAAGGACACCACAAAATCACCCACCTGCTGATTCCATTTCCAGGGGACACCAGCTTTGCTCTGGGCTGGGAGGTGAGAAAAGTCCAGTGGGAGCCTCAGACCTTCCCTTGCAGGAAAAAAATCCTCAGGCCAACACAAGCTCTTCACTCCAGTCAATTCTGATCCGATCCACCTGTATAGCACGCATACCCCTCTCTGCTTGGACTCTGAGTTTTCTGAAAAGGTAAAAAAAAATAACTTTAGACACCATTTAGTTGATTTTGGGATACTGAGGATCTCAGTTCCCTATCCATAAAAACAAGAGGGAGAGAGAAGCAGCAGTATTTCCCAGCTTCCCTAGGATCTTGTGAAGATTAGTGCATTAAAGAACAAAGTGTGTCAAGATTCTCCATATGAAAGGCAAGTTAGAAGGTCAGTGTAGCACTGAGGAGGAGTGTGTTCCAACACAAGGCTTGTTTATTCCATATTGTTCCTGTCCAAGGGAGATTTGAAGGTTCAAGTTAAAGGAGAGCAAATGCATCTCTGTGCTCCAGAGAGGACTGCTCAGTGTGTGGGAATACAGGAATGCTCCCAGGAACAGGAGGTTTGGAAACTATTGTGAAAACTGCGGTCAGGAAGAACTGAAACCTACTGAAGTCCCCGAGGAGCCCTTAGAGCCAACCACTCTGAGTTCTCCTTGTGGGCAGAGTGGTGGCTGCAGACTTCTCTGCTCTTTGACCCAAATGCAAAGCCTGGAGCCACACAGTCTGAGGGGGCTCGGCCACTAGGTGCCAAAACGTCCCTCCTCTATTTTGCTGTTGAGCCCCCAAACACAGCAGGCACCTCCTGGCACAAACCTCCTGCAGGGTTAGGGTTAGAGACCCCTTTGTCCTATAATCCCTCTCCTAAAGCACACAACCCTCCCTCCTTCCACTTGGGCATCCTTCAAACCTGAAGGCTCATACCTCTGTCTGTCCTGGAGGAAATCTCACTGTAACAGTGTGTTTTGGCACAGTATGCACTGGCCAGGGCCACATCACACAGGGACTGTGGTGTCACATTTTAGCACAGGACAATGGGGCTTCCAGGACCTTTCCTTTTCACACAAGGCAGCTGCTATTCCAGAATTGTGGAGCCGGCTGGGAGCTGAACGCCCTCCAGTTCAATCTGCAGCATTAAGCTGCATCTTTCTTTCCTTCTGGACCATATGGGATGCATATTCCTGAAAGGGGACCCTTCTCTCTAGGGAAGTTAATAATCTATATTCAGGCCTCTTTAAACTGACCAAAAAAAAAAAAAACACCACCTAAAATTCAGGTCCACAATTTCTCGGGCTCTATTAGGAAATGTTTACCATTATTGTGAGCCTTTCTGATATTTAAGACATCAGATATTAAATTAATATTTCTATAATTTATTTTATATATTCTATAATTATATGTGCTATATTATATTAATACATTAAATAAATGAAACTTTAAAAATACATAAGCTATTAAATAAAAGCTATTTAAACACTTATCTGGGACAACTCAGCACAGGACAAACTGCCTCCGAATCCTCATGCCATGAAAACAACCATCTCAGAGCTGCAGGAACCTTCCAAAGTTATTGCAGGTACCTTCAGACTGAAAGGCATCGCTGGTACTTTCAGCTGGGTCAGACCTTTTGTCAGACCCCATCCCAATCAAGACTGGTGAGCTTAATAAAATGTTATGAGCCAGTGTTGCACATCCCAGTGCAGTGCTGGGATCACAGCGCTCCTGGGTGAGACCAGCCCTGACTGCTGAGCTGCACAGCTCCATTCATCCAGTTTGCCCAGAAGAACCAGACAGAGTCCCTGCTGTCATGCCATTGCACGCAGCTCATCAATCTAGACTTCAGATAACTCAAAGAAACATAGCCAGTGCTTCCACCCTCCTCTGAATTACAGAGGTGTGCAAATACGAATCCAGGCAGGATGTCTGAGTGATGGGATCCTGACACACCCCCAGTCTGCAGCACCTGTCACCCTTCATCCTTTGAACTATTATTTTAGATAGTGCAAAAAAATTCCTAAGGTGAAACGTGATACACCAGAGCCAGGCGAGGGCATGGAATGCTGGGGCTGGTGCCTCACTCCCTGCCTCAACCTCTCCCTGGGGGCCCCACTCCCACAGAGAAGCCTGGAAAGCACGAACTATCAAGACAGTCTATGGTCTGGCAGCAGTCAAGTGTCCTGGGTGCTGATCTGTGATTGCCTCATCACTTTGCCTGGATCTGCTAAGCCTGAACCTCAAGAAAGATTTGGATAATGGGGAAGAGCACATAGAAGATGTGTGCAAGGGATAGAGGTAAAATCAGGAAACACTGGTGTCTGAGTGCAGGTGTGGGAGTGGGCTTCAGATATGCAATAAACTATAGCCAAATTTTTCCTGCACAGGGTGTATCACCCAAGAAGTCAGGGTCATCAAGTGCAACAAAAAGATTTGAGTTAGCAAGAAAATCTCTGTAAGGATAATGCAGACTGGGGGGGTGGGGAGGAAGCTGCAGAATTACCTCATTAGAACCATTTAAGAACTGGTCAGATGAATAAACACCTGTCTAGCAAGAGCCAGGTGTTTTTGATCCTGCCTTCAGGTGTGACTTCTTTAAGCCACCACCACTCCTCTGATCTTCCAGGGTGTGTGAAAGGAGCTCAGGCACACCAGCCACCTGGGGCAGCTGTGATTCCCAGCCTGGGCTGGGGGAACTGGAGATCTCAAGAGGAAGCCACATTCTTGAGGTGTCAGGGCTCCTCCTGCCAACATTCTTGTCCCTCTGTCCAGGCTGGGCATGAATCCTACCTTGGAATAACTCCTGCACCTGACTAAAACTGCTGTCAACAAAGAGATGTTTGACCTGTGGGAGGCAAAAATCAGGGAGATACAGGGAATTAACATCAGTGGAAAACAGTAAAGGTGCTGTCACAGCTATGCAGGCAGTGCAGGGCTGTGGGCAAAGCTCACCAACTCTGTGACAAGCTGTGGTGATGCTGGACCAGCATGTGGTAGATGCAATCAGCATGAACACTTCCCTTGCTCTCCCCTTCCTTTTTACTAGATACAGCCCATTTCAAACCATATTCCCCAAGACCAGTCGGTGAAGGGTCATAAAACACCCACAGATGCCAAAACAAACGTGCCACGGGTGCCTGGCAGCAGTGACCGTGGCTGGTGACGAGCAGGACCCAGGGTTTGCTGGGTGGCTCCTGCGCCCTGTCCACTCCCCACCTCTCCCCCAGCCCTTGCAGTGGCACCCCTCCTGTATTTGGCTCTGCTGCAGTCTTGGCTAAAACAGAGCTCTTTGATTTCATATGACCCCCCTTCCCTCTTGCTCAGCTGTGAGAAGCGGGAGGATTTTCAGCCAAGCTCTTCTCTACCACCTAGTGGGAAACAGAATTTTTCCCAACATGACGAGCACAGCACTGAGTGGGATCTCTGGCGTGATCCTGAGCAAGCCCTGTGCAGCCCATACCCACCGGGGACATCCAAACAGCCCAAAAGCCAGAGCAGCCCCACAAATGGTGTCTTTCCTGACTCTCAGCAGCACCCTGGCTCAGGGGCCAGAACGACTTGGTTGGGAGAAGTTGTGCCCTCCATTACTCGCTATTTCTAGTGCAACTACAGACTGTCCAAGACTAGTTTCCAGCCAATCACCAAGAAAAAGGACACCTAAATTTGCACCATCTCAATGCCTCTCAACCCAACACCCACACACACAAACAAATAAAGCTGAATTTTCCTCTTGTGCACAAATTCTCCACGTTTCCCTGCCTCCATCCACCCCAGACAAGGTTTGGGCATGACCCACAAGGCCCTGAGCAGCCGCGGGAGCTGCGCTTGACCCCAGAGCACCTGAGCGCCAGCCGTCGGCGTCCGGCCCCGTGGCCATGCTCGCAGGAGCGGGGCTCTGGCCAAGCTCCAGCGCAGGTAATTGCAGTCTGTGCACTTAAATTCCCCCTGCAGATGCAGCTGCCTTCATTTCCTGTCCCGAACTGTAGGCTAGTGTTGCGGCGTGCTGTTCAACAGCTGCCACGCGCTACCCAGAGGGGCTTGTGTTTCGGCGGAGGGTGGCTTTGGCACGCTCCGAGGATGGTGAGAGAGCAACAAGGGCACTGGCTTAGGCTGCTGCTTGCCTCCCCACCTCTCCAGCACGGTTTAGGCTCTCCATGCTCTTTCTCACACGGCCAAAATCTGGACAACACCTTCCCCTTTTTGGGTAAGCACACATCCGTGGGGAGAGCTCGGCTTCCCTCCAGAATGGAGGAGGTAAAGGGTTAACGCTGGGACCAGCGAGGAAGGGTCCTCCTTGCAAACTGGAGACCCCTGTGAGTTTTATGGGGAGGGCTCATGGGGGTGGAGGGACACGGCAGGGGGAAGAGAATTTGCTTTATGGCTTTGACAGGAACTCCCATCATGGTATAATTATGGAAGCGAGAAGTCTGCGTGTAATGAAGACCATATGCCGTGTTAAAACACACATGCACAAATATTAGGCTCCCGTGAGGCCTGCGGGGGAGCTGGGGAGGGGATCAGGAAGGGGTGGGGGACCCAGCCCTCCCCCCAAGTCTCCTTACAGATCTTCCAGCCCAGCCAGAGCCAGGGCAGTGGGAATATGGAGCGGCTGAGGAGCCCAGTGCAGCCAAACACGGCTTGTTTGGGGTAAGAAACATCCGGTTTAAATAACATGGAGTGCAAGGAAGAACCTTGATGCCAAAAAAATGGGGTTTCACCCTGCATTGCTTCAGACAGCCCAAGAGCAAGGTTTCCTTCAGCAACAGTTTTTCTCCAGCCCCTGCTACAATTTTTCCCTTTCTTTTCAAACTATGCCCTCACTGCTCTTTCCCTCAGGGAAACATCTGTACACAGCTGCCTGTGGAGGCGACCAGCCCTCCTCCTCGCCTGATCCAGCTGTGCTGGTGGGAGCAGTGGGAGCCACGCGACATCCCCAAACAGCTCCTGGGCTGGGGGAGATGATTTCAGCAAGCACCAAGGCCACCCAGCTGCTGTTTGAAGTCCCCATGCCATCCTCTCCATCACCCCGCCCGCACTTCATAATGTCATGCTTTTTTGGCTGTAGCATATTAATCTCTCCTCTCCTGATCTCACATGTCTTCTGCTTCACATCTCCCACTCGCTGCAAATGGGTCCTTTTGGCTCCTTTGAGGCTGTTTGTTCCTCTGCTGGTCACATGCTCCCAGGATTATTTTGCTGCTCACTTTCTGCCTCTGTCACCCTGCAAGGCCCTGTGACACCCACGCCCAGCAGCACACGCTCACCTCAGCACGCTCCACTACCCACCACATCCCTCAGGGAGCCGTTCTCCGTATTAACCTTCATATGGATGGACACAAGCTGTCCTTCGCAATCCTAAATCCACTCACTGTGTCCATCGCCCCCACCTCTGTCCATCCTTTTCCCTGCTGACAGGACAGACTCTGGCCTGGAGCAGGTGATCCTTGCTCTGGACCATTTTCTCCCTGCTGGTGGTGGCTTAACTAGGAGTCCCTGGCAGCCAGCCTAGTTTGCTCTTCCAATTATTTTGCCAGCAAAACAGGAGCTGTTGCTGCTGTGTACCAGGGCTGGAGGTGAGAGCTGTGCAGGAGGTGCTGTGGGCAGCGATGCTGCTCTCCTTGCCAAGCAACATCAGCAGGGGCCAGCTGCAGGTCTGGCTGGGGTGAGCAGGGGAATGCAAGGCTACGGGAAAGCAAAACTGATTAGCTCAACATAAGGTCTCCTTGCATCAAATGAGGGAGAAACACATCCCTCTGCCTCTCTGGTAGAAAAGAGAGGTGACAGGAAAAATCCCATTCGCTGTGGAAGAAATGCCAAATGCAGCAGGGGATTATTTCAACTGCCTTCACTGGGACTGGCAATGTGAAGAAGAGAGTCCATAATTTGTATTTGCCTTATCTTTCATACAGCATCCATATAAAATACTCTTTTCATTCATCTGTACATATAGTATTGTCTGTCCTCCTAAAACACACAGCTGCTTTCCACCACTCACAGATACACTACAGATACAGGGAAGCACAACTCCCACAGCATATTAGAAGGTCACCCACTCCAGGAGGGAAGAGCCTGCACTTCCCAGGCATGAAAAGGAGATCCCTCCAAGACTACAGCACAGAAAATGCCTAGACGAATGCTGCTGCCAAATGCATGCTCATTTTAGGATGTATCTGTCCTTCTCACTTTATGTCTAAGTTCTTCCCGCACGTTTCCCACCTGCATCTCTCTGAGGCAAAGCAATCAGAAGCATTCAGAGTCAGGAACAAAATTTTTAATTGTGGCTCTGATTAAACGTATCCCCGACCACAGTGGCTAAAAGACGCTGATGCTCAGGGCTCATCCTCCCCAACACTCACTACCCACATCAACAAATCCTCCCCTCTGCTGCCTCCGTGCCTGATGAGAAGCAGAGCCATCCCCAGACAGGCCCATCCAGCCCAGCTGTGATGCTCTGGATTTTCCAGGGCTCCTGCAAACTTTTCCATCCGTTCTTACAGGGGAGAGCTGTCATGTGGAGGTGAGTCGCAGGTGTAGTGCCACAGCCTCCCTCCGCTGGGGACAGCAGGGTGAGGAGCAACCTCTTCTCTTCCCAGTGTCGGTTGCGATCCGTGATTCCCGTCATGCACGGTGTGTCATTTCCCATGAGTACCTGCCTGTTTCTGCCATCTGCCATGATTTATAGAAAATGGGCAGTGATTAATAGCCCAGTCAATGCCGAGTGAAGCCATTTTCTTTCATTTACCTGCTCCCTGACCTCCCCGCACAGTCCCAGACAGGGGCTGGGAAAGTGTATTAATCATGCACTTAAAATATATTTAAAAGGGGAGATTGGCTGGGAGCTCGGTGGTGTTCATGGAGTAATTTTCTACAGAGGATGCAAGCTAATTGCCAGATAAAACAAATGGGCTCTTTGAAATGGAAATGAGTCACTTGGAGGTACTCGATGTTTGGTCCTTGAGTGATGCCCCAAACCCACACTCCTGGGGCTCTCTGTCACCTACCTGAGTCCAAGTCCAGGGGCAGCTGCAGCTCTCAGACACAGAGGAGGGAGGATGCCACAGCAGCTCAAAGTGTGAGCATGGTGCCAAGAGGTGTTTGGCACCAGAGAGGGCTGTACCCCCACTGTCACAGCACTGGGGCAGGGGCTGCAGGGGTACAGAGACATCCTGCCAGGGTACTTCCCCCTGCAGGGTTCCTGCAACAGAGAAAGGCTGTTTAGGGAAAAGATGTTGATTCTTATGACACAAGCCGTATTTCCCGGAGCATGGGGAGGCATTTGGCCCCTCTCTGGACCCATTTTAAGAACAGTCAGTAGGCAAGCTCCAGACCATCCTCCAGACACAAGGCATGCTCCCTACACAATGTTTTATGAACTCCAAGTAGCAGGACGGACCCTGGGGCTCCTCATCCCTCAGCAGGACCAGATCACTTTTTGGGGATAAGCAGTAGTGTCCCTTGCTTCCCCAATCTGAGAACAAGAGCCCATGTTCACCTCTGTGGCACAGAGCCACGATGCCACATCTGGAGTGGCACCCAGCAGGGTGGGTGAGGCTGGAAGGGTCACCTGGTCCCACCTCCCTGCTCAGGCAGGGCCATCCCAGAGCGCACAGCACAGAATCATGTCCAGACAGCTCTGGAATATCTCCAGTGAGGGAGATTGCACATTCTGGCCAACCTGTTCCAGTGCTCTGTCACTTCAAGGAAGTTCTTGCTCATGCTCAGTGGGAACTTCCTTCCCTTCCTTGTGCTCTGGGGCAGCACCATGTGCACCATGTCCTGTCCAGCTCTGCATGGCCGCCCTGAAAATGCTGCTGTGCCATGGGCCCCGAAGGACAGCTGGGGTTGATAGCAATAAAAAGAAAATCCCCCGTCAAGCCGAACAAAATTATTGAATTATTCTCACCAGCCGGAGACCAAAGGTTTGTTGACAACTTAATTAACTGTGTTTGTAATGAATTTTTGGCCACATGCAACAGACTAATTATCAAAGCAAACATTAATCTCTTTCTAGGCACATCAAAGTATTGAGAGCACAAAATATTTACATGAGTCTCAGATAAAATTCTTTGCGCTAATTCTAACATAATTAAAATTATGTTGGGGCTAAGGTAATTATGCAAGGTGCTTATGTGGCATAACAATGTTATACAAGACAGTGCTTATTTGTACCTAGAGTCAATCAGCAAAGTTCTCAAATGAATGTAATGTCTATTAAACATATCTTTTCAAGGGAGAGAAAGCAGCACCACTTTAAAGCTCAGTTAAGGCATTTTAAATGGCCCACTAAGGCTGGCTGAGATAATGATACCTACATTATTTGTATTATCTGAGCTCTTCCCAGCAATAACTAGCCATGAGTAAAACTGGTGATTTTAAAAGGTCCTTGCAGCATTTCCAGCTGTCGCTGTACAATAAGCGATGGTTTGCCTTTTCTATCCTTCAAAGTGCTGATCTGAATTTGGTGACTAGAGGTGGAGCAGACTGTGTCAACCCATCATTTACTGGAAGACACCATTCCCAAGAACAGGGTGCATGAAAGGGAGAGCAGAGCGGGAGAAGGGAAAGGGACTTGCCTTCTTTCTGGGGTGAGCTGTGGCAGGACACCTCTTAGCTCTGGAGGGGGAAACACTATGACAACAAGGCAAAAGTGGCTTTCCCAGATATCCCCATGGCTGCAGAAACCACCTGGCCACAGCGAGCTCAGCACCTGCTGCACAGGTCACCCCACAACTGCCTGCAGTGCAGAGCACCAACTACGCCTCTGCCTGAGAAAATGACCACGAGGCAAGGTCACTCCCAGGTCCCACCTGCCATCTGTGCTGAGAGTCACTTCTACTGTCACAGGAGGTGACCCAGTTTCAGGGAGCAGGTCCCAAAGATGTTACCCTGCATCCCCCACCACATCCTTCTGTGTCTGGGATCAGCACACCTGCGCTGCTGTGACCCAGGGCCTCGTGGTGTCGGCCATGCAGAGAGTCCACGGTGACCCAGAAAATCCTTCAGCTGATGAGCTGAGAAGGCAAGTTGTCTGGATGCAAAAAAAAAAATCAAAATGCTGCCTTAGATCTGCATCCCAGAACTGCAGAGACATGGCTCCAGAAGTCCCCGGCTTCCTTCATCCCTGGTGTGCTTGTGCATGTCTGCCTGATGCTCTGACCCATCAGGATGAGTCTCCAGTCCCAGAGACAAGTCACCTCGTCACTTCATGCTGCCACTCGCATTAGAAAGTTTTTAACTCTTCTCCCTGGTGTGTGAGCTCCAAGCCCTGCCCACCAGTGATGGGCAGAGGTGGAAACCTTCATGGGCACAGAAGCCTCATGGGTCTCAGGGGCACCTCCCAGGATGTCCAGCTGGCACCTGATCCCCCTCCTGATCCACAACAAAGAGGGTCCCCTCCGTGTGGGTTGTACTGGGCAGGAGCCTTCAGCAGCTGTTAAAACTGCCCATTCCTGATGAAGCATGGAGCTCAGCTCCCTCCTGTCCCACCACACCAGGTAACCCAGCAGCAAGGCCACAGGGACTGGTGCTCCAGCACCACTCAGTAGCTGCACCCAGTCCCAACACCATTGCTGCCACAGATGTCAGGACATATGCTCCTGTTTTGCCAGCTACTAAAATCGGCTCCTTCCCATGGCCTTCGGAGACATTCGCTGGAGGAAAGGCTGCCTTGGAACAGATTTCTGCCTAAGTTTCACTTCATTAATCAAATCTTTTCTTGATACAAAGCACCGAGGACTTGCTGGAGGTGCAAAGCCAGAGAGCAGGGTCATGCCGAGTGGCTCCAAGGGGCTGCCCAGTGGCATTCCCACAGACACACAGCTTTGAGGAACTTGTTAAGCTTTCAGCTTGGTTTACAGACTTAAAAAGAATCAACAGGTA
Organism: Acanthornis magna; assembly: GCA_036785705.1. Taxonomy (NCBI): domain Eukaryota; kingdom Metazoa; phylum Chordata; class Aves; order Passeriformes; family Acanthizidae; genus Acanthornis; species Acanthornis magna. The sequence continues at coordinate 22,560,129 of JAWUZG010000012.1, forward strand.
AATTTGGAGCAACAACAAAAACAACTCTTCCAGTACCAGCTGGTGTTACTAGCCACAAGACAACTAACTTTACACCAAGAAAGAGAGAGCAATGTCGCATCTCAAGGTCTTCAATCGATGAAAGATCTATATAGAGACTATCTGGATTTCTTCCATGTTAGTGAGGCTTAGCCTAGAGTTACTCAGGAGACAAGCCCTGCTGTTTGGCCATATGAATAACCGACCAGCTCATAGTTCTGATGAATCTGAGGGTGAGATGGAGGAAAGCCTGGTCATTAAATCTGTGCTCAGGAGAGAGCTGTAAGAGCCTTTCCTCTCCCTGACTCTCTGGCCAAACAGTTTTGGCATTTGTTCAGCATTTGAATAGGTGAAGCCAAGTCCTAACACTCAGCAGACTCCAGTGCAGTGCTGCTCCTCAGTGCCCAATTGCCCAAAAGACAACTCCCACGTTCCTCAAGTTTCTGAGCTGTTTGGGGTTTTCTTAAAACCTTCAAAGCTCCTACAGGATTAGTGCTTGGCTTAACCTCTGGCAGAACTGACAGAGGCTTTAGGAGCTGGAAAGATTTTAGGGCTTTGTCCTTGGCCTCTCAGCAGAGGCCAGAACCTTTATATTCGTGTCACCCTCCAGCCAGAGAGTTGCTGGGGGTGCTCTCTAGCAGAGAGAGGAGAGGAGCAGTGTGCAGATGTTACCCTCAACATCTGGAGCAGCTGAGATAAAAACACAGCTGGGGAAGGAGGCAAGCTTTTGAAGTACAGGGAAAACCAGAAAACATTAGCTAGGGGAGTGGCAGGCTACAGATTGGTATGAAAATCTTCTGCCCGTGTTTCTCTCAACATAAAGGCATAGTAATTCCCAATAGCTGTCCAAAGACATTTGTGATAGCTCACAGAGCTCACACAAAAGCAGTGCTCAGCACACTGCTTTTTAGCTGCCTGCAGAAGGGAATGCCCTTACTGTGGTAACTGAGCAGCTCCACATTGGTTTTACGGTTTTTTTCATCCTGAAAAAAACTCTCTTCAGATTAGGGGGTATTAGTCCCATTTTAGTGATAAGAAGCAGAGACAGAGAGAGTTCAGGTGTCTAAAGGGTTTTTAGCACTGGCAGAGAGAAAGTTATTCAGCAGCTGTGGAAAAGGTGCATGGATGGCCCTCTGTATTTTAAGAAGTTGTAACTCCAAAATCTGGATCAGAACATGAAGAGGCTTCAGTTTAAAGGGTATATTTTTAATCTTTTCAACAACACATTTTCAAGCTATGAATAATAAAGACTGGGAATTAAACAGACTACTGTCATTTTCCCACTATGTACCAGGGAAATTATCTGAAAAGCTGGTGGGAGAAGGGCTCGTAAAAAATGCAATTTTTTTAATGCAAGAAAAAAATAAATCCATGAACATTTTCCACTTCACAGTTACAAAGACTTTTGGCCTTTTCTCAGAGGAAAACAATAATCCCACGTTATTCCCAAATTATCACTCCCATCACCCTGAAAATCGTGGGATTTGCTTATTTGACTAAAAACTACAAGACTGCAAATTGGGAGAGAAGAAGGTCTGATTCCAGCCTCTACACCAGCCCCTGCCACCAGCTGCCCCTCTTTTGAGGCCACACATGAAAAAAAGGGGTTAAGATGGGCTTCCCAGCCAGGAGGGATCAGACACTGCATCCCTGGGTCCCAGGCAAATTCCCAGGGGAGTAACCAACCATCTGCAGGCTCTGGGGATGCTCTGGACCTCCTTACCTCCAGCCTTTCTCGGAGCCACAAACTGCTGATGACACCGTGGGGCCGCGAGGGATCTTGGCAGGCTGGGAGCAAGACTTGGGCTTTTCCTCCCACCTGAATCAGACCTAAAACTTTTTTGCCTGCTGCAGAGCCATAGTAAGAGCCTTTGTTCACCATTCCTTAAGCCCCTTGTGGTGAGCCAGCAGATCCTCGTTGCAGGAGGGAAAGCCCCGCAGCCGCGCTCCGGGATGCGCCCGGCGACAGCAGATGGAGCTGCGCGACCGCGAGTGGGACCTGCGGCAGCTCCGGCTGCTCCCGGCACATCTGGGGCTGAAGCACACACGGGAAGGTTCAGCTCAAGGCGGCCTTTCGAAGCTCTCCCTCCTTGTCACAAGTTAAGACAGGGAAATGTTTGTTTCAAAAGCAGGCTGGGAGAAGGCAGAACCAGCTGGTTTTTGCAGAAGAGACGGATGCTCTGAGGTTGGGATGCGGTGTTCGGCTCCTGGCGCCACTGCCACCACTGACTTCATCTGCAGCTTTGCCTACATCACTCAGGGAGACACCATTTTTCAGGGAACTTAGGTAATTGCCAAGCAAAGGGACTCTGGAGCATCCCAGCCCCTAGATCCCCCCTTCCCCTGGCAGCCCTCGGGATCTCCACCCTCCTAACAGCTCCTGCAAAAGCTTTCCGAGGTCAGAAATGTCCTTCTGCTTGTAACCAAAAGGCAGAGCTGCAGCTTACCCAGGAAATTTGGGGATGCCTGGGGATGGCCCCCAGGGCATAGTTAGAGTTTGCCAGCTCTGAGCCCCCTGAACAAAGAGCTCTGGTGCTGGCCCCCGTGGGTGTTCCCATGTCCCCAGAGGTGCTTCTTTAGACACGTTGCTTTGGTAGGTTATAAAACTCCTTTACAAAGCAAGTGATTACAATTAACTGCAGTTTTATAGATGTGGAGTGCTCTTTGATGGTGTTTGGGTCACAGGAAGGAGTGAAAAGAGCAAATGATGCAAGTGTGCCAGGCCCAGCAAGGCCAGGCTGACCTTGCAACAGATTCATTCATCCCCCACCACATGCTCAGCACACCAATGCCCTGGGTTGTGAGAAATTTTATAGAAGAATAAAGCAATAACCGAAGTGCAATAAGCTCACACACAGCCCTCCTTAGCTTAATTTTTAACTGTAAGAGTGACAATCAAGCAGCAGAACAAGACATCTGTGGGGAGTGGGTGGATTTGACATCCTCAACGGATCAGTTCTGTGTCCTCCTGTGGGATTTTACAGCAGTGGCAAACTCAATTTCTGGGGTAGGCCTGGCTGACACCGCAGCATCTCACACGGGCACAGCTAAACCATTTTTAAAAGAAGCCCATTTAAAGATAAGCTGTCTGCACTCTGTTAGATTTAACTCACTGCCTCTGCAGCGACTGCAGTGCAGTTACATGTACACTGTGCTGAGCTATCACACCATCCTAAAAGCCTCAGCGCAGGGCTGGGTCCCACCCTGAGCTGTCACAGCAGCCCTACACACCCTGGCAAGTTTGGATGAAGCTGTTCTCCAGGCCAGGTCCAGGCCATCCCAATTATCATCTAATTTATGGCTCAGGGCAGCTGAAATGGGAGAAGTTTTTGGCTCAGGGCACATGCGAGCCAAAATATGCCTGCAATGGCTCCTTCTCGCTTTCACATCTCTGGAGTGCTTCTGCCACACACTAACAGTAGGGAACTGGCTGTTTTCTCCACGAGCATAGCCACAGCCTAACACTGCACGAAACACATAGGAACAAAAATAAAAGCGTGTTCTAACCATGTTGCAGCTATTGTTCTTCCACAGGATTTTCATCTCGTGGCAATTTCTGAGGGAGTTGAAGCCTTTGTGGTTTCTTGCATTCGGGGGGAAAAGAAGATCAAAGCCCAACACCCTCTGAGATCTGGCCTGGGCGACACTGTCCCCAGATGACTTGGTGTCGTGTGACACTGTATCCTGAAAAACAGGCTTTAACACAAGGCAAGACACACAAGGGGCTCGGTGCTGGCTGCCCCACCACGGGGATGGGCGGCAGGACAAGGTGGGTAGAGGCACCTGAGCCCTCCACGAGGTGTGGCAGAATGTCCAGCTGTGTCCTGGGTAAGGGCAGCACCAGGTCCTACAAAGCCCATCCTTTGGGATTTCTACCCTGCTGTATCCCAGCACCGTCTGCCCTGGGACAGGCAGTCCCTTCACACCCCGGGTGAGCTCCCACTCACCGAGAAAGAGAGATTAAAAGAAGTTTCTTGAAGGGAAACAGCCTGGAAACCTGTGGGCTCTCAGAGTGGGTGTCTCACAGTGCCTTGCCCACCAGCAGTAGGTGTCCAGCCCCTGCACTTCCAGCACATTTCCCTGCAAGGCCCTCAGCAACCTGACCCAAAATCAGCACTGATTACAGCAGAGTGTTGGACCAGAGACCTCCTGAGGTCCTTCCAGCCTGATTTACTCTGCAATGCAACTTTTGTGTGCCACCAGTCATCCCAGGCCACCGCTACCTCTTCTTAGGCACTGCCATAAGGGCTAAACCCCTTGGTGCTCCAAGCCTTGACTCAGAGGCTCTGCAGGCAGATTTCTCCTGATATTTAACTTATCCCTTCTGCCAACTCATCCGGTACAGATCACTGCCTGAGCTGGCAGAGGATCTAGAGGAGCCCATGCACCACAGCTGACTCAAGCCCAGCCTTCCCGGGATTTCTTCCATTTGTGCCAAACCAGAACGAACCCACACGTCCCAGAAACGTTTTGCTACAATTGACCAAGATGATGCAGAAAATCCAGCGCTTAACTCCTGAACCCCTGTTAAGTTTGCAAGGCTGAAGCCTGAGGGAGCAGACATTTAAACCCTTCCTACAGCAGCCTCAAGGGGCAAAGCAGGACTTTGAGCCTGGGAACTTTGATCACTTTAGTAAACAAGCAGGCAGGGATTGGGAGACTGGAGAAGGACTCCTCTAACATCCTGGTCTGCCCATAAAACGAAAGAATAGGCTGTACTTTTAAGAACTTTGCATGTTTTATGGCATTATTGTCTGTAAACCTTCTTAGTTTCCTTAGTAATCAGAAAACCAACGCCTTTAATAGAAAACGCAGTGTACCCGCCACAAGAGCAGAGAATGGAAATTGGTCTCCTATGCAAATAGTTCAATTATAATCAAGCATAAACGCTGGAAAAGGTCAGGTTCCCAAAAGGATGTATGTTTACATTATAAATAAGGAACTGGGAAACAGGAACAATATGACAGCTTTACTGCTTGGGAGCTGTGACTTGCAAAGGTAACCTGCATTTTCACAAGGGGGCTCAAGGTGTGAAAAGCTCCCAATGGTGGCACTATGCTGCTTTTTCTTTTCTTTTCCTTTTTTTTTTTTTTTGGGTGAGAAACTGAAAAAAGCCTTTTTTACAAAATCATGAGGCTGAATCCCTGAAAAGGTAGCAGGGTTTCTTATTTGGATTTGTTCTGGGTGTTTGTTTAGTTGACCTGAAATCAGCACAAACAAGTCTGAAGAAAGCAGAATTTGTCACTTAAACTCTTCAATGAAGATAAAATAGTATCTAAGTTGGGTCCACATCATCATGTATGAGGGGAAATCAGTTCCTTGTAACTATTTTTTAACTCCTTTTGGTCCCCAGTCATGGATTGTTAGCACAGTCTGGCTTTAAGTCATTTGAGCTTTCTTGGAGTAACAAAATCAAAACCACTAAATATTTTACTATTTATAAGTAATCTGTTACAGGCAAGTAATGGAGTCCTACTATAGCTTTGAATTAATGTATAACTTAAATAATGGCCAGCCAAGTGCTGGTTTACATCCAGGAAGGCTTTAGGCTAAAGCAGGGCCTGATGGGGATGGTTGAGTAATACAATACAATGAATAAAAATATATATTAAAAAATATATAAAGAAAGAAAGCCTAACATAAGAAGGAAAGCAAGCCCAGTACAGAGAATTATAAATATAAGACAGGAAATACATAAGGAAAGATAAGAAAGTTTGCCATAAATGAACACAAAAATTTCCCTCTGTCACCTCCCAGGAGGAACGTCGAGTTGTGAGAGCATCAGGCTGAGCACACAATGCAGCTCCCAACTCCCAGCTGCAGGAAGAGGTCAAGGCAGGAGATGATCTGCCACAAATGCCACGTAGGTGTAAAGCACTCATCTCAAGAACCATTAAAATGAGGTGGAGTGCCCAGCAATGAGCCATGACTGCTCTACCCCTTGGAGTGCAGGAGTGGCACTCTCCCAATCCATCCTGTGCGCTCCAACACACCCACTCGGAGTGGGTGCCCCCAGACAGAAAGCAGCACCCGTATTCCCCCTGCCCATCATCCATGCTCAGCTCCTCAAAAAACACTGAGATCTTTCAGGAATGTTGTACCTGTGACAACTTATTCTGAGGAAGGCACCACAACACCTCCCAGGGGACATGGAGGTCCCTGTCCAGGGACCATGTGTCCAGCGTGCCCCTGCCCAACAGGGGCTTTGTTGACAGCTCTTCGTGGTTCAATATGCTTTTCAAAGCAAGACAGGTAGGGATTACACAGGATTCATTTATCAGCATACTTTCAAACTGCATTATCAAAGTATTTTCCAAGGACGGTTTTACAAGTGGAAAAACTGAAAGGCAGAGAAAGCAAGAATCTTCACTTCACTTTTGATATACTAATTTGCATATGTTCACTGATTTCAGTGTTTCTTCGGGAAAAGTCCATGTGAGGAAAAACCGTATGTAACCAGTATCAAGTGGGAGAAGGAGCCCACACGAGTTGGTGCCTCTAACTCCTGAATCCACTCCCCTATGCCAAATAAATCAGCATAATCACCAAATTTCCAGCTCACTAAAGTCACATTAAGTGTTGCAAACTTTCCTGAGTACTTCCAAAGCTGAGTATAATTTCCACTTCCAAACAAACGCAACCAGACATGCAGTGCCTTCTGCCTAAGGACAAGCTACAAGTAACATTGTTCTTTTACCGCTCCTAAACAACTCAGGGTACTTTTAGCTTTGGGAGAGTTTTGGCCCAGATATGTCCCTGCTCCCAAATGCACGTTCAGCTTGTAGGTCAGAGTGACTGCAAAGGTAAAAGGACACAGAGCCACATGCCACCAAGGCTCTGAGCCTGCCTCCTGTCCCCACACACACCGCCAAGGTTTCAGCTCTCCCATCAGGCACATTGGATCAGAGTGGTTCTTTGCCCAGATGCAAATGTCAGAAAGGGAGGGAGCACACACAGGCCAAAACTGGCCGATTGGAATTGTAGGGTGGTGAGACAGACCTTCGACTGCAGGAAAACTCAAGTGTTGGAAATAGCAGAAGAAAAGGGATGGCCCGGGGGGCTGAGTAACAGAGTGCCTTTTCTCCTCAGAGCCTAAAGGAGAACAAACAGTCAGACAGACAGACTAATCTTGCTCCAGCTGAAAGAGGGATTAGGGACTGCTTCCAAGAGGAAGGACCCACCAGCAAATTCAAAGAGATTCAGCAAGCATCACAGAGCAGGACCTATATAACAGCTCTCAGACTCAGTGATCTTTGTGGGTCCCTTCCAGCTCAGGATATTCTATGCCTGCCACCAGCTGTTTACTATGGGCTCATACAAACTTCAGCAGGGCTCTGTTTACTTCTCCTCCTCTCCTAGTGTTCCCTAGCAGTGCTGTGCAGCATTTAACAGCTGCAATCCCCGACCCCTGGAGGTGGCTGCACACCAGCAGGGTGAGTGTCTGCACACAGCACACAAAATGCATTCGCCTCTGTCTGTGCATTAACCACTGCTCCAGGCTGGCTGCACAACAACATCTGTGTGACACTCACGGCACAGCCATTTGAGAAGCGTCAGTGAAGAAAAGCACAGATGTTTTCCAAAATCCTTCAGGACATTCTGACTGTTACCAACAGCTGGGCAGGCTTTCCCATGGTTAACATCATAGCAGACAGCAACGCAGAAGTAAAGGGAGAGCTGGGGCCTGAGCCGAGTTGCCAGCATTCCAGCAAGAAATGTTATTTCAATAAGGAGCACAAATGCAGACGATATTTCTGAGCAGAGCAGAATCCTTCCCCACCAATTCTTTTCATGCAGCTTGAATTTTCTACCATCTCTCCCATAATAAATGAAGTTATTTGTCCCTGTGATTTTTGCTACTGTTTCAATAGTCTCATAAGAAAAAAGGAAGGACAGGCTTCGGTGCCTCCCTGCCTGACTGCAGTCACTTGTTCTCCAAATGTAGTGGGAGACCTGCAGTCCACTGTGGGCCCTCTGCCCCACAGAAAATACCGGGAGAAAACACCGTGGGGGTGCAGGAGTCAGGATCCAGCTGGGAAGCCCAGGGAGGGGAACCCTTTGCATGGCATTATAATCACAGGTTCTCACAGCAGCAAAGCCACTCAGCAAATGCTAATGTTTTCTCACACCCTGCCTCTCCATCGCAAAAACAAAGGCTTGCCAAGATCAGTGTGTTTGCTGAAATGAGCCAAGACCTCAAAGAACTTCCCTCCAGCCACACAATATCAGAGGACCAAAGTGACCCCACTCAAACAAGTCTTCAGCATGCCGAGGAATGTGCAATGTTTTGCCATATCATTTGAACAAGTTCGTTTCCAGAGGTGTGCAGAGGAAGGAGGGCCAGGTACTAATGGGCTTAGCTCTGTGCTTGAAGACGTGTAATTAAAGAGTGAAAGCAAAATTATATCTCAGTGCCACATATTAACACAGTATTTTCAAAAGCTCTGAGGTTGTGCCTGTAGGAAAAACAAATGTACTTTGAGAAGTACAAACCTGTATTGTCACAGGTTTGTATTACCAACCTGTATCACCACGGTTTCTTTCCAACTAAGAAAGAATATCGTAGGGAGTCAGGGCAGAAGAAAGTATTTTGTTTCTTTTTTGTAATTAAGTCTGTCTTGCAAACAAACAAAAAGAGAGATTGGCTGGAGTTGTGGGAGAGTAACATAGGGGAACCCAGAGCTATGCACTGCACCTGAAAGTCACTCTCTCTCTCCTTTTCTGTGCTTTTTGTTCCTCCTCTTCTTCAACTGCTCTGTCAGGCCCTCTACACAACATCTTAAAACAAATATTCATGTATCATTAATACACATATTTATTCTACATATTGTGCTGGAACCTAGGAGTCCTCCATCGCAGGCAGTGTCCTCACTGGGATCAGAGCTATGGAAATGCTGAAGCACAAACTAGCGCAAGTTCCTGACCACATTTGAGGTAAAAGCTATGCAACATGAGAAGCCCTGGAGGGCCACCCCAGTTCCTATGGAGCAGAGTCAGGAACGTTATATTCCTTATCTCTCATCCATGAGATCCATAGGCAGAGCAGCTTTTCTGGCCACACCACATCTCTCTGAGGTTTGGTCCACTGTCCAAAGTGCTTCTACTCTCTGTTTTAATTGAGAAAAATGCAGAGCCCCTCAGGCTCTGTTTGTACCAACCTGCAGAGCAATTCAGTTATAGTTTAACTTCTGCTTGAAAGTGAGGTCAAGAGGTGAAGCCTACAAGCCAAGGAGAAGTCCTTCAGCAAGCACACAGTTATTGGGTGCACCACATAAAATCAGCTATGCCATCTCTAAGCACAGCCTTATGATTCATCACGTGAACAAGTCTTCGCAATCTCTTGAAGACAGATGTTGTTCCTGGAAATATCAGCTAAATTGGGTAAGAATGTGATGACTTTTGCTGTGTTCATTAGGTGCTTTCTCCTACCAGATGTGCTGTGCAGCCCAAATTCTGACCCAAAAGAAGCTGAACTGGCAAATCAAAGCTTGCAAGGATCTGTATTCAGCTCAAAGCCATCACTTGTTTTCACTCTGCCAGGGCTTTTGGGACTCTAAAAAGCTCCTAAGGCATCTAAGATACAACTTTACAGACTGTGACATCCCTCTCTCTCTTCTCTGCAGGCCTGTTGCTTCACACAGGCCCCAGAACACATAATTTACCCCTGAAAAGCTCAGAAGGGCTCAGATGAGCAAGAGCTGAAGCAGAGGCACCTGCTGTGGGGAACTGGGTTTTGCTAAAGGGGAAAGGCACCAGGAGTGACATTTGCTAAAGGTGGCAATGTCCAGAGCGAAGCACAGTACCCACGACACTCAGGAGACCTGGGTACAAGCGAGGCAAGCAGGCTGGTGGTACTTCCACAGGACACTGTCCAGCAAGGGACATGTGCTGTCCTCATTCAGCTGCAGCTGACAAGGGGACGTGGAAAATGCTGAAACTGTGACAGTCGAGGCTTCATCTTTTATCTGATCTCACACTTCTGTCACTTCAATGTCTTAGCACAATCTCAAGATTTTCTTGGCAAACATTTCCACAGAGCAGCGATGGTGTGTGCTAAGTCTTTCCATTTGCCCTTTGTATTTCCCAGGGTTGCAGGCGATTTCCCATTCAGCGAGGCTGAGGAGGCTCCCCTGAGGATATTGCCAAGCAGAGCATGTTTTTCTCCCCTCCCTTTCCCTGTGGTGATGGCTCTGCCCTGCCCTTTCCATCCCTCAGCCCAGTTGGACAAATCAGACCATCTCCAGTCTGACCCTGCTCTGCCTCCCTGGCCCCCTGTACATTACCTTCCAGCATTCGCCAAGACACAACAAAAGTGCATTTCTCCAGGAAAAAACTCTGCTGAGCCACACCTGCCCACGGATCCTTCTCAGAACCCATTTTCAGATTTGGGTGTATGTATTTCAGTAGGCTTACAGTTCAGCCACAGGATTGCAGAATACAACCCTTTATTTCCTGGGATCCATGGAAAATAATGGGGGTTTGACAATTATATCTGGATTGTTTACAAGCTATTTCTGCATCTTTGAAGAACTATTGAGCTTGGGAATTAGCTGTCAATCTAAATAACTTGTAACTGGAAGATTTCTCCATCCACCCATCTCCAAACATCTGGGCAGATCTTCAGCTGATGTAAATCCGTGTAGCTGTGCTCAGTTACTCCAGCTGAGAATCTGGCACATGTCATATAGTTATTCCAATATTAAAAACACATTCTCTTTTTATGTGAGCACAAATATTTATGTGATGTTCTTTGCACAATTTTGCTTTTTTTGGTGCAGATTAGTGTCCCCCAAAGGCATGGGTAAGTAAAATGGTTGCAGCACTCAAGCTTTATTCAGTCCCTGGTTTCTTCTGATTCTTGTTTGCATCATTGTTTTAATGATGTGAAGGGTACATGAAAAAAAATCCATGTATGGGAAAGAAACTGATGAAAGACCAAAAGCTGTTTACAGATGAAATGAAAAGTACTTAATGGGGTTAATACCAGCAGAGCCAAATAAGGCCAGCTGAGTTACATGGGTGCCATTCTTGAGTTGAGAAGCAGATTTTGTGCATTTCTAAATCTTATGTTCCAGGTCACTGCATTGGAATATATCCACAGCCATTGAGATAATGGACATATGCTCATTTACATCAGAGGATGAACCGGCCGCTTATCTATATATGGAAATGTATTCATCTCCCTGAGATTACCCCACAAATTAATCTTTAGACTTAGGTCACACAAAATTGAATTTAAAAGCCCTGTGTCACTGTAATACCACAGTCACTCAAAGGATAAAATCCAAGCTCTAATGGTCTACTGCAGCATCCCTGCCCTGCAGTCATGCAGGAGTCTGGGGAAATGCAAACCTCTCCATCAGAAGACTTTTCTCCTGACTTTCACTGCTTTTTACGTTATTTGATGGCCGTCCCTTGAATACTAGGGCAGACTAGCTTGATGACTTCTGAATCTTGACTGCAGTTCATCATTGTTTTTCGCAATGGTTGCTGAAACAGCTGCACGTTAACTGCTACATAAATCTCCTATTTCCCCCAAACACAGACAGTTTGGAATCTTCTTCTGTGCGACTATAGAGTTTTTCCTTCCCATCAGTCACACTAGATAAGTTATTAAAACCAGCGCTTTTAATAAATCCCAGAAAGCTATGTATTTCCTGTACATGCCTGGCTAGCAAAAAAGGCTCCTTTTCAGCAGTGCCACGTGCAAATTTTCCATCACCTGCCAGGAAAACTATACCTGTACTCGAAGCATCAAAAGTGAGTGAACTAAAAGAAGAACCTGTGCATATTTCCTTTACCAACCAACCTCCAGCTGCTTCAGAAAATTTACTAGCAATGAGATTCTTACACATTTTTAAAGCCCACAGGATTTCTCTGTCAGTATTGGGGGGAAAAAATGATGTTGCAAAACCCCTCTCCATCTTGTCTGCCTACAGAATGAGCTGGCTGAGAGACGCAGTTTCTGTGTCTTGGCCCTTTTTTTGGTCTGTCACAACATCTGGAAGTCATAGTGACACATCCAAGCAAGTGAGAGCTGGACACCAGCAAGTCATGGACAGAATGAATGTGTCTGGCAGACCCTCTCCCAAACGCCACATTATCATGAGGGGAGATAGAGGGAGCCCAACACGGAAATGCAGGTAAAAGAAAAGGGTATCTCAGGTACACTCACCTTGCATCATGTCAAAGGTCCCAACTTCAATTTGTGTTCAGAAGGAGAGATGAAAGTTCATACTGATCAATGAGTACATGTCGGTGCAGGAGGTTAAGGGAAATACAGAGAAATGCTGTTAGAAACAATTAGAGAGGTAATAACCCCTAAACTTCATTTTTAACCCAGATGAGTTCAAGGATGTCCACTCAATTGCCAGACTTTACTACCCTAATAATCATGGTTGCCCTGGAGTTACTGGCGACAGCATCATGCCTTGCTAATAAAGCTCTGTTTGTACATGGCATTTGTTCCACAGGGGCTACTGACTGGCAGAATTTCCATATTTCCATGCTGCCTCTTTTCCCAGCTCAGCATCACACCACACGAGATGCTGCAAATTGAGCATCACCATAATACATCACAGCATCAGCATGAACTGCAGTTCTCACTTGATTTTATCTATATTACATCTTTTAGGTCATCTTTTTGCTCTTCCCTTACCCACCAACACTGTAACCCTGTTACAGGAGGCTACTGCATTTGTCAGACCAGATTTGTCCTCAGTGAAGCCACGTTGGCTGTCACCAATCACCTCCTTACATTCCAAGTGCCTTGGCTGAGTTTCCTGATGGATCTGCTCCATGATCTTGACAGGAACAGAGGTGAAACTCACTGGCCTGTAGTTCCTTGGGTCTTCCTTTTTTTCCTTTTTGAAAATGGGAGTTATATTTCCCCTTTTCCAGTCAGCAGGAACTTCACCAAACTGACAAACAATTGATTTGAGGGAGCAGGGGCTGGATGTTAAACCCAAAAAGAGAATACGGAGATTAGTCTAAGTTGAAAAGGGTATTTTGATGTGAGAACTTACAGCTGAAAAATGCATGACTTGAATGATATTCAGTAGCTAGGAGAAGGCTTTTTCACAAAGCTGGATTTCATGAGCTGATCAGAGAGGCTCTGGTCACACCTTCCTCCTCTGAAGTCATGTCCAGCATTTGCTTCAGCTGTAGGAGACACCTCCTGAAGGTAACTCACCAACTGCCAGACAATATCTCAAATAAGATGGACAGTGACTTAGCCACTTCATCCACCAATTCCCTCAGAATATGCAGATGTGTCTTATCAGGTCCCACGGACTTGAGCACCTTAAGTCACTAGAGCGAGCAGCAGGTTGATTTTAGATCATTTGTCTTCTAGCTAAATGTGTTTTGGGGCTCAAGTTATTTATCAACAGCTTTTAGGGTGCCGAGACAAAATTTGACTAAAGTGATGACATGCAAATTTGGGATTAAGGACCAAATCCTGCCCCTAAAATGCTGTCTCTGAATTAGACTGGAGAGCAGCATTTGGACAGGGGAACAGCCATCCCCTGTGCAGACTTTCCTTGGAAAAATCCACAACATTAAAGTGATTCCTTTACGGTGCTAAGTTATTTCTCCATACAGCTGTAGCCACAGAATAGCAAAGTACCTCATTTGTATAGGTCTTACAGAAAGCTTATTATTGTTTTATGAAGGGTCCGCATCAGCTCCTAAAAGCTGGACAGGCAGCCTGTCTGACGTGCAGACAAGTGGCACTGCCCATCTGTATGTCTGCTGATCCCATATTTTGCCAAGACCACCATGTTCTAGGTAGAGAACAATTTTAATTCTTCATTCCCAGAGGAAGCAAGGAACTGTTGCAAAGGCAGGTCTGGTCCCCAAGCACATGGCCAAAATTGCAAACTGCAGAAATTTTAAAGGCATTGGTCCATGGCAGTTACCCATGTCTAGTTATTGCACTGAATTGAACTCGGATTGCATTTCAGGAGCCCACCTGAAGCTGAATGAGTGCCAGAAATTCAGCCTATATATTAAAGAGATCAAAGAGCAAGTGCTGCATAAAATGCAATCAATTCCTTTGGTCAGATGGGGAACTGACCTTTCTTGATTTGACCCAAACTGTTGCAGAATTTTGCTGCAAACATTGTCATTTGCAACGTTGAAACACCATGCAGGTATTCTATTTGTTTTTACCCCTGGCTGTTACCATCCCTCTGGAGCTGGCTCAGGCAGAACCAGGTCAGTTGGTTCCAGTCTAACCTATCACAGGGAGAGGAAGAAGGAGGGACCATTTATTTGCACTGCTAAGCAAGGCCAATCTTTCTATCACCATCTGCCCTGCTCTTTTGCTAGATGACTTTAAAAAAAAAAAAAAAGAAAAAAGAAAAGCATAGCTAGAAAGAAAAAAAAATATATATACCCCACCCAGCCTGCCTCCACTACATAGCTGCTCTAATCAAAGGTTAAAAATGAACTCGGGCCAATGAGATGGAAATAGAGAATAAACATGCAGAAGCATCTGAGATTTACTACTCAGATAGGACTATTTTCCATAGGATTTGACTAAGAATTCCTGGCAGAGGAATGGAAGGCAAATCTCTGTCCTTTGAATGGAATGGAGCTTTTCAGGTCTTTCTCTGGCTGAGTAAGTGCAGGCATGTGCAGCTTTCTGTGGATGTAAGCAGATGTAAATACCATGTTCAGCAGTCAAAGGTTCAATGTAAGCTTGCTGTTTTCAGAGGATCTGAGATTTAAACAAAGGCCATAAAGGCAGCAGAAGCCTGCGTGGTCCAAAAGCCCAAGGAAGCAGCATGTCATCTGAGTATGGATGATCTGCTCATTCTGAGTATGAGTTTTCACTGAAATTCGCTACGAAGTATGCAAGAAACGTTGGAATAATTAGGGACAAAAGGTGCAAATTTCCCTTAATGCCCTTCATTTCAGCTAAACAACTCCAGACCTGAGCAAATTGCAGCTCCGCAGCCCAAACCCTCAGGAGACCTCTCTCAGCAGTCATAGACACATGCATGTAGCTCTCAGTATATGCCAAACCTATTTTTATGCAAGAACTGTTGTCATTAGAGCAGTAAGTCTTTCCCTGCCTGGGAACACCACACATCCCTAACTGGCATGTCACACAGACAGGACATCCTTAATTGAACCCTGTATAATTAACTGTGCTTCTCATGCCACTCCCAGCACCTGAGCAAGATCTCTGCAAGATGTTGTTCTAAGAGACATGGATGTACCCATCTGCTCCAGGCTAGTGTGGGTACCTCCAAAAGCCCTGCACGGCACAGACTGATCTCATTGCCACACACCTTCAAAGAGGAGAGGCATTCCTTTGGCTCAGCCAGCCACATGCAGCAAAAAATCTTTCCCCGAAGCACAGAGACCAAGTCCTCAACTGCTATTAACTGATGAGACCCAGGAATATCCTTCATTTATCTACCAAGTTCAGTGTATTCCTTGGGACTGCATTGTGCTTGGCAGTAGCCTCCCTGTTCTACATGTGCTCTCAACCAGCACAACCCATGCTTGATGGAGATTTCCAGCCAGAGAGCATTGTTGGGAGTTTGGGATTTGGAGGTGGCTCAGCAAGTGAAACATCCCACATGACTTCAGTTCACAGCAGTGGTCAAAAGCAGAGCTGTGCACGCTGGCTGTGCCTGAGGAAATCCAGAACAAACAGCAAACAAGCCAGACCTTGCTGAGATCAGCAAAGGGAGGCTGTGGCTCAGCCTTTTACAGTGCCCTTGCTCTGTGGCCATCTGGGTGCACCAAGAGGGTGAGAGGGAGAGACTTCTTGGATGCTTTTGGTGGAGCCATGGGAAATCTTCCACTTGTTACCTCCTTCCCCCAACGTATCTAAATTCTTAATATGGTTGATCCTATCAAATTGCTCAATGGGGTAAAGAAACCTCGTATTTTCATGACACAGTTGCATCACTGATTCACAATGTGATCTTCAAAGTGTTTAACATCCTAATTCTTATCAGTGCACACAAATTTCTATTTAGGAACCTAAACATCACTGTGAAATTTAATCCAAATTGACTACTTATTTTCAGACCTGATGAGCCAAACATGGAACTAAATATCCCTTTGAGCCAATGTGCAGATGGCTCATCCCTCAGTCATGGTGGATGCATCTGACTTCAGTGGCTCATGCAGGGAAAAATGCAGGCAGAAAATCTTATGTTCTCACATCTGGATTCCTGCAAAAAGAAAAGTCCTCACCTGCAGAAGGCTTAATTTGGTTTTTCCTGGAGGTATGTTTCCATCCAAGTGCCATGAAAATTGAGCTGCAGAACAACCCTGCTGCATCTCCCAAGCCGTCTGACAGCTTAAGCACACACGTCCATCTCTTTCTCCTGGCATTTTGCATTAAACAAAGGTGAGGACAGCGACAGAATTCTGCTTTTACTCCACCTTTGCACACGTATGGCAAACTGTGAATGCCCTGAGCGCACAGCTATCTCCTCCCTTCTCCACCACATGCTCACGTTCACGGACTGAATCCAGGCAGAATTTGATCTTAAAGCAACCAAGATTCAACTCGATGGACATTTCGGGACAACATTCACTTTCCACGATTCTTAGCAGGAACCATCCCTCAAAACTTCCATGTGACAGAAAATTCTGACACACTCCAGAGAGCTGAGAGCCTAATTCTGCTCCCTCTCTTCCTGAACACCGCAGCAGCAGTTCACGCAGTGGCTGGAACCAGTCCCATTCTGGACCGTGGCCACCTCCTGCAGTTTAACTCAAGCTGATGCTGAGTCACCTGCAGCTCTCCTTGGCAATGCACATTTCTCACCTTTAGCTCCAGCTTTCTGAAAATGCCCTGCCTTTTTCCTAAATTACAATGAACCAAGAACATTTTCTGGCTTTCTTGAAAATAAAAAGCCAATCTAGGTTCTACTCTTCCATCACCAGGATTAGAAGGGTCAGCCAACAAAAAGCTGAACTAAGGAAGCAAGTACAAGATTCAGGAACTAGTTCATTACACCAAAAGCTGATAGAATATTTTGACAGAATTTGGGGAATTTTCTAAATGCAAGACAACTATTTTAACTTAATACCAACAAGCACAAGCAAGGATTATTTAACACCAGCATGGACGTAAGACAATAAACACCAGACCTTCACTAATCTTTTTGACATCCAGCTTCTGTTCAGGTCTGTGTCCTCAGGGACATCTTTG
This sequence comes from Acanthornis magna, assembly GCA_036785705.1. Classification (NCBI taxonomy): domain Eukaryota; kingdom Metazoa; phylum Chordata; class Aves; order Passeriformes; family Acanthizidae; genus Acanthornis; species Acanthornis magna. The sequence continues at coordinate 22,577,332 of JAWUZG010000012.1, forward strand.
TGTTGATCTGTAGTATGTTTACACTGAAGTTAGGAGCTTTTGTCCTTATCAGTCTGCTGTGTTAAATAATTTTCTTGCAGCATTGTTTTTTTTTTTGCAAGGTTTGTAACAGAAATTCAGTGTTCACAGGCATTATGAAAATAAGTGTGAGCGAAAACAATGATCCAAGAAGCACTAAGGCTACTGTAAGGAAGCAATGACCTGAAGAATCTCTTTTTCAATTTTAGTGTAAATATTTAACTTGCATGAATAGGTAAGTTTTCATATACAGCACTCAGCAACATTTTTAGGTGAAACTAGGGCAGGAAGAATCTGGCCATACACTTCCGTGGTGTATTACCTAATCTACAACAGCTATCCCATGTTTGCCCCAAAATATTTATCTCTTCGTAATGCCTACTTTCTACTAAGATTGCAAGCTTTTGAATAGACAGAGATCAACCTTTTGTTCCCCTACAGTATTTTCTTTGCTGTCAGCCCAGGAAATCTTTCTGCATTCTTAGGAACCCTAACAGAAGGAAAAAAGCCCTTCAGTGCACGTCGAAGTATCTAATAAAGGAAGTCAGGATCACAGTTCCTGGCTGACAGATGGGGAAAGCTGAGAAGGCGAGGTCATGCCTGCCCTGGTTTGCAAGAGCAGGTCTGAGCAGCGCAGGCTCCTGCCTGCTCTCCTCTGCTCTCCTCTAGAAAGTCCAGCTGGCTTTGCCTGGGGCACAACAAACTGCTGTGTGTGCCTGGGTGGATGAGATCCTGCCTGCCCTGGGTGATGCCTCAGGCACGGTCACTGCTGCTTGTGCAGCAAAGGAGGATGGCCTCGAGGCACACTTTGCCAAGCACAGAGCTCAGACATCCCAAGGCCACTTCTCAGAGCTTCCAGAGGGACTTCAGATTCCAGGTCCTGCTCTGTCTATATCCTTCAGTCTTCCAGTCCACAGGCATTTCAAATGCCCCCCAGCTAATCTAGAGAAGCTTCCTTTTAAAGGTGCCGATATCCAATCTGAGGTGATGGTTCTTTAGCAGCAAAGAGGTGGTTCAGAGTATCCAGCACCTGTGATAGTGACATTTTCATCAATACCCTGAGTGACACAGAGTGCGAAGCAGGGGATGGGTCCTAAGAGGGCAAGGATAACCTGCAGAGGGCCTCTTGTTCCCTGTAAAGACAACCCTCAAGATATGTGTAACTCTGGAGCAATGGGATTTAGAGGAAAAACTAGGATTTACCAAAAAGCTCTCTTTCTTTTCCTTGTTTTGTAATGGTATCATGCCTAACACTGTAGAATGTGCTACAGTACATGATGGCAAAAATTGGGCCATGGTATAACATGCTCCGAGTGCTAAAAAGGGCAAGGACATCTCAAAAGGTAAAGTCAGGTGTTTAAACATCAGAAGTTATCATTTAGGTATTCTGACAGGAATTCTACCATGACAGAGACAGTCAAACAGAGTACTTGTTTCAGCTTCAAGCAATGTTCTTTAGATAAGTGTCTGCTGGATATGCTACAACGAATTGCCCTAATCATAATGACTGTGGATTTACTGTGCAGACTTTGAAGGAATATAAAAAAATCAGATTTAGCTAGACTTCAGTCCTACCTTTGCTAGAGCATAGAGTAAAGGCACTAGAACTAGTAAGAAACTGATGCTGTGATAAAGCAGACATTTCACACAAGTTGCAGGTCCTGTTTCCTCAATATAAGGTGCTAGAAATGTGTCTATAATAACACTGATGTCAGATGTGCTACAGGGCCTGGAAGTTCATTTGGTGTGAACAACTTTTATTCCTTGGATAGGTTTTCTTCTTGGATGAATCACTCTGAACAAGAAGTCCTAACCACTCACCCCAAAGCAGATAAGGTTCTTCACCTGTCTACAACCGCATGCTAGCTCTTTCCCCCACTGAATTCACCAAATTACCAGTGATTCACCCACTACTGTAACTGGTACAAATCAAGGGTAGAGCTTACTCTGATTCAATTCAATATCCCAGAAAATCAAAGAAGAAAAATCCCAGGTTGGAAGCACAGTTATCAGGACAATATTCACATAATTAGGACAAAACTAAATAAGTTTTACTGTAAGAAATTAGTCTTTTTGCTGTTTCACCAGTGTGCCCTTTACTGTTTCATCCACAATGATGACAGCTTTTTATATAATTTTGGGTGAATCTCAAAGGATTGGGTTAAACAATCCAAAGCTTAAAAAGCTTTTCCAAGCTGTTTGACCTTCTGAAGTCTGCAAGGTCTGGTACCAAATACTTAGTCATTTACATTTCCAGCCAAAAGCAGAAGTGAAAAGACTCACACAGATAAAAAACAAGGTAGAGAAAGGCATGCATGGTCACTAGAAATTATTACCCTGCTGATTATATAGAGCTGCAGAAGTCAACAGCCACCATTCCTTCTCATGGGACAGTCAAAGTGAGATTTGTACACTTGAAGACATGGGTGTAACCACGACCAAAGGGCTTTTCCAATTGATTTTTGCCCCAGCTGTGTTTTACAAGACAGCTCCATCCTTTTTGGAAATTGCTCACAAATTTCTTTAAGGATTCCGTTGGGGGATGAGGTTTTCTAGGCTGAGATTCAACCCAAAAGGTTTTAATTTTAGCCAAATTGATTTGACCGTTCTTGAGTGGTGAAGGAATGGAAGAAAATACTTTCCCCATATGTTCCAGACAGAGGAGCACATTTGCTGAGAAGAAAGAATCCTTGAGGAGACAGAGGGGGAGAAGGGGCAAATATCTCCAAAGGATAAAAATATTCCCAGACACAACACCACCATGAGCTCAGCCCTAACCTTGCGTCAAAGAACACAGCAGCAATGGCATTTGCGTTTACACCAGCTGAGTATCTGGCCCATAGGAATGGAGAAGAAAGCTTCCCATTAAAATATTGGATAGGATACATCAGAATCTAAACAACATGGCAAGAGCCTCGTATGTTAAACTGCCTTCTTGTTGTTTCTCCAGACTAAAAGGCAGCGTATTCCAATGCATGGAGGAGACAATCTGCTGCAAGCCTTGCCTGGATATAATGAGTCCCTGCAGTAAGACATCTCTGCCCAGACCTTCAGCAAGACTCAGGACCCCCAGGGATTTGGGCTCATGGGCCTCCAGGGCTCGCTAATGGCTCTGTGCTCCCAGCAGATCAGCTGCTGAGCCTCTCTGGGTCAGACCAAACCTCCCATACCCCACCTGTTGCAATATGAAGCCCAGGAATAAAATGAAAAAACTCAGTGGTGAATGGCACTCAAAATTAGAGCTGCCTCAATCTCAGCAGTTCCAGTATGAGGGAAAAGACAAACCCTAAAAGTGTCATCTTCCCATCCTGACCATGGAAGCCCATGGATCTATACCAAAAACCAACCCATGCTGTGGTGCTGCCTTAGGCAGAACTCAAAAGGCTTGAGGCACGTCATGTTAATAAGAGTGCCAGGTTCTCACAAGAACCCAGCTGCACAGCATAAAACCCAGAAATTCAAAAACATAGCTCATCTCTTAACTTACTCACAATAGAGCCTCTAAGGGTTGCAGATTCTTGGTGTCATGTGCCAAGTCCAAGATGCTTCAGTTACCTCAGCTTCCAAGGAGATTTTCATCAAGAAATCATCATGAAGCTGTGGATAAATGAGACCCTGGAGTCATGAGCAGCACACTCATTTTTATTTAACAACAACATCATTATTAAATACCTGTGTCCTCAGTACTTCATCAAGATTGCCAGGTGTTATGCAAAAGCCTCTGCCTTAAAGAATTTACAATTTACAGAACTACACAAGGATATAAACAGAAATACATAATCCAACATCAGTTTGCAGTGTGAAAATCTGTAGGTATGCTACTAGTACCTGTGCATAACTCCATCTGTGCTGCCCCTTAGCTGTTGCTAGTCTGCTGGTTCTTTACATTAGTATTTATTACAGACATAGACCTTGACGAAAAAGAATACCTGGTTTTGTTCTCTGTTTCTTACAGCCTCCTTTGAAAGCCTGCCATTGAGTAGGACACAGGCTCCTTATAAGTGCATGAGAACAGCTGAAGGACATTAAGGATGCTGGAAAATATTTAATAGGGCACAAGTGAGTAGGGGGCAGGAGGCAGGAAATGAAGGGGGAAAAAAAAAAGCAAATAAAGTCTGAAAGGCAAGACTCTCATACTTGGTACAGATAGACAGAGAGAAGTAATAATGAAAAAGAAGTGCAGATAATCTATACAACATCATCATAAATCAGCAGATTTTCTTAGTGGTGATCCAGTCGCCATACCTTTAGCAGCAGTAGTCTGTGGGAGGTTGGATGAAAAAAAGGAAAGCTAGCAGAAGGCTGAGAAGGAAGAGAAAAATAAGAAAAAGATGGGAGAGCTCTTCCCACATAATAAAAATAACAAAAATGTTAACATAGGTTATATGTGGGTAGCAGAAAAGAGTCACATAAATGAAAATGTAGTAATTTAATAGCCAGGAAGATGGTAGAAAAACAATGAGATGGTATTTTAAATGCCAGTGAAGTTTAACAGTAGCTGGTCCATGATGATGAATAACCCATTTCTATTCCATGCCATGGACACCTGGAGACATGAGTGTCAGTAGGAAGATAAGACAAGTCTATTCTAAAAATTTCTCCACTGTAACGACACCAGCATGAAGACACACGTGCAGACAGCTTGCAAAAGCCCTCATGCTGGGACAGGTTAGCCTGAGTGATACAACTCATCCAAACAAAAGGCTTTTTTTACCCTCTTGCTTTTTACACAGGAACTTTTGCCAGCACAGCTCCACTGGATCTGAACATATCTAACTATTGCTGGTCCACAGCACAGGTAGGTTCTTGGAAAATACACCTGAGGTCCCAGGCATGCAACAGGACTGGCAATGTGACATTCTAAGAAAGGTTTCCTGTATTGCAACCTCTTAATTTACCTGCTATTGTCAAATCTTAGTTATTAAAGACACAAGTCACACCCCCTAAGAGCAGCATGTTTAGGTTAAACATGATGGGGTTTTGCAAACATGTTAGGTAATAAACATTGGGCTTCTTTTTTAACTGCCTTTTGTTTAGGGTTGTCAGTTGCGCAGGTCAGAACTTTGATTACAAATAAAGCTGATCTTTTTCATCCTAGGAACTGCAGCCAGAGCCAGGTGTGCAGGATTAGCTCGTTGCATCCCCAGAGCAGCAGTGCAGTGTGAACCCATGGCAGCACCTACAGTCTGCTCGACAAGCCACCCCTCCAGGTCCGGCCACCGGTGGGGACAGTGGCCACACGAGGCAGTGATCCCGAGTCTGAACGTGGTACAGCTCTCTTTCCCAATCAATTATAGTATCCCTGTGCCCGGGTCAATGACTCCAATGAGGACACAGAGCTCCGCATGTGGCCTTGGCTCCTTACAGGACCCTGTATGAACTTAGTCATGTGTCTTTGTGTCCAAGTTCCCTGTCCCTCAAAGGGGACACTAATCCTGCGTGGGACCCCACTTGTCTCAGCTGTTCAGAGCAGCTGAATAGTATGCAAAACAGGTTGAGGTGAGAGCTTCACCTGCAAACACAATTCAGGTATGGTTACAAATTCGCTTCCATTTAATTCAACAGTATTGTTAATTTTGGTCCAGAATAAGCAAATTCACTTGTGGACAAGCACCAAGGCACTGAGGTATGATGGGCAGTACTTAGCCACTTCCAAAGTTCTCAACCCTTGTGAGACAGAACCTGTCTCTACACCAAAATCAGCTACCCTGGAGAAAAACAGGGCTGTTCTGTGCCATTACTGCAGGGTCTGGGCTGTAGGTTGGTGAGGAAGTACCTGGGTTTAAACATCAGGAATACAGTAACCAGGAAGAGCAATCAGTATTAAAAGCGAGGCCCAAGCAGGGGAAAAGAGATCAGTAAGTTGCTGCAGCACTGTAGTAACTGTGACTCTTGAGCACATATCCTCTGAGGATAAGTCTCTAGAAGAGACTGGTTATCATGAGGTTTTGTGGGTGAAAAGGAAAGAGAAATCGAACCCATTAATGGTTCCACTTATCTGATGATGTGGCACACTCATCCCCACCCCTCATTTCCTGTACCACCAGCATCAGGGACTGTATTGACCACGGAGCTTCTAAGATCAATCCTGATATCCAGCTGAGATGTGGAGAAAATCTTCTCTGGTTTGGATTTCAAGACTTGGCCAGAAGGGAGCAGAAGAGTCCTGCAGAAGAGTCCTGCAGAACGCACGCACTGGGCACAGGGCTGTCCTGCACAGAGCCTGGCTTTGCTGTCAGCGTGTGGCTCCCAAGAGAGATGACAACTGCAAGATTCAGCAAACTCAGCAACATCACCTCTCAGCCTACGCAATTGTAGCTTTGCAGTTCTCTGCATATGCAAGTTGTGTGCCTATAGCCATGCCAGTCCATGAAGACAGTAAAAGTTGTCCATTTCCTATCCCACTGCTGGTATACTTTCTGTTTATAAATACATGTACACCAGAGGGATTCAACCCTATACAAAAAGACCTATATAAAAAGAACATAAACCAAATCCAGTTTCACATACTTATCTAAAAGTGAAACTGTATCTATGCTTATTGGTAGATCACATTAAGACCAAATTTCTCCTTCCCTACTGACTTGGATATATTGGTCCCTGTTACAAAATTTCAGTCAAGAAGTGAAAAATCAAGTCTTAACTGAGCACCATGAAAAGGATAGCAAGGAGGAATCTGTTTCCAATCATATCTAGTCAGAACAACATTTCAGAACAGGTTTCACAATAAGACAGAACAGTAAGCACAGGAAACCAAGGTTTTGCCTTGTGCAGAAGAGTTTCCTAGACAGCAGTTCACGAGGCCCTGTCCTGGACACGAGGCTCCAGCTGCTGTCTGGCACACAGTTGCAGAAGCAGTCCTGCAGCAAGTTTTACGACTGGTTTTTTGGAAGACCAGCATTAGCAAAACGTTCAATGTAAATATGCCAGTCTTTAACTGCTCGGAGACCTGCTCTCACAGCAGAATTTCATCTGACAGCAGCTCCCCTTAGAGCATGGCCCAGGTGCCTCTACACTATCTCTGAAGGGTCAGTGCCTTACCCAGGACATTTTCAAACTTGCATCAGGGTAAAGGAAGGTCTCAATTTTCACATCTGTTCCAAATTCAGGGTCACATTCTTCGGGAAGGCTTAGAACCATGGGCTTTTCTCAATGTTCTCCTGTCACCTGTGTTAGTCACAGTAGCGGATGCAGTAGCTGAGAAATTTTGGACACCTGACACAAGCTCCAGGAGCATGTTATGGTCCATCTGCCAGAGAGCACTGTGACCACCCAGCTCAAACAGTTCTGAGCTAGCCCAGCAGGTTTTGCCCGATGAGAAAGGAGGCAGAATCACATCGGTGCAGGTAACACTCAAATCTTGATTGGGCAGCCTCAGAAGCATGGTCAGGAACCCTGTTGGCTGAGCACTGGACCCTGTTTATCCCCTAAACTCAACGTGGAGTTAGAATGCATCAAGCTTTCCTAGCAGCTGGGCTATATACACAAAACTGGGTGTTGATGTTTACAAGACCCAGAGCTCATTCCTCTTTATTTCTATGCACAAAGAACAAAACATTTAGGTACTTTCCCATCTAAAATAACTTTGCTCTTGTCTTTTTGCCTCAGCTGTCCGAGAATGAGGGCTCTGTGTGGCCAGAAGAAGGGAAGTGCTTGGAAATCCATCTTGTCCAACTGTTGCTGTTCCTCGCTGACATTTAGCCCAGACAATGTGAGCACCACCCTCAGTTACACCCAGCTGGGCTCAGTGACTTCACTGGGAAGCCATGGTGCAGCACGGCTGCAAACAACAGCAAACACAGCTCAGGCATTTCTCTGCGGAGCCTGAGATTGTTTGCCAGGTTGGTTCCTTGCTCAGTGTATTTTGGGTGCAAAACAAGTTGCTTTCACCTTGCTGCACTGCTCCTGGTGCCAGGGGTAATGGCGCAGGGAGGAAGAGATGGGAACACAGATTCCCTCCTCCTGGCTCTGCCCCAGGGACGGCTCTCACCTTTGCGCCTCTGTTCCTGTGGCTCTGCAGGACCTTGTGAGCTAGAGATGAAGGAACAGTCTGAAGAGCTGTCTGCTGTAGCTGCTATCACTCACACCTTCCAAAATACCCACTGTGACGGTGAATCAGAGAGGGGTGCTTGGGGGGGACATAGTAGATCCCATGCAAAAGGAGCAGGGACTCAGACTGCTTCTCTGCCAATCGAATTATGCTGTTTCAGTGCTTTGAACACACAAATCTCTGAAATCAATCAGTGTGGCCAAAACACTGACTCAAACCAAGATATGCCCCAGCTGAATAGTAAAATGCCGCTCCAGGTGGGGGATGAAGGCAGAGGAAGGGATCAGCTCCCCACCAACCACCTCTAGCCACGAGTGAGCTGGGACTGGCTCGGAATTGCCTGCGAGAGCTCTGAGCCCCAGTGCAAGAGCCACAAACCCCACGTGCTGGAGAAAGAAAACCCCATCTGCACCTCCCTCCAGCCCTGGTGATCCTCCAGGGGTCCTCCCACCGTGACAGGGCTTTGGTTCTTGATGTGATAGCCCAGCTCTCCCCATGCAGCTGCCCAAGTCCTGGCTCTGGGTCACTCCTGTCCCTTGGCTTTGCTCCTTGCACGGGCAGGCTCCTCGTGCTGAACCTTGCAACACCCAGCATGGAGCAGCTCCCAGCCAGGACCTTGAGGCAGCAGAGCCAGAGCTCTTTACGAGTAACAGCCGGTTCTGCTTCACTTCGTACTGCAAGCCCTGCTTTCAGTCCTGGCCAGCCCTGCACTGCTCAGCTGCATGCACACAGGGCAGAGCGTCTGAGCGCCAGAGCTCTGTGTGCGATTCAGCCCGCCCTGTCCAACAAGTGTCTCCCCTCGCAAAAATCTAGACATAAATAAAAAAAATTTAACAGCTAGAATGTCCCAGTTAATGATTAAGCCGGGCCAGTTGCACAACTTCCCCCTGGAATGTCTATGTGGATGGCTGCGGTACGCTGGCGGGCTGGAATGGCAAAAACAGTCTGACGGCGAGGGCAGGATGGGCTCCAGGTGATGCAGCTGCCACAGCAAGGCTCGGCAGGAGATGGGCTGTCCTTCTGCAGCAGGAGGATGTGTGCTTAACCCCCCGTTTAAGCCCCAAGCTCTGGGGATTTGGGGCACAGGGCTGGTGGCAACCAGCCTCAGCGTGTTGGGGGAGTCCTACCATCATGGAGAGCAGGAAAATACAGCACTGCTGTGCATTTTATACAGCTGGTTCACTCAAAGGCATGGGTCAGTGCAAAGCAAATGCAAACCTCATGCTTCAGTGTCCCTATATATGTGTGTAAAAGCACACAGCATGCATATAAAAGAGCTGTGTTTCCAGGCCTAACCTATAAGTGCCAAACAAAAATCTATCAAGATTGGTGAGTTGGGTCTTTTTTACAGCATTCAGCACATCTGACATTATACTGGACTTTTAAAAGCCCTGCAAGAACAAGGGCCAATAAATATCTAGAATAAAGACAGTCGAATAGGAGTTCAGACACCCAAGTGTTCGTTTGCATGGGCATGTCCTGTACTTGGAAATGTGGTAAGCTTTCAAGTCAAATTCCTGGAAAGATTAGCCTAATGCACGACTCCCAGATCCCACAGCTCATTAGGAAGAGGCTCTAATGCAACACCTTCCGAGCAGTCCACGCGCATGCTGGCAAGGCAGCTTCTTGCACACATTTGCTGGAGAAAAAAGTCTGCTTGGCTGGTCATTGGGTCATTTCAGCTTCAGAGACATCACCCAGCCACAGACAGCATCCACCCAGCGCTTCAGGGTGACAAGGAACAGAGAAACCTAATGCTGCTGCGAGAAAATGGGTTAGTGAATCGATTCATCTATAGGAAGAACATCCTTCTGACACACCTTTTGCTGGTTCCAGCAGAGGGCAAAAGGGCACACGTGTGACGGCCAGCACAGCGCGGGGGCTGTTTAATGATGTCCTGCGAAGAAAACTCTCCATTGCCAACCTACTTCATTACTGAAAGAAATACATGAAATTCCCTGACACAGCCTGCATGAAGGCATCTGGAGGTGAACAGGTCATTTCCAATATTAGCAATTTTTTCCTCTAATAAATTTCAGAAGGGGGATTGCTGTAGACGCTGCTGAAAAGCAGCTCACAGAGAGCCAAGGCAGAGGGAGGGAGGTGCTCCCCCTGGCAATGGTCAAGAAGGACCATTATCAGGCGGACTCCAGCTTGCAAGCTCAGAAACCACATCATTTCTCTCATGCTGAAGAAAACACAGGTCTGTGGAGGGACATCTGTTGCCAATAATCCATCTGCACCGCACAGATGCCTGACTCACCTTTAAACGAGCAAACTCCTCAGTCTTGAGACCAGTTCTGTCCCCTCAGCCATGCCTTGGCCACCCACTGGTCCCTGCCCGGTGGAGACTGCAGAAACGCTTCATAACTAACAGCAATTATCATTCTGGTTTCATCACTGCTTTTCCAAGCAGCTTCTGTCTCTGCTGTTTGGAAACAATGCTCAAGGCTACCAGCACCAGATCAATAACTCATCCGGGAACAAACAACTGAGATGAAGGAAGATGGTCAAGGGAGGACCTTTTTGCCGAGGGAAGGTTTTCCACCCCATGATAGGAACCAGAGACAGTCGTGAGAACACGGGCACAGAGAGCAGAGCACCAAGATGGGAGGCCAGACACGGAGCGAAGGGAACCACGCGCTGGGGAGCATTGCCACATTTTGCTGACATTCGTGCTCCTCACCACTTGTCTACAGTCAGCTGAGGAGAGCACAAGATCCCTGTAGCCATGGGGGCATCATATGCAAACCCCAAAATTCCAGAAAGCAAGATGATGCACTTTTCATTGTAATGAATTAATGCACACTCATACACCACTCATCCAAATGTTTCCAAAACACTTTTCACATGTTCTTGTTTCTTTCCCATGTTCTGAGAATTGAGCAAAAGGTTTTCCCGTCTAATTTTTTCCTACCAGCACATATGAGGATTTTTTACCAAATGGACAATTAATGAGTGTGTGTGCCAAGAGGTGGAGCACAAAACACTACATTTGTAACACTATTATCCAAAGACTCAGATTTTGACAAATATTCAGCCCAATATTTGCACAGGGCTGATGTCTCATAGAAAGCTCAGCATGGGTCTCTGTCATGTATCCCCATCCTCACTGCTAGGCACATCCCTCTCCAAAAGAGGGGGGAAAACAACACAAAATACACACATGCACCTACCTTCCCAGAAAGGATCAGAGAGTATGTATACCATGGAGTATATAATGGCATAAAACCTGCTGAATGAAGCAGAAAGGAATAACATCAAACATCAATCTTTGAGCACCTGGCCTAGAACTAGCTGGGTCTTTTCCCCAGACTGCACACTGGAGAAAGGTAGACTGAACTTCAAAAATGGCATGGCTGCAAAAAACAACAATACCTTGATAATTCAGGGAAGTTAAAGCCAGAAGGAACTATTTTGCTTGTCAGTTCTCTTGCTATTTACTGAAATGCCTTCTTCTGCTTAACACAGTACTTTGGTATGACTAAAACTCACCTTTCAGCAAGGCCCTCATTCAGTAGTTACCAAGAGGAAGATAATCAACGCCACCCCAGAGTAGTTTTGTTAATCCCCCTCCCATTAAAAGTTATGCTTTATTTTTAAGTTCCAGCATTTCTCTTCAGCTGGCTGCAAACCCTTCATGTTGCTGCTCTTTCCAGAAGAAATGGCATGATGCTCTTGCTGCTGCTGCTACTCAGGGTGATAAAGTCACCCTGTCCTGCCATGAGTTAGGGACTTTCTTACATCTCTTATTGTAAAAAAGAGGCTTCTCCCAATGCCCCTTTTGGGGCACTTTTCTGTGCCCCATTCATTTTTTAGAATTTCTTTTAAAAGCTCTAGAGGTGAAGGCTCTATGCCAGTGTCAATCTCACCTATACCTGATAAAAGCAGCATAATCCAGCTGAACAGACAAATGAATGATAGAATTAGAAGCCACAAATCTACTGAAATTTCAGTCACATACTTGACACTTCACCACCCCTGAAATGCAGCCAACTTCCAAAAGCACTATTGGCGCTTTAAAACTACACTTCAAATAGATGCCAGTTGCTTTGGCTGTGACAAAAAGCACAGTAAAATAAAATATGACACAGTATAATAAAATATAATTACTAGAACAGCGAAGATTAATATCCCCCCATTTAGAAGAAGTGCCTTTTTCAATCTTTAAGGTCCATATCTTAAATCCTTTAACAACCACTTAATTTTATGGTAGTGCCGCTATGTCTGTGCTGCTGCACGTGATTCAGTCTTTCATACAGCCATGCACAAAAGATTATGTTTTGGTTATATTTTAACTGAAGAAAAAAATACAAGTCGTACAGCTCTTTCACACATGGTAATATCTTATTTGTGTAATGTAATTGAAGTGCTCTCTGAGAGCTTATATGCCTGCTAAAGATGTCTTTGGTCAGTAGCCTCGGACTACTGGGTAATGCACCGGTTATTAAAATCACTGTGGACGTCTATAGCACAAACTACATGAGATCACAAAACCACAAGAACAATTTTTCTAGGTCAAAGATAAATATATTTGAAACAACTGTTGGTTCTCCCCTCAAAAATGTTTGCAAATTCCTTAAGTATCTCATAAAATCTGTATTTCTCAGACTGCCCTGGCAGGGATTTCAAGTTTGCACTTCGTATCATCACTGAGGAGTTCATAAAAAGCAGACTTCCAAACTGGAATTTTTCACTCTCTGCTACACAGCGATCCTAAAGGCATTGCATTTTTTTCCCTGGATCTGCCATAAGAATCAAATCAAGTAACTCACAGTTTGTCGCTAGATTAGAAATTAAAGACGAGCAGGAGCAACAACCAGACTGACAATTTGCTAATCCAAACAAGATGATCTGAGCTTATTACAGGGAAGTTTTTCCTGGAAGCTCCTGCAAAAACAAGTGTGTTCATTGCTACTCCAGACACTCTGCAGAAACACCAACCTTCAGCTAGGTTTGTAATTGCCCCTCAGTGTAAAAATTGCTGCCATCACGTGTAACTGGCGGGGCAAAGTTGAGAACTCGAACTGCAGCCCACCTTTGATGGGGAAACTGATGTTATCTTATACAGCCTGTGTAAGGAGGAGACTGGAGGAGTGTGAGCACGTGTGCAAATAATGTCTGAAAACACAACCGGCCAGCTCTATCGTCGATTTTTATTCATGTTTTCTCAGAACAACTTAGAGTCTCTTTAAGCGTGGCATGTATAAAATTCTATTCTCTGGTGTTTAAAGACATAAAACTAGGACAGAGGAAATCTGTGTTTCATACAGGGAGTCAATACACCAATAGGGATTGTATATTGTTGAATATATTGATTTTCAAATATAAATGCTCTGAACTTTTTAAAAACTGATTGGTAGCCCATTGTAAAACAAGCATTGTGACAAAGGAAAGAAGGCAATATTTTCCAGACAGTGTCAGCATCAGCACACCGTATGTCCTAGCTCTAAAATGTAAAACAGACCATTTACAGCAATAAACTTCCAATTACCTTATCTATGTGAATGACTTCCATGTTGTCAGTAGAAAAACAACACTCTATATAATACTGAGCAAATGACCAAGACAGCAGTAAAATATAGTTGGTATTTCTGTAGGTAATTGACAGCTGAAAAATGAGTCAAGATTATTTACTGAAAATTACATAAATGAAAGTCCTACCTATATGTAAGCACACACACATATGCATATATTATGTTCATTATGCAAAAACATACCCAAAATTTCTTCGGCCATGTTGGTTTGAATGGATACCATTCCCTTCGCACCATCTGTTCTAAAAAGCATTCCTTGGTTTCAAAACTGTAATGTGTTTATGGAAAACCGGCTACAACCAGCTCAAGCAGGTCGAAATTTATGTCCTTTCTATCAGCAATCAGTCTCTTACAAGGAAAGCCAAGGGGAAATGATCCTTGACACACTACTCTGGGTGGCTGTGAAAATCCTTCTAATTGTACACTACTCCCAACAGTGACAATAAGTAGATACTTTTTGCCAATGACACTGATTGCCATCAGTCCAGGGTTACTATACTTTCACACATATAAACTGCATCTCAGATAACCCATATATAAAGGTATGAGTGGTTGTAAATATGTCCTTAGTTCACCTCAGCATTTAACTACCTCCCAGAAAGCTGGTGCCAGTCAAGGGGTTCAGGCATTGTGGTGATGCAGCTTTTCCTCATGATGCACTTGTGTGCCTGTGGTCTCTCCTACTGCTAAATCACAGGGACTTTTCTGCAGGTGACACATGGATTTATGTGTTAAATATATTAAATATACATAATGTGTTAAGTATATTAAATATCCTACTTTAAAATACCCACAAGATAAAAATGAGAGTGCCGGATGACATGTCTCTAGCTGGGCACACTAAATCCTCAGTAACTTGTCACTCCATTTCCACACACTGGGAAAGATAAAGGAGCGACACCATGCTGGTTTAGGTGGTCACAGCAGTGGCCTCTCGTAGCCACACAGTGGGCATGGCTGCACCATGCAGCAGGCAGGGAGTGCAGCGGGCTGCAGTGACAAGCTGAATCACAGACTCTGTCATTTAGGTTGGAAAAGACCTCTAAGATCACTGAGTCCAACCATTAACTCAGCACCGCCAAGTCCACCACTGAACCATGTCCCTAATCACCACATCTACACGGCTTTTAAATACCTCTGGGGGTGGTGACTCAACTGAAATGTCATGCCAGACATTTCCAGCAAACTCTAATCTCCACAGACTAATCCAAAGCCTGGCAGCAGTCCTGCTACCAGGACTTTTTCCAAGGGAGAATCATATCTGTGTGCATGTTTACAAGAACATCACTAACTGAAGTTAGAAATTAGGGACCCACTGGGCCATCCAGACCAATGGGCAATATTGGTCAAGTCAGCAGCACAGGCAAAGGCCTCATGCTGGTGGAATAAGAAAAGGTGTCTTTCCTAGCTCAATGCGTGTGTAGTTCTTTAAATTGAGTGAGAAATTAATCTGCATTTTTATTTTCATTTCCTTGAACTGGAGACAACACAGCCCAAGCAATGATTTTGTGTCAGGTGTATTTTTTGCTGGACAAAGTTCATCTAACATGGGGGTGGCAGTCACACAGGTTACAGCTCTGTTGGGTTTTAAAGACCTTAAGGTGTTGCTTAGGCAAATAACTGCTTGGCCTCACTGCTAGCAATCCAACAAGCCACTTTAAAACATTTTAAAATAATGAAATAACTCCTAGAAGGATTTTGACTGTTGCATGTTTAGCCCTTCCAAGGTACATTTCAGTTCCATTAAAACCTGCAGACCTTTTTCGAAACAGAAAGCTGAAAATAAAAGTGCCTGGAATGGCAGAATAAAGGACCAAAGGAAATCTGTATTTGTAAACATATTAAGAAACAGGTAACATCAAGCTTAACAAGAAGCTTGCCTGAAATGAGGCTGCAGGAGTGCTCCTGCTTCAACAGCATCACACTGACCCACCTGAGCATGAAAAACTCCAGCTCTGCATGGGGCAGACATCGAGAGAAGATCAGGGGCAATTCTCCACCTTCCAGAAAAGAGAGGGATACACTCAGGGAGTACTGGGCTCAGCTCAATCTCCAGCATTTAAAAGCTAATCCACAGTGCAAGCTGGTCACATAGGCTCCTTCTGCATATCACCAGGATTCACCTCCCATGGGTGTGGAGACCTGAAGCAGGCTGGAGTAGTTCTTAGACAAGATACTTGACTTTTGGAGGGCTAAAGATGACTCCTAAGCACAATTTCCCATTTTACCTGGAATGGTTTTGGCACCAGACAGCGCAGGACTGAGCACTTCTTGATCTGCTGAGACCTGGCCCATCTTCCTTCACTGGGTAATACCATAGCTTCCTCCAGGCCAATGCATCCAGGTTTTCTTGACACGGAAAACCACACTGTGCATGTCAAGAGCTTGTCTCTGCCAGGCCTTGGGACACAGCAGGATCAGGGTCTGGCAGTCACAGTAAAACTACTTTTGGTCCCATGCTGTTCCAGAGTCACTGCCTATTTTAAGCACTTGTTTCTCAGGCAAGGGAGATGGCATTTTTCTGGAAGGCAGAGTTGTGTGGAGCTGCATTGCTGAATGCTGAGGGTTTCTTTCAATGACATCTGCCTGGAGTGACTCCTGAGTCCTGTTCCGCTTAGCTAAAGTTATCATCTGACTACATCCAAAATATCATAAATTCATCTTCAAGGAAACGTTTGTTCTGAGCACTGACAGTCTCTGTCTAATAAATGTATTCTAGAAAAGGCAGAGCACAGTAAATCTCATAAAAATAGGACTTATGGACATTTAACAAATCTGGATCTTGAGAAAAATACCCAGTTAATTCAGCACGTTTGGTAACAGCATTTCACAGTCACATCCCAGCAGATATTTTCATCCACCAAAAGCAATGTCTGCATTCCCAAGTCAAAAAATTGGCATTTATTTCTCTCCCATCTCATTCCTCTCATCAACCACTAATGTCTTCCTTAACGTTAGGAGGCATCTTATTTCCTTTGCACATATCAAACTTTCCCCCCTTATTTTCCCCTCAGGAAGGCTTCACTCCTGTATATTGAGCCACTTTCTCTCTTTGATTTTCGCCAATGAAAAAAAATCATATCACCAGATACTCTCACATGAATAACCCAGATCATTGTTTTGCCTCATTATACATTGTTATAATATTTAGTTTCAGTGCTTAGATCCCACGATCAGGTTCACTGCTGGTAGAATTTCCTTTCCCCATTCCTAGAGTCTTTACGAACTTCTCTAATTTCATTGCTCTTTGAAAGAAGCAGGGTTTCTGGGTCAATAATTTTCCACCTTTGGAAGCTCTCCAATTAATATTTTGTTATTCCTTGTGGGGTCCTTGTGATTATGTCGAGATGCTATTCCTAAAACAGTTTTAGACTATTTTATTCTTCCCCTCCAGGGATGAGAGCACACCACATACTCCTAGTTCACATCATCTTGAATCCATTCCTCACAGCACTGCACACATTTTCAGCACTTTTCTCCATTGTAGCTCATAAGCCGTAAGTTGTCATGGCTCGTGAAAATCATTGGTACAGCTTCACTAGCTGGTACTCCAACTTAATCAATTGATGAGGCAACTAATCCATGCAGTCATCTCTTTCCAAAACAGTTCCATCACTTTATTTTATTTTTTAATTTCTGTCTACACCTCTGCTCCTAATGTCAATCTTCAGGCTGCCAGCTGAACTGTTCCCACTTGTGTTGATATCACTGACAAACCCTTTTTGGTAACACTAGCCATTGTCTGCTGGTCTGGGTACTTGGCTTATGCCCCTTCACTATTACCAAATTTAGCTTTGCTGTTATGTTGCAGCTGGTGGTTAATGCCATATGTTAACATTCCTTTCTAATTAGCTTCTCCGTTAAACACGTGTGACAAAAAGAAACCTTTTCTTTTCTAAGTGCATAATGCCAAGCAAAATCAACTTACAGCATGGTCTTTGTGTCTGAAGTGAGAGTGGTGTGTTTATGGCCAAAACACCAACAAAGCTATGACAACACAACCCAGGTGATCTGCCTGCGGATGCCAGAGGCTGCACTTTTTTAGTTTATAACTTACCCCCCCTCCCCAAACCCAGGTAAAACAAAACAAAAAACAGAGAGAAAAAAGATAAAGGTGAAGACAAGCTGAGATGAGGGAAAGCGTCGTTTCTCCTCCACCCCAAACTGCACAAGAGGGAGAAAGGCATCTGAGCACGTGACTTGGCCAGGTCAGGGAGAGCCATCAAAGCCTGAGAATTTTTGACACCATGAAAAAATTTTCTTCAGTTTGGGAGCCTAGAGCATCTTCAAAGAATTACAGACATAAGAGGAGACATCATGATCCATTATCATGGTAAACCTGACCAGCTAAACCCCAGACTTCATTTGAGACCACTGTATGCTCTGTTAATTGCTTTCCTAAGTCTCCTGTGCCTTTAGTCCAGTCTGTCTCCTGTTCTCCTGCACAAAGACACTTTGCAGAGATGACATTATCAAATGTCAGAAGGAGCTCATGCAAACACTGTTGTTTGCTACACAAAACACTCAGTGAGAAAGAGACAGCTGACCTTCTCCCCAAATTTCAGTGTTCAGCTTAATATTGATGACCCTAAGGTTGCTCAGGTTATCTGGTGTGCTCTGTCACCTCGGTGAGCCCTGTTAGCTAAGGACAGCCAGGAACCAGCCAGCACTCAGTCTGGGTGAGCATGGATGGGAGCCATGAAATCTGGATGCAATCTCATGCAGTACATGTCTCATGGATATATATGTCTTTTATTAAGCCACATGAGGCGGCTAGACAGGACAGTCTGATTCCCACCTCTTTCATGGCCTGCAGTAGCTTTTTTGAGGACTCATCAGTGCTGCCTCTTGCACAACCAACACTTTGCTTGCTTCTTTTCCATGTTTAAGAACTGGACAGTCCTTAAACAGTGCTTTAAACAGTCCTTAAGCCAGCACAGTTTAAGGACCAGGCAGCCCCAGTGCTCTTCCCATGGTGCTGGACTGCAGAGCTGCAGGAGGAGGCTGTGGGAGTGGTGGGTGCCAGGTTCTCTGTGCCATGTCAGCCCCAGCAGGCAGGATCCAGAGCCACTCCAAGGCATCTCTGAGATGCTGCAGTGATGAGAACACCATGACCAGGCTGGACAGAAAGAAGAGAAAACCCCCAGTCCAACACACATGGCAAAAGTCTGCAGCACCAGCGCATAAAGCAGAGCCAGTTGGAAACACGAGCAAATCCTCGCAGGAAGGCAGACAAACACTTTAACACCACTGCTCATAAAGGGCAAAGCAGAAACAGGGAGGTTAAGTAGTTTACTTAAGCTATGGAGCAGAGCCTAGTTAGACACCCTGGAGCTGGGCTCAAGCCACTGTTAGACCAGCAGCTTTCAAATAATCATTCCCACAAACTTCTTCTGTGGTGATATTTCTGAACAATACCAGGGAACATTCCACCATAAATTGTGTTGTGTTCCAGTTTCCACATTATAGCTATGATGTAACTCAGTAACACTTTGTCCCATCAAGCCCAACAACAATAGATTTAATCAGAACATTTGTCTCAGAGAGACAATGGGGAGTTCTGATTGACCTGGCACCAAATTCTGGCAGTTGCCTGCAAGGGATTTTTTATTTTTATTTTTTTCTAAATGCTTGCCCTTGGCAGCTCTTCAGCCTGCAATATGCCAAGCCTGTGGCTGCCAGGAGAGCTGTGAAAATGCCCCATGCCATTTGACATGCAAACAACATACTTCATTTCAGAAATGCAACTTTTCTGCAGAAGTGCAAGGAAGACACTGTTCCCCAAGCATCCCACCAGCCAGCCACGTGTGCATCGAGGACATCAGACCACAGTCAGATGTAAAGGGTCTGTCCTGCAAGAACTTGCTGGTAGAAACTGAACAGCAGGCACGGGGCTCTCCAAAGAGGGGAGAGGCAAAGGTAGCACTGCAGCACTGCTCTGCAATGGCTTGGTTGGCTCCTTTTGCACCTCTTCCCAAACCCTAACACTGCAATCTCAAAAATCCTTTTCCAAAACGGGCCAAACTATATCAAGGTTGAATCTCAGACTTGTCCTGAAGTAGATTGCTGATGGGCAGTAATGCTTAGGAGATGAAAATGTAATGGGAGCACCTATCTCAAACTAGCCCTTGGCATCTGAAATCTAGGAAACTTTGAGGGGAGGGGGGGAAGGAAGGAAGGAAGGAAGGAAGGAAGGAAGGAAGGAAGGAAGGAAGGAAGGAAGGAAGGAAGGAAGGAAGGAAGGAAGGAAGGAAGGAAGGAAGGAAGGAAGGAAGGAAGGAAGGAAGGAAGGAAGGAAGGAAGGAAGGAAGGAAGGAAGGAAGGAAGGAAGGAAGGAAGGAAGGAAGGAAGGAAGGAAGGAAGGAAGGAAGGAAGGAAGGAAGGAAGGAAGGAAGGAAGGAAGGAAGGAAGGAAGGAAGGAAGGAAGGAAGGAAGGAAGGAAGGAAGGAAGGAAGGAAGGAAGGAAGGAAGGAAGGAAGGAAGGAAGGAAGGAAGGAAGGAAGGAAGGAAGGAAGGAAGGAAGGAAGGAAGGAAGGAAGGAAGGAAGGAAGGAAGGAAGGAAGGAAGGAAGGAAGGAAGGAAGGAAGGAAGGAAGGAAGGAAGGAAGGAAGGAAGGAAGGAAGGAAGGAAGGAAGGAAGGAAGGAAGGAAGGAAGGAAGGAAGGAAGGAAGGAAGGAAGGAAGGAAGGAAGGAAGGAAGGAAGGAAGGAAGGAAGGAAGGAAGGAAGGAAGGAAGGAAGGAAGGAAGGAAGGAAGGAAGGAAGGAAGGAAGGAAGGAAGGAAGGAAGGAAGGAAGGAAGGAAGGAAGGAAGGAAGGAAGGAAGGAAGGAAGGAAGGAAGGAAGGAAGGAAGGAAGGAAGGAAGGAAGGAAGGAAGGAAGGAAGGAAGGAAGGAAGGAAGGAAGGAAGGAAGGAAGGAAGGAAGGAAGGAAGGAAGGAAGGAAGGAAGGAAGGAAGGAAGGAAGGAAGGAAGGAAGGAAGGAAGGAAGGAAGGAAGGAGAAATGCAGTAACCAAAGCCTGCAAGAAGGTCCCAAAGCAACTATCAGCCTCCAGGTCTTGCTCCATCCTTCTTCCTCCTGCTCAGCCTTGCTGTCACTGCTTTCTCCAGAGCAGCACCAAGGAAAGGGGCGAGTGCTAGAGGAGCTTTGGGTCCAGCCAAAGAGAGGGAGCTTCCCCAGGGCTCCCCAGCAGAGCAACGAGAAACAGTACTTCAGCACAGCATCTTCTGCATAGCCTTCTTTTCCCTCCCAATAAAATCTAGGCAGCTTCTCCAATACTAGACAAAATTCCAGGTACTCTTCCTTTCACCAACAGTCACCTCCACTTTCATCCTTTTGCCTCTCATGCTTGGCATGAGTGATACTTCTGCAGTTGTAAAAGTTCCTGTGTGATGGAGTTGAAGGAATTTTCTCTGGGTGGATCCAGTCAGACAGAGCAGCTTGAGAGTTGTTATAAGCATGTTACTCACCCTAAGCAGCTCTTGCCTCCCATTAATTTCAATAAAATACATTTGTTTTGTTATAAATCTTGATTTGATTTTTGGGACATGAAATGCCCACTCCTGCCAAGGAAAAAATGCCACATTCTGCATGTCACCACTATGTTCTCCTCTTCTTAAGAGCTTGATGTTGTGAAATAAAAAGATGAGTTTATATTAAGGCCATATTTTTATCAGACCAAGGCTTATAATGGAAGGAATCTGTGTATGGTGGAATATATTAAAAATGACAGTTACTAAAAAAAACACCAAAACCGTCACTGCTCAAAGCATGTAAGCCACTACCTTGTTTACTCTGTAATTAATCAAAAAATCCCTAACATTCTCATGACAGTTATATTATTGTTTCATCCATCCACCACCAAAATAAAAACCTGATTCTCAGTCATTTCAATAGCTCTCAAATAATACAGGCAGATCACTAAGTGTGCACCCAGGAATGAAAAAAAAAAAAAAAAAAGAGTGAAAAATACCTTATCTTGAGCTTTGTTAGGGGGCCTTAAGAGTGGAAACTCTCTCATCTTAAGGACCTAGTTCATTTTAGGAATTTTATTCCTCCCATGGAGATGTACAAATGTTTCCACTCCAGAGCTTTTGGAGCTATGCAATAATTAGAGTTTTTCTCTAAGCTCAGGAGGTATTGGAATATTCTAAAGATACTCAGATTTAAAATATAATAAAATCTTCTCCACATGATTGCAGAGAGGTTTGAAAGCAGATAGAGACGATCCAGCTGTACAGACAATTATCTTCCAATATTATTTGGAAGCCATTCAGGAGCCAGTAATTGTGTGTATAACACCATAGTTCTGTTCCCCTGCATCAGCAGACTAATTCATATGCAATTCCATTTCCAGCCATCATTATCCTCATTCCTAATTCACGGCATTTCAAGGAGACTGTCACACTTACCTTCTTTGTTACTAACCCTATGGGTATTTTAAAACTATCTCTTCAGTTGCTCTGTATCTTCATTAGAGATGGTTTCAGATTAGATTTTTGATGCCCCAGCTTTGGGATTATTCACTTGTAGACCTCAGGTCTATCTCTTCCTATAAATAAGACCTACAAACCAGGGCCCAAAGCCACTGATCCTGGGCTAGTTCATCTTGATATGTTATTTACTTATTCCTCATTCCCTTTAATACATTTAAGGTTCTACCTCCAGTTATTTTCTTTCTGTATGTTTTTTTTTTTAATCTAGTAGGTTTAATTATTTCCAGACCTTGCAGCCAAAAGTGAAAGAAACCTAAAGCATACGATTATAACATTTTTTTCTTAAAACACCATGAATAATCCATTGCAATTATTTATGTCTTTGGATTGAGACAAAGTAAGAAAACAAGTATGCCATAAATGACATCTTGATGTATTTCAGTATACCACAGAACTGCGTCAATGAAATTACTTTTTACTAGATCTGTTAAGGTTCCTGAGAAATCTTATAAGGATTATTGCGGAACACAAGCCAAAGTTGATATTCTTTGTATTTTGATCTGCAGGCGATGCTTGAAGACAAATAAAAGAATGAATGTTTTGAGAAAACAGCAGTGGTTGTGATGGTCTAAGGGCAGAGGCAAGGCACTGTCTGTAAGGAGAAGACAATATTGTCGGAAATGTTCTTTCATGCCTGAAAACCTGCTGACTTTTTCCAAATATAATAACAAAAGATGATGTCTTTACCCACAAACTTTCCCCTGATTGCCTGTACCCTACCCTCTACCTACAAACCATCCCCTCAGGGAATCCAATTGCTTTAGATCGAGTGGGAAATGAGTGAAAAATCAAGTGATACGTCTTAGTTCACAGTAGATCACAACAATATCCACAGCATTTAGAAACACCTTTAGATATGTGGTGGTGGAGAACATCACAAATCACAGCATGTGCCTCCATCCCTTTCATAGCAAGAAATTATTGAATTGACTGCTCCTGTTCTCAGCCTTGAGTTTGTCATCATAGGATAACCCAAACCACTCTTTTCTTTACCAGAAATTTTGATGATACAGCATATTCTTCTAGAAAAAAACTGGTCTCTTATAAATTCTCATTCCTTAGTCCTCCAGAAAACTGTTAATTGAATTCAGCAAGCAATACTCTTACTAAAAAAAACAAAAACAACTAACCCCCCCCCAAAAATCAACAAAAAACAACACCACCAAAAAAATCCACAGAAAAACCCCACCCACCAAACCAAACAAAAAAAAAGCAGGGTAAATTCTTCAGTTCTGAAAGACAATTTTCCAAGTCCAGTGTTCTTAGCAGGTTTCTCCTTCACTTCTGAAAATCTACAGTTTCTCTACCACGGCCCATATTCAGAATTTCCAAGGAGGAATTTCTGCCTCTGCAATCAGCATTTGGGTTTGAAAATGCTGGTGAGCAGCCTAAAGCAAAGTAGTTCATTCATTCCATGCTGCCCTGCAGAATGACAGGCACTCAGGGATGGGGGTTTTTTTATTTAAAAAAATACTGCAATGGAAGGATTTAGTCTGTGCATCAACTATTTCACTTTTGCCAAGCCACCACATCTCCCAGCTTGTATTTTTGCACTCCTAAATCCCATGTGAAAGCAGTTTTGCCACAGCAGAGCTACCTGCTGTGATGATCAACCAGCACATGCACCAAGGCTCCACTGTGGTCATGCTGTCTTGTTAGAAATTCGTGCAGCCATAACTCATCTCAAAAGAGCATTTCTGATTCAAACCTTACGGAAGAAGTTGCACATCAGAAGCTAAGCAAAATTAGTGGTGCTGGCATTTATGTGTCATTGCAGGTAGATCATCATAAGATTTCTACACACTATGAACTTCAAAAAACTGGCACATCTTGAATACTTTAACATATTGTTTTGGTTAACAGAAAAACCCACATCAAGCTGTTCTGCAGCTTTATTTCTAAAAATCCATGACACAATGTCTTTTGCTGCAGATAAAAATGAGAGCTGTGTCAGGTTTCCTGGTTTGGGCAATCCCAAAGCTTTACATAGTTTGACGTTTTGAGAGTGCTAGCAAAATCATTGAGAGACACTGAGGGCTGTGGCTGTTTTACAGCTTTGTCTCAAGGGAAAATAAAAAGAGAGCATGGATTCGTTTGTCTTTTAAGGAGCTGTGGAAGCATGAAAACAGGGAGAGCTCCACTGGGTGATTAAATAGTAGCCCATATCAAGTAATAATGGTACTGACATGGCTTTTTAAAGTAAGTGTGAGTGTAAGGAGCTGGGGCTGCACAGTACTTGGATCCACACTGCTGCCTGCTCCCTCAATAGACTGTTGTTCTGTTTCTCTAGGGGCCGGTGGTTTTTTACCCTTAATTGCCTCCTCCCGAGCTGAGGACCTCAGTCAGATACACAAACGCTTGATGAGCCATGTTCAACTTGTCTATGGAGCAGCACAGAGTCGGGGCTAGCCTTGGCCAAGCCATACACCCCAGCCCTTCCTGCTGAGGGGCTCCAGCAGCCTGGGACGGAGGTACCAAGGATCAGATCAGGCAACTGACCCTGCTTTCAATATTTCAAGTGTTCACCTCCCTCACAATCCAGGTTTGCCACCACCCGTGCCAGAGACACCGTGGGAGATGAGATGAGGGGACTCAGAGGGCAGTGGGGTAGAAAGGGGGTGAAGTTAAACCATCACAGGGGTTACTCACAGAGGCTGGAGATGTGGCCCCTCATCCACACTCCACTGAAAAACAAAACCAGACCCCCGGGGGTGGCACAACTTTGTAGCTGACCTCTCTGGTGTTGTCTGAAGGAGGACAAGACACACTTTTCATTTGAGGCTGCTACTTTCATACTTGAATGTGCATTTTCTTTCCCCAGCCACCTCAAACACACTGCCTTGGACCAATATACCCATTGTTGTAGCTATGAGATTAATCAGATTAAAATTCTCCCAGGTCACAACCATTTTCATTTCTAACCTGGAGCAGTCACTGCCTGGACACTGGCACAAGGCTCACACCACAGCCCAGGCAGGAGGGGAATGCAGGGCAGGAATCTTTTGTGGGTCAGTGCAGCAGCCGGACAGCTCTGGTGTGGGAGCCCATCCCCAAGCACAGACAGCTCATCCAAACACCAGCAGTGCAGGATCAGCAGTGAGAATAGGGCAAATTACACCCAGAAAAGCTGAAAGAAGAATAAAAGGAAGAGTGGGGGATGGAGAGGAAACACTGTGGAAGAAGAAACCACATGGCAAATGTTTTCTGGTCTTACCTACAACTGTGTAGTGAGTTGTCATTAACACACACAGCAATTCCTGGACTGTCTGGCCAGACAAAACCCTAACCCAAGCAGGGTTCAAGGCCAGGGAGGGGGAAAGGTTTCCTTCAATCAGCTAAATAGTGAAGAGCAGGCTCACTATGTCTACATGAGGATTTTACCTCTTGCTAGTTCACAGGACCACCAAGTCTCTGAGGACACGTGGGGCACAGACAGGAAATGTCAGGGCAGCCGCTGATGGCTCCTGCCTCACCTGTGCAGCAAGATCAGATATTGCTCTTGCCTGCACAGGGCAGGCAGTCCCAGCCCTGAGCTCTCAATCTCCAGTGGCAGTGGGAGCAGGTGAAGCCAGGGCTCTCTGCTCCTTGTCCCAGGGGTGTCCCTGGCTATGTTTTCCCATGTGGAGGACCCAATCTGTACAGTGTGATACTGCGACTGCTTGGTGCTGATCCAGCACTCTCCAGCTTCTCTTAGAGAGTACTAACCTTTATTTTTTTACTTTCATCCAAACACACTCTTTGAACCACACTTTTTATCTCCCCTGCTGGTAATTGCACCAAAGGAGGCTCCCAGATAAATATCAGTCAGTAACACTTTCTCCCTCACTTGTCATTGTTCTTCCATGATTCAAACAGCTTCAAATGACAGGTTTGAAAAGTGGCCAGGGCTTGTAAAGTGTGGGAATGGAAAGTTTCTGAATGCTGGCAAGTGCTTATCAAGCCCTACATTGTAATATCAGTAACCAACTGGCAACAGAGCTGTGCCAAATTAGGTGGAAAAGGAGCGCACACAAAGAAAGATCAATAGATCTAAAGACAGAATTGCTATGAGCATGAGTACTCCTGAATAATTTCACCCACGATTTGCTACAGCAGGACTTTCTCTTCAGTAGCATCTCCAAGTGTTGCTCCAGTGACTCTCAGGGAAGCTCATACAAATATCCAGGTGTTTCAGCTGCAGGACAACACATACCTCATCCATTTTTGCAGCTTTACAGCAAAACCAACCCTATAGCTCAGTCATAGTTAGTTATGGAAAATATTTCATCAACCTATGGATTCTTGGGATCTGCTTAGAAATATCAAAATGCTCAGGCAGCCCTTTCTAAGCTCCTTCAAAGGCACTCCATTATGAATATATAAAGAAATAAAACACATAACAGATTAGTTAGTAAAGGCTGGACTTAAACCTGATGCTAAGAAAGTTCCTATTAATCCTACAGATCTCAACTGAGCTGAGCCCAGGGATGCTGCAGCCATAGTCAGGAGGCATCCAGATCTATCCAACAAAATTCCATGGGTCTTGTGGCCAAGCAGTCACGTCAAGTACCTGTTCAGCAAACAGTTTGTATGTTCAAAGCAGTGAGAACAAAGTGTACAGGCTAAATAACTTGATTAATAAAAATGTACCTTAAGCAGTTAGTGTTCTACCCTGCTCTGCTGCCCTTAATTTATTGAGGCAAACAATGAATTAAATAATACTTCGCCAAGGGAAAAAATAAGTCTGTGTCAGTCATTTTGAAAATGAGGCAGGAGTAATTTTGAATGGCAAAACCTAAATTTACTATTTGTTGAATTGCAGTTTTGAAGTAGTATTTTCACCCTAAATATAGATTACAAAAAAAAATTATTACCAGCTATAAAACAAAAGAAGTCTTCTCTTTCTCAGAAGCCATATCAGGCACAGGTCGACTGTTTGAAGGAAGTTTATAATCACATTAGGCCATTTCCCACATTTTAAGTCTTTCAAAGGTCAAACCTTTCTAGCACGTGTCTCACGTTCATCTGAGCGTGCTGCACTTAGAACTGGGCTCTTCAATGTGAAGCCAATGATCACAACTGATGATTTAGGAAAATCATCAAGCACCCCCTAGAATTTCCCCCTTTTTGGAGGAATATAGTGATGCTTTTCCTCAAAGAAAAGGCCTGAAGGCACCACATAATGCTTCTTGTGCTTATAGTCCATGATCCAGGCTCAGCTTGTAAGACTTATCTTGGTTTCGGGGTAGAAAGCCCTGCCAGTTGCAGCCTCTCCATCCAAATTAAAAAGCACTGAAAAGAGTTTGCACCTCTATTTACTTCAAGACTGCAACTTAAGGATAAGCATCTCTTATCCACCAACTCCACAGCCATTTCTCCTATTGATTGTGTGTTCTTTCATCATGCACAAAAAAAAACCCCAAGTTAATGCAACCTCTCACATCTAGAGACACCAGAAGAAGCACACAGAGCTGGGGATTTGCAGCACATGAAACCAACTGCACAAGAACCCAGTCTGGAGGTTTAATGCATTCACAGCACAGGTTCCCCAAGCCGCTCAAAATGCAGACTGCTCTGCCTTGCACCGCAGCACACACGGAGCAGGGTGGCACCCACACAGTATGGAAAAGCTCATCCATTGCAGTTTCACCCCAATTTAAAGCCCAGCAGAGCCCTCCCACTGCCAATCCCACCCATCACCGTGAAGCAGTACTGTTAGCAAGCAAAACCTTAAGTTTTTGTGTCCAGCTACGTGTTAGCTGGCAAACACACCATCACATAACTGTCCAACTTGGTAGAAAGTGGTTGCCAACTCATATTTTTTTCTATTCACTGGGGATAATTATTAAGTAAATAAATACAACCCAATTTAATTTTTAAATAGACATTTTTAAGGAATGAACTGAAAGATAGTTATGGTATGGCACATCTATGTTGTTTTACTTTTCTCCCATCCAACACTGGAAAGTCAAAAAACTTTTAATAGTGATTCATAAATTATCTGAGACAAGAATGGGATATTATAATCTCTGGTTGGATTTCCCAGCCAGCACTGGCCACAGGCTTCCCCTTGCTGACCCTGCACAACACCAAGCAGCCTTTGGCATAGCCACACTTTGAGCAAGGTCTAGGCCAGGTGACCTTTGAAGATTCCTTCCACACTAAATTATTTTATGAGCCTCTGAGTTTATAGTCTTTGTCACAATCACAGGTTGACATCAATCACACTTTCTGGCAAAGATGGTGAAACCTGATATTAAGGCTGGGAGCGAGTTTCATCCATACTGCCAGTTTTCAAGAGTAATTACTTCATTGAATGCAAAATCAGCAGCCTGTAATTGATTTAATTGCATCCTTCCACAGCTCCCACCCATGCCAAGCACTGCACAACCAGCACTGGGCTGGCAATTCCTTCAACACCCACAGGTGAGCCCCACTGGGAGGGATCAGCAGTTTACAGCTGCAGGTGACACTGCTGGCTATACCAAGAATTCAGCTCTACGATTTGGGGATAGAAAATTACTTGCCTGTGTGACCATTTTTATCTCCTGACCAGCTTAGATGAGATGACTTTTGCTCTGAATTGCTCAGGATTTGTCTCATTTACATAACCAGATAGGCAAAACCCCAAGTCACACAGACCCTTAAGGAACACGGCAGAAAGAGCAGATGGAGCATCCCTCACTGACAAAGACCATCACCAAATGTTCCATCACAAAACTTCTCCAAACTCTGCCATTAGCTTCATTCCCAGTGCTGTAACAGCAAAGCCTTGCATCACAGCTGGCATGGACCATGAAATAAGAGAGAAGAACAGAGTAGTGGGGAAAAGGGAAAGCAATAGGGATTTTCATCCTGTGAGACCTGGTACAGACCTTTAAGGAGCTTTACTGCAGCTTTCAGTACTTGAAGGACAAATGTTTTAGCAAGGCTCGTCGCACTAGGATGAGGGGTAATGGTTTTAAACTAAAAGAGAGTCAATTTATATGGGCTATAAGGAAGATTTTACAAGGAGGGTGGTAAGACACTGGAACAGGTTGCTCAGGGAGGTGATGGAATTCCTGGAAACATTCAAGGTCAGATTGGATGCGGCTTTGAGCAACCTGATCCATGTGAAGATGTCCCTGTACATTGCGCAGGGGTTGGACTAGAAAACATTTAAAGGTCCCTTCCAATCAAACAATTCTGTGATTCAATAATGAATTCCAGCAAGAAGCTCAGTGCACACCAACACTTAACAACACACAAGTTCAGACTCTTCAGCCACTTACCGGTGAGGAGACCTCTGCTCGCACCCCAGCACTGCTTCCCCTACAATCACTGAGGAAGAGAATTATTTGGTTGCTAAAGCCAGGCCCCCTGACCAGGTGCAGGGAGGGCTCCTTGTCTCTGTGCTAGTAAGGCTGACCCCATCATGGACCAATTGGGAAACTAAAGTTCCCAGGAACACCTGCTGGCTCATTTGCACCTCCCAGGATGTCCTCCCAGCTTTGGCAGAAAGGGGATTTCCAGCCCTTGTTTCCTTGTAAGACCTCCTGAAAAGTCGAATGTGTAGGTTAAAAAGTGTCATTCTTAATTAAGGGCCATCATTTTCTTCCCCAACACTTACTAATGGGAGCCTTCCTTGCCCTCCACCCACCTGGCACCCTGCTGAAGGTGACAAGAAAAACACCTGAAAAAGGATCCCGCTGGTGTGACTTTGATGCTGCTGGGATGGGGCTTAGTGTCTTGTACTTCTGACTATCAAAGTGGCCTGTTAATATTTTACTTAATGTCTTACCCAGGCTTCGGCTATAAATCTCTACAGAAAGAAATCAAGTTAAAAATTGCCTTATCCTTAGTGATACGCTCTAAATAGACACTGCAGACAACACACATCTGGCAGAGTGATGGTGTTTTAATTCTTACCATTCTTCCTGTGCTTAGTGGGTGCATTTCCTCATTTCCTTTTTTAATGTATGTGTCTTATATTTATTCCCTTATCCAACCTGAAATCACCTCCACACATATTCTCATATTTGTTTAATCAAGATTGATGGCCACCGGTCAGGAAAGTACCAAGAGTCCAATGGTTTGGGGTTTTCTGAGTTCCACAGTGCTGTAATGTCACAAGAATTTAATTTTATAAGTGTCAGGCTAGTTCTTCTCCACAGCCCCAAGCTCTGACAAACATGTCCATCTCTTTGACCCGGGTTCTGACTTCGGGCTCCTGGTATTGTTCACTGGGGCTCAAGTACCTTGCACTAAAATGTAATTTTTAGGACATTTTCACGGAGAGGGTCATCACCTGTGGGCATGAGAACCTGAAAGGTGACAGATTAACACCACTTGGTGATGTTCGTGAGAGAGGAAAAAATGTTTCATTGTTTTAAAGTGGGTGTCTCCAAGAATCCAAAGGTTCATTTTCTCAATTACTTCGCTTGTGTAGCTGGCCAGCAGGTGACCACAATTATCACCACAATTAGATAGAAAATCCAACTGTGTGAGAATCGAAAAGTGCAAAGCCATCAGCAGGGAATGGAAGAGCCAAAAGGGAGCCAAGGCTTTAAAAAAAACAAAGAAGAATGTCTCTCCTTTTTTTCCCCCAGTAATCATTTCAACAATCACCAAATTTATCCCCATGTTTTCATTTGGGGATACATTTCTTGCTAATTTCTTTAAAGCCATGCATGTGGCAGTAAATAACTATGGCTGCTGGAGAAACAAGGGCTGTGGCCTCGTGGGCACTGCCGTGAAATGAGGTAAATCTGATGGAAAAAGGAAACTGTGGGCGGCTCTGGAATAATTTTCTCTGGGACAATGTTTCTGTCCTCAGGACAGCTGTGCAGCAGCACGCACTTGGCTCAGCATCTGTGGCCTCCATGCCTTTGCGCTGGGCTTCCTTTCCATGCAGGGGCCATGCACCCTCAGCCAGGATTTTCTACCTGCACAGAGTCATGTGTTCATCTTTTTAATCAACTTTTCCCTTATTTTACTACTTCAGATTAAACTATTCGGTGATGTCATGGAGATCGTAATCCCCAAAGTGGTGCCCCACCCATCCAGGAACTCTTTCTTCTGGGAGATACTAGGCTTTGAAGATATTTTCAAGGAGGGATTAATCTCAGCATTGCTTTTTTTTTTTTTAAGTGTATCCAACATAATATTTCTAGCACGTCTCCTCTTTAAAGCACAGTCTTCAGCATTTAAATTTTCACCATTGGAAAAACTATTTCTCAGTGCACTAATGTGCTGAGCTAATTTTGGATTCCTGCTAATCAAACATTTTCCAGCTGCATCATACTTGCTTATTACTTAATATCAGATAAATCAGAACTGAGGCTTTTCTAGACAGCAAAATGGATAGCGGCACTGTTTGCAAGTCAAAAATAGATGATTTAGGATGGGATAGGATGGCCCTGCCTCCCTGGGCCACACATCTCTGTGGACATTTGTCTGGAACTCCAGTTTGATCAGGACAACCAGCCTCTGCTGTAATATACTAAAAAAAACCCTTAACAATTTAATTTACTGCAGTGTGAAATCTTTCCTACTCAGGTGAGTCTGGAAGCATTTAGCTTCTTTACAGAAAGAGCATGACAGGTGTTTTTTCTCTGCCTGCTCCGTAGTTGTGACTAATCTAATTAACTGAAAGACTGCATTGTTTTGTGAATTAGAAAATTAATTTTTAAATGTTTACTTGTTGTTGAGGTTTTAGATGAGACTACACCAATGCTTTGTCTAAACAGCTCCAGTCCTACGTCTTGTTTCTCCTCACTCATTAAAAGCTTTTAACAGCTCCTGTCCAGTCCTAAAGCTGCTGCTGACTTCTGGGTCTGCTCTCTCTGAGGTCGTTTGCATGTGCTCCCCATAGAAATTAAATTGTGTAAAATTACTACTTTCCCTGTCCTTGAACCCTTTTTATTGGGTAAAAACCTTCCTGGTGTTCCTTTCTGCATTGACCAACCCCTGCCAGCACACAGGCCAAGCTACAGAAGGAAGGTAATTTTGTGTAGGATTTGGTGGGAACTATCCATGCATGTGATACTCCCTTGGCACCCCCAGCTCACAGGACTTGGGGAGGGCTTCACCTCCAGCTCCCAAAAGCCCCAGAGATAGCCCCTGCAGCTGGAAGGGCTCATACAGCCACCAAGTCACCAAGCTGCCAGTGACCCCCCGCACTGAGCACCCTCCAGCCAGCCCTGGAGAGCCCAAACGCCAGCCTTGGACCCTCAGGTGCCTCAGCATCCTGCCCTCAGGGAACAACCCACCCACATGCCCTGCTGCTGCCTGGGAGTGGATTTGAGCCTCCACTGCAGCCGTGCTGAACGCAGCAGCCCCGTGGGACACAATGGTGCATGACCATGCACGGAGAGCTGAACACTTCAACAGCAGCAGGAGGCCTCAGAGGGCTGGACTTCTGCCTCCAGACAATCTTCAGCTAATAGAAATTGGGGTAGACAGAGTCTTTCTTCTCAGGGATGTCTGAGTCCGTAGTAGGGAAAAATACTGAATTCTCTTGAACTCTTATCTAGGAACAATGTCTGCACCCTTATACTTTGCATACATATAGATATATACATAGAGCTATATATATATATACATGCCCAAGCTGCATTTTCTAATTCAAGTACTTCTTCAGCAAAGCAAAGGAGCTGAAATTGCTCACGAGGTCAATTCAGATTAAGGAGCACCCATATACTGGTTGTACATCCATTCTAACTACTTTGCCTTGAGCTGAAGTTTGGCTGCTGGAAGATCCTATCTCCAAACTGGGCTCCATCTTCTCCAGCTGGAAAATTACACTGAGCATCTGCTGCTCTCCTGACTATGTATGGTAGTAGATCTGTGGTTTAAACCTTAGAGGCTACTGAAGTTCTTCCAGCCAAGCCACAGTGAATGCTCCACATCCAAACCTCACTGCCAGCATGTGTCTCACAGCTGCTCCGTGGGGCAGCGCATCGCTGTGACAAGGGACTCTGCTCCCCTCTGATGGCAGCGAGGACCACGCTCGGAGTCACCCATGCCTTCTGAGCACTGCAAGGCCAAAGCCAGCTGCCATCTGACACAGCTGGTGCCTGCAGTAAAGCAGATGCCATTGGCACAGCTTCTGCAAGAGCCAGGCACTTCTGGTGCCTCGGCCTGGATTAAACACGAACAGGTCACTGCGTTGTGCTGCGGGGAAATGAAGGCAGTCCCCACTCGAAGAAAATGCTGCAGGACATTTGGCTGCAGCTGACACTCTCTGGCCAGCGCTTTGCAAATTCCGCTCCCCTCACCCTGAGGGGTGCCCAGCCCCTGGAGCTGTGTGCCGAGCAGCAGCCGATGCCGAGGCTCTCCTGTGCCCAACCGCACCAAAGAAAGCAGAGACCAAACCCGTGCTTCTTACAAACAGATTTATTTGCATTTTGACTGGAGCACAGATTCTAGATACAGATTTCTTCTGCACAACAGTACAAGAGCCAGTGCAAAATATGCTTTTTTTTTTTATTTATTCATGTACAAAAAAACCCAAAAACCAACAAACGAAAAGACAAAGAGTGTGGCAGTATTTACTCACAACTGATACGCCTCAGCCTCCCATCCACCCACCTCCACTCGCCCTTGCCCATCATGCCAACTTTGTGGCCACCACTGCCTGCCTCTAACAGCTGCACTGTCAGCGAACAGAGGTAACTCCCCTTTGAAAGATAAACGCCCACCCCAAGCAAACCGGGACAACAGCAGGCTACTGAAGAAAGTTGGGCACACCAACTGGTCACCAATGCATCCCCCGCCAGGGAGCAGAATTTTGAGGGAATGGCAAGAAAAAAAGGTACAAATCAAAAATGCACAAAAAAACTAGGCACTAGCTTAAGCCATTTGTTAGAGAGAGGCAAGGATGCTAGATACACCTCCAGTCTGCCTTCTCATGTTCACCCACAGTAGTGATGATCAAAGCCAAACACTCCCCACTCTGAGTACCCTGTGCTATCAAACAGATTATAATCTTACGAAAATATTTCTATTAGCATAAAGTTAAACCATTTCATAACTGGAGGAGAAAGAGAAGCTACAGTCTGAATATAAGCATTTCTTTGAGAAGTCAAAAAAACCCCAACAGATACAGACAAAAAAACCTGTTTCAGTCATCCACCAGGTGATTGCTAGAATTACAGCCAATGCTTAAGCAATACAATATTGAGCTAGGAAAAGTCATCGTATGGTTGTTCTGCTTATGAAGTAGCCTTACTAGTTCACAAAGCATTGGGCAATCTATTTCTCTGTTACTCTAACTTATTTTCAGAAGCTGCAATGTAGAACTGCAGTGTTAGTGAAAGAATATGCTCATCTTCACCAAGGCCTGGGATTTATATCGCAGAAATTAATCAAATTTACATCACTCCGTGTACCGTGTCCAAATCACCTAGT
The DNA here is from genome assembly GCA_036785705.1 of Acanthornis magna. Lineage (NCBI taxonomy): Eukaryota > Metazoa > Chordata > Aves > Passeriformes > Acanthizidae > Acanthornis > Acanthornis magna. The sequence continues at coordinate 22,611,799 of JAWUZG010000012.1, forward strand.
TGCTATTATGGACTTTTACATTTCTACCCAAGGAATGGCTGGGTTTTGAAGCTTGATCAACCAGAGTCTTACACTGAACTGCAACTAAACAAAGCAGAGTACCAGTTAAAGCCAAAGAACACATGTACTCAGCACAAATATGTGTTGATACAGTACAGTATGTATGTGGATATATATATATGTATATATATGCATATATATGTATATGTTACATTATAAGGAGAGTGCCATTCAGGGCTTCTCAAATGCAAGAATCCTTTTACCACCTCCAAGTCTTGAAACTTCAGCCCATTAAATTTCACACTAAGACAATGAGAACTCCAGTACTTTCCATATTGAATTATTATTTCTATTTTAGCCAACTAAGCACGCAGGGCCAGCAGAAAGAACAGGAGCTTTAATTGTAATAGCACCAATCCTGACACCTGTCAGACAGCCGAATTTTTATCACCAGGTCATTTGCCCTCTCCCTGCCCTGCAGTTGTGTATCATGGGCATTACTGTGAGTTTTCAGGATATCACCAGTCATATTAACTGATCTGTATCAATTTACTCCATTGATAAGAGAAAATGCCACCATTTATGGAATTTCAGACAGTACAGATCAGACACGAGCACAGGTTTACACTTTACAGTACTGGCTGGAGTCATATTGGTATTAATCACACAATGATTTTGCCTTTTCATCCCCAGCAAGCCCACTTTGACTCATAGTGGCTGTCATCATACATACAACTGAAGAGCTGGACAGTTTGGGAAACCCTATTACTCACTGTTATCCTAAGCCCCAGTCCTTATAAAAGTTCTGCTGTACAAATCTCACATACAGCTGAAAAAAGTCTCATTTAAATCACTTTGAGCAGGTTTTGTTACATTTTACAAAAGAAATAGGAGCAACAATAATAAAAAAAGCAAAAATAAGTGTACCAGGCACTTAGGAACAAAGAAAATGCTTAGATGAGTGGGAGCTACTCACCCCCCTTGCCTTTAGTCCATCTAGAATTTAGTTATCTATCCCAGACTAAACATTTGTTCTTCCTCCAGTCCCGAGGAAACAAAAGCTTCCTTCTGGAGGCTGTCACTTCCACAAACAGGTCAAACAAGTCCCTCCAGGGATGTCAGACCCAAGGAGAGTCAAGGATTACCTGACACACAGGTGAGACAAGCCTCTCTCTCAATCTCTGTACCTTCCTCAAGGGGGGCAGTGGAGGGGAGGTGCTGATCCTCTCTCTGGTGACCAGTGACAAGGATGCAAGGGAATGGAATGAAGCTGAATCAGGGCAAGCTCAGACTGGACAATGGAGAAAGGTCCTTCACTGGGAGGGTTGTTGGTCACTGGGACAGGCTCCCCAGGGACTGCCCTTGCTCTTGCTCCTGGCACCAAGCCTGCCAGAGTTCGAGGAGCACCTAGGATGCTCTGGATGACACCCATGACACTCTCAGTCACACGTATTTGTTTTAGGCACTCCTGTATGGACCAGGGCATTGGACTCTGATCCTTATGGGTCCCTTCCAACTCGAGATCCTGTATGATTCTAAGATGAATAACTCTACTTTCTCCTGGACACCAAACCAGCTGGGCTGTCCTCATGGGTGCGTGTGCTACTTTACCTCAAATTCCTGCTGGGACTACAGAGGTTCAACAAGGACTAGAACTACTCTGTCAAGTAAGTGTAGGTATGACACACACAGCAAAGCTGTACAGCTTTACAACAGGCTCATACAGACAAAACAGTAGTGCCCACCCACTGGAAAATATTTATAATCTAGGGGATTGTTTACTCTGGTATACATTTTTAGAGCATGAAAGCAAGATATATTGTCAAATTCTTCCTCATATCAACATTAAATTATTTAATTTTTTAAAATCTAGATACAGCAAGGCCCCAACAGACTACTTTTTGTTCAAAATTGACCAAGCAAATGCTGCTGAAATACTATGAGGACTATGGCATATAATTCCTTACGGGCAAGAGTTGTTTTTCAAAGAATCAGGAAGTTAGACTTTTTAAAATAAAGTTTTTATAAAAAGTTCTCAGTCCCTAACTCTGGCAGCAAAGCCACTTCTGTCCTTTCTTCACTCTACTGTGTATCAGCACTGCTGTGTCCCCTCAGTTACAGAGCTATTACATGTAAGTGGATGTGATACAGGCTACACTCCTGGCAACTTCAAGCTCTATATTGAACCCTTCTCATGAGGTCAGATTCACCTGAGCTGCACGCCAATGACAGCCACACCATGCACTGGGCCAGTATTACAGAACAGGATGAAAACCCACAGCCAACATCCATCTTCCAAAGCACCTTCTGCAAAATAAATCAGGCATCTCCTGGTACACAGGGGCACGCTGTGTACCCACCTACTCACAAAGGCATCCGGAATTCATTCACTGTTTTGGAAGACAGCTGTAACTGTGTGGCCACAACCTGGATTCCCCAGTGTCCATGGCCCACAGCTCCTCCTCACCTACACAGCCTGGTCCTCAACCAAGAAGCCTCAATTCCTTCATTTCAGAAGGAGAAATCACTATGTCCCAAAGCCTATGCATCCTTTTTGGAGAAACACTACAATTCATAGAGCATCGAGGACAGCCAGTTGAGCAAGATCGTGCCTAAGTAGGCACTGCTACTCAATTAGCTGAGTTGGCTGAAGGTTTTCCCATTGTAACACGATTTTTCTATTCTAGTATTATTTTCGGTGCAAAAAAAAAAAAAAAAAAATCAGTAGGGATGGGTGGGGTTTTTTGCGCAAAACTTGATGCTTTAATGAAAAAAAGGTTGCTTTTCTCAATATTTTGCTGTTTATTTCTGTTGGGAAAACTTGAAACACATAACTTTTGTCAGAGAAATATCAGTCCGTGTCTGTCCGAATTCCTCTAGCGTCAGTTGGGAGCTGTAATTCAAGGGCTCCACGGCCCCCTCTTTCCCTGGGCACCTCTCCAGCCCTCATGACGCATTCCCTGCTTGACTAACCCACGGTAGGAGCATCATGGGATCTGTAATTCAGCCAGAGAGCTCAGCCCCACGGGAGACAAGGCGCGCAAGGCACTTGAATGACAATTTCTGAGGGCTGCAACAGTAGCTCAAAACTGATACTGCTTTAAGGGCCAAATGGATTTAATTAAATGTTTCCATTTCAAAAGCCTGGAACATTTTATTCAGTGTTTTCCAGCTGACAATTCCTCATCTTTTGAAAAATTTCCATTCCAGGAAAATGTTTGATATTTCAGCTTTCCATGTCAGTTCAGGATGAAATGAAATAATCGAAAATCAGATTTTGACGGAATATAGACACTCAGTTTTGGGGAAACAGCCTTATTATTTAGCTATCAAAAGTAAAATGTTTTCATCCGTGCAAGAAAGGTGTGATCCAGTTTGCCTTTGACATCAGTGGAAGCCATTTTTTTTAGCTTAATGGAGCCTGGATGGAGTCCCAAAAGACCAACAGAGGGTGAAGCTGATCATAGTTAGAGATATTGGAAAGAGAAGTCAAGAGTGAAAGAGCAAGAATGTAAGAAGCAGCAACTAAGATGATCTGTTACCTGGACTTGATCAAAACTCAGTTTTACTTCAGTAACAGGATGAAAAAACCCATGAAGATAACATCTAATTCCCAGTTACAGTAAAGATAGCAATTAATCACTACTTTGTAAGTAGAATAAATCCATAGTATGAATTTGTCATGAGCGCTATAGCTTTCAATGTTCAAAACATTTCCTCAGAAAACCTTCATATGCTCCATTCAAGGAGACTACTCTAAAGCTGAAGTTAATAATATAGTACTGAACTGCTCATCTCAGGTTGTCTGTCCTCCCTGCTTTGGACTGGTTTGGGACCCCCCCAAATTTGTTCTGTTGGATTGGTACTACAGAAGGTCTGTCAGGAGGGACCAAGGTCTCTGGACATGGAGTACATCTGCAGGTGGGGAACAGCTAAACAGGGGCTTCCAGAGTTGACACTTTGAGTGAAGGCTGGGCACCAAATCCATCTCTGCATTGCCCAATCCGTTTTAGGATGCAGCCCCAAGCCTTCCACCTCGAAGAGTACAAGAGGAGCCCAGGGCATCTATGTCCATCCACATCAGGGCATGTACTGAAAGCAAGAGAGCACTCAGAACTGTAAGGAAATCAATTCACCCGAACATGAGGGGTCAAGAGAACTGGGATTTGTTTATCTTTCATTTCCCTTTAGTACAAGAAAGATGTTTCTAAGTAAGAAGCAGAAACCTCTACAATTTTTAAGACTGAAGAGGAAGGGAGGGAGGAAGAAACATGTACAAGCTTTGAGGATGTTCTCAGCTCCAGCTCAAAAAAAAAGAACCAAAACAAAAACCAAAACAAACAAACAAAAAAACCAAACCCACCAAAATCACACACCACCAAAAATTTCTATCTGTAAAAGCAAGTTTTTTCTTAAGCTGTTTGGTAATTCTTAGTTCACAGGAGCATTTATCCAGAAGGTTCTTCATGTTTCCAGTCTAGGTTGTAGCAATCTCAGTGAGGCACTAAATTTTAGGCTGTTAAAGTCTCTCTGTGCAGCACGGTCATTTTAAAATGATGTGGTAGCCATCATTGCTTTCAGCTGTAACAAAGAAATGCAAAGTATATTTTCACTGCCTTTAGGAAACACCAGAGATACAGAACTTCAAATTTTCTTTCTAGGTAGTTTGCAGTAGTTTGTACACTTTCACAACCTGCTCATGAAAACCAATGTTGAAGATCTAAGTCAAATAACTTACATTACAACCCCTACATACTATCATATTTTATCATTTTACTCGAAGGTTTTCTGCTCATTTATGTCAGTGGTGTCAATGGATTTATGAAATTTTTGTAACACTGTAACTGAGAGTAAAGCATTGATCAGTCAGTGTATCGTAGTGTAGTCAACACCCTGACTTACACTAGATTAGATTACTTATCTTTTCAGGATAACAGCATTGAGTTTGTGATAACAGTTAGTGCAACTGAAAGGAGAAATTATCTTTAGAGCAACAGGTAATAGCTGCAGCAATACACACCTTTTAATGTGCTGATAACAAAACAAGATTCGTCTTGGAAGTTTTGCACCATCTGAAGGGCAGAAGGAAAAAAGCCAACACAACATATTTTTAGCAATTAAATTCACATTTCTTTCAGTGCCAGTATAGACTTAGAGGAGAGGTATCAAACAGCATTTAGTGCCTAGTCCTGCACAGTCCTGAGTAACCCTGCCCATGACATTATTAAAGTACATGACTGATTAATTAAGGTCCTTGCAGTTGTTAATGTGTTTAAAGGAAGCTCATACTAAATGTGCTTGTCTAAAACTGATCTAGCTTATTCAGCATTTTATCATCCTCTTTGCAGCTCTTGATCCTGAAGGTTCCTATACCACTCCAATTATTCTATTAAAGATCACGCTCTTTGTTGCTTTCAGTGATGCTGTACTAGTTTAGACAGGCAGAACATAGTCCCTTTCCTAAAAATCAGTGGTAATTGCATATTCAGCTAAACAATGGAGCTCAGCTAAACTTACATTGGCATTTAAAGAATACCTGGAGATGGTAAACCCCAAGAAATGGACTCCCTGCTGAATAAAGACATTGCTACTGAAATTGGCAGCGTCCATCTGGCTATTTTGACCTGACACTAGCACAGACGCTGTGCTTGCAGGAATCATTTACCTGTTTGCATTTTGTCAAGGAACAGGAACCATAGTGAAACTGCTACGACAGGCAATGCAAATCATGGGAAGAAAGACTAGAACCTAAAGCTATTTGAGTTATTCATGAGAAACAGCTAGATTTTCAGAACAGGTGCAGGTTCTAGTGATGCCTTTAAATAAAGAGATTGAGATGATTTCAGATCCAATATGAAAAACCCATTTAAGGTTCATCCTTAGTCAATGGTTTCTCCACCTTAGAGTAGCTATGTGGGACAGAGGAGGTGGATTACCTTCAGGAGGTGTCTCCTACAGTTGGAGCAAATGCTGGACACAACTTCAGAGGAGGAAAGTGTGACCAGAACCTCTGTGATCAGCTAATGAAATCCAGCTTTGTGAAAAAGCCTTCTCCTAGCTACTGAATATCATTCGAGTAGTGCATTTTTCAGCTGTAAGGTCTCACCTCAAAATACACTTTTCATCTTAGACTGATCTCCCTATTCCCTTTTGGGTTTAGCATCCAGCCCCTGCTCCCTCAAATCAAACTTCTCTGGCCAGTTTGTGTGTCTTTGCCTAATGATGCATGAAGTACATTCACAGAGTGCCACACTCTTGCCACTATTGTACTAGAACAAGAAAAAAATATTTAAAAAGCAATAGACCTCGTTAATAATTGACTTAAACAAATACTTAAAGCCTTATACCCAGGCTGATTCATGCAATTCCCCTACCAAGAGTTGCCTCCAAGCACTTTGCATCCATAAAGCATCAAAGTTTCAGATTTAATCAGGCTGGAATAGCAAGGAGACTTCAGGAATAAGCATTACAGCCTTCAATTTAGGCTCCAGTTGAGACCTATGCTCTGCTTCATTTGTTTTAACAATGCTTCTTATAAATGAAGCTCCTTAAGTGATTCTGGTGCATGAATGAGTAAGTAATTTAGTAGGGGGAAAAGAGGAAGAAGGGCAATTCACTATTAACCTGCAAGTTAATGGAATGGACTAAATTAAGGCATCATATAATGGGACACAAACAGTAGCAGAGGTCCATAAATTATAATGAGCATACAGTGTATATAGTGACAGACCCAGTGCCTGGAATCATGGGCCAAGACGTAAAACTAATTGCCCTACAGATTTTAAAACTTGCCTTCTTTAGGGCAACTTACCCATTTAATTTTAGAAGTTCTTACGCTAGATCCTCACTTCAAAATTTGTGTAAGCAGACAAAATGAAAGGAAATTCATAGAATCATTTAGGTTGGAAAAAGCCTGTAAGATCATCATGCACAAACATTGACCTAGCACCAGCAAGTCCAACACCAAACCATGTCCCCAACTGCCACAACTACATGACTTTTAAACACCCTCAGGGATGGTGACTCAACCACTTCCCTGAGCAGCCAGGTCCAATGCTTGATAACCCTTTCAATGAACAAATTTTTCATAATACCCAATCTAAACTTTCCCTGGTGCAAATTGAGGCCACGTCCCCTCATCCTAACACTTGTTCCTTGGGAGATGAGAAAGAGCCTTACATTGCTACAACCTCCTTTCAGGTAGTTGTAGAGAGCAATAAATGACCAATTTTGTTGTGCTTTGTTTTGCTTAGAAAAACCAAGCAAGAACCACAACATCTTTTACAAAGCAAAGGTCTTGAAACCACACCAAAATCAATGCTGTGCATGGCTGATTCATTCCAAGTATTTACTTTAACTTGTTGGGATTAGTGGCTTTGCAATTCTCCCTTCAAGACGCATTGAAAGTTCATTCTAACCTCAAGAAGTCAGACAGTTGTTACACCTCTGACAAAGATGAGATATAACAATTTAACCCCCTCACCTCATTGCTCACTAATACATGGATCCCTGTGGGTCCCTGCCGGTAGATCCGATTTATCTGCTGTGGAGAAATGCTGTACAAGTTTGCAATCTTCTCCATTAATTCCAGCGTGGTCAATTCTTCCAAGAAGATTGCATGATACACTGCAAAAAGTGGAAAGCAGTTACAGAGCAGCAAATACAGATGGCACTAAGATGCTCAGCATCAACAACCAAATGGGTTTAAGATGAAGGTTCAAATGGAATAAACAAGCTTAATATTTTTAAAGCATCCCCCAAATATCTGGCTTGATGATTTGCAGAAAAATACCCACTATTTGTATGCAGCAGGCAATTAAAGCACACACAACTTTTACCCAGAGGAAAACATGTGGACTGATGACAACTTTCATCACAGGGCATTAAAAAAGCCCTCTCATAAAGCTGCTAATATTTTTGAATAATGTACTTTTACTCATTTTGAAGTTTAAAAAAAAAAAAAAAAAATCAAGCAAATAGTAAAACACATGATGTGTCATACAAAAGCAGTATTTTATTAGATGCCATCCACTGATCCCATAGGCAGAGTCAAAAGTATACAATGTATAAGGTAACTACATGGATGACAGCATTGTTTTATAAATCCAATCCAAATCATAGCAACCAGGTAGGAAAGCTGTGCCTGTTTATTACCAAGTGCAGGATTTAAGGACAATCTCTATCCTTACTTGATTGCACATTGAGTCGTGAGGGATGACAAAAAAGCTTTAAACTTTCAAGAATTAGAACTTCACTTTAAGTGAAGCTTAATTAGCTTCAAATTTTTTTCAAACAAGACATAATCTAAAGAAAACTGTAGACGGAAGGGTGGTTTTTAATGCTACTGTCCCTAGAGCTGAATAGAGCTTGTGCTGTGGCATTCTGCAGATAACTTGTAAGCTGTAAGTCCCCCAGGCAGATGGTGCCAGTTGGAATCTGTAGCCCTGCAAGTATAAACAAAATGGCAAAACTGGGATAAACAGGACCTCTTCAAACACTCAGGGACACTCAGCTGTCCCACAGTGGAGCTCAGGCAGAAAGCAGCTAAGTGTTTAACAAAATCCCTACTTAAGAACTTACCACAAAGACTGCCATCTCCATTTTCTCGTTTTTGGTGGAGATGGGACCTGTTTTGTTCTGGTTCTTGACAGACATAAATTGTCATCTTGGGCCTTACATTTCTATGGATTAATCAAAAACAATAGTAAGTTATTTGGAAGATCTAAAATTGTTCCAAGTCAGCTATCGAACAGTAAGAGATGGTACCATTCAGGCTGTGCTTAAGCAACAAACTAAAGGGTAATCTTGATGCTGGTGACTAGATGGCTTGGGATGTCTAGCAAGAGACCCTGGGAGCTGATGCAGAGCACCTTAGTCTGTTCAAGACCAGATAAGAGTAAACAGTTTATAGCACTTGCCAAGCAGTTCATCATACCTGCCTCTACTGATTTAAATCCTGCTCAGCTGTAGAATTTATGAGGTTATTGCAATGGAAGTAAGCTTAGGAGTCATTTGAGGCTCCAGGGGTTTGGTTTTTTAGTGTTTATTACCTCTGATGGAGATGCAACATAGGGCACTGTAGGCTGTGCATCTCATGAAATGGATGTAAGCTATCAGCTGGTAGCAAATAAACCACTGGAGATCCACATTACGCTGCTTCATTTTGACAATATTTCTGAGCTGTGCTTGGATTTGAGTACCATTGTGGTCTCCAGTCTCTGAGATAACCTCTCTGAAGTATTAAAAGGAAGTCTAAATGCTACAGCTCCAGGATTAACTTCCAGTTAACATTGAAATTACCAAGGGATGCTATCATAACAAAAAAAAGTAGGAAGGGAATAGTACAAACCTTCCTTTAATTGCATTAAAGAGCCGAATTCCATCAGCAGGCCCACAGATTTGAACAAAATCTTCCTTGGACATCTTCAGTAAGTCGGCACCTACATATTTCAAATTTATTTTTTTTTCAGAAGTTAAGCAAATCTTAGCTTCCAAACTGTGTGTATGGGCAGCAGGAAAGGGCAGGGGGAGAGAACCCACAAAGCTAAACCAGACAGATTTACACAGAAAAGTTGCAAATTCAGAGAAGTGTGCCCTTCAAATCAATCATTGTGAAACAGAAAGCTGGAAGCTACCAAAAGAGCAGTGCTGCACTGGAAAACATCCTAGCCAACTCAGAAACAAGGTAGACATTTCACAGTGGCCATTAAATGACCCAATTTTCTGTAATAGTGCCGTTCACCAGGTTATTTCTTCATGTTGAAAGTCAAGAGTCTCCTCATGGTCTCAACACCTCTGACATTTGCCCCTTCCACCATCCTACTGGGGTGTACAACCGCTTAATGGGAGTGTACAGTGAAGGTGCCAGATGCCTCTGAAAGGTGCACAGGGACAGGAGGAGAGGCAGCAGACAGAAGATGAAAGATGGGAAATGCTGATTAGATATAAAAAAAACATTTTCACTGTGACAGAAGTTAAGTACTTGAAGAGGTTCTTTAGAGAGACTGTGGAGTTTCCAACCTTGGAGATATTCAAAGACAACAGCACAAGGCCCCCGACTTGCTTTAAGGTTGCACTTAAGATGGGACTTCCTGAGTTCATTAATTTATTCTCTTCCATCTTTACTTATTCTCTATGTCTACAAATGGTTTTCACAAATGGTAGCTAATTTAAAAAACCAAAACCAACCACACTGGATTAGACCAGGGGTCCCATCAAAAGGGGCCAGCGACAGATGCTACATGAGCTGCACTCACAGAAGAGAAAAAAACCAAAATAATTGGACTGTTTAAACTCACCCGAAAAACTTGAGAAGAGTCTACAGAATGGAGAGAACCTATTACGATGAAGCCACTGCTGGGCATCTTGAATAGAAGCAGAAGGAAGGAGATGCTACATTGCAAAAAGAATAAGAAGGTCTTGAAATGAACTGTTCACCAGTGTCCTAAAAGAGAAAAGCACCACATTAACATGATCTCAAATACTTACATCATTGCTGGGAGGCAGGAGCTCCATTTGGTGGGTTGGAGAACTGTTGCTAAAAGAAATTATATAAAGTTGGAAGAGAAAAAAAATACATTATTTTAAATTTTACATTGCAGTGTCCATCCTCTTCCCCCTCCTCTATTTGACTCAACTTTTACAAGTTACATCCGACATGGCTTTTTTTCTCTATCAGATTTTTTAAAAAGGTGTCCAAAATCTAGAACGAAAATTAAAAAACCCCTCTTTGCCTGAGTCTTTTGTTGGTCAGCTGAGGTCCTCCTCAGCACTGAGAGAAAAACTCAGGTTTACTGACCTCCTTCAAGCTTTTCCTTATGGGTAACTCACTAATGTGACATCATCTAAGCAAGGAAATTGTAACCTATAGGGTGGCTGAACTCAAAATTTCTGTGAGCCAGAAATATCCTAACTAAACCCACTGTCTAATAATAATTCTTCACAAAAATTTAATAAAGAACCTTATAATTCAACCCTGGTGTTAACTTAAACACAGTAAATTGCAATTTAACTATATTACAAAAAACCACGTTTCTACTAAATTCTCCTAAACACAGACAGGACTTCTGAACTATCAAGGATTTTACCAAAGAGCTAACAACCCACCACTGGAAGAAAATGCTCAGCAGATCCCTCTACTAGCACAAAATTTTGAAATTCCAGTGTTTGTCCTTATTCATAGGTTGAGGGGATTCATTGAAAATTAGTGATACAACATCCACTGATTAATAAGCTGTGTGGGAAGGCAATAAGATGGCAGAGTCCTACAAAAGGAAAAGAAAACGCTATGCCAAATTCCTAAGGGAAAGTATGTAGCAGGGAGGACTCAGAAGTACTGAGGGACCCTACTGTACCTTTCTGACACAAGTTATCATCTTGAGCATTTCAGGACCACTAGAAGGGTTTCCTTATGATGGCTATTTAATGAATTAAACATGCCTTGATTAATCCTTTGATCTGAAACGGCTTCTTAAAACCCAGGCTGTTTTGCCCCAAACAGGACTTCTTTACATCTCACACACCTGGGAATTCACCACCCCAAACTACCGCAAGACAGGAAGAAATAGCAACTCTGAAGAGGTGCTGAAAGCCTCTAACACACTTGTGAGAAGATCCTGGGGACTGCTGGTACAAGGCATGGTGGGTTCTCACCAGGGATTGCCCTGGAGGCCCTCTGATGCTCACCTTCCAACCACCACATAAACAGTGCACATACATTACACTGCATTACAGGGAATTCCTGGATGGAAGGCCTTAAGAGGCTTTTGGGAAATATATTCCCTCTCCTAGAGAGGGTGGTGGTCCTTAACCTCTTCCTCCAGGGTACGAAGTGCACGGACACACAAAGCTTACGCACACAAAGGCTACCATATCAAGAGGAAAGATAAAGCATGTATTTATTACATACCCATCTCCAAGGTTGAAGCTGTTGGGAGAACTGTTGTAGCTTGGAGATGGAGCATTGTTCATTTGATAAGGCACATCTGGCCAGGGAGAGCACTGTTGGAAGAAAGGCAGTGGAGAAACTTTAATAAGGATGGAAATAAAGGATTCGATTCTCTTCTAATACCACATTCATGCTGTTGCCACGCCACTAACTTCAGCTCATCACTCCTGCTGGGAGGAGGAGATGGGCCATGGATTTTCTACACTGCTCTCCAAGCGGGCTGTCAGGGGGCCAGATTGATTCCAGTTGTGCATTCCACATTTCTTTCTCCCATTTCACAAAGCCTGTCCCCAAATAACACTGGGCCAAAGTGTGCACAGCTGTAAGTCAGAGCAACGCCAGTAAGTCAACTCAGACTGAAGGCAGCAATGATACAGAAATACCCCTGGTCTCAATTATAAATCCCTAATTAAATCCAGGCAAGAGTGACAAATATGCTCCAGTGGCATTGCTTCAGGTTTATACCAGTGAAAGAGCAGAATTTGAACCAGCCTGCTGAAACCTCTGGCCATTAGTCAAACAGCTCAAGTCATAAATGGGTATTAAATGGAGAAAATTTAAGATAGACAGACAGACACAACGCTACTAAAAGCCTTCGCAAGTATAGGTCAGACTCCACATTCCATGACAGTAGTGTAAAGCCAGAGTAACCCAGCTAGAATTGGTGACTCTGCTCTCAATTTAAGCCACTGTAATCAGCAGGAGAAATCTAACCCTGTTGAACCCCCCACCACCAAGAGCTCAAGAAAATGCTCTGTAGTGGCCTTGTTTGCAATGATAAAAAGACAGCAAGTGTAGCTTTGGAGCTTTATCATCTCCACAAACACTAGCAAGTATTTTATCATCTGCACAAGCACTGGCAAATATTTAACTCTTTGGCAACTCGCGTTTCCCCATGCAATATGTCAAAGTGCATCAGAGCTCATAGGGAGAGTCTGGGATCTGCCAACTCAGTAGAATTTGGTCTGTCAATCAGAAAACATGCTGGTCGCTCCTGGCAACATGAGGAAAATTGAGTGGGAGGGACTGGATCTCACAAACAGGAAGTTGATTGAAATTAAGAATAATTAATGTCATTTTTGGAAGTCCAGCAAGCTGCTCCAAAAAAAAATAAGAATTAAACAACAGGACATTCCCATAAGGAGACTGAACAACACTTTTAAATCCATTTCTTGAGTCCTGTTGGTGACTAATTCTGTAGCCTATGGTAAGTTTATACAAACATCTTAGTAATGGCAGGGAGGGGCAGAAACACATACAGCTCTACAGCAGATACACCAGAATATAAGGCACATGATATTCCTAGAGTACAACACAGAAGCTTCTCAGATTTTGCATGTAACAGCAACCTCATAGGCACATTCACAGAAAAACAGATTAATAATTTAATCAGACGGTCTATTCATCTGCTCAGCTGCCCCATCACCAACATGAGCTTTTGCCAAGCAGTTCTGAAAAAAATTCCTCCCTCATACAACTGGCACCTGAGAGCCCTGACAAGTGCCCAGGAGCATAGTGGAAACTGAGAAAATTTTTTTTTTTAAAGCCAGGCTGCTAAGGGTTGGTTTATATGCCAAAACATAAGAAACTTTGGCATCTTTCATAAATTTCAACAGTGAGAGTCATTTTATAATTTCACTCTGCTCTCAGTTTCACTCAGATCTGAGAATACATGTCTCCGCATGACAATCTCCAGGGCTCAGATGCTGTTTTCTTTCAAATTTATCTCCCAACATGATGTAGTATGATGTGTCTAACACACTTTACCTCTGTGAGAATAGTTGTCTCATAGGAAGGCTGATACTTCTCCTTCTCTTGGGTGGTCTTCTTTTCCATTTTTTCCCTGTCAGTCTTCTGTTTTCTGTCTGCTCCTTTAGGCTATAAGTACAAGCACAGGCTCTCCCTTATGCCAAGTATTACAAGTTTGGAGACAGAGGCCAACAGATTTATCTAATCTGTTCACAAAAGTCTCCTTAAGATTTATGGGAATTTTACATATGAAACAAGATCAGATCTGCATTTTCTAGACAAAAAAATTAATGAAGCATCTCTACTGTTTCTGTACATTCACCACTAATGCCTGCTGCAATTCCAAAATAGGCTGACCACAGTCCTGAGATTTGATTGTGACTATTTCAGACCATGAGCCCCATCAGTTATGCACCTCAACTGGCATTTGTACCATCTTTCCAGGAACAGGAACAGGAACTGCCCACAGGAACAAATGGGAGCAGCAGATCCTTTGAGAAAACAGGCCTATGGAGTGTTTGTTGTTAAGTAGCTATAGGTCTGCCATGCCCAGATTAGGAGCTTCAGAGATGCCTCATCTCTGAATCTTTTTCTCCTTCAGGTATCACAGAGACAAACTCTGCTACAACAACAACAAAAAAAAGGGTATTTAAGATCTCCACGATAAAATCTTATTGTTTGTGGAGGATTCAATCAAAAGAAAGTGGAGATGACATAATCTCTTGATTGCCTAGGAACACCAATACACAGTGGGCACCCTAAATATCTCAGTATTTTCATAATGTTTGAGGCACAACAGACTGGCACAAGCCTGGGTGCAGCACTTCAATTACAACTACAGTGTAGGTCCGTGTTCATGCCACCTTGTGCACAGGAGTACAGTGTAAGATTTTAAGCATATCCAGTAAAAAGTCGGTTCTTTTACTCCACTGTTCGCACCACTCCTACACAATCTCAAATCTCTGCATGCACCTGTGCCTTAATATAGGTGATGACAAAACCAAAACCACCTCGTACCTTGAACACTTTGATCTGGCAGCTTGCAGAATGCAAGTGTTCTGTGTATTCACCATTTTCATTCTGCTTAAAGGTGTCGATTTGCACCCGGAAGGGCACCCCTTTCTCTCCTCCGTGTTTCCGTGGAGTAAATTCTGTGCTGATGCAATGTACCTGGCAAAACAGAAGCTGTGCTCATCTCTGGAGACAGCTGGAACCTGTGTAAATTTGAATTCCAAATACTGACTCAACATGAGGTTTTTGCTCTTCACAAAAAACTAATAGAGGGAAAAGAGTTCTTATGTTCTCATTTCTGTTCCTCTGGACAAAATAATCAGGAGAACTAGCAGCTCAGAAAGAAATGGCATCAGGAAAAGCATCCTTTGATTTAAGTAAATTCCTCATTCAGATTAAAAACAGATAGCTGATGCTCAGAATGAGAAATACTCATGAAAGAAGAAAGCAATTAAAACTAACAGGTTGTGAACAGTTTCCTCCAGACAAAACCTATGTTTAGAAAGCTACATCAGTGTCTCAGTATATTTACAAAGAAAATCCTGGCAGTAGCAGGTAGTGCTCCAATGCTAACACATAGCCAGCAAGTTGATTTAGAGAGTATCCTACAAATTAATTATCCATGACTGTTACATGAGTTTGTATATTATCATTAACATCTTTCTCTCTTCTTCATGTACTGGCTATTTTAACTTCTCACGTCTTTAAAAGGTATCTAACCACTGTATTTACCACAGAAATATGATTTATCTCTTACCTGAATGAATGCTGAAGCTCTCTTTGACGGATCCCAGAGAAATTCAACAGTGTTCAACTGGGTTGGGCTAGCCCTGGGATCCAAGATACCAACTGACAGCGGGATATCTGTAGAAGAAAACCCCTAAAATTTTAAAAATATTAAATTGAAGAAGAGAAAGCATTTCCATACAACCACAAGATGCATGTGAAAAGTGAAGCCACCAAAGAGATGACTACATGGGACCTACAGTGCTAGATCTCCTTCCCACCCAAAGACATACAGGAATCCTAAGACAGCAGGACATAAAAAACCTAAACACACATGCAGACAGTCCATACACCACTCATCTTCCCAACACTGCAGAGGTGCCACAATGAAATAGCCTCACCTATATCAAGGATGCGGTCCCCAGGCCGACTCCACCTCCAGCCCTCGAGCTGCTGATGCTCTGTGTACTGCAGGCGGCGGTCGTGGAAAACTACACGAATTATGCTCTGTCAAAAAAAGACAGCAATATGAACAATGTGATCCAGAATCCCCTCTCGAGGTGATTTTGGTTTTCCAGAGAAGAAGCAAAAGCTGATCTGTTATGTTTCTCACCCCTATTCATAAGGAGAGTAGAGGGTCCACCTAAGAGACCCATCACCATGAGTATCAAATTCCTAAGGGACCCCTAAGAGAGAAACACATTTCCCCCTTCACAGGGCACATCCTACAGGAGTAACACAGCCCTGTACAGCTTTCTGGGATTCCCTCTGGAAGCACTATAGCAATGTCCAGCTAATCTTAGGTGTCATGGCATGTAAACATCACTGTATTGCCTCAACACCCAAAAAGGCTCATATGGGGGTAATAGTTAATGTGTCTGTACCATGTCCCAACCCCAGTATATCCCATTCTGATTTGAAAATGTGAAAGCCAGCTCACCTGTCCCTGCACTGGTGGAGCTGACATGTCCAGACACCTTGTCAGTGGGAATTAAACTTGATTCCAGTCATTAACAGCCAGTCATTAGATTTGCTCCAGAATAATTAAACAAGCATAGAACAGGGAAGTGTCTGTAACAGCAGGCTGGTCTGCAATGGTGCAGCCATGCCAATAACTGGAGAAAAAAGACTGGAATAAGGGCAATCCCCAGGGCAGACAAGTCCTAAGTACTCCTAACTAATATATCCTTTGGAATATTCAGAGTGCTACACTTATGAGTTAATGACCCCTAACATCCCAGTTTCTTAAGCCCACACTCTTGATGGGGACTTCTGTATCAAATGAGTGAGCAATTTTTGCCAGTAAACCTGAGAAATGCCCAAATCCAACCCTAGCTTCAAGATGCAAACAAGCCATAGTGGGAATACCTGCAAAATTGGAATCCCAATCCACCTACTACCTGAAATGGGCCAAAAGACAAATAGGGAACAGCCTAAACTTGGACAACATTTGAAATCCAAATTGGAATCCAAATTTTGCAACTAGTTCCCACTTCTCAAAGGAAATCCTGAGGCAGAACAGCCAAGAATTGAAGGTTGGATCCAGAACCAGGGTCCAGACCAAAGTTTTTGAATTTGAACTGTTTTCGGAGTGGAGGAAACAACAGGAAAAAAAAATCCCCCAAACCAACTGATCAAGTTCTATGTGTTCATCATTATGCCCATTACCAAAGTAAACTGGAGCTATGCAGAATCTGCCTGGCAGAACAGTGTAAACACCTGGGCCCTCCGTTTGTCATGTAACAACCCAGGCATGTTGCTGGGATTCAGCAGGGAGACAAGACTGCCTCTCCACAGCTTTCACCATGTTCACCACTGAACTCTGGGATTCCCCTGAACCCAATATTCATAGTGAAACTCTGGGGTCATGATCACGAACAGAATAAAGGTTCCCCTGAAGCCCTGCAAAGCCAAGCTGCATAGTCCCGTGAAACTAGTACTCAACTCCATCAGCCCTGCTCCCATTAAAAACAATGGCAAAGCGTTTTCCATTGTCTCAGTGGGAGCAAGGTCAGGCCCTTCATTAAAGGCTGTATGTAGTAGCAGGAAGAAAAGAAATCTATGTTTCTCCTTACCTTCACATATTTTGTGTTTAAATCTTGAAACTCTCCCAATTTCCTATTCTCAAGTAGACGGATTTCATAAGACTGACCTAGAGTTTAAGGAAACATTTCCAAGGTGTTTAATATGTTGTAGCAATGAGAGAGTCATGCTGGCATTTATGTGGCTGATAAAGCATACGTTTGATCAGGGAAAGCTCATTTTTGCTAACATAATGCATTTGCCCCAGCAATCGATAGGCACTAAAGCACAGCAGAAATCTGAGGGGAAGGTTTGCCTTTTGGCAGCTAAAAGCTCTCCATTAGGGCATCAATTAGAGTTGTCTCCCGGGGCTGCTATGGTTTTCTGGTCACCCTCCAGAAAGTCACCAGGGTGTTCGAGGCAGTTGTCCCCCCATGTCACATGGCTGTAACAGCACTGCCTTTGTCTGTCCCTTCTGCTAAAGGAACTGTGTCAAAGCAATGGTTGTGTGAAGGTGCATAACAGGTCCAGGCACTATTCTACAGAGGATGGCAACTGGGGCAAAATCTTGCCTTCTTCAGGGAGCAGTCAGGCCTGTAAGGTGTTCTGGTGAACCACTAAACCAAAATTTGTTTCATAGGGCCAGGAAAGTCGTTGCCAAGGACATAAATATTCCTTCAGACGTGTGTGGAGGCAGCAATGGGTAGTACAGCATGGGCAAGGACCAGTTCCAGGAAGGGAATTCACACTCCACCGCCCCACCACCACCCTCACATAAGGAATTCAGTCAATCAACAGAATTCAGCTAACTGGTTTATGAAATAATATCTCTCCAAGGCTGACAGCAGACAAAGGAGACTGATGTCTCAATACCTTATGCACAAAAATGACTAAGACAGTACAAAAGCACATTGTACTACACGAAGTCTTTACAATAAACCTGCAGCTAGCACCAAGGCAGAATAGGATCATTAGGATTAAAAGAGCATATGTATATCTTACAGCTAGCTTTTCTTGCTCACCTTGCTATCCTTCCTTTTCCTGAAAAATGCACAGGGTATGACAAGGCAGGCACTAAGGAGGAGATCAGTTTGGATTTTCTGGCTCAACCAGTATGTCTGCAGAACTGGCCCTGCAGAAAACTGCAGAGCTGATCTATCTCACTCTAAGCAGCTTCTACCAGCAGAGACAAAAATGCTACATTTTTGGATCTGGACTTAGAAATGGAAGACTTATGGCAGTAGATGTGTCAGAAAGGCAGACCACCTTTTGAGAATCCCACCCGCATGAGTACAGACCATATCCACAGAGCACAGAGGTAATTGTGCTTATTCAGCTGGCTGGCAGATAAGAAAAAAAAACAAGGGGAGAGGGGGACAAGCAGGGCTATATTGAAGCCCCAAATGTTTGCACAACACTCCTACTGATGTTAGTAGGAGTTCTGCAAACAGGAAATGATCCTTGAATCCAGCAAGTGACTTAGGGCATGGGGAGAGTGGAGAAAAAACAATAAGAAGTACCAAATAAGCATGGAAACATGCATAGATCTTTACCCATCTCTTTGCACATAAATAAAACAAAATGACAACAGTGACCTGCCTTTGAAGACTGCTGGACAACAAAAGTGGATTTTGTAAACCACAGTCCTGAAACCGAGGTCTTCCACACTTCAATTCATAAGACTTTCTAATGTTTCCACTGATACACAATAATATTGTTCACCTAACAAATTATAGAGAGGTGTACAAAATCAATACAGTTACATTAGCATAAGAAAGATCACGGTCAGGTTAACAAAATGGATTTTCCCTCAGAATCATAGAAAAGACCCTTAAGACAATCAAGTCCAACCACTAACCTAGGAATGCCAAGTCCACCACTAAAACATGTCCCTAAATGCCACATCTGCTGTACTACAGACTTGCATGTGCTGTACATGTTTATCTCTGTTTTACAAAGCACTTGCTGCCCAGTGGTTCACTTTGGAGATACACTTCATCAGCTAGAGAGTGATACGGTTCATCACCTTCAATGATGAACACAGCCAAGCATCTCCTGCACCTACAGTTCATTCCCATGCAAATATGAGGCTAATTAATCATTACAGAAAATTAATTTAGGTTTCAAGAGCAAGAGAGAGTAAAATACATCTATGGCTGTATTCAGATGGGGTTAACAGGGACAGCAGAATGTGGTATGAGCTGTGCTATGGAGGAAGGCAATGGTCAAACCAGAAACATTGTCAGCTATTCACCAAGTATTGCAGGAATGAACAGGTTTTTGGGACACCCTTGTGCACTGATATACTCTCACTCTTTGGTCACCCTGATCTGCTTATTTGGAGTTACAATGAGACAATGGACATAAGAGAAGCATCCATGTTCCTTTCAAACTAGAATCAAGCACTCAAAAACTCTGCAGCATGTATCTCTGACCCCTTGCATGGGACAGGGACAGAACTGCAGCCCAGAAGGCAAGTGGGCACCACAGATCTCCACCTGACAGAAGTGATTCACCTTGGAAAGACTCAGAAACAGATCCTGCAGACCAGTGAAAAAGAAACTGCAGTGTAAACAGAGTTAATATTAAACAGAAAGCCAAAGAGGAAATAAAATGCTTTGATGAAAGATATATGGGTCATCTGATGGAAGCCCTGGAACGCAGTTTATGCCATGAAAAACCTCAATCAAAATGGTATTTTATGCTAACTGCTTTCCCCTTGAACTCTGAATGTTTAACTTGAGTTGCTACATGATTATCAAACAAGACTGCTCCCAGCCAAGCTTCAGAAAACATCAGGTTTTTTTCTCTCTCTGTGAAACTCTGTCAGTGGGAATTTGGTCCTAATTCCTCAAAGTTTCTTTATATATCCATCTTCTGGTATTGAGTTTTAATTTATTCCTAAAATTATCCAGAAAAATCATTGCTTTGTGGCTTACAGTACTCAGAATTTATTAGAATGGACAGCACTCAGATACATTTACTTTTATAGCACCAAACTGTTTGGATTGTATTTTTTCCTTGAAAAATACCTTCCAAACCTTGTTCACCCTTTATTTTCCTCCATCACTACCAGCAAAACTCCCAAAATGGTGAATTACCATTTCAGCCCTGTAATTATTACTGCAGGGAAAAAAGGTCCTAAAGAATGACCACTTGAATGTTGTGAAACAAATCCCTTGGTAAAATAAAGTGAATAGCAACCTAACCTGAAGAAAGCTGAACTCCCCCTGGTGTCAAGGAGAGCAAAGAAGTCACACAAGGCTCTGATACATATCGTTTATGAATCCTGCATCACTGACTCACCAGCACTAGCAGGCACACACTGACAATTTTCTGCTAAAACTAAGTCAATAACAGATCATTCTTAGTCAGCTATCCAAATCTGTAAAGAAACATGCCTGTAAAGTGTGAGTAGAACAATTTGTATTTCCAGTTCCCCAGACAGACTACAACTATCTAAGCCCAAAACACAGAGCTGAAATACAGAGTTCCCCCATACTGAGTTTTTCCATCTGTCTCAGATGGAAATACAGATTAATATAGGTCAGACTACAACTTTCCACATCAATATTTGGTGGTAAAACTTGAGACAGGGGCAGAGGATACCAATGCTGAGACTGCAGTGATTTGATTGAATGTCCCAGGTCCAAGGCCAGGGCAAGCATCTTGTCCTCAGCTGACAAGAGCTCAACATCCACTGGGATCAGAGGGAAGAAAGAGCCTGAAATAACAATTGTGGTAGTGGAGAGCAGCAGTGCTGTTTTAGATCAGTCCCCTTTAGCAGGATCATAGGGCTAAAGGCCAGCAACTTGCTGAAACCTTTTTCCTACCATGCTTTCAACACTGGCCACAGCTGCACCACCACAGGCAACACAGCTTTGAGATCACTTCAGAGCTGGTGATCAGCCTGGCCTCTGGTCAGGTGTGACACTGGACACGGTCACAGCAGCCCTAAAGCACCTCTGTCACCACCTGAAATGAAGGGGACACTTTGCAAGTGAATCCCCAGCACAGCTGATGCTGCATCAGCCTCCTGCACCTCTGTGTGACCCAGGGCTCCCCTCACTCACCACAGCCCTTCCTCCCTACCTCAGGCAGGGAACAGGACAGTAATAAATATTCAGAAAACCACAGCAAATTCCTGAGATGCAGTTTGTCTCCCAACTTCATTGAGAGCTTCAGGGGCACCAATAAATACCCGGGCGGGTGATGATATACTGTAATTTCTATTTTAAACAGACATTCCCTAGGCAACAGCAAATTTATGTCATCTTCTCCTAGGCTAGAGTTTGAGCAACTTGTTTTACAAACAAAGTAGTATCCAGCAAAGTAGTAACCACCCAGGTCCAGAGAGTTCCTGGTTCATAATTCATGAAGCAATTCCACCTATCTGAAGGAGGATTTATAGACTGCTTACATTTTTTCACTTGCATTGTCTTTGATAATTAACACACATTAAATGTGGGCATGACCACTTAATGTGGGGACAGAAGAACTGAAAGTCAACAACTTACTACAGATGAAAAATAATTTAGCTCAACACAGAAGTGCTTTCACCTGCACAAAAGGCGCAAGCTTAACAGCTTACTGCTTTCCATGGAATTTAGTCAGCCATCAGAAATTTTAGGTAATTTCTGATTGCAAAATACTATCACCATTTCAAGCTCAAAATTACATTTTGTTCAAATATTATTTACTGCACAACCACAATATCCTGCTTGCTTTTCTTTGTTTTGGTGTTACATTTCAAGGGCCACTTGCACTATGCATTTTGTGGTTTTCTGCACAACACACCGATACGATACACTAATTTCCAATTAGGATGCTGATGTTCCAGGCTGATATGACTCAGACCATACTTAATCTAACAAAGTAGCTTTTCCAGAAATTAATTAAACCCTAACCTTTGACTAAGCAATATCCCCAACAAAAGTCTGTAGAAAGGGGAAAAAAAACCCAAAAAACCAGATGAGAGTCCTCTTTCTCAGAATGGACCCACATAGCACTAGACAGAACCAGCCTGGAAACTGTTTGATTATTAAGCCAAGCTGGCCAGTAAAAATTCCATTTAGCAACTTTATATGGACATCCTAAAGAGTGCACAGATAAAGGCAAAGGAATGCTGACAGTCAAACGCACCATGCAGAAGGAGGGGGAGGGAAAAAAAAGCAAGCATTTATCATACCAAACCAAAGCACATCCAGCAGGCAAGAGGATCACATTTGAAACAGCCAAACACAACTATTCAGGGTATCAGGCACACAGATTTTTTTTTTAACAAGAAAGATTAATGAACCTTCAGCATAAACAGACAAGAGTGGCAGAGCTGGCACGTGAACTTGCATGCTTGATGACCCACACCTTGATAGCCAGTCACAAGCAAAAATAAAAATTAGTGTAAGACTTGCTCAAGTGTCCCATGTGTGGACACTCTGCAGAACAAGAAGCAAAAGCAGAACCCTCAATCCCTGAACCACAAATGACAGTGGATATTCTGCAGTTGCTTACTGCAGCCTCATTTGACAAGATGCTGTAGATGTTTATCCACTGGATATTATGAATTCACCAGCTACACAATAGGCCACCCTGGAAGTTCCCACTATGTTAGGAACATGGAAATCCTGCAAAGGAGGACAAGCTGTGGGCCAGGAAGTGCAAGAGGAACACTAGAGTCATTCTAACACTGCAGGCCCATCTTGCCCAACACATGTCATCTTCAACACAGCACCCAGAGATGGACCAGGGTCAATACAGACAGCCCTTTCTCTGCCATATCTTCCCAGTTTCTGGTTTTCAGTGCCCGGATTGCATCTACATCAACCTGCCCAGTCATGACCAATGTTCATTAACTCTTTTGTGTGGTCTCCTTCCAAATTTGCTTGTACTGTGGCAGTCAGAACCACAATTTACACAGGCCTTGCTTTATTACTGACAGTCTGGCTCTTCGCCTGCCTCTCCCCTTGCACAAAGCCCCTTAGCTCCACCATGTTTTGGTACCCAGGAGTTCAACACTGATGATTCCTACTCTGCTTGCCCCTACCAACAGGGCAGCGACACTACAGGAGCACAGCACTCCAATTCAACCACTAATTCTACTACTGCACCACAGAGCTTCACTGTCATCATGCCACTTTTATGTTTTTCCCCCTTTTACAATGTGCCCCCAACTAAAGGGGGGTTCTTTGCCCCCTTTTTCTCCCTCCCTACCTCTTTCTCGTGGGAAAGCCAAAGAGCTGCCTCAGAGCCAAGTTTGCTGTGGGAAAATTTCACTGCTCATTTACTATACGAACATTTGTTTGAGTCCTACTCTCCACAGACTTTTGAAGATGGTCTATTCTACAGTGGTGACACTTCATAGCTAACAGGCACTAACAGAAATACTCCTCATTTACAGTGGTTTCCACTCAAAAGAGAGGGAGGTGCATTTATATCCCTGAAGACTACAGTCTCACTTTGAATCAAGGACACAAAACAAGCCAGCAGACACAGAAACATTTCTGGTTGCTAACTTCACTGTGTGCACTTGGCCTTCTTTTGCAT
The DNA here is from genome assembly GCA_036785705.1 of Acanthornis magna. Classification (NCBI taxonomy): domain Eukaryota; kingdom Metazoa; phylum Chordata; class Aves; order Passeriformes; family Acanthizidae; genus Acanthornis; species Acanthornis magna. Next base: position 22,635,797 of record JAWUZG010000012.1, read on the forward strand.
AGACTTCATCCACTTAATCTCACCTAATCTAAACCACATTATAAACTTTGATTTTGAATACAAATTAATCAGTGAAAAATTATGGACTTCCAATGGAAAGCTGAAAAAACACCTACCCTGTGAAAATATTTTCTTCCTGTATTTCCACTTCTCTAGCATGTACTTGAAACACTCAGGATTATCTTACTCACATCTGTCCAGCTCAGAAAACCTCAGCCCCCTCTGTGTAAGTAAAAAATACAGGCTTTTTCTGGTTTCAACCTGTTTTAAGTCAATTTGGACAACAGGTTTTATAGCTCTGTAAGAGGAGCTCTGTGTGTAATATTTACTTGAGTTTCAGATAACTGAAAAAGAATGGTCCTGGGTGAGGGTGCTGACGAGGGATGCAGAAGAGCTGAGTATGACTCCTGACCCCACCTAGCAGCTCCCTTAGATGCCCTTAGGTTAAGTCCCTTTCTTCACCACATTTCTGCAATAGGAAACAGGGAGAAGGATGTCCTGCTCCCATCCATGGCTGCTCAATCTGTGCCTACCACAAGGCAAGGAAGGAAACGTGATCAAAGCTGACTGTACCTTCCACACTGGTCACAAACATGGCACCGAGCTGGGACAGAAGGAATCTCACTGCTCCAGTGCTTGCTGTCTAGTTTCAGGAACATATTAACACTTGGTAGGAAGCAAGTGGGAGAAAAAAAAAGCTGCTTTTTTCCTTACCTCTTTAGGAAAAATATATTCGCCTATAGAAACAAATATTACTCCTATAAAAACAGCTAATCACATCAAAACTACAGTATTTCTCAAGCTTCTTACTGCTACCTAAAATGTGATCTTTTAGGGCACTGCAGATTAGAGGAAGCTGATTGGAAAATTTCTGCATCTTCTCACACTGACAGTAACATTCACACAAACATCAAATCCTGTAAAATCACTGGCAAAAAATTCACTGTTATAATTAAAGGAATCTCAAAGTAGATATGGATAATGGGGTAAAATAAAAAAAAAAAACATGGAATATAAGGAAAAATCTTCCCAATGTTTTCATACTTCTTAATATACTCTGAGGAACTTCTGAGCACTCCCTTTTTTCACAGATACTGAAGATTTATGGGAGAACAAAATGCAGTCTAGGGACTTCCAGTAGGAGTTGTGCACAGGCTACAATCCAGCAAGTTCACAATCCCATTTGAATTTCATCCAGATGTTAGCAACAGAAGAAAGGATTACAAAAAAGAATAGAAAACAGCCTCTTGGTTAAAAGACAACTGAGATTCTAGCTTCCTAGGGACAACAGAAGTCAGATGCTCTACTTACGCAGAGGTGCCCTGTCATCTGAAGCAAGATTCATGGCGAGCTTAGGGATGGTGTGGTTTGGAGACAGGGCTGTTTATCCTGGGCTGCCAAGTGAAGACAGAGCTGCCAAACATATGGGGAAATTGCTTCTGGCACAATTAATGGCTTCAGCTGAGACACCAGAACCTACTCAGAGTCGTCTCCAAAGTCAGGCAGGAGACAAATTCCTTCTCCAAAGATGAAGTGCACCACAAGAACCAAAAACACCAAAAGCCACTTTCAGAAATTGGAAAGACAAATTAGCTTCGTTAGCCATTTCATTTTTTAAGCCATCCAAACCCAAGAGCAGAGTGGAAAGGGGTACAGGAGCAGTATGGCACTCCATCATGATTAGGAAACAAGGATGCACGGGTGGGTGGGTAGGCACCAGGCAGCACCTGGTACTCACAGTCTCAATGACACAAAGCCATTGCTGTGCCTGTGATCTCAGGCAAGGGTGGAGCATTTGTCCACACCGGAGAGCAGCAGAGCTCCTACACATGCCCAGGGTCTGGTCAGTGACAGCAGTGACTGTTAAGAAAAGAGGCAGTTCCTAGCACGGGACAAAGCAAAAATACCCCCATAAACAGAGCTATAATTAAACCAGAAGCACACCCAGCCAGAGCTGGTCACTCAGCCTTCTCTACACTTCATTTAGGCAAATAAAGGATTGTTCCAGGAAAAGTACAAACATCCAGGCAGTTGTGACCCCATAAAAACTCAATTACGTAGGAGTTAACGTCAATATAAAACAGCTTTTTTCATTTACTGTAAATCTTGGTGTTTAAAACTGGGTTCTCTGGCTGTAGAAGATTAGACAACCAAATTTGAACTTTAGACTTTTTAAAGGAGGCAAAGGTTCTCTTTTGCCTTCTGCTGTAAGCAATTTAATCTCCTACCCAAACAATTAGCAATCAAACTCCAAAGCATCCTCTTCAGCTATTCCTTGCCCAGTGCTTCCTGCACCCTTCTTCGGAGTAGCAACCAGAGCACATCTGCAGTTGAGCTGAGGCAGGACAACACCCAGCAGACTTTAAATGCAGCACCATTTAAAACATACCAGTTTATGCACATGTATCTTGAACCTGGCTATATGCCTGGTCACCCTGGGTTGAAGTTTGGGGCTTTTGTTTAGGTGTGACCCATACTCAAACTAAATCCATCGTTAGGTTTATGAGGCATCTATTGCTTATGCACCTCTACAGCAACATTCCCAATATTACAAGTTCTCTCAGATGGAGTGGTTTTCCCTCATGGTCTGGGGTTTTGGCTTGCTTGTTTTCTAAACCATCTAGGACTGGCACTAAGGCTGACTCCTGGAAGACACCGGAAAGAAGAGGTGTCCAGCCTTCCAAACCCTAACCAGCTGTACACTAAAATCTTTGCACGGCCAAGAACCACAAGTCATACACTGCAGATCGGGAGAGCTGAAGGAAGCCCAGGAAAATTTTACAGGCAGATGACAGCCAGTTACTCTGAAGTACCACTGGGAGACTGGGCTGGATTTCTACACAGCCTGCTCTCACTGACCCTCTGCCACAAAACTTAACCTCCATCTATTCAAAGTAATTCAGATCTGAGGTTCTGAGCCAGCCCAATGCTGGTCATGAAACAAAATCATGACTTGAACAGCTCAGAGTCCACATGTGGTTCTGGCAGTACAAGCTGATTCCCTTGGGCAAGGACTTTCAGGTTTTTGTGATTTTTGGCATTTTTGTTTTTTAAAGGAATGACGTTCTTTCCTCACATTTATTAGTGTTCAGATCTACTGTACACAGTGCTTGTTTCCTCCACATTCCTCCTACCCCAATTTCTGGAACCACCTTTCATTGCTTCCATTTCTGTCCATGTTTGAAACTGGTTTCAACCAGCCATGGTCAAACCACACCCCATATGACTGCAGACCATGGAATATGCACTGCATCAAGCCATCTTGCTGAAGCAGTGGTTTGTAATATGGTTGCTGGTTGATTGTTTGTCTGAAAATCCCTATCCACAAGAGACGCTGAAATAGTGCTAAAAGGCAGGCTAGTTCCAGAAACATTAGGATGTTTGTGCTGCAGACTTCTGGACAGTGTAGCTCTGTTGACAGATGTGATCCCTGACCAAAGGAGCAATGCCAGCACCAGCTTCCAGTGCAAGGACAGCACCTTTACCAGTTTCATGGACTGAAAGTGGAGTGGTACTGAGACACCATACTAATAAGCCTACATTTTGTCCCATCAGATGAGTAATCCTCCTGAGATTCAGGGAAGACCTCTTAATGAAGCAACTGCCCTAAGGTTCAGCAAACTAAGACTGTGTTCAATTTGGCTCCGGTTTCCCAAGGAATGCGGGAAGGCAGGGGGGAAAGAGATCGGGAAAGACAAGTGTAATGAGTCAGTCTTTGGAAACCAAGCTACAGATTTGACTCTAGTTACCTCATTTACAGGCTGGTTCTAGAGCTGCGGCCAGAGAGCACTCATGGTTTCAAACTGGACCAGACAAACTCGGGTCTCTGCCCCTGCTGAATGTCCCCAAGTCAACTTAACACTACAGCTGAGCTCACTCCATTTTGTTCCCTCACAAATACTTCCCCTGCCCTTGGTGAAAACACTGGTCCCTGGTTTCCAGCTCCGGAGTCCTCTCAGCCTCCATCCTTGTGGAGAGCCCAGGCCAAAGACCTCTTCCTCCTCAACACCACTGACCATCCCTCTGGGTCTATCCTGCAAGAAGCAAGGCTCAAGAGAAGCCATTACACTCCACAAGCCTGGAGCCCTCTCCCACCTGTACACAAACACAGCCACTAGACAGCACTCCTTCCTAGCCCATATGAAATCCTTTCAGATTTCACATGAAACTCTCCACTGGCTCCTCTTCCATCTCTGCTATGCAACTTGGCCTTCAATTTGCTACCCAGTACTTCCAGCTTTCCATAGCCCATAGCTCTGTCAGACCTGACCTTTCTTCCACCAGTCACGTGTGGAGAACGAGTTTCAGGGCAGGAAGCAGAGCTGCTTCACAGTGACAAAAGGACAGTTTACTGAGTGGAGAAGAGCTCGAGAAGGAACATTTGAACAGTGAGTGTCAAGAACCACCCAGCAAGCAGAAAACCCTTTACTCACAATTTGGCAAAGTAACAACACTGGATGCGAATTGCTTTGTTGGTGCTGGGACAGCCACTGTGTCTTTGTATCTGCTTTACTACAAACCAGCCGTGACTGACACCAGCAGGGTGGAGGGACATTCATTAATGAAGTTACCCATTTGCTAAAGTAATCCATCACAACATTCAAGAAGGGAAGTTTTATGTAACAGTGCTTGGCCAATCCATGATAAACACAGAGTGAGGTTAAGGTGCAAGAGGTGTCCCTTTGCTTAAAGCCAGCACAAGGTGATAAGGCGCAGAAGATGGTCTTAAAACGCTTCACGAGATGACTGTGGCATTGCAGCTGGGTCACAGTGCTTTGGAGTCAGCCAGCTCTTCTGCTGTGCCACAAATAGTGGTTCCAGAAACCTCAGCTGCCTCGAGGTTCCCTTCACACACCTCCTCAAGCTCACAGAACATAACTCTACTAATGGGATAAGTTTTCTCACAAAACCTTTAAATCCTCATCCCTTTTTAACCCATGGCAATGTTCTCACCAATATCCCACTAACAGAATCTAGACATCCCAGCTTCCCAACTCTGCCCCACTGCACAGTTCCTGACAGCCTCACCCCTGCTTTGCTCCTCCAGGCCTGCCCAGCCTCCTGCTCTCCAGGGTGTATTCTGCAAAGACACATCACAGCTTGAGGGATGAAAGACAGACGATACCCAAGAAATGCCAAGGAAGCAGAAAGCAGTGTCAGGCTATAGCAGCAGACAACTTGCAATAGTAAGCAGGACAAAGCCTAACACAACATGGTCCATCTAAAAGGCAGTAACAGTATTACTTTGCAAAGGAAAACATGGACTGCTCCGGTCATGCTTTTTTTAAAAAAACTCAATATATTGTAAAAAGAGTTATCTAACTTTTCCCCTGCCAAGGTAAAAAAGCAGGCGCTGCTTCACGTATGCTAAATATTTGGCCATTGACAGATTTTAATAAAAAAGTTATTTTATTCCAATACAGGAAAAAATTGTGTTTCATGGGAAGATTCATCTCAATCCCACAATTGATATGCCCCATTATCACCTCCTGGGATCTGTGTTTAGATGGATAAACTGGCATGACACAGTTATGTATCCCAAGCATCTTTTGATCCTGGGAGACAGAACAGTGCCAGCCCACATGACAGGAAATACCTGGCTTCCTAGGTAGAGCCTACAGCACTTCACTGATCTTTCTGTGGCGGCTTCATGGGTCTACCAGCTGCCAACACAGACCCAGCAGCCAGCTGCACCCGAGGTCAGAGTCCAAGGGAGGTCAAGGCTCCAATTTCTATCAGCACAGAGAGAAACCTATCCAGGGAGGCACCCAAGTGAGCATCCTACTCAGTGCACGAAGCTTAAAGAGCTGGGGCAGTGTCCTGAGGCAGGAGAGGATCTCAGTGACAGGGCAGACAGCCTTCAGCTTGCTGTTAGGCTAATGCCCTTGTTTATAGCCTGGCAGAAAATGAGCACAGTATGTTTTAGCATAATCTCTGCATGGAGAGGTCTGATCCCCTCAAGATGCACAGGAGGTGCTGCAAAGAGACAGCCAAACACCAACCGCAGATGTGCCTGCACAAATTATGCCAAAGGCAGGGTGGGGGGGAAGAAAGAACATAGAGAAACGGTGTTTGTTTATCCAGGAGCATGAACTAGACTGTGAGGTCAGTTATACAGGACCTCGCTGCACTGAACCCTGGCAACTTGTCAGGTTAGGCACTGAGCAGAGCCACAGCAGCCAGCCTGTGGGATGTCAGTCTGCCCAGACCTCAGAGCAGCCCTTGGATACCTGCTAATTCATCCTCTGGCCATGCCCTCCAGCAGTGCTGGGGGACTTGCAGTGTTAAGAGCCCTCCCCAGCCCAAGGTGGCCCATCTGCTTCATCAAGCTGGCCTTGTGAGATGAAGGTAGGAGGCTGCAGCTTAATCTGAGATCAAGCCAGTACTTTGCCACAGGGAACTGTGCCTGCTATAACACTGCTTTAAGTCAACAGTTAAATTAGTGGCACTTCATTATTTTTAAAAAGTTGATAATCTGGTATCTAAATGGGAAAAATTAAATATTCCTCCTTTCCTCCACCCCCCTCCCCACTTCTATCCCTCTTTTCCCATCCCACTGCCCTCCCGTAAGGCAAAGTATGGTATTAAATTTCATTAATTGTTCCCAGGAAATATCCCCTCCTTCGGTGTACTGCAAACCCTACCTTGGTTGAGGTAGGTCAGGGTTTCTTCATGCAGTTTCACGGCGGGTGAGGTGGCTGTGCAGAGGACATACTGAAAGGGTGGCAGTTTGGCATCATTCTCAGGAGACAGCTGCGGCTCTTCCTGCTTGAAGATGGGCAGCGCAAGGACATCTCTGCAATGTACAATTCATACACTGTTAGTTGCAAAGAGTTTAGGGACTATTCTAGCCTCAATCTGCATTTTGGTTCTCATGATCTGAGATGATAGGGTGGTCTCTAGAGAAACACTGGGTTAAAATGGCTAAAGGAGGAAGAATTTGGCCTGTGTAATGTAACCAGGCAACTTCTACTCTAGGATATCAGCACTAGACACAAAAGAACACAGCACTGGCACAACAGGGTAGATCTGAGAATTAATGTAAGTTTTTAAGAAATAAATCAGATTTACTTTTCAGTTAAGCAGTCTTCTTGATGAGGAAAAAAAATATCAAAAATAGATTCTTCATCCTTGTGGACGTACATTTGATTAAGAGTTCTCAGATGAAAGCCTTTCAGGAAAAAAAAAAAGCAAGAAGGGGCCCTTTGACAGCTGAATGTCAGATTAGTAAAATGTCTTCAAGTAGCATCCACGAGTGAAAAGCAGACACAGCTCTGGTGTAAAAAGGAGATGTTCAGGTAAATGATGGCATGAACTGCTGGATTAATTGATTCATAAGATCTTCCTGCATTCTAATAAACCTGGTCCCAAGGAATTACACAGCTCTTAACTCAGCACTGGGCTACCTTCATAAATGCACACACAGGTGAGTGGGAGCAGCTTCACTAGGACCTGCACACAGCCCCTGTTGTCACTTCTTTACAAGATACTGATACTGACCTGCCTGCTGATTTCGTGCCAGGATGATCCCAACCCACACTAATCCCCAAGCAGAACTGGTATAAGCAAGGCTGAGAGCTCAGCAAATGATCAGTTGATTAGTGCAAAATGAGATGTCAGGAATAAGCATCCTTATCTCAGCCTGGCTGATACTGAAGAACCACATTAGCCTTTCCTATGCCACTAACACTGCTGATCACTGTGTCCACCTACTTAAAACATTAATACCCTTCCAGATTAGGAGGATTATGTTGAACACAGCGACAATTCAGAATAAGTGATTCTTTTCCTCCTCTATTTCTTCCAGGTGTGTGAAGACTCGAGATTCCCTTTACAGAGGCTGCAGTTCTGCTCCTTTTGACAATCCCATGCACAAAATGCTTCAAGAAAAACCATCCAGCATGTACAGGCATGCATCCTTGAAAGGGCATTAAGAATTTTTTCCTTGCCTGTTCAGTTAATGATCCACTCATAGCACCCACAACCTTCAATGCTACACAGGTCATCAGCGAAACAGTGCAGCAGTTTAGAGTAAACTGCTCAAGTGCCTGGTTCAAAACAGGTAACTCCTACTTATGGGAAAACAAAGCCAGAGAGCAATCTATGCCATTTCAGACGCAGACAGGAGAAAAGAAACACCCATCTCTGTTTCCATTCTCTCTTCCAACCCCACGCCCTCCATATTATCACCCACTCCAAGGCATCCAGCCCCATTTGCTTCCTGGCATTACTGACATAATCACAGCTCTTGCCTAACCGCTGCCTCGGAGAGGGTTTTTTTCCTTAGCGATGATTTACTACAGTAATGAAGTGACAGAAATGCCTGCAGTAGATTTCTGAAATAGATAGCATTGCTCCACACACATGCAGGATCTGATACTGCTCCAGAGCCATCTCGCTCTCCCCGGATGCCAACATTTGCTCCTAACCCGCTCATCTGCACAATGCTCTCGGAATGCCTGTGGCTTTACAGATGAGAACAGGTCAAAAACTCCGGCGCCCGAAAACTTCTGCAGTTCGGCAAAAACAGTGCACAAAATCCGGCCTGGCTTTCACAGTTGGGGGTGAGAATTTGTACACCTACTTATCTGAAACAGTAGAGAAACTTAGGCAAGGGAAAGTCAAAATTTAAACACAAAAATTTAAATACAAAATAAAATTTCACATCAGGCTCTTTGCCCCCTACACCTGCCAGAACAGCTGTCTGACCGCTGAAGACTGTAAGCATGGAGGAATCCATGACATGGTTTCTGGAAAGCTCCACCATATCAAAGCTCCAACGAAGCCACACAAATTAATGACATTTTTATTCCTAGAGCATTTGAGCTAATGGCCTGTGGTATCGTTGCTTTGGGTCAAGACCTTCTTAAACATTCGACCTTATAATAAAAGTGTTTGGAACTCAGAATAAGGTCAAAAGTCTCCCAAGTTTCACCTTTACGCTAAAGATTTACAGTTCTGGTCTTAAATAACAGTTTGCATACCTGAGAAGAGATATAGTTATTTGAGAGTTCAGTCAGCTGAAAGAACAGAGAGTAAAACACGGACTGGGTTTTCATAAAAAATGAATGAAGATTTACAAGAATTTTTCTGTAGTATCATCTTGCACTAGCTACAAATACCACTGAGGTACAGCAGAACTTACACGGATGTCTCAGATACACAGAAAGCTCCTGATCTCTGGAAAGTATAATTTATACAAACTTTTCTTACAGCAACTTCATGTATGGTACTATTTCAGCTTCTTGTGCAGTCACTACAAGGGGGTATGGAAATCCCTCAGAAAGGCATAGCTCAGTAGAAAAATGCCCCTGTTAGAAATGCATGTCTTGACACATCCTCATGGCAAGTAAATTGGCCAGAATTAGCCATCTCTACATAAAAAACCAAGGGTTTTATTCAACCAACCTTCCCTGAAACACCTGAGGGCATTGTTGCCATAAAACTGGTTTTAGGGATTTTAGTACCAGACCAAACCCACCATGGTCACAGCAGCAGACACTCACTAAAGCTGAAGTTTGTTCCTAAAACACCAACAGGTCACCTCCATACCAGCAGCCTTCCTGACAGAACAGGTATCCTTTATCCCCCTGCTAGCATTAAGCCAGCAAAAATAACCTAATGTGTTTTCTGGCCCATTAAACGGAATTTAAATTGTGGAATCAAGCCTGACCCAGACCTGATGATCTTGTAGCACTCCTGCTACAAATCCATGGAGTTAATGAAGCAGCCTGAGCACCATAAACACTCTCTAATGGAGAATATGCACAAGCACCAAAGCTGATGCTCCTCTGCTACTACCGTTCTCACTGTCCTAAACTAATCAGATTTGCAGGCGCAAAGCAAGAGAGAACAAGACTTTTGCCACATACACGTTGTGAAACTGAGTCATTGACATAGAGGGAGGAGATGAAGAATGTTCTATGAAGAAGTGGAAAAGCCGCCAGAAGGCAAGAATCTCCCAGTATTGTATCATTTGATAATGGGAGATAATTATTTAGTCCAGAATAAAATTCCTTTGCAAGTACACTGACAGGCAGCAGGAATAGTCAAGATAGCGTGTCTCCTTGAAAGGGAAGCATTATCTGCGTTCGAAGTGCTTCCCCAGAAAAACTCAGTGTTCTCTCAAGAGTGGTTATTTGGGGGTACATTTGAAAGTCAGGGTTCTTGGGCCACAGCCAGGTTCTCCACAGCCACAATTCTGCAAAATCCCACTCCAGCAATCGACACCAGCTGACGGCTGAGCTTTACATCTTCAGAAAGCAAATAATTCACAAGCACCCAGCAAAAAGGGAACTCCCAAAGTTGCCTGCTTTGACATCGTTTGGAGGGAGGAAACACGGGTTTGTGCTACACATGTTACAGACTATTGTTTAGCAGCCCTTGTACTTAAATTAGGCATATTTAATTAAACGCAACTGTGCGGAGGCAGGAAAAAGCTGGTTTAGGCAAGTTCAGAAAGTGAAATTCTGCGCTTTTCACACATCGTCCCAAAAAGCAGAGAAAGAAATCCCATCCCCAGAAAACTGGGTGCCTTCTCAATTTGCCAACAGGCGTTTTCCGCAGACTTTTGACAGCGCTCCGCCGCTGCCGCACCTCCTCCCTTGGAACTGCGCTACCCCAGCCCGGAGAAGAGGCAACCTGGCACAAGCAATAAAGCAACGCTGCACAGAGCTGCCCAACGAGGCGCTAAAAAAACGAAAGAAAAAAAGGAAGGAAAAAGGTGTCTCAGACAGAGGGGGCAGCGCTGACCCCGGGCGGCGCGGCGGAGCACCGGGAGTGCCGCCGGGGAACCCAGCGGGCGAGCGGCCGCGGCACCGGGGCACCCGACCGAACACCCACCGAACACCGTGCCAGGGCTGCCGCCGCCCGGGACTCACCGCAGGTAGCTGCCGGTCGAGTGCTGGTTGTAGTGCTCCGGCTGCGTGTGCCAAAACAGCATCTTGGGGGCGGCCGGCGGCGGTCCCTGCGCTGCGGAGGGGCGGCCGCGCTGCCCACCCCAGGCGTGCCGGGCACGGCTGCCGCCACCTGGAGCCGCGGCCCCGGCGGCTCCCGGCGCTTTTATAGCTCAGCCCCGGCGGGCGCGGGTTGGCCGGGCCGGGCCGCCGGAGCCGGGCGAGCCCTCCCCCGGCCCGCCCCAGCGCCAGCCCCGGCCCCCGGCGGGCACGGGCCGCGCAGCCCCGGGGCGGAGCGCCGGGCCCGGGGGAAGGGCCTGGCCCGGAGGGGGTGTGAGGGGCCGGGGGTGGGCATCGCCATCTCGGGGCAGCCCCGGGCGACCCCCGGCTGTGGTGGAGCTGTCGGCTGGCCTGTGAGCTGTCGGTGTTTAGAACCGATCCGCTCCATCCGACACCAGTGTGAAAGGGCTGCTCAGGTTCCTCTGGGGTCCCTGTTGTCTTTAAATGAACGACAGCTGATGGCTTTAGCTCCGTGCTGTCTCTTACACTGCCCCGTGCCTCATGGTAATGCGACCTTTGTGTCAGGGGGCATTTTCCAAGTGAGAGAGCAAGAGGCAAAGTTTGCCAGACGAGGTGCATGAGCAAGAGAACAGCGTCAGAGACTAAACTCATCCCTAACCCCTTCGAAACCCTCCTGTCTTTTCTACCTCAGCTCTCCCATATGGTATGGAGAAATCTGTTTCTTTTACATTTCAAATTGCAGATCCTGATCGTCTCCCATAAAGCTGCCTATAGCTGTCATTTTCCTAACCCGCTTCTCCCAGAGCACCTTCCTGTCCCACCAGTCCTTCTCTGGTCTGATAGTTTGGGGAGGGGGAACAAAAGGGTAGAGGGCCTCCCCACCTGGTCATTTCCTATTGTCTATCCACCAGCAAAAATGGAAACAGACCCTTAAAGACTCTGAGTCATTAAACACCTTTCAATCAGCTTTTCAGGAGAGGGCTTCCTATCCCTGAGGCTCCTGGTCAAATGTCAGGCGAGAAAAAGGCACTTTACTCAGGGGAGTTGTTGGCATTCACTGTCAGATTTCATTATCAGATGAGTTTTTTCAGACAAATGAATTTTCTATTTCCCTGCCATGATTGTAGAATATTGATATTGTCATAGCATTTATAGATCATAGTTAGGTCGAGCCAAATAGAGTCAGATGCAGTATAACTATAGGCATTGGTTGTTCATATCTTGAGGTAAAGAACAAGGTAACCTGAAAGGTAACTAAGCAGCTTTACAGAGATATTATGAGTCTAAAAGTTTTTAAGATGCAGTGTTTATATCTGCTTGTCTCTGTTAATTTCAGTCTAAGAAATAGCACAAATCAATGTGCCTTTAAGTTAGTTTCTCTTTCCTCAGTTATTATGCAGTTAGACAAACACTGGTTCCAACAAAGTAAAATGGCTGGAGTTATCTTTTTTATACTCTTGAAAATATTTAGCTCTACTCACACCACATCTGAGACCATGATTAAGCAAAGACTATATATAGCTCTTGGGCAGAGAAACAAGGCAAAGTTTGCAGAGCTGTCCAAGGACTTCTCTAAACAGTAAATATCTTTCCACAGTTTAAGTAGTTTGCTGCACCAGCTGGGGAAATATTAAGTCCAATGTAAAAGTACATTGCCACACTGTATGAAATAAAGGATCCCATCAAGTCTGGCATGTTGTATATTTTTTTACTCTCTTTCTAGAAAGTACATATGTTGGAATGAAAATTATTTTAAAATATTCCCACTCATTTCCTCTCTGGCCGGTTGATGAATGTAGACAGTAAGGTGAGATCTACTAATTAATTTTACAGATATTCTGGCAGCATCTCAGTCTTCTAAATATTCCTGTCCTTCCCGTTCCTTTCTAAACCAAATCTGATGAAGAAAAAGACTTCTTTGTTCCTTGTCTACCTCTCTGGAAAGAAATCTCAGCCATCTTCTGGTCAACTGCTGCTCTTCCCCGGTGCAGAAGTTTGTACCACAGCATCAAATACCTTCTCTTGTCTTTCAGAACCCACCACACCACACAGGCCAAATTATCCTCTGCTCCCCTCTGGGGCTCCCTTGATCTCCCAGCATCTGCTCTTCCTCTTACCTTAACACAACCCCTCAGTGGAGTCTTCTCCACCACAGTTTTCTCACCCAAACCTCCCTTTGCTCTCCTACTCCCTCCCAGATCAAAGTAATTTCTTTGCTGGGCTGACTGCTCTTCCTCTCTCATTTTAGATGTTTGTTCAATTTGCCATGGTAAAATACGTTGATCATATGATTAAAAGGGATGGATTGAATATTTTGCTTGATGGATTTTTCTACTTGAGGTAATGCTATGAAGGGACCTTGGGATACTTTTTGTGTTGAAAAAAGGTATTTTAAAAATAAGTGTCTTTTCCTGTGAATGTTTGTACCTGGAAACCCAAGTACTGTACCAGTGAGTTCAGTCCAAAAGTTCATTCTGCTGTTTCACTCTTTGTTGCAATCCCTTTAGCTGAGCACTGAGTGGGAAGCATCTTTCATCTGCTTCCCTGGAGAGTTGAGAGGTTTTGATCAGCTTTTCAGCACCAAAGTAGTAGAATTTGCAGTGAAGTGACTGAGACACAGTCACATACTCTGTTCCCTTTCTGCTCTGGAAGAACAGCATTCCCATTAGCCAAGGGCTAAAGGGACATGAGCGTTTAACACTGTAGAGATGGCTACAGATCTATAAAAGAAATTAAACACTTAACTCCCATGAAACTGAAAAGAAACAAAGCATCTCTAGACCTTTTTGACTTCCACCACAAACATCTGAGTTGCTTCTGGAAAGTCTAACAGGATGTTCTATATCAGTTAAGCAATTTTGCATTCACAAAGCGCCAGGTGAAGCAAGGGTGAACATTATACTGTATTGAAGAGCTTCCAAAAGCTGCCATTAGTTCATTATGTCATTAGTCAAGATTATTCAGGGATTACTCCACCTCCCTTCTGAGGCACAGACCATGGAGTCTGGATGAACTGATCTGGGATCTGAAATGAGCTGCAGAGACTTGGGAAGACTTACTGAGATGGTCACCCAAGCACTGAATATGCTCTTAGGAAAACAGTCAGCATGGTGTCTTTTGCATTGCCTTCCTGTGTGTTTTAGCTCACACGTTTCCAGCCTTTGACTTGGGGATCCTTGGGGGAGTTATACTGAAGGAGGCTCTGCAAGATAACCCAGAAAAGTGACTGGGCTGTGACTGTCTAATTTGCTTAACTTTCCCTGGAAAACACTGGAGGCACCAGAAACTAGAAACAACTGGAAACCTGAGGTTTTAGTCAACTGCGGTATTATGAATGAAGAAAAGAACAGCTTAAATAAAAAAGATACTGCTTTGCCTTTGACAGGGTTTGGGACTGCTTCCAGTGGCAAGTACAGGCTCTCACAGGTACCCACTGACCCTCAAGGTCTCCTCATATATTCCATGTTGTTCTGCTTTTCAGATGGAAACCAGCCTAGGTGGGTTCCCATTGCCCTCTACTGAACAGAAGCTCTGGGCAGTGGCTACCAGCAGGAACATGAATGTAGTCGTCGTGTTACAGCCAAGAGAGAGGACATTGAACTGGAAAAACTGAGAATGAACAAGGCCTTGAAAGTGTGCATTATACTGACAGAAATACGGAGCTTATTTTGGTTTTACAAGAGGAAGATTAGCAGGTGACTCAAACATAGTCTATAAATACTCACATGGAAAATCAACATTTCATAAGGAATGCTCCTAGACCTCACAACAAAGATACAAGAGCCACAGAATAAACACCGCAAGTTAATAAAGCGAGGCTAAGAACAGACTGCAATTAGTGTAATCAACCATGAGTGTTGATTTCTCAAACTTTGTGGTTAAAGCCACCTCGCACTATCCCCGTTTTCTAGATGTAATTACAGACTCATCTTTTTTCAGGAAAAAAAAAGAAAAAAAAAGAAAAAAAAAAGAAAGAAAAAGAAAAAAGGTGAACAGAAAAGAATTCATTTAGGTGCTGTAGCCAGTTTGACAGAGGAGAGCAAAGAAGCTCACCAGGACTCTTTCTATCTTTAAGATCTCTGACGTCTCCTGCCAAAGGCTTCCAAATGTCATCTTATTACAGTCACCTCCCTGCTGTACCTCGTGAGTGTGAAGCAATGTGTCCCCTTCCCTGACAATCAAACTGCCCCGATGCTCATATGTCGTGATGTGCTGTCAACACAATCATCATGACACAATGAGAACCACATTAACTGAACTTAATAGCAAAACAAATATCAGGAGGAATACCACACAGACTGGCTTATTTTCTTATTCAAGTCATTCATTAAAACTCTCACCATTTTCTCACTTATCAGAGGTCACCATCAAATTTCCAGCTGCCACTAAATTTCCAGGCACAGCATAGCACTGATGTATCCATGAGGTTTTTTTGCCACAGAAATTAAGCCTCATTTGCAAGTTCTCCCCAATGTCATATTAATCATTTTGACTGTCCTGATTTTATCACCAGAATCAAAATTTTCTTTCTTCCTGGTGAACATTTCTTTTAAAGTCATTTTGTTGTGGAAACAAAAAAAATATTTACACAATGAGGAAGATGGATGATTGGATGACAAAATAAGTGCTTTTTAAATGCTCATTATACATCTATTGGCATTGGCTGTCTCATTGTGAGCTACAGACTGCAATCGTAGGGACACACAGTAGCCGTGTTTACATTGCTGCAAGGGACCTCTGGAGCCAATGAGCAGGAAAGCAGCACATGACTTAAAAAAAAAAGAAAAAAAGAAAAAGAAAAGAAAGAACAACAGCAGGAAAAAAAAAAAATCATTTACTTTTTGGCCAGCAGCAGATACTGAGTCTGCAAACAGCTGTGCCCAGAACACGTCTGGGAGTTAGTTACGGTCCCTCTGCCCCAAGTCACCGCGTGTGCTGTGCTCCTGTCCTGGCTGGAGTGACGTGAATACCTCACACCCTCACACACACCAGACCAGGGGGACTGTCACTGCCTGCTGTTTGTGGGGAGCAGTGGCAGGAGGTGAAGCATCATCACCCTGAGCTGACAACAGCCCAGCTCTGCTCACAGCTCCCCTGCCCAAGGAAGCTTTGCTTCACAGATGAAAAATTGTAGCCGGGACAAAAATATCTGTGATGGCTGTGTGTATCCCACATCCGCCCACCAGCCTGGTCTGCCACCCTGCCCCAAACACTGGTGTCAGCACATGCAGAGAGAGGAGAGGCCAGGAACTGACTGCTTCAGCCAGCTTTGCCAGCGGTGGGTGTGGGAAAGCAGAAGAGGTGCCAGAAGATGTCTAGTCCATAGATACCACAGACCAAAGCTGTGTCCTGTCTGCTCATGGAAGGGCAGTCCCAAAAGTCTGAACAAGAGGCAGAAGACACCCTCTGGAGATTTGCAGGCACCACCAAACTGGGTGGGGTGGTTGGCATACTGAGCACCAGTGCTTTGATCAGCGGGACCTTGGGAAACTTGAGGCCAAGAGAAACCTCATGGAGTTTTACAGAGCCATGCAAAACACTGCACCAAGCTGGAATAACCCCACGCATCAGTCCAGGCTGGGAACCAGCTGACTGCAGAGCAGCCCAGCTGAGGATGACCCAAGTGTTATCTTGAAAGATTAGGTATGAAACAACAGTTCCCTCTTGCCACAAATGAGGCAAGCCATTCCTCGAGATGCATGAGATCAAAGAAAGCTATCAACCCCTTCTCCTTGGTGCTGTGGAGCTGCACCTGTTTGCAGCTCCTGTTCAAGTTTGAGAATTTGGGCAGCATCCTGCAGGTGAACTGCTGAAACACTCAGGGCACAGAGCACTTCTCCTGGGAGGAGAGCTTAAAGGCATTAGGCTTGCTGGGTCTGAGGATGATGAGGTCAAGACAGGTCCTAACAGCAGCCCACTATGCAAAGGCATTAAAAAAGCTGATGAAGTCAAACCCTTCTCATTAGCAGCAGTGACCAAGGCAATGTCCACAACCTGTCACTTGCAGATTAGACTGAGCATTAACAAAACCTTCTTCACCAGAAGACTGGAACAGGTTACCAGAGAGGCTGTGGGGTCTCCATCGTTGGAGGTGTTCAAGACTGCAGCAGCAGAGCCATGGTTGATGCAATCCAGTGTACGCTCCAGCTCTGTTTTGAGGTGGAGTTTAGATTAGAGACATTCGGGGTTCCCTTCCCACCAACATTTCAACAAGTCTGTGAAATCCTGCACAGGGTGCTTTGGTCCTGACACAGGTTTTAGTGTGCATGCCCCACAGTCCCCTTCCTGCTCAAGGCCCAGGTCTCACCACACATGTAATGCCCTAGCACACATGAGATGTCCACAGCTTCCCAGTTCCTGAAGAGGCTCATGGTAAAAAGTCTACACGCTGCTCTATTGCATGTGCTGTCCTGCCCCAGTGAGACTTCTCTGCAAAAGCCAGCTGAAAAGTGGTTATTTTTAACTCTAGAGGAAAGGCTTTATTATAATCTGGAGCTGGCAAAGTAACAGTGTCAAGTAGACACATCCTCTCCAATGTAAACTCCTCAGACATGAAATAATTCCAGGATAATTATTAGACACAGTTGAGCATGTAGAAAGAACTCAAATGCTCCAGCCCAGGGCATTTATCTGGTGTAGGACAGCACAAAGCATGAAATACATTAGAGTCTTTCATTTCCCCTGAAATACTTTAGAGACATTTTAAATTCCTTGGGAGGAAAACAATTGAAGATCCTTCATGTACTCAGAACACCTTTCAATAGTCCCTCAGAGAATGCTTAGTACCTCAGCAGAATCACAACTTAGAGCTACAAGATCACTAGTCCTTCACAAACACTATGTTTAAAAACTCAAAATACAAGAAAACATTGACCATTATTATAGTAATATTTGTTCTTTGATTCAAAGTAAAGCTTCCATCAAATGAGGTTTTTCATATAGAAATGCTCTAGTGAGATGATTCACACAATAAATTCATAACTAAGAAGAAGATAGACTGGAAGAGGGAGTGTGGTTTTCTTTTATTAGCTACATGTAGTCTGACTGTAATTATTCCCAACTGGAATATTCGTACATAAAAGCAATTTTGCAATGACAGTAATTTGTACAATTATTCTAATTACATTTTATCCCCTTAATTTTTATAAACAAATTCTAAGACTTTTTAATTGTGTTTGTGCAGCAATTCCTAAGTCAAATAATGAAGCCTCCCAAGTTCCCTTCAAGGTAAGGTAAGGTGAGGTGAGTGGAGAGTGATCTCTACTGCTAGTTACAAATGCATTTATTTCCTCAATATTCCTTTTTGCCCCAGGATACCCCAGATTTCCTGCTTATACAAGGTGTCATCTCTTGTCTCTGCATGTCCTGTGGGGCAAGTTAATACATTTGTATTAACTTCATATGTTGGCACAGAGTGTGGATGCACCTTACACATGCAAATATCCCATTACCATTAGCTAATGAAACCGTCATCCTACATTGCAGGGAACTTAAGGGCAAACTGACATCAGCAAGACAACGATGGATGTGTGAATAAATCCCAGGGTGATGAGTCCTAGTCCAGCTCTCCTTAGCAGCCATACAGTTGGACCAGGGAGAAGCCATCCCTTTCAAGGTGGGATATGCAGTACTGAAGTTTGTGATTTCACTTTCCTCTTATGCATCCAGGGACAAACATAAGAATTGTTTGACAAAAAATAGTGGAGTTACAGAAATGTCAAAACCATGTAGGTGGAATAAGAATCACAGAATATTCTGAGCTGGAAGGGACCCACAAGGATCTTCGAGTCTAGCTCCTCTTCCTGCACAGGATACCCCAAGAGTCACACCCTGTGCCTGAGGACATTGTCCAAACACTTCTTGTGTCAGGCTCAGTGCTGTGACCACTTCTCTGGGGAGCTGTTCCAGTGCCCAGCCACCTTCTGGGTGAAGAACCTTTTCCTAATATCTAACACAGACACTTTATCTTTCTGCATGAACAGTGGGTACATTGATATGACTTTACAATAACCTTGGTGAGACCAATAGAAATGTGACAATTTTGGCACATTCCCACACAACCAGGGCAGTGGTTTAAGACAATGTTGTTTCCAAATTTTTTAAGACAAATCACCAATTTCAAACCTCTTTAATACACAAATCACCTGCCCACTGAGGTGCCCTTGTGCTGTGGATAAAGACTTCCAGAGAGGAATGGGATAGCATCTGAGAGCACGAACAGTAAGGAATACCCTCAAATAAGACAATCCCAGTGACCAAAGCATAGAACTGCTACATCTTCACTTCCCAAAGAAGGCTTGTGGGTTTGTTTTCACAGTGCAGTAACTAACCTCACTGCACAGCCCTCCTGGGGCCCATTACTGTAGCTTTTCCCATGATGTAGTTGGGGGAGGTCAGCAGCAGTTCAAAAGCACAGTATTCAGTGCTGCTGGCTGCAGCATGGCACATACCACCGTGTCTTGCCTCCTCTAGGTCTGACTGTCGAGCAGCTGTTGGACTAAAGAGACAACAGATACCAAGGATATAATCAGAGCTCACTGTACCGAGCAGAAACTGTTGTCTTCAGTAGGATCTTGTCTCAGGCTAGAAACACTCCCGTATTTCATAGTAAAGACAAGCGCAGACTTTCAGAGGAAATTTTTTCTATTGTTCTACTTCAATCAATCAGTGCCAATTAACCAACATTTAGTTTCAGCTCGAGGAAGGAATGACAGATATAATTCTGTCCTGAGACAGACATGCCATCAGCTTCTCCAAATCTATTAACTGCCTCAGATGAATTGGCAATCAATTAACTGAGATTAAAAAGTCTAACACACAAACCATCTTCATTCCCCTCTCTAGAACCAGGATGACAGAAAATTGCTACCCAGCCTGTGCATATGTTCATATAAATGCAACCTTACACTGTCCATAAAACAGTTTTTCTGGTTCATCCCAGGACATGGGTTCCTCTGACACTGAAATACAACGTGGATTTGCTCTTAGCCGACCCTGAGCAGGGAATGGAATAACCACTCCTGCCATGTCTGTTTATAAGGCATCAGCTAAACAAGTGTGTTACCACAGAAAAATTCAATCAAGAGCTTGTGCTATAGGTACGTGTTGCCCATTGTAAAAGAAATTTGTGGTCTTGAATACAGGTTATTGTAGATAGACTAAAGATGTAAAAAATATAAATACTAGTGTGAAATAGGATTAGCCTTCCTTATTTGACTAAATATAAATATTTGTTTAGGATAGGGTGCACAGCATCCTAAATTTCTTGGATTGTACCAGTGAGATCCCACCACTATAAACACTGGAGATGAATCAGATGAATCCTGCCAAACATCTGTTTTCATTTATCAAAACAAGGTTAAGAAACTTGGTCACAGTTTATAAACATCTCTTGGGAAAGGTCTTTTCTTGGCACAAACAGAAGTGAGGTGGTAACACTGATGGGGAAGCTGAGTGCATCCAGAAGTGTCCAGCTCATAACACCTGGTGTGAGCAGTAGCAGTCATGGAGATTATTAATTGTGAGACAGCACCTTTTTTTATGATAAATAAATAAAATAAACCCAAGGTCACATCATCTACTTGGTAGTGTCAAGCAGACAGATTTATATCTAATCATCATAGCTGCTTTTCAATAGTTTCCACTTATTTGGAGTGGCTAGCATTTTGATTTTGTCATTATACCCGCCTCCTCTGCTTTTTTTCTTCAAAAGCATAAAATAAATTATTCTCGAGTTCTTCTTCCTGCAGATTTCTTGTTTGGACTTTCCTAACCTTAGCAGTGAGTAAAATTACGAGGTTTTAATCCAGCAATCCAAACATAAACTGCACTGAAAAACTGTCTGTAGCATTGGTGCCAGGGTACTGCGTCTGGCCCACGTTGCTCCTGGTGGTGTTTCCACTCCTGAGGAAAGTGATTGCACTGCACAGGCCAGCTGGCTACAGATGTGACTTTCTGGGGATTCCCATCCCTACTGGAAATAAAAATAATGGTTGAAAACCATTGAACTGCATAAATGCAAGAGCCTTCCAGTGGCCTTGAATATGCTATTCATTGAGGTCGGAAGCTGCTATGGAATTTTTCAATACATGATTTAATCCGGGCAGCCTGAGCTCCAGAAGCAGAGGGAGAAAACCCTTCGACTCTGGAGCCAGGGGCCCTCGGGCAAAGAAAGGGAACATTTTCAATGGCTTTTAGAGGACACATTGGCCAAGTCACACATGTTCCAGCAGTTCACTGGCAGCATTATAAAGCTAGAAAAGAAGTGTCAGGTGAGCTTTCTAAAAGGGCAAAGATTGCTCCTTACTCTGCAGCAGGCTAACATTTGGGCATTTGTGGGTTTTAATTGACCCATGGTTGGAAGGCAACCTCTTGGCATAGGGATTTTTGGCTACCTTAAACATGGAGCTAGCAGCAGCTTCTCAGCAGGCAGGAACCTGCTGCGGCACTCACTTCTCATCAACTGAGGTGTCCCCAGCAGGTTTGGGGTGACACAATCCTGCCCTGAGTGCTGCACGGCCTCCCCATGCACTTCCACCCACCCACTGCAGGACATGCTGCATCTCTCATCTCACCTGTAGCAGCGGTGCCAGGAGGCAAGCAGCTCCCTCTGGGAACTGCTCTTTCTTCATGAGAGAAAAAATGGCTTTTTTTTTTGGTCTTCAGTTTGCTTCTCAGGTGGATCAGTCCCTGGATCTGGGTCCCAGTGTGGAGCAGTGATGCCAGCACAGTGTGGGGAGCAGGGAGGGAAGAAGCCAAGGGATGGAATCTGCTCTCAGCCTAGGGAGGTATGAATACCACTGAGGGTATCGCATAGTCTGAACTCCAAAGAGAACCATGTCTAAACAGCTTTCCATGAACCACTTCTACATCTTCCTGCCTCAATGGCACTCCTTCCTTCCTTGTGCCTGACAAAGTTTGCTGACATTTTCTGCATACAGCATCTTCTTTTCTGTTCCAGAAAATCTAAAACCTTATTAATAAAACAAACCCATGAGTCCTAATCTTCATTGTTTTGTTTCATTTGCTCCCACTGTCCCAAGGAAAAGAGAAACAAGACATTCACTGACTGGTTCCTGAAGGGAGTGGCTCTCAGTGGGGAGAGGTGACCCAGAGCTGGGGAGCACCCAGAGGACACTGCGACCATCTCTCCTCACCCTGCACTGCACAGCTCTTCCCAGGCCCTCTGAGAAGTGTGTGTTGGGATAGAGCTTCAAGGGTGATGTCCTCAAGTCAAGGAAACAACATCACCAAAGGGGCACCTATTTAATTTTCTGTCCTTCAAATGCCAGTGGCCTTTTTGTGGGTCTCTCTGTAAAATCTCTTTGATTTTAGAGACTGGCCGAGGAACTGGTACTTCACACTTAATTGCATCCAACTGCTTTTAAAGCAGAGAGCACTGCCAGCCCAAGAAATACAATCTTATCCCAAGGCCTTGAGAAATGTGTCTGTTTTTAAGTGTCTTCCTCCATCACAAGCAGCTCTTTGTCAAGGGCACCCAAGGCTAACCAACACTGATAAGAGGATCACATCCCCCACTGCTTCAAATGGTCCTGCTGCTCCAAGGGCTCAGACTCTAAAGGAAAAAACACCACAGCCCATGGAAAGGCCTTGTGCAGGCAGGGCTGAGGCAGAGCTCCCTGCCCACTGCCAGGTACCCTTGGCACCAAGGGATGGCAGTCCTCAGTTCAGGTTGCAAAGCCTGCACGCTGGCTTTAGTCCCAAGGGAAGTGGTGTCACCCCACACAGGCAGGGACCACCAGCGGCATTTCCCATCTCAGGGCCAGTTGACCTCCGAGAGCCAAGGGAAGGGAACAGCAATGCTCTCCCCAGCAAAGGCACCTTCTGCAGCATCCGTGAGATGGGGGGAGCCTGGGATATAAGGTTAGAACACAAACCCTAACACAAACAGAGATGAAGGGATGGTTGGATATAATTTAAATGGGTGCCAACAATAGAGGAAGTCCATGTCTGAACATGTGCTTTAACTCCCTGCAGATGTGTAATAGCTGTGGAGGGATCCTGGAAGTGCAGAGAAACAACAGAAAAGCAGAAATCAGCATCCCCTTGGTAACAGGAGACTTGAAAGGAGATGTTCCTCATGTCCCCAAAAGATGTCCCAGTGATTGTAACTGCTTTGCTAATTTCTTTTTGTGGATGCACAGTTTGCAAGGCTTTCTCCTGAAAGGTCCCCTGTTAGTGCACCATCCCATACCTGTTTCCCCACCTGCACATCCAGGGCAACTGGGCTGTCCCCACAGGAGCACTGGGAAGATGGATTGGTTAATATTTGCTTAGTGCTCTGGAGATAGCACTATATAAGTGTAATTGCATTTTATGCCCTCATGTGATAAGGATGTCATCTTGGATTAGAGGGGATTAGTTGTTAATGCCATTCCTGTACATACCGGTCCCCTCCGGGGCTTTGATTCCTGCTGAGAAGGTTATTCACTCTGCTTTCAAATCAGTAAGGTCCTCCTAGTTATGGTAATTGTGGAAATCAAAGATTTTTGGTGGATGAAAACAAGACTTGGTGGGTACCTGACTGTGCCTTCAGCCAAGCATCGGTGTGTGCTCAGTGAATGATGGTGTGCACTCAGTGACTCTCTTGCTTTGGCAAGGCCAGGGGAAGGGGGTTGAGCATGTCCCCTCCCTCTGCACGGAGTTCCAAACACACCACCAAGTTATTAAGTACAAATCTAAGTTAATGTTTAGCGCTTGCCCAAAACACAGTGATTGCCAAAAGCCAAAACAGAGTGAGAAGCCACATACAGGCAACGATTGCAGGGCAAATGCTACTGAGAGGACATTCCCACATCCTAGGAGTGCTGCACTCCGTGCTCCAAGCTGCAGACAGGTCCCAAAAGGGATGAGAGGGGCCTCTGTCTCCCATGCTGCATGTCAGGAGCCGGGCACCTCGCAGGGATTTGGCTTTCTGAAGCCTATTGCAGTGAAGTTCTCATCCCTTCCCCACAGTGACCCTGACTGCTCTCAGGGGACTTCTGGAGAGCCAATGCCCTCTGCCCTGGTTGCAGAGGTATCACGGATTAAGCCAAGATCCCTCTCAAGGATCCCTTTCCAGCACTCCCAGTTGCTCCCAGCATTGGTTTACCTCTGGCACAGGCTGGATTTCAGCTTCTGGATCAGAACAAAAAGGGCTGTCCTGTCCCCACCTCCTACTAGCAAGGGTTTGTCTCAGAGGAAGCCCTGGATCCATCACCTATGGCTGACCACCCAGGAGTAGCCGAGGGTAGGGCACAGGCTCCTCTCAGCAGCAGAGGTGAAGGATACCACCTCCTGGCTCTCAGCCCCCAGCTGACAGGAGCAGTTTTGGCTTACCGGCATGATGAAGAAGCTCATTGGAAAGGAAAACCTTCAGGGACTTCTTAAAAGGTGCATTAAACTTTCAGAGACAGAGCCCACCATGGTCCTTTAGCAGGGACCATCTGCAGCCAGGTATAAAACTGCAAGCTGCAGCAAGAAGTGGTAACTGGTGAACAGCAAAAGGAGCCCTTTATGGTTCCAGGAACACCATGATAGAGCTGAGAGGGCACAGCTGAGCGAGGAAGAGGGTGGCCAAACCTTCAGCCCCCGCTCTGGGGAGCCTGTGAGGGCTCAGATGAGCACAGTGCAGGCTGAGGCTGCTGGGAGCCGAACTGGGTCAGACTGGTGGTGCTTCTCCACCATCAATGGAATGCAAAAGCAACTGGAGCTCTCTGCTTACCTGGGTTGGCTCTACAAGGCCAATAACCACCTCCATTTATTTCTTTCTGTTGGCCAGAAGAGCTAGTCTTTTGCAAGACAGGGACTACATTACTACCACTGTCACTTTGGGCAGGTGTTCTCCATCCTCCCAGGGTAAGAGGTCCTGAGGTGCAGTACAAGATTTTTGAGGGAAAAAAGGTTAGTTTGATGTCTGAAACAAGGCATGCTCCATGGAAGACACCCCATGGCACAAGGAGCAGCAGGGGCAGCTGCAAGGCAGAGTGCTGGGGGACATGAGGCTGAAGATGCCACCAGGGTGCCCTGGCTGGGCACAGCCCATCCAGAGCGCCAGCAGAGCCATCACCCTGGGAGCCCTGAGCATCACATTTCTTTGGCTGCAAAGACTAACCTCCCTCCCTGCAGCTACTCCAAATGCAGGGCACAGAGCCAAGCTGTCAGGGAAGCCAGCAGGATCCCTTAGCGATTTTATCAAACTCAGCATTTTTTGGTAGAACATTTCCATTTCAGTGAGTCAGCAGCCTTGGAAAGTGTCTGTCTGTGGGCAGCAATGAAGCTCGAGGTGGGCACACAGGGAAAGGCCCCTGGGACATGCCCCTGACCCGGCTGTGTGGACACTGTGCTCAGGAGGAGCCCTGCAATGAACTGCCCCACTCTTTGGCCAATTCCCCTCCAGTCTGCTCCTTGTCCATCAACAGAGAAGCTTGTCCAAGCTGAGTTTTCAAGTCTAAGTGGACTGACATGCAACAGGTCAAGACAACAGAAGGATTCTGTTCCTTCTCATGCTTGATCAAATCACCCCTTTGTCAAAATCAAGCCTGGAAACAAGTTAACTTCATTACTCTGACTGTTGGCTTTCCTCATCTAAATTTTTCTTGCTAAGCCCAAAACATTTTGCCCTATCCAGAGAAGAGATTAACCCCCCTTTGCATTTGCCTCTTGCATATTTGAGAGCTGCTCTCATGTCTCCCTGAGCCCCTTCTGTTGCCTGCTGTCCAACCCAGGTCAAGCTTGCTGGGAGTCATCATGCTCTCACTAATCTTTGGCCTCCCTCCAACCTGCCCATGTCTTCCCCACCCCAGTGGGAAGCCAGCTTTTCTTCGCAGACCTTCTCTGCAAACCCCAGTCCCTTCTTCCAGCAAGTCCTCACAAGGATTTACAGCCTGTTGCTCAGCAGGGACAGAGCTGTTCTCGTTGTTGGAGAGATGGAGGAGATAGGGCAGGGGATGCAGGCTTGGGGGCAGCCAGCAGATTGGAGACTTGCAAAGAGACCAAAAATGCTGTCAGCTCCCACTCCCTGCTCCCTCTCCACCAAGAGGGATTTTTCACCCAGGGAGAAGAACCAGGTCTTCCACATCAGCTTGCAGTGCTTGAACCAGGGCTTCACCTGTCCCAGAAGGGGATGGCTCTGAGGTGGCTCTGGATGGGCAAGGCAGGGAGTCAAACTGGACTGGGCACTCTCAGGACAGACCCTGGAGTCCCTGCCAGGGCAGGGCTTGGTTTCTCTCCTTTCTTTTTTTTTTCTTCCTTTTTTTTTGGTGTGTGTTACCGAGGATGGGTTGGAGTAGGACTGACAGATGAGTCTCATCGGGCAGGGCTCGGCTGCTCCTCTTCCTCTCCCAGCAGTGTCTGCAGGGCTGCAAACTGTAGCAGTTGCAGGTACCTCCTTGCAGGAAAAAGCAGGAAAAAACTGGCAGGGAGTGGAAATGAGTGGCAAGAAGATTAGAAACCCAGCTCCTATTTATAGACCGGCAGTCAAGAAACTGCCCCTGTGACAGAGCCATCCGTTTAACCCTTCTCGTCCCAAGCACCAACCCAGCCAGAGATGCTGAGCCAGCCCAGCCTGTGCCATGAGGGAGAATTCTGGCACGGGAAGCAGGAGAAGCCTTGCACCAGGGCACCTGTTGAGGGGGCAGGAGACAGCTCCAGGCACAACAGGGATTACAGGAGTTATTCCTTAGCAAAGCCGTGGGAAGACAGGTGGGGCTATGGGCATTAAGAAGTTGGGCGACCAGGACAGGAAAAGAATATCCCAAGTATCCTGCTGCATGGCAGACAGAGAGAGACAAACATATTTCCTCTAAGAGGGAGGTAATGAACGTGTTTTAGGGGCTGCTCCAATGCTTCCAGCCTCTTTGGTCTCCCCGAGCTTTGTAAGTTTGAAGGTGATGGGGGCCATCCCTTTGAGGGTAACTCCGTAACCCATGCCCAGGAGTGGCTGCTGATGCTCACACGGGGCCGCTGCACCCCACAGGAGTGCACTGTGGCCCCTGCCCCCTGCTGCTCCCCACCATGGTCTCCCCAGAGCTCAGACAGTTCCCCAGCCCCCTGCCACATCTGCAGTGATTTGTTAATGTATTCTGAAGCTCCCTCTTGGCTGTCACTCTACCTGCTGTCACTTAGGGGTGTCTTTACGCCATACACAGTTGTTTTATACACTGCCATGGGAAGACTTTCCAGCTGTTCCCCCACTTGCTTGTGTCAATAGCTATTTTTATGAGATTGCTTTTCTTTACTTCTTAATTGATCTAAATCCTTTCCCTTAGCTTTCTTGTTAAAGGTGGATTTAAAGAAAAGGAGTTCATTATCTCGGACATTTTTGAGTCATTATGAATTTCATCCCTCTCTTCATTAATTACTCATTACCCCTCAGCTCTGGAGGGCTGCTTTGTCCCCGATGTGTTTGTGAGCAGCTTCCCTGGCACCCTGTAATCCCCCCAGCCCCGCGTTAGCTCGGTCTGGTTTACACTGCCTTCGCCATCCCCTCCGCTGCCCGTGTGCTGCTCCCGGTCTCTTCTGCTCCCAAACAAGCTCCTGCCTTTCCCTGGTGCCCCAGCACTGTCTCTGCTGAGCCCTGCGGCCCCAGTCCCTCGGTGGGTTGAACCCCGAGAGTGTCATCCCGTGATCCTGCCTGCCCCGTGGGACAATCACCCGCTGGCACTGCCCCTGTGCTGTGCGGCCAGCGGAGTCCCCAGCTCGTGATTAAAGGGTGGCACTCGAGTCTGGGTACACACCGCTGGGTTTGGGAAAGTGGTGGCTTTGCTGGGCCTGTTTCGGTGCATGCTGAGTTATGACAAAGCAGCGTGGAGAACGGAGCCCTGGTGTGTAAGGGCCTTGGGATTAACAGCCCAATATTTCCCAAGCCTTTGGCTGCAGTCAGATCCCCAGGGAGAACCTGGAACACATCAGCATCTCCTGTGCTGCAGCGGTGCAGGGGGCACAGTGGCTGCCATGGGTGTCACTGTGCTCCCATCCTCCTGGCAGAGGAGAGCCGTGCACAGCTGGGCACTCAGGTGCTGACCCTGTTACTGAGCCAACCTTCTCCAGCCTGTTTTATGTGCACAGACTGCTGTAATCCCATGCTGTCCACAAATGGATCCATGACTGGGGATCGCAGTGAGTGATGGCCTTTGGACCTATACAAGCACACAACCATCCAATCTCTGAGAGACCCCTCCATCCCAGTCTCCTGCTTGGATTGATTTCCCTGCTGCCCCAGCAGCTTCCCTAAAGCTTTGCAGGACATTTTTTCCCCCCCAAGAACAGGGGATGGTGGTTTATGGTCTGCCCTCTCCTCCCTGAGGTCAGTGTTACATCCATTTCCACCCTGAGCCTCCACCCAGCAGGCTCCTGCCAGGGCTGGGGTGCGGTCGCTGGGGCCCTTTCCATACTTCATGGAAGTGGATGAAAAGGCAAAGCAAAGGCAAAGGAAAAATGTGTTGGGCTGGCGAAGGGAAGGGAAGAGAGGGGTGTGCAGTATTTGTTTGGAGAGGGTAAACGAGGGCTGCACAAGTAAGAAGTTGGGTTGCACAATCAGAAGCAGTGAAATAATTTGAGTTACCACTGATCAACTGAGCTGCACTTTCTCAGGGGGTTTGAACCAAAACATCTCATTCTTTAAGTGGAGCAAATTGAGATAAGACACCTACCTGGTCCAGGAGTGCAACTCTGCTGACATGCCCCGAGTCACTTCTTGGAACATCCCTTAGCCGGAGGGAAGGAGTCACAAAATCATAAAATCATTTGAGGGGGATTGAAGAAGGAGCAGCAGCTCAGACCCTTCAGGACAGAGAAATGAATTGAGAACGGGCTGCAAGTGCTTCCAGCAAGTCTTCACACTTGCCGGGAATCTGCTAACTACTTTTAATGGCTGGCAGCAATTCCAGTCCGCCTACATAGGGTGAGCTCAGATAAACCAAGGATTAGAGCCATTCCTCCTTCTCCATCTGTGAAGCAGTCCCGTGGCTGAGGACAAGGCACTTAAGCACAAAGGGGATACAAGGGACAGATACTTTCAGGTGGCTCAATAAACAAATGCTCTCCTGTCAATGCACTGCTGTCTCATCCTAAAGGACACATGAAAATCCATAGAATTGTTTAGGTTAGGAAAAACCCCTAAGGTAACGAAGTCCACCATGAAACCATGTCCTTGAGTGACACATCTACATCTTTTAAATACCTCCACAGACTCAGCCACTTCCCTGGAATGCCTGATCCAATGCCTGACAACCCTTTCCATGCTTTTTTACCCCCTAATATCTAATCTAAACCTCCCCTGCTGAAATCTGAGGCCCTTGTCCTACTATTTGTTACTTGGGAGGAGAGAATTCCTCACTACAGCCTCTTTCAGCTGGTTATGGAGAGCAGTAAGGTCTCCCTTGAGCCTTTTTCTCCAAAGTGAACACCCCCAGCTCCCTCAGACACTGCTTGTAGTGTTTGTGTTCCACACCCTTCCCCGGCTCCATTGCCCTTCTCTGGGTTCATTCCAGCACCTCAATATCCTTCCTGTAGGGTGGGGCCCAAAACAGCATTTGAGGTGCAGCCTCACCAGTGCCAAGTACAGGGGAACAATCCCTGCCCTGGTCCTGCTGGCCACACTATTGCTGACACAGGCCAGGTGCCATTGGTCTTCTTGGCCCCCTGGGCACAGCTGGCTCGTGTTCAGCAGCTGTCACCAGCACCCCATGTCCCTTTCTGATGGGCAGCTTTCCAGCCACTCTGCCCCAGCCTGTGGCACTGCCTGCGGTTTTGATGCAAGTGCAGGACCTGGCACTTCACCTTACTGAACCTCATACAATTGTCCTCAGGCCATCCATCCAGCCTGTCCAGATCCATGTGCAGAGCCTTCCTGCCATCCAGCAGCAACACTCCTGCCCAACTTGGCATTGTCTGTGAAGCGACTGAGGATGCACTTGATCCCCTCACCCAGATCACTGATAAAGACATTAAACAGAACTGGCCCCAACACGGGATCCTGAGGAATACCACTGGTGACAATCTGCCAGTCGGATTTGACTCCACTCACCACCACCCTCCGGGCCCGGCCATCCAGCCAGCTTTTAACCCAGCAAAGAGTGCCCCTGCCCAAGCCATGAGCAGCCAGTTTCCCCAGGAGATGTGGTGGGAAATGGTGTCAAAGGCTTTACTGAACTCCAAGTAGAAAGCATCCACAGCGCTCCCCTCATCCACTCAGTGGGTCACTTTGTCACAGGAGATCAGGTCAGTGAAGCAGGACCTGCCTTTCACAATCCCACGCTGGCTGGGTCTGGTCCCCTGATCATCCTGCACATGCCTCATAATGGCACTGGGGAGAATCTGCTTCATGCATTAAGTACCTCAGCCTTTCCCTCATCCTTTGTCGCTGTTTCCTGTGCATCCAATAAAGGATGGGGATTCTCCCTCTGGCTGTTAATTGCTTATTGTCTTTTACAGCACTAGCCAGATTAAGTTCTGGCTGGGATTCAGCCCCTCTGATTTTCTCTCTGCATAACTTCACGACATCCCTGTAGTCCTGTAGTCCTCCTGAATTGCTGCTCCTTCTTTCAAAGGTCACAAACTCTCCTCTTTTTCCTGAGCTCCAGCCCAAAGTTCCATTGAGCCAGGCCGGGCTGTATCCCTACTGGCTCTATTTTTGGCACATGGGGACAGCCTGCTCCTGTGCCTGTAAGATTTTCCTTCTTGAAGAATGTCCTGGATTCCTTTGCCCTTCAGAACTGCCTCCCAAGGGACTCTGTCAGTCTCCTAAAGAAGCCAAATCTGCCCTCTGGAAGCCCAAGGCAGCTGTTCTGCTGACTCCCCTCCTTACTCCTCCAAAGCTCCATCATTTTGTGACTGCTGTGCCCAAGACAACCATCACATCACCCTCAAGTCCCTCATCACAGCAGGAGCCAGGAGATTGAGATTATTTCCTTCTTCTCCTGTATTTCAATTGCAATCTGTAAAACTTTGGCCTTCTGCCATGCTGCTTGGGCAGCAAAGTGGGGTGGTCTGTGCTGGCACCCCTAAACATGCAAGTCTTGGCACCAAGGCCCATATTTGTGTGTCTTCCACGGGGAACAGCAGGCAGTCAGATCTGGGCAGGGAGTGCCTGGAGCACGAGCCAGTGCTGGGAGAAGCCAACTTCTCCAAGAGCTCTGCATCTGGCAATGGTTGGTGAGGAGCCAAACACAGCTCCATCATGGCCTTCCTCCTCGTAACCCGAGCAACAGCATGAGGACTCGGAAAAACTCAGTCACAGGGTACAGAGTGTCACTCTGGAGATGGAGCAGGCACATGCCCAGCCTCCTCCAATCCAACCCAGGCTGCTTGGGGCTCCAGAGGGGCAGGGAGACCTCCAGCCATGCAGACTCCTCTGCATGAGTCTTGCCCAAAGTGCCAGAATGACCAATTCTTGCATCTATGGGATGTCCCTCTCAGCTCCCACAATGGATTTTGCAAGGACTGACCATTTCAAGGATGTGCCAGTGAAATCCAGCTCTGCAGCTTGGGCTGTCTAATACAACACTTGCAATGCCTCAGCCTTCAGAGCTTTTCCAAATCCCTCAGTACTTTAAGGTTCATTTAGGCCAGCACCTGGAGTTTTACAAGGCCCAGGTGAGGTACTACTCTATTCCTTCTCTCTTCCCTTTCTTACAACCCCAGGTACCTGGCACTGCTTGAGAAGACACATGGAAAGTGTTCTGGGAAGAAGCCAGGGTCACTGGGCAAGGGTGGACCTTCCCTCCTGCTGTTCTGACACACAGCAGAGTCAAAAACAACCCTGTCACCGCAGGGGCAAGATTGTCCATCTGTATCAGGGAGAGCCATCACTGTCCTTTGCTCCCAGCCCAGCCCCTGAATCTCGATGCAGAAGGGTCCCTGGGCTGGCATGGGCAGGGATTGGTGACAACAAGGAGTGACAGGGCTGTTGTTCATACTCTGTGACACTCTCCATATATTCTTCTGTCTAGGAATATTACACCAAAAGCCTCCCCTACAAAATCTGAACCTCTCGTGCACTCCTGGCTTCCTTGCTCCCACTACAAGGTATTTTAGGACCTTTTGCCTTGATAATCAAGGTAAAAGTCATACCTTAGGGGACTAATTTCTAGTGTAGAGCACAGCTTCACTACAGGTTTTTAAACTGTGATGAGCTATTATTCCCACAGGGCAACACACAGTGCTTGAGTACTCAGGCAGCCCAGACAATTCAAATTCAAGTTCTTTGTTGTTTGGTTCCAGGCACAGAGACCTGTGCAGTTCCCAGCACTCCTTCACTTCCCCAAACACATCATCACTCAAATTTCTACTCCCATGTATTTTAAAACCTCTGCAATTTTCTTAACAAGCCTCAGAACACAGATACCTTTGAAGCCCTTCCTCCCTGAGTTACATGACTTTGCACGACCATCAGCTTTCAAACACAATTGTGTCAAGTAAGACCAAATAATTTCCAAGCACAGGTTGGAGTAAGGAGCTGTGCTGGATAATGAATCTACTTTAGTGTTTCTCCCCCAAGAAGAAACCCAACTTCCACTTACTCTAGGGCAAACTCAAAAGGTTTTATTTTAATTTTTTTTTTTTAGCAAATTCTATCACGTAAATGTTAACAAAAAACATCTGTACAATTGCCATGATACACTCAAAAGTGAAACAAATAAGATATAAATACAGATATGGATGTAACATGACAAAAGCGGAAAAAATAGAAAAAAATACATGCGCATGAACACGGTGCCAACAAAGTAATTTCTCATGGCTGGCATTTTTCAGAGCATTTTTTTACTTCCCATTTAAAACATTGTTAGCAACGTCCTGCTGTATACTACAAAGGTCTATTTTTCTGTCCCTTAATATGTAATATTATGCTTGATAAATAAAGGGGTGGGGAGAAAAGGTTCTGATGACAAAGATGCAAGTTACATTACTTATACAGGTTATTGGTAAGCTAGTAATAAGCAATTAAAAAGACAGTCTCGTATTGTATTGTAATCCAGGCAAGCACACATAGTGTACCTTAAGAAAGCCACATGCCTCGGTATTTCTGAACTACATGAGAACTACAGTACGTAGACCTGTGGGGCAGATGGAGCCGGGATTTGCCCATGCCCACGGAGCACTGGTGCAGCCAATGGCAGAAAAAACATCCACATCTAAGATTTCGGCAACCTTGCAGCCAAGAGCTGCTGTCTGCTGAGAGTTTTCTCCCATTCAGATTTTTAAAGCATGGTGGGCGAAGAAAATACACTTTTTTTTTCCTTTTTTTTTTTTCTTTTTTTTTTTTAAAGGTACGAAAAATCGAAGCCCTGCATAATGGGCAGCAAGAAAAAAAAAGGCAGCTGCAGTAGGTGGCTACTGCCAGGAGAAGGTGAACACAAGCTTCACCGATGCAGTGAGGCACTGCAGCATGCAGACCTTCCTCTGCAAGCGTGCGTGGACACTGTGATGTGTAGCCAGAGAGACCTTTATGCTCGCTGAAGAGAAAACAAGATGATTGTACAGCTTGTTGAAGTCAAAACTGGAGATCGGAGAGGTGACATTCAGAGCTAGCCCTTTGAGTACTTCAAAGGAAAACACAAAATAAAAACTGGGTCATGTTCAACATACTAAACAACCCTACTATGTACATTATCCGCGATGATTTATAAATACCTAAGCAGAATGCTCCTACTGTGTACAGGTAGAACATATCCTAGAGTACTCAAAGGATGGACAGTCCTCAACTGACTCACGCAACGAAATTAAGTAGCACATTAATGAGCATCTGTTGACAAACAGAACTGAATCTGATTCAGAAAGTAAGGCCTGATTCTACCCTTTGCAGCCCCGGGTGTGCCAGTGGCCTCGGGAAGCACAGGCTGGCCGCAGGCGCCTTTTCAAGGACGAGCTTTGACCCCGACTGAGGTGTCAGGGACATTACAGTGCGTTCACTCTCAGTGCATACCAACAGGATTTTATACAACATATAAAATCATTTGAGAAGGAATTCAATTCCTGGAGATTTGCTACAGTGTGCCATTCAATGGAAAAAAAAATAAATCGAAAGCAACAAACAGCAAACGATGATGGACCATGCTCCATCACAGCTGGGAGGGACTAACACCACCTGGTCAGCTATGCTGACCTTCTGAGCCCCAGAACTGGAACAGAGGATGCTGAATTAAGATGGGGAGAAAGAAAGGCATAAATACTAAGCAGTTAAGAGTACAACTAAAAAAAAAAACCAAACAAAACCACCCCCAAAAAAAACCTAGCCCACTAGTAAAAATTCAAACAAGACAGCTAACTGCTGCCAACAAGTCAGCTGAATATTTCCTCAAAAGGAAAAATAAATTTGTGTTAAAATCAAATTTGAATCATTAAAAAAAATTAAGAAAGAGCATTCTAACAAGCATAGCGAAAGATGTTGAAAAGAAATGGTCCACGGAAAGGCAGACATGAACCATGAGGCAGCCAATCCCCCCTTTAGTGAGGATGGCTTTTCTGAGCCTGTGGAAAGACCCTGGGGGAATCCCACACCCCAGGAAAGCACAGAGTTTCTCCTGCCATAGCATTGCTTGTTGGGAAAGATGAGGGAACTAGCCCTGCAGCCAGAAAAAGCCTGCACATGCATGGACCAGGAGCAGGTCACCTCCTCTGCTCTCATGTGAGCAGGGAAAGGGACCACCAACCTTTGCAGTCCAGTGCCACATAGACCTCACCAGCCCCAATCCTGCCTGAGACCAGGATTGGGAGAGAAGCTGGCACCAAGCGTCAGCTCCCAGCTTAGCTCCTCAGGGATGGGGCTGAAACACACAGGGATGAAATGATGGAAGGGGCTTTACCCTCCCCCACAGCAGTAATGGAGTCTCATATTCATAGTATGTTCCCAAGGTGTCCCTTCAGCTCCTCAAAGTGGAGATGGAGGACGCTGGAGAGACTCCAAGGCACTGAGAGCAGCCAGAGAACACACATCCATCACCACAGCTGCAGGTCCCACCATCCTCTTACACCACTGGCACTGGGGGCAAAACCCCAGCTGTGATCCATGGCAGGTTTAGGGTGGGCATGCCCATCAGCCAGGATCCAGCCCAGGGCCAAACACAGCATGTTAGTTAGCCTCCTGCCTTCCCTGGTTATAGGCAGAGCCAGGGGGAGCTCCCCCTTTGCAAACAGAAGGGTCTCTGTTCAGGGAAGGGCAGTTCTGTGAGGTGTTTGATTTGCTGGTTTGCCTCTGACCTGGTCTGTGTCATCAGGCTGCAAAAGGATTTTCCCTGCTGCACCCTCACCCAGAGCACGCTGCTGCCAGCAGTGCCCAGCGAGGGAACACCACACTTCTGAAATGCAGAGCACTCAGCAGGCCTATGCACGGGGATGGCCACGAAGGAGCTTGAAAAGGCAGTTAACAGCACTGCAGGGTCTTCAGGAAGAGAAGCAGCTGTGGCAGGCAACCAGCACTGTCCCAGCTGGCTCAGAGGTGCTTCCATGTGGTATTTCTGTTCAGATTCAGACACCCTTTCTGTCCTCTGGGATGAACATTTTGCCCAAAGCACAAAGGAGTTGCGGGGACAAAGCCATCCAGCTTCAGTGGGTCAGTCAGAGCAGCAGATCAGCCCTTTGATGCTACAGATTTCAAGGAAAACAGCTGGCACTGAGGTACAGCTCTGCCAGCTACCACTGCCCACCCACTGATACACTCGGAGCCTAACCCAAACCCACCCACCTAACTCCACCATCCTATTTGCAGACAACGGTCCCAGAATTGGGTCTCGGGTTCCCTTTGGGGAGCAACAGATAACCTGGAGAGTCTTTTGAACATATGAAAGGGCCAGATGGGTTGAGAGGGGAGAAATATTTACACAGTCAATGAAAAGAGCAAGAGCCCAGCTGTAATGCACAGCACAGCTGGCTGGAGAGCAGTTACAGACAGATCAGCCCGTTCGGGGTCTGTCGGAACTATGTACAAAACTCAGATTTTTAAAAAGAACCTATGTTTCCATTACTCACTTGGTATCTCCCAGTATTAAAGCATCTGAGGCTGGAATCACAGCCACTTCTGCAAAGGTCTCCCCACGGAGAGCCCTGCAAGTCAGGCAAGCTGCAACAGGGAGTACAAAACAGGAACACAAGACTTGTAATAAGAGGAGGACCCAACCTTCTGGGTGCGGGGAGAGAGCAGGTAACTAGCACACAGAAACTAAAACTGGGTATGAACTAAACCAACAAGATTTGTTTGACTTTTACATGGGTCCAGGTTCTTGGACTCAGTGTTAGAAGGCTAACCTAAACATATTTCTGAGATTTCAGCAGGCTATACAAATATGTTTAAGTATGGCTTTCTGATGTTCACTTTTAATGAAGACTGCGACACAGACCTTGCTTCCTTTACATTCAATACCAGTAAGATTCTACATAAAAGCTTTTAAGGGACTAAAATACTGATTGCAATAAATATCTGCATGGCCTCCTTAAGCTGATGGAGCGCGCCAGTGAAGAGTAGCAGAAAGGTCTCTGAGAGGCACCGTTGATTGCTTCTAAGTCTACACATATGTCCACAGATCTCCATTAACTGTGCGTTGAAACATCTGAAGAGGAGCTGCTGTTGCTGTTGGTGGTCTGGGCCCTCTTTATATACAAGTTTAGTAGCTTCATCTGAAAGAAAGAAAGAAAGAAAGAAACGTCAGGAGAAGATACCAGAAAAAAACAGGTAGGGAAAAGTTGACTGCAAATGTAAAAACTCGCATTCTGTGGTGAGGTCATTTTGGGGTGAGCTGACACTGCGCACTCTGGAGGAAAAGCAATAGCAAAACTGACCATATTTCAGAACAGAGACAAGAGGCTATGCCCAGTCCCACTGAAGTTACAGACAGATTTAATGGGATTTAGGAAAGCCTCTTGCATTTCACTTCAGCGGCCATCAGTTCACAGACCTCAATCCTGCAGCGGGATCAGGTCAGGCAGGATTCCCACAGAGGTCAGTAGGGCTGCAGGCACACTGGTGATCCAAGAGCCGTGGGTCTCCCTCCTTGGAAACACCCTGAACTTCCCTGCTTTATAAAATGTTCTTTTCCAATGTCATTATATCTTCACTAATGTGGTACATCTAGTGCAACTGCAGCTGTTATGACTATATACTTCCATTGCGTGGTTTTGTTCTCTTTTTCCTCCTTGCCACCTCAACTCCAGACCCTGTAATGACTCATGCTTACATTTAACTTTAAACATGCAGGCAGTCTGCGTAAATCCAGGAGGATTATTTACATGTTTATAGTTCCTGATGTGGTCAAGTGTGTTTGTGGCACCAAGGACACTGGGATAATAAAGCCTCTACACCATTTTATAGAGGGATTTCCTAACTCCCCAAATGTAAAGAGGTAAACCTCAGCTGTGTCTCTGCAGAGCAATTTGGAGGCACAATTGTCATTTGTTTAGTGCCAAGACAACACAAAAATAAAATCCAAGTGTCTTCAGTCTCAGGTTGTTTTGGCCTATACCACACTCCCTTACCCATGAAAGAAATTATTGTTTCAAAATGAGAATGAAGCCCTCAGAACTAAGTAGCTACCCATGTGCACAGATTGTTTCAGAAACAAAAAATGCAGAATTCATCTTAAAATTGCATAGAAATCTTGAGTATGAAGGCTTAAAACAGCAGAAAATAATTGTGGTGGCTTATTGAGCAGCTCTGAAAAGCAATCAAACACCAACACAAAATTCTGGTCTGAAGGACAGAGCTGAATTAAGGGCTTGGTTTCACTTGCAGCATCAGGTCAGAATTTGAGTTTTGCAGCTAGCCTGACTCCAGGATACAAAGACCTTTGAAGGGTCCCTTGAGCTTGCTGTTGTCCCAGAAGGAAAGGGGTTACTAAGAGTGAAGCTTTACCTGCATTTCCACCAGCCCTAATCACAACTCGCTGCTGAGAGGACCTGCGCTCCCACCATGCCCATGCATTCCCACCACTCTCTGCACGACGATGTCTGTGCAGCCACAGAGCACACTGAAAGCTATTTAATTTGTATTGCAGATCTGGTTTTCAGCCAGAGCAGCCAGCTGAGCCAGCTCACCGCACAATCACCTCTGGATGTAATGCCAAAGGAGCAAGACAAACGTGGCTGGAGTGGAAAAGACCTGCTCAGAGGCAGCGTGCAGTTACACGGGATCAAATGCATCACAAAACCAATCTCCAAACACCATCAAAATTTTCTTAGTGGGATTTCAAATGCTCACACTGCTGAACAAGTGCTGTGCTGCTCCAGGGGCATTTGTCAGGGTGAGACAGGATTTAATAGAGTTCAGGGAACTTGACCCAGAGCTACAGTGAAGCCACTGATCTTGCTGCTAGGAACAGCCAGCAGAACGACTTGCACTACCAAAACACCAGAGACACATTAGTCTTGTACCTTGCTTCCTGTGAGTTGTGCGAGATGAGGTTTCAGTTCTTCTCCAATTACTGAATAAATTGCCACTAGGCAAAATACACTGGCTTTTCGGACACTGCTCTCCGTGTTATCATAACCCTGGAAACGAGAGGAAAAGGTCAGAAGACAAAGAGCACTGCCCAACACCCTTCCTGAGCAATACACTACAGAGCTGATGTATATTTTGCAAATGTGGCTGACCTAAGAGATCAATTTAAAAAACTCTGTTTAACATAACAGTTTGCAACCTGAATACTCCAAGAGCAAGAGAATACAATCACCCAGTACATCCCACCTGTTCCTTCTGCTGTTATTACTGCCATATTTTAAGTTATTAATATCTAGTTATTAAAAAACAATAGACAGGTTCCTAACATGAGCTTGGAACTCTATCAGATACACACACTCCTGTGTCCAGTTCAGATGACCATGAACTATCCTGAATGGTCAGGAGTTCTTGGAGAGCAGCTTACCTATCAAGCAGAAAATACCAAGGGAAAGAACATGCTGAAAGACCCCTGTACATGTGCTGATCTCTGGCAGTTTGAGCAGAGCTCAAACTAGCCACCAGGTCACTCAGCAGGTCCCAAACTCAGGCAGAGATTCATCATTCAGCAGCCATCCCATCCCACAAGAAAGGCAGATGGCACTTCAGCCTGTGGGATGCTGGCTCCTCCAGATGCAGGGTGACCTCTGCCGGGAAAGCCAGAGGAGGGAGGCAGCACAGCTGGGGCTGTTCCAGCTGCAGGGCCAAAGTACAGCCCCAAAATGACAGTCTGCAATCCCACAGAGCACTGAGCTAGGAAAGCAGGAGACCTCAGTGAGCTCAGAGAAACACTAAGCTATTGACGGTGGAGAAAAGGTTAAAGCCTCCTCCTCAAGACCAGGGCAAGCACCACAACTCTCCCCTGGGCAGGCCGTGTTCTTCCATGGAGACCCCCAGCAGCCCATGGAGAGCCTGCTCCAGGCTGTTGAGCTGCACACTTGTGCTCACACTGCTGCTGACACTCTTTGCCTCCTCACCACTCTGCCAGGACCCTCAGCGTGGTAAACAAGCACAAAAGTGATTCTCTCCACACACAGTCCTTCAGCCAGGATCCCAAAATACTTCCCAAATGGAAGGAGTAGATTCCTTCGATCACTGAGTTTCTAAGGTAAGAAAATATCTCAGGCAAACTGGGCTCTGAAGCAAGAACCATTGAAGGACATGGAAGTAATTAAGGAAGACAAATAAAACTGCCTTTTTAAAGGCATGCTGCTCCCAGACTTTTCCAGTGCATCGAAGCTTCACTGTTCAGATTGTTGTCTCCAACAATGATGGCTAAAACCATATAACAACAAAAGTTTAGATCAATACAGAATTGTCCAATTCCCAGAAGCTGAGTTTTAAGAATTGCAAGAGCTGACACTACAAAGTTGGGATGAATGCTAGGATGCATAAGGGGAATTTCTGACTTTGCTCTTGTCCTTCCAACATTTTATGCTCACAATAAGAAGGCCTCTTTATCCCAGTTCTCCATGGAAGTCTTTACCCACCCACACGTCTCCCCGTTTCACAATGACTGATCTGCTCCTGTCACAATCTCTCTCCAGCAAACACACACATTCCCTCTTCTCCCTCACTGCTACTTCATTTATTTCCTTCTTGTTTGCAGCCCCATCCCAGCCCTACCAGCTGCTTGTGCAGGGATCAAAAGACAACACTGCCACAGCCAGCGCTCAAAAGCTAAATCTGCAGTGTACAACCAAGGCTTAGCACTGGCAAAAACACAGCTCCCCACCCAGCCCGAGAGGGTTATGAAAGAGGCTGAATGAAGTCAGCAAGTAGTTTGCTCCTAATTTCAGGGAGAAAAGAGGAAAGGAGCAACCTGCCTGCTGGGATGCAAATTCAAGTGCAAAGTACCATCAAAGCACAGAACAGCTCAGCAGAATTAAAGGGGAATGAAACGGGTATACGAGATGTATAAAGGTAGTATAAAATGTGGCTAACTAGTATCAAATTTATTACACAGCTGCTACTGGATTATTTAGGAGTCAGAAAAAGGCATCCAACTGTGGGACATATACATAAGAACCTGAGTTCCCCTTTCCTTAATATTAAAATGATCAAAACTTCACGTATAAAAATTTTATTTTACCAAAAATTAAATGGTTTAATTTACCAAAATCTGGCCCTGGAGGATCCATCATTCTCCCTTAGGGCACAGATCTCACAAATTAATGGTGGATTGTGCTCAGGAGCAGTGACATGGGATTTTGTACCTGTAACAACCCAGGAATGATATCGGGTAGGAGCTGATGCAACGATTCCTTGGAAATCCTCTCGATGACTTTCGTTTGCATTTTGATGGCAGCTAAGTTAATTGGATAATCTGCAGTCTGAATGATGGGGCAAAGCACCTTGATGCACTGCTCGGGGTGGATGGAACTCGCCAGGGTGGAAGCAGCTTCTTCAGCAGCTCTGACGACCTGAAATGAAAGTAGAGCAAACCCTCATGTTAATGAGGTCACACTTGACAGCCAACACCGTTGGTGTGTGTGAAGAATGACTGCCAGGAAATGCTTGGGGATGTTCATTAACAGATCTGCAGGAGGCTCTATCAAGGGGCAACTGACTCTGAGAATTCACATCCTCTGCCTCCAGTGACATCTTTGTTACAGCCAGTGGCAAGATGCCCATCCTGCCTAATGTAACTGTGTCAAAGTTGTGGCTAGTTTAAAAAAATCACCTTTCACCCAAGACAGACAGGCACTCCCATCCCAGGAGGAGCAAGAGGATGACATGTCTCCAGCCACTGTCAAAGAACCCAAACCAACCATCTTAGACTTATACAAAATGTATCTCCCTAACCACGACCAGGAATGCAGCTTTCAGTGTGCAGCTCAGTGCTAAGTGCCCTGTGCCCACGCTGAGACACCCATGGCAGGCGTGTCCTGTCCCTTGCCAGCTGACCTATGCTGCAGTCAAATCCAGGTCACAGACAGAAACAGGCTTTAGGGTGTCCCTGACCGGGCAGCCGTGCTCTCAGCACATCTAACCCATCACGGCAGCACTGGGATCACCATAGAAAATCGGAGGAAGAACAAGTGGAAACAGCAGTAGCACCCACCCTTTGCAACAAGCCCACGCTGTAAAGCAGTCACACAAAGCAAGGCAGATGCTCAATTCAACTCTTACCCTGACAGAAGGCAGATTCACAACTTTCACTCTTCCCCAGCAGGTAGGACAGCTAGTTCAAAGACGAAAGACCAAAATCTGGTCTCTCCTCCCATGAGAATTTATTAATTTTACATTCTGCAGTAATTGGATAAAAAAGAACAGGATGGGAAGGCAGGTTTTCTTTTTTCAAGTGTCTGTGCTAATTGCCAGGCAACAAAACGAAGCTTCCTCTTGGCTGCACTCTTCCTGGCCGCAAATAACACTCTTCGCTCCTGATGTTCTTGTTACAACACAAGAGATGGAGGATGCTTTTTCCCATCTTCTCTTACTCCCCTCTTCTCAGGGCTTACTTTTAAGGAAGGGTAAATTCTGAGTAGCAGAGATGCCCCAGTGGGCAGACTTAAATCCAACACCTCAACTTCAACAAGAAAGAAGCATTCACAAATCCTCATGTTTAGGATCTTCCAGCTAGTCCCAGGCAGTCCCTAACTGAGCCCAGGAGCATTAATGCACCCCACCTCTTTCCTGGTTGTGTGGGATGCTCAGGTGCCCAGCACCAGTTCTCTACCTCCTCCTAAACTGAACTACCTGGGCTTGTCTGAAGTCAATAGTTTGAAACCAGCACTAGGAAATCTGTCCCAGGCAATCTGCAAAATAGCAAATAAATCAAACCACAGGTCTCCTGTCACTTAGACTGATGCCATGGCTGCTGAATTCACCTTGATCTCCTCTTCCACACACAGTGATGGGCATCAAACTCAGGGATTTCTATTTGACTAAGGCAACCCATGCACAGATGTAGCTCCATCAAAGCCTCAAAAGAAGGTGAGCTTTCATTATTTTTAAGCAACTACTGTGGATAATGCATGAACAAGGAGTAGCTGGAAGCTTATCTTAGTCTGTGAACTACAAAATACAAGGTTTAATTGACTTTTAAGATAACAGCAATTAATAGTGACCAGAAAGGATCATCTCCACCTACAAAGCCTGCTTAACCCACAGTCTTAGCATCACAGCTATGCTGCTAACATTAATCTTCCACTCATGCTGACAGCTACCTCCCTGAAATAGGAATGGCACAAGACACTTGTATGCCCAGGAAATAGCAGAACTCATCCACTTGGCTTTTGGCATCCTCTAAAGCAGATCCAACAGAGAATGTGATCTCAGACACTTCACACAGTACAAATACTGCATACAGGCACGATATGGGCAGGATGGTGAAGCAATCTGAGGTCTTGGACTGCTTCTGTACCAGTGCCCGATTTACAGAAGAAAAGCTGTCCAAGTGCTCCATTTACTTCAGGCCTTTCTCAGCATTTAATTATAATATTAAAACATCTTCCAAAATGAATGGCAATCCACAATGTGGCCAATATTAAAAAAAGATTCATCCTAAAAGATCTGTGAATGAGTAGCCATGCAGAACAGAATGCTTGCTTTCCCACTTACAGCAAGTTTTCCCTCTTCCAGCTATTTCTTTGCTAATTTCTCTTCAATTTCACACATGAGAAGCATGAAAGCTAATATTTTTCCACATAAGTTAGTACTGCCTTAGGAGCCAGCACTGTGTGATTTTGTTGGGAAAGGAGAGAAACACCCGAGTACTTAAGGGAA
This sequence comes from Acanthornis magna, assembly GCA_036785705.1. Taxonomy (NCBI): domain Eukaryota; kingdom Metazoa; phylum Chordata; class Aves; order Passeriformes; family Acanthizidae; genus Acanthornis; species Acanthornis magna. Next base: position 22,678,868 of record JAWUZG010000012.1, read on the forward strand.
ACCTAATGCCAAGCTTTGATAGCACAGAGTGGAATCGCTGGAGTGGATTAAGTCAGGAGCTCCCACAAGGTCTCTAAAGGAATCTTCTTCCTGGCACTGCAGCTTCTGAGGTCTGCTTTCCACAAATGATGGAAAGCATGAACTTACAGAGGGCCCTGACACTTTACAATCAATTTAACTATTCACTAGCAAGCCACTAGCTAAAAAAAACCCAAATATTACTCTTTGGACACAGGCCACTTAGGATTTTTGTTCTGCAGCAATGCCAAACACTGTTGGGAAGTGTTTTCAGATACTCTCAGAAAGAAAAGCTTCCACATATATCACAACACACTAGAAGAAAATAAAAAAAAAACCCAACTAAACCTAATATCCTTTTTGTATCTTACTTGATAAAAAAGCAACAATATTTTAGTATAAACCTATGGCTAGACTGATCTCAAATACACTACCATAAAAAAAAGAGCAGTAGGTAAAAAAATCAATGAATATTCTATGTGGATTTCAGCTCTCTATCCTGTTTGCACACAGTTTAGTACACGTATCAAGCTGAAGGTATGAAGCAAGTACATGAGACAAAATCTTTTTTTAAAGCCTATTAATCAATTCCAAGCACAATGAGTGTTAAAATACGGTGACAATTTTTCCCAAAATAAGTAAGGGTTCAACAGCAACAAAGGTCACACATATTTTGCCACATCACAAGGGGAGCAAGGAAAGTTGTGAAGGTACAGGAATTATTTATGCCCCTCACAACCCTTCTTTCAGCACTGCTGCCCAGTTCTAGCACGGATGTGGCTACATTTAGGCAGTGGTTGGGTATTTCACATCCCTTCTCCCTGCAAAGCCTTCCCCCTGAACACAGAAGGATGTATTACACATGTCCAGCATGATAGGAGCTTGTAAATGTGACAACACCAGGGAGACTTCCAAACCTCCCACAAGCACATCTGGCAGACACCGTCTGCACCTCAGCCACACTTCAGCAAACCCCCTGAGTGTGTGACTGACTTTGATAACATGCTCAAGTCTCACTGACATCAACAGGATTCCAGCATGTGCTTACACGCCTGCTTGGATGAGAGCCTGTGCAGGTAAGCAGCTCGTGGCTCCCTGGGGAAGCACCGGCAGGTGACGGCGTAGGAGGGGTAGGGCAGCACCAGCTGACAGTGAGCCAAAGAGACAAACTCATCCCTGCTGGCACAGAAGGACAAATGCCACCATACTGCAATGCAGTACCAGCCCTGTCTTTCCTCCTGGCTTTGGCAAAACAAAACATTCAGCCACTCAGACAGATTCTGTGTGCCATGAGGGGAAGCGTGGCTTTCAGTGTTTACCCAGCCCACTCTGAGTCCTGCACACCTGGCACTGCCAGAGAAATCAGCAGCATTCCCAAACAGAGGGAAGCACATTACCAAAAGACACAAACTGCCAGGTCATTTGGCAACAAGCACATGCAATTGTAGCAGAGTTTAGCAAAGACATTTGCCATAAGGCACAATGCCTGTGCCTTGCAAATTGTACGTACCATACAATATCAAAAAATCAAGTATCTTTTTTAATCAGGGCTTTAACCTGACCAGAGGAGTGAAACTCCTTAAAAGGAGTGGGAGAAATGAACAAACAGGATCAAGCAACAGGTCTTCCTCCCAGCTTTGAAGGCAAGATCAACAGATACACATCAGGAAGTGACAGGAATGGCTCATATCAGCAGTGACACCACAATAAGTAGTGGCTATGTAATCTATCCTTTAAGCCCAAGAAAATGAAAGGGTGCTGCTTGCTACGTGCTCAGACTGGGGAGCTTGCTGTCACACAAGAGGATTAGAAGTTAGACAAGTTAACCAAAGGAAAAAAGAAAGCCAACACATGCAGGCAGAACCATTCACACAGAAGGCTTTAAGACAGTTGGAACAAGGGAGAACATCCACAGGGAAGCATCATTGTATGCTTGCTTCTTGCTAGTCAGTCAGGTAGGGTATCAAGTGAAGCAAGATTTTTGTCTGACCTAATATAATGAGTCTCAGAAATACAAAAGAAAACCAGAAAAGCCATCAAGCGATGATGGCAGCTGGAAGCAGCAGGTTCAGAAGGGTGGCTATGAAGCAAGATGTGCAAGACTTCAGAGAGCCTGCAGTTCTTTAAAAGCACAGACACTAAGCTGTGTGTAAGGTATGTCACAAACATGGTTTTACCTCCCAGTAAAAGCTTAGAGCAAACCATGGCTTGAACTGGATAGTTTGACATCATTCAACACAGGGCAGGTAGCCCAGGAATGCAGATCTAAGAGATAGCTCTTGGCCTTAAAGCAGCAGGTTTTTCTCCTTTCCAAAGGCTCTACACACTGGAGACTAGATTCAGCCTGACTTCTGCTGTGCGTGCTGGTGGGTTCCTTGAAAGACATCTGTGGTACATTATGACCTTTCTAGTGAGTCTCACAAAAGTGAAATTTTTATACTTCCACCCAGTTTGCTTTAGGGAAAGAACCACATCTGCATGCACAAAGCCAGAGAGGTGTAGCACACAAAGAGTTGTTCACCTCCAGCAATGTCTTCCTTAATGCTACCAAGAAGTCACTTTAAAGTAACAGGTTAGGCAGTCCCAGGAATATGTGTGGGAATTGCTTCCTGATTTCCGTGGGAGGGTTATATACTGACATGCAGTATTAGGAACAGTGTGATCAAGACACTGACCTGTCACAGATGTTTGGGTTTTTTTAAACAGAAAAGCACATTGGAATCATCAAAGTTCTACCAAATTTGCTGGACAAACTTTGGATGACAATTCCCACTGGTATACCTGGTTCACAGAGCACTGCAGCCATGGGACCTTGTTCACTGAAGACAGCCAGAACAAAAACTCCACCTCTTTCACTCAATTTCTTCTGCTCAGCTATTATTCTTAGTGCATTAAGATGCTGCTCCCAGCTGCAGCAAGCAGCTTGTCTGTAGCATTATGCTCTTGGTCAATATGCAGCAGCTTTCTAAAGAGTTTTGATAGTTTCGTTTCTGCTTTAAAGTGAGAAACTACTGGTAAATAAGGAAACAAAAATGTCCTGACCCACCTAAGGCAGAACATGCCAGGTTCATTGGCTACATGGGGCATCAGTGTAACATGCAGAGATCTCAGCAAAGCAGCACCTGCACACCTGGATGAGAACTTCCCACAGGAGCTAAACCTGGAATACTTTGCTATGATTGCTAGCTACACTGTCTCTGCAGAAGGCTGTAGAGGATGAGGCAGTGTAGGCAAAACCCCACTGAAAGCTTAGAGGCTCTATACACCATTGTGAAACATGCAGAGAACCAGAGAAGTTTATTAAGCAGAAGAACAAGGTTTTGCTTTCTGGCTTACGAGCATGTGGCTGTGCTTTTGAGCCAATTTTTGCCATCTAGAGGTGGTTACTTAAACCCTGTATAGTTTAAGCTGGAGGGGATGGAGGTTTACAAGTACCTAGTCAGGCAAACTCCCATCCCCGAAGGCTTTACAGTCTGATCCAGACAGGAACAAACAATTACGGACTTGGTTTCAAAGCAGGAAGTGGACTCAGCAAAGCAGATGAAAAGCCAGTGCGATTTTTATAAGGGATTCAAAGATGAAGTAGATTAGACTGCTTCTCCCAGGCACTAGATATTTGAAATGTGTTGGGAAATAGAAAAAGGATATAAACATGTATTATGAAACATCAATGGCTGCCCAGCTGCAGCACTTGGTAGGTTCCAGCATGGACTAGGTAACAATTAATCTTCAAGACTATGATCATCTAGTGATTTTCTTTTTGCAGAAACCTACGCAGATCATACCATCATCAGAGGACAGTTACAACTCTTATAAACATCAGAGGCCAATCTAAAAAAAAACACCTCAGCAAGATAGTAATAATTACCTACAGCTACTGAATAACTAATTTCTTCTTCTTCTCCCTCCTTTAGAGGGTTACAACAAAGAATGTACAATAATGTAAAATAAGCATCCTAATTATGCTTATGGACCTTCTAGATCATAAAATACAGAAATCAGGCATCTAAGATATGGCACAGGATCCTTTCCTTACACATAGAAAACACGCAACAGTTGAGTTGATAGGCTTTGTGCCAGAGGCAGAAGCAGGGAATTAGCTATCCTATGATTTTTCACTCTGCAGCTGATTTCCAAGATATTAAACTATTTCTGGTTTAAAATAATCAATAGTAAGAAATTATCCTCATTTTGCTGGCATAAAACTGAAAGCAATGTCATATCAGTGGTACTGGGTCAGAAAGCAGCATCTCTCCTTAGTTATGGGTGAGTAACTACACTGGAACAATGAGTTAATATTAACTAATTGGCAACAGAAAGATGGTTCTCTTCCAAATAACTCCAAACAAAGACTGATAAAAATCAACAAGATTTAATATCATCCACAACTTCAATTACATTCTAATGCTCCAAAAGTAAGTGAAAGGCATTTACATGTCAACCCCCCTAAATGTTTCCAGTTATGACTGAAGCAGGCTTGACTCTTCACATCACCCCATTAAATCAACAGCATGCAATACTGTTGTACTACAAACAGTATAAAAACAGGATGAAGTTAAAAAATGCAAACTAAACAAGAATCCCAACCCAGAGTCTTCTAGTCTGTAGCCTAGGGTTACATTAATTTCAACCTGCCGCTGAGGTCTGTGCTTTGCCAATCTCCTGCATTTGCACTCACAACAAGGTGTGACTCAGCCTCCTACTCCATGTACCAACCTTTCCTCTCCCTTGTCCCTGGGAGGAAATGTGGTGCTCTCAGTTGTGCTGCTCTGCTGATCCCAAACCTTGCCTTCAGCAACAGAAGGCAGAAGACTTCTAGCCATGACAAAGATCCAACTGTCTAAAAACTTCTGCTTGGACTTGGAAAAACAGCCAATTATTCAGGCATACTAAAATATCTAACTACGCTAACACTGATTTGATACTTCCAACTATGTAATTTGGATAAAATCATGACCTTTTTTTGTTAAAAAAACTCTTTAACTGAATATCAGCACTCAGTTGGGGAAGGGGGTGATATTTGCTCATTGGTGAATGTGTGGGTTTTAGTTTGTCATTTGATCTCTCCTGGCCATGCTGAACAAGAGCAATATTGGAATTTGGGTAGCCAAATGACCCTTCCTGACTTCCAAAGAACTTCCTCTTGGTAAGACTTCCTGCAGACAGTACCAACCTTAACAGTTCTGCACTGTGCTCCTCTTCCAATTCCCTTTGCTTGGTCACTTTAGATTGAGTCTCTATGGGTCACATATAACTGAAAATGTGAGCAATAACTTGGAGCAATTAGCAGTCCCTGTGCTGAAGGGGAAACTCAAGAAAGACTGAAACAGACACAGCTTGTTCAAAACAGACATTCTCTCCTAACTTTGGCAGCCTGTTGGACACCAAAGTATCTCAACCCAAAAACAAGGATCACTGCTGTCTTCTACTAAAAGGCAGAAGCAGCCCAGAAACATAACAAACTGGAGTGACATCAGGACATCACCAGTATAAAGATTAACCCTTTCCCAACTCAATGATATACCAGCTTTTCTTGAAATAGTTCTTATAGTCTAGAGGAAGATTTGATTTTATGCAGTCTAAGGAAAGTACAACACTGCCTTTAACACTGCTCTGATACAGTGAAAAAGAAAACCGTAGAACAGACTGCTCAGAACTTCCTTTCCCTCTTCAGCTATCCTTTGAAAGTGCCCTTCAATCACAAACTGGTGAATCCTCATTTAATCTCCTGCTCCGTGGGATCCTGCCAAAGGGCAGCTCCTCCTCCCCTCCTGGAGAGAGCAGTGCTGCCAAGTCAGCGGTGGGAGTGAGCTGGAGGGCCACCACAGGAAGGGAATTTGTGACCTTCTGGCTCTGGGCTATGAGTTTGACCAACTGAGCCATGCCCAATGAACTCTCAGTTAATTTTTCACAGACTTAACTGAATCAGCAAGTCCCACCTACAGGTAAAAATACTTAGAGCATATTCCCAGGTATATATTTAGCCTAGCTCATGTGAATACTTAAGAGCAGGTACCTTTCTTAACTTCAGGAATACTGATATTCTCAAACTACTGACAGACAGATGATGCCTTTCATGGGCATCATGGTTCTGAGAGCCTCATTTACACAGGGATCAGAAAATACTCAAAAACAACATGAAAAATCCAGAACCATTGCCCCCACTTAACACAGCTGTGAACACACAATAGGTGGCAAAATAGGAATATACCTGCAGTGTCCTGCTGTGACAGCTGTCACCCAGAGTCCCACTGCGGCAGCTGATGTCTCATTATGAAGGTGCTGTGCAAAACTGTGGCAAATCAAAGCCATGCTATGTGCAGCACAGCAGCTACTTGCTGAGAGCAATACAGTTCAATTGTTCTATGAAGAAGTGCCAGAACTCCCACCTCTTCGTTCCTGGTTTGAGTTTGTATTTCTCTGCTTTTCCTTGGGAGGCACCTCATGCAAATCCTGAAGAATCTTTCCACACCACAAGAACACAGAGGCATAAAGCATGGAGTTTTCAACATTGTTCTTGATTTCTGTAAAACCCACCAGTCCCACAAGTACCATGAATTCTGAGGGGCATAAAAAACAGTGCCAGGGACAATCTCGAAAGGTCCTGCTAGAAATGTTAGTTTTGGAGGACTCTCAGACAAAAAATACAAAGGGCACTGAGTCAAGGTGAGCTGAGAAGTATGCAAGCAGGAAAACTTGCCAATAAAAGGCACTCCTTCAGAACATAATGTTTTGTCTGACTGCTTTATCAGAAAATCAATTTACAACTGCTTCTTACTACTCTGAACTGAAAATGACAGGGATACAAAGGCTCTAAATCAAGAAGAGGAAGGCAGGCAGAATAGGGCGGCCCTCATTCACTAAAGGATTAAACATTTTCTACTTCTGCATTTTAGAGAAATCCAGACTGTTAGTTTTTTTCCCTGAGAGTGTTTTTTGCTTTGCTGTATTGATTTTCAAATGGTACAGTTTCTGCTACGCACAGCTAAAACAACCTTGTGCCAGTCACCTACTGCTCTGGAGCAGTCTGGTCTATTACAATCATCTTTTCATGGCCAAATCTCTTCAGACAGAGATGCCTAAAACTGCTTTTTGATTTGATTTTGATTTGCTTTAGAACAATCCTGTTGCAGAGAAGAATAAATGCTTTAGATTTCAAAGCAAGAACTTTGGTAATGAAGCCATCACAGACCGATAGAGAAATTCTGGTAGCACGTTCCAGAAGGTTTAGTTCAAACTTGCAACATACACAAGGGTAGATTAAGAGATCTAACTTGGAAATCAATCTACAAAGATTAAATGCAATTTGAATTGATCGACTTAAAATGTTATCACATGCCTTTATTCTTGCTTTACTTCAAAATACTTTCAATTTTGTATATGAGTTCTCTCATAAAAGGAAAATGCAATTGACCCTTCCCTTTGCTTCTTCCTCTGCTGCTGCAGCACGGCTTCTTTGTCCATTTTCTCCTGTTACTTGCCAGTTCCCAGTTATCCAGCACAGCCCAATTTCACCATTCAGTTTTCTCAGACAATTCTGCTTGAACATGCCCTTGGTGTTCTCCAGTACATTTTGTATTCTTACCTGTACAGACCAAGGCAGCACAGTGCCCCCCACATGCTCTAAAAAATAATTAAACATGCACTTTTTTCTTGCAGTATCTCAGCCTCTCCCAGAATGAGCAGGGAAATCCTGGGAAATTAGTAAACAGAGGCCTGCAAATCCAGACAGCTCCAAGCCCACATAAACAGCTCTTCAAGTCTCAACCTTTTTCCTCCCTGTTTGAACATGTAAAAATCCTGTCTCTTCATACTTGCGAGACTTAATACTGATTTGTTCTACTGTCAAGATGGCTCAACATGTCTGCCTGTTAGGGCTCACAGGTCCTATATTCTTCAGCAGGTCCGCATTGCTTTCCCAGCAGCAATGCTGAAAGGCTCACTCACCTCCTTGTGGGAATCCTTATGTGCTTCCAGTGTTTTCATGATAGTCAGCTCCGCGTAGTTCTTAAACCTTGCTGGCTGGTTCCGGAGGATCTCCCTCAGCACTCGCAGCGCCAGGGCTCTTATCGAATGCTGTGTTGAGAAAAATAGACATTACAAAAAGTTGCTTCTCAAAATCATAGTTTGAAGTGAATTCTCATGGCTCACCAGAAATTTTCATGGCTCCCTATGTCAGCAGCCCCAATGGAGTGAGCAGTGCAATCAATGTAACAAAATTCAGAATTGGGTTTCTTGCTCACTCTTGCACAAAAAGCCATATAAAATGTCTGTTTTCACATATACAAAAATCAGAATGACTACTTTGTTAAATTCCATATTTTTGACAATTTAGTACAAATTTGTACCCACAGCTGCTTGTCTGCATTACATGAATCTACAAAGTCAGATCATACATGTTTTGCCCTTCCTCTTTTGCTCACCTTTGCAGATATAAAACCAGGCTTCATCCATGCCACAAAGCTGTTTCTCATGTACTAATGCAGTAAAACTGACTCTTCCTGTAACTCCTATGGAAATTACTTTCAAGAACTTAAGTTATTGTAGTCAACACTGACCTATGTCTTAATCCTTCATATCAAAAGATCATTAGCAGAAGGGATTTATAATACCTGTTTCAATTTCATAACTTACATTAAGATTTTGACCTGTGGCCATTCCAAATAGATTCCATCATTTCAGCAGAGGAATACTTACTTTACTTCATACTCTGCCTTTAAAGTATGCACTTTGCTATTCATCTGCAAGATTCATATAGTAGTACAATTCACATGTGCTTAAGACAAAGTCACCCGACCTCCTGATTCCTGTGTATCAGGATTGTGCTATGATTAAACATGTAGAACTAGAGCAGTTTGTGCTTAAACTAAGAACAATGACTGAGAAAATGTCAGCCACCTGCCCTGCTTCAGAATTAACATTTCTGAGAGCATGTCGTGTATTTTACAAGGAGCGTAAAAAATAAAATAGATTTTTGAATCAGATGAAATAAAAAAGAACTGTGAGTGCTTTGAAGCCTCAATATTGTAACGTTCAGATGGAGCGTGGCGCTGATGTGAAGGTGCAGTTGGGTGTCGAGCCTTTCCCAAACATCATTGTGTTGCAAGCTGAACAAATATCCCCAAATGGAAAGAAGCCCAGCCTGCAGATTACCACTTTGATCACTACCAAACATAAAGCTGGGATAACAACAAAGCTTTTTTTTAACATTTCAAAACAAGATCCCTTATAAAAGTAGCTTGCCCTTGATGACATTTTTACAAGAGACAGAGACCCATCCCATGAGATCTAATACCCTGGGACTTTAAACCACACAGAGAAAAAAAAATAATTTATTCTAGAATGCCTTTATTCTCCTTGTTGGGAATGGGTATAACATAGCTAAGAGCTTGTAACTTCATCCTAATTCAGAAGAGAAGAACCACTGAAGTCTTGATAGTTTTTTACGAGACTAGAACTTCTTTTCTGATTCTAGTTCACTTTCTTAGCTATTTATTAGTAACACTCTGGAGGGAGGGGAAAACTGGGACACTTTGAAGTAACTTAAAACTCATCACTGAACACAGTGAAAACTAGAGTTGTCAACCTCCAAAAGAAAAAATGAGCAGTGCAGTACCACTGATGAGTGGCAGGTTTCATTTAAACTGGTGTGTAGGAGCTATTACCCAAGATGAAGAAATGTACAGGAGAGTTAAGACAAAAATCTACATCTCACATCTTTGTCTCCAAGCGTTTCCAGCAGCAAGAGCAGAATGGTTTTGAAATGCTCCTCCCAAACTCCAAGATTATCTTCCCTTGTGATCTTTAGCAATTCCAGGAGAGCTCCTTTCCGCTCCTCCACCCGCTCGTTGTGGTTGGAGAGCTCTTTCAGAAGATCAGCCACCAAATCCGAATGGTCAATGGGAACTTCTAGGACAAATGGCAGCAAATCATTTGGAGAAATGGGGAAAAGATCAAACATGCCAAGATTGCTAATCCTCTACAGAATAAGGTGCACATAATGAGGGGCTTCCAAAAAATGCATTGAATTCCAGGTGGCCTCAGTCAAGCAGGCAACAGAATCTGCCTATCCCATAATTTAACCTGAGTTCATAGCACGGCTCATGAATCTGCACATGGCTTCTAACAAACCAGGAAGAGATGACAACTGGATTTCTTCCAGTTCCAACAATTACTTCTACAAGATGAGAACTGCCATGGCTTTTCCCAGACACACACACCCAAAACCAGTGGTCACATGTGTGACCTTTAGATTAAAGTACAGTGACTCATCAGTGTACTGCAACAGAATAAAGCTGATGCGTAGCAGCACTTAAATGAAGTCAAACACTCAGTAACAACAAGCTGTTGAGTGAGGCGTTTCAGCCATAAAGAGGGGAAGATCCCAAAGCAGTGTCCCTTACAGATCCATGTGGATGCTTAAGGGACTAGTTTGCGGGAAACCCCAGGCAAACAGGAATCAAAACCACAGTATAATATTTTTTCTCAATAGCCACAGATGAAGTTCTGCTGGGACATGAGAACAAAGGGTATTTCATACCAAGCCTCGACTCAGTTGCAAAGTAATACACAACACATGCACAGGCAGGCAAGTCTCTGAGAGCACTACCCCTACACAAATACACCAGAAAGGCAGAAAGCTGCCTGCAGTGCTGTGAGGTGAGATGATACAAACCATCCCGAAGCTGATCCATGTCATCATCAAACACTGCTTCCTTCAGGGCAGTCTTGTCGTAAGTGTTAATTGTGTCAGCGTAAGGATAGGGGTTGTATTCCCGAGCGCGGGGCCCCGAAAAGGCGCGGGGAGGCTGGGTGTTCAGGAGGGAGGTTTTGTTATCCAGAGCCATCCTTCCACCTTCCACAATGTCACTGCTTCCACGGACATCGCCAGAGGGGAGAGCAAGGCCACCATCTCGAGACACCTGGGGGATCAAACAGAAAAATAAAGGGATGTTCAAAATCCTATGGGAACTGTAGCATTTTTGGAGTTCACCCACCAACAGGAAGAGGCATAGAATCATTTACACATATAATTTATACATAATACTTAAGTAAAACTTTGATTCCCACAACTATACCTGCTCAAAAATATCTCATGATCGCAGTTTGTGTAACCACTCATGGAGCATAAGATAACATATGAGCTGTGCACTTGGAGTGATCACAGCTCCTAAGCCTGCGAGGGAAACCATCCATGCATTTTAAGAACTAACATTTCCCATTATGGACTTGACTACACACACTGCATGCAAAAGCCATCACTGAGCCATGCTGAGCCTGAGGACACTAGCATTGTTTCCATCCTATGTGGGACTCCCACAGAAGCCCAGAGAGCGCATTCCACAGGAAGCCTGAGTTCAAAGGGAGCAAAGGGACTACACCAGTGACACCCCATTATTAAGGTACAGGAAGTTAACAACCCATAAGCGGAAGATGCCTGTAAGAATACAGCAGGAATAACTGGATTTTGTACACTAACAATCCCCGGACAGGTCTGACCACAATGTCTTAAAATTTATCTGGGGACATTAATCAATGGAATACTTACAATGTCACAGTCTTTCTTTCCATCACGTTTGATTGGCTCATTCAGGTCCTCTTGACTACGGAAACTAAATTTCTCAATCGCTTCTGTGACTCCACGAAGAGAGCTGTAGATTTCATCAGAGTTTAGGTTCTCCGTGTCATAATCCAGCATACTAAAGACCAAACGTATATGAAATGTTACAAATGAAACTGGAATCCGCTTCTGACTGTTAACAAAAACAAGCTGGAGACAGATGGTTTGGAGTACCCTTTCTAGTAGTGACTTGTACACAACATGGATGGAATCAAAGCAGATTTCGGGTCTGAGTTTCCCCTCAAAGGGGGCTAAAACAAGGAGAAGCTCCACTGAAATCAGTGGTGTTACAATGCTGTAAGTGAAGGGAAAACAGGTCCGCTGTTTCTTACACTCAGTAAATGTACTACCTTCTGTAAACGAAAAAACACTATCCCCAGTGTGGCAGTGGTGTAATTTAAAAAGGAAAATAATATCAATCACTATGAGAACTCAAAGGGTTGTGACAGCTGGTGGAAATGAAATCAGTGAAATTTAAGTTTAATAATATATGAAACTGTGACAGATTTAAATGGAAAGGAAAATGTAACTTGACATAAACCTTAGTCTAACATGTCCCATTTTAATTTATAAAGTAGCAAAACCAAAACCACATGCACAGTGCCTTGAGAAAAGAAGCATCTCAGTATTGATTCTAAGTTTGGAATTCTCCCATTCTATTCTGACACTTTCTGCAGTCTATCTGTTCCTTAGAAATTTCTTAGCAGCATAAATACTCAAAAGTTTTGGGATTCCTTGAGGAGTTATCCAAAATTAAGTCCCACAATACCCTGCATGCAAGGGCAGATGATATTAAAAGATCTGGCTAAAGAGAAGTTCCTACAAGCTGGGAGAAAATAAAAAGACATTATTGGCAGGGCTTTGCTCTATCTAGGAGAAGCTGAGTTTGCATGACAATCACTAAATTAATAGATCCAGTAACAGAGAACAATTTCTGGCGGAGTCTCGGATCTCAGTAGAGCCAGAAGCAAATAGACTGAATCAGACATTTACATCAAGTTGTTTGTCAATAAATGGCAAGAAGTGGCTCCCTACAGTGGTGAATTACTATTTCGTAACAGTTTGGGAAGGATGACAGGATGGGCTTGAAGGCAGATGGCAGAACAGAGTTGTGTTTCTTTTCCACAAAAGAAAGATTCCCTATGAGGTGGGTGGGGAAAAAAACCCCAAACAAACAAGAAAGTCCCTTCTGAATTCTGGGTACACAGCTGTTATTTTCAATGGAACTAAAAGTAGGATATTATCTATCTATTAAATATCTAGAACCATGGCTTTTTTTCTGGAAGAAACTTGGGAACTTCAGACAGAGGATAAGATTGGCGCTGCCCAATTCCTTTGGGATTAACACACTGAAAATAGCCATAATCCCTGGCTCCCAAGCAACGTGCTCGCACTACACTCACACAAGCATCAGCATCATGTATTTTGGCAAATAAACCAAGGAACAACTCCCCAGTGTCTGGCAGGTCAGGGAGAACAAGAAACCACTTAAAGAACGGACTGAGATCAATAAACAAAAGCTGTTCACAAACCTACCGGAGGTCAAAGTATTTAGGGATTTTCAGACAGCTGAACAACACTAATGCACTGTGATGGCTTTCCAGACAGAAGGGAAGGCAGTTTTTAGGTTCTTTAAAAGTATCAGTCAAGAATAGGAAAATCTTTGTTTCATATGATCTCAAAAATGTACATTTTGAGCTCAAGCATGTTTAATTCATAGATCTTAGAGGGGTTTTCATTCAACATTGAAGTGGGCACTGAAACCACCATTTGAAAAGGTATATATGTGACTGTGCCTGTGTACTCACACCAAGAGACAACAAGACTTAGCAAAGATCACACAATTAAATCCATGGCAAAAAACCCAAGAAATAATCACAAATATAATACTGACAATAAATCAGCTGAAATCATCACTTCTTTCCTCAGGAATGAATTTTGCCCTACACTGTTACCAAAGAACAATCAAAGTACAGACTCTTCAGTGCTAAAGGACTAAGACAATTTCTCAGAGCCACTAATCTTGTGCATCTGTCAAAGCACAAACCCACATTTTAATAAAAATCTAAAGAATCCAGTGATTTCATATGTCAGGAGTGAGCCTGTGTAGGAGGTCACATTATGGCTGTGTTCTACATGGATGAAAATTCTACAATGTGAACACACGTCTCTACTGACAGTATGTGCACTGGAATACTTCACAGACGACACAATGGGGGGAATAAAATTAAAATGGAACTACACTCACCTTTCAGGAAAAAGAAAAACAAAAGGCGCAAAAGGAAAAAAAAATTATGACCCATGCAGAAAACTAGAGGATGGATAGAAAACTAAAGGCACAGGATGAATAAGAAGTGAGTAGAGATGAGCAGTGCTTAGGGGTGTCACAACATTATTTTCCGTCTGCTGCACAAAACCAATGCAGCTGTCTGTAAGTTTATCAAGATACAATTTGGCAGTTTTCCAGTCTAGCATGAAATACGTTTTACTTCCATAAATTGTTATTCAGTTTCCAATACAAACTATGTGTAATTAATCCACAGTTTAGTGTTTTCATGCAGTACACAGTAACTCATGTCCTTGCACTTTCAGGCTCTGGGCTGGAATATAAGTTACATTATTCCAAACCTTATTGTCTGGTGTCAGATGAAAAAAAGAAAAAACACTCTCAACTAGTTTTATTCTGAAAATCAACATGCATCTCCTCCACAGATATCTTAGTGCCCTAGCAGAGTCAGAACATTAATATAAAGCTTTTAATTCTGCAGGTATTTACAGAGGTACCTACTATTGTATTCTATATTCTCTCTCAGATGTCACAGGTTCTCAAATTCTGAACCCTCAAAGAAAAACTTGCTTTTCTTTCAACAGTTTTTCATTAGGAACTTTTTGCATATGGAAAGACTATATGTACTCCGTCTACAGGAAATACACATATCTAAGTCAGGAGAAACCACATTTACAGATAGCCTGTTGTCAGGCTTTAAACTTTAAAAAATCTAAGCAATTTAACAGAGATCTGACAAATTAAATTATTAAAACCAGCATACAGCTTTAGTCCACTATATTGATCCAAGATCTGTATGCAGACTGTAACAAATTGTGAGGGCACAGGAGGAGGAATAGATGTCGAAATTGCAATTGATAAACTCAAAATCCTGTGCTAAGGACAATTTTAATTTCAATGCTACAAATCTCCAAGATGTTCCACAATCACATTAGGCAAGCGAAGTTCTATGTGAAGTCACTTCTGAGCTGTATGTGTCCATCCGGAGCTGCTTGAGTGCCACATGCACAGCACAGCCAAATTCGAAGATCCTGCCCCTGGTATCATAACTCAACCAGTGCCTACCAAAAGTGCTCAGCAACTGTGTTCTGCATTGGAAACCAACTGTGAAGCATCTTCCCTGCCACCTTCTTGAATGGGTGCAAGAGTCTGGAAAAACCCACTTTTTTTTCCCCCACTTGCATGCTGCATTCCTCCCCAAGCAGTGAGCAAGTGGCTGCCCACCACCCCTGCTCTTGGAAAGCTGTCATCTGTTTTCCTTTTCCAACCAAAGCATCTGCAAGGCCCACATTTGAACAAATCCCATGGTGTGAAAGGTAAATAATACTGTGACACCTCAGACAAGTTGGTTTAACAGGTAGCTTGTTACCTGGGAGAGTAAGAGCGTCTGAAAGTCTTGTGGGAAGGAGCAGTGGGGATGGAGTTAGGCTGAGAAAGGGGAGGGGGGTGCTTCGACAGCCCATCTGCACTCCAACCCCAGAGCCGACTGCCGTGACCAGAGGAGAAACAAAAGAGAGAAAAAACAGAGAAAGGAGAGGGAGGGAAAAAAAAGAAACTATAATCTGAGTGGCTTAGTGCTGTCATGCTGCCTTGGAGAGAGAAAAAAATTAATAGAAACAAAATTAAACAAGAATACTCTGTTGAGCCTCACAAGTCATTGTTTTGGCCTTTATTATTCATTTCCATTTTTATTCCTAACATAATATGATTCACAAAAAATCCAGTCCCTGCTTGTACTAACCAGTAGATTTTACAAATGGATATAGTCTCTATAAACAACTCTATTTATAATGTTCTACGCAAACAATCCCTGGCCACACATGTATTCAAACTCTAAGCAGGTATTTCTAAGCAACAGGATTTCCCTGGAAGAAAGGAAAATTGGAGTTTATTTTTTTACTAGACACCTGAAGGTACCTCATAAAGTTTGTCTCCTGGTGCCTCTATAAAAGCCTGCAATCAGGCCCTACACAACCAGCAAACCTTTGCAGGGCTTAAGATCTGATCCTGTTTCTCCAGATTCAAACTGATCCCGAATATGCAGCAAGTGAAACTCAGTCTAGAGTGTAAACGTATCATGTAAGTAGGGGACTTGGCCCAGGTCTCAGCAGACAAAGCTAGAAAGCTGGGTGAAACCAGCCTCTGAGTTGATTCAGATCTCTCCTTAAACTTTTACAGGCCCCTTTGAGTTTTTGTTTGACCCTGTGCCTTTGGGTCAAGACATCCATCCCTGCATCAATTTGCCTAACCTCTGCTTTTGTCCTGTTCCCATTATGGTACATGGATTTTCAAAATCACCTTCTAAATGAAAACAGATGCTTGAGCTAGTGGAGTATTGACAACACCACTTTGTTTCTATTCTATTTCAGCACACTGTCTTGGATAGCTGTATTTTAATATATGCAAGTGAAAGATACTGTAAGATCAAAAGCGACAAGCAAGTAAAGAATTGCTCCACTGCAAACAGCAGCAAAGCCAGTTGGAAAACTCCTCTGAAGAGCAGTGTGAAAAAATTCACTCATTAACCAGCAATCAAAACCCACAGCTATTACATGCCACCATTATCACGGGAATACCCCAGACTCCCAGACTGCTGATCAGAAATCTCACAGCTCAGATCTCACCTACCTGAAAACAGGCCGCCAAAAAATGCAGGCTTGTCCTTACTGTATAAAGTGGGTGGCTTATTTTATTTCTGTTTCCATGCCTTTGCTTGCTCAACTTAATACTGAAAGTGTCAGATTTTGTTTTTCATGGTATTTTCTATTATCAGTGAAATAGCAAGCATGTAAATTTACATAGACAAATAAAACTGTTAGCCTTTTATTCTGATGCATTTTCTCTAAAGATCTTTGAAGGATCTTTAGTAGGTTTTTTAAATTTTAAAAAAAGTAGGTTTTTAAAATTTTGAGTGATTTTTGTTTGTTTTTAATAATCAAAACTACACACAGGCTTCTGGACTACTAATAATGGCAGAAACCCATTCCAAATGTATTAATCTGATATTCCTTCAAATATTCCTACAAAATTCTAGGTGAAAATTCCCAACCTGAGTGTAACATTTAAGTTTACAACAGTTGATTTATCATTCAGAACAATATTCTGACACCAAAGGACTTCACAACTTAGCGTTTTCCTTTTTATACTACAACATAATTTATTAATTCTCAGCAGATTTTCTCTGTCCAACACAAACTCAAGCCATTCCTCTGTGCTTTGCATAAGAAACATTCTTCTCTTTCAGTCTGAAGTCTGGGGTTTTTTTCCTATTATTCTCAGTCTTTCCAAGTGCCCTTCCCTGCTTTTCTCTTTCAGAAAGCACATCATTCTTCCATAACTCCTCTCATCAAAAACTAAAACTGTTACGGAAAAAAAAAAGCAGACACAAATGCAGAAGTAACTCACAGATGTAGTGAATATGTTATAGCAATCATGAAGTAGAACAGGAGGGAGCAAATGAAGGCAGGAGAAAGGACTCTGTCCAAGACACTGAAAGCATGTTACCCTCCTGAAAACTTCAGGGGATACTTAAGCAGATATTATCATTTGGATAGACAAATTAGCTGTTTGCAGAGTCCAGTACAACCAGAACATTCAAAATCTATCCAGAGAGCCCAAATACACGTACACATAAACACACACACACACACACACACACACACATACACAAAACCCTCCAAAAATCAGTCATCTGGTTTACATACACAGTACAGTAAATTGGTATCAATGAAACTTTGCTGATTAATGTTGAGGCTATTGTCCACAAACCATTATTAAGTAATATGGGAGAGCAGCTATGCTTAGCATTTTCATATTCCTACAGGATCCAAGCATCCTTTCTACACATACCCCAGCTCCAAAGACATGTGTGTCTCTAAATTTGACTCCAATCTGTGCACCAAGATAAAAATTAAAGGAAAGCATAATCTTCAAAACCAAAGCTGGCATTAAGAACTGGAGATAATCCTTCCACTGGCTGCACTCAGGCTGCCTGTACAAGACATGTAACAAAGGCAAGGTGAACAGGGTCCGCACATGGAAGTAACGGGAACACACAACCTCACTACAAACATTTGGCAGTAGGCCCCATGAAAATGTAAAGCCAAGCCTAATTTTGGAGGACAGCTACACAAAGAAACTGAGAATCTTTATCCATTCACACTGCTATCAGAATGACCTGGGTGTGCTCATATTCCAAGTTTGTAGAGAGAAAAGTGACATTTCACACCAGCACTGAATAGCAAACGACAAGCATTTGTAATGGAAACATGGCACTGAAGCACCTATACGAAAAAATGCAATACTGCAGTGTACCCTACTTATCACAATCTGTTAGCGCATCTTTCAAAGCCTTTTGTCTGAAAGAACAACAACCAGAGCTAAATTCTCCCTTCTAAGTCAGGACCATGCCCAAACTGTGCTACACAAGACATTTTCAAGAAGGATGCAGCCCAGCAGAGGGTCAGAAGCTACTGCCCCTGATTTGCAGTACTTGCCACTGTCTTTTCTACAAATGGCAGATACTGTTACTGCTCAGAGGTCACTCACCAGAAAAAAGCACAGCTTCTTCCCTCCAAATATTTTAACAGGCTTTCACAACAGTACCATCACTTATCACTGAAGAGTAACTTCTAAACCTCACTCTTGAATAATTAAATCCAGCAAGGAAGCAGGACACGCTTCTTGAAAAGACACCTAAATTTTTGAATCAATACGTCCAAGCACTCTATAGAAAATGGAAGCAATGCTTGTTTTCTAAAGGAAATTCCAGGCCCACTGCATCCATGGCAGAATGCTCTGGAATTACATGCGCCCTCTAACTAGTCCTTGAGAAAAAATCACATGGGGGAAAAAACCCTTCCGCTTCTAAACTCAGAATGCTAGAAAGCAACAGTAACAATGTACACTGGATGTTTTAATCAATGCTTTGATATTTGACTCCTGACATCAAGAGGTGAGAAGAATGCAAAGACAAATAGAAAAAAGTGAGTGAAGTGGCAATAAACAGTTGAGTCCCAATGGCAAAACCCAAAAAGCATGGTAAAAGGTTGTGGAATTATAAAATAAGTGCCACATGCAAACATGGCCAACAAAACCACAATGTAACCACAGGGAGACACAGTTAATAATTTCCCATGACAGAAATCAGCAGGGCAGCAATGCTCACGCTAATCAAAAAGGAAGCAACATAGCTGGACCCATTCTCCTGAAACTCTACCACTTAACCTCTTAATGAAACCTTGGTGGAAAAAACTCATCACAGGCAACTCGACCTTAGCTTGCAAACTCTCGATTTAGTTTTGAATTACAGCAGATTTAGAAGTCATAAGGATGTATTTAGATATCCAAAATTTTCTCAGGAAATCCCAATGATCCCTACGCTGCTTGAATTAGTATAACTATTCATTAAATACTAAAGGCGTGTACTTTTCCTGACACATGGGAACTCCCATGTCTTAGCATCCCTTCAGACAGAGTTCTGCAAGTCACAATAAGGACAGACCCACAGATTTCAGTGTAAACTGCTATACTGGACTATGAACTGCAGTCCTCGCTCACATGGTCCCTATGTTTCTTCCACGACCTGCCATGAAGAGGACAGGCAGACAAGAGCAGCAGATTTTAAGCTTTCCAATATTTCTATGGTTCCAGAAGATGCTGTTTAAAATGTCATGTTCCCTGCTCCACGTTTTAGTGGTGCAAAACATCTACATTCCCAACATCCAAGAGTCCATGTTGGCTGAATACAAGATTTTGAAGTGGACCAATATATTCTAGGGTAACACCTGAAGCTTCAGCAAAACACCTGGTTGCAACAGACCTGCCCAAAAGACCAGGCCACTGCTCTGCTGGTGAGCAATCTGGGAGGTGTTCAGCATTGAAACACAGCCACCACCTCTGCTTGTCCTGCATCCTCACAAAGAATAAGAGGGGAACAGGAGATGCAGCACAAGCACTGTACTACAGCCAGAGGAATTACTGATTATAAGTCCACACCTAAAAAATAGGCACAATCTGAAACCCCTGTTCTGAGAGTCATCACAGACTTTGTGACATATGCAATCTCAACAAGACCTTATTTCTAATGCTGCCAATTAACATTAACTTTATTTATTGCCTACAAATGCAATTCTGAAGAAGGCCATGAAAGAAAATTAATACGATAAGAGAAGACTTAAATTAAGATTACACAGATAGCATGAGGACTGGAATACTGAAGTCAATCACCAACCACAAATTATCATGTTCAAACATTGCTTCTTTGGAGCAATCTACTGTAAACTTTTTGGCTTGTTTTTGCTTTCAAAGTGAGTCATATTCTGCAAACGCACAGTCAGTGTTGAAATCCTTTAGTATTTTGCAAGGGGTTTAATTAGCCTGCCACATTACCTTGGAGACAGTCCACCATGGGAACAGTTGGTAGGTGAAGTTAAGGGGCTGGTTCTGCTGCTGGAGTGCCGGGAAGGCGTCCGACCAAGGGTATTGCTGGGGGAACCCTGACACAGAAGCAGGAAGACAGGGATTAGCAACGTGTTGCAATGCACAGGCAGGAGTACAACAGGTCCAAACATTGCCTCTCTTTGCTCTAGACAAGCTTAGTGCAGTTTTGATTATGCCTCTTGACCTCAAAATCTGCAGCCATGGTTCAGTAGTCATTAATATGTTCCTGAAGGTATGACTCTAAGGGTGAGGAAAGTGTATGTGCACTTCTCTACAACCCACAATACCTACAAATTTAAATACACAACATGTATAGCCTGCAAATACTGCCTGAGAAATTGGTTCATCAATCCAGCATCCAGCTTCTCAAACAAGATTTGCAAGGCTCCAAAATATGCTCACCATTACCCTGGCAATTCAGCATTCTAATTACACAGCTATTTTCCACATTGTCTAAAGCATTCTGATTATGCTTGTTAAGAGCATAAGTAAGCAGTCTAACTTATCATTTTTCCACTGGCCTGCACAATCTTTTATACCACAGCAAAATGAGCAGAAATTGCTCTCAATTCTGACACTCTTCACAGAATCAAAAGTATTAGAGAATCCAGACCATTTGCCTGGAAGCCTAACACTGCAGGTCTACTTTACACTAAATTCTACTTGTCCCTGTGGAAGTGCCAAGATAGCAGGGTTCAAATTCCAGCAAGTTCACACAGATTTCCACATTAAAAAAGACAAAAAATTCCCTAATCCTTGCTGCTCTGGGAAGAGAAAGGAATTTCCTATTTAAATCTTCTACTAACATATTCCTTCGGTGAAATAAAAGTAGTAAGAGCTTCATATAAAAGCAAAACATAAGGTAATAGCCATAGACTGAGGTGACCTTGTAGGTCACATTAAAGGTCCTGCAAGCTTCTTAACAGACAATACGTCTGTTATTAAACTGATCTCAATAATAGTAATAAGCCCAGAAAATCTGTGGTATCAGGATCTGTTTTAGCCAAAACGTTGTTACTGGCAGGACTTTCAAAAGCACCACCAAACTGAAAGCACAAACCCCACCAATTTTAATGCACTTCACAGTCATTTTTTAATCTCTTCTGGTTAGGACTATATTAAATTCTAGAATAACTGAGTTTTTTATTTTAATGGTCCCCATTAAAAGCAACATCAAACAAAAGCCTCTGTTGCCATATTGCTTCAAGACAACAGTTACAGATAATTCAAACTGAACATCTGCAACAGCTTATCAATGAGCTGCTGTCTTTGGGACTCTGCTGTTTGCAAGGACAAGGGCTTCTCACCACACTGGTGTTACTGGAGTTCTTGAGGTGGTTGTGCAGGAGCTTGGTAGCACCATCCTGGAATGTTTTTGGCAAGGCACCAAGTAACATGGTAAACTCAGGAGTGTTCAATTCAAAGAGAGAAATCAGGACTATTTGTGCTGCCTGAAAAGAAGAAAAAAGAAGAGACCATCCGTTTTTATTCTTTGAAAAGAGCATGCATTCTCTTGGTAGTGATCCTTACAGTAAATGATGTGTGTTTCATTCAAAAAGAAGACTCCCGTAACAGACAAATCTTTGAAATATTCTTTCTGATGTATCATAAGAAATTACTAATAGCAACAGTTAATTTTTTTAGTTCTTAAAGCTTACGATGTATTTTTGCATTTATATCATTAATTTTCCAGATGTGAGGCATACAGCTATTCACAGCTACTGAGAAACTCTTACCATTGTCCTGTCCAATACATATTTCAATTGAACAACTTACTGCAAAGATTTACTGAAAACAAATAAAACCAGAAGCTCAAATAAGTATGAAGACTCTAGGACTGCAATTTGTCATTCCTGTGCTTTTTATTTTATGTGTGAATGGGACTAGTTCTCTTCCCACCCAACCTCTCCTCTTCCTAGGGATCCTAAGCTTATTTCATCAAACAGACAACCCATTTCTTTTAAGTCTTGACCACTGAGGCTGTTTCAGCAATAGGAGACTCCATCTGAAGTGGAAGATCCACTAGGATAGTGAGAATCACCATTCTCTCGACCACGGACAGGCTAAACCCCACCAGATTTCCTAACTTTAATAAGTGAAACCGAGGTACCACTGAAACAATTGAGAATTCTACCATTAATCTTACTGGACAGGGTTTGCTTTATCTGCATCAGAGAACTGCTGCCAGAACAGGATCTCCACTAATCCATTAGCAAACATGCAGCTCTGCATATCCTGAACTAAGACAATGGAATCAAATGGGAATGGAAGCAGAATAAATCACAGTGTGCAGACCTGAAAAAGTAATTAACATCACATGTTCTTAACTAGACTTCCCCAGCAGCATCCAACCTGCGGATGCACCAGTTCTGTGGTTTTTTCCCTTTGCTTTGAAAGTAACATACAAAGAAACATACAAACATAGATAAAAAGAACATAAAAATGAAGCAATGATGAAGGACCTCTGATGGTCTGCAGCAGCACCTTCTCCAAGGAGAGGGTAACCATTGACACATCAACTTCCAGAATATATATATATGGACACAAAGCAGTGGCTTGGGCTCACAAAGTTAAGCAGCAAAGCTACACAGGCTCTTATTTTGGAAAAGCATACACGAAGCTTAGGAAGAGCAGACACTTGTGTTTGACCTTTTCACAAACTTTCTAAAGTCTCCTAAAACTGAAAAATAACTTGGAAAAGGGTACAAATGTAATTCACTGCTTTGGGGATAAATGTACATTCATTGTTCTCATCAGTTTAAAGAAGGATTTTTTAGTAAGTAATGTGTTCACAGAGATGTCATAATTAAATGTATCTGCAATTCCCTCTGGAGTGGAATTCTTCACAGATGATGAACTTGGGTACACAAGAACCTTTCATAGTGGAGGGGAATCAACAGTACCTCACTGTTTCAGTGTGCAAACTACAATTCAAGCTATACTGTTTCTTCTGCCATCAGCAGCAACTAGCACAGCTTTGTATATAAAAACATTTTCCATCCATGAAAGTTTGGTATCATCCTTTTCATATGGCCAACAAAGGAACCATGGCCTACAACATCCAACGGGCTTCCAAGGACTGCAGCAAACAACAGGTCTTCAGACTTCATTCCAGATGGATCATGCTGCCTCTCCTGCCAAAACTCTCACTGACTTGAACAGAAACACAGTCTGTGATTATTCACTCCATTCTAAAGATCTAAGGATGAAAGAAGTGGGGAGAGAGTTTCCCCCATGGCTTTCTCAACTCCACAGTCTACCCTCCTCTGACCTGAAGTTTTGGGCAACTCTGACATGAAGCCTGCCTGGTATCCAACAAGGAAATGTATTTCTGTCCATTTTGATCCAAGAACTTTTACGTTTTCACCAGCACAGTATCTTCTGCAATAAACATTACTGGAAACAAGAAATCTCAGAACAAGGAATAACAAGTTGAACTGAATGCAAAGTGACAAGTCATGCCAAAGTACATTCCTGCTGGTGAAGGGCATGCGTATCCTCAGTGGTTAGGAGTGGACATGCAGATCCTCTGTGTCAGAACAAGCAGATCTCACATTCATTGAGATTAAAAAAAAAAAAACCAACAAAAAAACCAAAACACCAAAAAACCCAAAACCACAAAAACCCCCCAAACCAAACCCCCCAAAAATTGATCAACAAGGTTCCCAGACTGAGAGATTGCTTAGAGACTAGAATATCTGGAGTTATCAACTGCTAAGTAAGAAGCTGCCCAAGGTGTGAAAGGATTCCAGATACCTTTGTCCCACATACCTCCCATGGATGGGTTATAAATAAAATCCATCCTTGGAGATCTCCTAAGTAAGTAGAGCAAACAGGTGCAAGAGTATACACACTCCACAATGGGACATTCTGGAGGTACCTTTCTTGTAAAACAGAGATGTTCCAGATGCATCTCACAGATCTGAGCCAAACCTTCAGCAAAGCTCAACCACAAACACTAACAGCAGTGTCCTACATGAGTAGCTGAGAAAAGTTTCAGGTCTCAGAGGTCACTACAGTTTTGTTCCACTTTTGTATCTTGGCTTTAATAAAAACAGAACTATGCCTGCCCTCCCTCTGTGCAAAATACAGCTTGTCTTTCAGAGGCTCTTCTGTGTACCCAGTGCTCTTCAGCAGCTTTCCTGTCGCCTGTAAATAGCCAGTGGGCTCTGAATGAAGTGCTTAACAGTAGCTCCCAATGCTCCCAATCTTCTGTGGCCTCAAAGAAAACAGATCTATAGTCTATGCCTTTTGAAATAAGGCCGAGGACTACTACATCCTGAGAGTGGTGCTCCAGTAAAGGTCTCAGAGGCAACACTGGAGTTACACGGGTAAAACCCTGTCTGTTTTCTTTGTACATAGTCCTCCACCATCCAACTGCACTTCCAGGTTTATTTCCGGCAAAAGCCATTATTTGAAAGTGCGCCCATAATTTCCTACTTAATATTTAACACACAAAGGTCTTGGTCCCTACTACCATAAAATAAACACACTTACTTGCCTCAAAAGCTGGAAGGTCTATGCTAGCTTGAAATCAGATTTGTAACATGCTCCAAGTTTCACTCCTGAAATACTTCCCAATTCTAATACAAGTAATTTTATTTCAGTAATGAAGAGCATCAGTAGCAGTATTTCTACATCTGTCTTAATAGACAGATCTGGATAATCCTCTAAGTTTCACTTACCTAGCATACTTTTACCTAATCAAAAGACATCTTCTACAGATAATGTTTCTAAGAATTTTAAATCTGTAGAATTTCGGCTTGTGACAAACCAGAGACATTTTCATAATCTCTGAATTTCTGGTCATCTTCTGAAAATCTTGTTTCATTAGATTACTGTCAGAGTAAATAATTTTAACAAGCAATAAAAAACTTATTTCTGTACACAATGTACAAGCATTCTCCATGCAACACTCATGCTTGATGATATATAGTCTGAAGAAAGTAATATCTGAATTTTCCCTTGCCTTTGTGTCCCTGTACCATTAGTATGGAACACTAATCCATCTCCTTCAGTGACACATAATGTAGACCTACAGATTATCTAATCTTAATGAAGCCATTCTCTGCTGGCTTGAGCTGGAGAAACTCCAGTCACTTCAGAGCCTGACTATACTAGAGAGGGGGTCTGGCTCAGAGTCAGGTTCTTGCATCATTTGCAAAGGATTGCTTATGTAACTTTGTTATTTTCCTTATCACAATGCAGTGAGGGATCGGGTTCCACAACCCAGCAGCAGCTCCCAAAGTTTCACACTTAGGTCACTGCAATTCATGCTGTCCAACATTGTCACCTGCTACAGGGACCCAAAAGTTTTAGCAGTATCTATTTTTTTGGTTTTACCTAGACAGGGGATGATAATCAGATTTAGCAAAATCTGCAACTTTTTCAAGTTGGCTGAATTATAATTAAATCTCTTTGAAATTGTTTGGGCTTATTAAGCAAAAAGATCAAAGCTAAGTGGAAAAACCCATTGATTTTAGAAAGGAAATGTGGTCAGTGACCTAAGGTTAATAAAAGTGCCTTATGATCGCTGCTGCTGCTGGTCCAGTGGACCAAGCAGAATAACCTGCTAGCTGCCTGAGCTACATGAAGGCAGTTTCCAAGTTACTCAAACATCTATTGGTGATGAGATCCCAACACTGGCAGCCCCATAGAAGGAGGGAACTTTGCATCCTTTATGAGGAACTACAACAAGAGAGTTAACAAAAAAACACACCAATGCCAAAAATTACTACAGACAGACACACTTTTTTCAGGCTCCCAGTCCAGGTCTTTTTACACTGCTAGACAGTTGAGTTGAGACTGCAAACACAATTAGTGTGATTAGTGCACAAGGCTTTCAGTCTACCTGTTTACATTTCTCTTCCAAGTTTCCTTCACCAGGCCCTGAGGAGGCTGTAGTTGTCCTAGCTGGCAAATCCTCACCCACCCAACTATGCATCGTCTGGGTTTGACAAACAGGAAAGTTGATATTATTCAAAGAAAACACAGATTTCAACTCAATCATCTAAACAGTACACATGGTATCTTTTTTGCCGAAGAGTTTTAATCAATTTCTTGCTTCATTGCATGTAACAAAAAGCATTATTTGATATCATCAGAAGAGCATTCCTTTCAGCAGAGGGCAGCTGAAATAAAATTGAAAATTAAATTTGGTCACAGCTCTCAGACTTACAGATCATCCCTTAGTTCTTCTACGAGGCATTGCTTTGGCAACCTCCTGGTGGCCTCCATAACCACTTGAAAACCTCTGCTGAGGTGCAGAGCTTAAGCAGTGCTGAACTGAGATGCCACTTGCATCTGGCCAGCTAGGAATCGGGGATTAGGTGCATCTCCCTGCACCTGCCCTTACAGATATCTCTGAGTTCAGAGGAAGTTACAGTTAAAAACTTGCAAACTCCTGTCTGCAGTCTGGACATCAGTCTGATGGACCAACAATGCGTACATACGCCTTTTATCATGGGATCTGTCTGGGGAAGAGCCACACTCACTTGTGATAAACACAATCATATTCTGAATGTATCATACACTTCACCATCCAGTCGATGGCAAATGTGGTTTTTAATAACTTAAGGCACAGTGGAGCAGAGGAGCTCTCTCTCATGTCACTTTGAATTATACTAAACTGCAGATCAACTAGAGATCCACTGAGATGAAGAGGCAGCACTCGCACATTAGGCAGCTTGCTTTAGCACACATTGGCACACAGCTTCAGTTCTCCAATGAGAGCAGCTGATGTTAAGCGAGTTATTCACATCTACTGAGAGTTTGCAAGCTCTAAACAAGTGTTATTTCAGTGTACTTTCCAGCAGACAATTAAGTATTAGCTGGCACTGAACTAACAAAGTATCTACCAAACCAAACCTCCTGCTTGTTCCTTTTTCAGGCCTAGAATCAGATGAGCAAGGACTCCACATTACTGACACAGCAATACGAAGCACAATGGCTTTAGCAGTTTATACATAATCCAAGCACGTTAGCTTGAGTACAAGTTTTTAAACACACATTTTTCCCAAAACACTTGTATTAGAATATGCTGTTCACATCCACATCCTGAAAAGGAAGAATTTGTTTAACAGATTTAAATACAGAAACAGATTAAATCCATGTTGCTATTGTGTTTTACACAGTACACGCTTTACATATCACGGAAGGCTTTTACAAGTCAGAGGTGGTTGCATTACAAGTGTCAAAGGCATCTCAGAAAAGTGACAGCAAAAAAAATGCAGCACCAAATCACCACGTATTTGGATTACTGTTCTATAGCAGATTATGACTCATGTGCGCTGTTGTTTCACAACCTAGGCACAGAAAAGACCATGGCAAAAATGTTCATTACTTCTTGAGAACCAGACATTACCCCAGAAAACAACTTAATGAAGGCTAACCTGAGTAACTTTGCTCATTATAAAATGACAGTTGCTGCAAAAACAGTTTTCAAGATAGAAACAGAGGTTACATTTCATTAACAACTGAGAAACTTTTCTTATAAACTAGGCATGATAGAAGTATGAGTGCTCAGGCAGAAGTTCCCACATATAAACTAAGAAAGAAGAGAAGCTACTGAAGTCATATGGTTTGTAATGAAAATATGCACTTTAATCTGCATGGATTTTCAAAATGCTAGAGGAAGTATGGCTGAATTATCTATCACACTGCAAACAGCTCTGCAATGCATCATGTAAACATCACTTCTAGACTTAATTTTCAAAATAGATACATCACCTATACCTGTGTAGGTGTGTGTGTTTATATAAATGGCATGTACACACAAACATATTGTGCACAGACACATAAGTGTGAGAATACACATTCTGTGAAGCCATTTCTTCTCTCGTATTACCATACACTAGCTCTTCTAGCAAACAGAGTATGTGCTTATATACAAACTGCTTTCAGCTCGACATACTAGAGGGCTGTATAAAGGGGAGGGACTCATTTTAAGGAAATCTGCCCCAGCACCATGTTTCCAACAAGCACATCATGATTTTCTGGCCACTAACACTGGGTGAAAGCTATTTTCCTTACAATGCGTACACTAAAAACATTTGGGCTCTCACAGCTCTGGTAGCATCAAATTCAAAACAAACAGAAAATGAGCGATACTGTTTTGGAAACACAGCTAGGACACAGAGATCCTTTTTCTTCTAATAGCTTTAAATCAAGTAAACACTACAGTCCACCAGGTGCCATTTTTGATGTATTACATTGTTTTTCTGAACACTATGTTTTAAATGCCTAACAGAAACTCCTCTGGGCATTTAGACTGAGTTTGACTTC
Organism: Acanthornis magna; assembly: GCA_036785705.1. NCBI lineage: Eukaryota > Metazoa > Chordata > Aves > Passeriformes > Acanthizidae > Acanthornis > Acanthornis magna. The sequence goes on from JAWUZG010000012.1 coordinate 22,707,517, forward strand.
TTTAGGAATACTCTTTGGCTAAAAGGATGACCTCAGCCATATGGACATAGTCCTATTTAAGATTCTGTAAGCCTGAAATGAAATCCTAAAGCCTGGTGCTCTGGTAACTTGGCTCATCATGGAGTCCATGAGATGCACGAATCTGGTGTAGGAATACTGCAAGAGTACTAGAGAAACCTCTGACCCAGAAGGCAAGGGCCTGTGGCTGGAGAGGACAAAAACAATTTGCCATTCAAAAGCATTTCTGCAAATGTCCTATTTGCCACTGCTACTGTAACAGGCCATGACCAACAGCATTTATTGTTCAACACCAGTAAAGATCAGCAATGCCATTTCAGCTCACTCAGAGGCTTTGGGAGTGCTCTTACAGTGACATGTCTGCCCCAGACTTGCAGAAATCAACCTGATACTAGATGGAAAATTAAAACTTCAAGGGATTTTAGAAGTCTCATGGCATCACTTTGCAAAGGAGCTTAATTTCATTTCATTAAAAGTGTTTGCTTTCCTGTCTGTCACAGGTCCTCCTAACAGACATCACAGGAACAGTTTATCCAAAGTTGGTCTTTACAGATAGATAGGATTTTCTTATCAAAGTAACAATATCAATATTTCTCAAGAAATGACCCTGAGGATTACTAGTTAAAGAAATAACTGCATCTTCATTGCCTGCTTCATCTTATGAAGCACCTGTTGGCCTGCAGCTTTCTCTCTGAAATCTTCCTCATCTTCTGCATAATTCAGAAACTATTTCTCAGTCAGTTTTAGTGAAAAAAATCTGATCCCAAACTCATTTTCTTTGGATATCCCTAGACTTCACCTGCAAACTAGTGGTACCAATCCAAGGAGTGCCTTCCCCAAAGTACTCTCAGGGGTGCTTCATCTTCATGAAAATTACAGTAACACAAGCACCCTCCTGGGCTTCTTGACTCATTGCAATGGTTCTAATTTCTTACCAAAACCCAACTGTCTGTATTCAAGGGCAGCTTGCAGTGACAAGTGAGGCAGCTGAAAAAAAGTTTTCCCAGTTACATAAGGGGAAGGCAGAACATGATGTACATGTGACACAAGGCTGCCCATAACATGTAAAAATGCCCTCAGGCTTGTAAAATAAAACCACTGCAGGAATGTTTCATCAACAGAGAAGCCAGTCAGGATATTTGGAACAAAGGAAAAAATTTCTTCTGCCCTTAGATCAGTACTCCAAATACCAATCAGGCAATACAGATCTTATTTTATCTGTAAGACCAGAGCTTGGCTGATTAACAAGATGGTAAGAACTGTCACTGGCCCTTCAGCTCAGATGGCCTCATTCCCCTTCAGCCTGCACAAGGTCCTCCTAAACACTAAGAGCCTGTGTGCCCTCAAAGCTGGTTCCACACCCGCAAATTCTGGGCACTCACGTTAAATAGAAGTTTCCATTCAGACAAGCCTTGGACAGGTGGCTTCTGTAGGCTTTGGCCAGAGTCAAATGAGAAGCCTTATTCTAATTTCCATTCTCAAACTGATGGCTCTTTTCCAAGATCAAAGTATTTTCCCACACAGAGCCCATGCCTGTCATCCAAATTCAATAAGCACTTAACCTACGTAAAGATTGCACAACAACTTTGCTGGCAATCTTACTGATAAAATGGTGTGAAGTTACTGACTCCATGTCCTCACAGACCAGTCATCACAGCATTGGCATTGCCATTGTGTTGCTTTTCTGTGTGGCAATTAACTGGCTTTTGTAAAATTATTTCATCAAATCTTGAACAATTTCCAGAGGAAAATCAGAATTAACACCCTGCTACAGAGAGCAATAAATCAGTGCAGAGGGAAGTCAAGTACCTCACACAAGGTTAGATGCTACTGCAGTCGAAATCAGAGTTCAGTGATCTAAAATCCTGATCTGTGCCCTGCCCACTGCTAAGTTCTGCTTGGGGAAAAAGCCATGAGCTGGTTGCATGTGCAGGAATCACCAACAGGTGCTCTCCTCACACTGGAACCACATCCCATGCAGGGCTCCACACAGCACTGCAGGACCTGCTCCTACCCTGTGGCTTTTGTTCGGCATGGAGGGCAAATGTCTTCACGTTTCTTCCAGCACTGCCTGCAGGAAGTAAACTTCAAGTTGAATGTAGGGCAAACACCCACAAGTACTAACAATCGTTAAAACAAGACAAATATTTACCCATAACACACTGCAGATCACCTAATTTTAAACCTAAAGCTTGACAATAATTTTAACTGTACGTAGTTCATGGCTCCTATCAGCAGTTTAAATGGTTTCTGTCCTGTAGAGGGAATCACTACATTTTGTCAATGACACTCTTCAGCATCAACTGCATGTTCCTCGTAGTACATCGTGTTTTCCTTGTGATAACACAGCTTATATTTAACTACAGATGTCATTCCATACACGACCATGAACTGTTTTATGCAAAACAGCATTTCCTTTGACTTACTCTGATTTCACTACCTACAAAATATGAGCTGCAGTTCAAGTTGTGTCAGATTGGTTAAGTGTGCTCATTAAGTGTACTTAAGTGTTGTCACAAGAATACACAAAGTTATTAATAAAGCTGTAGCATTCAGTTTGAAAAAGTTTTTGGGCTAAATGACATTTTTTGTTCTATTTTTCCCCAGTGCCTTAACACTATGTAGCTGGGACCTCCATGACCATCACACATAGTAAATAGAAGTAATAGATATAAACAATTTCTTGAACAGATATTAAAAAGCTACTTCTTTCTTATTTCCCCCAAGTTATATTCTCAAAAAAAAAAGCAGGGCAATATTTAATTGTGTTCTTCAGAACATTTCACCTCCCTGGATTGACTCTTGATAATCCAATTCACTACTGCATAATGAATTTATTAGTCTGTTAACTACAGTCCTGACAGAGATAATGGCCAATGATTGCTTATAAATCCTTTGCTGCACTGTTTTTTCTAAAGCCTGTGGTTTGTACTATGTTCTTAATAAAATAATAGTACAGCAATGTATGATGAAATAAGGATCACCTGTGCATTCATTTTTAGTAGCCTAAGTTAGCTTAACTGTGTAATAATTTATTTGAAAAGTACAGGCATCAAAGGCAAATCCAAGTCACATGAAGGTTTAATAAACAGAATTTAGATTCAATAATCCTCTTGTCAGCCCCAAGGCACTTGCCCAAGTATTGCTCAGGCAGAGTTTACTGGAAGTTTTGCTAGAGCTGTGCAAGCCACTGGAACAGGAAGAAGGATGGACACCACACAGTGAACACCTGCTCCCCACAGGGAACAGCAAACATCCAATTTTTCAGCTGCAGCAGATATTCTCTGCTTGCCTTTGCATGCAGCAATGATGACCCCTAATGGTGGAATATTTCTCCTACTGAGCAATATGCTGAGATTTTGCTTTTCAATGCATATTTCTACTTAAAATAATTACAACTTCCCCTCAGCTCAGCAGTAGAGTAAACTGCTTGAGATTCACCTGAACTGTAAGAGAGATGCAGCTGCTTTGCCTGTTCAATTGTTTCTGACTTTAGACATGGAAACATTAAAATGCAAATCCATATTCCTGATCTAAGCCCAGCATTTAAAGTACCCTTTTTTCCCTGAGGCAGACTATCTTACAGAAGCAAGTATCAGTTACATTGCTGTGAATAACCTCTTCAGAAAGTCTTCAGAAAAGAGGATGATACATTTTTCCCCAGAACCAAACATCTGTATGTGAGCAAGCAAACAGCGCACACCCAAACAGCTTCTTTGAAACCTTCCTGCAGCTGCTGGATAATGCTGCACATGTGTGTGGCAGCACATTTGAATCAATCTTTTAATCAGAATAAAAGTAATTTTATTATTTCTGAAGCTATAAAATTGTATGCTATTCTAGTATTAAGTCAACATTTTATGTGCATATAGTGTCATGTTCTCATACAATTTTTATGTTCTTGAGTTATTAAAATTTGGTTGGGTTATTTTTAAATCCAAGTACATCTCAAAGCCTGTAACTCCTACTGGAAATAGAAGGTAATTTTAAATTATGTTACCGATGCCAGCTACATAAAACTAAGTCTTGCTTTTCTTTTGGGAGAGATGAGTATCACTACCTGTCCCATTTTCGCTTGCCTGACACCTGCATCTAGAGCAAGATAAAGAACAAGGTAACTATTACCCAGGCCTGACCTAATTGTGTCAGTTTTTTCCAGGTAAACACACAGTGCTTAAAAGAGAAGGGTTGAGAGCCTCTGGCAGCTTACTGATTTGTTTACTTTCTTTTAACAACATTGTAACACTGAAATTGTGCTAGTTTTCATTCTACAAAGCACAAAGCCTTCACCTAAACAAAAAACAAACCTAGAGATATTTCCAGAATGCTCAAGATAAAGCAAATTTTCAAACTATGATCTCTTTTTGTACGGTAATAGTAGTTAAAGTGACACAGGTAAGTACCTACTAGGAAAAAATATATGGAGACATGCTTCAGAACTGTCTGGACTCAACTGACAGTTCTGTTTGGACAGTGAGATATGTAAAATTAGGGCTTTTTTAAGTTAAGAGTCTAATCACTCAACTTTTCATTACCTTTATGACAGGTTTGTTTGGTTTTTTTCTCCTTTCTGAAGAGCAATAATTACTGCAAATACTTCATCATCCTGGCTTACCTTTCTCACATCTGAGCTCTTTGGTTCTGTTGTCCAAGTTATAATTCTAGATACAGCAAGTCTTGTCTCACTGGAGTTCACAAAGTCTGTTGGATCCATCTGTCTTGCCAAGGACTCAATATACTTCAGGATAGCAACTTTGACCTGAGAAATGAAAAGGGATTTGTTAAGCTCAGGAGTTGCCAAAGACACATTTTTCCCACAGGAACAGATACCACTACAGATTGACAAGAATTATGTCACATGGTGGGGGAGAAGTATTTCTGTGACATGTCTCAAAGTTGTCAGTATAATTTCTGTATCATGCACATAGTGCAATTAATTATCTTCTCTTGAGTTGGTATGCCTGGTACGACAAGCTAAGACAACCATGTTGATGCTTTAGTGAAATGGCTTTTGATACTGACCTTCAGGTTTGGTGTCTGGGTCTGATCTACAATAAACCTCATCAAAATGTTAAATTGCTGATCAAATGGAAAAGAATCCCTGTCCAAAGAAAACAAAGGCAAAAATTTAATGCAACATAAACTAAACTAACTCAATACCTTAAAGCTTACAAAACAGACTTCAACATGCTTTTCTTCTTGGTAACTTGACCATCAATAAGAAAAACCCTAAGCTTAAGGATTAGCTAATTATTGACACAATACTGGAGAAAACTGCTAAATCAGTATCTTTATACTCTGTTACTTGACTCTCTGTACACTTCTTCAGCTTTTGGCACACCTGTCCACTCCTTTTCGTTTCAGACTCTGCTTTGTTCCCTTATGTCTAGAAGCAGCTTGGTTTATGTCGTCCTTAAGAGTTCACACCTAGTTTTGATTTCTCTCCTCTTTTTTCCTACTTTATCCTGTTTTCTCCTAGATTATTACTGCTTTTCCTTTTCTTTTTTAATTATCTTATTTCTAGAATGAGCTGAACTTTATTGTAATAGTGTCCTGTGCTGGACATCCTTTGAAAAGAACATGGAGTACAGAACTAGTGTGAGTATTGCAGTAGCATTCAAGGTCTTAATCCTGACATGACTGTTATTTGTGTTTGAGCAACATGAAAGATGTGCCGAACTTTGTGGCAAAATCCTTTTCATATTCTGAACACTGCAATTTTTTTGGTACCTGTCAATAAAAAAAAAATTATATCTGAGCACACACACTCCAATTAATCAGTTATATATTTTAAAATTTATGCTTTAAAGTTATTTACTTAGAAGAGACAGATCTTTTTAATTCAATACTTGAAAAACTGCGACACACCTTTGTTCTCCTTTATTCTTATATTCATCAAGATTGAGCCCTTAAAATACACAGCACTGCTGGATTTCTAAAATGTTCATGCCTTCCTGTAATCCTGAAAAAACCTCCATAACATTTGCCATCTGAGTACTCTACCTGGTGACATCCAGAGCTTTTTGAACTTTTGCCTGCACAGACCCCAACAAATCTGCTCCCATTTTCTTTAGCAACTGGGTCAGGAGAACAAAAAGCCAATCTTGCAAGTCATCTTTATGAATGATGATGAAATCAACCAGGGTTTCCAGAAACATGCTGAAGACCTATAAAGAAACAAGCGTCAGAAAAAGAAATACCTTTCTTAAAATAAAAATATTCAAAAGGGGGGGCAGGTTTACAGTCTGAGTTTCAGGATGATTTTGTTATAAAAGTTTCATGAATGAATGATTTTAGTGACTTTACATTGCTCTGAAAAAGAAAATCAGACAAGACGTGTCTAAAATGTGTTGTATTAAAATACCACACGAAACGAATGAAGGAAGGGGGTAGGAAACACTTACTCTCTGTTGTGAATTCCACGGCAAAGCAGGCCATGCAACAAAACAAACCACCCGTTAGCACACAGAGTGATCAAGGATGCAGTTTCTCAACAGATAAAAGACACATTCATCTAAAGTTTACATTTTTTTAAAACAAATCTCTTCTCAGCAGAGTTTCTTAAAACATTATATACCTTGGATCAGATTCAGTCTCCTCAGTCACAAAAGTAACATACGTTTATATGCATTTATATTAACAAAGCTACACGTGTTTAACACCACAACTAATGAGTTTGTATCAATAATTCTGTAAAAGCAGTGCAGATGACAGACCACTGCTGCCACAAAGGATATACTTGAGCTCAGAGTGCAATAAACTCCCATCTTTTTTAGAAATTGAAAATATTTTGCTAACAAATAATTACACCTCCACCCTTTCCACTAAACAAACATTGGAGAACCAAAGCATTAAGATCTTAGCAGGTAGGAACCACACATTGGTGAGACCTGTGGGACAGCTGCTCCACAGGATAATTAAGGCAAAAAACATACATTTTGAGCAAGACCTGTGACAGGCTACTCTGTTCGCCCACGGAATTTCCACCTGACAATCATTTATTAAAGCTGGTTTACCAAGAAGTCTTGAAGTAATGACATTTATACAACTTATTCTTTCTCAAACTGCATTTTACCCAAGTGCAGATGTTTTTACACAGCCATTACTGGTTTTCCTCAACTAGTAAAACTCAGAAATGGGCATGAAATTCCCTGTTCCTTTCTCCCTGCTCCCCCCTTAGCTGTCAATAAAAAAACACTAGTTCTGAACATGCCTATGGGCCCTACCTCCCCATTCCGTAGCCCACTTCTCCTTAAGAAATGTCTCTAAATTCATGCCACAGCCTTTAACTTCAAAGATCAGTGTTATAAAGAAGGCAAAGTAACTCTATTAAAGACTTTAATTATGAGATTCAGAATAGTATCTTGGTGAGACACCTGCTCCCAGGTGTATACAACACACAAACCCCCATGGCCGTGATACTCACGACCTCTCATGGAGCACTTTCCCTTGTGTATCACCAAAAATACACCCTAGAGAAGTGCAAATCAAACAGAACTTCTCGCTCCAGGAGGTGAGCCCTGAAAGGCATTAGGCTGCTCCTCAGGAAGCACAGAGTAACCTGTTCCTAGCAACATAAGAGAGATTGAGGCACATCCCCTTTTTGTAGAAAAGATGAAAACCAAGGAGATTTATAAATGCCAGTTTTCCCCAGCAGATGGCAGGGGTAGAAATACAAACCACTCATCTTGGAACAGTGTCAAATGTGCACACATGGTAATGTAGGAGAGCGAGCCAAGGCTTTGTGATCTTACCTTGCTGTGAGGGTCAGCAAACATGCGAGTAAATATTTCACACAGCCTTTTTAACTCCACTCGGCTAAAACATATAAATAAAACACAACATTAATCCAGAGTTGTAGTTGCAGGAAAAAAAAAAGCAGTTAATAAATATTAACAGCTGAAAGATCTAACCTTCTTTATTTAGATGTTACTTCAGTCACATTTCTGAAAGATCTGTATGTCTAGGCAAAGCCTTTACTGGCATTCCAGTTTAACTGCTGGGATCACCGGTTTTACACTAAGAATCTAATAAACATTTATTTTTTTAAATCTTAAGCCAGACAATTGTATTTTCTGCTCCATTTATTTTCTTCTATATTCTGGATTCCAGAAGACAACTTAAATGTGCACGTTTGGGAGGCACTTTTCTTCTGCCTGGGTCAAGATCACTGAATCACCGAATCACTGAATTATGCATCTTTTTCAGTTTAAGAATAGGTTTTTCATGTCTCCTTTGCGTCAAGGATTTCAAATTTTCAAGTAAAATCAAAACTTTCATGTTGTCTCGTTATATACTAATCAAATACTTTGGTTTAAATTCTCAGTTGCCTCAGTAATATTAGTCTAGAATCACAGATTATTAACAGATCAGAACCGACTCCAAAGTCTAGAAGAAGAAACAAATATATAGAAATGGAAGACAGATTAACAAATGGCAACCTATTAAATTAGAAAATAATTACATCAAGGAACAATCTAAGTTCCTATTACTAAGAGATCATTAGGTGCTCAGTAGTGCTCTTTTTATGGCAGGGGTAAAAAAGAATGATGCATGAGATACTGAGTTGGAGCCAAATGCACAACTCTTTGGTGCCAAAGCTCTTATCTGCAATGTATTGAAAGTAAGTCTTAGCGTTCCTGCAAGGCAAGCAGGCAAAAAATACAGAAGCTCTTCTTGTTTATGGTGGAAACAAAAACACAGCAAGGCAGTTAAGTTACATTTTCTGCATACTACAGATACAAATAGGTATTTTTCACAATTACAATGAAACCAGAGAAACTAGTGAAATGCAAACTGATTGCTCAGAGAAGAGTTATTGAAGGTTTTGACTACAGGTGATGTATTTCCAGACTAACATTAATTCTACAATCCACCAACTTCTCTCTTTCTAAAAATAAGCTTCAAACAGGCCAGAATATGGCAGTAGTCTACAGCTATTTCATGTTAGGTTGTTTCTAAGTAACACAGGATTTTTTGTGGGGTTTTTTTCGGTAAGTCTATGTATGAAAGGCTGATCAAATTTTAAAAGGGCACAAAACCAATGGGTTTAAGAGTCTGGTAGGGAGAGAAAAGTCTTTGTAACAACATCACAGTAAGCTGTCAGCTTAATTCAGGGTGAGGCTGCACAGGCTCAAAATGACTACAACACGCTCCTGACATCATGTAGACTGCAGGTGTCTGAATGAACCCTTATTTATCACTCTAATGAATTTTCTTTCGGGACAAAGGTTATATAAAGTCAGCAAGTATAAGCCTGTCTGTTTCTAAAAGCTCACAGACCCAAGGTAACAATGCAAGCACAAAACTGAAACAGACAGTGGAAGAGCATTTCCTTGAGGGACTCGTTTGCCTTGTTTTATTTAGATGACCTTCTGGGGAGCCCTTAAAAAAGTAGGCCATATGAAGCTGTACAGAAACAAAGAGGACGGGTAAGTGCCATTTCACTTTGCATGCACATCTCTGCATATGCAAATCCCAGCTTAATGCAGGATCAGCCATCTTTCAGCTCAGAACACTAAAGAAAACCTAGCCACATCACCGCCTCTTATTAACGTGTTATACCACAACAGAAGACAGCAGGTTTAATTAGCAGACAGACTTGCCCCTTGGACTAATGACCTTGATGATGTTCTCAAGATGCTGTGGGAACAGGATGATAAAATCTAATCATTAGAACAGGCACCAGATCAACTCTGAACCAAGGAGGAAGCAGATCAAAAGAAAACTAAAATGAAATATAGAGAACTAAACCCAGTATCAAATTAAAAAAATAACTGTGCAGAGGTGTAGTTTCTGGGACAGGTTTAAAAATTATTCAGGATCAAAGCTAAGGCAACTTGCTAGCTTGAGGGACTGGTGACAGCATAGCTCAAACACTACAACCAGCAGGGTTGAAATCAAGACTTTAATTCCACCGGCATTTCTGCTAAGAGCTACTGACCTTGATAAACAGCCCATCACCAAAACTTCTCAGCACTTCCTGCCTTGCAACCATCCCCAGCAGCACTCCAAACATTGCTTATAATCCTCACACACCTTTGCAGCAAAATCAAAATCTCATCCAACCTTTTCATACAAGTAATGAGGTGTCATAGTTTTACCAGACAGTTTTTTAGAGAAAGAAAAAAGACAGCATACACGGGAGACGTATCTTTTAAGAGACTCAGAAATAGACCATATCAAAAAGCATCTCTGATCTAGAGACTCTAACTACCCATTTTAAAAACTTGTAGCACCTCCCATTTAAGGCCTGTATTACATCATGTGAAGCGCAAGAATATTTTTATGATGGCAAGGAAACAATTTTTCAGGCCTGCCCTCAGCACATTTTCATTCAGACTGTTAACATGAACCATCAAATATTTTCAGCCAGTGTGAAGCTCTTTTAAAATGGAAATAATTGCAGAAACCCAAGTAGGGAGGCTCTAAACCATACAACAACCACTTATAAACTTGGCTATAATTTATGCACATACTATTCATAACAGGAAAATAAAACTTTTGCAGCTATTTGTGAATGTTATCTTCAAAGGAGCCAAGAGATAAACAGCTTGTTTCAAACACTTTCACCATAAACTAAGGGTAAAAAGTCTATGGTCTGAAAGCCAGCTGTCTAGTCAACATGACCTGTGGCCATAGGGAGTTTTCACATGACTACTGGATAATTCTGAGACCTACTGGGTAATTCTAAGACCTCTTTTAATGTGTGATGTGCCAAAGGTGTTTGAAGGGGTTTTGAAGTTCTCAACAACTACATTATACACTACACCATTTATATGACACAGGTTTCTGATATAAAATTTTTCAAGAGCTCTAAACAAGATCTATAATTGCGCCTAACATAGCCTTCATAAAGAGTCAAAGTATAGCCAACACCAGCACTGTCTGATCTCAGCTTTGAAACACACACCCCCTGAGTCATTTTAGAGTCAGTGCAATGTTTGCTTCACCAAGTAAATTGCCGTGGGAAAAAATATTGAAGGTTCAAACAGACTAATGTAAAAATGGTACCACCCTTTGAGTGTGTTTACAATAGCACCACTGTGGGAAATCTCACTGTGCTGCAACCACTGGAGGTCTTCATGAGACAGAGGAAGGCTAAGAGAAGACAGCATGCTTACCTGAGCCCTTTCTACATTACTGCCACAAATTATACTAATGACATAGCAGAAATCTTTCCAAAACTTAACTGCAATCCCACTTTGTGGAGACAAAGCCTTTGCAGCCATGTGACACTTGGCTTATGCACTACCTGTCTCCATAAGGCAGGTACATAATACTGATTTCTGGCTGTAGGCATCCCTCATGAATTATTGACACCATAAAACTATGAAGTCACCTCAGTGTCCGTTGGCTCTTCAGTAAATTCTGAAGACCTATGAGCCCTTCTTTCCGTTCAGACCAGTTGGAGCTGGCACAGTGGTTCAGGACCTCAGCCACATCTTCAGTCTGCCGCAGGTAGTGTGGAATGCCCCCGTTCCTGGAGCCATAGGAGCGCTCCGAGCAAGCGCTGGATGCATCGCTGTTGGCATCATCATCAGAGTACATCCCATAGGGCTCATATCTTCTTCTCACTGACTTTTTCTGCAACAGGGGAAACTCAGGCTTACTAAGTTATACGTACCTACATCAATGCCGAAAGAAAAACATTCTATTTGCAATCACTAAAAGGAAGATTAGTGCTACTGTTATAGTGACTGAAGTGTTTTAATGATGTCACCATGCACTGCCTGTTTACCTCTCACAGCAGAACAAGACAGACTCCACTGATTTCAATGAGACTGAATGACTATGGGGAAGAGGGCCTGCCTTTCCCAGCAAGAAAGCGAGATATTTATGCCCACTAGAATTAAGTTACTGGTAATGAAATTAAATACAATAAATGTTCTATTTGCAATAATGGTCAGTTCCATTGTTACAGATGCTATGATGATACAACCTCTACTTAAAAAAAAAATATATATATATAAGGAAGAAATAGCTTAAAGAATCTGTGCTGGCAAACCCAGTAACTTTGATATTGATACTGAAGTGAATCTAGAGATGCACTGGATATAGGAGATGGCAATTTCTCTGTTAGTTTGGGCTAGGATTCTTTCCAGAGGCTGCTAAGGGAGTTGAGTACTCAAATCCCATTCATTTCCATAGCATGGCATTAGAGGACCTTTAGGTTCCTTTAGGAACATCTTTGACAGCCTTGATCCTTACAGAATGAATAGTAGCATAATTATGGCAGCAAAACAAACTCTTAAATAAACCTTATCAGAACAGCGTTGATAAGAGAATGTATCAGAAAAAGATCATCTACATTCTGAAGTGTTTGCTACAGAACTCCTTCCAGTGTCCAGTCCTGCAGGTCTCGGACTTGCGAAGCCAGCAGTGTTTTGCTTCCACTACGACTTGAGGACTGAAGCATACAAATTAACTCATGTGCAGTATCATGGGCGTTAGCAACAGGGTGGGGAGAGTTGGAAAGTAGAAATAAAAAGTCAAGAAAGCACTAGTACCTTGCTCCTGGAGTCTCCTAACAGCTGTAGGCAGGAAAATATTGAAGGGTGGGAAAAAGCATAGAGAATTATGTCAGAAGCTTATGTAGGGTTTGTTTTTGCAACAAAAATGTATAGCAAATGTGTCTTAGCAAATTAAAAAAAAACCACAGTTTTTGCAAAATAAAAGTGGGTATAATAACGCCTGACTTTATCTCCTAACTGTTGCACTACTCATACTGCCTACAATTTCTCTTAGGGAGCCTGGAAGTGACAATATCTGTTGAAAACTGTTTTACGAACAGATCTATATTCGGCACCTCTTTGCTTACTTTTCAGAAACCTGGACTGAAAGATACCAGAGATTTTGGTAATGATTTCTTTCCCCACATATTATCAGCAGAATTCCATTTTAGAGTCCTGCAAAGAAATTCTGATGTGAGGAAGTCACTATCTACAGTACAGCACATTTAATCAACTTCACTTGGCAAGCTCTCTTTCAACCCGCAGTTCTTACACCACACTTTTTTGAAGATTAGCTTCTTTTAAGACCTCCTGGTTGGCACCCCTGGCTTAAAGGCCTTACTTAACAGCAAAGTTTCCATCACCCTTTGAGCTCTTCTGACAGATCTGAGCACTGATTCACAGCATAGACACTGTGGGTTTAGGCCAAATGCAGCTCAAATAGAAGCAGTGGATCCAACTGGAATTGTACAAAGGGAGTAGAGGTCACAAAATGACCCACCATGTTTTGTTTCAGTTGAGAATTTGGCTGAAGCAATCTTTGGAGAAGGTCTTTTCATTTCTTACTACATGGAAAGGACAAATCTCTGAAAATGAGGCCACTGGGTAAAAGCTGGCATCACAACACTCTCAAAGGGAGCCTGCACAGGCTTTGTAAATTGCCTGTTGTCAGAAGGCAACAAAGAAAAAGAGAAAATTGGGGTGGTGAGAAAGAAGGGATCAACAAGATTGTGTTGCATCTCCTGAAGTCGTACAAATTCAGACTGATCAACCAGTTCAGCAGCACCAGCTAGTTTCCAGCTAGACTCAAGTATTTCCCTTTTAAGTGTTCAACCCTTCAAAATTTTAACATTTCAGTACAATGTTACTTAACTTCAAAGATGGAATATTTAAGAGAACTCTGTAAATCTAGCTGAAGATTAAGTCACACCCAAAGAAATCTCAGGGCTCAGCAGTCAACTGAAACACTGTGACACTCTCCTCCCTCAAGAAACCTGCATTTAGCAGCTGCTCACATGCAGGGATAAAGCCAGATTTCGTTTACACAGGCAAACCATTGTCTGTAATTATGCCCTGAACTGCTCTGGTAGCAAATTTGAGGTGCTGAGAGCAGAAATTGGTTCACAAGCTGTTATATTTGGTAATGAAAATGCTCCCTAGTGATTCAGTCCACTAAATGCAACAGTGCCATTTATTATATACTGCTCTACCTTTCTAATATTCACAAATACTTTCTTTGTTTTGAAAAATAAATTTTGTAAAAAGGAACATTTTTCTAGAAGTACTCTAACAGGTGCCACGAGCTGGGTGATAATCAGACATAAAAAGGAAAATGTTAGCCATCCTTGGGGAAAGTGAACTAGGAAATAGAGAAAGGCCATGTACCACAAATACTGGTGACATGGTCCATGCTCCTTAAAGTGCATCTGAGACAGATTCTGAGAGATCTGTCTCAAGACACATCAGGAAATTCTTCCTTCGTTCATGTCTGGAGTCAGAGAAGACCCACAGGTACCCAGCTAACGCTGTACAATAATTTCTCCTGCCTCTACACATCCTCTCTCCCCCAAATATTCGAGGTACATACAAAGGTTTAATATGTGCCTTCTGAAGAGCAGAAGACACTTTCTGGGGTCTAGCCAAGAGATACCACAGTACAATAAAATTACACAGGACAATAACATTTTTCAAAATGACATAAAATTTACTAGGAAAAGCAGTGAATGTTTGAAAGTATTAGCAGCAAACTAGGCAAATACACTTCAACTTAGAACTTAATTGCATGAGATGGTACAGATTCCATGCAAGCCAAGTTATGAGCTCTCTGAGTATCTACCCAGGTGCAAACAACAAAGGGCAAGAACTTGGGAAATTCTTGGTTCTTGCTGAAACCTGATTAGGAATTGACCCTAACAGAGAACACCGTTTTTCTGACAAAATCTTCATTCAGGTAATGGGACTGATGGAAATGCCTGACCCCATGAGTGCTGAGCACCGTGACAGTGCTGTGCACATCCTCTGACAGCCAAGTGAAAGGCGAACAGCTGATTCAACCCATCCTGCAGCTGTAGCGCCAAGCCACAGCACTCTGTCTGACATCTGTAGAGAACTGACATGGAATAAGGAAAAACATACTGCTGCCACTATACCCAAAGACAAAACAGCAAAAGGTAACTCTACAGCATCAGACACTGGCACTATCAGAATAAAGCTATTTAGAAAGAGGAGAACATACGTACAGGTAACTTTAAGCCACTTTCCGGTGTTGGAAGCATTTTGTATTTTTCCTCTTACCAGTGCATCGGCCACAGCAGCCTCCAGATCTGTGCTGGTGCTCAGGACTCGCATGGCATTCACAGAAGCAGGCATCCTGCCTGGCTGTCCGAGTCCAAACCGGTCTGCACAAAAGACAACAGTGAAAGGGATTGTTAAATGAATTCACATTCATTTGGAATCCTAATCAGGTGCCCAAGTAGTTCTCCCCACGGAACTCCCTTCTGGGAACTCACAGTGCTTTTCCATTAAACGCCCTTTTACCCAGAGCTCCAGAGAGTTTACCATTAGGGTAAGAAATAAACTATTGTTTGTTGGGCGTTGGAGGCAATTTTGGATCCTCAGGGCAACTTTGCATTTATTTGTTTTAACCTGAGAAGCAGGGTATCTACTTTCTGTTTCTTTTTACACAGCTGTCTCAAAGTTTTATTTTAATGTCAGAGGCAGACATGCCCATCCCAATCTGGCACTCTCAGAAATCAAGAGAAAGCTTCTCATTAACTTCAGAGAGACAGAACCATGGCCAGTGTTAGAACATGTAAGTGCCTGAGCACTCATCTATCCTGCAGCCTTTTCTCTCAGGCAAGGATGTGAGACTAGCAGCACCAGATTAGCCTATTTTATGTCTCAAGGCTTGGTCAACCAGTAGAATATCCCCCTACACCCTCACACTATAAAAAAAAAGTTTATCATTCACTTGCAAAGTGACTCCAATTTTTGGTTTAGTACTACTCCTGAAAAGCAGTTTAAATTCCAGAGCTCTATATCAAAACTGGTTTTGAGCAGACAAGATCATCTTTTTCCCTTTGAATTTGATGGCTAAGCTCTCAGTGGCATCCGAAGCAATGGGATTGAATCTAAAGTGCCATTTACATGCCTAACATTAAATACTTCATTATTTGCCCAGTCTACCAAAGAAGTTACTGAAATTAGTTTCTTTAGCAAAGCCAAATTCAGAACAGCATACTAGCAGAGATATGACAAAATCAGTCACTTGAGTATCACAGGCCAGGTTCCAGCAGCCGAGTCCTTCTAGAGGGGGGCAGATCAGATATCAGATACGAGAACACTGGCCCTGGTCCATATCCAGAAAGATTAGTTATGACATTCCATGGGTTTTGGTTTTTTTTTTCAGTGTGGGCTTGTGTTTGCTCATGGAAGACTTAGAATATTCCTCCTGGAACATATGTTACACCTCTGTCCCTGTACCCACACATGCCAATAGGAGCTTTGCCAGCAAATTCAGTGGTGCACGGATCAAGCTGCATGAACCCATTTAAGAGACCTTCAGCTGATCCCCATCAAGCAGCAGGAGAGAGGGGTCAAGTCACACAGGCTTTTTAACAGTTCATCTATATTTAATCTAACAATGGAAAAGTACTGGTTATCAAACTGCTGAACTATATAGCGGATTTACTCAAAGCTGAGGCCAAACATGGCGTTCAGCAGCTTACTGTGGTTTTGGGGAAAATACTGCGTTATCACAAAATTTCGTTGCTTTCTTCTTTATGAACCTACTGCACTGAAGTATCTTCTAGGAATTAGCTCACACTGACATGCATAATTTAAATCAGAGATTGAAGTTGGCCAGTTCTACTGTCTTAATTACAAAGCTTTATTCGGGATTAGGTTACTGTGGGGGAAATGGGGAAGATTTTTAAAATCCAAAGTGTTTTGAAAAGGAAAAAAAAACCCTGCAGACTAATACTTATTTCCAACAGAAGTGGTATCTATCAAAATTTACTGTTTCTTAGAGTTACATACCCAGACAAGACATTTCAGATTTACAACAAAAGCACATTTTCTACAAAACACATTACAAGGGGAAAAAAAAATAAACAAACTTCTTAGAACTACTGCCAAAAAGTAATCAAATCATGACATTTCACAAAAAAATAAAAGTTGTATGTGTTATTACTATCCCCTTTTTTAATGCATTTGGATTGAATAATCACTTCAAATATGAAGGTGAAATAGTGCTTTATACCTAAAACGGAAAGATCTGTGCACTCCTAACAGAAGCACAGAGATGATAATGTGTTAGGTCTGATTGAAACTAAAGTCACCACTACAGAGATATATACATGACAAAGCTGTACAGAAGACAAGGATTTTCTGAAGTGTAAATGAGATCTGGTACAGTTCAAAGGCTGTAAATGTTGAGGTAAGTTCTTGACTCTATTTTATATTTAAATCCAACTCAGTTACATTACTCAAATGTTACTAATATCAGAATTTGGCTTTAACTTTTGAAACTACATAGCACCAAAAATACTACTGTCATTTGTTTTCAAGTAAATTTAGTATTACATTAGAAAAGGGAAGATAGTTGTTTTGGTTTTTTGGTTTTTTTTTTAAATGAAGAACAAAATGACAAAGTAATTCAATTGCAGATCAGTTAAATACCCAGCATAAAGAAAGAAAATTGAGCTTTTCTAACACATTAAGTACAGTGTGGCATGCTAGCTTCTATCTCCATGGCTATCAGGAATTTTCTAAACTACTTTGTTCAGTGATTTTTAAATTCTCAACACCCAAGTTACTCTGGGCTTCTCCCCAAAACACTGTTGCCATACTTTGAGTGCAGAAAGAAGACCACAGGAGACACCTCAACATATCTCTGATGTGGGGCTGGGAACACATCTGGCTCCAGGAATAACCAGTGCAGCCAAAGCCAATGTTACTGGGCAAGAAGTGTGCGGATTATGCTCTGGCCATACTCCCTTGTCTCCCTGGCTAGATTCATTACACTTGCTACAAACTTGGTGAAAATTTGAAACCGCCATTTTTAATCCTATTTTGCCATTTTTCAGAAGGTTTTGGCCTTCTGTAGTACACAGGTAACCATACAAAATTTGATTATGCTTTGTACCAAATCACAGGAGCCAAACATGAAGTGACTATCACAGGAAGTTGAATGCAAACAAAGCTTAAATCTGAATTATAACTGAGCTATTTTAACTATTTTTAATTATTTTGGTTAAATACAAATTCAAATTGTTATTTGAAAAATACCAGTCAATCAGCTTGCATCATTTCTGTTGAGTAACATGATAAGGGAAATGCTTTGAGAGTTTTAGTTAAGTGATAGTCTTTTAACTAGATTAATGAGAAACAGAGTGTTTTTCACTCCCTATTTGAAGGGTGTTAATTAAATAACTTTCAGTATGACAAAGTCCTTATATGATTTTAACCTCCAAAGAAACACTGAAGCCCTCATCTTCTACATTATCTTTGCTTCACAATTAAGTCTCTATTGTCCCAAAGCTAGCAGCCTTCATTCAATTCTTTTTAAGATTCTCAGTAAAATATCCTGATTTCAAAATGAGTTACAGGTTCTCCATAATTGCAAATCCAGTAAAGGGGTGGGACAAAAGCAACTGGAATCTGCAGATTTTTCTCATTACATGTAACCATCAGTCACCTTATGCAAAGCCCAGCGAAATTAGGGGATTTCTTTTTCTTGCTACAACTTCCACGTACTTTGGACAAGGCCTTCAGAATTACATGAAGGATGGATCAGCATGTGTTATGCTTCAAAGTTCATTTTGAAAGCTCATCAGGTGCTTAATTTTTGCTGCTCTTGTGTATTTTGGAGAGGATCCCACAAAGAACTCTCATTAACAGAGACAGGAGTCCAGAATATTTGGTAATAAATGGGATGAAAGCCATTGGGATCCTGTCGTAGGCACTGGAAAGTGCCACACTGCTAAAGAGGAAACAGAATTTGCAAGTACTCTGCATCAGTCAGGATTTAGCCCATGCTGCACAACTGATCCAATTTATAGGAGAATTGAGAAAGCCCTGGATCACCCTTCATTTAAACACTGTTCACAATATTCCTAAAATACATAAAATTAAAAACATCCAATAAATGAAACTCAAAACAAAAAGCCACGTTGAACAAAACCAGAACAGAAAGCCCCGCAGTGGTGAGAAGCACATGCCAAGTGCTGGCTGATGCACACAATGGCAAATGTTAAGATGGTGTAAAACAAGACTACGTATAAGAAGCGGATTCATGCAGTTAGCGCTTGTTCACCTGACTGCCCAACAGAATCAGCAGTGGAGAGAGCACTAGTGGACCTGGAATGACGTCGAGAAGCTGCAAGTAGAAGGAATGGCAACACCCACAGGATTAACACACATTGAACCCGAGACAGAAAATGCCACAATCCAGAGGGGATGCGTGTGAGCGCTACCGGCAGAGGTGTTTCATAGTGACAGGGAATGGCGCTGTATGTGGATGCATAACAGGGACAGTGCAAGCCCCACAGCGACGCCTCCGCCTGTAGCTTCCCCCCTTCCCCTCGTGACCATAAACACGATGCATGACAAAACTCATTTGGAACAGTCCCAAACCGGGTGCAGCTCAGCAAAAACACCCCAATGCACATCAGTCACGTTCCAGACCTGCAGGTCTGGCAGGTGGCCGTCACGAGAACGTGAAGCACAGAACTACAGAGAAGGGTTTAGATGTGTCTGATCTAAACCCCGAAGTGAAGCCATGAGGAATGGTTACAAACTGTGCTTGCAGGTATTTTTCCACAACATTCTAGCCTATGCATAATAAAACCAACGTTAACAAGGAGAATGCATAACCACGAGTAGAAAGAGTCATACAGGGAGGCCACCAACCACTGTAGAGGTCCTCAGGTTGGTTTCTTTTCCAAGTAAACACACATACACACATATTGCAGGTGTTGCTACTTCCAAAGGTCTCTTGCTTTTAACAAATTTTGCATACATGTTTCTTGAGCCTCAGTATGTACATGCACAGCTAAGGAGAATATGCACATCGCACACCTATCTAGAACGACACATGTATACAAATAGTTAAAAGCAACGGAGCACACACAGTAGCAGAGGAGCCTAAGCCAAATATAGCTCCCACTTCAATTCCCAGTTGTTAGCAGCACATCAATCACAAAATGCCTTTGGAGAGGTTTTCAGTTCTTGGATTCAGCATAGAAGTGAGTTCTTTATGAAAGCAAATGAAAAATGGGCCCAGTTATTTCCAAATTACAGAAATTTAGTTTTTCTAAAGAAGTTTTCCCTATGTCTAGCAATGACATGCTCACCAGCTCAAAGCAACTGACCCAAGAAACCGATTGTTCATTTAAGCAATTCATCATAACACACTCACTGAAGGCCTTGTTGCTTTAACATCATAACTAGTACTGTCAAGAAACTGAAAAAATAAAGCAGAATCACCTTACAGTACAAATAGGCTTTGTCAATTATGCACATAAATGTGCAGCAGAAAAATTCTAAGTCTTCTGTGTAAGGCAAAGCATTCATAAATACAAATTCTAATATTATGAAATAGAAATCAGCAAAGTGAGAAATATAAAATTTTGGGTTTTTTTAACTTTGAGAGCTTCACTAAAAGCTATACAGAATATGCAATGTGGTCTTTGACTACGGAGAACACTTGCATTTATTCAAGAGAACAATCCCACTGGCATCATAAACAAACACACAAAATATTTGCATGATCAGTGCAGGATTATGGACTGAATCTCACAATTAAGGTTTATAGGTCACAACTGCTTCCTCCCAAGCCATCCCACTGTGCCCTTGTGGACACCACTGCAAGATCAAGGCCCAGGGAGAAACAAGAATAACAAAAAAGTAGAAACCCTCACATCTCTGTAAGGAGGCTGAGTACAGACTCACTGTTGACTGTTTTTACTAACTTAGGAAGCAGGACTCTTGATACACAGACATGCACACCTGCACAGCAGCCCCAAAACAAGCTGCAAAACAACATTTACAAGGTAAGGATGGCAGTGCTGACGCTGACCAGAATACCATTAAATGCAAGAATTTTGTCATTTACATATAGTTACTCTGAGTGTAATTCACAAATATACAAGTTAATCTTTATAAGCAAAACCAGACTATGCACAGCAGGATTATATTACCTTCACATTATTGCAAGATTAACTGAGTTCTATAAATACTGTAAGAGACCACATTGTTTTGGTTTGAACTGACACATATAAATTTCTTTGAGATTAATTACACACTACGTAATTAACAAGTTCATGAACATGTTTAAGCTTAAAGTATTTCAATGAAAACACAAGAAAAAGGTAATAACAACTACATTGTGTTACTGTTGTTACATTGATATTTCCTCCCCATGTAACCTTTATGACCTAATAACAATTAGTATTTCTAGAAATGCATTACCTTCAAAAAAATTAAAAATCATGAGCCAAAATGACATGGCTCTCTCCTCACAATTTGTTAAATCAGAGTAACACACATCTGTAACTGAGATTTTACAGTCAGTGTAAGAGTCAGACTCAGCACTGGTGGAAGTGTACAAACCTCACACCAACCATGGCTCTGATACACTGCATTTGCTTTTAGGAATAAGGGCTCAAGACAATACTTCAGCTACTGTATTTTCAATAAAATAAACGAAACACAGCACAGTGATACAGAACACTGACGAGTCAACATTGAAATACAGCCTGCTTATACATTTTGGCTGGAGGAAAAAAACTTCATCCAAAATTGAAGCCAGGCAGGTTAACTATAAAAATAAGCTACAGTTGTGGATCTACTGTCTTTTTCTAGCTCTAAATCAGCTTCATTTAATCAACAAAAAGTTCATCTATTAATCTTTAAGAATTATGAAGGAAGTTATGAATGAGAAGTTGAACTCCTCCCATTTTTCACCAAAAGTTGAGATATTAGAGATAATGTAAATAGATTTTATAGCTCAATAAAATGAAGTCCTTGAACCCAAAAGCTTCTCCAATATTAACTTATGCTATGTTCCATTTACACACTACATCATAGAACTGTATTTTGTCACTATGTGCAAAATAGACCCTGTAACACCATTCTTCATTAAATTACAACATAAATGAAGAGGGCCTGGAGATCAACTGTATTTCATGTCTGAGATGACAAGTTTTGATACAACAAGCAATGTATTTGGTTGAATATATGATATGGTATTTGATCAGAAACATTAACGATCTTGCTGCATTCAGCATTGTGCAGAAAAGCTTCTGCATGTGGTAAGTGTAATGAGATTTTCTATTTGTACTGTACACTGAAGCCACACTTTAATGATGCTCCTTTAAAATCTCAGTCTTTCCATGATTTTACGCTGCCCTGTAAAATCTCTACAAAAAGAGAGCTGCTATCTTCACTGGAGGATTTAGGATAGAAATTATACACTGTAACTGTACCTAGCTGTAATAAAATTGAATCGTGAATAATTTAGAATCACTCAACAACAGGCTATGATGCTACAAAACTACTTCACTGTGACCTAGAAAATCCAGGCTTGCCCTCCCATAGATTTCCCTCAGTGTTATTAAGCGAAGCACAGCAGCCCCATACAAGCTGATTTAATGAAACTAAAAATTGCAAAAGTTCAAACTAAGCTATTTCCCTGCTAACAGTAAAATGCTGAGAACCAGAATTGAAGCATGCAGAAGAAAACAGGGGGGAGAAAAAACGGGGTTGGAAACGGGGAGTGTCAGGAATCCAGAGGACAGAAAAAGCTCATTCCACCTAGCAGTGTCTTGAAAGGGCAATCACAACAAGGGAAAAAAGAAAAAAAAAATTGACCCTTAAAGCTCCAATGCCTACATGTACTCACCAAGTGGAGGGAAGCCCCGAGCAGGGCTTGTATCTCGACTGCTCTCACGGCTGGTATCACGACTGCACCCCTGACTCATGCTGGGTCGGGGGATACGACTGCTCCGTGCTAGCATGCAGCATGGAGAGTTTCAGAGAAGGTGAACAAGTTTAATGAGGACAGAAAGCTCAAAGTCAAGTCACATTTCTGTTAGTTATGGTAATTATTACATCAGTAATTACAATTTGCAGCAGCCCGCTCAGGCTCTTTACAAACCAACTCCCTTACATGCTGAGCTGTGTTTGTGATGTGAAATTTCAGCAGCATTAATGTCTGGCTGACAGTCTGCTTTTTTCTTAAGCAATCCATGTTTTGTTATTCAAGTAGAGCAGGAATCTTCACTCATTTAGGGAAGCTCTACTGTTGCAAAACAGATGAGGCTGAAAGAAACCCTCCCGGAATACTTCTTCCTTAATTATAAAATAAACACCCTTCTGGAACAAAATAGCAGACAAAAATTTTTTTAAAGTAAGCAGAATACTGATATGATATTTTTACATAGATTTGCCTTTCACAAGGATAGTTTTTTGAACAAATATCCTAAGGAAAAAAAAGGTGTACTGCACAGACTTGCAGAGATATCTGTCTCCAATGAAAGATACTGGGAAAAAACATTTAGAACATGAATACCTGAAAGACAGGTTAAAAAGTGATTTGAATTTGAAGAGAAGTAGGAGCTTCAGATATTTAACAGAAGCTATCTTCTGCTCCTCAGACATTTCTAAAAGCTTATGCTTATGGTTTTACATGCACACAGATTGAGATATATGCACACTTCAGGGGAGCTTTAAACTATATGTTTTACTTTGATAAAACCCTACATGCTTGCAGATGTTTGAGACCCTACATGTTTGAAAAATATTTGCAGAAAGTTATTTAGTAAGCTTTATACCTGGTAAAGAATAGAATGTTTTCTTAGGGCAAAACCAGCAGTTAAGTGTCAGAAGAATTTAATGACAAGAGGGATTTCCTTTGCTGTTTTGAAAAGGCAGTAGCATATTTCATATATTCAGGAAAAGCCATTAAGGAATTTTCTCAGGCACAGAGTAAAACCTAATCTACCAGCTTTGATGACAACACAGCAAAGATACACATGCATAATACGAATGTGCTAATACTTTGACTGTATCCTTGTTTTTATAAAAATAATAAAATTTGCATGCTTCAGAATATATATATATATTCTTATAAATCTCTATTAGTTTGTATACAGAACTTAAATGCCTAGACTCAAGCTAAAGTTCCTCTACGGTGCTTCAGTGCTCTTGTATACACTAGGTAAATTAGCATCCTTCAAGCAAAACAGTACAGAACAAAATAGAAACCTTCATATTTAGGCTTTAAAATTCAAATAGAGTCTTCTGCCAGATTCTTGCTTTGTCAAATCCCTCCCAGTTTTGCAAAACCCAGTTCACATCTCTCAGGTGAATTAATGGTTCTGATGGTCGACCTTTGATGTCAGACAATGCAAGATGAGCTATTAACCAAGCTGATTACATCACCATAGTGTTTAATGGTACTGTGTTAGATGGTCTTACAGTAAATAAGACAGACTGAATTTTAAGAGCTGGATGAAATTAGGGTCCATGAGTACAACAATCCCATCTCAGATGTACAAGGGAAAAAGCTGACAGGTGAACTACAGGTAAAAGTAACACCAAAGTTCTCCGCACAAATACTTGGCTTGAAATTGCAAACTCTCTAGAAGCAAACGTCTCATTCTTGGGTCTCATGCTTAGATGTAAGTAATGGCAGCCTTCACGACAGGTTTGCACAAGCAGTCATTTCTCTTAAGCAGAGAAGATCTGCCCATTTTTTTTCTATAATACAACCCTACTACAAAGAGTAAAGGCTCTTTAGAGAGGGAGAGATGTGAATGATTAAAAAAATTAATGGATACACACAATAGATTCTCCTTCCATACCAGCTAACAGCAGCAGCATGAAGTATGAAGAAAATGCACTTTAACTGCATGAGAATACACTAGTAGGGCAATGCTACTGATGAAGCATAATACTGACTGCACAAGCAGAACATCCAAAACCAAACACTGGGTACTTCAGGATTAATGGTCAAATAAAAGGGTTGCATGTTACTGGATACAAAAGAAAAGCAAGGTAAAAAAAATGGATTGAAAAGAACTGAAGGATGAGTCTGTTGTGGACTCCCAGGCACCTGCCTCACATTTTCACTGCTGTGTTGTGTAGAGATTTTGTATCAGCTACTCAGACTATTTCCTTTAGACACTGCCAGCAGTAAAGGCCAGCAGTGCTGTCTTTTAGGTAAGTCTCTCATACTGTGACTGCCTGTCTCTGCAGTGCAGGGAGCAAAAGCAGAGAACACAGGCACAAGTCTCAATTTGAGAATTCTCAACCCCCAAAAGTTGGACAGAAATCAAGTGCATGAGTAGCAAAATGGATTAAGAGGAGTAGGCAGGATGAAAGCAGACAGTGTGTCCACAGCCAGCTCTGCTGTGAGAAAGTCTAGGACAGGAAAAGGATGGGTTGTTTTCAATAACATTCCAACGCTCTAATGTGTACCATACGTCTAAGTTTTATTGATTTCATCTGTAAAGTCAGAGCACTGACTTGGACATGGCTCACACCATTATTAAAACACACTATTAAGCTGACTTATACCAGTGGAACCGAACAGATGCAAACATCATCAGCAGAACATGAACGTGCCCCTGTTTACCAATCTACCACTTGGAAGAAACTTGTATTTCATTAGGGTGTGAATTTTAATGATTAAGTGGAGACTAAAAATCAGCAGACGCTTTCTTTACATCAATACCAGCATTTTAAAGAGTCTGAAATTCTGCCAAACAGCCAAAGGAAAGCTCTGCAGTGGGGAACACCCAGTCAAGGCAAGTCAAGAACTGCCTTCAGATTTCCAATAAATGTGCACAGCATAACCCCAACAGAAAGAGTGCCACTGCATGAAACTGACAGACAGCTGTGCCTGCTCCACTTTTTGGAGAATGGCTATCTTGAATCTCTCACTTCTTTCAGATCCAGCTGTGCCACGTGATCTGCAGAGCATCCAACAGAATTAACTTCAGGCTGATAATTTTCAATCCATGGGTAATGGACATCACCTGTTTGAGCAGATGATCTCCTTCAAGGGACCCAAAGAAAAGCTCAAGATTAAATAGACTATACTCTTTCCCCAACAGGGTGTCACCACTAGTAAAACTCACTGAGCAGACAGCAGAGGCAAGCTTAAAACTGAAGTGTCCCAAGCAGCGCCCTAGAGGTGACCACACAGGACCTCAGCACACTGAATGTGCCTCGTTGTGCTTCCTCTGGGAAAACAACAGACTTCTTCAGGGTTCCCAGCACACAGGAGGAATCTACTTCATGGATCCCTGTAGTCATCATGGAAATCAAAGCTATCAGTACCACATGCAGAGGGCTCTATTATTGTTACTGCCCTGGGAGGGCTTGAAAAACTCCAGTGGATGATTTATTTAGAATTAAGGTGAGTGGGAGTCTATTTAATGAAATGAACAAACAAAATAAAATATCAAGAAAAAACAGAGACTGAAGCAACACAATAAGGAAGCATAAAATACTGTTAGCTACTATGTTATAAAGTAATAAATGTAATGGAATAATAGTATATAGCTGACAGCTCAAAAGCTATCTCTGTCTGGGTCAATATCACAACTTTCAAGATCCAATAAATGAACAGAATTTCTGCAACTGAACAGTTAAGTGTCAGACACTCCTGTTCCCACAACAGCTCAACCCAGGCTGTGTCCATCAGTCTGGAGGGAATAAGTGAAAGCCACACATCTGATACATGTCAGAGCTCTCTCCCACTCTCAAAGAACAAGCACTGACTGTGTTCTCAGGGAGCACATCAGAGAAATGAGATACAAACTACTCCTTCAAAAGAATTCAAGGCTCCTGTAATATATCTGAAAGCAGGCAACCCAAGAGTGAGGATTTTACACAAGGCAATTTCCCTTCAGGTGCTCGAGAATGTTTCAAATCAGACCACATAACATGATGATCAGCTTAAGCATGTGTGATGATACCATCCACCATTCTTCGCTTCCTCCTAAAAAACAATGCTCTTCTACACAGTGACAGCAGAACAATTATCTCTAGTACTTGGGAGGCACTTTACATTTTAAAAGCAATGAACAGAAAAGCACAATGTATTCATACAGAGGCCATAAAATAAGAAGAACACTGAATCTGGAAAAGCAATCACAATGAATATGCAGTATTTTTTATGAATCATAATGGCATATACACTCAGGTGCTTTAAATTCATTTCAGTATACTGGAAAGAATGAATAAAATACTTCTTTATTAACAACCTCCTCTAAATAAAAATGTAGCTCAAATGTAAAATATAAAACTATTGCTAAGGCAATAGTTATAAATTTAATTGCCAACAGCAAGGCTATAATTTCAACCGATTTAAATCTACTAGTGAAGTCTTTGGAGATAAAAAATAATTTAGCATCAGTATCATTGAAAATGTTCTTCTTCTACATTAGCTTCAAACTCATAAAATAATTTCTATTAAAAAATGAAAACATTCAGATAGTATATTGAATGCCTTTTCACTTCAACTCAGATACACGAAGGTTTATATATATGATATTTACTCACCTGACTTTAAAAAAAAGTCTGCCGATAAATTTGAAAATAGAAACCATTACAGAATATTTACATAACAATCACTGAGACAAGAGTATCGAAAGCAGAACAATTAATGTATAAGTCTAAAATGCGGTCTATGAATGTGCCTCCTGGATATTAAGGATGAGAGAAGCAAACCATTTACGATGCAAAATTTCTAAAATAATCCAAGAAGGTGCTTTTTGCCCTTGATTCCAAGTGACTGTAAAGACTGCTCAACTCATTTTAGGACTAAACTTAAATGAGGTCTTTTTGCTGTGATGGTTATTCACGACAATTGTTTTTGCTGCCTGATCTACTAACATTGCTCATTTTAAATTTCAAACAGAAAACACGTCATGACATCTTTAGGCTTACTTTGAAACTGTAAGCTCAACTTGGAAAATTGAAATCACTCTCCTATAAACCACAAATACATTAAGTTATTCTGAGTTTTTCAGCTGACAGGAGTAACATAAACAGTTTCCTAGTGATCAGGAAAGCCCCTCCTTCAAGCACGCCAGCCATCATGTCACTGCAGTAATTGTTCTTACCTAGGCCTATTCTGTTGGGACTTGTCTCCCGACTGCATCCCTGGCTCCGAGGAATCTTGCTGCGCTTCTCTGAGGATGATGGCACTGGCTGGACTCTGGATGATCCACTGCTCAGGCCACCATAGGAGCTTCCTAAGAGCTTACCCGGAGAACTAGACCGGCTACCAGCTAGGAGAGAACCAGAAATAAGGAAAAAACAATTAAAACCTCGCAAGATTTTAAACACACTGACAGCAAAACTGGAACACGATCAGCTCTATGTAAGAATTTAATCCAAATCGCTCAGAAAACTAATGGGAAAACTTCAAGAAAGTCTGAGGAAAGCCTGTGAACAATGAACACTGACATCAGCAACCCTGTAGTGCCCATGGAGATCAAGCTCAAAGCAGACACTGCAGTGTACGAACACCCCAGCTGGCTTCAGGAAAGCTTGTGGAGGTGCTGGGCCAGCCTTGCTGCAGCAGCAAGGGATTCCCAGGCTGCCTCACCTCCTCACAAAGCAACACCAACCAGGCTTTGTGCAGAGCTGTGCTGCAGTGCCCTGGCTTCCGGCACAGGTCACCTGCTGCAAAGCAGCTCAGGCAGCTTCGTGCTACACTGCAGTGATGGCATTGCTTTTCTGCAATAATTCAGTTTCAAAGGAAAATAAAAAACCTACCACATCTGAACAGATCAGCACAATAAAGGGTAAACCACGTGAGCCTCTCTCACTTGTAGAGATGCTGGCTTACTTAGGTCTGGCTGGTTAAACCTAAGCTATTTATTTTTCAGATGATGATATTTTTTAGCAAGTTGAATAGTTGGCCTGTTTTATTTTTCCTTATCTGTTTGAATAATCCATGGCAACTTTACATTTCTTCTAAGTCATGCAAGACAATCTATTAACCAAGATTTATCTACATATTTACATTCCAGCTGCAGTAGATATTTCTATCTGAAACACTCTTGCTGTCTAAACTCAATGAGATGACTGATTTTTTTTTTGCTGCGATTCTTCATTTGTTAAGTTCTTCAAAAATTAAGTAATGCTAGATGAAAGGCAATCATAAATAACTGTAATAGGTTGGTGATTTTTTTTTTTCTTCATTTATGTAAGTCCCTGAAAATGTGCTGTTGCCATTACCACGTCTGACATTCAATTTATTTGTTGAAACAGCCAGGAAAATTATATTTGAAAAGGTTGCAAGAACATACTCAGGCAAGCTAAAATTTGGAACCAATATTTGTATTGATTTCTTTCTGAAATGCATCTACACATCCCACAAAAATTTCATTTCCAGATACTATTACAACTAGTAAGAGCTAAAGACTGTTCTATCTTAATTTAAGAAGATATGCAACTCTATTAGTCTCATGAACAACACCATAACACATGTATTATTTTGGCTTACTTGCCCCCTCCAACTTCCTGGCCAGAGTCATTCTGAACCAATCAAATATACTCCAGTCCTGTATGTGGTGCTGGCTCCATTCTCCCCACCCCAAAGTGACAGATGCCAGTCTTCCACACAGCACCACGACCTAAAAGTCATCTTACTGATGTCAGCAGGGTTGCACTGAAGTAACTGAGAGAATAATTCAGCCCCTGGGGTCTGACCTACAGCAGTGAGACAGCTTCGACATCAGAACGTATGCTTACCATAGTTTCATTACTGGGAGAAAGCAAAATCACCCACCACACACATTTTGATTTATGACTTCAAGAAAATGCTTTTTAAGTCTCACAGTTAGGAGAGAATGAGGGAAGCTAAAAGCTTAGCAGTTAAAAAATGTGAAGGAAATAACATGAAAAAGCAAGAAAGGGAAAACGTTTCTTACCACCAGCAGGATTAGCTGATCTGGATCCTTGATTATGAGGGCAGACCAAGGGACAGGCAAAAAGTGGATTAAAAGACAGCAAGACAATACAGCGTTCAGCATGCGGTTTGTGCTATACACAATACAGACAGATTTATTTACAAACATGTCACTCCTAAAGCCTCTGCTGAATGCAGTGAGTTAATGTGCAGATGCAACTAAACTTCCCAAGGCTGACCCTCTTCTCAGCAAAATACCAACCAAGACACCAAGACCCAAGTTCTGCTCTAAATTCCACCCCAACCCAGTCTGTGAAATTACAACATGGTTATCCACTGTGTGGGCATGGAAAATTTGGTTCTGTGACCAACTCACTAGACTCGAATTCATAAATTATTGCATGCAATGTTTGGCTTAAGGATAAAGATCACGTCTGGTTGGGCTGGGCTGGAAACTCAGCAAACTAGACCAAGGCAGCAGGTCTAAATATGACCATCCTAAATCTTCATAAGGTGCTCTACAGAAAAATTAGGTCCATAATCTTTGAAACCTTTAAAGAATATTTAACTATTCTTTAAATACTTCTAAGACTTGCCTCATCTGGTTTGACCATTTTTCCCCAAAATAAGTTTAGGAAAAAGAGGTCACTTCTGGCTTTGGATCAGTTTTAGGTTCAGCACTAAAGAAATCAATTTACATTAGCATCCCAAAGCCCACATATATCCTTATGACCTCAATGTAAAGATTTCCATTTGGCCCCATGCTCAATATACTGTGTCTTTATGCGGTTCTCCCAGCCTAACACAAGGCTATAAACTGCTTTTTCATCCCTCCAGCATGACAGAGCAAAGCAATGAAAGAATGAACAGAGAAGGGCTTTCAAATAGGGGTACAAAGCAAGACAATTCCTCAGAACAGACAGGTCCTTCCACAAACTCAGTCTCCTCTTATTCACAAGGCTGAAGGTCCTCATTACAGGAAGTTTCTCCCTCCCCCTAGTTCCTTTTTAAACTCTGAGTAACAAAATTCTCCTCAGATACACATGACAAATATGCAGCAGCACCGTATGTGTGGCTCCTAGGAGAAAACGATGTCTTGCCAGGAAGCCAGAAAGCGCAGATGTGTCATGTGAATCAAAGCAGAACCCTTTTTCCAATATCTACACAAAATAGGTAATGTCCTATTTTCAACTGATGCCAAACCCCATTAATTTTAGACAGCTCACGTGTTCACACATACAGAAATAGTCACATAAGCAGGAGACGCTTGGCAGGGCAAGCAGTCAGCTACAGGCACAGGGGGTGTCTCAGCAGGACCCAGTGCCAGTTATTTAGAGCTACACATCACAGCGACATGAAATTCTGCTGCACAACTGGACTGGTAAAAAAAGGCAGCAACCAAGCACTTGGATTTGGGGCCCTCTTTCAGCAGGAGCACACACTGGCTAGGTGGGGATCCATTTTATTACATGTCCAAAGTAAGCCCAATTCTCTGCTGATGCTACTGCAATTCAAGAGAAACGTATTAATAACTCTTTGCTCTGCTCCCCCAGGAATAAAGCAATGCTTACGCTGGGACTGGGAAACTACTTTAGCCCGGCTGCGGCCACGAGTATCAGCAGGAGTGGAGGTGACGCTTGTGGCACTGCCAGAGCTCTGTCTCCTGGTACGAATCCGACCTGCAGGAATGCAAAGACAATCAGACTGTTAACAACTTTCTTAAAAAAGCAGTAGCAGCATCTAACACACTATGCACACAACTACCCAGGGTATAAAAGAATTTTAAAGGGAGAGGCAACACCTTTTATTAGGCTGGCTGAGATGCAGGGAAGGGAGTGGAAACTCCCTGAGTTTCCAAGAGTCCAAAACCTTCTTTGCTTTCTGTAATGCTATCAGCCAGTTTACTTAAAAAATATTACCTCTCTATAGCCTTTGCTTCTGTTCTATAGTAGCTTCTTTACAAAGGATCAACAACAAAATATTTCAAGTCTCCTAAATGTAGCTTCCTGTATCAAATTATTACTTTCTGACGAGGTGATCACCCTTTCAGAGACAGATGTGACAGATGCCCTCCCAAATTCCATCGCTGGGATTTCCAATTAGCTGTCTGGTGCTTTATATCCTGCTCCACCTGCACAGGCTGGCATGCTCTCCTGTGACAGTCTGTCAGCGCAGTCTGACCACACTTTTATTTCAGGCTCATTGAATTTTCCTTGCTGTTTACAGGTCCCTCCTATTTATCCAGAGATCAGTGTAACTTTACTTGTAATGGAGAGCCCTATTTAACACAATCAGTGTGGAGGAAAACAGAGTCTGTGTGCCTTCTCTTTATTTAAGCAGAGAATGGATATAAAGTCTCAAAGTGTTCTTGGTCCTTGTTCTGTCCTTTCCTCATGAAAAAGCCACAGAAATTTGAGCTAGGAAAGCTTACAGGGTCATCGGTTCATCCCCTTCCTGGGGCAGGGTTGTTTCCTACAGAATGTTCTTTCCAGTGCTAAGCTCCAATTATCTGTCTCTAGTTAATGGGAAAGAAATGATAATTAGGAGTAACACAAAGAAAGCCTCCACCAATACTTTTCAACACATCAGTTCCTAGCCAAATCTGAAGTTTTTTCTCAGGACTCATGCCAGTGCTATCCTGCATTCAGAGGATGACTTCAAGTTTCAGGCACAACAATAAAAGGAAAAAACCCACAGCAGGTAAGAGAAGAGTCTAGACAACTGCACCCACTGTTTACAGATACTCATCTCCTGCCCTCTGTCTCCACCATAAGCATACAGAGAAATACGAACAGGGAGACACACACTTCCCACCCAAAAAAAAAACCCACTTCACATAAGGCACACATGCAGGACAAGACAATGGCAAGCAGCCCAGACAGAGTGATTGGGAGCTATGTTCTTTCTCTAAGCTCTCAAAATATTCATAACATGGTCTGCAAGCTTCTGCTAGACACAAAGTGACAAGGAGATGCTTAACTCAGAGAAGAAAGGCTAAACTTGTTTGCAATGGAAAAAGCCTACTTCAAACCTCTCCACCAGCACTAGTTTTAAAACAGCCCAGCAGGCAAAGTACAGGTGTGTACATTAAAACAATTTTTTATAGACAAGACACTGAAGAAATCATCAGCACAGAACTGGGAAAACATAAACAAAACTCTTTAACCACTGGCTCAACTGAAGAAGCTCTGAGCACACCCATGTGGGTCCAACAGTCATGAAAGTGGCTGCTGATGTCTTCTTTACCACCAGCAAGGCTGCAGATTCCTCTGCTCGGGGGCACTCTTGCCTCTTACAAAGGTCAGCCTGATGCACCACCAGAGGCAGCTCTAGAGCTCTCTGCCAGCCTGATCCCACCCCATGCAAGTCTGGCAGAGCTACACACAGGTGAGCAGAGTCATTTGCTAATGAGATATGGACCCAAAGCCCAACACAGGCTCCAAGGACGGCAGGCATGGGGAAGGAGGCAGACAGACATCGCGCTCCTCTCAGAAGCCTCAAGGCTTCCCTTCGTTTGTATCAGGAGGGCATCACAGTAAGACAAGAAGTTAAACCTGACCAGTCTTAGGAACCAGTAATGGAATTCATTTACATCCTTCCAGAAGGCCCACAGGAGGCCTTGGAAGTCCTAGAGGGAAATCAAACTGAAATTCAACATTACACACAGAAACAGGCAGTACTGGAAGACACATTTAATGACATGCAAAGGCCAAGAATGGGTGAGAAGAGACTGCTGCCTCCTCCTCTTACACAAAGGCCACTTAAGATCCTCAAAATTTCCTGGATTTTTTTGCATCTACAAAGGCTTTTTTTTTTTTCCCCTTGTATCTTCATTGGTAGGTGACTAAGAAAGGGAAAACGGAGACAATACGTGCAACCCTTCCACCTTAAGAAATACAAAGCCTAAAATAATACATGAAGTGAAACTGAGATTAGCTTCTGAAACCAGTTCTAGAGGCTTTAAAAACTAAAACTGAACTAATGCATCAAACTTCATCAACATGTGATAGTCAGCAGGATTGGAAACAGAGAACTCAGCCCTGTTTTGAAACCCCTGAGGGCTGGTGGACAGATTCCTACCAACTTCAGCAGTTTCTGAATGAATGCCCAGGAATAAAATTCTGCTTCCTTTTGGACTGGTACATTTGCACACTGATTTAGGCTTATTGGGTGTCAGAGAGAACAATGTGAGAGCAGTTGTTCTTCCACAGGAAGAACTGATTCTTAACACCAATATTGGTTTTCTCATCCTTTTAAAAATGCTGACAAGCATTTGAACTAACATTGCACTGGACTTGCACTGTGCAAATGGATTTTAATATATATTATACCAAGTACAGTATGCATGTATAGTAGTTAATCTGTACAACATGAATTTGTCTTCTACATTCTGCCAGGAATTTCATTTGCAAACAGGAGTCAGCATTCACATCCATGAGTTATTTGCACATAGGACTATGTGTTTAGCTTTATCTCTATCATTCTAATCCAAACAGAAAAACTAATTTCAAGCAGGAATGGAAATAACATATCAAGTTAGTTATTTAGACTTTTTTGTTGTTCTTAAATTTAAGCAAACACCTCCCCTCCCAAAACTTCTTTGCTTTCAAGTGGGTTTGTGTAGTATTTGGATCTCCAGGATTGCCGTCTGTGGTGTGGTTTGCTTCGGACGGCCAGGACAGAGACGAGAGACTTATGGATTTTCGTCTTAGAGCATGGGGTTTATTATAATAAAGTGTGGGAGTAGAAGACCTGCTATGAGCCGCCAGGCACAGCTCAGAGCCGGTCAGAGACGTGAGAGAGAGAGGTACAGGATACAGGATATGGAATACCCTGGTTCTCACTTACAATACAATAAATCATGTTCTGTGCTGAATATTCTAATTTTCACTAACCAATCTAGAACAAGACACAAATTCTACAGCATTTACATACAGCCTATGAGAGTCATTGCATTACCATACGACGTTATATTTTAAACCCTAAAAACTGCTTTTTTGGACCTTATGCTAAGTTGGTAGGATCTGCTCTGACCCTTGGACCTATGTGCTAGCAGGAGGTATTGTCTAATCAATGAGGGGTATTGTTCAATCAGAGAGGGTGGTGAGCCTTCAGTTGGCCATACCATCGATTTCCCAGTTACTTAGTAACTGGGGTTTGGTATCTAAAAGCTTGTCTTCATTTCAATCTAGCTTATAGTTTCTATATTCTCAGCACCTTTTGCCAGGTAATCATATTTATAAGACTTTCCTATTTCATCCTCCCCAACAGGATTGTCTCCATATCTAGCTCAAACTGCAGATGTAGCAATCCATATTTCATAACCATTATTTTTCTGCTGCTTTTAAAAGCATTACTGCATCTTACAAACAACAGCACAGCAAAGGAACAGATAAAGACTGCCCCACCTAGTTTCCAAAAACCATAAAAAAGCCCTTCATCAGAATTTGACCTGTTACGCATTGCTGTTGGTATGGAAAAGATTTTGAAAGACTCCATATAAATGCTTTGTGTTAAGAAACCATTTCTGGATTTTTAGGAGGTTTTTGTTTTATTTTTTAAAGTTATTGTCATTTTTACAACAATGGTTCAGAATCAAACCTGAAATGTCTAACAAATGCCTAAACCTAGATCGGTTGTTTTGGCTTTTTTTTAGAAAAGGAACACATTGTGCTTTAGAAGAGGCTTCACCTGGCAGGTTTTTCTGAGCCCTCTGGGTGGATACTGAAGCATTCCCATTCCCCAGGGCTCAAAACAGTCATAGGCTTTATGACAGTCTGTGTATTGCAGTGAAGAAAATGGTTTTCAAATAGTCTAGAAATGGTATATAACAGCTCCACAACTCCGTTTAATCAATTCCCTGCTGTGAATAGTGACACCTACAATACACAAATTATACATGGAAGCACTGGGACAATGATGGTCTCTCCAGGGATCAGGTTAATGCATTTAGGTTTATCCAGCACTAGGGGTTTTGCCCCACTTGGAGAAAAACATTCCTGAAAGAGCCTCTAGGACACCCTAGCTGTGTCACTGCTAAAAAGACATGTGGATGTGGATATGGATATGGATATGGATATGGATAACACACAGATCAATTAAAAACATGCTTTACAGATAAATCTTTAAAAAACTTTTTACAACCACCACTGGAATGGCTTCCATGCATATTTAGCATTTGTACAACAATGGAAAGACTCTGACTCCCTGAGAAACACTTGATCCTCACTGGAAACCATAAGGCTGTGCTGCCTCTGGGTTTTGCAGAGCTCCCTCCAAAGCAGAGGGCTCAGTGAACAACAGTTGCTCCACTTTGCCCTACACAAACAAACACAGGCAAATCAACTCAGCACTCGCAAAGGGATGGACCAAGAGAAGTGATAAACCTACTACCTGAGCAGCTCCACATAAGATACCACAGTCAGGAATCACTTGGAATCAAGCCTCGCCCTTAAGGACAAGGGAGAGCTAATTTAAGGCACAGAAAAAAATAGGAATGGCAATTTCTTTAAACTTGTGTTACTCCCAAAGCCTTTGATAATGCACTCAAGGCATCCACCTGAGCCTAAGTTATCTGAAACCCCATTTTATTGCCTTTCTGGTGAATACTAAAAATTATTAAAAATTGTGCCACTGATTGCAAACTTCTGATTTTGTTTTAAACTTGCCAGTTGCAAGTCAAATCAGCAATTATGCTTTCCTTTTGCAGAAAGGCTTGTCTGAAGGGCTTGAATTTATGCTTGCTTTGAAAAAAAGGTAACAGAAATGCTCTGAACTGTTCTTCTGTAATGAAAGTCAGCATTGTGCACCCTTTTAAAATATTCCTTGAAAAGCCATTTCATTATTAAATAAGCGGAAACTTTTCTAAGGTTTCCCTTTAATCAGGTATAACAAACACGGCACAAGTGCCACCTCCCTAGCACTAGCTGTAAAGCTCAAGACTAAAAAAGTTTATCCCTTTTGAGCTTTCTGTGCATAAAGCCCTTAATGAAGTTCAAGAGATGCCCACACATGAAGGGTCTGGGCCATTGAGGCATATCTGTGCACTGCAGGAAGACCTGCGCAGCTCTCACTGCTATACAGACTTACCTACCTTTCCATGAGGAAGTGCATTTCAGCAGCATTTGCCAATTGGGATGTCACAACTTAAAACCAAAGGGACTGATAATCAGCTCTTAGTTGGCATTCTTGCCATTGGCATCACCTACTCTGTCTTGCTTGTTTTCTTGAGCTGCCTGACTCCAAACCAAAACACTGAGGAGAACCAAGGGCAAAGTGGATGGGAACTGCCAAATCCACACAATGCTGGCTCCCGGTTGACGGGAATGAGAATTTTACGACGTAGCTACAGAAAGCCATGATGGGAACCAGACTGCAGATTTAATGTCAAGCTGAACCACACAAAAAGAGATGGGGATTTTCTCTTAAATTAGTTACTGGTGACCTGCAAAAAACCCAAAACAAACCACAGGGGCATGAGTGTAGATGACGCTTCTGCTTCATGTTCTGTTTCCTCCTGTACTTCCAGAGCAAGAGGATGTTTTTCTCTTCCTCCGCCCTCTTAGTTTTTTACATTTATGTCAAGAATATAAAGTTTTGTCTTCCCTGTAGTTCCTGACTTAATCTGCAAGATCATAGAGTTGGCAGAAGACCTTACTCAGCTGCATCATTCAGTGTAGGACACACAGAATCCTGCATAAAGGGTTTTTTCCCCTGAACTATTTCAAAGGAAAACAAAGATGAAGTGTTTCAAACAGTGACTGAACTCATTCTTGAAGTACTCTCTGGTGTACTGTGTAGTTTTAATTCTCCCCGATCCTCCTTCTCAAAAAAGAGAGAATCCTATGGCAAAAAGAAGATATAAGATTTGGTATTTAACACTTAGGGGATAGCAAACTCAATTTCTGAAAGTTCATCTCAATCTTCCCTGCCCCAAGCAACTTGCTGGTTTCTATTACAGATTTTTACCAAATCCAATCTGCTCCTAATGAACTGAATTGAAAACAATAACCAAATAAAACCCCCACCCTTTTGCATTACGGCAATAAAGTATTTAATAAAACTAAAAATAGAGGTATTCCACGGGACAACTGTTGTAACAGGGCTCCACAAACATTACAGCCAAGGAGAAAATTGAAAGCTGTATAGGATATTTCACATAAAACATTAAACCATCAACATTTCAAACATAGGCCAAAAACAGAAAGGTTTCAGAACTAAGAAGAAAGGAAGAAAAGGGTCAAAAGAACAAAAAAAAAAAAAAAAAGCTCAGTTATTACAACAACTTGGAATTTTCATCTAACTCATGACTAATTTAGAAATACAGGTTTCAGGCCAACTTCATATTCCTTATCACTGACAGATCACAAAGCACAAACATTTCCTGCTCAAGATGCAGAGGTCAGCTCATCTCTCAACACTAAGTACCATTTCCAAAAATGGTACAGACCTTTCCCTCTAAATAATAAATCAATGCATCACTAATAGTAAGGAAAGTAACACAGATGTCACAACAGCACAGTGGCACTTCTCAGACCACCACATCCAAATACAAGCAGCCATCAAAGATACGAGCACAGTCCCACAAGACAGTAATAGATCCCTTGAAAGGAGACTTGCACTGGGAAAAAAAGGGCTTTGCTTGAGAGTGTTGTGTGTAGAAAACATTCTTGTTTTCAACTCCTGTCTACCTCAGAAAAAGTGATTTCCCAGTGATCTTTTTTTGCTGGAGAAATAAGAAGAGCAAGTTTTGACAATAAGCCAGAAAAACAGACTGGGACCCTTCCCAAACTAGCAGGCTCAGTGTTCTAGTAAAAAAAGCCTTTCCTTCAACTATCTTTGGTGTAAGCCATCTCACTCAGACAGTTAACAACAAAAAGAGAGGGCTCAGGTTTAAAGAGAGTGACTAAATATTCCTTCCCTAGAGATCATTGTTTACTGTCCTCATTTTTCTGCCATGTGATCATCTCATTCAATTCTCTCACTGCCCAGTCTCTTCCCAAAAGCATTTGGCAGTTGTGACCTGAGCTTTGGATGGAAAAACACAGCAAACCTTTACACATCAAGGAGAAAAGACATCACAAGCCTTGTGTTGTTTGGGGTTTTTTTGGTTATTGCTGGGGTGTTTTTTAGTCTGTACACAGGTCACCTTCAACCAAAAGCAGTGCTTTAAATAGAGAAACCCACATACAACTTAGTGACCAGAGTCATAAAAGCAGACTAATGGTTACTAGCAGGGAGGAGCTCAAAGAGAGTGAAGAATACCCCATGGCATCAAAATGAGCAGGACAACCATGCAACACTTCATGCAGGTCACCAGTGAACATGGATGAGAACCAGGTAACACTTTGAGAACAGAGACCAGGTAGGGTAGTACGACTGTGGACACACCTCAGTTACACAGAGAGACTGCTTACCCTCAGTTTTACTGGTAGTACCATCTTTAGGCAAATTAAAGAAAAATAAGGAAAGGGTTAACAGGGAAAAATCAGTAACATCAACAGAAGTGGGCACTATATATTAGCTACATAAATATGCAAAAAAAAATTAATACAATTAAAGAATGAAAAAAGTTTGACCGAGCAGCAAATCAAACCTTGATGTATCAGAAGAAAACACTTGCAGGTTTTCCCTCCTGCAACAATCAACCTTTGCCCAACTCCATTTTCGTTGTTTGCCTCACCATTTCTCTCATGGGACTGTGCAGGTGATAAATGTCCCTACTAGCTCAAAAGGAAGCAGGATACTTCAGGAGCATGTTTGCATCACTTAGAGTGAATTCGCTGCTTTTCTCCTACTGCCTGATTTAGGAACAAGACTGACACCAGATTCAGTATCTCAGCTTCAAGGACCAAGTCAGCTTTGAGGACCAAGTCAGCTTTAAGCAGATACTTACTCCCTCTTCAATCTTCCTCGTGACATAAGACTGAAGGCAGTTTAGCTACTGAAGCCAGAGTGCAGCACAACTCACAAGTGGCTGTATCTCTAAGTCCACTATCGTGTGATCAACTTCACATTCTGTAACTACACTTCCACAGCAATGTATCTACATCTTGAAGCAAGTATGAACAATTTAGATCAGAGTAAGAATTCAACTTCTGAACTGAATACAGCCAACACATCTAAGCCAAGGTAAAACATTTCAGATATGAAAGAAACCTGTCTGAAAAAGGAATCCATAAAAACCATCCCTATATAATTCACCACTTACATTTTAACAGATTAAAGAGCAAATGCCCTACATTAAGAAGAAGAAACTCCTCAACCAACTCAATGAAGACAATGTACATAGCTTAAATCAAGACCACAGACCCCTGAGTTTCCTCCCTCTTGTAAAGGTAAATTGATGACAAGTCTGGGATCAGATTAGTATGAAACCAGCAGAAAGAGAAACAAGCTCAGATGATCAACCCTGCTCTCAACCGAGATGAAGCTCAGCAAATACGGTGTCAATCACTGCCTTGTGACTCCTTCGATGGCAACTCCAGGAGAGAAAGATCCAATGCAAAGTTTGCTGTAAGAAACCCTGAGGCACCTGAAGGCAATACACAATGCTCTGAGGGAATAATGTGACACGTGGCTGTAATCCAAAGAGTCAGCATAAGGAACAGATACTTATATCCTGTCCAGTGACACAGCAAGGCTGACCTCCTCGTTGCTCCTGTATCTTTCTCTTTTGTGAAACAGAAAGGAAGCAAACTCAACTACGATGTACTATTCAAAGCATAAAACAATTAATGGAGAACCAGTTTCAGGAAAGGAGGGAAGG
The DNA here is from genome assembly GCA_036785705.1 of Acanthornis magna. Classification (NCBI taxonomy): domain Eukaryota; kingdom Metazoa; phylum Chordata; class Aves; order Passeriformes; family Acanthizidae; genus Acanthornis; species Acanthornis magna. Next base: position 22,747,967 of record JAWUZG010000012.1, read on the forward strand.
AAAAGAAGGAAAAGAGACAGGGGAACATGTCAAAAGGAATTGAGTAGCATTGTTCTCAGCAACGTCCCCGAACCATAGTATGTTCTGCTCTTCCCCAGAAAGAAGAGTGAGACGCAGATTATTACACAATTCAAAACTGTTGCTTCAAGTCAGTTCTGTTGTATTTTTTTTTCCTTAATCCCAAAGGGCAAGAGATCACACACTGATCCTGGAGAGCTGGTAACTATCTCAGAGGTACGTTCTTCTAGTCGGTCTATTATTCCAATAAAACTGCAAGGCACTTTCTGCTACTAAAGAATGCTAGCTGCAAGAGTAGAACACGTAGATTTACCTAGTGATGCGTATGACCCTGGGGGCAAGGCTGCAGCAGAACTGAAGGGGGTGGATGCTCCAGAAGACGTCACTTTTGACTTGGCACTAGCTGCTGCATTCACATCGACGTCACTGCGGGATCGCTGCAGAGATCCTGGTGTTGACACAGATTTTGTACTTACTGTAGATGCTGCAGATGGGAGTGGGAGATCCAGAATAAAGAAGATTAATTTTTTGAGCTCTGTGCTTCAAAGAGCCTGACAAGCAGTTTAAAGTACTATTTTTAACAATCCCTGCTGGCACTAAAATACCTCAACTAAGAATGCTTTATCAGGGCAATGTGGGCTTCCCCACACTGCCTGCAAAGATATTTCATCAATGTTGCCCTGATGGTGCTTTTAAGAACTTTATCAGACACAAGCCTAAACGATAAGAACAAAAAGGCTGTCATGCCAGTAAAAAGAAATTTCTAGCAGAATCTAGATGGGAAAGTTCAACCACAGTACCCATCACTGGCTTGTGAGAGTTGCTGGCCAAAACAGACCTGCAGGTCCTTCAGTCCAGGTTCTAATAACTTCCTTCCCAACACCTCATCTTCTCATGAGGATCGTTGTTCCCATCACTTGTTGATGCTCACCCTCTTAAGCATGAAGCTTGACTACTCGGCTGCAAGCAAACATGCATTTGTGTGCACAGTCAAGTTGGTTACACAACAACATCTTTAATCAAGGGTCTCAGTCGGTTGTAGTTATAGACAAACCAGCCAGAACCCAACCTGGTCAGGTGTAAAAGGCAGCTTATCTTCTACCAACAAAGTTTTGTCTATTATATTCTGTATTGAAACGTATTATTTAGATTACTGTATTCATTTACTTAGGACAGAAAAGCTGTACCTAAATATTCCATCTGACAAAAAAAAAAAACAGATTAGCAATGAGATGGAATTAAACACTGTAGGACTTGTGTGCAGACACCTCCAGTAAGTGCTGAAACCACAGAGAAAAAATAACAAAAAATTATAAAACTGAAGGCACTATTAGACTATACAGCTGCATGTCTTAGCATCAGCAGCAGCTATTACACAGCTAAATATACTTTGGCTACAATTTTCAAAGCTTTTTAGGCTTCCCTTCAGGTGTAAGAAATTACTGATTTACTAACTTCTTTTAAAAGCATTATTTTATCAGCAGCTGATACACAGAATTTGGTGTAAAACCCAAAAGTAATTACAATTTCTGCATCCAGAGCTGCCATTTTAGGGATCAGTAAACAGTGATCAAAGTTGCTCTTTGCATATCACAATGTCATACTTCCTCAGCAACACCTGAACACATTTTTCAGCTCCTGTTCTCACCTCTAGATGTAGTACTTCCAGTAGGACTTCTTTTGGCAGACAATGGACGGCTGGAAGTTAATACAAACATTTATTAAAATAAAACCAGTATTTCACAGTCATCAAAAACAGTACAATTCTGTTCCATCAGTACACAATTGAGTTAATAAGAAATTATTTATATGCAGGAATAAACTACCAAAACTTGTTGTTTAAGCATAAATACAGCACCACTATGAAATTATTTATAAAAGTATTAGGAAATAAATTAGTATTCACATTATTTGTGCAAGAAGAGATTTTTAAGAAGATTTAAAAATCTGCACCAGTAGATTTACACTAGTAAGTTATGGATATTTTTCATATAGGTCTTACACATAAATCACAGACATTTGGAGCCCAAGTTGACTGTATATCTGAGAGTAGCTAAAATACATACACTCAACAGAAGAGTTACATATTGACTTTGCAGTTACAACTCAAGTTTAATTTAGTCTTTTTTTTTTTTTTTGTATGGAAAGAGACAGACTTAAACCTCTAGGATTAATGCTAAATGCAGAACTTCAACCTAAGCACGGTTTTAAGCACACACAAAAGGAATGACTAACAGTATCTGCTGAGCACAAATAGCTTCCTAGAAAATTACTTATGGAGTCAAGATAATGATTTTATGTTTTAAAGCCAGTACAGGGTTTTGCTGGCTTATTATTTTCATACAGCGTTAGGTGTTAAGAAAATTTTTTATATAGATATAGATATAGATACATAGATATAGAGGTAAACAAGTGTAGAGTCCAAATAATGACCAGATGAGACAAAACAAGGTGATGGCTCCCTTCAATTCAATGGAGCCGTCTGTCAGCAGTTGTTTAAATGGAGAGGTAGTGAAAACAAAGCCTTACTTGAGACTCTCCTGGGAGCTGGAGGAGGAGCGATCCGACTGTGGCAAGGACACGATGCTGTCAGAGTTCTTCAAATGGGACTGCAGGGCCTTCTGGTAGGAAGACTCCAAGGTGTGGTACAAATGCTCTGCCTCTCGGCTGAAGTGACTGTGGAAACCCCAGTAGCATCTGGAAACAAGGCACAGCATTGTGAACAAGCCCTTGTCATGTTTTAGGGGGCCATGGAGCAAAGGCACAGCCAGAGCCCTTCTCGCTATTGCCACCAGTGGGCTCGTTAGCCCAGTCATTTCGACCACCTACTGCCCTGACACATTTAAGACAGATCACCTTTTTTCAACCTTTCACCTTTGCTCAGACAGCTGCACAAAAGGCAAACCAAATGAAAGAACCATTCGGTGCATTTGTTGTAAAAACATGAGTAGCCAACAAAGCTTTATTAAGGAAGAAACTCTCATCCCTCCAGCTGTCTACTGTGCACAGGAGACTGCAGACCCACCAGACTGACACTAGTTTGGGACTGGGTGTGCAATAGCTGCTTCAAAAACATGACAAAGGCAGAACACACATGCATGGGCCTGATTCAGGAAAGCACCAGCTGCTGTCTTCTTCCTTAACTTTAACGAACAGCTCTCCAAGAATGCTGCAGAAACAAGTCTCTGTACTGAGTTGAGGCTGTTGACTGTCTTTTTGGAAAGAGGAGAGGAAAAGGAAAGAGATGCTCACGTGAACTTCAAATCAGTGCCACGCTGAAAATAAAAGAGCATTTTAAGATGAGGAAAGAATTCCTCTATGGTCTAAACCTCCTGGCTGATGGCTAAACACCATTCACTCTTGGCACAAAGGAGATGAAGACTCTCAGTACTTTTCAGGGGGCAACTAATGGGCAGTTCAAGAGTAAGATCATTAGTCAAATGAATCAAGAATTGTTTCTGTGTGACAGCCAGTCCTCAGAGAAGCCACATGCATTCTCATATCACTAGAAGAAAACAAATTTCTGTCTCACAATCAGCCACGCTGCTATTTAATAAACATGGGAAGAGAGAATTAAGCATGCTCTCTGAAGTCCCATGCCATTCTCCTCGCTGTCTATTCAGCTTAACTAGTCACCTGCTGTGAAGTTTCAGTGACTACTGTAATTTTCAGTGATGGACATGCTGCCTTTCAAAAGGATTTAAGCAGTCCTACTGTGAAACACCACTGCTTATAACACAGCATTTAGATTAATAAAATTTATTGCTCATTGTTTTCATGTTTTACACCATCCTCTTTCTGCAGAAAAATGTTCCTGTAATGTTCTGTTCAGAAAAGCATGATCCTGGTATACGAGCATACTACCGTAAGTATGATCCCATTAATGGAAATGCGTAAGATCTTCAACAGAAAAAAATTAATTATAAATATTAAAATTTCCAGTAGATTAACACAATTTTTTTTCAATGTCATAAAATACTACCTTAATTTAGGATTATTTAGTGGTGGACTAGCACAAGGACTTCTATTTAAAGACTAGCAAATTACTATATAAGTTGGATGGCACCTACAAGAATTATCTAGTCCAGCTGCCTGATCTATTCAGAGCTGACCAGAAGTTAAAGCCTGTTGTTAAGGCCATGGTCCAAATGGCCCTGAATCACTGACACGCTCAGGGCATTGACACTGCTCTGGGAAGCCTGTTCCAGTGTTTGACCACAGTCTCGGTAGAGCAATGCTTCCTGATGTCCAGGCAGAACTGCCCCAGCACAGTTTTGAAACATTCCCACGCGTCTATCACTGGATCGCAAGAAGAAAGGATCAGCACCTCCCTCTCCATTTCCCCTCCTCAGGTACAGAACCATCACCCCTCAGCCGATCTTTTTTCCACTAAATGTGAACTCAGGAGAATGTATCATGTCTGGATTTTTGTCTCAACCATGCAATACCACTGACTCACAAAACAATAGGGGCAAAGAAGGGAAAGAGAAACCAACAACAGCTTCCACTTACTTTCTTGCCTCTATCCTGGCTTCAGAGTCTGCATCATGAATTCCCTTCTTTATTGTTTCAGCTAACACTGATATGTGTCTGAAATAAGAAGGAAGACATTATGCAGCAGTTCAGAAAGATGTGCCACACTTCTAACAAATGACTAATTTGATTTTGCCTTGGTCTCTGAGAACAAACAGTTCATCACATCCTTCCATTTCCATCAAGGATCCTTTGTGACCTTTATTTATTATTTCTTGCAAGTCAGTTTTATTTCACCCACACTGCTGTCTAGGAAACAGCAAGCAGCATTCTTCATAGGTCTTCAAACTGCCTGGATTTAAGAACACTCTCCTAAGCCTTAAATAGTCTTGTGCAGTCTAGGGCTAAGGAAATTGTGTCCTAGTCTCTCCTCCCACAATTACTTTAACTGGACATCAGTTTGAAGTAATGTAGAAGCCTCAAAAGCTCCTGGTACGACATGCAGCAGCCTTCACCTCATCGTCTCACTTCAGGGTGCATATGAAATTGTTAAACAAAAATTCTTGAGTTTAGGGATTTGCTCAGCCAGGTTTGCCAAGGCTGGCACAGGAGACAGCCTTACCAAACTGACAGAACTACAGTAGCAAATAGCATATGTGGTTTTTTTTGGCGGCAGAAACATCTCTACTACAGCTACCTAATATCTCATAAATGATCCCTTCTCCTGAATTAACCTCTCCAGATAAGCAGGAGAGAGCAAACCCACATGTATTTAGAACTTACCTTTCTAAGGAGTGTGTTTGCCACTCCTGCAACAGCAAGTCTAAAAATTCAAAGCAGCGCCTGAGAGAAGAGAGAGAAGAAATGCTGAGTTTAAGTTAACAGGGACACACTGGCTTTGCCATACCTGACTCTGAACAACAGCCATCTTTTGTTAGGAAGCTTTTTAGGACATGAAAATTCAGTGTTGACTCCAATAGAAACATACACACCTCTAAAAACACCACTAATAAGCAGTCTGAAGTATTAACTGGAGGGAACTCAGTACAGAGAAGCCTGAAGGAAGGGATTGACATAAAAATCCCAGAAGCTTCCCTTCTCATCAAACAGGATACAGGCCCAGAAGATTTATCCTGATCCTCCATACCTGTTAGCCCAGGCTTCACACAGAAACCTAACAGTTAGCTTCATGTGGGGACAGATCTTTTAATCTCCTTTCCTGACTTTAAGAATCTTAAGACATGAGTGTGCTGAAATGTGATCAAGGTTTGTCACCAAATGCAGCAACCACAAAGCCCTTCCTTTTGTCTAACTAGAAGAGAACCAGTTAATGTATGTGGATGAGGCAAGAGCCTCCCAGCAAGGGAGTGGACTGAAGCACTTAGATTTTAAGTGCAAACAGGACCATTAGCACATTCAGTCCAACTTCCCTTCCAGATGATGCTTTTCACGTAAGACTAATTTACTGGCTCAAAGAAAAAAAGTCACCATAACAACTAGGAGTGGGGAATAGGAATGTGTCTGTAAAAAATATCTTATTATAACATGGAAGCACAAAAAGGCCTTTTCCTCTCTGCAGTGATGCAGTTTATATAGGATTGCTGATTTGAATTTGAACTCAAATCATGGAGGAGAATGAGATTCACATTATAATAAGCGTGTATTTCAACCCTTTTCACAAATAACAACAAATACATTCATATTTTCAGAAAGCACATATGAACCTATGTATTAGTAAAAAACAGTAAATGTAAACAAAATTCTCACCTTCTAACTGCAACAGACTTGGAGGTACAATTACTGGTTATGATGGGTATTAACCGAGGGATGTGCGTGTGCTGGAAGAAAACAAACAAGGAGAGGAAGAAATCTTTACACAACAATTCCATAGAATGAAAGACTATCTCCTTCAGCCACCTGAGCTCGGTATTCAGATATTTGTTGTTGTTCACTTCTTAAAGACAGAACTGCTAGATAAAGGAACACTAACAGACACGGACAGATTTTTAATATTAAAATATGTTATAATTTATAAGCTAAAATACCTTTAACAGATACTTGATTGTCTTCTGTAATGATACGCTTTAGTCAAAGAGCTGAAGTCACTGCAGGAGGATCTAAACTGCCAGTGGTGACAACTTGAGAGACATCAGGCTACCTACAGCTTACCCAATGAATCACTAGGCAGAAGTCACCACTGTGAAATAATAGTTCTGGGAAACATGGACAGTCTGTGAGGTATTTTAGAGTATAATTAAGAAGATGAGTCTGCGCTGCAAGGTTGGTCTAAAACCCTTTCAAAGAAAAATGTTTGCTCAGCTCTTAGTGGGAAATATCTTGCCCTGCAAAAAGAAACATTTCTCCTACTATTTTGGCAGAGCTCAAAGAATATCATCTGCACAAGGCTGCATGACATCTGAGACAGCCAAGCCCAGCACTATCAGAAAAGTAGATTAGGCACTTAATCTAATTTTCATTGCAGCAGCATTCATATTTCATCAGAAACACTTCAGTATTTGGAAATTAAAACACTGTTCTCTTTTGATGTATACTTACTCGAATGATTAATCTAACTGCTACAACACCAGAAGTGGCCATGACTTTGGCACTATTTGGAATTAGATTAAAAATTGTTGGCATGATGGCTTCTGCCCCATGGTCAAACTTGTTTCCCAGAACTGATGACAAATGTCTGAAAAACAGAATGAAGTCACGCTGGTAAGTGAGCTGAAGATTAAGCGAGTCAGATTTGTACAGAACATCTGACATAAGCACATCTGACATCTCAATCTTTGCAACTGTCACCTCCCCTCCAACTCCAAAGGACAGATAACGCCACATTTCATAAAACAGTTCCTTTCATTTCAAACTTATGTTCTATATTCATGTGAACCCTGAGAAACAGTTAGGTCAGCATAAAATAAAGTAACTAGCACAGCTAAAAATTTATTATCAAACAAATGGGATCAAGTTGATAGAATATTTTTTGGTTTATATTACAACTTCTCTGAAGCTCTGTATTTTGCCTTAATATGCACAAATTTAAAAAAAAAAGAAGTCAGAAACACTGCAGCACCATTTTTCTTGAAGTATTTCAAAAAGGATAGACCATGAGAAATAAAAACTAGGTCAATCTGAACCAGAACAAAACATAAATATTTTCAGTTTTATTGTTCAATCCTTCCCTACGCGTGCATGAAGGCATGGCTTGCTCATTCATTCTTTGTATCCCACATCAGCATTGCTTAATACACAGAAACATGGCTTGGCAGAATTACAATTAGCAGCCTACATGGATGGGGTTTGAAACAGATGCAGAAAAATCATCTTCTACCTTTAACTATATAGCACTAGCAGCACAGGATGCATCCTAATTGTGTTTTAACCACTGCCTGTTCCTTTTCTTCTATATCACATTTCAAGCACACATAGAAAATAAACTTACCCCAATGTGATACAAGCCTCTCGCACTACTTGAGACCGCAGGTCTTTCGCAGATAATTTAAATGCTCCATCCAGAAGTCTTAAGTGTTGGAAAAAGTTATCATATTCTGCAGCTCCAGCCAAAAGTAAGGAGCGGATCTTTTTCAACTGTTAGGACCATAAAAGATACACTGTTAATGAGCAGTAAATATAAGGTCAATTATGTTAACGAAGGACACCCTGGTTCCAGGGTCCTTGTACAATTATTCTTTAACATGCATTAAGGAACTTGATTCTTGATGTCCAAGCAGTTTTATTATTTCATCTTATATTCAACCCATAGTTAGTTAACACACTAAGTACAATAAGCTGAACACCCTCGTTAACTTACAGAAATCCAGAAGTGTTGCATACAGCTACTCAAACTGTGTCATTAATAGCCCAAACAGTATTTTTAAAGCCAAAAGGTGTCTTAAGCATTCCCCTCTGTTCCCCTATTTACAACAACTTCTAAAGTTTAGATAATCTCACAGCTGACTCTTGTGTTAGAAAGATACCTAGACTTCAAGGTTGTGATTCACACTCAGGCCTGAGTAATACTGACTTAAATTCAGAATGTGTCCATTGACTTCATTAAAACAGTTATCTGGCTCTAACAGAAGTGGAACCCTGACCCCATCAAAAGGGGAAACTTCCTATTAATATTATAGGGACCACCATCTCATCCTACAGACAATCCTGACACCTTCACAGGACCTTCCATGCACCAATGCATCTGCACATGGCCTTGATTTCAGCTCCCTGTTACTCAGGACAGAAATAAAATTAAACAGAAGTAAGCTGAATCAGCCCAGTCTGCCACTCAGACCTGTAACACAGGGTTTGACAGACGTGGCAAAGCCGCTACACCAGTGATGAAAGTCTACTCTGTAGACAAGACCATGCATCTATTTATATCATGAAAACATAGCTCACCTAAGTAAATAAAACTTTGTCTCGACATGCCTATAACATCCAATTTTCCACTTCTACACTTCCCATAGCCATATTTATTTATTCAAAATTAAAGTGTGTAAATTCTTGCTGAATTATTTTACACCTCCTTTTGCAGAAGTATAAATAAGTTCTCTGTAAGCAAAGTAATTTTCTGCCTTATCAGGTAAGTTTTAAGATATTCTGAGTAAGACTTGACACTTTGATTTTAGCACCTGCTAGCAAATTTCTAGCTTTGCATCTGGATTTGCTGCATGACTTTCAGTTCAATCTGATGCTGTCCCAACAGACTCTTGTATATCAAATAGCAATTTCCCTCACAGATGTGGTTTAAATTCAGTCTCATAAGGAAATGTTTCCCCCAGGTTTGGAGGAGAGCATAACAGGTGCTCACCACGAAAACTGCATTCCAGCCTTACTCGGAGGTTCTCCCAGTACCCTCAGAGGGATTAAGCTCAGTGTAAAAAAGCTTATATTAATAGAGATCCTATCTAAGTTCACTACTTACCGCAGAAACTCTCTGTTCCCAGTCATGTTTATCATCTGATAGGATCTCTCTGATCTTGTTTATGGATTCCTCAAGATCCCGGCTGGAATAAATCTACAAATTTAAATACAGAGTAGCACCGTAATGCAGGATTTACTCCAGACAATCAGTTCACTTCCCAACCACATTCTTATGTCCTTTGCTCCTCAGTGCTTAAACATCATCTGCTAGCTTTGGACACAACTGGCATAATGCACAGAATTTATACCCACCGCCGGCAACCAAACTTAAAAAATGATCACAAGATGATTAAAGGATCATCTTTCATTGTTTTACTATACTTTCACAATTTTAAGCAGCATTCCTGCAGCTACCGGTGGCTGTATTAGTCAAGACCTGCAGAAGACCACGAGTCGACACATGTGCTGTTCAAATGTCCCAAAAATAAAACTCCAGTGAAGGAGAGGGGCTATGTGATGCTATCCAGTTGTCACACTCACAACAGCAGCAATCCCTGAGACAAAGTCACCTTTATTGCTTTCAGTTCCCACAAGGTTTCACACAAACTACTGGCACACACCACCACTTAAAACTTGCCTCCCTTCAACTTCTAACCCTTAAAGAAGATTTGCCAACATCACAATGAAGCACAATTTGCCAGTGATTAGCAAAACCTTCTGCTTCTCAGTATAGCATGGTTTAACATGTAATTCTACTTACCTGAACTGTTGGGACATCTTCAAATGCCTTAATGAAGTCTTCTTCATCCACAGCACCTGCTCCCTCTTTGGCTGCTGACACCCAAATGAAAAAGCCTTTTCAATCTTGTTATCAACAAGAGAACCAATTAAGAAACCACCAGCTATCAAGGCACTTAATCAGAAGAAAGTTCACTACCCATGCAGCCCCAGAGTGCTGCAGATGTAATGAAAGCAGAGGCAGGGAAATTCAATGCCAGGCACTGGCGAGACATTCATGGCATCCTTCAACTCATAGGCACAGAGGGCACATTAGGGAAGTCATTACAGTAGTCACTCAACAGTTAGGGGACACAGTCTGAAAGATGAAAGGGAATACTTACTTTAATTACATGGGAGATTTTATTTTAAAGGATTTAATCCCATCTATAATAGATGAAGGTGGAGATCTGACAGGTGCACAAACAGATGAACGATAAGGATGATAAATAGTCTCTGGAATACTAATCAGATTAGAGACTGTCTGATTTAGGGAACTTTCTCCATCTCCCTAGGACACATATAGAATTAGAGCTACATGTAAAATTATTGCTCATTCAGAATGATTGCTCAGTTTTATTTCCGCACCTTCGTTTCCAGCCCTGCCCAAAGGTCTTAAAAGAAAGCCAATGTGTACGGTTTAGACTGCAAGGGCTGAAGTTTAGCATGTAGCTGTAAGCAGCCTCAGCTCAGCCAGAGATGCAACTACAAAGGCAAAAATCTCCAGACTGCAGCACCAACATGATTTACTCACAGCCCTCAGTGCATAACCACACAGGTCCAACCTCTCACGAATGCAAAATAAATTACAGGGATGTGGAGATTGCTTGGAGATACATCCTACCAGACCTCGGTTGTGGCATGCCAAGAACACAGACATAACGATTGCATAGGGGAAGATTTGTTGCTGGATTCTGGGAGCCCATCTGGAAGTGCTGCAACAAGCTCGATATGAACACTGTAAATATTTCACAGACAGGTCAATTCATACAGGCTGTTGGCTTACTTGAAGACTTGGAGCCCAGAGCTGCAGAGCCAAGTCTGCGGGTAGTGCCCATCCCAACTCTGCGCGAGTTTGCAGGGGCCTTTGAAGACGTAGAGGAGCTGGCTGAGGAAGGTCTGTTCCCATCCACGGAGTCTTCATCGTCAAAAATTTTATCTGCCAAAAAACCACACTCAGCTGTAAGTCCAATGAAGCAAAGGGATGTCTCAAGGAACATGCCCGTGCTGTGGCAAACGTTCAGCACTTTCCAGCCTGCTCTGCCAGCACTCATCTCACCACTGTCCTTGTGCTAGAAATCCAGTTAGTCATGGAACACCACCAGCTCACTGAACCCAGTCCTTCGCTATTGCAGCCACAATGTTATAAACCCTTTCAGTGAATGCATTCAACTGAAAAGAACGAACTTCAAATCTACAGCAGAAAGATGCAAGCCCCAGATAACACTTCAGATGTTGATAGACTGCATCTCTCATGTTTATGCCTCCAAGAGCTATTTTGACTTGAACTGTAGTGAAACTAAGAACACAAGCAAATCCAAGATCCAGGTGTGGAGGGGACCAGGCAGCAGAGGCTGCTCTGTGACACCTGCCAACTGCCGGTACCAGACCAAGGATAAACAGGCTAACCCAGGAAAGCTCACACGGCAACACCCATGCTGTTGATAAACCACATATTATTAATCACAGACCCATCTGGAGCTACAAATCCCCTTTAACTCTTTAAATTAACACCAGTGATTCCTTAAAGGAAATACAAACGGTTTCCTCCAATTCATAAAAACATAAATATAAGGTGCATTAAACATTACAGAATCTTCTGTGTACATCCAACTTTAGCCCGTACCACCAAAAGTGGACATAAATTAACTTAAAATGAATTACAGCCACTTTGATTCTCACTCAAGGTCACTTCAATTCCAAAGGACTGCTTATATTGCAGTTTTACACAGATTAGCTAATTCACTTGAAAAAACAGCCTTAGGTTGAAAGGTGACAAAGCAGCTGGGCAGCTGATATAGATGGAACATGTAATTATTGAGGCCAGGAAGCCAGCTCAACCCCCATCACTCAGCTTCTCCATGCTCCATTCAAGATTTGAGACCTGCTTCATGTCCGTCCCTCTCCAACAGCCCAAGGTACACATCCACTGGATTAGGAACATCTCCCTCACAATTTTCACTTGGCAAAAAGTCAAGCAGGTGCTTTAATCCATCCCTGCTCAGGAAAGCATCTGGGAGCATCTAGTAACAAATACAGGCTCCTAGCTAGACACTAATGAGTGAAATTCAATACAGGCTGAGCTTTCTGAAAGTAAAAAAATAACTTGTTAACAGTATAGGCATATTCTAAGGGAGGCAAAAGAACAGAAAGAAAAGCCGGTTTTGTTCTCAGCCCAACCACCTTCAGTTTTCTCTGCCCTAAGTGGCATTGGCTTATTAGCAGCTGAGCACAGAACTATCACAGATCATCTAAAAACCTACACACACCCCCCTTTTCTGATATGCAGGTGTTCATATGATGCCATACCATACTCCAATCACAGCACAACACTGACACAGCAGGTACACAGAAGCATCCAAAAAGTTTAAAAAGGTGGAAAAGGACGTATCTCCCCTGAATTTTGATGTTCAAGATGTCTTGGAATATGGAAAAGGGCTAGGGAAAAAAAGCAGCTCTAAAGGAAAGGGGTAAAATAATAACTGGTACTTGCACTGTTGTACAGACGAAAGTGAACAAGGCAAAAATGAACACAAGAATTTTAACTCAGATAAATTTCAGGTCACACAGCTAAAGAGAATATAAGCCACAATTAGGATGTGAGTTGTCTCTTTAACACAGTGCCTGAAGGCAGCCATGGAGACCACGCTACCACCCTACTGACACCAGTCTTGTTCTGACATATGTAATTCAAAAATAATTTGAAAGGAGCTCAGGGAACAATCATGAGAATGATTAAAGGATTAGAAAATATGTTTTTAATTCAATTAAATGAAAATTCTCTGCAAGAGATTGTTTAGTCTAGCCAGATTCTTAATAAGTTGCTTGATTATATTCTATGTTAACACAGCCGCTGAAGATTTATTAACACAGTTTTCCAACATGATTTATTAATATTGTTTCTCATGTAATAGAAAAATATACAACAAGACAACTGGCTGGAGGTTAAAAACAAATTAAATCCTGAGTTGCCTTTTTTCCCTCTCTTCCCCCCTGCTCCCCCCCTCCATTTTATGCAATAATCACAGGGCTGACCCTCTGTGAGCTTAGGAGGTGTGTCACCCAGTGAATTTTACCAGAGGAGTTCTTAAAAAACAAAATTGAATTTTTTTTCCCCAAAAGATACAGTCCAGCTCAAACAGGAATTATTTCAAAAACACTATTTGATGAGAGTTGCACCAAGGTCAGGGCAGATCAAAACAGACTTTAAAATGTGTAATCTCTGAAGCCTCTAGGAAGACGTTTAAGTGATTCAGAAAGACTTGCACAGCCCAAAAGCTTCTAAGCAAAACTTGTCCCAGTTGCACTTATTTCAAAAGGGTCTATATGAATACTAAGCAAGTTATTTGCTGTATGTGCATTAACAGCCGGGAGAAAGTCAATTATATTTGAAACAAAAGATACTTTACTAGTTCATAATCACTTTCACCGGGTAATAAAATTCTCCATCAGCTGCATTTTAGGCTATCTAGATGCAGCCTTAGTTAACTCACTTCCTCTTCTATATGCATTTTTAAAGCCTCACCCCCCTGAAAGGAGAAGAGGGTGCGGTTGTCTATTTCATATAATAAATAAAAACGAAAAAAATCCAGACATTAAAAGTATTGCACTACTGTAGCATTTTAACAACTAAACAGACAATCATTTCTTTCTAAAACATGCTTTTCTGAGCATTAGCAAAAATACAACACTCCAAAAATCCAACCAGCCCACCCACAGTTCTGGGGATAACTGGATTACAATCACATCTTCTTGTTCATTAAGCCTGCGAACTAAGCACTACATATTTATCAAACCAGAATATCCCTTCAATAACCCAACAGCATTTTCTCATCTGAGCAGTGCAGAATGACAGCACCACATTTAGAACTGCACACCAAGTCTGCAAGCAGCACGTGTGCAGAACAGAAAGAGAAACAAAGAACAGAAAGGAACCTGAACACAGGAGTACTGAAAAGAACAGAAAACCAAGCTACTATACATCATGGTGAAAAACCCCCTTTTTTGCCCCCTCCCATTGATTCCTTCTTGTAATAATCCTTTAAACTGTAATCATATTTTTCAGCGTATCTGCAAATGGTAAATTCAGCATGGGTGTTACTCTAAGATCACCAGCTGAGGTGCACTGAAGCAGAATCGGCGCCCTGTTCTAACATCAAATAACCATTGATGTTCTCCCATCCCAAGACACCCCCAGTGCTCATTTATAAGGACCTTACAGTACTCTCTGTCAGAGACATGCCCTTATAAAAGAGGCCTTTGTCTGCTCGCCACTCTGCTGTCTCAGAGACAGAGAGAAGACAATCTGCTTTACATTTTTCAATTCCTTTACATTATTTAAGAAGAAGAAAAAATTGCTTACAAGTACATATCCTTCTGCAAATAAGCTTCCTCAACATTCCTTCATATTTTCCATAGCGTGCCCAGATGTAAGAGTGCTTCACGGAGCGCCGCAGCTTTCAGTCCAGAACATAATCAATCATTGCCCCTCCGATTCATTAAGCATGCTGTCTTCACACGTGGATTTAAACAGCCATGGCCTCTGTCCTCTCTCTACCACTGCAGATCTGCATGATTCTCATCAAAACCCGTTTCAGCCCAGGAAACTTCAGCTCACTTCTAGGAAGGAAATTCCCTACTAGCGAGGGGAGCCCGGGACAAATAATCCGGGAGGAAGATGAGCTGAGTCTGCCTGGCTCGGCTGGCTTGCACTAGGAACCAGCCTGACTTTATCCCCTGGGAAGCGCTAACAGGAGCATCTCAACAGCTGTCATCATTTGTCCATGACGAATAAATTTAGTCATTATTCATTTTAAAACGTAACCCCTTCAGGTCTGGGCAAGGTGAAAAGTGGGGAGAAGAGGCTGAACTAGCTATTTAGGAACCATAGTAAACAAGCACCAGCACTTCTCTTGCCTGCACCACCTCCCTGGGACCTTTTAAAGAGAAGCAGAGTTTTGTATGTCCTTTTCAATGAAAAAAGATGCTTTCTGGCTTTAAAAAACTTTAGGATGTCAGACTCAAATCTTTTACTTATTTGTCTGTAAGCTGTAGAGAAGACATCTACCCTGTAGTGATGACAGACTGGGCAAAGTGCTTTCCATCGTATCTGTTCCTAACAAAGATACCCCGCTATGGTCTTCAGATTCGACTCTGTAAAGGACTAAACTTGTCCTGTGCCCACTGTGCCCACTCATCATCTGTTCCACTTCTAAGCATCAGTGCAACTGAAACAGACAAGATTGATACAGCTTTCAAGTATCACCTGCATCTCTCTCAGAAGAATCTCCCTTTTGGGTCCAGATGAAGGTGGATGACACCGGAGGAACCTGCGTCCCCACCCTTCCTATGGCATGCTCCACTAGGAGCAGACAGGTAACTGCTGAAGCTGACACACATTTCAGCACTTTCAAATTCCATGCTCAAACCCTACTAGGAGGGCAAAGCCCAGCTTCCTGAAGATCTGAGAGCCCTTTACATGCCAAGAACACACACCAGGAAAACTACCAATGCTAAAGAAAACAGGGTACATTCCTCTTTACTCCTTTCTGCCAGGCACAAGCCCATGAGCATTGGACCATATTTTTGAGACAGACACCCCTTTGACATCTCAGTTCATGCCCTCCCCCCAGGGCAGCATCTGGCATCCCCATCTCCAGCTGTGTCACCGTCTGTGGGTATCCCACCATCCTCCAAGGGAGACAGCTTCAGCTGAGGTTAGACACCTCTTCCCATTAGCACACATGAAACCGATGCACGGCTTAGCTGCAAGCCTGTCCAACTCCAGCATAGGTACTGGAGGTTTCTCCAAGACAAGAAGTTTATGAACTCACTAAAAATAAAGGAACATGCATATGCTCCTCTGCAGAATCAAATGTTTAAAAACAAAGGAGTTGCAGCTACAAGCACACGTACAGGGCACAGCACGTCATTAGGGTTTCCTGCTTGGCCATCTCCCAGTGTCCCAGCTGCTCTCCCCTGGACCCAGACACAGCTCCTCCTTCCCGACCTCCACTGCAGGAAGTGTTTTGAGCCTTTAAAATGCCTCTCACTTGGGCTCAGTGACCCTGGTCAGCCCCTGCAACGCCACCTCTCTCCCCTCATGTCCAGTTCTCCCAGGTTGATCCAGTCACCAGCTCCAGGTCTGGTCCCAGCCCACCCCTGCTGCTGCCTTCTGGCACTATTTGCTGAACCACCTCATCGTCCTTCATAACTGGCTTTGGAGTCCCAAAAACCCAACCTCAGTGAGAATCACTCCAAGGGCTGAGAAAAGACTGTGTCTACAAGGACATGCGTATCACCCAGGACCTTGGCTTTTTTCTCTTATCTCATCCTATACATCACCCTATTTAAACTAGAATACGTATCATTATGGGTGGGAGTTTTTCTGAATAAGGTTTCTACAATGCAAATCTAGGCAATTTATTTGGGGCCATAATAAATACAATAAGCAATGCAGGTGCCATCAGTCACAGGTAAGGTGATGCTTAGAGAACCAAGCCAAGACTGTCAGGACAGGTAGGTGCAAAATGCTTTTTGCTTTAATAATTCTTATAACACCACATGCTTTTCTTTAATCCCAAATGCTGCCGTTTTTCCTCCTTAGCCAGGAAAGGAGACACTCATCATCTTGGCTGCTGCCTCTTTCTGTCTAATCACAAGCTAATGAATCTAACAGGTCTTCAACTTTCCTATCACAAAGGAAAAGAAGAATCCTCTAAGAAGTAGCACTTGGAATTGTCTTCTGCTCCAAAAAACACTGTCTTTAGGCAGTTGTTCTGATACACATCCTGCTTAATCCCAAGCACCCAACTACAGCACTTTCAGAGTATTCATGCCTGCCATACCTCTGTAAGCAGAACATTTAAGCAGTAGAAACAATTTTAAAAGCACATTTTTGAGAGTGAGGAATCCTATACAGTTATGAAACCCATATCAGTATGATAAAATTACCTTTACCAAACTAGAATGAGGAAATTGTTGTACACTTTGACCTGACTGCATCCAACACCAGATTAGGCAGACACAACAAGCATATGGAAAGTAAATTCCTACTTCAATCTGCAAGAATAAGCAATAGCCCTAGCAACATTCAAAATCTGCTGCCAGAGACTGGCCTGGTAAGTCAAACAAAATCACCCTGCAGAAGACTGATCTGAAATCATGCAACTCATGGCTGATTTAAGGCACTTTTTTGTGGGACATTAAAATTTTAAATCCTGGAATCAGATGGCTCCAATTTAAGATGTAGCCATGATGGATGGCCGCAGGGATGACTGAGAACAGGAGCTTTAAAAAGTTGAAAACAAGAGACAAATTAAAAGGATTTAATGAACCTGTTTACTTCAAAACACAACTTTTTAAACCATAATATTGACATTATGTATTAATGCCATCACATCAACAAGCCACAGCATGCCCTCTTCTAATAGCATATGAGCATTAGCACAACTAAGAACACAGCAAACAAAAGTTTTTAGAAACTTCAGTTCATGAAACTAACACACCTGCAAATGGGAGTTTTTAAGAGTTAGTGAAACTGTCACTTAGACAGTTTTCAGCCATATGAAAGTTTCCATTAGTCTTAAGCGGATTTAGAAAAGAGGCAGTACAAATGTTACACTCCTACAAGCTCTGTAAAATTAATAGGAGACAATAGGAGACAATATAATAGTTATGATACTGAGTGAAAGAGCACGAGCTTAAACAGCCAAAAGAATTCACAAAAGCATCAAAAGCTGAAATAAATTCATTAGGAGCTAGGATTTATTTGTATCACCAATTACTTTACTACAGTTCATACAGACACCTAAACAAGAATCAAACACCCATGTGTTAGGAGCTGCACAGACACAGCCTTTACCCCACACTGATTTTAAAAAAATTAAATAATTGAGAGACAGACACAGACACGTACATAAGGCAAAATAAAAAGGGAGAAGAGAAAGAGATAAGGATCTGCTTTCCTCAAAGTCATCCTTGGAAATACAATATTCCCACAGTGCTCTTTCCAGCCAGCCACACAGCCTTACCCCAGACCTCAAGAGCATCAGGAAATCCACAGTGCATACCTTGGAAAAACACACCCACCCCAAAAGCCCACACATTTACATAAAGTTTCAATTTAAAGAGCAAAACCAGCTTTTCCCTGCCCTGCACTTACCCCTGTGGTCGCCCAGAGGTTTGTCATTATCCCTTGCAGAACACCCACCCTCCATTCACTGCCAGGCTGTCCATACATCTCCACAGCCTTCCACGAACACCCCAGCTATTTCAGAGCCTGGAACACTCTACACCAGGGTGTTGTTTCTGTGTTTCACTGCTGTGGCTTTCCCTGCTGACTGTGCTTGGGGGTGCTGTGCCAGTTTTGTTCTGGACCCTTGAAAATACCCTTTAAATTGCACCACCTTATTACTCCCTCCTCACAGTGCTCTCATTAGCATATTCTTCAGAGATAAAAGGCACAAAGTGGGTCCCTGAACCTTAGAGACACCAATCAATGAGAAAGGCTATTGATGCAGGACAGATCACGGAGATCTTTTAGAGTCAGAAAACACCTTTTTACACAACTACGGGAATTAGCCTCGTTGCAGCATTCTGTCATACCTGAACTGCAGAGAAAGCACACTATTTTCGACTTTAATATTAATCCTCTGTGCTGCACTGCAGTGGCAATAAGACTTTGCCTCAGCCTTACTGAAGTTTAATTATTTAGGCAAATAATTTTATAAAAGAAAGCGAATTCTTCTGCCTTCGTTCACAAGACAGAAGAATTCCATTCTGCAGAGGCACAGGAACTCCCTCAGGCACCATTTCCGTATGCACGCATGGCAGGGATGTGTCAGGTTAAAGAGCAATCAATGAACCTTTCCCCTCCTTGATCTCACCTCCGTCTCTGCATTTGCTGGAAAACTTACGGCAACAGCCTGGACTCCCCGTGTTTGCAACAAGCAAATATCAGGATTCAGGCAGGAGGCAAAGTGGGCATCAGCATCACCCAGCTGCTGGTCATCCACACTGCACCCAGCACCCCAGGCAGCAGCCTCCTTTGCCAGCTCTGTGGTCAGCTTTGCACAGCATTCACTTTAGAAGTTACAGAGATGTGACTAAAAGGCAGAGCCATTCAACAAGAGCAAGAAGTATTCATTGTTATTTTAACGTGTGAGTAAAGTGAAACAGAGCTGAGGGACATTCTCAAGGGTGTGACAACTTCAGAGCATTGCCAGAGTCTACATTAAGCTCCACTCCTGAACAGTTTTTGTACAGATCCCCTTCTCTTCCTCCTACTAAAGATGCCAAGTATTGCCACAAATGTTTTCTTATTTTCCCAATATTATCTTCAAAACAGCTCTATGCATATTCAGAAAAGGACATTTGCAAATGGCTTGGGAAAAGCAGAAATCCCATCATAACATATTAGAAAAAAAAATTTAATTTAGTCGTTCCTCACGGTTGCTTTAAGCTCAACCACACCTGAACTGGAGCCTTCTGTATTTCCCAGGGCTGGTGCCCAGCACTGTTAGAGGAAAACAGCAACCAAGACTAAACCAAGCTCCCAGGGAGACACCTGCTGGCGGCGGCCTGGGGCTTATGTGCCAAAACCCGAAGGAACAAGGAGATACCTGTGGAATCATCAAGTGGTATTTTGTCTTACCTGGACTGCCTATACCCTATGTAAGTTAATTATCAGGCATACCAACAATTTGAAGCCTTCAAATGCACAGTGTTTTTCACCAGTGAAGGGCAGGAGCCCTATGCGCAGACAGGGCAGGTGCCTGCAGCCCCATAGCCCAGGTCCAGATTTCCAACTATTTGCACCATCTGCTGCCATGACATCATAGGGTGAGGCACTTCTCCAGCCTGCACTCCCCAACTGGCATTCCCTGCACAGATCCTTCTGCCTCCTCGGGCAATTATGACCGGTGTAGCTCATCTTGATGCTG
Organism: Acanthornis magna; assembly: GCA_036785705.1. Lineage (NCBI taxonomy): Eukaryota > Metazoa > Chordata > Aves > Passeriformes > Acanthizidae > Acanthornis > Acanthornis magna. The sequence goes on from JAWUZG010000012.1 coordinate 22,768,261, forward strand.
ACCGCCTCAACACCCATCATTGTCAACACAAGGAAATTGCAGTTTCTACTGTTATCACTTATCACTTCCTGAAGGGATGCTCTTCTCTACATACACAGCACACCGAGGTGTAAAGCATTGACAAGGAGCACGCAGAGTCGTGTTCAGAAGGAAAGAGCATCCTGACATTTTTAGGACAAAGCACTGTTACAAGAAAAGGCAGAGGCATCTCACTGCCTCCAGTTACACAGAGCACATTTGGGGAGGCAGAAGTGCTGCAGATCCCACTTCCAGCCACCACAGAACATCCTGCTACTGCACACAAGTCCTGCAGCAGAAAGCTTTCTAGAAATATCTACAAGGAGACAAAAATGCCAAGCTATAGCCTTGTTTTCTTTCAGGTTAAGACTCAGAGGATGGCTGGGTTGGTGAAGTTAAGCCAGTAAGATGTGCTGGAGGGACCTGGGGAAGCTGCAGAACCAGCTCTTTCCAGTACCTTAATTTAGGTTTATTTACAATCAGTAACAGGGACATGTCACCCAGCACCTCATATATGCCCCTCCTATGAGATGGTGGGGCATCCTAAACTTTCCAAGCAGCCACCTCTGAGCCAAGAAACAAAATAGGTGCTGTTATCCCTGAACAATGAAGGAAAAAATAAGGCTGTCAGCCTACAGCCTGTACAGCCACAGAAAACAGGAGCCTTCTGTCCCAAGGCATTATTTGTCTGGTTAAAGGCTAATGCAAGAACATGGGTACTACACTTGCAAAAACTGTATGGTGTTACACACATCACACATCAATGACTCCCACCCAGAATGTCTGGCCTGATGCATAATTAATATACTTTAATTAGATGACCATTTAAAATACTGTCAAATGCTCAGTGGGCAATAATCATGAGATAAGAATGTCTAAGACTGCAGGTGGTTGAGACAAAAGAAAAAGCACAGAAGGAAAACTAGGGAGCAACAACTCCCCAGCCTACATGCTTTTTGAGGAAGATTATCAACTAGTATAACAAGCATGACCAACATGATGACCAGAAATTTCTACAAATCTACAAATAAATCCTTCACCTTTAGAAAGATGCATATTATTACAGACTGTGAAGACACATATACAAGCAAAGTGTACAGACAAGTTTTATTTAAGAATAATTCAAAGTTGAATTTTATGATCCAGGCTATGATCTGTAGCCAGAAATGGTTACCAAGCAGTGCTCTGAGATGCCTCTGAGCTCCTGTCACAACGGCTACTAAGTTAGAGAGTTGGCTCTGTGATCTCCAGAGCATCCACTGCAGCTGTTAGCAAAGGAAAGGGATGGGGAACCAGACTTGATGCTGACACTTCTCTGGAGTATTCAGCAGCACTGACTGGCTGCTGAAGCACTCTCCTGATGCACTAGGAACCACAGGTTTCTGCCTACTCCTAACTAATAAAAGACCTAGGAATCTGAATCTTGTCTCCCCACCACTTCAATTCAGCTCCCTGGGAGCAAGCAGAGCCTTTGATAAAGCTGCATGCACACAGGATCTTACAAACCATGCTTCAGCACCAGTACACCAGTGCCAACAGTTGCTTTTGCAATGCCTACATGACCACATTCAACTACAACCACAGCTTAGACCAGCAACCCCTCAGAGTTGGTGAGAAATACCTATTCCCTCCTCACATCCCACTCATTTTGGCGGGCACTGTTAGAGGGAAGCAATGGTTTCCCAACAATCAAGCCCATTTGGTTTTTAATCCCAGAGTCTCCAAAGAGAATAAACACAGTAAATGAATAGCTTGCATTCTCCTTTTCTCAGGATGATTGTAGAAAAATCTTACTTATTATGATCAGTCAAGACCAGTGAATTCAATGGTAGCATTGAAAATGGCTTTTTTTAAGATGCAAAAGCAGAAACTAGTAGATAATGTTATGCAGGTTTTACTTTTAGTGAAAAAATGCTTTTCCAGTAATTTTTAGAAAGGATGTTCACTGGCAATAACTTATAATACTACTCTGCACAGATTTGTGTATGATCTAGATAGGATTAGTTCCACTTCTTTGACAGAGTGGAAACAAAGGCCAAGTACACATGAGGAAGCTGACTTCAGGTCATGCAGAAAAGTCAGGATTAGAGCACATGCCAGAAGATGTCTCAGAGTATAGGATTTCCTTTATTTAATCACCATCACATTAGGCTAAATTCTGCTTCCAGCTCTATACATTTGGGATGGAGGTGAATCCAAGAGTATGCAGAACTTTGCACGATTTTTTAAAGTTGCTGTTATCTCAGATCTTCTTCTGTATGGTTTCAAATGAGCATGGAGAGATTTTAGAACATCCAATAGCAGCCTATTTGACATGTACTTCAGTACAGCATATGGTTTCCACGTGGTTGGCTAACAGAACCTAAAAGAAACAGACTGATATTTAATATAGCTTTATATAGAAGCACAGTCTGAATGCCTGATTTACAAGAGGAAAGCTCCAATTCCTGAGATACATGGGTTTCATTGGCCTTCTTCACCCATCCTTCAAAGCCACAATTTAAGAAAACGATGGGCTCAAGGAAAGAAGTCATGGGAAAAAAGCACCAAAACCAAAAATGTGTCACAGCTTATAAAACACTATCAGTCAGCAAGGCTTCTGTTTTCCTGAAGCCTGTTTCCTCCACTCCCCAACATCTTTAAAACAAAAGGCAGATCTAAGCTCCTTCATCCACATTCTTCCCCATAAGGAATCATCATTAGATACAGCAAATAAAGCAGTCATACTCAGAGGAAGAAAAGCAAATACACAGGTAGAGTCAAGACATTGCTGAAACTTGCCTTCCTTTTGTCATTAATTACTTCAGTCTATTATATTTGATATTTATATTTCAGAGGCAACATGAAACCCTGAGCAAGCAGGGGAACTCTAATGTACTACAAAGAAGAAAGCATCTTTCCCAAATAGCTTGCAACATAAATAATGCAGTCACAGCATAGGTAAAAATAATTACTATTATTCAGACTTTATAAGAAAAATAAGCATAAATATCCCCCTCCTTTTCTTTCAAAGGAAAAAGGACAGTTGAAGAAATGCAAGTAGTTGAGTCCTAATCAGTCTGTTTGACATAATCCTGCCCAACCCATTTTATCTGGCCTCAGTCAGTGCTGCTGTTCACTTTCTCCCCATGGCTCAGCACCCTTTCTCAACCATCCTCAGGTCCCTACACCTAGTTAAAACTTCAGCCTGTTCTCCAGCCAACCATCCAGCAAACCATCTGCCATGACTGAAAGTTGGACTTGATAATTGATTCTGATACCACAGCTGGTCATTTGACTTCTTTAGTAACCATCCTGTTTTCTTTCCACATACTGTGTACATGGTAGAAGACTTCCACAGCTGTTCTATCCAAGAAAGAATGATGAAAGAAACCAGTTTCCCCACATAAAGCTACTTACCGCATCAAATAACAAAAAGTCAGGATCAAAGAGGAATTCAAATTGAAAAAATGTGTTGTGGCAGACCAGTAAAATCTCAATTCATCTGATCAAAGCTCTACCAGTTTCTCTGCTGTATCTCCCGTACCACTCGACTCTAACCCCAAGACCATCTTATCCAGAAGAACAACTAAACAAAGGGACTAAGGGCAGACTAGTCTTGACCTTAATCTCTCAGTTTAAACCAAATTCAAAACTTGTTAAGAAGTGGTGGAAGCTCTGAATAAACATTTACAAGCAAGCAGAAGATCTCCTCTGCTGGTTCAAGGGCAAAGTCTGTCAAGTGAAAATGAAGGATGAAGTTGCCTCAGGACTCAGACGCATGATCAAATTATTGCTGCTTAACAAGTTATAAGACACCAGCTGAGCCAAAGTAACAGCCCTTGAGATGCTATTAAGCTATGGCAAGTGTAAGGTAATACAATTTAACTTAGCCCTAAAGAAATAAAGTTAAGCCAAGCGGAATCATTCACATTTTTCCACAAAAAATACACTCATCACAACCCAGCTAAACATCTAGATCTACTCACTGAAGACTTCACAAAACAAACGCTGACCTAAATGGAATTGGGGACATTAAAAACCAAAGAGGTTCCCATGCAAAAGCTGGGAACACTGATTGCAGAAAAAGCCTGGCATAGCCATTTTCACCACTACAGGGGAAAAAAAGAAGTCAAAATCACTCATCTTTCCTTAGCACTGACACTTTCTCACAGGTGATTCTGCCAACTTAGAGAAGCCGATATGCAGCAAGATTGAGACAAGGTGGTGAGCACTGCTTGTATAAGTCCTTCCTCATTCAGAAAAGTTACTGAAATTATTATCATGACAGGATACCTAAACACAACTGATTTCCATCTATATAGATTTCTGGTTTCAGACAGGCACACTTGCTGCCTCTATGCAAGACTTAAAGAAGTCAACAAGTCAAAACTAAAAACAAACACTTCAATAATACAAGGAACCATTTTCTAAGCAGCTTGAGATTTCTCTTTTCCCTCAGGCAAGTCTGGCTGGCACAGCGACTTTGTACATCTGTGACCCTGCAAGATCACTGCAATGATAATTCAAATGGACAAATTAGATAGCAGCTTCCTCCCTCTTGCACTGATTTGTCTATGCTGCAGAGAGCTATGTCTCTTCATATATGACATTCACACTTTATTCCTAAACTGCAAGCTGTAAAGTGTAGCCCTTGTAAAGGCTCAGCTCCTAGAAGCAAGCTGTCCCCTTTTCAGCAGGCTGCTTATGGTACAAACATAGAAGTCAACAGGAGAAGCACAGACTCCACTACACCACTGTGCTTCTGCTTTGTTAAACTGTAAAGACAAGTATAAATATACATGTTGAGATGAACAGTTCTTCCTCTTATTTCAGTTCTAGGATATACAATTCACTCTAAAGCTTAAACTCATTAACCTGAAAGCTTAGAAGGATTTTCACAACTTGCCTGAAACGCAGATTACCCAACGTAGAAAAAATCTAGGTAACCAGAGTTTAGTGTGATACTTGATGTGCATTGCCTGAGTTAAAGTTTGGGGAGATGGAAATAGGCTCTGGAAAGTACAAAGGAGAGGTAGAATTTAAATTTCTACAACACACAGGGAAGGAGGGACAGTGAGTAGAGAAGGAAAGATCCTTGTAAAACACAAATAAGAAGAGTTCACACACTGTGCGCTTTGTGAGCCATCCCAGGAACTGGCGCATATGCATCTTCTTACTTGTCAGATCAACTCACATCATGCTTAAAAAGCAAGAGTCAGGCATCCCTTTCAGTCGAGCAATTCAATTAAATACTTCCTAGTGAGTGAAGTCATGATTCCTTATGTCCTGTTATTACAAAGTCACTCCCCATAGTTTGATGTGAAAATAAAAGTTATAATATATATATATTATATATATATATATTATATATATATATATATATTATATATATATATATATATTAAAAAGTTATCAATCCAAGAGAATTTAAATGTCTACTATTCCCTCTAACAATGGCTTCTTGGGTGGTATTCTCTCAGTTGCTAGACATAAGTTCAAAGCCTAGCATAACTATGCGGGGTGATTCAAGGATTCAAGATTTAGACCTTCCTCCTGTTCCGCCGTGTTGTGGCACGTGCTGTAATACAGGAAGACTTTTAGGATCACCTGCTCTCTGGGATGTACAGGACAGAAACCTTTGTATTTAGGGGATGTGGGAGAACAGACAGAGAAACCAAGATAAAATGGATTCATATTATTGTAATATCCTACCAGTCCGGAATAGAAGAGAGCACATGGGCAACCAACTGCAAAACCAAGTAGAACAACATCTGAGCATAAATCTTAATCAGGACTAACAACAGAAATTAATAGATTGTTTTAGTCATAAACAGGCTTCTTTGAAGGCTTTTATTTTATTCAACAAAATAAAATAGAGATGAAGTCTGAGACATTCTATTTCGGAAACTCTGCAACAGGTTCCCAGGTTGAGAAAATAGTCTTCAAGTACTTACTGAGCCTTTTACAGTGCAGTAGCACTAATGAAATCTTTCCCTGAACCCAGGTTTACCATAAGGGATGTCTGGGAAGAAGAAATTTGTTTTCTAAGTTTGCTCTGAAGATAATGACCCCAAGGTAAGCATCTGCAGCCATCAGGTCACAGAGGTGGCAAGAACTGAGGGAAGGAAAGCTCTTCGAAAGAGTATGATGCCTCCTCACATTTTCGTGATTTCTTATATCCCAATTTTATTAAGTCCTTATTTTTAGATCATTTTGTTGTCATCTTCCACTCACTTCACATTCTTGTGCAGGAGAAAAGGCATGACTCAGAGAAGAGGAGGTGCAGAAGAGCACCATTTCTCTTTCACAAGAGGCAAAATGGATGATTTTTCTTTGTAAGGGTGAGCTCATCCAGTGACTCCCTTCCTGCAGGTCCTCACTCAAACACACGACGCTCTGTAATACATCTGTGTACTACACAAGAAAAAGTCTAAGTTCAAGGTTATTAGAGGTAAATTATCTCTCATGGGCTGTAAGGTGTTCAGACACACCTAGAATTTACATTGCAGAGCACAAACGAAAGAAAATAACACATGTCAAAGAATTCAAATGGGGAATGGGGAGAATTAAAAAAATGGGACTAAATTCTTAAAAAAAAAGTGCCTTACAGAGTAAAATCTAACAAGGAAAATAATGCTTCTTCTACATCATTCATTTCACCATAGCCTCCCACTCACATGTGCAAAGCTATACACTTGTATTACACACAAGTAACATATACTTGGTGGTTGTATTTATTAATTGTGTAGCAACATCAAGATTCCAGGTGACACCAAGACCTTCCTTCTACCAGCTGGAAGAGACACCAAAACCAATCTTCAAATGAAAACAACTAGTTACAGACTTCATCTGAGAGTTTCATTTCTGAACCTTCAACTTTGGGGATTTCACAGTGACTCATAGGCATGCAAATACATCAGTCCTAAAGCACACTTGACCCCATTGTAAAAACAGAGAGCTGAGACTCACTATTTCTATTTATTCATTCATCAAGTACAAGGATCTTGGTGGGCAAGTAAGCTCTTTTAAAACTGTAATACTGCGTAGGATCAACAGTCAGATTCCAGACTCTTATGCATTTGCTTTACATTTTCACAAATCAGAAGCAGGGGTGACCGTGGGTTATGCTCCATGTAACTAAGTGTTAATACTCACTTTGACAGGCAGGATTACTATCTGCTGACACACTGAAAAATGCTCACAAACTCCATGACTCAAACACTATCAGGTATGGAAGTGGTAATAGCAGAGGAGGTGTGAAAGGAGGCAGATATGAGCACCAAATTAGCAAGTTTTTATTATTAGCAGGTGTTTCCAGGAATTGCTTGACTATCTGAAGAACCACTATGAAGAACTAACATTAAAAAAAATTGCACAAATAGTTGACTGTAGCACAAAGAAAACAAAAAAGTGTATCAGTAGTAACACATCAGAAAATGTCGAGGAGACCAAGCTCCAGAAGAAAAAGATGCATAAACCTTTCTCCACCCAATTCAGTAATTTTTAGCAGGCAATATAGGCTGCTGCTGCCTTGTTGTTTAACACAAATAACAGGGAATGCTCACAGGGCACTGCCATCTGTCAGCAGCTGTTACTGAAAACTGAACATGGGGGCAAGCGCGCAGCACCCTGCCTCCAGATGCAAACAAAATTTTTAAAAAATAGGAATAAAGTGTAGGGGAAAATAATGTCTTATGAAATCCTTAAAACCAAATTCTATGCTCAAAACTACATAAACCTTCGGCATTTCTGGAGAAGGCAAGTAACATTCACAGCTTGACCACTTCATTCCTTTCACAAGCAGCTGTGCTGAAGATCCTGTACACTTGCAGGTACTATAGAAGTAACAGATTTCTGTCTAGGCATGATTATTCTTCATATGTGGCCAAATGCTTTACCAGGTATCAGTTTATTCAGAGAGAAGAAAGATTTGAGGCCACCCAAAACATGAGAGCCTGGTTCATCTGCAGCTCACAAGTTAACCAACTTAAGAAATTCTCACCTCCCTTACAGGAGGTAACCCCTTACAGATCACTTACCTTAAATGCAAGTAGCAAGAATAATTATTTTGTCCAGACTGGAATTGAATGGCTCAGTTATACAATAGCTATTTACTATTTGTACTGCTGAGGCAGCCTGCAGCAGTAAGTGGACAGCAGCATCCTGGTTCATTTGATATAGTGCACATCCCATCAGCTCCCTAGATGTTGTCAAACACTGAATCCATGCTCAGGAGCCACAAGCTAGCCAGGGAGGCAAGTTTTGAACCATTAGCCTGCATATTAACCAGCACCCAGGGGGCTTTCAGTCCAGCTAAACTATGTCAGTTGAGCCAAAAAGATGAAATTACACACACGCTGCCCCTCTGGTGAGAGTCTCTTGGCATGACTTAGTCTGAAGGGTCTGTGAAGGGATGAGAACAATTTTGCCTTCTAGCACTATGGAGAGAGGAATTCTTAAGTCTCTTATGGAATTAATGCATGTCCTATATGAACTTCTCCATTCATGTCCCATTCTCATTTAGGCTCAACAGGTAACAAGCATGGTTTTTTAACAAATGACTGAAAGGTCAACAAGCATCTTGCTAGAATTAAAAAACCCATAAATGAATCACATCACAAACTAAAGATGGTGGCAAAACTTAGGAATTTCAACTTCCTAAATGAAAATTTCCAACTCAAAGCAATGACAACAAAGCAGCCTTAGGCCTGTCCAAGTCCCACTCCTGCAAACACACCACCATGCTGGCAAATCATCTGGTTCTCTTTAGCAACCATCTGTGCTTGCCTTCACTTAAAGAAGAATTAGCAAACAGAGGAACTGGCACGTGTGAAGCACAGCACACAACAGACAACTATAGATTCACTTTTAGTGCTGCTCAGAGATTGAAAGCAAGTAAGCTCAGGTTTTTTTAACTGTGAGGCATGAATTTCAATAACACCTTTACATAACAACGCCCATAAGAAGTCAATGCTTCAATTTGAACTGTTTGCCTTGCCTTTCTTCCCATGCAAAGCTTCAAGAGTCCCCACTACACACTCCCTCCTCTTTACAACCAGAAGACTGAATTGATGAAGTCTTCACTGAGAAGTAGAACTGAGAAGATGGGCTGGAGAACTTCCAGTCCCTCTTTTTTATAGAAAATTTTTAATATCTTTTAAATATTGAAACAGGATCCTTCTAACTCATTTAGAAACCCCCTCCCACTGACACAAAGAACTACTGATAATTCCTGCCTGGAATAGGGGTGGGTTTGTTGAGGTGGGGGTTGGCTCTTGTCATCTAGATTACACATAAACCAAGCTTACTTAGCTTCCTTTTCCAAATACTATAAGGAAAGAAGGTCAAAAACTTGACAGAGATGAAGAAAATGCATTCAAACATCCTGAGCTCAAGAAATATTTAGGTTGTCTACATACGGAAGAGGAACACAGAGCTCTGCCTGCAAAATAAAGCTTACGATTACAAGCAAAGGTTCAGAAGACTCCTAAGATACTATTTTGAAGAATGGCATGAAGATTAAATGGAACAAAATACAGCTCCCCCTACTAATTTGTTGCAAACTGCCCTCCAGATAAACAATTAGAATATATCCACATTTAAATACCAAGCACTAAATTCTTAATATTAAAATCAAAGAGCAATCTGCATCTTAATGCATCACTGAAAATGCCTGTGTGCAACTTGACAGTCACACTGATGACAGACCAATAAAACTAAAGTGAAGCATTATCACCTATTCTAGCATAACACCAAATCAGCAGAGAACGTGCATTAAATGATACAGGCTGCCATTTATAGAAGTGCCTCTGTTGTGGCTTGCAGCATTTTCATGCTGACATCAGGCTGTGTTGTTAGCGGAGGTCACATTCTCTTCTGCCTTTAGCCCTGTTACCACTCTTGATAAACTGAAGTGCTGGATAACAGACACAATCTCAAATGACACTGGCAAACCTTGCCTTCAGCTTACTGGCACACACAGCTAGAAAGTACTGAGTAAAAAAAAACACTGAATCAATTTGCAGATCTTCCATAACTACTGCCTCCTGTAGGAGGAAAAATGAAATAATAGCATAATTTAGGTTAAAAGGGACCTCTGAAGGTCAAGTGACCCAATCTCCTCTCAAAAGCAGGGCTGACAAAACTGTATTGCTCGAGGCCTCATCCAGCCTTATTTAAAAAATCTCCATGGAAGAAGATCCTCTGGGCAGCCTGTTCCAGTGCTTCACTATCTTCAAAGTGAAAAAAAAATCAACTCATGGGAAAAAAACCCAAGCATAGGGCTGTCCTCTCAGGCCCTTGAGTATGCAGACTACTGGAATTTGCATAAAACCAACTGAAAATCTCTTGATGAAAAAAAAATCTTACTTCTAATTCAGAGGTTTTCTGGAATTAGTGGTCTATGCATTATAGGTACAGAAAAGTCAAGATTCTAGCCCAAAATTTAGAAGATGAGCTGCGCATCACAGCCTTTTACTGGTATTTGTCCTGTGTGTAGTTTCACAGAAGCCCCTTCCATGCCATGAGGGAGCAGAGATCAGCTGCTTTCAAACACTGGACAGACCATCGCTGGCCAAGGGTGCAGAGCACCATCAAACACAGCTCAGGTACATTCTCACCTCTAACTGAAACTATTTGCCATTTTTAGGGCATGTAAAACATACTGTTTCAGATGGCTCTGTGATCCAGCTTTCCTGGGAAGAAGCTGTGGAAAGGACCAAACCACACGTGCTCACACTGGAGGCCCTGAAGCGAACGTCCTGCTGCAGCTGACAGAGCACCTGGCCTGGTTTATACAAAAGACACAGTACCTGGCACAATCCAACTCTGTCACAAAGCTCCCAAAGCCCCAGTATCCTGCCACATCTCCCACACTCTAAAAAGTGAACAGAGCTCCTTATACTATGCTGCTACAGACAAGAAATAGTTAGGACAAAAATAAGGACAAGACTGCTTTAGAGCCCATGATAATAAATAGGCTTCAGGGAGCGACATGAAGGGAAGCAGCAAGCAGGGAGCACAATGTGCATACAAAGACCCAATACAGAGTCTTTAGAGAAATCCCACTGCTGTGAGACAAACTCCAACACACACATCAAAAAGGGGAGGAAAGAGAAAGGGAGAAAAAAAAAAAAAAAAAAAGACATCTAAGGAAAACACTAGAGACAAGTATGGAGCTTCTTAAGGGGGAGGGAGCAGAGAATAAGTTTCAGCGAGCTGGTGCATAAATATTTTGCCTGTGGAAGCTTGGGATCAGATCTTATTTAAGTCTCCAGTGAAAAGGAGCATGATTGTCCCTCCACATCACAGAAGCTCTGTGTGATTAGAACCCTCTGCAGATTCAGCTCCTGCCCAGCACTGAGCTCAAACAGCAGGAGCATAAATTGGAGTTGAAGTGCACTGGCAGAGCTGCAGCAGGAAGAAGTGTGCCCAGCCCTGCCTCTCCAGGGCTGCCTCCAGGATTGCCCCTGATCCCTAAAAGGAGCTGGGGGGAGGTCAGGGGAAGAAACGTAAGTGATGGAGAACAGAGTTAGACCCATTCTTCATAAAGCAGCCCTAATTAGAAATGTCAGGTCTCATTATGAGCCAGCGCTCCACTAGACAGGAGTCCCATTACTCAGGAGAGATGTATGAGGAAGACATGCACTTCTTAAAGATGTACACATCTTTCCTCTACCCACACAACAGCCAAAGGGAACAGTGTCATTACATGGGGGTGAAGGCAGCACCAAAGCTGCCAACTGCATAAACACTAGCAGTTTATGAAGCAGTGCCAACACTGTTTCATACCTAAAACTTCTATCTCCCCCTTCCCTCTGGAAGACTGGGAGCAGTCATGCCTAAAATATTCATAACAAGGCTGTTTACAGCATAGTCTACCAGCGATTTACATTTCTCATTCCTGTTAATTTCCCATTGAAATCATTAGAAAGAGCCCATTAGTATCAAGGGGAGCAGATCTGGAGTCAAAAAATAGTGTAAATTCATCTTCCCACCTCTGCATCCAAGTATTTGTCTCCAATGAAGCCCAGATATGTTTCGTATTCCTTAGACATCAGCATCTGCATCTAATACCAGAAACGTCCATGTCAAGCATCTAAAGGATTTTGTGGTGCACTGACAAGCTCTGAGGGAAGGCAGGTTAGGTCTGTCACAGGAAAGGGAGCAGCTCTGGAAATCTGGTTGCTATAATATTTTGCCATTCTTGAGAAAAGCAGTTCAGGTGACACTTTAATGCGAATGAAGGTATTTCTCTCTTCCTCTGTAGTGCATTGCTTGTGCTAAAATTCACCTGCCTTAAGTCTGAAGGCCAACTGCAAAGCAGCAGCCATTAGCAGCTTTCCTCGTGAAGATTTGTCTGCAGTGAGATCCCTGCAGGCTATAGGTGGGGTGTAAACCTAGCCAGGATTATTCAGGGCTGTCTGCAGCTTTGGGGCTTCAGGGGAATAAACAAAAAAAGAGACTCAAACTGCTTTGCACAATGCAACAAAAGGATTCTTTTGACAGAGCAGCAGGGCAGAATTAATTCCTTCAGCAGGCAGAAGAAACCCAGTCATTATGCAGTATTTGCTGTCTTAATACTACAAAAATAGGATGCATTTACTTATTATAGCTCAGTTATGTTCTATTTCACATCACTGTATCTGAGCTACAAACAAAATACTTCAGCCAAACATAATGGAGGAGGAAGGCAGTGTAATGCCAGACCAGGGCCAAGTACAGACAATGCCTTCACTGTACTTCCCACTGGAGGAACAAATCAGCAGTTGTCCACTCCTGCATTTCGAAAAAAGGTCCTCTTCATGCCCCTGACTCACATGGCTGTAACGGCAGGTTTTATTCTACCACTGCATGTTAAAACTGGATATACCATCTGTATTAGTAAGTCTTCCTCCAAAATGGACTCAGCAGTCTACATGGACTCATCCAGCCTACAAGACCTTCAAGCCTCCAAGCGTTTGGTCTCAGATTCTTTAGAAATCAACCAGGTGCTCTTCAGTCCAGACACTCATATAAAACCTCAGGTTAGGGCAGCTACAGCTACTGTGGTTACAATATACAAGGACAGGGATATTCTTTGTTGCTGGTAGGAGAAACACACGTTTCACATACTTCTATTGCCCCTGAAAGCCTATCCCATATTTCACCAATTACTATAGAGTGACTGCTGCCCTCAGAGGCTGCTAATTACAGCAGCTAAACTCAGTCCACTTGTTACATGCTCAACCTGAAAACAAATCTCATCAAATAAATGAGAGCAGCAGCCCAGGAATTTATCAAAGTGTTCTACAAGAGGTGCAAGCATTTTCATCTCTTCCCCAAGCAGTCTTTGGCCACCGCTGAGGCTGCTGATTAAGGACAGCAATTGAATTCTAACTGGGACAGTGATTCTATATAAAAACAGCCCAGAGCATTCATTTAGAAGTAGTTATTAGGAGACTACTCTCCAGAACCCAGCACCCAGGCAGCATACGGAAAGGGGAAAGAAAGACACCTACTCCTCCATTGCTTTCTTGGAAACGGAACTATTTGTGAGCCTCAGGCAAGGACTTCTATGTCAAGAACAATTTTGTAATTATTTTCATACCAGCAGAAAGCTTCTGAGACCTTCACTTGTGCTCACTGAAATACTCTACTCTGCATCCCCAACAAGTCTTAAGTCAGTGTGTGTGAAACACAAACACAAACCAAATAAACTTCACGAATGTGCACAGTATACAGCTATGGGATACTTTTTACTCACACCTGATTGCCCTTGATTGTGACAGTCTTCCTCTACAATATCTGAATAACTTGTACTCCCACCTCTCAGAGAATAGCTGAGAATTAAAAGGCTCACTTAAAATCACTGCTGTATTCACAGTGATCAATATGTGTATGCATGGGCATGTGTATGAACCATCCTACTGATAAATTTGCCCCTGGAAGATCCTGTGTACCATAAATGACAAAGCTAAGCAATCAAGACCATAAGATTTAGTTAGTCCTTTCATGTAAAAATGTCACTGGAGTTAATATTGCTCCAGCTTTGACCCCAAGCTCTTTCTGACAGAAGATCTACAAAGGACAGCCAGCTGGGAAAAGCAGCCAGAAGATACCAGGAAATTGGAGCAGAGATTTTGAAGACAATGACCACTGCAAATTTAAGGCCTTCTTTTAGATGTGAAACCAACCTGACATCAAAACATATGAAAAAGTTAGGAGGAAAAGACCACAGCAGAGAAAACAGCAACTACTAAGCATTCCTGAACTGTGATCACCTCTGTAGCTGTACCAGATGTTCCTGCAGCTTCCATGGTAAGGGTGCAGGATTTTTTAATTCTAATTCTTTATGAACACTGGACTATAAACTCCTCCTTGCAATGTGTTCCAAGTTGCATGCATTCTCTAAGACAACCACTGAGGTCACTCAGATCCACATGATACTTTACCAGTGGGGAGGAACAGAACAGGCCCTGCATGAAGAAATTCATCTCAAGATGTGCAGGACATTAATGCATTTCACTTCCATCAGTGGTAATGGAAAGGTGAACGTTAATCTTTTGCTCATGAAGCCCACACTAAACAGCAGTATCTCACCCTTTAGCTGCCCACTCCTTCAGCCTGTATTTCATGCATGTCTGTTAGTGATGTTGGTAGTAAAGTGGTTCTGTTTAATTACACCAAAGCTTTTGCAAAAACACATTTGTGTGTTCATACAAAACCATCAGGCTTCGGGGAAATGATGAAACATATACAACCAGAGTAACTCTGGTCTTCTTTGCAAGGAAATCCTGGGTCAAGGTACTTTGGATTTAATCCAGAATTCACAATAACACTAACAATTTACACATTTACTTTTCTTCTGACATTTGCTACTACAACAGTTCAGAAAACCAACAGTTCAGAAAACCAACAGTGACCTGGAGGTCACACATTTCCCAACTGATAAGACCAGCTGGACCAGTGCCCCAGGCTCTTCATTCTACCAGTTGATCTTTTAAAGCTGAGAACTTCGCAGCATGATGAAATTGTCACGCTTCATTGACAACAGCAAATATTTGCTTGTTTTCTTTACTAAGCAATGAAGTAAATTAATTATTCAACACAATTCCAACTTTGGAAAAATCATGGATTATTCTGAGCTCCTCTTTTGACCTGGACAGGAGGAGCCAGAGTGCAAAGGTCTCTAAGCTGTAGATGGTGACACTACCCACTGACAGGTGATGCAGTTCACAAGGAGGAGAACCAGCCCAGACACGTTTCTGTGTTTATTTTCTGGCGTTGGGAGACATTCACTGATGGTGAACAAGGAACACCACACACACGCATTCACTGCTTCCTCTGAAAATACATGCAGTCACTGCCTTGGAAAACATAATGTTTCAAAAGGATAAAAAAAAGAACTGTCCATAGAACTGGCACAAATGGTAACATGCAGTATTCATTCCACAGCATCCAATTTGCTCAGGAGATTTCCACATTCTGTTACCAAAAAAGCTGCCAATTAACTCATACCCTGAGACAGTAAATATCAATACAAAACCAAGGTCTATAAAATTCGGATACTACTCAGACTTCCTAAAATTAATCTACTACATCCACAGTGTAGTAAGGTTTTCAACAAGACAACAGGTACACTGAATCGAGAGAAAAGGGGGAAGAAAGAAAATGCAGCTTTTGCAAAGATGGCTAACAAATCTCCGGTGAAAGCTCAGACAAAAAGCACAGGCTTATGTACCAAAAATAAATACAATATATGCTTCCCTCCTGTAAATTAATTCAGGTAAATAGATACAGAGCTCCTCTGCCTTTCCATTTCACCTACTCCCATCCAGCCTCACCGACTATCACAGATATCCTTTCTGCTACAGAAATGCGGTTAAAACACAAAAATATGGATTTTTTAAAAAGTGATGTCTCTATTTGGCACATTCTCAGAACTGTGATTCAATGCTAATTCAAAAGTACTCATAACCAATTTAAATCATCTTCCCAACTGATGCTGCAAAAAGAAACAGTTAGGAAATGGAAGTCTTAATGATCATTCAAAAACAACACAGACCAGGAAGGGTTTCTGAAAATTCATGTCCTTCACCTCTCTCAACCTGTTCTGGTCCCTTATATATGCACACATCCTCTTCCTTCACGCCATCAAACAGATAATTTATCATATGTTATAGAATCTAAACTGAGCTTGATGCCATTAGGCTACAGATGTTTGCACACTATTTTTTTTAAAGTTCCACTTTTACTGCAAGATTGCTTCTAGTCTCTTCACACCGTTAAAAAGAAACAGAGCAGTGGAATACTCAGACACTAACAAATAAACACATCCATCCCTGTGGCACATTCATTAGCACCTACCTTTCCCTGTAGTCATTCTCTGCAGTGCTGGGGAGCTGCTGGGGAAGGGCACTGTGCTCAGGAGCAGCCCCACAGTACATGTCTCTCAGTACATGTCTCTCAGCAACTTAACCACCAGCAAACTCGCCACCCTCCTACACCACTTCGCTGTGTGACCTAGCAGGCGATTGCCACCTCTCCTCCAAAATAAAAGCCTGTTCAGCGTTCAGCTGAGCTCCATGTGCCCCCCTGTGCCTGCCTGCTCACACCCTCCCCTTCTACATTTGAGAATTTCAGCACTATGCTTATTTACAAAGCTGTTAGGAAGGAGGAGAGCCCCTCTTGTCCATTTACACCTTCCACAAGGACATATTATCAGTTAATGGTGTTCATTCAAATATCACTCAGACATTACTGCTCCCTCAGCTCCCACACAGGTGTAGAGGTATTTACTTGCTTTTTTCATGCCCTAAAAATGCTGAGTCAATGAAATCAATTTTCTATTTCACTTCCTATTTCAACGTGAAAACTGTATTAATAGAGAGCAAGCCATAATGGATATTAAATTGCACAAGGAGGAATGAATGCAAAAAACCACAGTGCAGTATTTATTGGTTCAAAATATCTGTGTTATCCCAGACAGTTGTCCCTCGTTCCCATCTGCAATTCTGCTGCTCGGATATGTGTTGACAAACAAACAATATTCCATCCCCAGATGCACTGCATTACTTGGCAAATGTGGGTGATTTTCCTCTGTATAATAAATATCAAAATAACTTTCAGTGACTCAGCTTTATTACCAGCAAAACATAAGAATCTAAAATAGCTCCAGTTTTCATCTAATTGACTCCAAGTTCTCAACTTCACAAACAGAATTCATTTAGTAAATAGCAAATTTGTCTTATACACCCTCTCAAATATAAAAGGAGTTCTACTGAAAAGCAGCACTGCTCCTTCTCCATAGGTTTTCAGTAACTGAAATTATCGCATCTTTTATTTTAGCACTGTTTTAATTAACTTGCTTATTACTCTTAGAACACATACTCATGCAGTTAACTACCAAAACTGCATCCTCCCCTCACATTACTCTGTGCAAGCATCCGTGGGGGAGAGATCTCAGCTCCAGAATTTTGGCTTTAAGATCTCCTGCTTTGATTTCCTTCCAGCCCAAGACCACTACCACCTCCACTGTCCCTAAATCTTGCTCTTCCAAATCAAAATTCAGCATTAACAAGAAAGGTCAATGCCCTCCCTGCCCACAGGAACACCACCACAGTATCCCTGCACGCATGATATAAACACATCTCTCAAAAATTGTGTGACTTATATAAAAAAATGAAGGTTTAAATCAAAGAACATCACATTAGGATATTACAATGATTAAAAGCATAAAAAACACACAAAAACATTTTGGTCACTAATAGCTTTGGCTTGGGTCATCAGTTCCTATCAGCCTGTATTTTTCAGTAGATAATTAATTTTAGTCTTAATCTGTACTGAAACTTGATTATAAACTCTTCCGGAGTCCAAGTCTGATACAAAGTCAACTCAAATCTACAGAAAATCCATAAACTTTATGTTAAGGTCCTTCCAGATAATACCATGCAGCATGAATTTCTGTGAGTCTCTGTCCAATAGCCTCTCTCTGTATCACATCCAACTAAAGATCATCACATAATGCCACTCGAAGACAGCAGCTGACTAGCTGGCAATTATTGGCTCTTTCATGCTGAAAATGTATTTGTCCCAGGGGAATAAGGCATCTGCATAATTAGCAAAAGCAGTTACACAGAAAATAATTAGCTTGCTGAAAGCCCAAAGGGGGAAAAACTATAATTTTTGCTTCAAGAGGCTGACTAATTATATGCTAAATAACAAAACAGAGATGCACTGAGAATCATCGAGAAATCCAGCATGGATTTTAACTTCATATTCTAGCTGTAAGGGCTGCTGGTAGCCTAGCAACAAGCAGCATACTTGGGCATGCCAAAACCTCCTCCGACTTAATGAAACACCTCAGATTACTATGCAAACCTTCCCCACCCCACTATGCATTTGATTCTTGTGTTACTAAATGATAAAAACAAAGCCTAGCAAAAAAAAAAAAAATCAAACAATTCAAGATAAACTCGAACAAGCACTAATGGACCACAGTATAGAAAGATAAACAAATACAAAACATGAATTATTTTCAGACTTGAAATTCACAGTCTGATTAGAGTTGATTCATTAGGTTTCTTCTTTGGGTTAAGAAAATGTCCTATTATTTTAAGCAACTTTTCTAATAGTCTGTAATATTTCTGTTTGTTTGTGTCTTGGGAACCATTAGATATGAAACCTTTAACAACTCAGAGAAACTCATTAATCTCCAAAGCACTCCTGATATACAAATAGCACTGCTGCAATTGCTTCCTTTTACTTGAACCCTCAGTGAACTGGTAAACTTATCTCAAACAGTAGTCTCAGAGCCAAGAGTCCAGTTTCTACCATATTCTACCATTCCAGAAGCCACAGTTGCTGTCCCAAGTGTGGTCTGTGATAAAGACAGGTTTGAGAACCACTTTCAAGTCTCGTTATCATTAGCACAACTCTGGTGCTCAGTTACGAGTGACCCTTGAGGCAACAGCTTCCTCTCTTGGTTACCCACCAGAGAAGCACAGATTCACATGTTCACCCATCCAACCACTCTGCCAGACTCAAAAGGCTTAACAAGACTGAGCTATTTCCACTATTTCCTGAGAAAGACAAATCTTTTGCATGAGCAGAATCTATCATCATCCTCCCTGGGGACTCTGACTACTGCTGAAAGTGTCACCTTTGTTCAGAAAGCGTCAGGGACACAAGAAACCTGACAAACTTAGCTTGTCTTTAGGCCATAATAAACTTGTGACCATGAGTGAAGATAAGCCTCCTTTTGCTGGCTTACACAACCTCAAAAAGATCAACTGAAAGCTGCACAGAGCTGTTGACACATGAGATAGGACGAGCATGTAACACTGTATTTGTGCTGTGCTTGGAGGGCAAAGAAGAAGCAACAAACCAGCCTATGGTTCTAAGGGAAACTGAACCCTCCCCTCAAACGCACAAAAAATGTTAATAAGTAATGTTATCATTATTAGCTTCACAAATGACAACTACTTGAATGCTGCAACTATAGACTTTCACTTCCAGGAAAGATGAAAAGGCTCTGGCAGAACAATAGGAGATCCTACACTTTGCTCTCTTTGACCTTTAACACTACTCCACTCTCCCTTTTCTCTCAGGCTACTTTTTTCTCTCAATATCCACACAGGAGATTCTACCGTGGAGAAATCCTAACACACACAGACTCCAGGAACTGCATCCAGCTACAGCACAAGCGAGAACAATGAGACATCAGAAGATCAGGTTAAAGAGAGTGAAGAATACAGGAGTATTTGTGTTGGGAAGTATTAAAGCCTGTCCATGGACTCCAGGACATGAGATGGGGATCGTAAGGCCTAAGGCCCTTGATGCACAAAAAGGGTAAATCTTTCATTGAAACAGCGACAAAGGGGTATAAAAGCAAAAATAATTTTCAATGAAGCGTAAAATTAGAATATCTGATACACACTGATACTTTAGATGTGGCAATACATCTCAGATCACAAGTCTGCCTCCTTGAAACACCAAACAACAACAATCTACATAGTACAACGATGCATCAAACTGCTTTTTCTTTTTTTGAAAGCCCATTCCATTCCACTGCTAGCAAAACAAATATTCCACCTTAGCCTAGCCAAGCGGAAAGCAAGGAAGTTGAATCAGCAGTAAATCTGTTTCATTTTGAGTGAGGGTTTCAGAGAAATCACCTGGAGTTTGGGAACCTTAAGTTTGCTAAGGGATTAAATATTTACTTCCCCTCCTACCTGATAAAAAAGTACAAGGACTTTGTTTCTCAGCTGCCCTTTTTTGGCCCTGTAAGCCTCATCCACCCGTATGGACAAAGTATTCCCATATCATGCAAAGGCATAATTTTAACCCAGTCCATCACAGAGGAACCTGTACTAGGTCTTCATCATTCCCAAACATACAAGAGAATACATCACATTCCTGAATAATACAAACTATAATTTCAGGATTTTCCAGTAGATTTTATTGTTTCTGCAGGGACGAAGTTTACTGTATTTTAAAATGGTTATGGCAAGAAGAATGATGGCCAGAAGTGAAATACATTTTTTCTGATTTAAAAGAGCAAAGACCTCTCTGCTCTCCTGACTTCCAAGAGCATGGTGGGAATAACCGGGGACATCAACCCTCCTGCTCCTGGCTTTGCAGAGGGTGTGAGCTTGATAGGAACCCAAAGTACTGAACTCAGGTTCTTCATCTCTGCTCTACTCAACTGTTGGCAGAAAGATGTATTTCCTCACCAAGAATGCTTTCAAAAATCTACTGTTAAACAAGGAGTGGTACCTATTAAAATTACTTACTAGCTCATAAGCTTATCTGCAAACACAGTAATAAACACTTGTTATTACAGTAAGCAATATACTAGTCTCAGACAAGACAGACAGAATTAATGCTCTGATAAGGGTCTTTGGTTATCAGTCCTAAACATACAAAATATGCAAACTTAGGAACTGCTAGATACAAACAACATGAGCTTCAGACAGAACACTACTGCATTACTGTGTACACTCTCTTGTGCCTTTTAGGGCATTAAACTGAAAAGGCAATTTTTCTCTGAAATTACTATTTAAGTTACCTTATGAACAATTTACATGCACATGGATGTGAGAACAGGAGATGCATTTCCCTAATGTAACTCAAGAGGAAAAGAAGACAGCTATAACACCACCTTCTCCTCTTGAAATTTATACTTTCTTCTCCTTCTGATACTACAAAAAGACAGCAGATGAATTAAACATCCATTTCATTTGTTGGAAAAGCACTGTGTGCATTTCTGAACAATCACTATGCTTGTTTTCCTTAAAAGAAAGCTTGCTCTATATTCATTTGAATGCCTTACCAACTGAAAATTGCTAAAAGCACCAAAAAGACCACACAAGTACTTCTACTCACCAACTGAAGTCTGGACCATGTTTCCAGATTTTTGGACCTCATCGAATTTTGTAAAAATTACATTCAACCTGTTTGAAAGTTAAAGAAATACACAATGAACAACTGAATTTAAATTTTAGGAATATTAGAGTCATAAAATCACTACGGTTGGAAAAGGCCTCCAAGATCATTGAGTCCAACCTTTAACCCAGCACCACTGCATTCACTACTAAACCATGTCTGCAAGTGCCACATCCACATAGCTTCTGAACGGTTCCAGGGATGGTGATTCTACCACTTCCCTGGGCAGCCATCTTCTAACATCTTATGATGTTATAGAACAAATTTGGCTTCACTCAGGTCATTGGGAGCACTGTCAAAAATGTCAGTGCAAAATGTCAATGGAAGAAAGTTATTTTAAAATTAAAAAACCCAACATCAACACACAACAGTTGCTAGGAAAAGCTGAGATATAATTGAAAACACACATTACTGAAGATGTGATATGGCTAATTGTAGATGCATTTCCAATTCATCACCACTTTGCCTATCTTAACTTATTTGCAGAAATACCACAAAACACACCCCTAAAAACCACCTCGACGCAGCGTTTGTCTTTGGCCCTGACACCTTCCCATTTATGTCACGGGTCTAGCAGAGCAGAAGATCCTTATCACATCTCATCATTCCTTCCCAGTGAGTTTATGACTTTAAGGCACATTGTGGGAGCAGATGTTTTCACTGGAGAACAAGAGGCAACAGTGCTGCCTCCACCTGCACATACCCCACCTCCAAAACCACCTCTTCCCTCTGAGCACTGACAAACTGCCATCTACTCCATCCTCAGGTCTAACCACACTCTGCCCTGAGCACTGGAGGCAAAATGCAGAGCAGCTTTCTTAACACACCTGAAATGGCAGAAGCAGAGGCACATAACTTTGGTTTTGACATTGGTTTGGTTGCTTTTAGTTTGAGGTTTGGGTTTTTCTGGGGGGAAGAGTTGCTTTTTTAAAATAAAATTTTAAAACTGATTTTTTTGTCCGTGGGTTTTTGCTCATTAACAGCCCAAGCTGCATAAACAACACACACAAGCTACTCTGAAGTGTCCTCTCTATGTATGCAGAACATACAGGAAAAATATTAATTCACTTAATCTTTAATCAGTTAACTTAACATCTGCAATAATTTTAGTGGCTTTCCAAAGATGCTGTGGCATACTTGGGCAAAGATAGATACAGGATTTGCATTAAGTGAAACCTTAGTGTTTATCAGATTTAAAAAAAAAAAAAAAAAATCAAACCATGATCCTGGGAAAAGGTTCAATCATGCAGTTCCTGAAGTCTTCTGAAGGAAGGGAATAAAAAGCAGACCAAAAATAGTGAAGACCTAAGGACATTCTCAACTCACCGAGACTGGGGTAATCCTTTTTTACTGAGATCAGCCCTTACACGTTCACCAACATGCCTGTAAATTTCCACAAGGCTGTTTATTGCTGCATCTCGAACCTGGATGTGAGAGATGAGAGAAATCAGTCATCTTTACAACTTAAACTAATAAATCCCTAACAAGTGTTACCTTAGAGAACTAAATTTGCATATTTCTCAACAACAACAGTTGCCACTATACACATTACCACACAGTTCATGAAGGAGCTTTCAACCTGCATTTCAGACGTTAGCAGTATCAGCAGGTTAATTGAACTGAAAAGGCAGTGAAGGCATAAGATGAAAGATTTTGTACACAGGCAGCTTGGCTGCCTTTGCCAAACTCCACCCAGTGTACAACGGGGACATTTAGTGGATGAAAAAAGGAGAGAGACACAAACAGACCTTATATTACAGGGATATTATAAAATAAACTGATTTTTAATGCTGTCTTAAAAACTTATGTTTCTACGTTAATAGCAAAACAGGATGGGAGGGAAGAGTAATCAATCACCTGAGTCACCATGAATTTTGCAAACTGATTTTGCAGAAAGTGCTGAGCACATCCTTCCCTCCAGCCAACAGAAGAGACATAAATCTGATTAAAGTGTCACCTTTCTGTACTTAAACCCTTCCTCCACCAGACACAGCAGGCAGAGAAGGTAAACAAACTATCTGCTCTGCCTCCAGAAACACCTACAGAGCTGTGCACTTCTGCTTCTCAGAAGATGGCTGGCAGCTACCCACACACACACCCCAGGACTAGACATGGAATATCCTGAGGACATACCCTAGAACTGAGTTTAGGTGGGAGTCAAAGGGCAGGCACACATCTCCTGCCTCCTAGCCAAAGAAAACCCAAACACTTGACTCACACCCATCTCACCCTGCTCTCCTGCTCTGCAGTGTTCCCCCTCAGCAGGTCACTGCCAGCCTCCAAACCCCTCCTTCACTCACACCAGCCCTTACTCAGAACTCTTGCTTCTCATCTCCCTGCCCATCAGCCCCACATGCCACCAAAATTTCTGGGCACAACTCTGAAGGAACTTGTTGGTGTCCCGAGTTTCTGGGTACACAGACCCTAACCCAGCCTGTGCAGCGCAAGGATTGCGTCTGTGTGTATAGTTAAGCAGAGGCACAGTTGCAGGACTGGAGAAATCCCATATTGGGCAAGGCAAGGAGCCCTTACCCATCATACTTGGTATAGTCTACCACAGTCACAACAAAGCATTAGTAATTTTATTTCTGAGAAAATAATCCGAGCTTAAGTACTGTTGTTACACCATATGCACACTGGGTTACTCCAATTGCATCAGCTGAAAACAACAAAAGCACTGTTTCTGAAAATGGCTCTAATGGAACAGCTTCCACATCCACAACAAAAGAAAAAAAAAACTGGGCTTGACCTGGAATTGTTTCTCGATCCTCTCTCCAAGAGAGGGCAGCAGTGACCAAGGCCAGCAAGTCTCCCAGTGCTCAGGAGGAACCAGCAGCACAGCAGCAGCTCCAGGGGAGCCCAGGACCAGCCCCTGCCCCAGCGCAGGCAGTTTCACCCAGAGCCACTGTCACAGCAATTTGTATCTGACCAGTTCAGGATAGGCTTTCTGGGGACGAGGGACCAGACCCAGGAGAAAGTGAAAGAGATCAGCCTTGTTTCCCCCTACAGCTGGATAAAGGATTATGAGCTGTGCCAGGCACAAGAGGCAGCGCAGAGGGAAAACGCCTCAGTGCCCTCACCAACTTTCCAGTTCACTCAACAGCTCACCAATGGCAGGACCAAGGCACCTGTCTGTTCAAGTCCAAGCCCTAAACCCAGGATTTCCCTGGAGGGTAACAGCTTGCTTAGCTCAGAACTACAGAGGACTGTAAACATTAAACTTCCTGAGACACTTCTTGCAGTAATGGGTTTACTATCCTGCACTGGCACAAGCAGCAAGGGAAGGCTGCTTCACACTCAGTCCTCCTCTTAACAAGGGAGGCCCTGACAGCCAAAAAAACATGGCCAACTCCCCAGAGCCAACATAAACCCCTTCTCCAGCTGGACACCTCACACCTCCTTCCGGCTGAAGACCCGCTCCACACCTGGATCACATGTGTGTCACCCATCCTGGGAGGGCCACCAACAGCATTATTCAAAAAGTGCTACTACACATTACACAACAGGAGTTTGAACCCTACTTGCCCACCTCCCTCTTCTCACTAACCACACATACTTGCATCCAATTTCAAACAGGACAAAAAGCACTTAGGAGCAACAGATTTTATTTCACTTGTATTTTCATTTGGGTTGCATCACTGATTGAAGTCCCTGCACAGCTTGTCTTCACCCCCTGTTCAGAACCTCCCTGTACAACTTCTGGCAGTGTACATGGCCAGGCTGTCTGACTGGTCCCATTTGCCCTCTCTGCCCAGACTGATTGCTCTCCAAAGGTGAGGGGTGCTGCACTGAGCCCAGAGGGATCCCTGCAGCCTCCCCTGTATTTAGGCTCCAAGCCACAGGCATTTTCTTCCCACAAAAGTTTCCCTCTTCTGTTCATCTCACCTGCAGATTCATCTTGTTTTGCTGAACCCTTGGAGTAACTGATATGCTGGTTTGGACATACTACAAATTACTCCTCTTCAAAACCAGACAAGGGTTCTGTGTGCACAGCATTGTTCAGAGCTCACCACCACCAGCACAATTAGCTTAATTACCAACAAGGCAACCAGCACAACCTTTAGATGTGACTCACAACAAAAGCTCACCTGGCTGTTTGGATCTCCAAGTAAGTTACATATATGTGGCACTATCTTACTCAGTGTTAAACTCTGAGCTCCAGATCTGGGAATAAAGAACAAAAAGTACCATTATGAATCATTGAGCAGGCTCATGTACACAACAGAGATTTGCAGAAGGTTCTGACTTACGCATTGAGCGTTGCAATAAGGCAGAGGCAAATCCCTTCTCTTGTCCGAAAATTCTTGTGTTTGAATCCTCCTAGCATCCTGTCCCACACGTACTGTGGAAGACAGAAAAGACAAAAAAGAAGATGGGGTGAGAAACAGATTCTCTCTTCCAGCCGACATACACCACATCATCTCTGGAGCTCAAATATAAGCTTTACAGCCAACCAAGCAGAATGGGACAAGAAGCAGCAAGATACTTTTAGATCTGACTAATTCGTTGTTCTGCGCTGACTTCACAGTAACTCCCCACTACCTAAAACAATACTCATACTTACAGAAAGCAAGAAACTTCCAAAGACCTGGAACAATTACTCTGACATGTACCCATCCTATCCTTGGGAAATCCACTGACACTCATGCTCCTATGTGTATCCTGTCCAGCAATAGTCTCCTCAAGTGAAGCAAATATTTTATAATAAGGTGTAGGGAGATGAAGCCATTTCAGACAGAAAACTGGCACAGAAAAACCTTCTGACAGAAAAAAGGTTTCATTTTTTTTACACAGTTGGTCACTCATGTTGTGGAGGGCTGTTGAACATACCTGAGGGTTAGCAGCTTGTTCCATGATTTTCAGCAGCAAGGTCTGATCCTGCTCCCTCACTGAGTCCTTAGAATCTCCCAGTCTATCAAGTAAACTTGGCAGCACTGAAGAAAGAAAATAAGAACATCCAAATCCCTCAGCAAAAAAGTGTAACAGTGGCAGACCCCCTCTGCTCTCCCTCCACCAACCAGTGGAGACACCAGCCCTGCTGCCCTTCAGCAGAGCCTGAAAATCACCAAGAGCCTCCCAAGTGCTCTCCTGGGGAGAAAGACAGCTTTGGGTCCAGCAGCCAGTGCAGGTGCTGGCAGAGTGATGGTGACATTCACACACAGATCCCTCACCTGTGCCAATCTGGGCCTTGAAGCGATCTTGCAAGCGGGACACCAGTGCAGAAATTATGTCAATCCCCAGGAGAACTACCTGCAAGCACAGGATAGACAGTGAATCAGAGTGCACTGCAACTGTAATTGCTGCTTGGTGCTAAATTCATATGTATAGATGTGCAGGGTACACAAACGATGTGCATAAAACATTTCAGTGTTTGCTGTACCTAGCAGCTCTAATTAATTGTAATTATTACAGTTATAATTAGAAAACAGTATGCCGTAAGAGTTGCTTAATTATTTACTGACAGAAATTAAACCAAGCACTTTCATAACGTAACTGGAATTTAAAGAGACACCTGGTTTGAGAGAAACTTCATGATAGGCTTATGACAGATGATCAGAAAACCCACTCATTAACTGTGCTTACTTATTAGAAAAAGATACATCACATACTGAATGTACTGTGTAGACTGTGTATGAAACACTTGACAACACCCTCTAGATTATGATCATACTGGTACAAGACATTTCTCCCTAAGTTTTTGGATAAGCACATGAAGTTAGTCATGCCTGGAAGTGTTAGGGACAGCCAGGCTCCTGAGGCAGTGCCACCGGGGCTATTCCAACACAGCCCAGCTCCCTGTACGTACACACAAGTGTACATACATACACATATGGAGACATATCGATATTCACTGTACATACACACGAGTGTACATATATACACATACAGTCAGGGCCCCAAGCCTGCCAGAGCTCATGGAGTTTTTGGACAAGACTTTCAGCACATATGGGATTGTTGGGGTTATCCTGTGCAAGAGCCAGGAACTGCAGGTGATGATCCCTGTGAATCACATCCAACTCAGGGTATTCTGTGATTCTGTCATAGATACATGTATTTTCGCTCCCTGTACATACACGCAAGCGTGTATGTGCACTCGTATGTACAGATATCTATCCATAGTCCTTGTACACACACAGAGCTGTCTATATAAACGCCTCTCTGTGCTCCCTGTAGCTGCACAAGCACACCCCCGTGTGCACACGCAGGGAGCACGGATATCCCGCACACACGGCAGCGCTGCCGGGGCCGTGCCCCGCAGTGCCGCGGGCGCTCGGCAGGGGGCGCGCTCCGTCGCCGCTGCCGCCCGCGCGGCGGCCCGGCCCTCTATGCAAATCAGCGCCCGGCTAGCGCGGAGCACTATGGGTAGGGGCGCCGCCGCCGCCGCCACAAGGACTCAAACCGGGCTCGGAGCCGCCCGGACGCGCCGGGCCCCACGCGGCCCCGCGCGGCGCGCGCCCCCGAGCCGGGCGCTGGGCAGCGGGCGGGCCGGGGGCGCGCCGCCCCTCGCCGGGACCTAGGGCGCGATTGGCGCTCCCCTACGGGCGGTGCGCAGCCCAGCGGCCGCCAACCGTCCTTATCTGGGGGTTGCGCGGCTGCTCAATGAGCGTATGGCGAGGGCAGCCCTGCTGACACCTTGAACAACACAGCAGCGCCCGCTCCGTGCGCGGCGCAATTTTTGGAACCTCGCACCGCGGCGTGTGCGCGGCGCGTCCTCAACAACACTCGCACCGAGCCCGACCGGGCACCTCCAAGCGCCGTGCGGGACCCGTGCTGTGCTGCAGCCTCCGGCACAGTACCCGCGGCCTCTCGGCACCGCCGGCCGGCACCGCTCCCATTCCCACCTCCCCCTCCATCAACGAGCGCTTCTCCGAACAGAGCCCCTCTGCGCCGAGCCCCTCACGTTACTCGCGCAGCAGCAGTCAGTCCACAACGCTCAGCTTGTCACATGGATTCACTCCAAATTGGGCTACACAGGACCCAGGGAACTATGCGTGGTGTGCAGAGGAAATAGCCTACTACTCCATGTTAAGTTTCCTATGAAAAAAACCTTCCTAAATACAAGCCCCTGGATCCGAACTTCTGCCAATATACAACTTCACCTTCTCCAAAGAGCTCCTGCAGTCTTCTCCCCTCACAGTTAACAGACCCTTCAACACTGTCAATTTTTATTCATACACCAAAGGAGAATTTTCCTCATGGTTTTATTAAGCCGTGTTTCGTTTTCACATTCATCTTGCACACTGGATTTAATCTACCATTGACAAATGCTCAGCCAGCCGCCCTAAGCCCTATCGTTGTCTGTCTCTGCCAGCTCACTGGGAGCCTCCGGCTGGGGTCCGGCAGCAGAGCCCCAGCAAGAGGGTGGGCTCCAGATCCTCATCAGTGGGGAGATGCTTTTAGGGAAAGTCAATGGCACTCTGAGTGCCAGTCACCATTCACAGCTGTCTGATCAGAGTCCCATCACAGCAGCATCCTGCACAGAGATAAGTGTGCTGCCTGCAATTACAGAGATGTGCCCCAGGGATAAATTCGATCCCGGGAGAGGAAGGAATTCATCTCTTCTTCAAACTGCCCGCAAGCCAGAAAAGTGAGGGGAACTCATCACTCAAACATGAAAGGAAACACATGCACAGTGCAAACATACCCTGCAGTTCACCCCCAGGATGAGGCCAGGAGGATGAGCTGAGCCTTGCACGACTTTTTGCTTTTGTCCTTATAAAAATGGGGAGTTAATTAGCACAATTATTACAGTGGTGCTTGGACAGCTATTGAGGAAACAGCAACTGGGGTGAGCAGATGTTATTCCCGACTATGCTGGATTCACTTATCAACCCCAATGTGACACCTGCCTCAGAAGGTCAGAGGTAGAAAGCAGAAATCATGTATGGATTGACAGAGTCAACAGATCCACTACAGACAGATAACAGACAACCCAGGGCATGGCTGGCAAATGAACAAAGAATTAATTGAATTCCAGTCCTGGCTGCGTTTGACTGACTGCACAGAAGAGCCCACCCGTTCACTGCTGAAACAGTTCCTGAAGCTCTGCCTGAATTAACACACACCAAGGTCCAGGAGGAACCTCCGGAGCAGGGAGACTGTCACACAGGGAGCAGCGATGGGCCCCGGCAGCAGCCACCCCACTGCTGTGATCCCGAAGCAGGCCCCTCCCCAGGGAAGCCAGCTGGCAGGCACAGCTCCACACCAAGGCACAGGAAGGGCAGCTCTCCATCCGAAATTCCAGATAATGCTGCAATGCTGATAACTACAGAGCTATTCCAGGCCTTTACATCAGCACAGATCATATAGGGTCCTATTTACACAGGCTCCCAAAAGGTGATCTCAGAATCAGAGAGTGACAGCCCTCAGCCTGAGGCTCTGCCTCTTTGCTTATTTGACTCCTGAGTTTCCCCAAGACAGTCAATAAAGCAAGTTGTGCCACCCAGTATTCAGCTCATTTGGCATTTGCTGCTGCTTTGTCTTGTCTCAGAGTACTTTCTGTAGGCACCAAGGCCTGTCAGCAAACCTTTCTCCTGCCTCTCTCCAACCGCCAGGTCATCACTCCCAGTGAAGAAGTCTCTTATTAGTTACCAGGACGCAACACAGCCTTTCCCAATACAGACAATACTTTTTCTTTTTTTCAGAGGTGAATGAAAACAACTCAGAGCATCTGCCCTTTAATGTCTGGGTGGTTTTCAAAGACCTGCAGGCAGCTCCCCATATCAGAGAGCAGACAAGCCCACCATCATCTGCTCCAGCAGTAGGTGGTCACCATGCATGGCAGACAAATAAATCCATCCAGTTTAAAACAAGACATACCTAAACAGACTCCCATAAAAGGGTAAAGAAGCTGCACAATCCAGCAGCAGCTGATTCAGCATGAAGTGACCAGAGTGAATCACAGCCTCAGGCTACCCTGACAGCCTGGAAGAACAGTGCGGAGGGGAGAGAGGAACCCTTCTCTCCACTTACCACACCATGCCCACAGCAGAGATGTGGTGGCTGCTGCATGAACCTTTATCCCCCGTCTTTTCTGGGAAATAGCAGTGGGCTGAGCAGTACATCCCCACAGAGTGCTTTCACTCTGCTGGCCTCCTGCTGAGCCTTCCAGCCTGGCAGCTTGGGACCCAAATGGGAATGCTGTAAAGAGCTTCTACACCAGCTGTGACACCAGCTTGCTTCATGCTGCCTTCAACATGCTCATCACCACCACTGGTGACACTGCTTAGCTGTTTCACTTTGAAGTCTGTCTGAGGGGTTTTTCTTGGAGAAGGGATGTGAAATGGAAGACAAGACTTCTAAATCTCAATATGAAAAAAAAACCTCATAAAAATTGTAAGAGTATTCAACCAGGGTTTTTTAACACTTTCTAAGATATTTTTTTGGATTCATAAGAAAAAACACAGAGAAGCACTTGCATACTTTGATTAAACATAATATACTTTTGAAAAAAGGAAAACACTTCAGATTACACACTGAGAAGCCTGAGGCAAGCTCTGATGGCGCACATCATTGCTGGTCTGATCAGTGCTGATCAGTCGGACAGGGAGCAGTTCTAATTCCTTGTGACATGAAACATCCACCACAACTGAGCTGGGCACTCAAGACCAAGCTGAAGTTAGATGACATTGGCAAATTTAGTTTTGAAGTAGGTACATATTTTGGGTCAGCACAGCAATAACCAAAGTCATGGCAGACAGAGAAACATGGAGTCAGCTTATGAAACGCTGACTGCTGTATCCCACCTGCACACGACTATAACCACATCCACCCTGGAAGAGTCAATCTCCTTCTGCCATTCCAAGAGTTAACATTTCATGTTCCAAGGCAGGATCACAGCTGCACTGGAAGTGTAAGTTCATCTTCCCAGTCCAACAATCCTCACACAGACACAGATGTTAAGTTGTTTTGTACAGCACAATTTGCAAAGCCAACACCAGCAAACAAAAAGGCAGCAACAGAAGCACAACTGGTTTTACTGGCACGACTACAAGCTGTGGTCACAGAGTGGAATGGGGGAAAACTTTAAATACATATTCTTGGGTTCCTTCGCTAGATTCATGAGATACTATCCATTCTGTCACAGACACTATCTTTAAAATCCTCAAATTCCCTGATGGAATTAGGTGAACCAAAACACCCAGTGAAACCACCAGCACTAGTAAAATAAGAAAAATCTGGTTATTGAAAATTCTTCATTTACAAGCCTCGTAACAGATGAGCAACTCAGTAAAAAATGCATAGTTCTAGAGTGAAATAAATTTCAGGAGAACTAAGGTCATTTAAACGTTGGGAGGTATTAAGAAAAGGTTGTCACAAATGATCACTACAGAAATGTATTTTTACAACTACTGTTAGGACACAAGGGCACCTTTCCTGTGCAAAAGCAAAAAAATTCCAACAACTATTTTCTGCATTCAGAAAAAAAAGCCAACAAAAGCCCCTCAGTTGTCTCTTGATCTAAAAGCTAGAGATCTGGTAGAACCCATGAGAAATTCAAAGCTATTTAAGGAAATGCACCACAGAGCAAAAAGTTATCACTACAAAAATTCCACGAAGGCAAACAGGGTGATGCTTAAAAACATGATCACCCAGAAATAGGGTCATCTGCTTGCAGAAGAGCTCACAAGTATTTCCCAGTAAAAGATGTGGTCCAAGTCAGCCCTCAGTCACACTGCTACCTACCCTGCCTCTGCTCAGGGCAACTGAAGGAGGGAGTTCCAGAGAATAAGAAATTCACCCTGTTTTGCAAAGATTCTGAACTGGTCCTTGCGGTGGCCTCAGGCCACTCTGCCTGAGTGGTTGCATATGATGAGAAGAAGAGCAGCCACTGGGCTCTTTCCAAAGGACATGGAGGGAAGAACAAGTTGCAGAGTCACTGCTGTGGAGTACAGCAGGCTTTTCTACCCTGAGCAAGGACAAAGCTCCAGACAGCACAGCAGGTAAATCACCACTGACACAAACGACAGTCTGCTCAGTCTCCAGGGAAGCAGCACTCATGGTAACACAACAGGAGACTTTGCAGTTGAAAGCCGACTTACAACTTATTTCACACTTTCACATCTCAATTACCCCAAACACTGCTGGAAAAACAGCAGCAGCACATTGTTTCAGAAAGGTGGTCCTGCTTATGCAGCACCTTACAGCTATGGATACCTGCATGGCAGCACTCAATGCTTAGTGTCTTCACATGAGACAGCATCAGAACAAAACACCCGCACTAACAGCTGCTACTGCCTTTGCTTCCTCGCCACAAAGCAGTTAAATACTTAGTCACACACACTGCCACTATTCTGTACATATCCATTGCCCCCAGCTGAGCATCTACACTTACAGCCAGGTCCTCAGCCAGGAAGGAAACATGAATATAGCTCTGTGAGCACTGATGAGATCTTGCCCCAGGATCAGTTTGGGATCAGGACCACTACATCCTTGTAGCTCTGGTGACTAGTTGCATCTCAGGGCTCAAGGCATAATGCAATCTCATACAATGAGTGCTGTTACTGAAAAGCAAAAAGAATATGGCAGGGAAAAGAAAAAAGCCATTGCATTGCCCTGCTTTGTTTTTCATATGAAAATAGAAAGCCTTTATTATGGCAACTAATCAATTGCCAGCACAGCGATGTGCCTTACTAACAGACCAGGCTGCTTTACCTAATAGCATAGCCTTCCCCTCCATTAGCAGCAAAAAGCTGCTACAGTGCACAGAGCAAGTGAGAAATCACACTGGGAGTCTGCCTGGAGGCAGAAACATATTAGCTGGAGCACCTCAAAAGCTCCTAGCACAAAAGCACTGACCCCAACTCCATCTCTGACACTACAGGAATAGAAAGGCTCAGCACATTTTAAAATTGGAACAGAAGTGCTTCTGAGGGTTTAGACAGCATCTGGAAAAAAACAAGGCAAGCACATAACCTAGCAGATAATCACCAACAATCTTCTGCTCCCTCAGGGCTCACAAAGGACTAGTAAGAACTGTGAGGATGTTCAAATATCCAGATACTCTCCTTGATCACTAGTTCCCAAGCTTCCGAACATCTGCACTTCCAGATTACACCATTCAACACCAGCTTTTATGAGGAACAGCAATCCTGCAACACAATGATGACAGGATGCATGGACAGCCTCATGAGGAGGGCACCAAAGAGGTGCAGACACAGCCAAGTCCCACCAGCTGCTGGCAATGTGAAAAAAGCTGGGGATCAGTCAGGGAGGCAGAGCAGCCACTGTGGTGAGGACTAGGCAGCAGCCAACTTGAGTAGGATACTTACTAGATGCTGACAGCTCTTGCTAGATCACAGTTAATGAAGCTTTGTTCTTGCCTTGTTTGGGAAGAAAGAACACATGCAATTAAGAATGCAATAACATTTTCAGTAGTCACAGCCTTTGTAAAACTCTGGAAACACCCTAAGACCTTAAAGCTTTCACAGCACCTCCCAGGCCTGCACAGACTGCCTGCTCAGCATGTACCACACAGTCCTATACCTTTGAAAAGAGTCTCCAGACACAATCAGCAACAGCCTAATGGTACAATAATCAAGAACTCCACTCAGAAAAGAAGAAAGGTTCAAGGTGCCTTTGTCAGCCACAGAAAGACACAATAGCCCAAGAAAGTGAAGAGATTGGTGCTAGGAGAGAAAGGGGCAAGAGATGGGAAGAAGGAATGCTTCCTCCACAGAGGAAGACACCATTTCAGCCAGAATCCCGCTCATACTCTTTCTGATGCATTCAGGAGAAAGCCCAGAGGATGACCCTTAAAGGTATGGGTTAAAACACTTCCCAGTCTCTCCTACACCAGTGAGGGGTGCAGCTGAGCTAAATCTAACCCCACATCTACAGCAGCCACAAGACCTTAGCATAGCCCATACAGCAAGTGTGATGCTTCCCACAGCTTACTGTTCAGTAAGGGTAATAAAGACTGAGAGCTACTGGCTTAAACTGTTGACTACACAAGTTTCTTCTTTTACCATTCCCTCTTACTCCCTCTCCCAGGTAATTCATGTCAAATAAGGGAAAACTTCCAGAGGCTTACCATCAGTGCTATACTCCAGCTAAAACCAGGACCCCAGAAAAAACAATACCACAAGAACACAGAAGGGCACAGTCCCTGTGCTGACCTGTTCACCTGAGTGCACCTATGCAAGTGGAACCCAAACTGAGAGCAGCAGATATGTACCAGTGCCCATCTGCAAGCTGGGCAGCTGCCAGCGTGCACTCTCTGCTTGAGCCACTGTGTGATCCTGCAAGGGACAGGGACATGCTACTGAAGTGACAACACTGGCCCAGGCTAGCACCCTGCTGGATCTCCTTACAGAGCTTTTGGCTCAGCAGCCCCGACCACTCTGTAGCCCATGCATGCCTCTTACAACTATGTCTTACATGCAACTCTTAGCACAGTTCTTGATAAATTCAGGCATGATTTTAATATCTTTTAACTTTTGGCGATTAGATCTCTTCCAAGACTTTGATCTATCTCATTTAGGAAACCAATGAAAAAAGATTCTGTCCCTGCCCATTTAAAAGCTAATTCTAGCTTAGAGGGTAATGCTTTCCACATGCTTCAGAACCAAACCCCGCACATCACTTAACACACAGGAAATAAAAATTATTTAATGTTGCTATCCTCAACTCCTTTTGACCTGTGTGTCTTTGCCTTTTTGGCTGTCATCATTGAGATCTGGAGCAACAGCTGATGCTTCACTGTGAGCTCTCACAAGAGAATAAAACATCTGTTTTCCTCCCTCAGACTGAAAACAGACGCCTTTTTAGCTGTGTCCAACAGATACTCAATTATATGACAGCATAGTGAAGCACAATGCATCTAAATCAGGGCACACCCTCGGGTCACATGGGTGCCTGGCATATGGTCAGGAACCCGAAAAGGCTTTGCAATCTCAGGCAGGCTACCTACCCACAAGTATCCAGGGGTCCAGAACACCTGCATATGCCAAGGGTAGTTTTTCTTGCCTTCAAAATGCCTGCAGAACTGCTCTGGAGCAAACACCCGTGCACCAAGCACTGCACAGTCCCAGGGCAGCTCAGCTGCGTACTTGTGGCTTTTCTAACAAGCTGTCTGGAAAACCCAATTCCACACAAAAACCCACTCCTCATCAACCAACTCACCCAACATTCTATATCTGAAAGAGGAGACAGCTGTCACCATGGGCCAACTTTTCAACAAAACCTGTCTGGGGAAATTTTACTGGTTACTATTGGAAACTCACTGCTATGAAAAACTCCTGCAAATAGCACCTGGGGAAGCCCAGCCACAGCAGAGCAAGGTGAACAGCCTGGCAATCACTGGTTCAAGATCCCACTTGGGACCCATGGATGGGCTGACACTGGTAAGAGGCAGCTCCAAGCAGTGTCTGTTCCATGTCTCTTCCTGTGGCTGAAGCAATCCAGTCTCCAGACCTGTTCAACTGCAGGCATTATACAGACAAAAAAAAAAAATCCCCAAGAAACAAACAGGCCAAGCCCCCCACCTCCCCACCAAATCAAAAACAGAAAAAAAAAAAAAAAAACCAACCAAATTAAAAAAACCCAACCACAAACAGCTCAAGGGAAGAGAATTCTGCATCCTGTACTGCTTGAAGGAGCCAGCATTTTGCTAAGGGAAAAGAACAAGCCATCTGAGCAGCTGACAGCACAAGTGGAAAACCAATTGGAAAATTATAGGGACAAACCACATACATTTTGGCTTCTATAGCCAGCTCTAGAAACACATTTAAACAAGTCAGGCAAATAGCTCCTATCAATGCTCTAGTGCCACAGCCACACAAACAAGCATCCCCTCACGTAAAGAGGTTTCCACAAATTCTTGTGGATTAATACGAGAAAGGTACTAATTAAGTGTTCAACTAAATCATTAGTTCTTGGATTAATTATCTTAAACAGAACTCTTTAGAACTGAAATAGATCAGAGGAACAGAAGCTGTAAGTGAAACAAAAGAAGCCACTCAGGGTTCAGCACAGGTACACAAAGAGCTGACACCCCGGGGGGGCTCAGCCAGACCAAGCAGGTACCTCCTGGCCAGGCTCTACTCACCTTTCACGATGCTTTTACTACATTTTTCTCTCCTTCACAACTCGTATCGTTATTTTCAACACAACAATGGCTAAGCTGAATCAAGTGTTTAAATAACCATCTTTTTGTGATTTTAGAAGATTGATGCCTTGTTTTGTAATTCTGTTATTTTCTCAGAGGTTTGTTCTCATTGGACACTTACTAACAAGAACAGCCTTCTTGCTTTCTGCCAAACAGGATATACTGTACATTCATACAAGAAGTTAATATCACAGCGTATCTTTATAAAATACAGAAATTTAATCTAATATAGCTCATTAAAAGACACTGTACCATATTTCAGGGGAAGGGAGGGTTTTTTGTGCCCCAAAACAGCAAAACCTTGAAGCAACACTGAAAAGCAATTTTGAAGAAGAATAAATGTAACCTGCAGAATTCGAGTCACGTTTCACCTGAGAAAAAAGGGAAGAACAATTTTCCAGATGTTTCCTTCTAGTTAAAATCAACAGGTTTTATGAAAGAAACATAGAAATATTTGTAATTTGCCAAGGAACAGACTAGTCAAGACTCGGTTGGACCCTGTGGTCATCACACATACATTCAAAGGTGGATTTACTTACTTTTGTCTCCAAGAGATTTTATGGGAGGCTTGGTGGAAATTTCTAAAGCAAAAATCAAATGCCAGCCCTAACTGAAATATGCATCACCCAGAGGGACCTATATGTCTAAAACTGTGCCCTCCATATCTTTGAAAACTCTTCATTCTACACCATCTCATCTCTTTTTATTCATACTGGTTGGAAGTTATGTAAGCCTTCCTGCTCCTGTAACTTCAAAAGTGGTTTATTTCCTTTGAGACACCTATTCCAAACTGAAGTGCCCCATTAGTATTATTTTTTGTTTTAAATAAAGCAATAACTTTCACACAGATGGGAAAGCATGGTCACTCTCAGAACTCCAAAACCTGATGCCTAGTGAACTGTGAAACAAGACAGACAGAATGCTGAATATCATAGTGTGCCATTGTTACCCTGACAAGAAAAGGATGCCAGATAGCTTCCTTCCATCCCAGCCAGCCTTACTGCACATTCCAAACCCAGTTAAATGAAACAGTAAGGCTTTACTTTTAGCATAAGAATAGGCCTCACCAATAAATTCAGGTGAGAAGTTGTCTCCAAAGGCCAATTAGTTCAACACCATCTCTACCCCTCTGCTCAGATTAGATCAGTCAGGCCACATTTCTAGAAAAAGCATTTTGTTTTACTTGATTCTTAACATATAGGTCTTCAGCTGTGATTGACTTCAACTGTTCATTAAAACCTGCAACAGATTTATGTATTCTAGTTAGAAGCAGCCCTGTCAATTCAAAAACAGGTTTAATGAGCTTCTGTGTCACCACCTGTAAGACCCTGCTGACAGGCTGTGAAACAGAAAAACTTACTTGGTTTTTTTAATCCTTCTCTAGGTACAGTAGTATAAGCCAGGCAACAATTTGTAGCCCCCAAAGATTCCAGCTGCATCATCTGATCCATGACAATCCTAGACTTCAACAGTGTTTCGTGTAGTTATAAAGGATCTGCAACACGGATCAGGGAGCAAGATATACACAATACACACACACCCATCAAGTTCAAATACTGCAGTCATATCAGGAATTGATACATTCTTTCCAGCAAAGAAATGGCACTGGGCTTTTGGTTCATTTATCTAGGAGGTTTTAACTTGACATCATCTGATAAAAGTAAAAACTTCAAAGTCACACAGCGATAGGCTTCAATTACTATTTCTCTATCAGTCTGTTAATGGCACTGTGATTCAGGAAGGAGGAGGGATTGCTGCTGGCAAGTCTTTTGCAGTCTGTGGCACAGAGGCTATTTCAGCTGAATTGGAGATTGAGTTTCACAGATAGTAACTATGTCAGGCTAGAAGACACAATTTAGAGGATTTAAAATATGACAATGCCCAAGGATAACACAAAGAAACATAATATTCTTTCCTGATAACACTGCTTGTAGTACAGGTTAGAGATCAAGTGGCAGCTTTTTCTTAAGAACAGGCATTGTAAGAGAAGTCAAGCAGATAGTTGCTAAATCTTCCACAAAATCAACACCACAAACTGATTCAGAAGCATATCCAGCTACAGTTATGCCTCTTCTTGCCCTTCATATTTTTCCTCCTGTAGGTTAATAGCACTTTCCTGCACCATAGCAAGAAATACAAGGTGGAAATACAAGGTGGTGTTTTTCATGAGTTTTCATATCCTTATCTGGAACTACAGAGCATTATTACTATCATAAACTTGTCACACTGAAGTCTAGCAGTACTTAATGTTGGAAAGAAGTACTATTTGGCTTCTTCATATACATCTGCCTGCAGTGTTGGGACTGTGCCAGCATGCAGTCCAGAAACAAATGTAGTCCAGTCTAAGATCTATGTATGCAGGAAAAAAAATACCCATTGCAGGCCTACTCATACACTCACATCACCATTTAAAGAGATTTCTCCTCCATCTTTCAAAGGACAGGGAATTTAAGTGTGCACATACATTCTGTTCCTTCTCTTCGAATTCATACATCAGAGAAGATGCCACAACCACAAAGCAACACGGAAGCAAAGCACAAATTCTCCATTAACTCTTTCTTTTAAAAAAAGAACTTCAAGAGATGTGCAGGCCCTGCAGTGGTTTTTGATGTATCTTGACATTTTCATCAACCAAGGTACGGAATTTGGATTAGCTGCTACAGGCCAGATTCTGACCCATCAATCAGACTAGCACAAAACCAGAACCCTGAGCTAGCTGTCTGCACTCACATTTGCTCCAGAAACAGGACAGGGAGATCAGAAGTCACTGCACATTTCTCTCCTTTTGATGACTTAATTCAGGCCTTAAAAAGTCACCTAAATTCTATTAGGTAGGGACAAGACAACTCCAGACACAGATTTTTAGCTACTAAGCTACTTCAGTCTACTAGGGAGATGACATGCTCTTTAAAGAGCTGCCCAATTATGTGCTGACCTTACACGGGCTTTGATGGTTTCTTTAAGTGACTCATTAAATAATCCAAGATAGTGAAAACCTTATTTTGCAAGACAGGTTAATGCAAAACATTACATTATTTTTCCATAAAATTCTTCCTGATCACTAGATAATTAAGACTAGGAGTCAAGATATGGCAGCATTAACACCTCCCTTTTATCACTTCTCCCCAGCAAGAAATACAAGGTCCCAGGAAAAATACCCATGGAAAGCAATCCCAAATCCCTCCTTAGGAGCATTTGAGACACTAATCAACACCAGCACTGGTTTCTCTTGTTCCTTTCACCTGTATAAAGCAGCATGGAGACAAACAGAACCCTTCCACTGTCTCTGCAAGAACTTGAAGTTCTCTGACTTTACAGAAAGGAACTGGTGCACTCCCAGCTGACTCTGGGGACCAAAAAACAGACTTGTGGCAGAGCCAGGATTGGGCTCCCAAGTCTGCCCTCCCAAGCCTCCGGTCAGGTCCTCTTCCCCCACAAAGGAGATGTGGGTCTGGCCACAGCTGCCTCTCAGCAGCACAGAGCAAAGAGCAAGACCAGCACCTGCCACACTCAGCAGGGAGCTGACAGACACAGCTCTCCTTCCCCACCAAGTCAGAGAAGAGCAGCACAGGTCAAACCAGTTTTCTGCTCATGGAACAGCTGTTCAAGAACTTCTTCTGAGGCAGGCCTAAAAGCCATTGCTTACTTCTTGCAAGCCCTCACTACACCAGCACGCTGCAGTGCAGCCGCAGTGCACATGAAAGGCACACTCTTCCTCAGGCTGCAAAGCTAACCAGGAATACCGAAAAAGGAGCTCCACCAAGGAATGGACAGGAAAGACTATAAGCATTAAATAGACACCGTCACAAACCAAAGCACCGTTAATACCACTCATTGCTTCTGCCATGTACATCAGATGACTGTAAGACACTCTGTAAGGACTGTGACCACCAAGGAGGGAAACTACAGCCCAGCTGACTTGTACAGGACATTTCTGCTGCAGCCTCCAAGACC
This sequence comes from Acanthornis magna, assembly GCA_036785705.1. NCBI lineage: Eukaryota > Metazoa > Chordata > Aves > Passeriformes > Acanthizidae > Acanthornis > Acanthornis magna. The sequence goes on from JAWUZG010000012.1 coordinate 22,808,750, forward strand.
ATTTCTCTTCTCCACTGTTACTTTCCAGGCTGTGCACACAAGTTCATCTACAGGAGACTGACCTGAACCCTTTGTCTCCAAGAGCAAACTCTCCATGCACACAGATCAATACTACCTCTTCTACAGCTCCCCTTCCCAGACATAGTTTAATTCACATCATTCCATTCTTGATCATAGCGGAAGTTCCCAGTCAGGGTGACATACCAACATTGTGACCCACTTGTCTGCCTCACAACAGTGCCTCCTTGGTATGCCTGTAGCTGCACTCACCCCATCTGCCAGCGTGCTCTTTTCCCTGCCACATGCTGTGCCTTTCTAGAGATTACAAAAACTATCTCTGCCCACGACAATACCTTTAAAGCTTCATCCCACATCTCCCCCCAGCTTTTTGTTAATGACACTGCTACAGAACTGGAGCTGGGAACCAGAGCAGCTCCCATAAAATGGCTAAAGATTCGTTTAGATCTTCATTAAATAATGAAGATGTTACACTTCCAAGGGTACATGACCCCTCAATGAAATGGAGGCATAAGCAAGGCCTCTGTCTTTGAGCACATCTACCTACAGGCAGAGAAGTTTTGGTCTTCTCTACCCTTCAATTACTTAGCACCTTTCTGGGATGAAAAGAGTGGTGTGCCCTCCCCTCCCAGAATCCCACCAGATCCAGCAGCATAGACAAAGCTCTGCCAAAACTGCAGGACAAGGCACAAACTGCCAGCCTCATTTGGTACACGTTAACAACTGTAGTGAAAACCACATTGAAGAGATTTTGCTAGCATGGACTTGAACAAAGGTGGTGATCATCTTTTCCCATATCCTCCAGGAGAAGGATAAAGAGAAATCCTCTTAGATTAGCTAGAAAGAAAATTAAACATGCAGAGCAGAGGGGCATTGGAGCAGACTAATTCAGGAGACTGTGAAATCTTCAAAGGATGTATTTTAAGCATAGGTTGGATAAATATCTGACAGAAGACATCCGGGTACATTCATCTTCTGTGAACAATAAACTGAATTTAACTATTTCCTGAAGTCCCTTATATTACAGTAACTACAAAGCTTCAAAATTTCCTCCTTGCCATTAGAAACACATTATCAGCAATGAAAGTTATTAGTTAGTAAGCATCCTTTATGGACAATAAAAGGCAGAATGATAGACTCTTATTAGCAATCCTCTGTAGAAAGACACTATACTGGCTAATAGAAGTTACTCCCCAGGGTAAGGTTGACACCCTGGTTAATAAACTCTTCAATACTGGCTTAAATCAAGCTTAATGTACAACCATGAAGTATATAAAGGCTAAGGTGAACCTCAGACTCCCTCTCCCATGTCTGAAACTCACACCATATCCATTCTTTGTTCCTCTCCAGGATCCTTAGCAAATTCTACACCAATGACCCCAACTTAAACCCACACAAAAATACAATTTTCTTCTTGACAAAACTTACTTTGAACCAAGCTTTGAGAAATATGGAGCATGTACATCACTAGATTTCTTGGAAAAACAGAGAAGCACTCACTTAGAGACCATGAAAGAGCTTTCTCCTCCCTGCAAGCAAGATGCAAGTAGACATTTGGATTCTATCATGCTGAGCTGCTCCAAGACCCAGTAAAACTCATATTTGTGACATTCATTATTCAACAGCAATCAACAGCTCTTAAACTTTTGGCTCTTCAGAACAACTTTCTAACCACTCATACACCTAACTTCACAAAACACACATGCTGGACTCTGCATGAAAAGGAAACAGCCTTACCATATTCAGCATGCTCTCTGTCTTGGGTTCCATATCAAAATGACTCAGTTGTGCTGCTTTGCAAGACCTGCTACCAAAGCGAGAATAACACAAGACCAGCCCCTTCCCAATTAAAGCCATTTATGCCACACTAAATGAGCTAAACCTGGAAAAAAAAAAGTTTCCAGGCCATTCAAAACAATAGAAAATTTACTTTAGGCTTGCAGCGCTTTACTCATTAGGGAGAACTTTAAACTAAACTGCATGAAAGTGTGTCAAAAAATAAATTTGTGCCATTTCCCAGACCATATGGAAAGTACCTTACTGCCATGTAGTTAAGAACCACCACATCTTCCTCAGCTGTAGGCTCTGAAAGGGGCAAAAAACAAGCTGATCTTAAGTTAGACATCCTCCCCCAACTTCAGCGGTCTTGGTATCACTCCCATTTTCAAATAACTACAATGGGACAGTATCCTCACTTTAATAAGAACAAACATTTTCCCGAAAGAACAGATAAGAGACTCAGGAGGAAGGGAAGACATTATAAACTTGGACACTGTATACTGAATCTGAGTCAATAACAACCCAGGCTCCTCCATGAAGCACAAGCCCCTTCACTGACTCCAGCTGTGAGGTGCACAACTTGTGCTCCCAGGCCTTGCAAACGGACTAACTGCTCCTCATACAACAGGGGACATTAAACAGCCTGGGTTACCTGGAAATAAAAACTTTATTTTAAAACCTTTTCTCAGGAGATTTTTTTCTTCTATGGGTAGCCTGAATACCATAAAGGCAGAGACCATCAAAAGACATTCATTACTACAAGCTAGTCTTACACATTGATGTGTAGAACTCGTATCACATTATTGCAATGCCTATTCATCCTAAAACCACAGGGAAAAATAAGGCCTAGCTTGCGGTTAGGGTTTCCTAAAAATTCATATGCAACCTCCGGAACTCTTCAGCAGATTTTCTCCAAAGCTTTCTCCTGAACACAGATGAACAAAATGGGTAACCACCTTCAAAGCGGGGCACTCTGCACTGCTGCTGCAATTGTGTCCTCCCTTGCAGCCTTTAAGCAGAGCATGACCTCCTACAGGCAGGGGCTGCATCTCCCTGCTGACTGCAAACACCACAAGCAGGACAGAAACAAGCCCAAAAACTCTGCTGGTTGTCTGCAAGGTATCTAAAGCATCATCTCATGAACCACCTGCAAATACACAGGATTGCTATTCTGGCTCCCTAGACAGGAGAGCTTGGTTGTGGTGCAGACCTGTGGTTTGCAAACCTGGATTTTATCACTACCACCTCTCTTTTACAGCCTCAGCACCCAGGGGAAAGAGAAGGGTTTGCTGCAAGCTGAGTCGATAGCAGCCTTTCCACTATGAACCACTCTTCACGATCACTCTCCTCTTACACCAAACAAAATCCACACAGCTCTTCCATTGGTCAGATTGGGAGCAGTACTGGTTGGTTGACAAGGATCTCCAAGAGTAGTTTTCTTCTTTCAAACCTGGACTATACAATATGCTTGGGAAGGGGAGAATGGCAAGGTTCTGCCCTCCAGTCATTTCCCAAGAGCCCAAAACACTGGAGGCACAATTGCAATTACCTGCTGCTAGGGCTGCCAGCTCAGCAGCAACTAAGCCCTGCCCATGGCTCCCAAGAGAATTCACAATTCACTGTGGTGGTTTGAGGAACTGGGACAACAGACCAGACTCAGCAACTAAATCCTGGCAATACACTTCTCCCTCCTTTAGACAACCTCCTTGAGACCTGGGGGAACAAGGCATCATTAATCTGGAACGAGAAGCATCTGCATGTGGCATTAGCTACAACACCTGCATATAGCAGCAAGAGAGAAAACACCTTTTCCCCTGGAGCTAATCCCTGCAAGGGCACCTGCTTTCCCAGCAAACCTTTACACCAGCAGAAACCCAGTTCCCACTCAGTTGCTCACTATTCAGCAACCCAGACAGATGGTCTTTAACTTGTAATCTTCTGACACACACAAAATCCACCTGCAGTAGTTCAATCATGTTTTTACACGGAAGGGGCCAAGGCTGGCAAGCAAGTTACCTACCCTCTCTTCCACACAGTGAGGAATCCTTCTCAACAGGAATTTGTGGAGCAGCCTCCTTACTTTGGGGAGTGACTTACAGCTTCATAGAAACATAAGGCAGAAAATGAAGAGCGTGAAAAATATCCAGGGATTTCCTCTTCAGGAATGTGCCTGCTGGCCTATTTCAGTCATGCAGACAGAGGAGGTCTCCCTCCCACCACGCCTGGTACAAGTGTATTCCTAACACTGGTTCTGTACCTCTCCTTGTGACAGTACTGCAGACCAGGTTCTGTGCTCAGACACACCGGAGTAGGCCAAGGAAGGTCCAGAACAGTCTGGTAAGCAAAAGCCTCAGACACCCAGAGCTGTGGTGGGCAGAGCAGCAACATACATTAGGTAGCCTGCCCCCCGAGCCAGGCTACCTAATGCACCTGCAGCAAACAGGGGAGTGGGGACAGCTCCACATGAACCTCTACCAATGGTGCAGTAAATACATTTAAATCTTCAGGGGAATTTCTTTCCCATTCAGAGGGCAGAAAGGAGGCAGGGCACACTGCAAACCCACTGCCAAATTTTCCCTGTAGTATTGCCTTGCTACTTTATCTGTAAACTAGGAACTAAATACAATCTCTGCCTTAATGCCTGGTGACTAAAGAACATAACATCAATATTTAAACCAGTCACATTTCTTTGACAGAAAGAACTCATTTATGCCAAGTCTATTGTTCAGTCAGGTAGGAGCAGCAGGCTTTAGTGATGGGTTTAGCCATTTTGTTGGTCTGAAAAGTAACTCCAGATACTTTCAGATGAAATGTACTACAGAATTTAAAAATTTATATTAATCTCATTCTTCCAAAATCATTTTATTTTCTTTTGATCCAGCATCAAAGACTTTCAGGATATGTATATCATTAACTATGCCAATCAGAAGAGCAGTGAATCTTCAAACCAACTATTTACAGTATATGTAGCAAAAGACATGCAATAAATTTTTCTAAATCAGATCTTGCAAGATCAGGGGAGAAGCAGGGAGGTTCCCCCTAACAAGCAGGACTTTCAGGAAGTTTTATACAGATTAGTTCTAGTGAAAGCTTTAGACATCAGGCATCATATAGCATTATGTCTCTTGAAGGAGTCCACGCTCCAACCCAAAAATTCTGGACAAACACAGCCCCTGCTGAAAGATGGCACTACACAAGGCATGGGCCACCACCACAGCCTGAGACTCACCAGGCCTAGAAAATGACAAAGACTGATATGAAGCTCAGCTGCCCACAGTGCAGACAGATCACTTACTGCTCATCACTAACAAAAGAGCATAAGGAAACGGGATCTGCAGCTCCCCAGGAACAGAACATACATCTCCCTGTGACTCTCCCCTTGCAGACTCCTGGTGCATCTGCACAAACTTGCTTTCAGCAGCAAGTTGAAACTCACTGCATTAAGGAGAAAATTAGCTGTGCAAGTCAAATAAAAGCACGTATACTTCTTTTCAAGTTTCCTTTTAATCTTTTGATGCTAGATAAAAGGAAAAAACAAGATTCATCTCACAGGTATGCAACTGTTCCAAAAATGAGCACTGAACAGCAGAGATTCAAAACAGGCACAAAGATGAAAACAATATCCACATGCAGCTTAAGTGTGTCATCCACAAACACTGAACCTGTCAGTGAGAAAGAGAACGCTTGTGGCAAAGAATCCCTTTCAGCCCCATGTGGGTTCAATCCTTATCTCCCTCCCTGCCAAGCCTCAAGCCTCAGAGGAGCAGAATGCACGCTCAAGTTCTTGCAAGAATGCAGACACTATCACAGATCCTGGGACAACCAAGTATCTGCTGATCAGCTTTTCCAAATACCTCATTCTCAGCTCTTGTATTTGCTACAGAACAGAAACCTTTTCAATAGAATGACACAACCCCCAACTCATCACCCAGCATCAACCCAAGCAACCAAAGCTCTGCACAAGGACACACCTTCGTGACTGAAACCTTAATTCCAAATCACAATCCAGCTTGTAATGTTGGTTAATCAGCTGCTCTCATCAGACTCTTATACCTAGAATGATTCCATTCAAGACAAATGAGACTGCAGATTTCTCCCAAAATAACCAAGAGTAGAATTCAGGATGTCAATAAAAGCGCTGTTGGGAAGCAGAAGGAACCGTCTTTCTCACACCACTGATATAGGAAGTGCAAAAGAAATAGCAAGGACAACAGAAGAAGAAAAATGGCCGACAACAGCATGATCTGTCTAGTATCAAGCTACATTATTTTAAAGAACACAGGCAGCAAAGACTATGATCTCTTTATTCTACATTATTTGCACCAATAACAGATTTTTAGAGGCAGAAGGGCCTCATTAGATCAGTTAATCTGATATCCCATGTAATACAGTTCATGAAATCCCAAGCAGTTCCTCCTGCACTGAAACCAATTATTTTCTATGAATAAAGTATTTGTTCTGGAACAGCATTAGGGTTTAACCTGATTTAAGATCTTCAAATCAAATAAAGGAAAAAAATCAGAACTAAGAATTCTGACCAACGATTTATTTTTTGTTAGGTACAGACATTGTATACAACACAGTAAAATGCAGGAAAACATAAGCATTTTTGTAATCTGCCAGAAAAGGATACTCCACCTCCCAATTCACATGAAACAGTTTTCAGGCTTCTGAAATGTACAGTGATTGACATACTTTCTAATAAGGATGTGGATCTCTAGAGAGCAAATGGAAGCCCACAGACAGCAGCTTCACTTCCTTCGAGTTATCTTTTACAGCTCCCTAAACCATAATAAACCAAGTTCCACGTGGCTGAGAGCTCACAGGTCCGAACCTGGTGCACTCCAGCCAGAGTGCAAAGAAGCAGAGAGGGCTGGGGCTGTTCCCATATCCATTCCTAGGGCAGCACAAAAAACAGTAATAGCCCAAGATTTTTCCTCCGTACTTTAGTGTGCAAAAGCCTTATACAAAACAGCACCTTTAGAAGATGCCACATTCACACAATGCCAAAGTAACTAGCACAGAAGCAAAGATTTCTGATATAAATTCACATATAATTGACTATAAAAAGAACTATCAATGTGTTTTTACTTTAAAATCACCGAAACTATCACATGGAAACACAGATTCAAAAGCTTCAAATAGTGGGAGTGGAAAATCATAAATTTCAATCAAAAACTCTGACTTCCGTAACAAAAGACTAAACAAGATTAGTTATCCCCCGATTACCCATTATTAAAGGTAAGCCCCAAAGGAATGTCTCCCAGGAAAAAATCTCCATAAGAAACTAAATTCAAATGTAAATTAATCCTTATTAACATGCACAGAAGTAATACAGGCATGTTATTAAAAGCATTTGAAGAGACAAAACTAAAAATAAACAGACAGATCTTCCCCACATTAGCTGTAGTGTTCATCCAAAATTATGTCCCACCTCCGGAGAGCCTGCACATGGCACATTGCAGCAGCTGGGGTCAATTTGAGTTTCTCCAACTTTAACGGCAGCAGGATCTGGCTGCTAATTAAGTTCCAGACTTCCCATTGTCCCCATCCTACCACACCTTTCCTGATTAAAAAAGGCAGTTTTCAGACCATTTTTGTTTTAGTTGTTCCTCAGCCAAGTTTGGCTGTAGAGCCATTTTCTAGCATACATTCACTTGCCAGAACTGCTGCTCTCATTTATCACAAGTGCCCCGGAAAACAGCCCCCAGTAACACATTTCATTTCCATCCTCCCAGTTTGAAGATACCAGACACCTACAACCGCTGATAGCCATGAAGTAAACAGAAGGAAGATAAACAGGCTCAGGGCATCTGCTTGACATCCCAGAAGTCTTCCCTGGCTCAACTCCCACCTGATGAACACCATCTAGAAGTCCTGCCCTTGGCCTCTTCTCTTTGCCTGTGCTTCCCTTAACCCAGTTTGAAAAGACACACCAGAACCAGTCCTCCTACTCTCTTCCTCTCAGACTGACACATGAGAGTCACCACTGGATATCTTCCCACAGGGGAAGCAGAGTCTATCCCACCCTCATCCTTCCCCGCAGCTCCATCTTTTCCCAAATCAGCAGCTACTTTCTCCTCCAAGCTCCTGGCTCAAACACACCTGCTCAGATTCCCCAGAGGGCTTTATCCAGGCCTTCTGAACTGCCAGCATTAACCTGTGTACACAACAACTGGTTTTTTGATGCTTGCACAGCTCCCCACACTTTCTCACTCCATGTCTCACCCATCCGAAGCACAGTCTTTGCTCAGCAGTGTTCGAGGGCTGCAGTTGCACCAAATGAGCCCCTTTAACTGGGAATATGAAAACAGCAGGACCACCCCAGCCATCCCTTGTGTCTGGTCCAACACACTTATATTGATGTTTGACCAGTGATCTTGGGATCATCATAAATCACATGCCTGCAAAACAATTGTGATAAATTTAGATTCTAGTTAAAACACAAAAACACCACACGGAAGTCTGGAGTACCCACACAGTGTATAAAGTACATATTCCAGCAATTTATCCTGGCTCTCCTATCTAAATCAATCTTCCCTTCACCTTATTTCCCTCCTTTATATTAGCTGAAAGAACTGGGGAGCCCATGGGGCCCATGTGACCTAGACAACTTCACTACATCACGAGAAACCTGCTTTCCACGGACCAAAAAGCCAGCAAGCCACCCTCACACCAGCTTTCACATGACTTACGTTTTTTAACAGAGCTACCACCTAGAAAAGTCACCAACTCTCATTCTTAAATGTTTGTCCAGCTTCAGCACACTCTGCAACAATTCTCATGCACTACTTCCTCCTGAAAATGGGCACCAGAAAACTCAAAAATGCCTATCAAAGAGCCATTAATTAGCATCAGCCCCAGATATCTTAGTGATAGCACAATTAAGTATCAACAGCTGAGAAAAGACCATGTTAGTACCTAGTACTCAATTAAGATATCTCTCTCAAAGAAAGCTGAAAGATACTTTTCAAATTTATTAAGTTTCTAAACTTGCAGTATTTTATGCAGACCTAAAATCCAGCCTATCCCATCTGTATTAAACAGCTTGAAGTTCTCACATGGTTCTCAGAAGCTCACCTTTCTCCTATTACACATCCTTTCCCTTCCACCTTTCCCAAATACATGCCCCATTTGTATCACTGCTGCTGTAAGGGAATTATCTTACGCTGATACCTTTTCACAGATGATCCTTCTTTTCACACCACCATCCCTCTCTAGCTGTTCTGCAAATTGAAGTTTCATATCTCCACCTTCAAAGCATTGCCATTAAGTCGAAGATGTCAGCTTCTGCCTTCCCATCCATCGGTAGTGCCAATCCCCATCACACCACCTCTCGGTGCAACTTTTCAAACAGGAACCACAGCACTTTTCTCCACACATGCCCTCCTGCTTGGGAAACCTTCTCAGTAACTTTTAGCAGTCTTATAGAACAGGAAATTCCAGACGGAAACAGATCAAACTGCATGGAGAGAATGGGACCTGACCGACATGAAGAAAGAAGCAGAGCTCTTTGAAGGCAACAAGCAAGCTCAGATCTTGATGGGGATTGAAGCTAGTAGTCTTTCACAAGTAGACCTACTCACATAACTTATTCACATTACAGCAACATTATGCAGGTAACAACTTCCCAAAGACCTAAAGGGACAGAAGGCAGAAGAAGCAGACAGGAAAACCAGGAAAGCCACCCATACAGGCCTGGAAGAAAAGCTCTAGCGAGACAGACAAAATAATCCAATCAGTAAGAGCATGTACCTCCTAAAACCTCTGAGCAGTTTCAGCTTTCCATACCATATCCAATCACTAGGAGAGAAATTCCTTTTGGAGGTCAAGCAGTTCAGTCATGCACACAACAGCAGCATAGCAATGGCACCCTTTGTGCCTCAGGATACAACACTGCAGTGCCACTCTGAGCATCTCAGAGTTAATCAAGGTACACAACTGCCTTCTCCAAGGGGTTAATTTGCAAAACTAGGAGTGTACTGCAGTATCTGCACAAGGATCACTGTGTCCACAGCACTCTAAACAGATGAAAGCACGTACAAATGTAGTTTATTGAAGAGCATTGGGTTAAGTAATTTGGTGCATCAGGACTGACTCCATCAGCTACGAGCGAACAGAATTTCCTTCAAAACTCAGGTATACTTTTTACTCCAATGTGAAAGCTAGAGCTGTCTGTATTACAGAGCTATTACAGAAATTGGATTATTAACAGGTCTGGCTCCATCAGACAACTTTGGTGATGGGCGTACATCAGTAAAAGCCTGCAATGTCCAGCTCCATACTGCACCGAACAAGCGGCAACCCTTTATTTAAGCTCCCTACAGTGAGACATGAAGTCCTCCCAAACTGTTAAAAGCAGGCATTTGTTCCACGTCATTGCACAAGTGCTGATGCCTCCATTTGCAGCAGGATTTCCAATCAGACCCAACACAACTGTGTCACTTGATATTAGTCAAATGGAGAGTCATGGCAATACAAGGCAAACTCACTGTCTTTTAATGGAGTGTAGTTGTAACAGACACAAAGAACAAAGAAAATTAGCACAAAGAGCTGATTTCTAATACACATTTCACAGTAAATGCTGATATTACTCAGACAATATAATTTCATAACACATTGAATCAAAGCAACTTCAGGCCTCCCATTTGCTATTACCAGGTTCTCAACTACCAGCTGACTGGCACACTCCTAACCCTGGCAAGGTGGTACCACCACAGTTCACCTCACAATGCTTCCACACCCCAAAGAAATCTTGCCAGCCTTTGTGCTTGTCCTGCTTGTGGGAGCAGAGCCACCACACGAAGGGCATGGCCAGGCTGGATGAGGCTTTGAGCACTCTGGTCTAGTGGAAAGTGTCCCATCCAGTGGCAGACAGGCTGGAACCAGATGATGTTTAAGGTGCCTTCCAATACAAGTCATTCTATGGTTCTATGTCAGAATGGGGCTCCACAGTGCAATTTTTCAGCATTTCCTAAAACGTCTCTCCAGGAGGTTACTTTTGGAGATAAAAAAGCATTAGTAGCCACAACATTTTTCTTTCTCACACCTAATGCAGATTCAATCTACACATTCTTTCCTCTGGCTAAAATCTCAGCCACACCATAAAAAATTATCAGGCTCTCCACAGTCTGATAACCAGGAGTCGGTGCTCCGATTCTTGAATACTCAAATGTTGCTCTGTTTTAAAGTTCCATGTTAGCACAAATGAGGAACACGGTAGGTTTTGCCTAGTTAGAAAAAAAAAAAAGAGATCCCATCTAGAAAGAAAGTAATGAATGATTCGTGGGAGGCAACACTCATTTGGAGAAATTCAGAGACTACATGTCTCCACTGTGCTCCCTCCTGCATTTAATGATACGGCCACAGCCCTGACAACACACGGGATACAATTACATGAGGCAGCTTCATACAGACTCACACAACACACAATTCCAGCCATCAGAAATCTGGAGCTCTGAGCAAGGCAAGCAGGAAGATAAATCTGACTGCACTCAGCCTCAGTTAAACTGTTGCTGGTACCTTGGGTGACTCAGAGACAGCACACAAAACTGCTGGCATCACTGGCATCCCAAAAGCATTTACACAGGAGTCAATTCATGTAAGCACCTCTGACACTGGGACACTTAGCAATTACCTCCTCATAAATTCTGTTAAAAAACAAGTAAAAACAAGTTTTAGGGCCTTGACATTGTACAATTATATGGTGGATGAAACTAGATTGTGAGTCCAAATCCTAAGAGCTGATCCAACTGCCATATAGGTAATTTTGCCTTTCAGTCCCAAATTGCACCTGCTGCAAAAGGAGGGCTGCCAAAGCCAGAACTGCATATCTGAAACAGCAAGATAACCCTGCAGCAGACTACCTAGTCTCATGGGCTGGTCCCCAAAAAAAACCCATAGGTACACTTAATGCCAAGAACACACTAGAATGTTTAAAAAAAAGTATTATCAGGTATTTTTCAGTCCTGTTTTTAAGGAAGAGATCATTAAATTGTCCATCTAACATTCATATATTCTTTTTTCTCCCCAACTTCTGAATTCTTTAGCCAATTTTAGCAAACTTCAACCTAACATGGTAGGAAAAACAGAGATACCAAAGATTATATACTCTTACAAATACAGTAAGCAAAAGAGATTCCACTAAAACACAGACCTCAGTATGAGGAAAACCAGAGCATGAGATGCCAGCAAATCTGCATAGAAAAAGTCAAAGGAAATGAGGCTTCATACAACTTCCCTGCTTAAAAAATGACTTAATTAAAACTAGACCAAGTCAGAGGCAACTAGAGCCTGCTGACAGTGGAACTTTCAGTAGACAGTTCTTCATGTGGAAGTTCAAAGGGTGAGACAAAAATGGCTTTTAAGACAACTTCAAGGTATATCCCACAAAGAAGACACGGAAGAATGTGCATGCTTTTAATGGAGAAGCTAACAGGCTGGCACTCGTGAGAGGACCCTGGGGGCTGATGAATATTTCTTTCAGCATCAAGAGGACAACAGAATTCCACTGAATGATTTAGAGACTAGCAAAAAAATCAAGGTGCCGGTAAATCCAGTACTGACACCAACCTTTCATTCAGGACATGTCGGAAAGTGAGGATTCACTCCTACTCACCCTGCTACCTACTAAACATGAAGGGAGATGGATCACACATGCATATAAATGCTAATTTTACTCCGAGGTAACAGCTACAACATGACCAGTCTCTGTAAGCCACTTTGGGATTTCTGAGGACCAAAACCAGTACACTGTTTAAAATATTTTATTTAAAGTGTTCAAGCAGTTTCAAGCACAGTATCATACCTGTTCTACCACACAAAGGACTGAAATGAAATTTCCCTATCACTGTGCATAATCCTGTTACTCTACACTGTACATAAACTATACAAAATCATCGCAAGATCTATCCTAAAACCAAATGTCTTGTCCTTATCTATTCATCTCCACGAGTTTTCCAATATTATTTCTGCAGACAACTTTCATCTGACATGCAGCCTAAATTTACTCACAGCCAGTTTATACTCATTCGCTCTTGTGCTAACCTTGCCCTTTAAATCTAAGAGTTCTTTCCCCTCCCTGACGGTCACCCCTCTGATGTATTTATAGACAGCAGTCATATTCCCTGTCAGCCTTCATACTGTAAACTAAACAAGCCAAACCCCTAGTCTCCTCTGGTTAGGCAGGCTCTCCAATATGCTAAACACCCTGCTAGCCCTTCCCTGCACCTGTTCCAGCTTGAATTCCTTCCTTGCAGACAGGCAACTAGAACTGTAAAACACATGCCACAGAAGGGCCCAATAAGGCACTCCACAATAGCATTAATACACTCTTATCCCACGAAAATAAATCCCCAATAATCTGCCTTTTCCACCAATGCATCGGCTGTGACCCTTACCCCGCAGTGAAGCAATACACACCAAGGTTTTCTGAGAGCTGGCTAACTCTGTTAGACCTCTAATAAACCCTGGTGACAAGCACTGAAGTGCTGCAAATGAAACACTACACCAGCATTAAAGGAATAGCTTTATCCTCTCAATTTAGTAACCACAATGGTTCAGTCTGTTGTGTGTTGACCCGGACTCCCAGTCCCAAACGAGAGCCTGTTGGCCTTGCCAGTGCTGAGGCAGTCACTCTACCAAACACCCAAGAGAAAATGTATCTAACAAAACAAAACAAAAACAAAAATAAAACAAAAACACCCAAACAAAAAACCAAAAACCACCCCCAAAAACTCCAAAACCACACACACAAAAATGCAAAAAACAAAACAAAAACAACACACCAAACAAACAAAAGAAAAAAAAACCCCACCCACACACAACATTTGCTAGTCCCAGCACTAAAACCCTATGGGAACTTAATTCGCTCAGAAAACAAAATCAGGGACTCAAATCTCTACAAGCCAGAGTGATATGCAAGGAAGACTTTTACTTTGTATCCCATTTTTCTACTCATTTCTCACCATCCACTATAGGCCACCAAGAGACAGCATTTAAAGCTGTCTATTAATTAAACACCATGTCAGGGTAGCAATTAGACTCAGGCTACTTTGGTGAAAACAAGACAGATGAAAACAGTTAGAGGGATTTAGTGTATGTCAAACTCTTGGTTGGTTTAAAGCACCTCATTATGGTTTGTAAGGTTGCTGTGTTGCTGCAGACACTCCTGGGATGCCCGAGGACTCTACTGCAGCCTTCAATTACTTCTCAAACAGGTGACCCAAAGGAAGTACACTTTGGTTTGCAAAAGCTACCCTTCTTCTCAGGGATGGGGTTATTTTCCCCTCCATTTCATGAATGAGTTTTGCATATTGAGCTCTAAAGCCAGTGGAAAAGAGGTTAGCCGTTGAATGTGCCACTATGGAAACAAACTTCTGTCCTAATTATTACAACACTACGTCTCTCTTCACACTCCCTTGGGATCCTGTAGGTTTTCATTATTTGTATTTGATTTGGTAATACATTGGTAAACAACTGAAAGATACTGTTGTTTGGTACACTCAGGCTCACAAACCTTTTGTTTTATGCAACCAGTAGCACAGCTACATTGTGCATGAAACAACAAGAAAGTATTACTGCTCCACTAGAGTTTTTCCCACCACAGCCAGAAAAAGCCAATTCTTCCTGCTACACTAGATATTATTACCTTTTAAGTGTGAAGAAAAAGCCACAGGGAAACTCTAAATTCTGACTTCCTAGAGCAGTTAATTCTTCCCTTGCCCTGAATACAAAGATCTAAAGCTAGTATTGAATTTGATCTATTCCAGCTGCTACAATCTCCTATTCTGCACTGCACCCTCTGTGGCACTCCCCACACTGCTGATACCATAGAGGTAAGAGCTGCACCATAATCCAATCAAATTACCACATGGAGCAGTTAAGTGGTGGGAGGGCAGTTCCAGCTACTAGAGACAGAGAAAAAACAACTGATCAGATGGACTGTGAATTAACATCAATGCCTACAGGAAACTGGACATCCTGGAGCCTAAACTCTGCTCTTCCATAAATTTAAGGCAGGAAAACCTACCTTTTAGGAGCATACCAGCACAGAAGCCTAAAAATAAGGACTGGGCACACTCCACAAATGCAGCTCAAATTCAGTGAGTCTTTAGCCCTTCCGAAGGTAACTCCTCTCCCCACAAGAGAAGTCATCACAGTTTCATCAAGCAGTTTCTGCCAAGACACCTTCTGTAATATGTAATATTACAATGTAATTACAATATGTAATATGTAATATGGGCATATACAAGGAATAGGCTCTACTCCCAAGTCCAGATCTCAAGATCACTTTTCCTCCATAGTCCATTTCTCATCTCTTCTGTGCATCAAAACTAATTTAACTAATTTTCATTAACAATTTCAGCTTCATAGTAAAGAGGTTGTAAGGGATGAATGCACTAAATGAATGTTACATTACTGATCTCTGTGAACCCCCAGTAGCTCAAAACTCACCAGCTAATAGCAGCTGCTTGGAAACCCTTTACAAGTCTTTCTTCCCCAGATGGTGAAGTCCTTTTCCTCCATGCATTAAATACCCAACAAAACACACTCACCAAATTACCATATCAACCCAAAACCATGCATGATAATTATTTCTTAAATCAGGATTTCTTCCACCAAATTCCAACCAAAATAAACATGGTATAGAGAACAAATGTATGCTTACAGTGAACAACCATTCATCAGCTTAAGTAACTCTAATGGATGTCACTTTAAACTAAGCCTGCACCATCTGTTCTACCCCTCAATTAGCAAAGCAAAAAAAATTATTCAATACACAGTTTAAGAAAGCCAGCTAATTTATGTAAGTTTTATTTCTCTTCAGCTCAGTGAAACGTGCTCCTGTAATGCTTGATATTCAGAAACAGATCAGAATGGAAGGTTGCTTTCTCTAATGTTATTAGGAATTTTTGCAGGGGAAATAAAATATCTATGCAATATTTCACCATATCAAAAAAAATCTTGTTAACATCTCACCATACATTTTACTTTAAAGAGCATGATGTCTCTCTCAGTAACAAAATCAGCTGGGAGCTAAACAAATCAAATCTGAAGTGCTGCATACATGAACACAAACAAAGCTCAGGACACAGCCCTGCCCTGACAGACTGAGTGTATCAGCACAGCAGGAGGGTGTGGACGTGTCCTCAGACCCGAGGGTCTGTTAACCACATCAGTTCCTAACTCACCTCTGAGAGGCAAAACCCAGTCCTGCGCTCTGCTGGGTACAGAGCCTCACACAGATCGAGCTGCACTGGGACAAAGGGACCATCCCATGCAAGGTAAGATGCTCTCCTTTGAAAGCAAACCCTGTCCAGTGAGAAGAGTGCAGCACCAAAAAAATCACTGCTCGCCAAAGTACATGAAAAAAATACATCCAATTCCTTAGTGCAAACCTCCATCCAGCTTCACTTCAAATGGGCCTCTCCTGCCACTCTGCAACATGTGAAAACACTGAATAGAATCTCCCTTCAATATGCTGGACCCAGACCTGTTTTGAAGGCTCTGTCATCACCAATCTCTGAGTTCACACTTGGATGTTTGTCTGAAAAAAAACCCTGTAATAATGAGGGCTATTTCCACTGGAAACCTCAACTCAAACAGCACAGGCAACACATCCCAAGTAAAAGAAAGGCGCAAGAAACCTCATCTCCCAATACTGTTGAGGAGAAAAAGGCAAGAGAAGGTCACTGCTGAACACTCTCAGTTCACCTCTAGGAATATCAGGCTGGTTGAAAACGACTTTAAAATCCTGGACATATTACTTTGCATTACACCCTAATATGAAACTTCAGTGGCACATTGTGGTTTGGGTACTGAAAAAGGCTCATCAGCCACAGATGAGCCAGGAGATCCTGCACACTTAACATCAGCATTACTAAATACTGCAGAAGCAGCTCAAAGCAAGATGGCTCACCAAGGGATTACAGACGATTTCAGTTCTCTCCCCTTGCCATAGGATTGTGAACCTGAGAGGACATGCTAAAGCCTCTGACACTGCTGTGCTGTTTTGCCTCATGTCTCAGGACAGCCCTGCCCAGGCCTTAGTTATTGTTTGGAGATTCAAAGTTCAGCAAAATAACTCTCTTTTATGCTTAGCAGGGGAAGAAATGGAGTCAAGCAGAACCACCATCCTGAAACAATACAGACCAAGCAAACAGAGCACATGAACAGAACAGAAACAGAATTCCTCTTTGGTCTGCAGCATGCTGCAATACCTTCTCCAGCCCAACCTCACTGGTGTAATCCACAACTCAGAGTGCCCACACAAACACAGGCTGTCTGCTCTAAGCAACTGCACTCCAAAGAGGAATAAGAGCTCTCAAAGAGAATTCATCTTTTCACTCTGCACCATTCTTCTGTCTTCCACACACCTCTAAGTACTGCTGGGAAAACTCACGCCTGCAGCACCTGTTGGGTGCAGTTCAAGCACACTCCTGGCAAGCACAAACATGCAAAAGGCTTTACACTGGACCTCAGTGCCTCTTTTCATATAATCACGTTTATGCTTCCTTGACTTGAAAAGCATCCTGAACTATCCAAGTGCCTTCTGCACCTAAGGCAGCTGCCTGTTACAAAGCAGGAACCAGTGATCAGGTCACAAGACCACTAGAAGAGTTTCAGAGTACCGAGTGCTATCAGAAGCACGTTAGGCATCACTATGTTTCACATATGAAGTTTTTAACAGACTTGGGACAGCACCAAGCAAAGAAAAGCATCTCTGCCCTCCATTCCTTTTTTCCTGAATCTCTTGAAAAAGAAGACTCCATTGTCTCCGGTTATGGTGAAGAGGTCAAGGACTTCACAAAATAATGTAATGAAGAAAAAGAAACAACGTACAGAAAAACAAAGCCTAAAAAGGTCAATGATGGCCATGACATACACAGATCAAACCTGTATGCCAATGAGGGAGACAGCCTGAGCCCTTCCTGTAAAGGTGTAATAATTTCATCATCAGTTCAAGCTCCTTTTAATCCAAACTGAACTGGTTTGCCTTAGAGATGTCACTTCTCTGGTTCACTGATGTTTCCTCGGTGATAATATGCAAGCACAAGTGTTTAGTTAGAGGGGTCCTAGACAGGCAGGAGCCATGAATCAACTGGACGCAGTCCCAAGATAATGGGTCTGTTATCCTGATTCAGTCTTATTCTGAGAGCATACACTTTATCACTGAAGTATTAGAAAATTTCAAATCATGCAGATGATCTCAATCTTTGTTTTAAGCTGATATGTTTTCAAATGATGGAACTGAGGTGAGAAGAGACATAGACTACAAATATTTCAGCTTTTCCAACTGTGACCAGACCACTGTGGTTTAGCTGTCCAGATGGCTATTCTAGGGCAGTGGTGCTTGGCCTTTCACTCCTAAAGTTGACATACTAATCCATGAACTGGATCAGATGACACCAGCTCCCCAGTGCTCTCTCACAGCAGAGAAGCTGAGCTTCCAAACCCCCACCCCACAAACAGTCAGGAAGAAGGTCAACAATACTGCCAATGCAGGAATTAAAGCAAAAGGAAGAGATTGGCTTAAGACGGTGCGCTACACCTTGGCTGGACCCTGAAGCAGACCTCACCACATCACTGACCTCCACATAGTCAGCTTGCCCCACTCAAAAGGCTTCCCATCTCCTATTATACTCATTCACTGAGAAAACACCCTCCAGACATCTGAGACATGTCTCTGTTATGCTTAGTAGAACTTATTAATCACAGCAAATGCTATCTATAGAACACACACATTAATGAACAGCCAGCTCAGCAGCATGAGTTCTGGAACAAAGTCACTGCAATATAGAAGTGCCACCAATTTGTTACTGGAAAATGAATACCACAGAGATCATTGTAAGTGTGTAGTTCAACAGACAAAAGCTTGGGAAGACGAGCAAGTTATCTGAATAGAAATTCTGCAAACTAAGTGTGATACTGGGATTGCAAAGCACTGCACAGCTCTGTGATCCACATCACTTCATGAAATCCATGCAAATAGCAGATTTTGTAACAATTTCAATTTTACTGTGCTTGGGTTACTCTTCCACTGAGAAACAAGTAAGAGAAAGCCAGTTAGCAAGAAAATGGGCAATAAGAATATGCAATACTTTCAGAAAATTATATGTACACTGTTTGTTCACAACAGCAAACTAAAAACTGCTTCATGTGCTCTACCTGAACAGATCCTCTATTGAAACCATACTAACTTTGGTGGTTTGGTGATTTTGTTTTTAGTGTTTGGGGGCTTTTTGTCCCTACATGCCAAACAGCTTCTACAGCGGCTGCTTGTTGACAAAAATGAAGAGAAAGAAATGCAGTCATGCAGAACACTCTGCAATCTCACAATCACTTCCCAATCAAAATTTCTGTTAAAAATAATTTAAATTAATTTCAGTATGTTGAGCTCCAGAGCACTTACAACCTATACAGCCAGTCCCTCCTTCACTTCTACAGGTGTGAACCCCAGTACAACCCTCAGTTAAACATCTTTAGGCTCCACTCTGTAGGAACTTTCACTCTGAGATTCTTCTGGACCTATCAGAACAGAACATTATTACATCCCATATAGCAGCTTCAGTACTCTATTCGACTTTTCAGAGAGACTCATGAATAGATCAGGACCGGAGTTTTCCAAGTCACAGCTGAGAATCCCTCCCCACTCCCACAGTATATGGCTGTGGTAGGACTTCCTCACTAAACCTGCAGGGAGATGAATTAGCATGACAAGGATAACAAGGCAGTGGAATTCCATGTCCTATCAACTCGTCTCAACACTATCAAATTCAACCGAAGATACATACACACATTACCTTTCTTGAGCTAAGCACTGTTGATCTACTGTGTTGCTCACAGAAAATAGGAAAAGAATGACAGTGAAAAATAGTGCAGTTTATATATGCTTTTTTCAGTTTCATAAACCTTTTAATACAGCAGGAGATAATCAATATTGCTAACTACCGGGATGATCAAAGCATGCCACCAGCTAACAAGGTACCCAAAGGAACCAGGATATCACAAACCATGAACACCAAACGTAAATCCACTTGTGCTTAAAACACCATTTACTGAATTCTTACTGCCTTGAGTCCTCAGTATCATAGCAGTTGTCAACTACAAAGACATGGAACAACAATCACTGATTCAGTGTAATTACGAGCTTACAGAACAGTATAATAGAATGTCTACTATACAGCTTTCATTTAGATCAAGTAGCACATGACATCAAAACTTCTGAGAGTAATCACATTCCACCTGAGGAAGCCTTACCTTATAATTGCTGGAATTTACCCAAGAGGTGGCCAGTCCATCAACCATTTTATCCAGCATAGTCTGATCATGTTCAAGATCAGCTGACTTCTGTTTATCTGAGAAATAATCTATCAATTCCTGGCCAACCTGAAGTCTCTTTCCAACATCCTTCTGCAGCACCTGCGCTAAGCAGTACTCCATACTTGGCTCCATAGTGTCTCAGAAATACAGCACCAGCCAGAAAGCCAGAGGGCAGCAGGGCCAAAAACTCCCTCTACAATTGTACGGAGGAGGTTGCCTCTTTCTTCGATGAAGGTTACTGAGGGCCTGGGTTTCAAAGATGCAATTCTGAGAATGGCAACAATGCACCATGTGTGTGTGGACAGCAGCTGGCAGGATATTAAAAGTCCAATTTAAATAACTAGTAATAGATGAAGCAATGAGCAGCGCTGTACAGTTGAGTCTGCAATAAATCCCAATTCAGCAGTCCATTCTGAAAGAAATGAAAAAGAACAGTATTATAGGTTAAATTAAGACTGGAGGAAAAAAAAAAAGATTGAAAGCATGTCACAAAATAGGTTATTCATATACAGCTGCGAAGCTGTGATAAGTCAATATGAGCAGCATTGGTCTATTTTAAGGAATCAAACAAGGTAGGTCAGGACAAAAACCTCTGGTTATTCTTTACAATAGCAGTTATCCATCAATTCTACAGAAGTTTTAGCGACAGACAGTAAATTTGTGGCTTAAAGTAATAGCTGATTAATAATCAGTATTATTGCAACTGCCACCATCTACCCATAGAGGTGAGGACAAAATTCTTAAGCAGGTCACCAGAAAAACCTATCTACTTTAAGTGAAAGCAGGAAGAGGTCTGGATTCCGTTTTGACTGTTGGCCTTCAGCAATCAATGTCATCAGCTGATCAGCAAGATAAAGCACTAACACAGGGCTCCAGGAATGTAAAATGATCAGTTTTCAAAAGCTAGGTACTCAAGCTGTTTCCAGGCTGAATTCTGTTACATCCCAACTACACGTGTCCAGGAAACAGCACTGGCACACTGTGAGCACAGTTCTGACAACCAAGGCCACACACAAAGAAGGCCAGGCCAGACTCTGCTGCCACTCAGAGGCACAGTGTCACCTCAGAAGGACACTTTTGGCTTAGGCAAAAAAACCCCAAAAAACTGTATGTTTGGGCTCTGGTTATGCTCCTGAACCCTAGAAACTCTCTTGTCCACGGACTTCATTAGGGGCTTTTTTTGTCCCTCCATCTGCAACCAAATAAATCCCTCCAGGCAGCCAGGGAACAGATTAAGGGCCTGGTCTCCTCCACCTTCCCACAAACCAGGGTTCCTGGCATCACCATAGTGCTTCCTGAAGCATTCAGTCATCACAGGTTAGCTCTTTTAGGAAGGGGGTGATAAAAACCCAGGGTGTCTTTTTGTTTCCTGGCTAATAATACCCAAAGCTAGAAATCTGCCCTACTTTTTCTGCCAGCATGAGGAAAGCAGGTCAAGCTCAGAGTAAGGGAAGAGGCTGTGCAGCAGACACCTGGTTCAATAAACAACTGGAAGGAAGCTGGAGGCACAAGTTCACTAACTGGAAGCACTGGGGCAGCAAATCTAAATACCTTCTGTTTGAGCAAATAAGGCCTTCACAAAAGTCTTAATAAAACAAAGTGGACCTGACAGCAGGTGAGATGGCACACAGGAACCCCAGCCTTGAAACAAAAGCACCTTTTGCACAGCAGACTATTCATTATGTCACCCCCATCCTCTTTGGCCACATCTTACCACCACCAAGCACAGCATCTGGATTCAGCACTGAGGTCTAAGGCTTCCCTAACCCTACAAGCATTGCCACGCGTGTCCCAGCTTCCCACACTGGTTGTGCAGGAGTCACCAGAGTGCAGGTCCCTCCATTCCAGGCAGCCAGTTCAAATCCCTGCTGTCTGATGGGGATCAAAACTGGTTCTATACACCAACGGGCTCCACCTCAACCAACTGCCGGGCAAATCCTACCCTCAGTCAGAAGGTATTGCTCATGTCTGTATGCTAAACTCCCTCCTTGCCAGCAAAACCTCACCCCCAGAGAAGCAAGGAAGCATTGGCTGCAACTGCACACACAGCAAGCTCAAGCTCTGAGTTAGTGCTCTGATAGATTACTGCTTGTGATCCCTACTCCAACCTCAACTGTCTCAAGAACATACAAAACTCCCACCATTTTGTTTCAAGTCACCTCAAGAGGGATTTGATATTAAATTCTAAAATTTTCAACACCCCGTCTAATCAGCACTCTCAACACCTTTTTTCTTTCTAGAAGAAAGTTCCAAACTAGAAGGAAGCATTGCCTTTTTTATTGCAGTTTCTACTGATGCCACAGTTTCTCACTTGGCCAGTTCAGCACCAAACCTGAAAGAAGCACTCTGAGCTTTCCCATCCTCAACCAAAATGGTTCACGACATGGCACCGACTCCCGTGGCAGCACAGGCACAAAACCAGAGCCACTTCCACAATTGTACAAGCACAGCAGATGTTTTCATGCAAGTCTCCCTGTCTGCAGCTTTGAATACTGGCCCCTGCCCTGCCCTCTAGCACAGGCTGGTCTTGCTCCTTGCTGCAGACACTCCAGTTATGGGAGACAGTCTTACACACAGCAGTGTCTAAGTACACAGAGGAAGGATTTTCACATAGTAGGGAAGCAATTCACTGGACACTTCACTAGCACAGAGCTCCTGTAGAAGGGACAGGGAGCTGGTATTAAACTGCTACCACATTCTAGCTGAAACCCTTCAAGTCCACTGAGCAGTTTGTTTCTGGACTCCAGAAGCTGCACACATGTTCAAAAGAGGACTCTTCTGTTAAACTGGATAGAACATGGTGGAGAAAGTCTAACTGCTTTTAAAATGGAAATGTATAACTTGCTTAAACTTGAAAATTCAGATTGCAGAAGGGTGTGAATGAGTGCTAGTTACCGGAATAGCCATTTTTTATTAACATCACACAGAGGGCAAGCCCCAACAAATCCAGAAACCATTAGCTGGCCATACTGCCATGAGAAACAAGCATTCAAAGTTTCAGGTCTGTCTTCTATGTATGTGGTTTTCATTAAAGAGTTTATAAATCTCTGCCTACAAGAACAGAAACAATTTTTAAAGCAAACTAATAGAAACAAATTTCTCTCCATGTTCCTCACTTTTTAAACACATGAAGGAAGGCACAGGATAAAAATCATGGTGCTCTATAGAAGAATAAATTTGTATCACAACCTTGTGAACGCCAGTCTAAAGAAGATCCACTATACATTATGGCACCACTATCAAATGCAAACAGGGAAGAAGAGCCAGAAACATCTTTGAACCCTGGCAAAAACAGTAATAGGAAGCCAAGAGGAAAAGCTCAACGTGGTTTGCATCTACCAGCTAGCAGGTGTTTAAATAGCATTTCTCTTTTAAAAAAAGGGAAAAAAACTTTTCTGCACATGTTAGGAAGTCTGTTGACTCCCCTTTTCCCCACAGGAGGAAGTGGAAAAAATACCACCTGAAAAAAACAAGATCCAAGCTGACAAAAAAATTAACTTCCCAGACAATGAAGCATATGGCTGCTGCATCCCATCAAGTTTGCAGTCATCTGGGCAGATGCCCGCCACATAACAAGATTTGAAAAACACTAAGCCACAATCTCAGTCCCAGTGACCTACTCCTATTCCTGGACTTTCTGGGCAGACACTGTTACAAGATATAAACAACTTTGGACTGGGATGTTGAATACAACTTCTTCCCACAGAAGAACAGTCATGCAGAACTCAAAATTAATAAATCAGTGGCACAGGTCCTGTGTTTGGAGTTCCTCCAAGTTTTGAGAAGGGTTGCCAGTATAAGCTCCAAAGCAAGGGTTTTCTCCAGTCCTCCTCCAAGCCTCCAAGCCCTCAAACAGACAGGCTAGGCTCAATATGTAGACAAAATAATCCAAGAGGTAGAACTATCCCAATTCTGTAATTGAAAAAAAAGTTTCTGTTTCACTAATAAGCCATCAAAACTATGTGCTTCATAACACCCAAATTTTCCATCAACAGCTATCCAGCAGAAAGCCACTACAGAGAGGTTTATGTTTAATGCCACCTTGGAGCTCAACATGATGAATTTAAAGGGGAAAGCTGACAAAGACCAAACAGCCCAAAGTTAGTCCACTTAGATATCACCATCAGCATAAAAACGATACAATTCACAGTAGAGCAACTGGCTCGACACATAGAATAAATTAATCCAAACAGTAATAAGGAAATTCTTGTTACCTAAGATGCTGTGGCAATATTAAACTGGGTATAAAAGTCAATTAATTTTTTTCAGCACTTAGGAGAACACCACTGACGTCAGACTACGTGAAAGTGCATTATTTGCAATTCTCAACTAAGACTTTATCTTAGGATAACTTCACAGAAAATTTTGAATCTTCTTCCTCTTGCAAGGAAGAAAAGCTGAAGCACATAAAAAATTCACTACTACTCTCTTGGGGTCCTGGCTATTCTTGGGAGCTCTTCCAACACAGCTATTTGACTTCAAAAATGATGTTTCATTTTCTTCTGCTCTAGACATCAGGTTATCATCTTTGTCATGTTTCACTGTCATCTTCATCTGCCAAAAAGTCAGTGCAGTCCATAACCTCCCCAGGCAACTGCTCCAGACACAAGCATGCAGAGACAAGCCTCTTGCTGCCACTCACGATCACTGGAGACAAGAGCCAGTGCCATTCAATAATCAGCTCTTTCCAGTCATCTTCCTGAAGGTATCTCTCGACTTCCAGCCAGTAAGCTTAATTTGTAACCAAGTTGTAAACATGACCACACTCCTTTGGTGCCTTTTATTTTTTGTGTACAGCTGTAGCCCAACAGCTGTAGAAACAACACAGCAACACAATTGTACCAACAAGCCTCCTTCTTCACAGGTCTCAGGACCTAATTGCATAGTCACTTCAGTTTAAAATTAATTCAAGGTATACTCAGACAATTCCTTGAACCTTGACTTTCCATAACAAAGAACTCCTCCCCTCCTTCAGAAGGATCTCCACCCTAGCCAAATGAAGCAATTTTTTCAAATATAAAAGCAACCAGGCATCCAGCCTGCAGTAGTTCACCACTTCTGCAAGGTGGACAGTGTAAATATATAACTAGTGGGTTTGCCAGCCAAGCCCCCTTGGGCAAGAATTTCAGAGCTATTAGAACAGCACCTGAAAACCATATGCAGCAAAGACTAAGTGGAGATCTCATCAGCAAGTGTCAAACTGCAGCTCTGCAGGAAGGGTGGGTGGGTGGATAAATAGAGTCCTCTGCCCACTCTATTTTTGCTTCCACAGGTACAGCTATACCCTCCCAAGAGGGGTTTGGTGCCAGACCTCAACAAAGTATTACAATCACCAAGTACTCAATCAAACCTACTCTTCCCTCAGTGCACAAGTAGCCGTGAACAAAGCAGCTCAAAGTATTCTCACTCGTTCAAACTCTCTAAGAGAAGGAGGTGGCAAATATAACATCAAGCGTCCCACTTGAAGAAGAAAGTAACATTCTTC
Source organism: Acanthornis magna (assembly GCA_036785705.1). Classification (NCBI taxonomy): domain Eukaryota; kingdom Metazoa; phylum Chordata; class Aves; order Passeriformes; family Acanthizidae; genus Acanthornis; species Acanthornis magna. The sequence goes on from JAWUZG010000012.1 coordinate 22,834,356, forward strand.
CGGAGCCAAAGGGAGTTTGTAGGAAACACCCACCCAGCAACTGACAGATGGGCTCTCCCCATTGTTCACCTGTATCCATAAGTAGGCAGTAATGTTTCTTTAGTGCCAGGGAATATTACACAATCACTGTGATTGTTTTAAATCAGTAATTAGTGCCCTGTACTTGAGCCTCCTCCTAATCCAAAGATGGCATCTTAGATTTCCAGACTGACAACTCATGCTTTTCTAATTAGGTGGCGGGACAGCCCATGCTTATCTCCCTGCACCAAGTGTCTCTGGCGGCATTTGATGCACTCCCTCCACGCCCCATGCAGTAACTTCAACCGTCCTCAGACAGTGCCAGCACCTCTCAGTCCAACCTTGCTCATAAGCAAAGCACTGCCTAAGTGGATGCAGTTTCTTTTCGGGAAGGTCTTCAAAGGAGGGTTTCTTTCTCCTCCCACAGCGCCAGCCACACTAAGGCAGTGTTTGTAAAACTCTACTGCTGCAGGCAGTTCATCCTCGGATGAGCCAGGTCTGGCTGAAGGCTTGCTAGGGTTCTGCTAAATACTGGCTGGTCTTCAAACGTGCCTGGAGTCTGTTAAGGGGTTCATATTCACAGGCACAGACAGTAACCAACCTACGGCAGGGCACAACTCCACTGCGATCAGGAAAACTGAGGCAGATTTCTAGAATGAAAACAGCTGAAAGATTTCCAGGGCTTAAGCTAACTATGGACTTCTCCCCCCCCCACAATCCTAGGCTAGATGCTGGCTGTGAAAGTTGCATTACCTAGCCTCGGTAAGATGAGAGATAAGCTTCAAATAACAGAAATTCTTATGCCTTCACTAAAGGTTTACATTGCTGCCTGGTAACTGAACACCTCACACAGAGCTACCAATTTCAGTAATGCAACAATCTTCAAAAAAATCTCCTCAGTAATGAAGCTGCAGCAAATCAAGACAACTCGCAGGTCACATCAATGTGACTCAAATACCCTACGCTAATGAAACCACTTTCAAAGTGGGAGTAACCCTTCCAGAGTAGGGTAGAAAATGAGATGAGCTTTAACATCTTTTGTTTTTTTTAATACATCCCCTCTCTGAAATTAGTTTTGTTTTAACTTTGTCTGAGACCAAGGACAAGTCTAGAATGAGCTTTCAAGGTCTCCTTCCTTTTTAACAGTTCAAGTGCCAAGATGCAGCTCAAAATCCTACAATGTCAGGAGCTGTTCTGTGTGAAGTCCATCTTGTAGACACCTCAGTTCATGGCTCCAAGGTAACATGCCACAAGCAACTTATTAGGGGCCTATGAGAACAGTGGCAGGAAGGACACATGACTATCATCATGACACTTAATTCTGTGAGTAGTACTCGAATTTCGGATTTATGTGTACAAAAACATCCTCCCTCTCCCTCACTCTAGAGATCTAACCTTATGTCAGAGCCTGCAGACGACAGCTCTGACACTGGGGGACCCTGGCACACAAACCATACAGCACTGACTCTCTGACTTCCAGCTTGGCTCTGCAAGGTGGGCGAGCCAAGGTTCCCCTCAAGGGTCTGTGGCGACACATCCCAAAAAAATGGAAGTGGCATCAGCCCCCTTTCTACAGCAACTATGAGCGCAGGACAAAATTTTCCAGTCACATCCTAACCCTCTCCTCCACAATCCAGCAGCAATATTGGATCATCTGGAAAAACCAAGGGAAGAAAAATAATAGACTTTCACCTGTAGCTTTTTGGGTAAAATGCTTAGCAAGGTTTGGAAGTAGAACACTACTGAGAATTAGAGCAGTGACCCATCATCACTTTCCAGTTTGCTGGCAGGACAAGTGGCTTCACAGAACATCTGAATCTTGTAATCTCTCTTTGCATTGTGATTGATCGAGTCCCTTCCCTCGGGTTAAGATCACTAATTTAGCCAGTCCTGAAGATGGAAAGCACCTCCTTCATGTACATCACTTGAAGAAAAAGGTGGTATAATACCACCTTCCTATTTTACAGACAGGTGTAGGGTAGGAAGGTGTAAGGTAGTGGCGCTCCCCAGAGCCACTACAAAGTCAAGTCTGCAGTGGCAGTGGTAACCGAGGGTGAGATAACACCTTAGGAAAAGAAAAAACTGATAACCGTCACATGCTGGCATAAGACCCGGATTATACCTGAATTTTAAAGAGAGCAGTGGGTTTGACATAAATTTCATACTCCAGTTCTCCAGGACCTTACTGTTCCTACTGATACATAACTGGCTAGTGACACAGAAGTAAGTTTTTGTGTAAAAGTCCAAGCCAGAACTGCCCCGGAAGGAAGTACTTGAGAGACAAGTGCTAGTAGTAAAATGACAAGCTGGAACGGAAAAATAATACACAAGATCATACCTTGGGTGCAAGCCCTCAAGGGACACTGGCTGTGGGATGCAACAGCAGCAGTTTGCAAGTCAACAGTTTTAGAAAAGGGCTATTTTCTTGGTCCCTCTTCAGGCTTCCCAGCTAATGCCCATCCATCTTTCATGACTCTAAACACAAATTTTTTGCATGGCAAAACAAGGATCTTTGCCTACCCCTGTTCTCCAGGGCTGCCACGGAAACTCTTGGCCAGGAAGAGAACTCAGCAGCAGCTGGATTCCAGCTCCAGGACGGGAAGGAGGGTTACCCTCTACATTCAGGCATAAGCAGGTTTTACTCAGCCTGGCACTTGCAACTGCACAGAAGTGGATGGCCAAAGAAATCCCTCAACACAGGCTGCAAGGGAGTGCAGAAAGCTACCATGACACTAAGAAACATAAAACAGTGGGTGGAGGAAGCACAGGACAAGGAGGAGCAGAAACTGCTTTTATTTGACAGTACCATGAATTGGGCTGAATTCTAGTATCAGTTAAGAGAACTTCTGGCCTACGAAACCACCTGCATCTAACAGAGAGAAACACAGCTATAATTCCTCCCTTCTCCTCAGCAGCACTTTGAAACACAGGTCAAAATTTTACTTTATTTTCTCAGATCTCTGCCTCAGCAAATTACTGTTGGTTCAATTTGGCTTTCTGAAATATCTTGGACTCTAAAGCATCTATAAGTAAATGTAAAGAAAGGGTCACAGATTAAGCCTGAAACACTGAAAAAGGGACTGCATCAGAGACTGGCCTGGTTAGACTGTGTAGTCTGTTATCCTGCTGGCGGTAGAAACAAATTAGAGATTTTTAAATCTTCCCACTCACAATAAACTAATGATGATGACGCTTCTCTAATAATTAATTTTGTGGCTCCTACTTGGCATACTTGTTTCTGGATGCAGAATGGATATCTCCCTCCTTGCAGAGCCAAACACACAGAGATTTGATTAAGGGACAGAACAGGAAGCAAGATGAACTCAAACACTAACCATGAATTGAGATCAAATCTCTTGGGGAGCACCTGCAGCCTCTCGGACAAAACCCATTTGTTGCCCTCCTATAACTCGAGCAGTTACAACTCTATCCAGTTCATTTTGGTTTTGTGGTGCAGTTTTTTTTCAGGTGTAAGAGTGCTAATGCTGCCAAAGAGACGAGACAGTGAACTCTCCCATGTATGACAGAGCCAGACACCAGAGCAGTGCAGAATGCCTAGGAACATGTATGTGCTCAGCCCTCAGTAACCCACTGTGTGCACAGCTCATAACCCACTCACGTCAGGCTTTCACACGGCTTTGAGAACTGGTAACAGGTTGGTCCAATGGACAAGACCCAAAACACTGAATGAGCTCTAAAGAAACACACATTGCAAACTTCAACACTGTATAGGGTGATGGAAACAGAGCCACTGAGCGAAGAACAACATGAAGTGGACACTATCAAACAAGGTAAAGCTAATGCTGCACATCACTGTCACATCAGCCTTCATCAAAGAAGCAAGCCACTTCCTTCACAGTCAGACTGCTTAGAATTTACCGAACTCACAGTCTGAAGAAATTAATAGACAAGGGCAGTCTATTTTATTCACTCAGGTGACTGACCTTTCTATACTAGCCAGCATTTCTCCACTGCACTGGCAATCACTGCTCCAAGGTGTGCTGGTGCTGTCAGAATCCAGGAGAAGCTCCAATTACAACTGCCAGCCAAGGAGGCGTGAACAGCAGCAAGCCCCATCCAGGCACGCCAACAAGATTTCCAGCCCTAGTCTAAGCAAGGCCCGAGATAATGAGATGCTCAGGGTGACACATGAGCCTGATCCAAAGTCATCTGAGGCCAGAAGGGACCTGTAATGGCAGTCCACAAGCTTCAAAGCCACACCACTCATAAAAGCCCACATATATGTTGAAATGGTGAGTGAAATGGTGATGATCCATCTGAACATTTCGTGTCCAGCCTCTTGAAACTTCATCTAACCTGCCCCTGACACAAAGGTTATTGAGGGCTGCTCTGTAGAGGAGATCTTGTCCTCATCCCCCTGTAATGTTGTAAATCACTACAGAAGTGGCCAGACTTGCTGTCAGCTCTCATCCTCTAACATCCAACAGCCCTGACCAAATTGCCTGACGGATAGAGAAGGACATGGATGGACAGAGGAGAACACAGGAGAAACAGATAAATCATTTCAGCTTGACTTTCACTGTTTAAATATATGGTTTTCTTAATACCTAAGCTGTAGCACAGATTTAAGAATCCTACAGAACTTCGAAGACAACTGGAGGACCAATTAATTCAATCATAGGCACTCTCTCCAGCTGCACTTCTGGGGAACATCATGTGAACTAGAGAAACATTTCCACCTCCAAAACATGTCTGCTCTATCACTTTAAACACTGCTTGTTATCAGCCAAGAGAAGCAAGGCCAAAGTGTATAACTCCATGACATTCTTCTTCTTGAAAAAAACTTTTGAAGCTGTTTGAGAAATTATAAGGACTTCACAGGAATGCTGCAGGCATCATTAGGAAATCTATTTATGTTGGCAGCAATTTAAAAAAAAATGAAGCAAGTGAGACTATGAAATACAGAGAGAATTGCCCATGGTGACATGTCATTCCTCTGTCCCTCTCGTAACTTCCACGCTTCGGTCCCACTGACAGGATTCAACAGAGAAAACAAGCAAAGGCTCGACTCTGCCAAGCCCAGGACTGCAGCACAAAGGCTTGTTCCACAGTGCGAGCTATGTTGCCACGACAAGGAAGACCCTGAATATGACAGTACTGCAGCTCCATCCTGCACTTGGGTGTAGTCCCTTACTCGAGAGAAAGCTCACTCCTATTGCAAGTTCTCAAATGTATGCCCTCTCCAGCTGCAAACCTCTTAAACCCAATTCGGAATCCCACACAGAAGCAAATACTTGCACTTCCAGCACCTTTCCAAGAACTAATCTAAGCACTACTGATCTAAACGGTGGATTCGTGTCTCCAGGTATCAAGCAACAATACTTTGTCTTCAACAGTGCCCAGGTAGCATCAAGAAGAGCACAGAACAGAGATGCAACTGCTCAAAAGATGCAGATGAATGGGCTGCATTGCTCAGCAGCAAACTGGACTAAGACATATTTGTCTCTGATGCTGGCACAAGTGCTTGGCTGAAGACCACATCTCTGCTCTATTAACACTGGCTTGGCACATGCTACTTTACTTAACCCTAGTCTCCTTTACTAAACACTGACTTATTAAATAAGTCCACATAGGGTAGAGAGATCTATTGGTCAGAACAACTCACACACCTAGGAAGCCTCTGCACTACTCTCCCACAGGCTTCCCAGACAACCCCAAGACTGTTATCCTACCTCAGTTTCCCACATCCTTCTCAAGTGGCTGTGCAGGGTGTTGGGGAAGGGAGCAGCCTTTCCCTTGCTCACCGGTATCTTCAGACATATAACATTACAAATACCTTAAGCAGAGCCCACACAGGCCTGTAACACGCACGACTACATTTATTTACTCAGAACCAGTATCTCTCTGAAGCATTTCTGCAGGATTTGTCTAGTGACCAACCCACCTCTTCGCACAAACTCACAGTTCTGACCCAGCTTCCATTAAAAATGCTGCCAGAAATAAACGAAGCAGAGCACGGCACGTGCACAAAGGGGCCAAGCGCAAGGGCTGAACCCACCCAAACCACACGATGCTTGCGGGAGCACAGCAGCCTCAAGCGTTAGCAAAGCCCCGCGCTGCTCGCTGAGCGCAGCACGGCCGCGCCTCCCTCCCTTCGCCGAGCTGTTTGTTCTACCAGGGACCCTCGCCGGGACCCTCTGCTCTGACACGGCCCCGGCACCGCCGCTCCCGCACGGCCGGTGCTCGGCGGCCCCAGGGCGGGGGACCGAGGGGCGGCCCCGCGCCAGGCCCCGGCAGCCCCCGCACCCCCGGTCCCGCCGGACCGCCTTCCCCTGCCCTCCCCGAACCGCGCCGCTGGGAGAGCCGGCACCGCGCTCCTCCCGGCCGGTGCCGCGGGCGGGTCGGCCCCGCCCCGAACCGCGCTCCCCGCGGTCACCCGGCGGCGGTGGCACCGCACACAAAGCCCCCCCGGCCGCGCTTCTCCCCGCGGCCCCCCCGTGGCGCGGGCGGTACCTGCGAGGCGGGGGCCGGGCGGACGCGCTCCCTTCTCCCTCTCGCGTCTCCCACCCTCAGTGCCGGCGGCGGCGGCGCCCGCTCCGCTCCATGGCCGCGCGCGCGCCCCGCTGACCACGGGAAGAATGGGGGACCCAGCGCGCACGCGCCGCCCGCGCCCGCCCCGCCCCGCCCCGCGCGCCGGCGCGGCGCCGCCCTGCGGCCGCTGGTACCGCGGTGAGGTCAGCGCGCGTCGTGCGCATGCGCGGGGCCGTTACCGCGCGCGCCCCGTCGCCATGGCGACCCCGCCCGCCGGGAGCCGGGCGCGGGAGCGCGGAGATGCGTGTTCCCGGGAATGCCACTCGTGTTCCCGGGAATGTCACTCGTGTTCCCGGGAATGCCACTCGTGTTCCCGGCTGACCGGCCTCCAGCCACTGCCGCGCCCCTGGCTGGCTGCTCCGGCCGGGCACAGGCTGAAACGCTTAGGGAGGAATTCCTCACACCGCGCGCGGAGAGCGTGAGGGCTCAGTGCTGCCGTGCGGCTGTGCCCGCGCACTGCCCTGCTTTAGGGAATCCCCAGGGAGCGAAGCTGTTCCACAGAATCACAGAATGCCTCAGGCTGGAAGGGACCACAGCGGGTCACCTGCTCCAACCTCCCTGCTCGGGCAGGGCCACATGGCACAGGACTGGGTCCAGACAGCTCTGGAATGTCTCCAGTGAGGGAAACTCCACAGCCTCTGGGCAAGCTGTTCCAGTTCGTGGTCACTGCACAGTAGAGAAAATTTTCCTCATGTTCGGGTGGAATGTCCTTTACATCAGTTTCTGCCTGTTGCCTTCTGTTGCTGGCCACCACCAAGCAGAGCCTGGATCCATCCTCTTGACATCCCCCTTTAGATATTTATAGACATGGATGAAGTCCCCTCTGTCATCTCAAGGCTGAACAGCCCCAATTCTCTCAGCCTTTTCTTATACCAGAGATGCTCCAGTCCCTTAATCATCTTTGTTGCCCTCCACTGGACCAGCTCCATGTCTCTCTGTTTTGTGCAGCCTTAGTTTAAAAGCTGCATTTAAAAACAACTAATTCTTTCTACTTCATGGAATGATTTGCCGTGCTCCCACTCTATAACTGAAGTGAGAATGGGAAATAAATACTCTGTGCAGAAGCTCTTTAACAAGACGTATTTGACCATCTTGTTCCTCTGGCTCATGACTGCTTTTCTCCTGTTGTTTGTGGGGAACGAACGTCCATGTCCCCTCAAACCACCACTGTTCTCATCCTCTGCACTGCAGAAGGCAGCTGACCTCCATAACACTGCAGTTCCCAACAAGCATGGAGTCTGAGCCATCAAAACATGGGAGAGCTGTATGTGGAACAAATGATTGATTTTCATTCATAACTTCATTAAATAATAATGCCCTTCTCCTTGGCTCATGGCTCTGGCACAGCAATGACTTTTGGCAAGCCCCTCCAAATAATCCTAGATTTGCCAATTTGTTCTTTTTCGCCATCAGATTCCAAAGCAATACGTAACTGCTGCTTTGAGTGAAGCCATTGGTACAGGCTGAATGTAAAGTCTGGAACAGGCTGCACAGATGTCAAGAGAAAGCTGGGGATATTAGTGCTTAAAAGGATGCCAGCTCTGAGTACACTGAAAGCAGGTGATTACAAACCAGCTTTAGAAATTACCATGGTTCTCACCCCCAGGCAGTAGCTAATCTCCTGAGAGCCCTAACTGGCTAAGCACTACCCACAGTAGAGACACAACAGCTCTGCTTCACCTATTGTGGCTTCCCAGTACCCATCTCACTCTCCATCTGCTCCCAGAGGAAGCGCAGCCCATGTGCTGAGTGTTTTCCCTCCCTGGTTGGACAGTTCTGCAAACAGGACTCCTCCAGTGGTCTGCCCTTCTCCTGTTTTTCAGTCTCCCAACAGCAGCTGAGGACAGGGATCATGGTTAAATTAATACAGAACCAATTGTTCCACTTCATCTGGGTCTGCTAGAACTACAGGCAAAGTTGTCTCAGAGAGTCTAGATAGTTCTGTCTCTGTTCCCAAAATACCTTCACATTTCATTTTAAGCAAGAAAATGAGATAAAAACTGAATAGCTCTCAGTTAGGTGAATTATGATAAGCAATATTTCATTTAGTTTTAGTAAGAAATCAATAACTTTGTATCACACATTTATTATTTTTTGTGTATCACACATTTGCCGTGAATTTATATTCTTCAGTATTACAATAAAGAGGCATTTACTTTGGAAATCTCCCAAAACTGCCTTCTGATATAATTGTATGTTTGCCCTTTTTTCATAGATTCTTACTTCTGGTGATTCTACAGTCACTGTTGGGCAGCCTAAAGCTTCGTAAAGAAATGCTGAGAAATGTAGCTGGCATAGGTTAAAGTATTTTTTTTCTCCCCCCCTAGATAAAACTTGCACAGAAAATATGGCTTTTATTTTCTCTTTTGTTGCAAAACTTTGGGGGACAACAACTACACAAAACTTAGAAGTTTCCTCAATTGTGCACCTGACAGATTGTGGACATGGTCTTTATGTGTTTTCTTCACATTTTCATTGTAAAGCAGGTAAAGTCTCTGCACAGAAACAAATTCATCTCTTAATCAGCTCTAATGTTTGGATTTTTTTTTCTGTTATTACATGACTGCTTCCTTGCTCCCTGCAGAGACTTTTAGAACAGTTTATGCCTATATTCAAGACAACCAAATTGCTCCATGAGCAGCAGCACTAATGATGCCTGGTTTCTCACAGGTCTGTGTTCTTTGTCCCTCTAATCCGCCCTGCTCTCTCAGCAGCCCTACCTTCTTTTGTGTCCTGTGACACTCCCCTCCAAAGGGACATGGGCGGCACGGTGGGGTTAGTCCAGGGCTGTATCCACGTGCAGATGGAAGGGCAGCCTTCCATCACAAAGGATCACACCCCTCCCGAGCTCCCTCCTGCCTTCCCCTGAGGCTGGCAATGATTATTTCTCTCTTCCATTTCTCATGAAACTTGAGATTGTTTCCTCCCCCCTAAACACTAAGAAGGAAAAAGGAGGGGGTTAGCCTGACAGCTGAATAGAAGCAGACAGACAGACTGGTCACATAAGCCTCATTTTCATTAGGAAAAGAAGTCCAAAATGCATTGTAACCTGCAGATTTTCTTCCAACTTTTTAAAAGTAGGAGGCGAAAGCATTGTTCTGATTCTTGCCCTTTAGGCTTCTTAAAACATTAATCTCAGTATTCTTTAATTCTGCTGTCGATTCCATGGCACAGTCCCTCAGCTTTCCCAGGGCCATCACTCTGCATTAGTTCTGGCACACCTGTGACAGACCTGAGCATCCATCGCCTGTGACAGCTCCCAATGGAAACACGCCATGGAGGCATGGCAGGATACCCCAAGGGCAACCAGATCTAAGCTTCTGGATGGAATCCAGTCTACAGGGATAACTCAGCTTCTCCAAAGTTATTGTTAAGTAACGACTGTGCTATTGCTAAGCAGTCCTTGGGGATTCATCCTGGGGTGCAGAGGGGACTCTCTAAATGAAGGAAACCACAGTAACCACTGGAGTTGCTGTTGTCATCACATGAGACTGCTTGACCAGGCCTTCACTACCAGTGGCTCAACAGCAGGCATTTGGCAGTACCCTTATCCATAACATACTTAAAAAAACCATACTTTTTACTATGCTCTCATTTCTGAAAGATCTCCATTTACTTACCTGTCTCCAAAACAAAGAGGCCGGTGCAGCGGAAAAGTCTCCTGAGAGGATACTGTTCCCAGTGAAGCTGCACATATCTCTCTAATCAGTCCACCTACAAAGTACACTGTTCCCTGCTTGTTGAGAAAGGTCTGGTTGGACACGAGGAGCTGTGTGCTTATACATGTGCAAAACAAAGCACGGCCCATCTGCAAGGTGAAAAAAGAGATAAACTTATGGACATCTGCAGTGAGGGCACAGAAAGCTCTAAGTAAGGGCAAAGCAAGGTCAGAAAGCTTTTTAAAATAAAGAAATGTAAGGACAGCCTAGCTTTCAATTACCAACACTGCTCTTTCAAATAAAAACACATTAATAAAACTAGTGGGAAGCAGATGGACGGACTGGCTCTATTTCAGCAGGAACACTGACTATACCTGAATGACCTGCTCTTCCCCTTTCCTTCAGGGCACTTTTGCACAACATCTGCTCTGGAATCTGAGGGCCTGGTGTTTCAATGAGAAATGTCTCTATTTAGGAATGACAGTATGATGATGTAGCTGCCCATAACAGCAGAGGAGAGCAGTGTCAAGGCCTGGCTGTCCCTGGGTTGCATCCCTAGAGTTGAGCACATTGCTGTGCAGACTTAGAAAGCCACATTTCCTTTATGTGCTGTCCCACCTTCACTACTTGCATAGCTAAGTGGGAGAACAGCTTCACTTGACTCGATGTGGCAATGCATCTTCTCCCTTTGCCATCTCCTGGCACTTATATCTCCTGCACATGTCACCTGCACAGCCTTGTGCCATGATGAGAAGGCTGGACTGTTCCTGACAGAAAGATAAATACCATGGGCCAACACAAGGTGAAGTCCAAGTACCCAAATTGTGAGTGCTGCTGATCCCACTCTGGCACAGGCCCCGTGTGTGACTCACCTCTTCCACCCCTCATTTACCTGGGAAGCTCTTTGTCCATACTGCATGAGAACAAACACTTAAAACAGGGAAAGCACAAGTACTTCAGATCAACGTGCAATTTAATAATTCCTTGTTCCTTCCTTTGCACATGACAGTTGTCACAGCCCCAGATTTGAGCACTTTCAGCTCACACAATGTGCTCTCGCACCGCTATCTTTAATTGGCACTTTCCTGCCAAGCCTCAGCGTTTTGCATCGGACTTTTTCCACGTGAGAGCTGCCACGAACAAAGCATCCCACTGACCCACTTAATTCCCACGTGAAGGCACATGAAGCTTCGCTTCAGTCACCAAACAGAAAAGAAAACACAAGAGCAGAAGGTTTTGATTAAAGGGAAATGAGCAAATGGCTTCAAGGCTCATCGTGTGCACACGGGCACGTCTGCCTGTGTTCACTCCTTGCAGACACTTGGCCACCCAAGGAGAAACATCCTGTACAAAGCAGGTAGTCCTCAGGCAGTGTGAATTGGGTTGGATTCGAGATTTCCCGTTGGCAGGAAGGTCCTGTGAGCCATGCGACATCCCCACAGGCCTCTTCCCCTGACCTGGAGTGACTGCCTCCAGGAAGGCAGGGAATGGTTCATTCTCCCTGACCAAAACATCAAGGAAGGTACCAATTAGTGTTAATTGTGGCATTCTTTGTTTTGTGACCAGAGCCTGAGCTGAAACCCCCAAAACTGAACACGGGCTACTGGCAACAGTTTTCCATGCTTTCTGAGCCATGCTAGATTTAATGCAGTGGCCTAGAAGATCACCTCTGGTCTTACCAAGGCATGGGCACCAGGTCTTCTATTTGCATCAGAGACTGGACTTTTCCTGGCTGCCCTCAGGCCTCTGGGAAGAGACATTTACAGGTCAAAATTACAGGAGTCCTATTTTTGTCTTGCACTTAAATTTACGTTAAACAACATTTCAGCCCCATTTCCGCTTCCCTCATAGTTTCCCATTTACACCGTTTCAAATGGATTTACCTCTTCCTGTGCTTGTTCTCTGTAGTCATCTGCTGATGTTATTTTATCTTTATTCCACCATCCAAACACAATTATGCTCATATCTCCTTTTTTTAAATATTACTTGCACATCACACGTGCACATACCTTACCAGCATGCGTTTTTTCAATCTGTGAAAAACATTTCCTTTTTATCCTCACCCAAATATTAAGCCAACCGGAAAGTGACACATCAAGGTTAGGAATGCAGTCTGCTCCTGACAAGGAAAAAATGCTGAGCTTTGCAAGAGAGGCTAAGTGGATTAAGATCCTTTCTAAAGATTAGGTCACCCTTCACCCCAAATGCAGATTTCTACTGAAATTAATGGAAGCTCTCACAGAAGGCAATGGGAGGGCTGACATTGAATGGCAACACAGCAAACATACACCAGCAGCCCACCCCATCCAAACCAAATTGTCCAAATCACCAACTCCAAATGAGTCTTAACAAACAACTGGTTGATTCTGTACTATATATTAACACAGCAGGATTTCATCTGGTAAAATTATGAGCTGACAGGGAAAAAATGCTGAGGTAGTAGTTCTCAGGAGAAAAACTCAGGCTGTGATTCATCTGATGTGGCTGCACTGACGTTACAGCAATGGACAGGTTTGCCTTAGGAGAATCCATACATAGTCCCTTGTACTTGCATAGCCTTTGCCAGACCAATCACAAAGCTCCAGCAGCTCCAAACCTGGAATTTGTTCTTAGGGATAAGTTAAATAGTACACACTTTAATAAACCACAAACATCACGTCTTTGTGTGGGATGGCTGAAGGAAAACTTTATAGATTTGTCTGACATTTCCTCTGCCATCGCTTCCAGGCAGATGAACTCAGCCCTCTTCTAACAGACAGACCTGCAAATGCAGCCCAGCATCTGAAAATCACACTAGAGCCCTTCCAGCTCTCACACCAACAGAAATAAAAATACTGCAGGTGACAAAGCAGCTGTGCTGCTGCTCCTACACAGCTGGCACAGACCCTGCTCACTCCCCACTGCATGATGCTTTCTGTGAGAAACAGTAACTGAGCAAGCACAGCAGAGAGGCAATCCCTGCCTTCACCCTCAAAATGCTGCAACGCTCTCAGCCTTGCAAAGCCACCCTGACAGAAGTAACTCTACTTTCCTGCTTGTGTTAAAAAAAACCAATACACAAGCAAACTGGGTTTTGTGCAAGCCTTGTGGGAAACTGGCAGCAATGCCTCACTGCAGAGCAAGCAGCCTGATTTCCAGGTCTGCACCTGCTCACCAAGGCTCCTCTCAGTCAGCACTGGAAAAATGCACAGAAAAGAACAGGGCTTTCCAAAATCACTATCATACAAATGAGGTTTATCCATTTCTTTCCTTTCTGTTCTTTAAAACAACAAGTTTCAAACCCAGGCCAAGCCCAGGCTCCTCGTGATGGACCAAATGGGCAGACAGGGAAAGGAAGCGACCCCAGTGCCTGTGGCTCACTGCAGACACGGACCTCACTGCCTCAAAGTCCTGCAGAGTTAGTCCTCACAATTCTGCCTCTCTTCAACAACACGTTTGAAGACAATTACAAACCAACATTTTCTTCCCTGATCAGAGCCAAGACTCAAGTAGGAACTTCTCTGGAGCTTTTCCTTGCCCAGCACAGGAGAGCCACATGATTACTGGCTGCAGACACACAGGTGTGTAACTACTCCAAGCCTCCCAGGACAGCCAAGATCTCTGTCCCTGCCATATGCTTAATTAACGCTGGGTGGGAGAAGTGATGAGAGGCCTTGCTGCACCCTGCATGGAAGGAAGTGTTTCACTTCAGGGATTCTCACTCACACAGTTAACCATTTCCTCAGCTTGCACTGACAGTTGCTACCCTTGGGCAGGGAGGATGTGCCTGCATTAGCAGTGCCAGCAGCAGCCTGACACACAGAATGGCCTCCCCACCATGCCAGCAGCACCCTGAGGTGGGCCTCAGCATATCTCTGGCTCAAAAGTGCAGATTGTTGCTGCCTAGAGCTAGACATTTCAAGAATTTGGGCACTAGATTGCAAACTCAGGAAAAAAGGATGTGTTTGAACAGGGTCTTGGACAATGAAGGAGTCTGGTCCAAGAGGATTTGTGGGTATTCCTGGAAAACATGGAGATCACATTCACTGTATTCCTGTTACCTGCTCGCCCAGCTTTCACCTGCAGCACCCTGCCCAGGGCAGGGATGTGCACAGCACCTCACACAGCACAGTCCACCCTGGCCAGCTGCATTGCACAGCAAAGTGAGAGCCAAACACCCCAGCACACTGAAGAGAAAGCTGGGAGACTGGGAGTATGCTGGAGCTCCCCTCTGCCTCACTTGTGCGTTACCTGGAGAGCATGTCACCCCTCAGAGCCATGCCCAAGTCCTCCCTTGCACCATGAGCCATTTTCAGACAGGTTTCAGCCTTGCTCCTTGGGGCTGCAGCCATTTTCAAAGCCAGGTATGCAAGCAAACAGGCTTGGTGCTGGCAAGAGCAAGTGTCACTCGCCCAGCCTGCTCTCCTCCTCCACTTGCCTCATGAGCAAGCAGCAGCACTTGGACTGTGATGGCAGCACCCTCCTTATGCTCCCTGCAGCCTGGGCATCCCACAGCACATCTAACAGGCAAAACAAGTAGGAAAACATAAAACTACATCTTTAATTTTGGGCAGTCTAACCTTGCCACATTGACCAGTATCTTTCTCTTGAGAGGTGAGCATTGACTTCATCATTCCTTTCTCCCCTCTATATTGCAGGCAATTCTGCTTTTCTCCCCCACCTCCCTACCTCCCATTCTTTTACTTCCAGTACTTCATGTGCCAGGAAATGGCAAACACTCTTACACCCAGCTCCCTCCTGCAAAACAGAGAAATTGTAATAAATGAGTGTAGATTAGCAGGCTTGGCTAGCACCTAAGTTCTTCAAGCTTGAAAGCAGTAATACATACATGAGTGTTCAGCAAAACAGCTCCACAGAGTCATTCATAGTGGAAAGGCAGAGCACTTGCAAGTTATGCCTTGAAACTACAGCCCCAACACTCCTACCATCCCAGTAGAAACAACTTGGAGCCTGCCCTAAAATCAGTGGCCAGGAGGTTTGTATTTGTCCAAGATGAACAAATGACTAGAGAGATGAGAAATAAAAATCAGTGCAGGGACTGGGGCATAACTCATGACACAGCACATCTGTCCACTTGCTATGGAAACTATGTTTGGCAAGTATCAGGTGTCTGAATTTCTGCTTACGTACATCTCCCTGGACAGCAGTATATTAATAACACAGGCAACCTAAAAACAGAAACTATCACTAAGAAAAGCTGCCCTTCTGCTGAGAGTTCCTTGCTGTAGCCTGGGTATTGTTGTGCTTTCCTCAAACAACACAGATTTTTCCTTCCTTGCTTTTCAGAATCGCCATCTAAGCTGATCTCAATTGAAGGAAGATGAACAAACAAAAGGAAGGGAAAGGAAAATTACAGCAGGAAGCAACACTTATTGTAAGCAGTTTTCTTGAACATCTTCCCATCGAGGCTCACATTATGTGACTCTGGAGGGCCAGCAGCAGCCAGGGGTTTAGCTTAAAGGCACAAACCTTTCCAAGAGACCTGCAGAAGCCAAAGTCCCTCATGCAGGGGACAGGCAGCCAGACAGGATGGCCCTGGCACCGCAAGCAGCATGAGAAGGTACTGAGTCAAACATGGAAGAAAGCAGTAAGTGGACACAGACAGGGGCAGAACACAGGGCACAGAGAGAACAGCAACAGAAGCAGAGTAGGAAGAAAGCAACTCCAGGTTCAAACTGCAGGCCAAGATGTTGTAATGGGAAGCACAGGAATAGAGATGCTCAGGCTTCACGGAACACGGAACTGCACCAGAGAAGTTACTCTAGATAAACTGTTTTCTTAAGAGCAGCTTTGACTCAGCCTAAGAAGGAGCATTTATGGCAGTACCACAGAAATGGGCATTTTTGGTTAAGATCAATATCAGGTTTCTCACGTATTCTCTAACCTTGTTAGAGACGTGTGAGTCACACCAATGCAGCCACTCACTCCTCACTGCCTGGAGAGACGGGTTTCCTTACAAACCCGGGACATGGTTTCCCAGGAATCCTTGTGCTGTGGCACAGCCACACAGCTGAGTCGTGCTGCCCCCCGGCGTCAGGCTGTGCCCGGGAGATTCAGCTCCCATCACGAGAAATGCAGCCACATTTCTATTTCATCCTGACCCAACACCCATCTGTACTTGCTCAACACGAAGTCAGGAACATGGATTTTACAAGAAAACTGTCTCTTCTGGGCAGATGCATTTTGCTTCTTTTCTGCTGCTCTCTGCTGTGTGACATCAAGGGCAGAAGTTTTTCAAGAGCTGCACATCAGTTACAAACAGATAAGCAATTTCTGCCAACCATTGTGTTAATCTCAAACCTTAGCTGAGCATGTATTTCCCACGGGTTTGGGATGCAAACATTGCCTGTTTCTCATCAAACAATGCACAGGGAAGAAAGCCTGCAGATGTAAGCAGCAACACTTCCATTAAAAGGCAAGGACTATATGTGACCACTGGGGTGGTGAAGAGATTCCCCTGGCCTGCCCAAGGTGACAAGTGTTTGACATAAAGATGCACTCATCCAAGTGGCCTTCTCAACAAAGCAGAATGGTCTAATTTGAGTCACCAAGACAATGTCATTATGATCCCATGATTATTGCAGTGATCAGGCCAGAGAGATCAGAATCGGCAAGGCCAGTGGTTTATTTTAGATTTCTTTTTCTCTGCCAGGATTCCAAGTCTTAAAATAGCCAAGGAATTAGTGTCAGCCACCTACCTACCTGGTTATTATCACCTGGGCTTTCCTCTGAAATTCTGCCAAGCCTGACCAGCAGCCAACAGCATTAGCGTGTTTAATCTCAGACAATAAAAGATGAAGGCGAAGTACGTGCATGGAACCCAAACTGGGATTTCTACAGATCTCAGATTTGCAATAAAATCCAAATTCTAACTGCACAGTCAAACTGCCTTTTCAAACAGGATTGGATATCTGCCATCTGCAATGACAAGCTAGCTGAAACAAGAATAAATCTTAATGCACAACAAAAAGCTACACTCAATTCTCTCAACTCATACTACTGCTGACAAAAACCTCTCTTTGCACTCCTGCTTATTACAATATTTCAATGTGCTTATTACCCCTTGGAGCAGAAGATATCCTTGTTTCATGCAGGCAGTGAAACTAAAATGCAGTGACACAGGACAACAGAACTGTCAGTAGAACCCAGACTGCTCTGATTATTGGTGCATCTTCTCAAGAGCCTCAATTGGTGTAAATATATGAGAACTCACACAAAATACAGACATTCACTTAAACAGAAGAACCATTACACCAAGAGCCAAGAAAATTGAAAAATGGTAAATTTTTTAATAACCTGTCATTAATTACAAATTTAAGATACAGCTGCTTGCATCAGCAAGCTCTGAATGGACAGCCTCACATTTTCTTTCCAAACAGTGAGCACTAGATGTGAGTTACAAAATTAACTGAAGATTCTGGCACGACTGTAGCTGTGTCACAGCACGGACACTTGTGAGCACAAAGTCAAGAAAATCTTCAAAGGCAGAGAAGACCGTAGGTCCCTTGATGGCTAAACCAGAGGGAGAGAATTTGTGAACAGAGTCCTTGCCTAGGAAAAACTGAAACAGTCTAGGCAGGATGGACCAAGCCAGGACAGCGGAATCAATAGAAGCTCCACCTCGACAGTTTTTAAGCTGAGGAAAAATATGGCTACAACCACTAAAACTTTTAGTCTATTTCTCTTTCTTTAGGTTTGGTCTTTGCCTTGGCTGCTTCTTTGGTCTCTGCACAGCTTTCTTAACACTGGCAGAGGGAAGTCTGAGAGTTATTTCATCGTCCTCTGTTTCACCATCCACCTGAGCAGCTTTCCGGCGCTCGAGCACTGCTGGAGTACAGATGGGAGTAGGATCCTGAGGAGATCAGAAAAACAGGATTCACTGCAAAGCCATCTCCCAGAGAAAGTTCTCACTGCCCCTGGGGTACCACAAGACACCTCAGCCCAGCTCTTCTTCAGAAAATTGTTTTCTTTTTATAACTAGCTACTTTTGTAGACATTATTTCTTTGGACAAAAGTGTCACCTTCAAAGCATATGTGAAAGGCAAATGGAAATTAAGTCACATTTTCTAGCATGTTATTATGCACATTTACTTTCTAAACTTTGTATTTCCTGACCCAAAGCATCAAGAAAGTCAAGTGGAAGAGAATCAGGGCAACAGGGGGTGAGTATATTTGAGACCGGCATACATAAATGCCATATTCAAGTTCACAGCAGAGCTGAAACATCCCAGCTTCATTACCTCAGTAAGTCCTCAGAACTCAGTTGAGAGAATGTATTAGTTATCCTGTCTTCCTCACAACCAGCCATGCCCCAATTATCACAAGTAAATCCAATAATAATAAATGCCCCAAACAACCTCCCTGCTGAACTCACAACTGTGATAAAACAGAACAGAAATGTTAATGCCTTACAGACTTTTTTGACTGTCAGTATCTCAAATCCCAGTCCTGATGACCTGAACTGCCCTTTCATCCTACTGCTACTTTTAGCTGGCATTTTTTACCAAAACATCAACTATCATGCCTGGAGAGCATGGGGTAGGAGGGACAGTACAGTAATGTGGGACAATGGGGAACAGTGGAAATGGGAACAGATAGCACTAGACTGTATTAACAATTCAACTTCCTTTTTATCAAAACAGGCTGGCACTCTAACATGGTTCAACAGATGGATTCCATCAAGAAGATCATGTTTAAGTCCCCGTTTAAAGCACAGGTGTATGTGGTGTACAGATGCCTGTCCCCAGCACCCTGCATTCCCCCAGCCTCAAGGGAGTGCTGAACAGCAGAGGCTGACAGCAGACACACCGAGGGACCGGCACTGTTGGGTACAACGTGCTGAGCAGAAGCCCTTGCTTCTGAATACTCTTGCAGGAGAAAGAGCCACGAGGATTCAATCCCCCTCCTGCACTCAAGAGTGTTAATACATCTCAAAGCAGCTATTTCTGGCACAAACATCTCTCAGGCAGACAATGCCAAGGTTTCTGTGTGGTGAAATCAGTATGAAGGTGCCAGCTGAAGGCTTTAAACATCTGCCCCAGTGTGAATGGTGGAACGCGGTACTGGACACCACCAGGACTGGTCTGTCTTACCTGGCTGTTCAAAGAAACGTTCAGCTTTGATTTCTTGGATGTTTTAACTTTTTTTCTCTTTTTGGAAAGTGCCTGTGCAGCCTAGGAAGCAAGACAAATCAAGTGGATCATTACACACTTGTGTGAAGATGCAAACAGCCACTTAACAGTTCATAGCTTTTTTTGCCTCCTAACTACAAAGTCTTTGCTGCAGCAAAAAGGTTTAAAGTAATAAACTGACTGACACAGAGGTGATTAGGTTTCAACAAAAACATCCAAAGCATCATAAGAAAAGGTGTCACTGTGCATTTTAAAAACACTCCACATTAAAGACCCTCAACTGATTACAACTCCAGTACTTGACCCAAGTACTCTGCAGTGGAGGAACATGCAGGGGCTGTGAATGGAAGTTCTGCTCTTGGGACCTGCCTTCAAACCCCCACCTGCCAAAGGCTCCCACGGGGCTCAGGCAAAGCCCCTCTGCTCTTTGGTGATCCGCACTCCAGTATTAAACCACCGAATATCCAACTGCTTGCACCAACAGAAGGAACATCCCCCCTTTGCTGTTGCTGATTTACTTCTCTACAAGTAAACCCACAGGCACATGGACTGCAGCTCAGCAAGAGCACCACGCTCAATTCCTGGAGCTTCTCTACAGTTCCTAACACAATGAGCCTCCCTAGGCTCCAGCTCCTTTGCCAGTTCCACACAAAACACATCATGTCCACGTATTCATCACAACCCTAGAAACACGTCTTGCTTAACACACTCACTGAAATGATGCCAAACTTACAAATCCTGGGAAGTCATACTCGAGCCCCTTTTCAGCCAGCTTCTTCCGTAAAAGCCTCTCCTTCCGCAGCAGGCGCTTTGTCATTTTGGCTTTCTCCACGAGGGAGCGGATCCTGTTGTACCTCCGGACAGCTGGCTGGGAAGGCTTCCGAAAGATCTTGTCACAGTCTTTGAAAAGGTTTTCATGGACCTTTTCAGGAGGCATGAACTGACCTGTACCAAACACAGGACACAGAGTTAGAGCAGAGCCCCCCCTCCCAACAAAGGCATTCACCCAACAGCATCCATTTATTGTTTTAAAACAACACGTAGCTCATAATCCTTTCCAAAGAAAGTTTTGTGAAAAGTTTGTTTCTCACCATGTCTGAGAAACTCAGTGATTTCATTAACCTTTCAATGAAAAAAAGCCTCTTATGTCAAACCTTACAGACAACAGCTGCAGCAGTTACAAGTGGCAAGGAGTTTCCACATGAAAGGAACTGTCTCTACAGCCAACCCAACCATTCCCTGAGATTTCATGTTACACAGTCACACTAAGAGCAACATCAGCCCAGAGAAAAAAACAGCAGTAGTGAACAAAAGGCCGATGAGCATATTCTTCACACATGATAACAAGCTCAGCATCACAGAAAACACTTTTAGGACAAAACGTCATTAAAAAACTCCTAATGTTCTATGCACAGTCCAAAAAGATAACTGAAATAACTACAAGTTTCCTTTGCATGTTAAAGGACTTAAAATTCAGCTTATACTTACACTTCAGCAGTCTCTCAGAAAACAGGTAGTTATTCATTGTGTCTGCAACAATCTTGGCCACATCATCAGACTCAAACTCCATAAATGCATAGCCTTTGCTTCCTCCAGTCTGTGAGTGACAAAAAAGAAACCTGAAGAGCTCTATTAAAATTATTTTATTCTTCCAAAGTTATAGTCTATTCTCAGCTAACCACAACTAATTTCAGAAAGTTCCCTGAAACTGTGAAAAACACTAGATTTAATCCTAAATTGGTGTGATATTATTGATATGATATTATTTGCAGAATACATATTTGTACATGAAACAAACTGCTCACCCATATTTATTTGGTAAAAACACAAAAGTGCCCTGCACTGGAGCTGTTCCACGTGTATACAGTGGTCTTATAATGTGATAGCAGACCCAGAAATGAGAAGAAATCAGATTTATTAAAGACAAAACAACAAGAAAGCTAAAACAGAACCGTGGCACTTCACGTTGTACCTTGAACTGGCAACACTTCCCATTGGAGTAAGTTTACTTACGGAAAAAAGGACAAGAACCGTGGCCCAGCCGCCTGTACGCAGCCAGAGACAGCCCCCGGCCCCGCCGGTCCGCCCGGGCACGGCCCCGCCGCGTCCCACGTGGGGCCCGGGCGGCGCCGTGCGGGGCTCCCGAGGGCCTCAGGGCGCTGCGGCTTCTACGCGTTGCCAGGGCCCATGCTGGCCAAGGGGGAGCCCCAGGGGTCACGGAGAGTGCCCGGCCCGGCCTCGGGCAGTCAGTTGCGAGCGCTCCGCCACATTCCGGTGCCGCACGGGCCGCAACCGCGGGGCGGAGGCCAGACCCCGCCGCGGCCGCTCCTCACCTTCTTACTCCTGGAAAGCCGCAGCCGTGTCACCGTCCCAAACTGCCCGAAGTACTCGCGGAGTTGCGGTTCGCAGAGGCCCCGCGGGAGATGCCCCACGAACACCACGCCCGGCGTCAGCTCCTCCTGCGGGCACAGAGCGACCGCGTCAGCCCGGGCCGGGACTCGCCGCGCCGCCCCGGCCCCACCGGGCCGCCCCGCTCACCTTGACCGCCCGCTTGGTGCGGGCCCGCTGCACCTTCTGCTGGAACTGGCGCTGCAGCCGCGGCTCCAGCGCCAGGAGTGGCGCCGCCTTCACGACCGAGGCAGGCCCGGACGCCTCCGCCTCCATGGGCGCCTCCGCCGCCATGCTGCCTCCGCGCGGCCGCCGGAAGTGCGTCACTGCCCTCGCGCCGGCGCCGCCGTCCGGACGCCGTCTCCCAGCAACGGGGACGTGGGGCCCTCGCGCGGCGCCACCGGGCTCGGCCTCCCCGCACGGGAGGGCGTCCTGAAACATGGACACCGCCGGGGCGACAAACTCCCGCCCTGGGAGCGACCAACTGCCCCCCCGGGGCGAGCAGCCCTCTCTGGGCACCCTCCCGAGCCGCTCCTCCGCCCACTCCTAGCTGCTCCGGCCGCTCAGGCGGTGCGCGGGGCAGCCCGGCGCAGCGCGGGCAGGCGGTGCGTGGGACTAGCCGCGCGCCGGCGGCACGAAAGGCCCCGTGGGCGGGAAGCGGCGGCACCATGTCGGTGAGCGAGATGTTCGCGGCGCTGCAGGGAGCGCTCGGCCAGGACCAGGACATCCGAGAGGTGCCGGGGCGGGCGGGACGGGCACGACGGGCACGGGAGGGGGCGGGGCGGTGCCTCGGCTGACGGCGCGCTGTACCCGCAGGAGATCCGGAAGGTGGTGCAGGCGCTGGAGCAGACGGCGCGGGAGATCCTGACGCTGCTGCAGGGCGTGCACCAGGGGCCCGGCTTCCAGCACAGTGAGTGCCGCGCCGCCGCCCCCGGGCAGCGGGGAAGGCGGGGGGCGGGAGTGCCCCTCGGAACACGCAGGTCCCCTCTATCGGGGCCTCTTCTCCAGGTTCCAGTCTCTCCCGGGGCGTCCAGCGTGGGCTTGCCGGAGGCTGCTGGGAAGAGGAGGGTGCAGCTGAGAGGTTTCAAGCCAAATAGTTAGGCTGCCATTCAGCCTTGGGGAACACCCTTCTGTCCCTTTCTCTCCTCCCTAGTATGGTGCTTTTCTGTCTTGGTGCAGAGCAGTTTGTTCTTTTCCAGATATTCTCATTCTGGGCTGCTGAGTTGGCTCTTAGGTCTCCCTGAAAGTGGCACGCACAGAGATTGTTATATCATCACTTGTTGGGCCTTTGTATCAGTGACCACCCTGTCCCATCTCTTCACCCCACACCCCAAAAAGCTGTGGTCCTGCGTGCTCAGGGGGTGTTCAGGATGGATTGGGAAGGGGAGAAACACACTTTAATCTGGTTTGTACAAAACAGATTCTGTGTGTGTATAAAATCAAACAAGATACAAAAGGAATTTGCAAAGGCTGAAAAAGCAGGAGCTACCCTTGATGTATGTTTGAATGACAGCAGGAATTGTTCTGCAGCTTTGGAGGTTTTTGTTGCCAGCCTGGTTCCAGGCTTCTGAGATGTTGTACAGAATCGTTCTGGGCCAGCCTGTTTCCTCCGGGCCATGGGAGCAGCTCTGCAGGCCCAGGTGTCAAATGTGCTTATTGTACTTCCTTATTTATCAGCTTACTGGTGACACTGCTGGAATAAACTTAAATATGTCATGTAAAAGCTGGGTTTTTTTCCAGTCAATTAATGTCTTGTGAGAACAAGCAACCATTCAGATTTTGCTGGAAACTCTTGAGAGGAATTTGTGCAGGCCACCCTCTGAAGAGGAATAGAACAAGCCCTCCCAGGTGCTGTTTTATTCACTTGCAGAGCTGTCTAGTTATTTTCAGCCCGATGAGGCTCCCCAGCATGCTGGAGCTGGAGGCCTGCGGTTCCTCTGTCTTGGAGAGGGTCTGTGTTTAGCAATGAGCACCACCTAGGGTTTGGTCTGTGCGGGCAAGTGCAAGTTCCATCTGCTTGGGAAACCTGGCAGTGCTGGAAATCAGTGCTGCTGAGTGGTTGTTTACACAAGCAGACACTCAGTGTTTTAACCTGGGAAAATCCATGGTCATTGTGTGGGTAACAACTTCAGAGTTGTTTTCAAGCATTTAGTAGTGGAGGCCCGTGTCCAACTGGGGGTATTTTCACTTGGTGATTTTTACTACCTGGACAGAGCTGGTCCTGGAACTTGCAGAGTCTCAGAAAAGATTTGGAACAGTTAAAGAAAAAAAACCAGAACAAAACCAACTAAAAAACCAGCAAAAGAAAAAAACGAAAACCCAGACCAAAACCCCAAAGCCTCAGCTTATAATTCTTGCAATATCAAAAATAATGAGCTCGTACTTAATAAGTCAGGAGTTAACTAATGATAACAGACTTGCGAATTTCTCATCAACTACAAGCATAGTTAAGAAAAATTTAGATTAATAAAAGTTTAAAGCAGAATAATATAGTGCAAATTAACAGAAGCATTGTTGGGGGATAAATAGCACCTGTCAGTTGTGATTGTCACCTAATCATATTCAGATTACAGTTTTATTTGATAACAGTTGTAGTTCCGCAATGTAGTACCTTAAATATCTGTTTGGCTTCCTACAGCATCTCATTTTTTGAGTCACTACAACATTTTTACTAAGAAACTAGAATGATTCTTCCTTAGTAGATTAAAAAGGGATAAACAATGACTTCTGTAACTATGAAAGAGGATTTTTCTCATTGCAACGGAGCTCTGGCTGTACTTTGCAACATGAAAATTTCTTCGGCCTTATACTTACTTATTCCAAGATGTAAGGAAAACTATCAACACTATTAATAAAATATATTGAACTCGAAAAATATTACATGAGAATAAACTAGATAAACTATTAATAAAAAGGTAAAAATAGTGTTAATTACTACAAGTTCACAGGTGGCAGAGTAACAGCTGTAGCTGTGTTGCCCTGAATTGCAGCTCCAGCAGAAGCTGTTTTGCCAGTTGTTCCCCATCCCTTGTGCCAGCATATGCGGGAGATGATTTACTTCTTCCTGAAGCCTCTGGGTTGATCCTTTGTTTATTCCTGCATTGTGATGAAAACTTAAGGAGACAACAGAGAGCCAAGGGGAATGGGGAAAGGGTTTGCTCTGGGCTGAGCAATCTGTCCTAACAGAGAACAGGGTAACAGGTGGGGTGAGCTCTGTTAGTAGAACCATGGGATAGCTGGAAGCTCGATGGAGGACAGTTTCCCATATCAGCTAGTGACTTTTAAAATGTCACCTTGCACAAACTTCCTTGACTTCTTGTCCCAAATGGAGTTGGAGATGTGCTCAGAAAGCTGGGCAGGGCAGTGAGTGCTGCATCCTGCTGTTGTCCAGCATCAGCTGGGATGTAACAGGCAGGGCCTCTGGAGCCTGAGAGCCACCTCAGTGTCTTTGCTCTCGAAACAGCAGAACATCAGAGGTGATACCTGAAGATGTGCAAGGATAGTTTGAATTTGAGGGCTGTGTGTGTGTCACTGGTCATTGTTGTCTGAGCCTTTACAGTAAGGATTGTTTATTTCTGTCACAGGTTCCTTTGGCAGAAGCCAAATGCAAATGTGTTCCTCACTCTGTCCCCCCCAGCCATGTGATGGCTCTCATGACTGAGGGAATCCTGTAAATCTCAGTGAGCTTCACACAGGTCTTTCATCCTGGCTGCCACGTGGAGCATTCCCACATTCTGCTTCTTGAAGCTTTCATTTTTTGTATGTTATTCTCCCGCCCTTTTTTTAAAAAACAGAAATTACGTTTTATTAACTGAAAGAAGTTTTGTAATCACACTTAAGTGACTCCTAGTAACTCTTGTTTGGTGAAAACCATCCCAGCTTTTAGATTCGGGTTCTATGAATAATCCTGGCTTCTGTACAGGAAGATGCAGGAGGGCATGTCAGGCCGATCTTTGCCCTTCCTTGTGCTGTGACCAGGATTTGTGAGAGGGCTGCAGTGAAGTGGTTCGAGCCCTTGGCCGGTCGCTGGCACTGCAGGGGCAGCGGGGCTGTAGCGCTCTCGGCAAACGGGAGGTGGCAGTGCCTGCTGCAGGAACAGGAGATCGTTCCTCTGCAGAGCTGTGACACACACCGGGCTGGCTGAAACCCAGGCTCTTCAAATACATCTTTAAAAAGCAGGAAGTGCAGTTTCCTGAAGGGAATTACACCTCGTGTAACCAAACTATGATGGATTAGAAAAAAATAGGGTAAGATTTTAATATGGAGAAAGAAAAGCTGCTTTTCCTTTGACTGTGTGACTTGTCTAGCAGCACTGCTTAGTGTGTTTGTGTGCTTCCTTTGGGGCCAGCTGCTGTGTGCAGTGCTGTTCCATTGCTTGGGATCTGGTTGTTGCTGGGACATCTTGGCTCAAGTTTGAAATGAAAGCCCAGAGCAGATCAGGCAGCTGGAATTCAGGAGTCTTTCTCCTTTACCACTACGGCTCATGGTGTGACCAGGAATACTTCTTAAATTGCTTCCAAGTGTCAGTAGCCTATGTTGGACAAGAAAGAAGTGTAAATAGCACTGTCTACACTGGAAAACTCTGTTTGCAAACCTCTGTTGCCTGTCAGATATCCTTTTCCTGAATATATTCATTCCTTGAATGCTGTGCTGTTTCTTTTTCAGTCCCAAAGAAGTGTCAGAAGGCTCGTGAGCACTTTGGTACAGTGAGGACACAGATGGAGTCTCTGAAGACCAAATTTCCTGCTGATCAGTATTACAGGTGTGCAGGATCACACACAGCCAGACAGAGATATATCTGGGAATTGCCTGGGCATTTGGCATCATTGCTTTGGAAGGTTTATGGGCTGAATGCTTCTTTCTCTTTGAAAAGTAAATTGTGGTAGACAAGTGTGAGGTTTTCATCAGCATAGATAAAAAGAGCTTTTGCTCAAACACTGTAACTTTTCACTAAGAATACTCAGTATTGAATTGCTTTCCTAGAAACTTCCTTTAAAAAGAAAAAGGGAAGCACAAGAATTTGGTGTTCTGCTGGAGCTGCCCTTGTATCTGGGAGCAGGGCATTTGCTGCTCCATTAATTTCAGTTAAGTTGTTCGGTTTGGGGCGTTTCTGGAAGCAGAGCTCTAAATCTGTCATGAAATGGCTGTTTGGTTCTGCAGACACTAAATGAAGTTGTCACCTTTGTGTTCTGTTGCTGCCGGAAGGGGACAGCGCCTGGCAAGAACATTTCAAAGAACAAGAATCTTGTCAGCTCAAATCTGCTGAGGGAAGGTGGGAGGGAAAGCCTTGGCTGTCTGTGGGCAACACAGCCTGGAAAACTGGGAGCTGAGGAGGTGTGTGAGAGGGGCAAGCAAATTACTGGCATGGTAACCTGGGTGTGGAGTTCTGGAGTACCAAGGAGATGTTTTTCAGCTCATGTCATTTTGATAAACCAAAAATACCGCAAAATGCACTGTGGAAAGGCAGAAAACACAGTGTACACGTAATGAGTGCTTGTTGCCTAACGCTCCAGTTACAAACATTACTGATTTATACCTTGGCCTGCTGTTTCTTCTGCAGGTTTCATGAGCACTGGAGGTTTGTGCTGCAGCGGCTGGTGTTCCTGGCAGCATTCGTAGTCTACTTGGAGTCAGAAACATTAGTGACCCGAGAGGCTGTTGCAGAAATACTTGGGAGTAAGTTAATGTTATAATTGAAGAGAAAAGGCTTGTGACCTTAGATGTAGCTTTCAGAGGTACAAGGAAACAGCAGAACTTAATTTCTACCCAAGAAATCAGTTCCAGAGTTTATCTGGTGTTTGATTTCATTATATAAACAACACATTCTCAGAAGATGGAAATTAGCAAACCTAATGTGGACAAACGTATTTTTTCATTAATAAGATCTTCATCAATGAAGGTCATTCATTCAAGGTCTGTAAGTGTACCAAAAGAATAACACAAAGATGAGAGCTTGTTTCTCTAACTGCTCGCTTTTGGTATTTAAAAAGTGTGTAAAACAGATTAAATTCATTGCCATAAAAGAATTGTATCCACACAGAGCAAAATATTTGTAAAAAGGTAAGGAAAATGTATCCTGTATATTGATGTAAATGCAGTTACCCTGTTGGATGTACAGCTGAGGATGTACAAGATGCTGAATCAAGAACTGAGGAGAGGCTGTAATTAAATCACATACAGGAAAAGGCTGACTTTTATTTTGAAATAATATTTCAAAAATTTGATAATTCAGATTAGCTCAAGTAAACAAATGCAATTTAAGGTGGCTGGGTTTGCTCATGCTCAGCACCATCTGGTCACTGCTCTGTTTTTGTCTCAGTTGAAGCTGATCGAGAACGGGGCTTTCACCTGGACATTGAGGACTATCTTTCTGGTGTATTAACTCTGGCCAGCGAGCTGGTAAGGAGAATATTCATGCATGTATTTGGTTTGAAACTGACCCTAAAAGCAAAATCAATGGGGTTTTTAGCTTTCCCAAGTTGTTCCTGGAAGTTAGGATACACAACACCCTGATCTGAACTTGTAGCAAGATGTTCTCTGCATGCTCCTCAGTGATACTTTTAAGATTTAAACTAGTCATTGGATTGAAAATCCAGAACCATGGTCGACAAAAAGGTAAATGGAAGTATAAATAATCTGACTGCCTGGAACACAAGTGCTTCATTTGGTACAGTAACTGATGGGGGCGGTGATGTGATGTGATGTGATGTGGGTGGGTGCTGTGCCGACGTTCTCCGGTGTCTCCTCTCCAGGCCAGGCTGGCAGTGAACAGTGTCACAGCTGGGGACTATTCTCGCCCTCTCCGCATCTCAACCTTTATCAATGAGCTGGATTCTGGTTTCCGCCTCCTCAACCTGAAGAATGACTCCCTGAGGAAACGCTACGATGGCCTGAAATATGATGTCAAGAAAATTGAGGAAGTGGTTTACGACTTGTCGATCAGAGGACTCAATAAGGAGGCAACAGTTGGTGCAGGCGGGGAGAAGTGAAGGTGCTCGTTTGAACAGCATCATCGATTACCTCAGATGGTTGCCAATTTAGGAAGTACCTAGAGAAGCCTTCCTACAGTAGTTTAGAAGAACTGCAGCTCAAAGCTGCTCTCTATTTTCTTACAAAAGGTGTAGTACAGGTGTTAGATGTTTTGTAAAATCATGTCTAGATTAGGACAGGAGACTCTGTTTCCAGTGGAATTCCTCTGTCAAACACACGGTGCCGTTCTCTGCACAGCAGCAATAACAGTCAGTAACTCCCATGAGCTGAGATTCCCATTAGTTCTGTAGTGTTGCTTCCCTGCTCCAGCAGGGAAGTGCTGTGGCTGTCTCTGCTCACACACTCTGGAGATGTGTGCACAGCACACAGCTCAGTGCAGACACACGGGATCTTCTAAGAAACACAGTGTGTAAATTCTAACTTTTTTTTAAGACTGATTTTTTCTTTTGCCTTTTTGCTTCTTAAATTTTCACCTATGTAAGTTGAACGGATTCGCGTAACTGTTTATGAACCAGATCTTATTTTTAATGGTTTCTGTGTTAATGTATGCCCCATAACTGAGAAATTAGTGAAAATACTCCTGAGAACTCCTCCATTGGAACTGGTGTCTTGCACCCTGGCATATCGCTTGCTCTCTCTCTCTCTCTCTCTCTCTCTCTCTCTCTCTTTCTCTTTTTTTTTTTTTTTTAAATGTCCACCGAGATTTCAGTTATCAGGGAGAGCAAGGTTTTCTTAGACACCTGCTTTCTCTGTCTGGTATTTGCTTTACTGGCATGAGTAAATGCTGAGTTTTAAATGATGATTTGCCTTGAGAACTCAGTGTAACC
Source organism: Acanthornis magna (assembly GCA_036785705.1). Taxonomy (NCBI): domain Eukaryota; kingdom Metazoa; phylum Chordata; class Aves; order Passeriformes; family Acanthizidae; genus Acanthornis; species Acanthornis magna. The sequence goes on from JAWUZG010000012.1 coordinate 22,863,921, forward strand.
AATTTTTATGTTTTTTAACTTCCAAGTTTTCCAAATAGAGAAGTGTAAACTGATAAACTGCAGGTGGTGTTTGAGTTGTAACAACCTGTACAGGCCACAACTGTACCTGTGTCCTGGGATTAAAAAAAAACAAACCACAGAACTATAGTTTGTGTAGTAAAATGTTTTTATCTCAGAAACGGGGAAGTTACTACTTTCAGGTAATTGGATGTAAGATGTTTGCAAACACCAACAGCCTCTTTCATGTGTGTAAGTGGACAGACTCATACCTCCCCATGTGCTTGTTCTCTCGTCCTAAATGACTGAGTTTTGCCATTCTCCTGCTTCTGGTGGTGCAGGAGGGTTAAGGAGAACAGCTAGCTGCTTTAGGAGGAGGAATATTTCAGAGGATGAATAGGAACAGTCAAGTTTAAATGGGCTTTGTTAGTGTTTCAGTTTCTTAGTGAAGATTTGCCACTGTTTGAGTTAGAGGGTTGTTTTGTTTATTGGAACAAAACGGTTTCTTGGTTATTTTGGACAATAAAAGCTGTTCTTTGATATTGGCCATTTGGTACCTCTGCCTGATGTCTGATCATCTGTTGTTCTGTGCCTCCCTTGCTGGGATCCTGTTCTGAAATACCAGCATTTCAGTTCATCCTTCAGCTGTCCTTGGACAATAATGGAGCTCTTCCCCTTGGCTGTAGCTGTTCAGTGACGCACTCCTAATACTGCCAAGTGCAGAGTCAAGCTGCAAACAGATTTCATAGGCTTTTTTTTAATATATTTTTTTACTGTTGAGCAATTTCACCAAGTAAAATAGGAGAGCTGTAGAGTTCATCATTACCAATCCAAGAGGTGGCAAGATTATCTTCAGAGCATCTCATAATCTTTCATGTTTGTCCTTACCCTTTGTCTCTTATGTCACTTAACACGGGGAGACGGTAATATCCCTCTTTGACAGCTGAAGAAAATGAGGGTGTAACTTCCTGAGCCCCATGGCTTTCAAAGTATTTCTTTGTTCTTGCCCTGTGCCACTGTTTGCTCATTTCTCGATTTAACGCTGTGGAGGTGGGAGGAAGGAAGGAGCTTAAGCCAGTTTTACTGCCAAAACCAGAGATGGGGGGTAAACCAACACCCTAAGGCTGTGCAGACACAGCTGTGCAGTTCAAGGTCACACAGGAAATTCGTGGGAGCAGGGGAGATAGAGAAGGGTTTCCTGAGCATCAGTTTGGTGCGTCTTAGGTTAGAAGACTCCTGGCATGTGGGTCTGGGATGTGAGGCCATGTGGCAGGGCAGGTGCTGGTTAAGGCTTTGTGCTGACTTGTGTCCCAGGTGCTCCAGTTGCGTTTGGTCATGCAGCAGGTCTGCTTCCTGACACAGGATCCTGCGTGCCTAACGCAGCTTTTCACCACATCCCAGACCTGCCAGCTCTTGCTGGTGGTTTCTGAGAGCTGGTGGAGATGAAGTGGTGCTGTGCCGCAGGTGCAGGTACTGTGGGAGGGACAGCTGAAGAGCAAGGCTCTTACTTAGGGGTTACAGAGGTACAAGGTGTGGGATCCTTCTGTCTAAGGCTCTGTAAAGAGCAAGTGCCCAAGAAAGTGACAGTGTTGTGTTCCTGGAGGGTGTTTCGCAAACACCTCGTTCTTTCCTCTCTAGGTCCTGGGAGGGCCTAGCATCGTCCTCTGGGAAAGCATCATTTGCAAGAGCCAGGCTACACAGCACATTCCCAGCCTGGGTCTGGAGAGGGAAAATCACTATCTTTCTCCCTAGGCAGCAGCAGGGGAAGATGGGGATGGTTTTGTAGCTTCCTCTGCAATGAGGTAGCCTGTAGGACCTTGTGACCTTGACAGGGAATCTGCGCATTACTCTGATCCTAAATGCTAACTTGTGTTCCCGTCTGAGAGCTGGGAGCAGAGGGAAGAAGAGAAAACCCAGAAGGACTTGAGTAGGGGAGGGGGTGTCTCTGATGCTTCCCTTTCTCAGGGGGAATGGGAGCAGGGAATGGCAGTGGACTGCACAAGCTTGATGGCTCACGAATCAGATGCACTTGAACTGTGAACAAGTGTCTCCTGTTGGTACTGAATGGGCTGTGCAGCGTGCGCTGGCAGCTGGGAGGGGAGCGAGTCAGCGCAGGAGCATTGGAGAGCCTGACTCAACACCCTGTTCCCTGAGCACGGCTGTTCTGAGCCACTTCAGCCTCAAGTGTGTTCCCGGGAGTGCTCTTGTGGATCGTCTTTGTATTCACTAACTTGTTTGTTTGGATTTTTCCCATCTTGATGTCATTTCTGTGGGCTTTATTTCAGTAAAAAGGGTACTTAAATAGTTGATTAATGGCTCTTTATAGCCCTGCCTGTTCAAGCCCAGCGGATCAATGAAAGTGCTGACCTGAAACAGTTTGGGAAGCAGGGGTGAGCAGGATGCACAATAGACCTTGGGGCTGGCTCTTGAACTGGGCTCTGCCTGCTGGAATTGATTAACTGCAGCCAGTCCAGCCATCTCTTCAAACTGGCACTTGTTAGAGGACACGTTATCACCTCCAGGCTGCCCTTTCCTGGTGCCAGCAAGCATCTTTGTACAGTGAGCTGGATCAAGGAACTGATTTAGCTGAAACAATCTTTATTTTTCAGCAGTGTTTGCTCTCAACCTGGTGCATCACAGAGTGCCCCTCCATGCTGTGCCAGTGTGTGAAGGGAGGCTTCTTCCTCTGCCTGCAGTGCCAGCTTTCACTATTCTCTGAACTGTAACACAACATGGTAACTGGTTTGTTTTTTCTTGCAGAAATTTAACTGCTTCCTGTTTTGATAGGATTGCCAAGGATTTTCTCTCTGGGTAAATAATTTGCCTTCATTTCACTGCAAAGTGAGGACTTCTGTGCTACAGAGCCTCACCCAAGATTTTCAGCCAGCAAGGTCATTACACACCAAGGCAATTAAGGGGAGCAGAAGGTGAACGTGGATGACTCTGGGGGTCTGTGTGTGGATGCTGACCCATCACCCAGCCACAGTCCATCTTCTCTTGTTCAAGTACTGTCACTGGATGCTGCAGTGCAGCTCTACTAAAGGGTGTGTAGGGGTTAAGAGCCTCCTCCCTGCTGAACACATGGAGTGCCATGAAATGCATGTTTTGATTTCAAAAGGAAGAGTCCTATCTGGTTTGTATCTCCTGTCTGAGTTTTGTGGGTCAGGCATGAGTTAGGTAAGATGGGTATCTCCTTGCAGGCTTCACTGCCTGTTTATTGTCACTTCAAAATGGCACTTCTGGCTTGCATTGGTTGATCAACACTGGGGCTTGCCCTGCACTGTAGAGGAAGTTCCTGTCCTAGAGGGAAGTGTTCAAAACCACCTGGGCCTCCACTGCAAACAAATCCTTTGCCTGATTCCATGCAGAGAACCTTCCCTGAGAGGGCTGTTTGCAGACCAGGTCTTCTCAATTGCAGCTGAGATAATTTCTCAGGGATACAAAGCCTGCACTGGTGGAGATCCCACTGGGGCAGGATTTGAGCTGGAAAGTTGCAAATTATTGTTTTGTTAATCCTTGCTAATGGATCTAGAGCCTAATGCCAGCTTTTCAGCTCTTTCCAGCTGTGTAATTCTCCCAGTCAAGCCTGGGCAGAGACCAGTGCTGGAGGATGCTCTGCCTGTGTTCTGATTGCCCCAAAGTGTTCTTCCATCTCTGCTGAAGAACAGGAACTCTGTTCCCATCGCTCAACATTTCCATCATGTTGTAGAAAGGTTTTTCTTAGGGGATCACCTTCAGCTTCCCAAGGAAGGTGTATTCTTTTCTAATGAGTGCCCTTAGGGCTTGCCTGGAGTTTTTCAACTGTACAGTGTTACTGTAAAAACTTCCTTTTTTTTCATTGCTTGCACCTATGACTAGTCAGATTGCTCCTCTGCAGCAGCATGTGAGAAATAAGGCAGCTTCTTCGTGTGCCTGATCAGTAAGACTTTTTGCTCCTTCATACTCCACTGCAGTGACAGGTCACTCAGTGATGACAGTGAGAGCTTTGAATATTTATCTGATCTCTGGAAGGACAGCTTCCTCCATTGCTTTCAGTTCCAGGTTTTTCCAGTCTCATGTCAGTGAATGTCAGCCTAGTTCCAGCTAAATCTCACCCAGCTCCCCAGCACATGTGTAAGAGAAGACATGACTGACATCACAAAATGAGAGTTACTACAGCTGCCTCATCCATGAGCCCTGAAGGGGTCTTTGACATGGTGCCAGAAGATTTAAACTATTTTCCCTTTGAACATGTCAGGGACAAGCAAGACAGTGCAAGGCTCACCAGAATCTCCTGCTGGGAAAAAAAATATTTCTGGGACTTCTACTGCATTATAAATTCACATGCAGCAAAGTCAAGGAGATCTGAGATGATCTCAGAGCTTTTTTCAGGATCTGGGGTATGCTGAAGTCAGTCTCTCAGTCTCCAATGACAGCTACTTGTTGCCAGACCAAAGCTGGCTCTCCCTTTCAGATGTGTTCTTGATCAATAGTGGAGACCCACACTGAGCACCCCTTCCCCATCTGCACTTCTGTTAAGGACAACCAGAAAAGTACAAGCACACCATAAAGGAGAAGATCTCTGTTCACTAAAGCAGAAGCGTCTGCTCTCTAAAGTATTTGCTCTTCATCTCCATGTGTTTTCTTCAGGCTTTCCCACCCAGCCTCATGACTCATAAAAGAGCTATTCCTTCTTTCCTTGGGACCTGAGCTCATAGGGGGCTCTCAGTCCAGTGTTTTGTCTTCTTGTGTGTCTGCCTTCAGAGCTCAAAACAACATGGACTCTAAAAATAAAGACTGCCTTTTGTTGTTTTCCTGGTAAATGACCAGTACGGCTTATACTAAATTCTTGTAAAAGGTCACTTACAAGTTCTGATAAATCAAGGGAGTAACCAACTTTCTCTTTTTTCCCCCTGACAAGAGGTACTTCCAGAAAGGTCTGTTTGTACTAGCTGAGTAAGTTCAGTGGGCAGGAGTCTTGAAAAGTAACCTTAGTATTGTCAGTCAGGACAATGAGAGGCATAAAAATATTACAGAGACCTAGGACAGCCAGCTTGGAACAAATAATTGCTTTCTTGGCTTGCAGACAACCCTGTTCCCCAGTACCCTGGGTTATAATTGCATTTCGTCAGTTTGTTAATCAGAAATGGAAAAATACAGCACAACTAATCTCCATGGCTGCCAAGTAAGATGTGTACATGTGATACTGAAAGACCTGGGACTTGGCAGAAGAGGGATCATCTAGTTCAGAAAGGTGCCTGAGGATTATGGAAATCTACTGCCTTGTCAGTGTGCTGACACTCCTTGCCCTTCCTGTGCTGCCTCACCCCACACCACAGGCACTCGCAGGGCCACAGGGATTGTTCCCTGCTCGTGTCCCCTTTCAACACCTGTAATTTACAGGCAGGTGAGCAGCTGCACACACCAGGTACATAAAAGGAGTGTGTGTTGGAAGCACAACCTCTGTCCAGTCTGACAGGTTCAGCAATCCCACCATTGCTTCCCGTAGCTGTCCCAGATCAAAGGGCTTGTACTCTTCCCTGGCCACAGGTTTTTTAGAACAGGCTACAGCACCAAGTACACGTCCTGCTCATAACTCAATACCCGGTGATTATTCATGGACCTTCTTCAGGGGAGAGTTTGTCTGATTCAGAGGAAATAGGCCATGATTACAGGAGCCTGGCAGGCAGGTGCTTCCTGTGATACCTAGAAAAACCCTGAATCTGACAAATTGAACAATCAGCCAAACACAAGATTGATGCTAAATATCAGACCTTTTACGTATGCTTATTGTTCTCTTAACCTTTTTGAACAGCCAGGCTGGCTGAAGGTATCTTGATTTAGATATGACTGTACAAACGGTCCACTGGTGGTTTCGAGCATGAATTGATGTGGAGAAAATCACTGTGCTGGAAAGTAATTGAAAACTTTCCAGCAAGCAGCAGTTTTGTGTGGCTGTGAAAGCCACTTGCTGTTTGGATAAATTAGGCTATTACTGTACCTACACCTTCCCTTGTCAGAGGTGCCTCGGAGTAATGAAGAGAAGGTGACTCTGCCAGTGTGGTCTTGGGAGAGAAGACAAAGGTGCTACAAGCTGTTGCTTTTTGCATGTGAGGTGAATGGGGCTTGAAGGCTCATAGATGAGATCTGTCATGACAGCGTAAGAGAAATCTTCCTCCAGCAGCTGCTCTGCTCAGGCATCCATCTCTGTAAAAAACAAATGACAAACTAAAAGCAATGCCTCGTGCTCTTCACTGGCTGCTCAGTGCATATTTTGGGGGAATAAACAGTTTATTGTCTAGTGACTAGAAAGAGCTAGATGGAATTCCAGCTCACCTGAGGGAGCCAGGCTGCTGCCCTGGCAATCATTTTGACAGCTATTGCTCGCTACAGAGCTCAGCTGTGTAAGGCCATGTTCATGTCTTGGGTACCCTCCAGATGATGCAGATCTTCCCATTTCCTCAAAGACAAAATGAAGCTCTAAAATGCTGGATGGTACAGAGCAAGAGAAAATACAGCCAGTAGGCACATGTCACTGGTGTCTGCCTCAGTGCCTGGAGCAGTGCAACAAGCCCTGGCAGCTGTGGCCAGAGGACAAAGCACTGGGCACAGTCTGAGGCTTGCTCAAGTGCTGGGTCAGTGGTGGCTTCACAAGACTAGGGCTACCTTTGGGAAGGTGGCTTCTGTCTGCCTTCATTGGTGCCCTTTAGTGCTGGTTAATCTCTGGAGAAAGACACAAATGTGCTTGTGTGAATCCTCCTGTGAAATAAATGCCTGTGACGAAAATATTTTATTGGTAGTGAATAATACTGATTGGATTTGTCTTTACCCTGTAGGCCTGAAAGGACATTTACAGGCTGTCCTCTCAGATCCATGGACCAAAATTTAGGCTCCTTTAATTTAGCCTCGAGGCTGAAATCTGGCCTTTGCTGTGTAAGTCACAGCATGACATTTTGCAAAGCAGCGGTCAGTGGTAATGTCAGGCTGAAAAGGTTAAACCCTGTTTGCCTTTTTACCATTGTTCAGCTTCGAGTCATTTCCCTGCTGAGGAACTGAGAGAGGCTGGACCTTATGGGGGAGTTCTTTGTGGCCTCACTTTTGGCTCTCACATCTGGTGCACTGGGGCCTGACCTGTCCAGGCAGGACAGCAGCCAGAGCAAAAGGGTTTGTGCCAGTCTGTTGTTGCCTAGTGAGAATTTGAGTAGCAGGTTTGTACCATTCTCCCAGGCTCATTTGGAGTAGCCCTGAATTCTGTTCAGGGGATCCACAGAGCAGACGTAGGCACAATGTTCATCTGAATGCCACCCACACAAAGTGAAATACATACTCCAGAATACAAATATTTTAAAAATACCCACCTAAAGTAATTGAAACATAGTTATTAAAACCTTTTATGTTACTCTACAGTACAATGTAAATTGTTCCTTTCAATTAAATTTTGAAATACACTAGATTACATCATTTAAATAATTGCAAACTCTTAAATTTACTATCGGTGGTAGCAGAGCTGTATTTACATATACTTCTGAGATATTTCAGATGCAGCATTATGTTCCAGTCCTTAAGTCAGTTAAATAACAGACTTTCACTGGGGGTGTGCTGCTCTTCCACAGGTTCTACACATATGTGGGGTGTATGTGTCAGAGAGCAAGAGCTCCTTTTATTCATGTTTACTCTTTTTTTTTCCTTTTTTTCTTTTTTTTTTTTGCTGTGTGCATGCAGCTGAATCTGAGCAAATTGGTAACTACTTGATTCGGATTAAAGATGAAAGGCCTTTCTTTTTAAACAAGTGTTTTGACTGAATATACAGAGGTGAATAATGAACCACAGTCCTTAGGAGTAGTGGCAGAAAACATAATTTTCTCCAGCTTTCATCCTCTGTTGCATAATACTGCACCTAATTTTGCTGAGTACCCTGACTTTACCTAATGCTGATGTAATATAGTCAATAGTGGAAACCTCTCTCATTTGTCAAGACTGGCTTTCAACACGATCCATGCAATGGCAAGCATCATATATCATTCTCCTGCAGTGCAATATTAACAAGTTAAACTATTATCCTTCAGTGATCTGCTCCTTGAGGGGAGCCCATCTCTGTATGTACATAAGCCACAAACTGTTGTGAGTCCGGAGGCTGGAGACCTGCATCAGGCTATGGTGTTTCCTTCCAGTGCTATTAAGAGTCTTTGGGGACCAGGCTGCTCCCCATGTTGTCCATGGAGCAAATTCAGGCCACTGAGGCTCTTGATGGTCTTTTCACGTGGCACTGGTCAAGCCAAGCCTGCCCATGCAGGACTCAGGGCCTGGTGTGAGGAGTGCTGATCATGATGTTGGGCAGTGCGTTCCGCCGCTTCTTCCAGGAGCCCAGCTCCCTGGAGTACCGTCTGATCTGCCTGAACCAGTGGTGAGTCCGTGCGCGGTCGCTGTCCCGGAACACAAAGGCCTCCCGCCTGATCTCAATGAGTTCAAAGGTGTCGTCGCAGTCGGGATCAGTGGAGACGATGCAATTACTCAGCCTCAAGGGCTCCCTGAGCAAATGGAACTTCCCGTTATTTTTGTCCCTGATGAGTACCAGCACAGCATCCTTCACAGGCCCTGGCTCGGCTGATTCCAGGCTGGACTCGGACACACGCTTCATGTTCACCAGGAGGAGGACCTGCATGTTCTGGAACTTCAGGGTTTTGCTGCCTTTCTTCACCCACTGGCCATCGGGGGGCTGGGCCAGCTGCAGAGACCCCTCCATCACAAACCGCGTTTCCTCCCGTAGCCAACCGACAGTTTTGAGGGCAGTTTCTCTCATCTCGATGTTGATGACTTCCCTCTTCTTCTTGCTGTCCTGGCGAAAGGATCGGAGGGTCCACGTGTTCCCCTCCTGCTTGGTTTTCATGTTGATGTGCTCCAGGTGGGACTCGATGCGGCTCTTGGCCTCCCGCAGGCTGCCGTGGTCTGGGTGGTACTCGGTGGTGGCCTTGATGATTCTGCTGAGCAGCAGGGGGTACTTGGTGACCCTTTGCAAAGGGGCCATCAGGAAGGACCTCAAGTTCATCCGCCGCAGTGCTGTGTTGTCATTCTGGGAGACATTGAGGAATATTCTGCAGGGATTTAAGAAGACAGGATGAAATGGTGGTCGTTCTGCCAGCAGATGCTGCAATACTAAATGCAAATGAACAGTGTGGTCCTGGCAGTTGCTGGGCACTGCGGCCCCCCAGTTTTAGCAACCTTGTGAATTCTTTCTTCTCAAAGACTAACAACCATCTCTGCAGTTGTGCTCAGCTGCAGAATCCTGATGAGGTACCTGGGACACTTGCACATAACATGCTAACAGTCTTCTATTAAATCATAAAATAGCAAGGGTGTGATCTTTCCCTGGTACCCACTGACGTACATATGAGGCAGATATATCAGTTCATATCAGATTGCCTTCATTCATAGTGCCTTTCGTCATTAGATTACAAACAAGAATTTGGCTGAGCAGTGGAAAGAGAAATGACTTGCCTGACATTGCTCAATAGACCAAGGCTAGGAATGGGAACCAAATTCAAGTCATGTGTGTCATAAAGTGGCTTTCTGCAGCAGAAATCCAACCTGGGCTCCAGCATGGGAACTGAGAGCTCTTCTCGCTGAGTATGATTTGGTGACAATTCAGTGCAGTGGTCAGTGGGCAGACACTGCTACCACAAAAGACACTGTACAGCTGGGGACCAACAGGTTGTCTTAGTGGAAATACCAAGGACTGAATATATTTTTTGAGAATAAATTACTGTCCTCACCCCAAGAGGGAGCAGTGATAACTGAAGAACATTAGCATCGAACTTCGATCTAGTTGGACTGGCAAAGGCATCACCCTCAGCCTGGTGCCTTTCTGCCCCCAAAGCCAACGCTCATCCCCTTTCTCACCTGAGCAACTCCTTCTCCTTCTCCAGTGCATTGAGCATATTCACAGAGGAGGACTGCTGAAGACAGTAGGTCTGGAAGGCTGGCAGCATATTCACAAACTCCAGGAATATTTCTCCAATGCACACCGTCATCAGGTCATCGTCCCCCTGCAAATATGCAATAGAGTCCTGCTTGGTTAGCTCAGGAGAGGCACGGCCACAGGGCCTGCCTTCAGTCCTATCAGCATAAACCTGCTGCAGGATCTGCTGAGAACCAGACGAAAGGTGGAGCTGGGCTCACCCTTCCTAGTGGAAAGGCAGTTCCTGCAGGTCCGGGAGGAATCATTGCCTGGTGAGGGGAAGGAAAGCTGGTCTAACTGCTTGCTCTTCCACACATAAAGAGCTTCTCATCTCCTGTGGGCTCAGCCAACTCACCAGAGCAAGGGCTCAAAGGCCAGAGTGACCTTCCTAGTCAACAACCCCACAGTCCTGTTTCTGTATCTCTGCCCTCTGACCACCCTGCTGGTGGGGCAGGAAAGCTCCTTGTGTGAGGCAGGGTGCATCAGTAGAAGCAGCCATACACAGAGCTGTAGAGCAGGGAGCAGCCTGCACTGCCTGGCCCCACAGCCAGCCTGGAGCCAAGCTGCAGTAAACTGCAAGCCAAGGAAAGCACAGCCAAGCCAGCATGATGCCAGCCAGCTCAGGGCTGCAAGAGCACAGCCTGAGAGACAGAGCAAGCTGAGCCCTGTGCAGCCGTGGTCACATTCTTACCAATATCCAAGCTAACTGGCCTAAAGCTAACTTTGGTAATGGGACTACTAAGACCTGTAAATGGAATAAATGAGCAAGACTGCTGATGTCAGTGGCATCTCCACAGCACAGTAAGTCCAGCAGCTGTGACCTGGCACAGGGCTACTGAAATCAGAACAGCTGAGGGAGCAAGGAACAAGATAGCTGATAGCTGACCAGGAGTCCTACCCTCCTGTTCCTCTGCTCCACCTATGCTACCCCACTAATACAAAACCTATTCCAGTCTGCTCGGTCCAGCCCCTTTAGAGGGCAGATGCAGCATCATACCTGGTCAAAGGCCTGATCAATCTCTTCCTGAAGTATCTCCAGGAAGCTCTCATTGAGGTCAATGAGCTCCTGGATGTTGCTGAAGATGCCCTGAAGCTGCTCCTGGCTCAGCAGCCCAGCCGCCTGCATGGGGAGGTAGAACTCCTCTTTGATGATGCGCAGATCCTCTCCATAGCTGGCCTCTGTGTTGACAAACTCCAGCACAGACTCCTTGCGCTCCGTCCTGCGCTTGCGGCACTTCTCGCAGAGGTCGGCCCGCCTCTGGTTGCAGTTCTGAACATCTGTCTCCACTGGGAGGTCCCTTTCCCCACAGTCGGTGCAGGGACGGTGGGCTTCCCAGGCCTGCAGGGAGCTCAGCGTTTCAGATGCCCTGTTCCTCCACTTCCTGGCTGGCATCTGGCCAATGCCACTATCTGCCCTCTCCACATCTGCTGACTTGGTCCGGGTGGCCTCAGCGGGATCCAAATCATCCCGGGCATCATTCACTCCAACAATTCCGCTGTCCGTGCTCAGACTGCTGACATTGCTCCAGTGATGTCTGGAGCGGAGGGAGCCCCGTGGGGTGCGTCGGGTCTCATCAAAACTGCCACCATGGCCAAGGTTGGCTTTTGCTACCACTGGACCTGAGAATAGACACAAACCATTACAGGCACTGCCAGCTGCACAGAGCTCACCTGAGGAACTCATGCTGGCACAGCCATGAATGGTGGGAACCCTGGGGGGACAGGCTGGATCTGGTGAAGCAGAGCTGTGAGCTGTCTCCTCACCCTGTTTTGCTGCTGAGACTGGTGAGAGTCAGAATTAAACAGCTCCCAGGTGAAGCTTGGGATCTGTCATCTCTGCACTGCCCACACCTGTGAATTTGGGCTGCTTCTTCCCCTGCCATCCACCAGTCAGGGACAGAACAGAGTAGATCCTGATTTCCTGCATGCCTGGGCACAACCCAGGCTGCTTCCCTCCCCTAGTTTGTAGAGTTACTCCACATTTACAGCAGCACAGCAGGGCTCAGCATCTGGCCCACGAGCCCCCCGAGCGTGCAGTGTGTGTACCATAGTCTCGCTCCTGCCGGCGCTTCTGCGCGTGCTGCCGCGCTGCTGCCGCGATCTTCAGCTCCAGCTGCTTCCTCTTCACTGAGTCTGTTGGCATCGGGTCACTGAAGTGCGGCCGCAGCCGGCACTCCCGCTGGGCCTTGGCACCATCCGTGCTCTCGTGGACGATGTCGGAGCTGGATCGGCGACAGCCAGGACTGGGGGTCTGCAAGAAAGGCAAGAAAGGGTTGGAGCAAGGCTGTGGTCAAAGCAGTACTTGGTTTTGCAGACACTGGACTTTAGTTGCCAAAGGAGAGAAAACTCATCAACAGTGGGATTGTAAATGTAGTCCTACTACATGATCATTAAGAAATCTGTCCCCCCAAGTCCCTCTGTCTTGCTCAGTCCTAACAGGCAAGGACCCCTCTCCCTTTACTGTTGTGTAGCTCTGAGTACAGTGGTTCCGAGGTGGCTGGATCACGGCTGTCAAATAAACACGAAGAAGTCAACAGCACAGCCCTGGCTATGGGTCTGTGCTCGGGGGTCTGAGCTCACTTGCCAGTGCTCTGTGAAGGTTCCTGCAGAGTCATGAACTCCAGCCTCTGTGCCCCACCTGCACCAGCAGCTTGTCCAAGGGGGCACTAGGAGGGAATCTGTCTGAATTTCCAGACGCACTGGAAGCCATGAAGGGGTTATTGCTGAACTCCTGCATGAAATGCAGTGGCACATAGGCAGGGACAAAAAAACGCGCTCATTTTATTAAGCATAATAAAAAAGCTTCTAATGTTTCTAACAGAGTTCAATTACTCATAGGAGTCGGTGTCAGATTGCCATCTCCCAGCCTGCCCAGTTCCTACAATAAAGGGATCCTTCAGAGCTTCTAACAAGGAAAAAATCCTAAACACATGCATGAGAGGGGAATTCCTCTCCCTTACATTCCCTGCAGGTGGAGTGTCACTGGATGTCTCATTGCTTGGTTTGTCCTCCCAGGTCTCTGTTGCCATGGACATCGCTGTGGGCTGCTGGCTGTCCTCCAGAGGTGGGAGATCAGCTTCCCTCAGATCACACCGCCCCTTGGAGGGGGATTTGGCAGCAGTCTCAGCATTGCAGCTGCAAGGAAAGAAGCAGACTCCATTGAACATCACGGATGCAGTTCTCCTGCCGTTCCTGACACAGATGAGACTGAGCAGCAAGCCCAGGTTCAAACAACGATCTGCAACAGTTCAGACAAAGTGCAGGCAGGGGTCGTGACTGGCCAGCATGGATGGCTGTGCGTGTGTTTCAGGGGCTCTAAACACTGCTCGGTTAAGGCAGTGCAAATTGGGTAACTGCACTCGTGCCAACATCAGTCTGGGTTATCAAGTCTCGGGTGTTCACAGGGCATTTTTGTGTCCATAAAACATGAGGTTCTCCATGGGGACCAGAAACACTCCTTTCTAAGTAGGCCACATCCGTATTTGCTGCTATTTAAGGAGATGTTGCCAACACAGAAACCATATTGCTCATCTGGAAAAAAATCACCTGCTATAAACCATAATACTGTGAAGGGATTAGAGGATTAAAGGAGTTTTCCCTCTGTTTTTCATCTCATATGATCCCAAGCCCACTGAAATCACTGGAAAGATACTATCTGCTTTTCAGGAAACTCAGGATCAGGCCTTTTGGTGCACTTAAGAGACTTGAAAAGATTGGTAGTGTCTGTTGCTCTCACTTGGCAGTTCTGGGATGCCCCCATTCATGGCTGTCCAGTGCTAACAAGGGCCTGGCCTGGCTGATACAGGCAGCCTGTTCAACCCCACCCTCCCCTCTCTGCAGACAACATCACTCTGCAGACAGACACAGTCTGGTGCAAAACCACTGACTTGACAGAGTAGTTGACAGGCTGTCATTTGTGATACTATTTGTGATACTTTTTTTTTAACAGACTCTCTAAGGCATCTTATTTCCATGCATAATGAAGCCTGTTGGGAAGAAATATTTTTTATTTTTTTATTTTGGGTTTACTTAATTTTTATGGACTTGGATTCCTTTAAAAAGAAAGGTCGTGAGGACAGGATATGGATGCTTGTATATACCAGGAAGCCAGTGTCTGGAACATGTTTCAGGTTATCCATGTATTTTATGCTTAACAAAAATCTCCTATGAGAAAAATCTGCTTCTTCTTAAAGGATTCACTTGTGAACTTATGCTGGTAGGTCACACTGCTAATGTGCAATTCCAACAGTGTCAGCTACACGCAAACACATGAGACAGATGGGCATTCTCCTTGCAATGAATGACAGTTGGCTCCAATAACAAACCATCAGCCAGTACTGAAATCGCTGAAGAGGGAACAAATCCCCAGAACACAAACTGGCTCTGTTGTCAGGCCAGAAAAGTTGGTATGCATCTCTCCAGCTGACGCTTTTTCATCTTCCTCCATTTATGTTTCCAGGTCCCTGCCGACACAACCAGTTAAAAAGAGTTTAGCTGTGGCTATGCAGCAACAGCAACAGTGCCAAGAGCAGGCTCCTGGCGTTTGCTTTTTGCTGTCCCCCTCCAGGTCTCTACTCTCCAGCCTGCAGAAAGGGGATACCAACAACACTGCTGTCACAGAGCAGTCTGTAGCACTTACACGGTGGCAGTAAGAGCAGCACAAGCACACAGCAAGGCTCTGGTCCCACCATGGTACTGGCCTGGCCTTGTCCAGCTTGAGAGGTTCCTGTCTTCTTCCTCCCTCCTGTCTGCAGCCATGCTTGGGGTACCACTCCTTAAGTGTGTGTAACTGTCTGTGTGGCCATGATCTAAAATCAGTATTGGAATTATATGGGTTTTAAAACCCTCCCTCATGTATTGTCAGACAGATAATTTCCTCCATGTTTCCCTGAGTTGGGTAAAGTATGAACAGTTCAGCTGGACAAACCCATGGGAGGGAAGGGACAGGTTAAGGAGCAAGAAAACTCCTGAAGAGGATGTGCCACTGCTGAAAACCACCCTTTCCAAAAGCTGCTCCTGTTCAAACAGCTCCTGGTTCAAACCCACAGGAAAGGGACCACACTGGGGCACAGAAAGCCAAGGGGATGTGTCCAAGGTTAGTAGCAGAGCTCATAATTGGAATATTATCTTCTTGATCACACCACCTCCCACCATATAGAACATACTCTCAAGAGAGATGCTGAGCTTTGATTTTTCATTTTCACAGTGCTTCAAGATCATCCACTTAAATATGGGAAGCACTCCAGAGTATTACTGCTTGTCTAAGTGAAGCTGACAGCAGCTCTTTCTCTGCTGATAGGGTCTACAGACCAGATGCCACCACTTATTGTGGTTTCCATAGCCCAAATGGGATATTATAAAAAAATTTCCAGACATGATCTGCAGTGGGAATGAGAGGCAACACTACCCAGAGAACTGAGCTAAGGAAACATGACTGAAGATTGAGAAATTCAACCCCCACCCATGCTGATCTGCTGAAGGTAAGAAAGGCAATGATGCAGAAGCCACATTGTGTGAAAGGAGATTTCTTCCTCCCTGGTTTGACTGCTCTACTTCCTGTGATTACATCCCTCCTGCTTGATGTACTGCCCATGTGGTGTTGGGGCAAGTGCTGCTCCATACACCACTAGTGTGCTCAGAGGGATGTGGGCAAAACAGGGAGGATACAAGCAGTTTTGTGGAATCACATCTTAGGGCTGCTCCTTTAACCTTTGCCTCTGGCTTAGGAGGAAGAGGAAACATTGCCAAAAAACCAGGATATTACCCTTTTCTCCAGTCTCCTCCTCCTGGAAGAGAACTGTGCTGTCAACAGGTTCACACCATTGCCTGCTCAAGCAAGTCCAGTCCCCTCTGCCCTCACACAGAGCTGCTGTAGGGGGGACTCTGGCACATTTCCTCATGTTGGATCAAATCACTTATTGGGACAGGAGCTTGTGCCTGGGTTTGGTGACAGTTTTCCCTGTTCTCCCTGAGAGAGGTGATGCACTTGGGCCAGCACAGGGAGGACAGGTTCTTTTTTAATGTATTTTTAAACCTCTGGGCCATCATCTCTGAATTTCATGGAAGAGGAGGTACTGGGGATGGTGTACAACTGGAAATGCACCTGCTTTCCTTCACAGTCTCTATGGGCCTCTTCCTGGTTTTATTGCTGTCCCAGCCAGGAGTTCTCCTTTCACATGTTCCTGACTCTTTCTGACTAATGGAAACATTTTGTGCATGCCTTCCCTGCTGTCCTCACTGCCTTCCCTGCCTTCCTCACTTGGAGTCCCCCGCTAGGGGAAGTTGGTATTGCACCCATGATCCCGGTGTCACTCCAAATACAGCCCATCACTCTTTTCAGGAAGCCTTCTTTCTTAGTCACGTCCTTGGCTAAATTGTGCAGGTTTCTGTTGTCACCATGTCCCTCATTTCATAGACACAGACCTGTAGTCCTTGCATGTCCTCATCCTGAACAATTCACCACTTCAACAATTTCAGAAAGTGGACTATATACTGAAAAGCCTACAGGATTTCCACTAGATGTCAACACCCCAGCCAGACTGCAATGTAAGTTGAGGGTATCCAGTGACCCATGAGGGGGGCTAAAGCCACCATAATCATGAGACTGAAAATCAAATCTTCACTGACAAAATATTAAGTTAATTGAATGACTATTAAGTAATTAACTATGAATTACTAGGGAGACTGTTAACTTACAGACAAAACTGCTTTGTAAAACTGACACACAGAAGCACTAGAAAGAGAAAACAACTTTAGCTATTTTATTCTGTGATGCTCCATCACAACATCTCAATCAAAGGCTTGCTGAGCTTAGTATCTGTGGAAATGCGACCAAATCCCCAGCTTTCAGCTCATTTCGCTTGAGACTTAGAAAAAATGTGGCCTGGATGCCAGTGATCATAATTTAGCACCCAAAATGCAGACAAAAATCTCCCGCCTCTGCCGTGAAAATCAGCTGGAGTTGTGAATATTGAGGGACATTACAGTCTCAGGTAAAAATGATGGAAAAATAAGAAATTTCCAAACGCAGGAAACTGGAGTTTCCCAATAACCAGTGCTTTGGCAATAACAATTACCATTAATTGTTATTACTCTGGAAAATAATAAGGCCAGAGTCGTTCCTTTGCATATAAAACAACCTCTCTAATACTGGAACCATTGTCATTCACATTTTTACATCAACTGTCATTTTGGTGTTAATAAGATCGCTTCATAGATTTTAACAAATCCAACTAGGGAGACTGAACACATTCACAGAAAGAAAAGACACTGTGGATATTAAAAGCATAGAAACCACACTGAAACCATGAAGGCCCTGGGCAGGAAGTGTTTGGAGGCTGGGAAAATAGTGGGAAGGAAGATCATATGCCCTCCCCATTTCCTGTACTTTGCTCTGCATGCAGCTCAGGTTCCAGATACCAGGGAAACCTTTGATCTGCACACAGACAGCTGTTCTTACACCTTACTGCCTGTGCCGTTCTATGTATTTCATTTCACATTCATGGCAAACATAGCCTAATCCATGAAAATGGTTGCATGCCAAAAACTTTCTTATCTACCTCTTCATTGGGTTTTCATACTCTAGAAGAAAAGCACAAAGGCTGGGCTGGACAGCTAAGGGAAGCACTGAAGGCTCTGACACCACCTATTTCCCTTTGGATTATAAAGTTGCAGAAGTACTTCTGCTGTCACTCTGGCTTCAGCTCCACAGAAGTTCTTTCAGATGACTCTCATTCCTCCTCTAAAACCTGAGTCCAGTCTCAGCCTATGCATTCCAGAAATAACAAGACAGCATACAAGGTTGATGCCCTGGCATTTCACACACTCATCAGTGGATTGCAGAAGCAGCCAGAAACCAAGTCTAATATAATTCTTGGCAAATCCAACCATGAAAGTCAAGTGCATGGAAACAAACCACGCCACCAACACTTCCTCCTCCTTTTCCAACATCAGCCTTATCTCATGATAAGACTGTGATAACTGCTCCAAATTCTTAGCTTCTAGAACTTTGCTGATTCCTACTGAGCCACCCTGCATAGAAAGGGATCCCCATTTCTTTGACAGGAGGGAAGGTAACAGGACTACAGTGTCCAAAACCAGGTTAGAGAAAGCAGTTGTTGTGAACATCTTACCCAGAGAAGGGGGAAAACCCTGGATGGAGAAGATGGAGGAAAGCTTTACACAAGCATTTTCTCTGGCTGCTTACATTGAGCCAGCAGATAGACAGTATTTACAAGTACTTTCATTCGCTGCCTGTGCAGGTCTCTAAGAGGGGGTTAAAGACTTGTAGCAGCCATCCTGCCCTTGTGTGCCTGCTCACTGCCTACAGGCAGCAAGGGAAAGCACTCGCTGCTGCATGTCACACTATCTAAATTCATGTCCTGCAGTGGTGGCACAGACTCTACACCTTTCTTCAGAGGAATCACATTAGTACTTTGTATCCTTTGGCTGTCTTCTACTTAAAAAAAAAAAAAAAAAAAAAGACATTTTGACAATTTAATACAGTAATAAAATGGGTGGGAAACTGGGTGCCAGAACTACTAATAGCTGTTGTCTTTACAGGATTTAGGTGCATGAAAAGGCAAAGTCTAGATGAAAATGCTTTTTGATGTTTAATCCCACGCAAGGTGGAGTTTAAGCTGAACAGCTTAAAGACATGTCCATGTGGCTATCAGAGACTCCAAGATGAAAGGCTCTGCCAACAGTGCATTTATGCTACAGGAATTAAATGCATATATCAGGAGAAAGACTGGATCATTAACAAGGGAACTGCTTTCAGGTGACCCCACAGAGCATGTTACCTTTTCTTAATAAGTTCCAAGGCTGAACCTATGAATTCATCCTTCATTTTCTGTAGCTTAGCTCCATAGCTGGATAAGTCTGTGGCTTCTAACAGCAGCGATGAACAGCAAGAGGACTGGGCTTCAGAAGCCAGTGACTGCCCTGCAAGGTGGAGGACATCATTTAATTGTCTTGTTTCTCCTTTCTGCTGCTCATCACTGAACATCTCCTGCCCAGCACTGTGTATTGCTCCTGCCTGTAGAGGCGATCGTGGAATAGGGCTGGAGCAAATAGGGACTGGTGATGTATCTGGGATGGAGGTCTGGGAGGGTCTGTCCTTCACCTCAGAACTGCTCATCTTGAAACCATCCCATGTGGCTGGGTTTTGGGGAAAGCCAGCAGAGGTGTGGTTTTCATGGAATACATCATCGTCCTCCTCTGCTGTGACAGCAGGTTCATTCACAGCTTTGGTCCCTAAAGCTTCTGGACAGGCATTCTTACTGTTTTCCTCCTTCGGTGTCTGGTTTGCAGGCAGACCCTTTTTCAAGCAATCTGCTGGCCCACTGCTACTGTCAGATGAACTTCCCTCCTTACTTCTCATTTGTTTGAACTCCTCAAAGGTGGGTATGTAGAGCCTCCCTTTGCAGTGGCTTTTCTTGCTCAGTCCCAATGTGACTTTGCCACTTGTTTCCCCACTGTACTGTTCTAGGGTCTCTGCTGTTCTGGATTTGCCCATCTCATGGCTTTCCCCAGCATTCTGAAGGGGCAAATTGGGGGAGCTATTCTGCCTTCGGAGCTGAAGCCTCCTCTGAGCCTCCTGCTTGATGTCTTCTGGACTGATGATCCTGTGTGCAAAGCACAGTCCCTGCCCCGCTGCAAGGCTGTGCCTGAGAGCAGTGTGTTCCACCAGAACCGTGCAGCAGTTCACAGCACAGCCGTTCTTGCACTGCCGGCACACCCGGCATTCAAAGAATTCCCGGGCCATCAGCTCAGGTAGGGCCACCTGTGGGCGCACGGGCTTACAGGGCTCTGCCACCTTACTGCTGTGCAGCCTCAGCTTCTCCTTCAGCTCTTTTTTGGCATCCCCATGTAAGGCTCTTTCCTCTGTGGAAGGGAAGAGCCACTGAGGCACTTTGGCAAAGGGAGGGAGGAGCACATTCTGTGCAGATCGAGATGTCTGTTTAGCACGGAGAGAAAGGTTCCTCAGGGAGTCCGATGTGCTCTGTACTGGGGCCACATCCACACAGCCTTCTGTCCACTGACTGGTGCCTCTATAGCGAAAGATGATCTCGTTATCCAGGCTCCGGCAGTGAGAATACAGCCCACAGTCAGCAACTGTTGCCCAGTGAAGGTTCTCCACACTCCGATACATCCGGTTTTCCACAGGACTGGCCAAAGGTGCCTTGCCTGTGTGGCAGGCAAGAGTGTGGAAGTCCCCAGAAAATATCTGAGTGTCTAGGTTCTTTAGCGGATGCATGCTGCTAACCGAAAAATCCTTTAAGCCATGTTGTGCACAGAGCTGATTATTTTGGCAGCTCGAGATCACCCGGCAGTGTTCCTGTCTCTCATCAACACTGATGTATGTCATAGCAAATGCACATGGAGGCTCTAGGACAGTGGCGTCTAGGGGGACAGAAGGGAGCTGGGGTGTCGCTTAGATGCCAGTCAATGTCCACAGACCACAGACAGCAAAGTGTGCTGCTGGGCACTCACATGAGAGAGCTCTCACGTGGATGGAGTCGCCATGCGTAGAAGACCTGTGAATGGAAGGAAAGATGAGTTACTGAAGCAGCCTGGTGGTGATTTGCAGGATGTAACAGCAGGTCTGCTTCCAGGGAATGCAGAATCCACCACCAACAGCTTGTGTAGGAGCAGAGCAGCACAACTGGGCGATGAGGCGTGGGGCTTGGGGCAGGCAATCTTTTTCTTCTCTAGCCAAGCCAACAGTGGCCTTACACTACCCGTATGAATTTGGAGAAGTTTATCCTACCTACCCTCAGCAATTTCCTCACAATAACATTACTCAATTCTAGAGACAAATGCTCAGAAGTGCTTGCTGAGGCTCAGCTTACTCACACAGCAGCACTAAGGAGATGGCAGGTTTACAAGAGATAGTGAGGCTCTTTCCCTGAAATGGGGTGCAGACAAGACTGCATGGGTTAAGGGGGACACTGGGGGTGGGAAAGGATGAAATAATAGTGGGGTCTCCTGGAAGACTCAAGTAGCAAGGAGGAAGAAGAAGGCTGACAGGTGGTGGTGACAGTCACACTGCAGCCCTTTGTTGCTTTGATTAACCCTTCACAAGGAAGGTACATATGGTTTATTGACTGCATATGGTAGCCAAGCATTGCCAAGGCCCTTCCAGTGCAGAGACAAAGGTACCTCACAGACTTTCACAAACACACCCTCCTGACTCCTTAGCCACAGGCTCAAATGATCATCCCCCTATGACAGCTCAGCAGAGGCCCCAAAAGAGAAAGGTGTGCTTTCCAAGGCTTCTCCTATGAGCTGTGCTCAGCACTGAAAGGCCCAGGGAATCTAAGTGACTAAATCACATGTTCAGAGTGGAGAATTAAATTCCTAAACATCAGTTTGGGCCAGCAGGATGAAGGCTAAGTGGCTAAGTCCTTGCTGGAAGTGGATGGAGCTTCCTTGCACTCACTGAATGGAGAGAGTCTAGATTTCTTTTAAGGGTTTAGGCCTCATGGACTTGCCAGCAGTCACAAGACATCAGTGTCTGCTACAGCCCAGTCCACTCCCTTCCTTGGCAATCAGAGGCAAAGGAAATGAGTGAGTGCCATATGTAGAGTAAGATTAGGCAGGGGATGTGGGGTTAGCCTGAGATTCATAAGGACAAGATGAGGGCAAGATAGAGCTGGGATGGTGGGGCATTAGTCTTTAATAATAAGCCAGGCAAGAACCAACCAGGGTGAACACACAGGAAAAGGTCTTGGTAAAGCAAGACAGAACCAGTTACAGCCCAGACTGTTTGTTCTGTAGTGCAACTGGATTCCCCACACATGGCCAACCATTCAGGCAGCACAGCCACCCTGATTAGGAGGGGAATGAAGAGGTTTGTTATTCCCTGAAGGCTAAGACTCCACAGGCACCTAACCATGTGGGGCACCAACAGACATCTTCTGTCTGAGGTACTGTGTTGCCAATCTTGCTAACACACTGGGAGCTTGATTCATCCCTTGCTTAGAGTGGCTCAAATTAGCATATTTTCCCCGCATTAATGAAATTATGTCTAATCTAATCCCAGAGAGGGAAGGTAGAGCTGCTCCTGTGGTTCACCACTGAATGAAGAACATAATTTCCATCCTTCATAACTGCTAAAAATAAAAATTAAAACTAGCTCTCAAAGTGTGGCTGTTCAGCAAGATGTCACAGGCACTTCTCACCCGGTCTTCTCATGGTGGGGCTGGAGTTCCCCCTTCTTCACGGCTCTGGAGGAGCCCACAGGTGACAGCAGAGAAACGTGATGATCAGGACTTTCTGTGATCATAGGTTATAACATAATCTGTCAAGAAAGAGAGAATTATATGATGTGAGAGCCAGTCACTGAGCAGAGAGCAGGGCTCCTGGTAGTGCCAAAGGGCTCTGTGAGAAAGTGCTGTTAATAAAAGATGCCATGCCCTGTCAGGTTGGTCTGTGATCAGGTCACAGCCACAGGACTAAAAGCCACTGCATACTTTTGGCACTATGCTTTCAGAACAAGAAAGAGAAAACAGTCCTCGCTGCAGTGAGAGCAGAGAATAAAGCTGCCCTTGCCCAAGGCAGGGGGCTACAGGCCTGAAGAGAAAGCAAGGCCCATATGAGGCAGGCTCCTGGGCTGCACACTGGCTTGGCAGGCTCTGCATGTGTGCATGACAGCAAGGGGGCCAGAGAAGAAAGTGCACAGGCAGGGGCAGAAGCAGTCAGGAGAAGAGCAAGGAAGCAGAGGCACAGAAACAACAGGGTGGGATCTGTCTGTGGCCGCTCCATTCACCAAGAGATGGGCAGCACTGGGAAGACAATTGACTTTTGTCCTCGTGATTCTCTTCAGGTGGGAATTCACTGCCAGGGCTCGTAGCGCTGACCCCTCTTTGGGCTGCAGGTCAGCTACAGTGATGTCAGGCATGGGTGGTCATGCCATTGAATCCCTCCATTTCTCAAGGGAATGCCTCAAACCCTCCAGCAGGTGAGGGTACCCCTCTGCCCTGCAGAACAGCAGAGACCCATTCCCCCAGCAGCCGTGGAAGATGTCAGTGCTCTCAAGCACTGCCAGGCAGCAGGGACCTGCTGCTGTTTTGTCAGGGCAGAATTTTCCAGAAAATATACATGGGAGGGCAAAAGTCACTTTCAGGGAAGGAGCAGCTAGAAGAAACCTCCTGTGGGCACAGTGGGGCAAGCAGAGTGAGGGAGAGAGTGGGAACCAGAGGCAGGTTTGCAGAGCAGAGGAGCCAGAGAAGACAGAGAACAGCCAGAGCTGGCTGTGAGACAGCAGGAGACAGACTTTCCAGAGGAGGCTGCACAGAGTTTGCTGACACATAGGCAGGCACCAAAATTTACTGGATTAAGTGCCGGAAGATGGGAATTTTGTTTCCAAATAATTAATTTTAATATTTGTCACCCATCAGGGGTGAGTTTTCTTTCTCTGAAAAGTGATTTTTTTTTTTGTTTAAGAGAACACTTCAGACACAGTAAGTCCCTTTGATACTTCCAGGAGAACTCAGAGCAAAGGTGCACATGGATGTAGCTCATAGGTGGGTGTTCAAGGGGCTCTGGTGCCCTGGCTGGAGTGAGAGGGAGCCTCAGAAATCACTGAGTTCTATTCCCCCAAATGCCTGCAGGGCAGCTGTGGAGATCTCGTAACAGCCAACTTGGGCAGCAGCACCTTTCTTCCCTCCTACTTCACTCTTGGAAGGACTGTCTCCTTCCTACTGAACTCTTGTGATCTTGCCCGTTCCCCCCACGTCACTGCCCTGAGGGCTGTGCACAGCATGTCAGGCAGCTAAGCTTAATTTCACTGAGCATCCTGGGCAGCTGCTGCCTGAGTCATGACCTGGATGAGGAACTGGCTGAGGCACAGCCTCCTTCCCCCGCTGCTCAGGGACGCTTGGAGCAGGAGAAAAGCAGCGGTCTCTCTAAAACACCAGATAATTTGTACTTGGCCTGTAACCAGGAAACACTGAGTGTTTCTCTCTCCTTCCCTTGCTCTTGTGCTCCATGGCACACAGCAACGGCATCATAGTTTCAGCTCAGATGCCTGCATTTGTCAGGCCATTGACAACCCATGATAGAAAACATGGACCTACACACTCAGCTCCCAAGTAACATGACCACAAGCCTGTTGCAGGCAGTCTGCTGGAGGAGAGCACAAGATGGAGACAGAAAAAAATCCAAAACAAGTTAATATGCTTTTGGTTGATACACTAGAGATGACCTTTGAGCACATACTTGCAGGCCCACGGTACATACAGAGTATTTAGCTGCAGTGTTATGTGGTCACCAACAGAAACATTGGGAACCACAGCAACATGAAAGTTTGCCCTCACACCACCTCAGAGTTGTAAGTACATGCTGTAGCTACAGCAGGTGAGCCCAGGTATTGACTAGCGAAGGTCACAGAAGTGTGAGGCAATGGAAGGATTGAAATGCTGATTTCTTACATGGTGACCCAACTTTGGGTCCTAATTCACCCTCTCCTAAAGGTACACAGCAGCCCTAATGTATCCTCTGCTCTCCTCCAGTTAGACCAAGAACTGAGTTGCCAGTTCTTTGTCACTCCCCAGTGTATGTAGGCACTGTGGATTGATACTATGCTCCTTCGTTTACCCACCTGGGTACTTCCAGGCAGTCCTATCCACACTTACCCAAAGCTCAGGCTTTATTCTAGACCAGCAGTTCTCCAGGCCCACACTCACTTATTTCAGGCCAAATAGCAAAGCAGAGGTTAGTGTTGGCTGCTGCTGCAGCACATCATTGCTCCTCAATCACGCTGTCTGTGAAACATTTGCCTATTCCCTGGCTCAGGGAGTGAAAAGCTTCTAGTGGTTATGAGCCTCATGCCTTAAGTGAGCATAAGACTAAGGGCAATGTGTGCTCAGCTTATTTTCTACCATGTGATTCTGTTTAATCAACTTCTCCACTACTCTGATAAGTGCCTGCCTGGAGACTTGCCACTAACCTTAATTTTCCTATAAAATCCCCCCCAAGAACTTATTTCTCAAGGATTAAAAGTTGAAGGATAAATTATTTCTTCCCAAACACATCAGAACCGTTCTGCCTGGCTGACCTTCCCAGCAAAGCACCAGACAACATGTCAGGAGGATGAAGCAGGCAGGCACAGGATAAGTAGCTCATTGCTGATGAAAAGCACTATGGAGAAAACCAGTCATGTTCAAGGACTTCAGGAATCAGGACAAGGGATCACAGAGCCTCACAAAGCCTCTGGATAAGAGACCACCAAATCTGGTAGGGCTGAGTAGGTTTGCCGGTGCTGCTTTGCAGAGCTCACTGCAGCAAGCTTTGCTCTATAGATGTATGGATATTTGTTCCATGAAATGGTGGAAAGCAGCTTGCTATTGTCTGGCCTCTCCTGCTTGATCAGAGACATCAAGTGAGACATTTTCCACTCGCCACATCTACAACATCTTAGTCACAAGCAAATGAACTTCTGAGTCATGGCCATCACACCAAACTCCTGCTTCAAAGGGAGGGGAATAACCACGGATCCTTACTCTGTCTTGAAATAAGAGATTACACTAACCTTCAGGTTTTATTCTAATGTTTCTGCATTAAGTTTTGCTAATTGCAGCACCGAACAGAGGTTGGTTTATTCTGGAGTACAATCTGTCTTTTATTTCAGAGACCCAGCCAGCCAGAGGGATGTGAACAGCACATTTCAAAGAGCTGTACAAAGGATTTTAGCAAGCTATGATACTGCTGTGAGTTTTGTGCTATCTGATATAGCAAACCTCATGGTCACAGCATGATCTGCCTACTGCCACATCATGCACATCACTTCAGCTGCTTAAAAGAACACCAGCAGTCTCAAGGGAAAGAATGCCAGATGTTTTATTTTTTTCATAGTAAAGGTTAACAAGAAAAAGAAAGGTGCCTTGGCTGTATTTGCTTTCTTAGCTGTTCTCTTAACCAGAGCTGTGCTGCAGAAACTGGTTGATGAAGATAAGATGACTACAGTTATATTTCGGGGGGGGGGGGGTTGTCTTTTGTAGCAGCTGAAATAGGAACATGGCTTACAGAGTCTGTTAATTGCAGCAGGAGAGCTACAGCCACAGTAGTTCTCCAAACCAGTACAGTTTGGTGGGTTTCTTCTCCTTTCCAGGGTAAACAGCTAACCACAACTTTCCCTGAGTTTACAGTATTATCACTGCTTTCATTGTCCACTTCATGGCATAAATCAGGATTGCTAACAAGAGGAACAACTGCCAGATAGATTTCAAAACCAGGTAATAAAGGGAAAACAATAACCTTTATAGTCTGCTCACTGTATTTATAGATCCTATGTTCTCACCTTAAGCATAAGCAAAAACCACAAAGTCTCAGAGACAACTTGGCATAGGGAACCCCTGAAGACCCAGTGTAGCCCAGGGCTGAGAGACTGCCAAGAGCACAGGCAATGGCCTTAAATTCTACTGCGTTAGCCGCTCACTTTGCCATGTGATATTGTTTAACCATTTTTGTCCTTTCACATATCTTTTCCTAATCCTTTCCAGGATGTTTTTTTCCTGCTTCCCCAACTCTTCCTCCATCCCACTGCATTCAACACAACAACTTCTTGTTAACAACTTGCCTGGAAAAACAACTTGGTCTTGGCCACGGTCAGGCTGGCTGGTCAGAGCAGCCCGAAGGGTACACACATGCCAGCCAGATGTGTCACACAAGAATCTGTTCACAGTATCTGTTGGTCACCATAGGAACATCCAGCTATGGATCAGCTCAGTTCCACCAGGGATAGTGTAGGAATCACCATAACTTCATGTGTGCTTCTCTTTTGGGCCAGACTGGCTCCGAAATAGTCTCAAAGCAGTAGAAAAGCTACTCTCAAAATTTTATTGATTCACTGAAGTATTCTTGGCTCCCTTTCTATGGGATTTTTAAGCTGTTTCGGAACTATTTTTATTGACATAAAAGGTTTCACCTGAGAAGCCCTACTGCTCCACACACCTGTGCACTTGGCAGCAGTGCCTCTGACGAATTTTTCTGGTTGCTCTTAGTCTGAGCAGCTTCTCCTTGTGTCACAGCATGGTTTTCTCCTTGTGTTCCTCCTTCAAAAAGGCTGTGATGACATGATGCTTCCAGCCTACCTCCAAGGGCAGGCATTCCAGCACACTGATTTCGGGTAGCATACTTTCAAGGTGACCTGTGTCCCTCTTGATTCCTTGCTTTGGGAAAGGGTACCTCCTTTTGCTTCACCAATGCACCACTCAGTCTCTTGGACAATATTGCTCCAACAGTTCTGCTGACGATGCAGCAGAGGGATTGGAGCTTGAGAGGATTAACACTCATCTTGCAGCAAAGGAAGGCTGAGTGGGTTGGTTCTGTAACAAATGCTCCTGGAGACACCAGTGTGACACCTCCATCAGGTGTCCCAGCTGGAGTTGTCATCATCAGCTGTGAAGTATCCCAAGAGACAGCAGCACCCACCATCTGCCAAGCTTTCAGTGACTCAACACCTACTTGAACACAAAGCTCCTTTAGATGACTTCCTCTCAGGAGGAAGCAAGTTCCATCTGCAATGAAGTCCTCTCCTGAGACAGATCACCCACAGCACCTATGAACCCGCAGGGTACACCTGATTGACAGATGCTGCCCTTGGCTGCAACACTGCAAGTCACTCTGCTCCCCTCTTACAGCTGGAGAAGGAGTCCGCAGGGTTATAAATCAAGCAGAGACAACACTCAGGCTTGAATTAGCTGATGTTCAGGTGTTTTCCCCTGACCTGTGCAGACACCATGAATCAAGCATTCCCTGCCTTTGGGTCATGAAGAGATCTTGCCCACCACCCACCTTGGTCCTGGCATACACACACAGCACTCACTGTTGGCCTCATGAGGAACAGACATGATCTGAGCACAAGCTCTGACCTTGCTCCACACCTGGCTCAGACACAGGCAGTTCTCAGAGGCAAACTTGAGCCAGGAAAACCTATCCATCCCCCTGTGAGATCTGGGAATTATAAAGCCGTATGTCAGCTCATTTTACAATCTGGCACCTCTACTTCTCCTTCAAATTCCCACTCGGATAGGTATAACATCAGCGCTAACTGCAGAAAATGGTTGCAATATGGCTACAAGTGACTGTTATTTCTTGGGAGAGAGGGAGAAGAAAAGGTTAAGGCTGTGACTTGAAGCTCAGTCCCAGCACAGGGTCCAACATCAGTAATGACTTCCCAGTGCCAGCTCCACACCATTCTCCTCGGGGTCCCAGCAGACAGAGGTGTGCCCCAGCCCAGCCCTGCTCCACTCAGTCAATGACTCACAGGCAGCCCAGTACTGCCAGCCCAGAGCTTTGCCTCCAGCTGTGATCAGCAGCACATCCTTTTGGAAAGAGCAACAGAGATGGAGCATGACTGCAGCTGAAAAATGATGAGGTGGAGAACTACACCTCAGATCATCTAAAACTGTCTTGATCCTCTCTGCATGTGTTTGAGAAAGGCAGAAGGGACAGTGCACAAAAAGCAGGGCGCAATGGGTCAGTTGAACATGAGAACTGAGAGGGAGAAGTAAACCAAGCCAGTAGCAGGAAAGGGCTGGCTGCTCCCTTACCCTTGCAGCATGTGAGAAGGATCAACAGGGTCTTCACCTAAGCACTCAACTGAATGTTGTCATCTTTTGTGCATTGAAGACTGGCATTTCAACTCACAATTTTCATTCACTCTCTGGCAAGAAAGAGGTAAAAAGCCAAGTCACACTTAATGGGAAAAATAAAATCAAGGTTTTTTTAAATATCATCATTTAACTCATGACTTAATCTCATGATTTGCAGGGCCTGAGTCACGATGCTGGATTTCTTTCAGGATGGAAATACCCCTAGCTGAACTAGCAAAACATGACCATCAGGGCACACAGAAACACAGTATTTCCCATGCCCTCTTACATTACTTCCACCAGCCCCAGGAAGACAAAAGAAAACCAGTCTTATGCAGCTGGCTCCCTCACGGGGGCTGAAGGTATTCCTTCTTCCTTGTTCTAATATTGTCCCAAGAGTCTCAGCCTAATCACTAAAATGTATAGGGCAGAGGAAAGAAATCACAACCTAATTCTAAGAATAAGCTGTACATCAAAAGGTTCTACTTCCTTCCTTGTATTAGGAAGACATTTTTGCAGCACAGCCACAAACGTCAAACTTTGAGCACACTAGTGGCTGACTGCATCAGTCTTTCCAACCAGGCAATATGAACCTTGGCTCTCATCTCACTAGCAGGGAAAATCCCCCACAACTTAATTCTGTTGATCTCCGTTCAATAACTGCACTAGAAACCATTCCAGCACTCCCCAAAGCTTAGGTGGATGAGCAGAGTTCTTCCACACCAGCAACACATGTGAGATCAGAAAGAGGCCTGGGGGGGAAGGAAGTTTTGAGGACAGTGAGGGAGATGTATGATCTCATCCTATACCTTGCTTGGTTACATCCCAAAGCTGTGAGGCACTTTGGCATACTGCTGGCAGAAGCAGGTTTGCCATGAGGAAA
Organism: Acanthornis magna; assembly: GCA_036785705.1. Classification (NCBI taxonomy): domain Eukaryota; kingdom Metazoa; phylum Chordata; class Aves; order Passeriformes; family Acanthizidae; genus Acanthornis; species Acanthornis magna. The sequence continues at coordinate 22,893,334 of JAWUZG010000012.1, forward strand.
TGTGGATGACAGCAGCGCCAGCAGTCCTGGCCGGGCATGGATGGCCATGAGCAGTAACACTTCCCGCTCCTTTGGCTCTGGAGGCACTAGGCAATGCTTCTACAGGAAACCGGGCAGGACTGTGCCCACCACCTGTCTCAGTTGAGGGATGTATCCTCAGAAGGTCCAGCACTACATGTTGCCCACTGCCAGGCAGTGGGAGTCCTGACAGGGAGCTGGTACAGCTGGCCAGGCTCCGCCTCTGCATCAGTCCTGAGGAACATCACAAACTCTTCCCTACCTACCAAGGAGAATTTATTCTCTTCTTTTTTTGCAAATTTTCAACTCCTCCCATGGGCCTCTCTAAACAACCCCCTCCCTTTCAGATGCTGATGCTTTTCAGCTGATTAAACTGTGGACCAGACCATGAGCTGGGTGTAAATCAGTATTGCTTGTCAATGCTAATTTACACCTGCTGAGAATTTCCCTTCCTTCACCATTTAGCAGAATTATATGACATGTCTTTTATCTCTCCTTGCAGTTTAGCCTGCCATTCCCCTTTCCTGGCCCCTGAGCCTCCTGCTTTGCTCTGAACTCCCTGGAGGTTTACAGGATAAGTTGCTTATTTGCAATGTAAAGTGTCTCTCAGAGCCACAGCCCTGTGCAAACAAACCCAAGAGAGGCACATTTATCCCTACTTGTGCAACAAATCCAGCCCCATCTTTTCCTGGCAGCAGTTCCCTAAGCACACACTGCACAGAACTTGCTAAGGGAAGAAATATGCCCCTTATTGCCATTACACAATGCAGGACTTCTCTGGGGAGATGCAGAGGATGGAGAATGAAAGGATTGATTCCACAGAGACCCTAAGCACTTTTCTTTCTCATTGAAACTGATGGTGATGGCTCACCACCCAGCTCAGCACCCTGTAGATTCTGACTGTCAATAGGCAGAATACCATTAATGACTTCTTGTTGCTATGGTGATATTGATGGATAGTCCCTGGTGTTGGTGGGAATCCTGGGAAAGCTAGCAAAAAAAAAAAAAAAAAAAAAAAAAAAAAAAAAAGTGGGTAAAAAAAAAAAGGTGAGTTTGCCCACAAATGGGCAGTTTTGTGACATCCTTGATGAATTCAGTGGCACTTCACACCTCCTGCCTCCCTCCTGCCTCTTACAAGAACAGCATGGTGTTCTCCAGAGCCAGCGCAAACACTCCTGCTCACAGCAGGGCTCTGGTGCAGAGGTGCAGTGCTGCAAGTGGATTTCATTACCAGGCATTACTTTTGCAGCTTTACCCTGGCAATTCATTTCACATACAGAGTAAAAATCTTGGCTCTAGTGCAATCACTTGGACCTGTGCCAGTGGGCACAGAGCCAGGATTTTCCCCGGCTCTCAGGACGCCTTATCGCAAGTGACAATTTCATTCAGCTGCCTCGATAGCCACTGGGAACCCCCTGCCTCTCCAGAGCTGTTTCAAGCATGGAAAAGCCGCTGTTGCAGTTTTTTGCTCTATTTCCCTGAGGCTCAGTGCTGTGCGCTCTTTGAAGGTGGTGTCATGGGCTCTCTCACAGCTTCCTACTTTGCAATGTGCAGTTTAGAGCAACCTTACACCTTTCATCCCAGCTGAGTGACCCCTGGAAAGGACAGGCTGTGCTTCAGTAACAAATGGGTTCTTTCACTTTGCACAAGTGTTCTTGGGATTTGGGGCACAGGAGCCATCTTCCTAAAATACCATTTCTCTCTTTGACCTTGCTTTCTCAGGGAAAATCATTCCTAATTCAGGTTGGTGACACATTAATGAAGAAGTGATAAAGCTCCAGTGGAAGCTCTTTCTCTACAGATGCTATTTATCTAAAACCACCAAGGAGTGCACAAGCTGCAGGATGCCTTGTTTGGGGGGAGATTTTAGTATGACTAGTAAATTTTAGAGTATGCTTTTTGTCTTAGCAAAGACTCTTATCTTTTCTGCTTTATGTCTAAGAGTACTTACAAATTCACAAAAGACGTACCACTCCATCACTGATGGGCACTCTTAATCCAGAAAATTTTTGTTGGCTTGGATCTGTTATTACAGAAGAATTATATCCACAGGGAAGCAGTATCTATACCACTAAACAAACGGCTTTGCCAGTAAATGCCCCAGTGTAGATCAGCTCCAATGGATCTATCAGCTTTCCCCTCTATTTGTGGGTTCAGATCCTTGCCTCCATGCGAACTCAGGAACTGGAAACAAAATTACCCTGCCCCTCTCTTTTGCATCTTTTGATATCCCTAGTTCTAATGGCTTACAGAGTCTGAAAGCACTTTATATCAAGAACAAATCCCAAGAGAAAAATTCAGTTCCTTTCTCTACATTACATGTAGCTGTTCATCAAATTTATTGGGCAAGGTTCCTAAGCACATGGAGGCTGGACCAGCATTGACAGAGGGTCTCTCTTGTATAGCAACCCTTTGATCAGACTGTCAGCATCATTTATTTGCTTGTGGTTCATTTTCTTCAATGCTCCAGTAAATTATTTTTCCCAGTTGATTCTCAGAGGAAAAGACTGCTCTTTCAAGTTGGATTTGCACCTCTTCCCTTCCCCTCTATTTCAATTAGCAATGGAAATTATTTGGATTTTCTTTTTCTATCTCCTCTTGCCTCCCTGTCTGTATCAGAGGCTTTAGAACACTGATGGCTGGAGAAAACTACAGTTGATGTCTTCTCTGCAGGAAATGTTGTGACTTGCAATTAGCACATCTAAGTGCTCTGCTTGACCTACTGCTGTCCAGGGTAGAGTGCACAGTCCAGCTGCAGTGTCCTGCCTTTTCCCCAGCTAGGAGCAAGGGGGTGGAGGGCTGTGAGTGCTATGGATGGAAGAAAGAAGGTACCACCGCAAACAGGTAGGGACAGACAAGGACAGGAACTGGTTTACTGCACTGGGAGACAGAAGGTGATAGACAGGAACGTAAAAGCTTCTTGAAATAGGATCTCTGCCTGTGGGGAAATGCTGTTCTGCTGTGTTTGCAAGTATTACTTTTCTGCAAACAGTTCTGTGACTGCAGAGACACAACAGGCAGTGAAATGCCCAGAGCAGCTTAGGGCAGAGCAGAAATAGTGTTTGGACTGGGCCAGAGCTCTGGGCTCCTCCACTTGGAGACTGCAGGGTAAAATGTCTTTAGGCACAAATCCCAGCATGCTGGGAGGAGCACCCATTCCCCAGGGCAGCTTTCCAAGTGTGATTTGCCCTAAACAGCTGGTCACCAAAGGTTTCTCAGATCACAAGACTTAAAAACACACCAGATGCATTCAAGAATAGGAGAATCACTCTGGGCTGTATTTGACACCAGCTGGGCATTAACTCCCAGGTGTCCCCGCTGGAACAGGATTTGGAGAGATCAGACTGGAGGCAGTACAGATCCATGGGATTTCTCACCATACACAAGTCTCCCCCAGACACATCATGTCATGCATGGTTTACCAGAGATGTTCTAAAGTCATCATTAAGAAACAAATTCCAAGACTGATTAATACCAACACATATACTCTTGGGATGTTCCTAACCACATCTGTCTGTTCTAATTCACCGATCTTGCCATGGGACTCTTTGGTTTACTGCTGCACCCAACACTATAGTGAAAGGTGATGGAAGAGGGGGCAGGACATGCCCCTTTGTTTAAGGCCAGCTGTAAGAAAATGGTTTTGTTTGCTCAAATCTAATGGATACTTTGTGCAAGCTACATCTTCATGCAGTGCAAGTTTGCAACTGCACATGTAACATGGTGAAGAAAATTAAGAATAAATGCAGCAATTTTGCAGCTCTTCCTAAGCGAGTGAAGGAGAAGGATAGTGAATCAGATCCCTTCTCCATGTGCTGCTGGTCTTGAACATTGGCTACATCATGTACACCCCATGACATTAAGGGTGATGAAGGCCCACCCTGGATCCAGATTCACAAGACACTCCATGTCACTTCTTATGCCAGTAATTTTAAGCTGGCAGCTCCCAACCAGCTCTGGGTTCCTCACATCCTGAGTTAGGTATCATTACTTTCACGCCATTTTGTAAAATATTCCATGAGCCTAATCAAGGTCACATTCTTGTTAACCTTTATTTTTTTTTGCAACTGGGAAAAAATAAGACACAGATCATAGTAGCATAGAGCCTTTGCATGCACATTTATTTTACCAAAGCAGTGCTAAAAGCTGAACCAAGAGCATCAAGGCAGAGCTGCAGACAACCAGCCAGCTTTTTTTTAAATAACACAGCATGGAATGTGTGCAGCCTTTGTGGCTGTCACAAAGTACCCACACCCACCCAAAGCTGAACGCTCTGCAGCAAGGACGTAAAACTACTCTATTGATACAACTTCATAACATCAATCAAAACAGGGGAAACATTGTCCATGCAGACATCTAATCCCTCATGGGAAACAGATATGGATCTTTTTTGAACACCTTTTTTAAGGGATACTCTGAGAAGATACAGTGGAGATGCTGCAGCCAACATTATGGTAAGAGTCTCATGCAACACAGCATCTCAGAAAAGGATTTAACCTCAACCTCATAAGTACTGTCCATCAACAATTCCTGCATGTGGCTATAACACCTCAGAAAGTTTAATTACCACTTAAGAAATGGAAGACTAAATGAGCTATGTGACCTTTCCCACCCCAGATCCAGTAGGTCAGCATTATTTAAGACAACTGGGAGCCTGAAAAGCTAAACATTAGTGTTGGCAGATGAACAGATGGATGGATTGCTGCCAACATAATCCATCTTCCCATTTGCCTCCATAGGACTGGGTGACATTCAAAGCTAACTACTTCCCTGTGCAAAGAGGAATGCACACGATGCAATGAGTAGGCTTTAAAAAGGACTCATCAGCTGGCAGGACCAGTGGCAAAATGCTTTATGGCTACTGTTTAATATGCAGGCAAGGCTGTAAAAAAGAGGCATCAGGCTGTTACAGAAGAGGGGACTGTAGTGACCACAGTGGATTAGCTGCAAGCCAACCTCTGAGCAAGCTGTAAAAATCTGTCAGAATGCTGTCATTTTTGCTTTGTGCATAAGAGGTCTAAATCTAACTAACCTTTTAATCAGAGCAGATAAAATTGTGGTATTATCATCAAAGGGGATGCCTTATCTACAGCTTCATGAAAAATTTCCATCTCTGCTCAACTTGGATTTTTTTTTTTTTGCTTGAGGGTCTATGAGTAAATTCCCCAAACATTGAAAAATAGAAAAGAGTGAAGTAGATTTCTTAACACAGCCAGTTACTATGCAGATATCAGCTCATCAGATGCCAGATGTGACTCAGTCCAGAACTTTCAGATCCAGCTCAAATACCTGTTGCCTGAGCACAGAGGAAGTTCCTGCTCCCTGACTGGGGCAGGCACAGCAGGAGCTGTGACACCCTGTGCCAGTATGAATCACGTCACCCTCCCTGACAGAGAGGGCACTGAAGCCCAAAAACTCCCACATATCCAGAACTTTCTGGTATTCTGCAAAGACTTAAAAAAAAAAGTAAAACAATCTCCTACATCTACTAGCTATAGCAGGCTCTTCTGTCAGATGTTAGACTACAACATAACTTTTCTAATAATGCAAACAACTCTGACTTGTACCTTTGTGCCTACAGTACCCCAAAGAATAAAGCTTGCTGTCTCTGACTGGTCTACAGTATCACCAGATCAGACTGCATGTTGTGAGGTTTTCTTACAATGACTGAAGTCTTCAAGATTTTCTACATCTGCAGGCAAACATTAGTACTGTTGACAAAGTCAGCCTGCACAGGCAAGTGCAGAAAATCCCCAGTCAAGATCTGAACCTGGGACTCCAGATAATGAAGCTTCCTGACTGGCCCACTGCTGCATCTGCTTCACTGAACTTGCCTGTGTAATCTGAACCAAAAAACCCACTCATTTCCATTTACTATTGCCCATATGCCACCTCTAAATATACTTGCATATTAGCATTTATGCAACGTTCAGTACAAAATCCATATGGCTCCTTTCAGCAAGCAGCTACAAGGATAAGTTGCAAATTGAGTCTGGAGATGGAGCTTCTAAAGATTTCTTTCTAAGCACCATGTAACATTTGCTGTAGATAGACATTGATGGAAGAGTTGTTACAACCTGCTCCAGATGGACCATGTTTTCTTTTCCGCATGAAGCTAAAATGGATTTCTTTTATATGAAATGTCTCCTAGCGATCTCTCTGGAACAGAATTTGTGTAGCAGAGCAGATCCAAGCTTAGGCTGAGGGGTGTTGTACAGCTGCCTCCAATTACCTTGACCATCCTCAACTGGGACATCCACCCTTGCTCCTTCCACCCATTGGCCTGGGAGCTGCAGTTAAGCCCTTGTCCTGGCCCTTCCTTGGTTTAGGCTCTGTGTGTGTGCTTGCTCTGATCTCCTTGGCTTTACTTCTTGGGTGATATTAGAGCTGTGTTAGAACTACAGATTCCTCTAAGGCCTGTTGGATGAAGAAAAGACCCAGTCACGGGATGCACTCTGCCCTTCTTGTTTAGGTGCAGTGGGACTGTGCCCCTTTTCCAAGGTTCCTGTCTCAACCTGCTCGTGTTGCCTGGCTTCTGCCTCATGTTCCTTCCCAGAGGTGTCCATTCTTACTTGCTTCCTGGCAAGGAGTTTTCCAAGCCCTTGAAGATGGTGAGTATTATCCCAGCTAAACAGAAGAAAGAAATGTTCACATGGAAAGAGAGAGGAGAAAATCAAGAGTTTTTGAAGTTCCCCTGCAGTGACCAGTGCTGGGTGACCTTCCAGGATGTAGGAATGACGCAACTTAAGCCTATCATATGTGGCCTTCTGACTAGCAAAAAGAGCCTTTGAATGTTAATAATTTGCTGTAACAGATAAAGGCTGTCACTGTTGGCTGTCACTGCCTGAATCACAGGAATATAATGTGGCAGCCAATGAACTACTTCTACTTCAACCATCAGGACTCTAAGACCATTTACTTCCCATCCACTGAAAGGAAAAGGTTCCATGCCTCTAAGAGACTGCAGAGAGTAAGTGAGGGGCCTTGTGCTGCTGTTGCTCTTAGTCTGTTAGATGATGGGTTCTTAACTCCACAAATTGTTGTATCCCTTGTGGACACATGCTGTGTTGGACTTAATCTTGACAGATAGCAAGAAATTGATCACAGAAATAAAACATAACTGGTTGCTTAGTTACCAATGATCACTACACAGTTGCATTTGCTGTGTGCAAACAGAGCCCAGTGCAAACCAATTATCCTTCATTACAACCCTAAAATGTCAGCTTCAGAGAGCTGAAAACAACTGAGCCAGGTAACAAAGGGAAATTCGAGTAGAAAAATACAAACGATAATTGGGAGCTTCCCCCCGCTGCCAAATGTTCAAATAGCCACAATCCTGTGGCTGAGGGAAGTAAATACATTTGTTTGAAAAAATTAGGATTCTTGTTTATTGGAAAAGTGAAAACAAGCATGTTATGTGTGTAAACTCTGGGAAAGTAGAAAGTGGTAAATAAAAATGACAAGCTAAGAATTGCACAAAACTGGTAAGGAGGAAAAAGGCATAGGGAGAATGAAAGAGCTTCAGGATAAATGATGGTATACAGGAGCTGTAATACTTCCAGTCCTAAAAACAGTGTGGTGTGACCCCAAAAATGAAGTGGGGGCTATGATGATTAGTGGGAATGGCTTGGGCACAGGAAACAGCCCTATATCTGTGTGAGGCAGACTTGAAGAGCCAGCAGGTGCAATGGTTGCTGGGATCTGCAAACATCCCTCCCACTTCTTGAAACACAGATATATGGCTATTGCTATTTAATACACTGTGAGGAGCCACCCTCATACTTCTCACAATTAGGTGCTATTCTTTTATGATCCATCCCCAAAGAGCAAATCAATAAATCTCTCATAATTGTGACCTTCCTTTAGCAAGGTCTGTCTTTCATCTATCAATCAAACTGAGCCTTGGTGCCAGCTCTGTGGATAAACTGCTGTGCTTGGATGCCTCACCAGTAGCACATTCATGAGAGGATGCATCCCAGAGATGCTGCAGGTTAGATACTCATGGACTAACCTATGCACTGAATTTATCACCAGGACTGTAAACAATTCATTCTTAGCGCTGCTTGTGTCCAGCCTCTCTCCTCCTCAGCAGTTCATCTTCCCTCTCCTAAAATACATGATAACGAAAGCACCTATGGAGATTTCTGCCTTCCTTGCATGTGCTGTATAGTGCAGCTATCTGATTATGTCCTCATGACAATGTAAATTCTCTGAATACAGGAAGAGTCAGAGCTGGATGCAGTCACAGTAGAAATGGGTTTGGGCTGAATGCTCTGCTTCTCTCCAGTAAAAACTGCATGTCTTGTATACAGGAGGGATAAGGACCGCAAGTGCTAAATCCTCTACAAGACCTGGGCTGGAAAAATACCCTACCCCGAGTAACCTGCAGTTTACAGAGGAGAAGAGAAAGACTCATTTCCTCCTTTCTCACCTCTTTATGCATTGCAGGACAGTGTAATAAAAATAAATTCCATAGGGGATGTAGAGCACCTTTTTGCCTTTGACTCCATTATGCAATTGGTTCCTGTGTGGCCAGGAGAGAATCAAAAAACACAATGAGCAATTTTGAAGTTGATAACAGAGAGAAGCGTGTTCCTGTCTATTCAAGAAATGTACAGAAAGTGCTACAAGCACTTCAGTGTCAGGAAGCATTTTCTGTTGTTGAGTTTGAGCAGAAGCTCAGGGAAAGATGCCTTACAACAGTCAACAGCTCAGCTCAGTGTTGGCTGTGGGAGCTCGTGCTCTGTGAAGAAGTTTATCAGCAGCCTAGATGGGATGTCCGAAATGGATGAAAGATGCTGCTTATGTTTACATTGGTAGCAGTGTATAAATTAATAGTTGTGTATACATTAATAGTTGTGTGTGGCAATGTGTGCATGTATTATACATGTGCTGATCCACATAGATGCTTTCTAAATGGGATTGGTTCATGCAGCAGTGTGCCTGCTCTGGAGAAATATTAGAGATGTAGGAACAATTCCATGAGAGTGAGTCTGTGTGAAAGATGGGAAGTGCCTCTCAGCTGCTGTGGTGTCCAGGCCATCTGCCTGGAGGGCTACACTCTGCTCTGGGGGTCAGCATGTAGCAGCTGAGTCTGCTTCTGTAGATGCAAAGCCGTCTTCCCAGTGCAAAGAGAGCCCTGTGATCTCCTGAGAGACGAGGGAGTTGTTGTCTCTTCTGCTCACTGTAGATCTACCCCAAATTAGCACTGTCTGCTGCTAATCCCTTGTTTATTATCAAGGCCCTCAGGTATGTAAACCTGGACCTAATGAAAAAGGCCCCAAGAAATAATGGGCTTACCTCATCACATCCCAGCTGGCAGCACTGCTGAGAACATGGTGGAAAACTTGATTTATTAAAATTGATGAAGGAACTGGCTAGTCGTGAATAATTCATTACATATCAGCTGCTGCTGAGGTAATAGGAGCTCAGCAAGATCCTCTTTAGCACTGCACAGTGCCTAAAATCTTTAAATAAGATGAAGTCAAAGATTGGCTAGTTAAAGATTGAAGGGCTTTCTTCATGTGAAGCGAGAGGCCCTGGTTCCTCTTGCTGAGGTCATCCAGCTGCGAAAATCACCCACGTCTCTCAAATGGAAGCCAGCCTGTTAATATCACTGACACTTGCCAGGGCATGAAGCATTCTGCCTCCACCATCAACTTCTGCAGAATACAATGGCTCCATTTTTCACAATTCTTACCGGAATCAGGTTTAGTTTTAGATATTCACCACAAGCTAGGGATGTCTGAGGGTGTTGGCTTGCTTTTCTGATCATTATGTATGAAAATAAATCAGCCTGATACATGAAGAAGTAGGCTCTACCATCTGAGTACACAGATCTTGAGGTGCAATCTGTGCTGCTGCTCAGGGCTTTTGTCAGCACCAGCAGAATCAAATTACCCACAGCCTGGGCAGTGGAAGGGTTGGATTTTGGGAACATGTCAGAAGCCCTGGAACAGAATCCTGCTAACTTAATCTGGTCCCACTTGATGAATCAAGAGGCCATTTTCAACTCCACTGAAGTCAATAGTAAAACCTTTGATAAATGTGTAAAAGCAGCAGCAAAATCTGGCACTGTAATAAGATGACTGATACTCCTCTTCCTGTATGTCCTCCTGCAGAGTCAGAGGAATTGTAGTTAACAAAGAAAGAGGAAAAACAGATAAATGCAATGAACATACTCCGGCTTCCCAGCTGCTGGTACAGGGTCTCCACTATCCACAGCTATAGACCCTCCCTGAAGTCCACACTTTCTCTCTTTCCAACTGGTGATGATGGGAACTGGCCCCGCAGCCACTCCTTTTCTCAGCTCCAGCTCTGATTTGCATTGCCTTCCTTTGTCCCCTACCAGGCACCTAGGAATTTGTGAGGTGCTGATGGTACAGCACCTCTGGATCATCAAGACAGTCGGACACAAGACAGTGTTTGACTTAAGATCCTAATGAATACAGAGATCCTGATGCCTTGTTGATTACCTCAAGCCATATTTTACTTTCAGATGCCATTCCTGCTTCACCAGAGCAGGTAACTTTAGCCAGGCCTCAGTGTCTGAAGTATGTTGATAAAGGTACTCTGACGTGCCACTGGCATCATGAGACATTTAACATAGCCTCAGAAGACTGCCAGTTTCCTCTCCGAAAATACTGCTTCATCAATCGCTTGTGAAAGTGTTTTAAAAATTAAAGCAAACTAGCCCTTGCCTTGAAATGGAGGCAGCACTTTCTCTTCCTGCTGTCTGTTAATAGCCTCTCTGCAGGAGGTCACAGGACACTGATTTACACTCCTGAGCTTTTTGTGGACATAGGTTAAGATCATTTGGAGAAGCCACAAACTGAAGCTGTGACTTCTCGCCCTGAAGTATGTGAATGAAGCAAATACTGTAACTCTCGCAGCTGCAGAGTGGGAGACGGGGTGAACAAACTGTAACTTAGTAACATATGAGACTGATGTCTGGTCCCTGATCTCCCTAGACAGGACACTCCAATCCCCGTGTATCAGCTCTATTGTCTGTAAGAGGCCAAAATAAAACTACCTTCCAACATCTGCAAGAACTCGCCTTGCAGTATCTGAGCACCAAGGAAAGTCAGGTAAGGTTTCCTAAAACTGAAGCGTAATTACTTGAAAATAACTTAATTCTGAGACTGCTCAAGTGTAAGAGCTCCAAGACACTGTCTGAGCACAAGCTGGCATGGCCCAGCTGCCTTGAGGGGCACTCTGCCTTCCCCTCTGAAGTGGCAAGGAAATGCAGGTGTGTGGGCTAGGACAGGACTGATACCAGATCAGTCCATGACACATACATGCCTCTCTACCCACCACCAGCAAAATGGTCTGTGTGGTTCTGTCTTTGCAGCTGCTTTTGACCTTTAATCATTGTTTTCTTCTCCCCCTCTCCCTTTTCTTTAACAGTCATCTGCTCTCTCCTGGAAAGGGCACCTGACTAGTGATGATGTACAATTGCCTTGGGAGCTGCTTTAGGAGGCACGGTGTCCCTCTGACCTGCCAGACAACACGAGTTGCTATGTGGCTTCCTTTGCTTTGTTCCTTCAGGAGACCAGCTAGTATTTATAGCATTTTCTCTAAGCAAGGCATCATCCCTGAGGTACACTCAGGTGAGAGTGCTTCAGGGAATTCCCACTGGGAGGTGAGAGTAAAGGATTTTATAATTTTAAAAAAAACCCAAACCAACAACAAAAACCACAAAACCCCAAATCCTGGAGGAAATGCTGTTTCCTTTCAAGTGATTCTGTGAGGTAGGGACTGCAAGAGATGTAGGGAAGCAAGACTTTTACCAGTTTCAATATAATCCCATTTTTTTCAGGAAAATATTAAAAGTCCATTTCAATGCAAATCCATTTGGGTAAGGGTGGAAGCTGAAGCCTGTTCAAACATACACCTGGTTTTGGCTGGGATAGAGCTCATTTCCTAGCCTAAACAGTGTGAAACCTGGCTTTGTCTATACTGGGAAAAGAAAAAGAAAAGTTAAATGCTTTTTAAATTTTCTCTAAGGGCATGGTGGAACTAAGCCAAAAATGTGTATTTGTACTGCTCTGCCTAAAGCAGCATAAGCACCTTCTCTGGTGAATCACTAGGTCCCCAAAGCTTTCCCCTCCTAAATGAATGCCAAGTATCCCGGGGAAGTGCTGCCAGGTACAAGGACATAGTGACACTGCTGGGCTAATGTATGATGGGTGTCCACAGCTGAGAGTCTGCAGGATTCTGCCCCAAACTCCTGGGGATGATGAGGTTTGGGATCTAATCCTCAGTATTTGACTTTTCACTGTGCCCCAATTTACCTCAGTTTTTCTGCTTAATGCTATTTTCTGATCTTCCATAAAGCATTTTCCAACTATTTTGCCCAGTATCGTCCATGTAGCTGGTGAAAGAAGTTCCTCACTGTTCAGGGGCCCTCATAAGCAGGATGTTGGCAGGTAGGTGCACAGGATATCTTTGGAGGTCAAGGAAAACAGAAGATTGCTGCCACCATGCTTCTACGGACAAATTACACACAGCAAAGTTTGGAAATGCATCTTCTGCAAGATGGAGATAAAGGGTGCAAGGGCAAACCCACTCAGATAAATCTGAGGCTTCATTGCAGCTACAGCAGCCATGTTGACATGCACTAGATTAAGACCAGTCTCAACTGTTTTGATGTTAATTGCCTGGCCGCTTTAACTGAATATAGGCTTCTAAGTCCTGAAGTTAGCTGTGTGACATGACAAACTGGTATTTACCTCTTCACTGCTTTATCCTGCCCAGTGCTGCAGGGTCAGTACACATGTTCCTGTGTATGAGAGTTGTCCACAGAGCTGATGGATTATTTTGCAAGAGAAGCAAGTAACATTTCACATCTGAAGGGACTGTCCAGACTTTAATTTCAGGCAAAGTTACTCTGGCCTAAGTTCAGTTTCTGCTCCAAGGAATGCCTCCAAGGCACTGATAACCATCATCAGCAACCAGATAATAATCACTGCTGGGCTACTCATCGGCAGTGCAATGACTGCACTTGGACACCCTCAGATGGCCTCTTATTGACGATGTGACACTCACGCCAAGCAGTCAGCATTCCTCTGGATTTGTTGAGGGGCACAGCAGCCTCATGCTGTAAGGACACGCAGAGTGACAATATTTAGTTACCATAAAGCAGTGTTTTGAGCATGGCTGAGGATGAGGAAGCTTTCTAAGATGAGCCTTGGAACACCAGGCTGCTGGCGGCAGTCCGTGCCAATGGGACTGGCACGCGGAGGGATGCAGGACTGCTGAGTCCAACTTCCATCTTTCTTCTTTGGATGTCTCCTATTCCAGATGATGTAGGATAGGAACAGCAGAGGGGACAGAAGATGTCCCTACTGCTTCCAAGCACTGCACTGCCCTGTGAGCTGACTCAGTTAGGTGGAGCACCAGGTCTGCAGCCAGGCCCAGAAAGCCACCAGTAGCTGGGAGCAGCAGGTTGTGTGGTGCAGAGATAGCAGGTGGTTTCAGGCTGGGGCTAGCCATGCACTTGCACCAATTCCATGGCACACCCAGCCCGGCTCCACTGAGCCAGGGGTGTATCTGAGTCTGTGGAGCAAATTCCTGCTAATGAGGCTACAGCTTATCTTGCAGTCACCCCTGTTACAAGCAGCAAGACACTGTCTCAGCCTCCTGATCTCAGCCTCGGTTAGGGCTTTGTATTGAGAGAACTCAGGCTCAGCTCCTCATCCGCATTATAACTTCAATGACATAAGAGTAGGGGGAAAAAGACATTAAATATTCTGCATCAAGGCGTGCTGGGGCTTTCTCCAAAGAAAGTGGAAGAGGATCTCCCAGTAGGGTGTAGTCCCACACAAGCAGCTTTGCTGTCATGTTCCCTTGCTGGGAGGAAGACTGTGAGGATAAGAGTCTTCCTGCTGCTCCATGCCCCCACAACGACCTTGTGCCCATCAGCCATGCTCAGCAGGGACATGGCAATGGGGACAGGAGGGTGGGCACTGCCAAAGCTTCCTGGACAGGTGTGTGCTTGGACGAGCACTGCTGGAAGATACCTCTGACTGAAGTTTTCCTCTCCTTGCAGGACAGTTCCCCTCGCTGAGCACCATCCCCATGTGCAGGACCTAGGAGTAGGCTCATCTGCACCAAATGAACACAAATCTGTCCTCACAGCCAGTACATCAAACAGAAAGGAAGCTGGGGACCTGGACTATTACATACAGAGAAGCAGTACCATAGGCTAGTGTTTATCCTCATTTACATAGACATAAACAACCTGCTCAGAAGCAAGCAAACGTACCTGATTTTGGCTACTGCAGGAGTGAGGAGGACACTGCATGGGGCACAGAGCTACCAGGAGAAGACACAGTGAAATCAGGGCCCCCCGCCCTCTTCAAGCCATTTACTGCAACATGAGGCAGGATGAATCAATAATATGTATCGAGCTGGGAAAGTTAATCTGCATCCAGAGCATCATAACAAATTAAAAGGAAATAAAATCAGTACAATTCCACTGGCTCTCATTACTATCACAGTGGAGAGTAATTAAAGTCTATGGGGCGAATTCAACGCTGTAGGAACTCTGCAGAAGCCAAAGGCACTGTACAAGGGCATTGCTTTTTCCAGATGCTGTGCATTTCCAACAGCAGCAGGAATGGCAAAATGGGCAAAGAGGATAGGGCAGGGTAAGAGCAGAACCTCTTTAGGAGCCAGGCATTCTGCTTCTTGCTCTTCTTCATGTGGAGTCACACTGCATGCCTGCTGCTTTGGTGCTTGATGTGTTGACTTAGAAAGCTACAGTGTTTGTATGTGGGGCTCCCACTCCAGGACTTCCCAAGCCAATACACAACTGCCATTCATCAGCTCTGGCTGTCACCCCATCCTGCCTGTTCCCTGCTCCCCTGCTGCCCTTGTGTGAACTCCTCTCTCCTCCCCACTCCTGAGCACAGCTACTCCTGCTACATGCTCTCTCAGTTGCTAAAGAAATGCCTTTTCCTGCCACAGAGCACCTTCTGTTGCCTGATAATGCTCTCAGCACATCTTTCTGTGCTTTTCTATTAGCCCCTTATCCTTTGACCCATGCACATCCCTGATGAAGAAGCTGAAGCAGGACTATCACCTTCCCCAAAGCCACAGCCACTTGCACTCCCATTACAGCTCTGCTCCAGTCCTGTGTTAATTATGAGCTTGAGCTGTACTATAAAGCAGGAATTCAACTTGAAGCAGCATCGACTGCCCAAACCTTGGTACCTTGACCCTGTGTGAGGCCCCACTGCCCCACCACTGAGGCTCTGTCATGGCTCAGTCGAGCACCTGATTCCCATTGAGTGGAAGGAGATGGGTGAAGCACAGGAAGGATATCCCTCATCACTGCACACAGCATTGTGTCCAACCACCCAGCACTGCAGCGTGAGGCAGCAGTGCAGCTGCCGCACTGGCACCCAGAGCGGGAACTGATGGTGACAGCCAGTGGCATGGGGCTGTGAATGCAAGGTTTGGTTCACAGGGCTTAGGAGCCAGAAACTGCTCTTACAGGAAAGAGGCATTGGATGGAACAAATCAATTTGGGGTAGTCCTATAGATGGTGTGTAGTAAAAGATTTGTTCTCAGTGTGCTTGTCCAGCCTTCACTTTTATGAACCTCTTATCTGCTGTCACCGCACCCTGTGCATGGCTTCCAGCCACGGAAGCTACGCCAATGTCAGCAGGATGATGCAGCTTCTAAATACCATGTGTGACAAACACGTATGCATGTGTGTCTGCACACGTACAGTGCTGCTGAGGGCTCTTCCACGTGGACATGTTTACCATACAATAATTATGGTAATCTGCAGAGATAATCCAAAGTGGATTGTTAACGCTACTTTACAAATTGATGTGCTATGGTCCTGCAGGTGGAACCATGGACTAAGAGTTGTATTTCCAGATATACCATGATCTTGTTCACTGTCTGGAAAAATGAACATCTCACTTGACCTGGAGTTACCTCAGTGCACCTTTCAAAAGTTCAACCACTTTATTAATACATATCCACATCTGTAACCATGTTCAGATTCACCAATGAACAGCACAGAAGTCTCATTCTTAAAAGTCTTCAGCATTTTTAGTCACAACCACATTATCACAGAATGTGCTTCATCATTTCATCAAAAATAAGTGCTCAAATCTTTCAAAATAATCCAGCAAGGAAAGCAAATGGAAATCTGCCCCTTAATAAGTACCTATCTAGGGGCTGACCTCCCTCATTTTTCTGATTTCCATCTGAAAATAGCCAACCATCTCTCCAGATATATAAATTTCATCTGCCTTTCCTATTACAACAACTTTGAGTTGATTTGTATGACATTTTATACATTCTCGAAAGGGATTGCTCTTTAAGGTAGTGTTAGCTTGAGGCACAACTGGAGTTTTGACCTGAATATTATTCACTCAAAAGGGACTGTGCTCTGACAGTCTTTATATGAGGTGAGATACAGGTAAAAGAACGGCTCTCAGGCAAAGAGGAAATAAAGTTTCTTACTCTCAGCCCTCTGGATAGGCCAGGGAGGGTAGGGAGCTTCTTCCTGTGGAGGTCAAAAGCCATCCAAAGGCATGCACTAATGCATGCTGCACTGTTGTAAGCATGGACAGGATGGCTGATGTGGCTGTGGGCTATGTTAGTGCCTGCAGCTGCTTCTGGCTGGGTTAGCTCTGTTTCATGGATTTACTTCATGCTACTGCTGTAATGAAGAAAAGCCTGAGGAGTGTGCTGAGATCCAGAATAAAAAGTGTTGCAGAGTTACTGCTCCACTGTCTGCATGTGATCAGAAATATTGCAGACAGCACTGTGTAGACAAACAATGACTGCTTCCCTTGGGAATGTGGCTCCGTGGTACCCAGGTAAGGACAGAACCCAGAATAATGTGCAGAAGATCCTCACTGAAAGACAGGACGGGCTGTTAAAAGACCTGGTTCTCAGAGCCAAGAATGAGATAGCAACTCTTCCTGCACCTGTTGGAAGGTGTTCCAAGACTCCAGTGGCAGATCAAACATGCAAGCTATGGACCATAATCTTTAAAAGCTGATCAGCTCAGGGGCTGCTTATCAGTGCAAAGGAGTCCATGGCCTACCCATTCCTCTTTCTAAAACAGATTTACTTTTTCTTTCATTTTTTTCTCCTGTGACTTTGGCTGATGTTTGTTTTCAGTGATACTGAGCTTTAGGGGAAGCTGAAGTACTGTGTTGTGAGGTCTCCATACTGCAGGTATGCCTTCTGCGGTCATAAAGCGCCAATTTCCAAAGCTGTATCTAGCCCTGAAATAGGAGGAGAAGGGCCACACTGGGGCTTACTGACAGGTTATCTTGTGTTGTGGAAACCTGAGCCCTGATTGTCCACAGAGAACAAAGCTGTTGCAACAGCTGTGGTAAAAAATGGGGCACATCAGCACAAAACAGTTAAGTACTGCAAACCAGGACTCCTGAGGGAATGCTCTCATCTTCTTGTAATTGAGAGGTCTCAGTTCAGGCCTGAGGGGTTTTTTTTCAGGTTAAACTACCACAGTACATATTAGCAGTGAAACTCTATTGATCCTTTATGAGAAGCAGTTACCTCCCTAGCTCTTGCAAGGCACTTTCTTGAAAAGGATCTTTGAAGACAGACTTCCTCTCGGAAGAGGATGCTTCTATCTCCTACTAGAAGTCGGCTGGAAGATCAGCCACACCACCATGAATGACAGCAGTATTTCAGCACAGAGTTGATTGATCTCCCCAGGCACTGATATCCTGTTAGTCAAGATGGCTCAGCTTCAATCCAGTACCAGCCATGGCTGGTGCTAATTCTGCTCCAGCCAAACTCTGACCCACTGCTTTGCCTCTAGACCCCTAAGCAAGGTGTGTTAATTGAGAAAGAAGCCTGAGATGTAAAGATCCTTAAGATAAGCAAGGACTTGAGTAGAGAGAATGGTAGGCAACTTGTCCTTGCAACAAGCTAGGAAGACAGAAGATAAATCTGACACAACAGATCCAACAGCCTGTGACACTAGAAACTAATGTGTATCACTTCTGTGCTAGGTCTGAATGGAGCTGTCTCTGCTCAGTGTCTGAGGGTCTTTAATTTCCTTTTTCCTGGGGAAGAACCTTGCATGAAAAGTTCAGCTGTGTGTACTCTGAGTCTTGTGAATCACTTGATTGTGGTCAAAGCCACTGTCATCTTTCAGTTGCTAACCGGCTCCCTAAACATGCCTACAGAAACAGTAGGATTGCTGTGTCGTAAACAAATTACTTTTGACAGGATACTGCCAGCACGGCTCCCAGACACTAGGGAAGCCACAAGATGGGCTGCACGGTGTCTGACTGGAGCAGCTCTAGCATGGCATCCACAGCTAGTGCAGTGTCAGGCTGCTTCTGCAAGCACTGACAAAGAACTGAGCCTGCAAACTCCCACTACCATCTGCCGAAGCTTCATATCCCAAAGGAAAAATGGATTTTTGCTTACACGTATCTTTAAACATTTCAACAGCAGAGAAGGCAAGGGCGTAGACACTCTCTAGCTGAAAACACAAAGCCATGTTTTTTCTTTGTAAGAAAAAATTTACTGCTGGTCCTTGACTTCCCATCTAGGACAGGATTTCTTTCAAAAGCTTTAGTCCCTTTCTGGAGAGAAATCCTTAGGACAGGTACTGTTGAATTCCGAAACAGGTTATTTCTAGAATGTGAAGAGACTGTTTCAAACCCAGGTTCCAAAAGGGCTGCAAAGGGCCCCAAGTTGTTCCAGGCTCCGAGATGTATACATGGCAAAGTGAACGTCAGCAGACAGTGGAGTTTTTTTTTCTTTTTCCCCTTGTGCTTCACCTTGAAGCAGCTGTTAGCAAAACCAGAAAACTCCTCTGCCCCTTGGTGTATTTAATACAGCCTTGGCAAAGGGACTGCAGTCTGTCAGCTCATGAATATGGGAATTGCCTAATTCTCCAGCTATTCTTATTACCTCAGCCTGAGGATCCCAGCTTTCCATAACTAATTTCTGAAATCACAGACTTTCCTCTATCCTTTCTGTCCTTGAGCAGCAAATGGCTCCTCCTCATGCAACTGATGCTGGAGCCTGTGTGGTGCCACTGATTTTCCCAGGGCCCTCCCCTAGCAGGGATGGCACTGTGGACAAGGTTACTGACCCCCGCACTCCTGCACAGTTCCGGGAGACACTCACCCTCTGTTGCTGTAACTTACAGGAGGATGTCTGGAAAATAACAAATGCTGCACGGCCCTGAGCAGTGGCTCAGGCTGGCTGAACAGCTCTGAAGCCTGGGCAGTGGGCTGGCAGGCTGGCGGCTGTAATGCAATCCTGGCAGCAGACATCTCTAACCCTGTTTCTACAAGCCACAGAGCTCTCTGCCTCCCTCCACATCCCACTTCGTCTGCGATTCCCACAAAGTCTCAGGATTCGCAGTGCCTCCCGCCTGTCACTTCATTTCCCCCTCATTGTCACATATGTTCTCAGTCCACCTTCCCTCTCTCTTTGCCCATGTACCTGTTTTCTACCTCTTTGTTATTTTTTCTTGTATCACTGATCCTGCCAGCTCTGTCCATTGCCCCAAGACTCAGAGCTAAAGCTGTTCCTGTGCTGGAAGGTGATAATGGCTGCCAGGAACCAGCTGTGAGGGCTGCTGTGAACTGCAAAGCAGATGGAAGATGAGACAGGGCTAATTATGAAACAGGGACTGCGAAACTTGTGGAGATGCTCGCCAGAGGTGCCCATTTTATTCCAGAGATAAATGGGTACATCTTTTGAATGTTGGCAGGTGTCATGGGAGCAGGAAACTCATCAGGCTGTGGACAGCTTTCCAATCCTGGCTATGGAGTGCTGCATGTGATGCCTCCTCATCTCACTAACACCCACGACTGCTGCTGCCAAGCTGCTCTGGACAAGGAGAATGTGCTCGCTGCAGTGGCAGCTGAGGAAATCTCCAGGCTGGCTCCAAGGGCTACATTCCTGCAGAGCACAGGCAGGTTAAAGCTTTTGTCCTAGGCCAAGAAGCAGCTACAGCAGCACAGGCTATATTGCAACACTATCATGGCAAGATGGAAAAAAACCATTAAGATCTTCCTGTTTCTTTTGTGATACAGCATTTTTTTCTCAAGAGCTTGCCAAAAGGGTAACTGCATCAATGGAAAATAAAATCTGGGTTATGTCCTCTAGTAGTTAATTTCTTAGTTCCAAACTGGCCCATTCAAAAGCCACAGAAGAAATCACCTTCCAAGTCCATGGTTTTGTAATCAGAACCTCCCTCCCTTTCAATTAGTCATGTTATAGGGCTGTAAACACAATAATTCCATCAATACTATGGAACAGTCATGTTGCATTTGTATTAACATAAATGTGTGCTGATATGCCATAGAGCTAATGTGATATGACAGTAATTGGCTGATGCCCAGCCATGGAGGCCCTGGAGCTATGCTTGCTATCTCTCCTCTAAAAGAACTGAAATACTGGAAAGGAAACAAACTGCGATGCTATATCTTGCCTGCCATCAATCAGCATTGCTTCTTGTACCTACAGCACTGAGGTGTTTGAAGTTGGGGGAGAACTGTTTGGTTGGGGGAGTTGTATTAAAAGTGGATTTTGATCTCCTACAAACTTAAATATTAAGAAACCAGGATTTCCAGACTATCTTGTTAGACTAAATCAGACTCAGCAAGCACGCAGTGGATAATAAGCTCAAAAAAGCTATAAAAGCATTCTTTTCCCATTCCTCTGTGACTACTGGGAGCTGTGCATCATTACCTAGTCTGCAGTAGGCTTTTCTTACACAGATGAAGCTTAAGGAGCTTAAAACTTTATAAATGCTTTGGGGCTACCGTTGTTATCTTGTACAGTGCTCTACAGACAGAGGCAAGCCTTAAATCTGAGACTGCAGCTGGGGTTCTCTGGTTAAAGGCCTTAAAGGAGATCAATACATGCAATGCCTAAGGATGTGAACCAGATCTCAAATGCAGTCCATATCCCGTCCAGGCCATGAAAGCAAGAGGACAGACTCAAAAACCAGGCTAGGATCAGGAGTGTTCACAGTTGCAGTCACAATAGGAACCACTTATTTTGCTTTTGGAAATATACCCTTCGTAAGAAGAGACCATGTCTCTTTTTGAGAGAAGCTATCAAAGAAACCACAGCAGACACCCAGGCTTTCTGTATTTGGCTCATCAGCTTTGTGCATGCTTTCCTGTCTGGCTGCACACTGCATGCCTAATGCATCCTTGTCCACGACAGAGCTCTTGGGTTCTACCTCAGTACAAACCAAAGAAGAGAGACTTGTTTTACTCAGAAACCATACTTCTCAACAGTATGGAACTAAAGGCACATCACTTTTGGCAATATGCAAGAGCAGTATCTCAAAATCCCAAAGCATAGGTGGCCTGACAGTGCCCAAAACACCTCCCGGAGCAGCCAGTGAAATCAGGAGAAGATTTTTTTAAGTAGGGTGGGGCAGAGACCTTAAATAGGGGATTTGGAATCTGTGCATAGGTTCTGGATTTGACTTAAATCTTTCTAGGTCTCTCATCTGTTCCTTCATCTGTAAAACAGGATCAATAAAACCTCCCTGACTTGCAGCAGTGCTCCCAGGCTTAATTGATGTCTGTGAAGCATTTTGAGAGCCACAAGTGAAAGAAACCATTACCAAACCCTCAGGCCTTACTATAATACCAACAAACAACGCAGAGTTGTTTATAATGCTTTTCAGTGCCACAGTGACCAGGAAATGAGGGAAGGCTAAAATGTAGATGCACCCAGTGCTGCTTTGCTGCAGTGTAAATAAAAATGGTAGGAGTAGATTTTATAGATTTTCCTCCAGGGAATTCTTTTTTCAATAATGCAGTAAAACTTCTACCTCTGTGGATTCAAACAGATGCCCTTGCTAACACCTCAGGTATCAAAACCTATTATGAATTTGGGAGAATGCGTCTTGGAGTTGAAATCACATGGAAACGAATTAAGAAATGACTCACTCGGACCTCGCAGATTTAAAGAGCCAGGGGCTACCCAGCCATCCCTTCCAACGATTGAACTCGTACCGTACCAGCACACGATATCCCACCTTGCACAGGACAAAAAGCCCCCAGGCATCCCCAAGGCTCTATCCTGCCGTCGGCAAAGCTCTCTGTCCCTGCGGATGCAGTCTCAGGAGCCCAGAGGAGCGGCCGGGCTGCCCGGAGCAGCGCACGGGCACAGCGCCCCGGCCCGCGCTGCGCCGGCGGAGCCCTCGCCGCTGGCGGGGAGCGAGCGAGTGCGGGGCGCGGGCACAAGCGGGACCCGGCAGCGAGCAGGTGTCAGCCGGGGCAGGTGTGGAAGGGCTTGGGAAGCGCGTGTATTCCCCCGCTCCCGCTCTCCGCGCTGAGCGGGTAGGACCCCAGGGGCCCCGCTGGACCCGGGGAATGAGACCCAGCGCACAGATAAATCATAGAGCGCCCCATGAGCGGTCCCGCAGCCCTCCCCGCCGCGCAGCCATTTGCCTTTGTTGCAGCCCCGCGCCCGCAAGGTGCGGCGGGGCCGGGGCTGAGGATGAAGATGGAGCTCGCTCCCCGGTCGCTCTCCCCTCACAGCACGGCGGTGGGGACACGTCCTGCAGGGCTGGCTGCCGAGAGGGACCCGCCCGCCCGCCGCCCGCACCTACGTACCTGCGGAGCCCGCCCGGGACGCGTCGCCCGCCGCCTTTGTTGTGCATGCCCGCCCGGCAGCGCCGAGCCGCAGGTCGGCTCCGGCCCGGCCCCTCGGCGCCCGCCGCTCGCAGGCCCGGCTTAGCCCGTCGCCACGGCAACGGCGGGCGCGGCCGGGCGAGGCACCGGCCTCAGGGCCCCGCCCCGAGCGGGCTGAGGGGCAGAGCGGGCGGACCTGAGGGGACAGAGCAGAGAGTGCCCGCGGGTCCCCGCAGGGCCCCGCCCCGAGCGGGCTGAGGGGAGAGAGCCGGGCGTCCCCGCGGGGCCGGGAGCGGGCGATCCTGAGGGGACACGGAGGGAGTCCCCGCGGGGCCGGGAGGAGGCGGCCCCGCAGCCTCGGCTTTAGGGCGCTCGTCTCTCGGCGCCCGCCGTTCTCCCCAGCCCTGCGCCCCTCCTTCCCCAGAGTGCCGGGCAGTTCCGAGCTGCGCTTAGGTTAGCCCTCGGCTTCCTCTTACGGTGCTTGGGATCCCTCATTTTCCATATCCGGTAGCTTTTCTTTAGACTGGCCACCGCGGGAGTCCCTATCTCCGGTCACAGATCGCACGTTCTTTTGTCCTACAGCAAGCACGGCTCTGGTGACTCTCCTGACTATCTTCCTGCATCAGCCTCCACAGGCTCTTACACGTGACGGGCAGTCTCTCTGGAAAGAGGGGAGCTGCTCTGAGAATAAAGCCAAGGCAGTGGTAACGCCTCTGTTTATCCCTGTTTCTGGGCATAGGAATGAATTGTATCCTGCATTTACAGCTATTTTAATTGACCATTCATTTTTGGGATAACCATGACAGCTTGAACCTCTTCTCTTTCAGTCAGCAAGGACTTGGCAAATTAATGGTTATGTTGATTGTTTCTAGGATTAAGTGCTGCAGTTCATTGGCTCTATCATGTAATGTTAGATTGAGCTGGGTCTTGTTACCTGACTTGTATGTGTGTGTGTGTGTGTTCATCTCGTTCTGAACAAGCACATTCTGGAGTCGTGAGATATGTTAAAAGGAGGGCCTCTGATCAGAATTGCTCACATTCATGGGTTTTCTTAAGTGATCCAGCATAGGTAAAGACACTGTTTCTGTTTGAGGACATTATTAAAGAAGAACTAAATTCTGCAGAGAAAAGTTGAATATGGAAAGACACAAATAGCAGAGCAGTCCTGAACTCTTTCTGTGTGTTCAATACCTGATTATACAAATATTTTTTCTTTCTGGGGCCTGTTAAATTCCCATTTAACCTTAGTAGAAAGGAGTGGCACTGGGCTCACAGCATCTTCCCCTGAAGGGTCTTAAATTAAAAATAAAACATATGAAACCTCTTCAGTAAACCTCATCTGACAGAGGAAAAGACAGAGACAGAATGTGCTCAAAGTCACAGAGGTGTTCTCTGGCACAACTGCAAAAAACTGCCAGAGCTGTGGTATCCTGTCCTTGGTCTTCATCTGCCAAAGTTTGCCATTTTGTCCCAAGAAGGCACCTGGAATAAACCCGGCCCTGCCTTCAGGGAGCGCAGGGGAGAGGGGACAGGAGGCAGCTGTCCTATAGTTCCCCTTGGTCAATCTGGGCCCATACATTGCTCATGTAGTAAAACAAACTCGTTCTTAAAGGGTTTCTCACTGGACACAAGGATGCCTGGGGGCTGACCTGGTGTTACTGTGCAGTAAAGAAGGACAATAAGGAGAACTGGGAGACCTATTGTGATGGTCTTTGCAGCTCCCCCTACAACGAGCTGTCTCCTTTTCCGATGCATGCTAATTTATAAATAGCCCCGATTCCGCTACTCAGAGAAAGCTTTAGTTTCTCCTTGTACTCGATATATGTGATACTCTGCAGTGGAGAGCAGATGTTTGTACCAGATTCTGCTCCCATAGAAATGCGCAGTAGAAGACTCAGAGGCGAGGGGTGAAATAGCATCAGGGTTATCTCTTGTCCTCAGCTCAGAGCTCCTGTTACAGCCAGTCTGAAAGGCCAGGAGACGCCCTTGGACTTAGCAGCACAGTCTCAAGTGTATGTCTGCGTCTCTGCTGGAGATGAACATCCTGTTGTTTGCAGAGTCCAGTTACAGCAAAAGCTAAAAAAAAAAGTGTCTGTCTGCATAAACAGGAATTTTCCTCAATTGCAGGAGCCAGCAGAGGACACTGCTTTGTCTCTGTCTCTGAAAGGGCTGAGTAATTGTTTGTTTGTTTTGTTCTTTTTGCTGCCTTCTCCCATTTCCATGACTTTGGTGGCACCTTTGGCAGAAGAACAGTTGCCATTGCTTCCATTTTATCCATATCCACCAGAGGATTTTGTTTGCCAGATTGTTTGCTGCTGCTGAAGCTGTAGCAATAATGCTCGTGTATGGCTTTACTTAAGGGAGGGAAGAAACAAAACCACATGACAAATTGGTCCAATTTATCACAGCAACAGAAACCTGCAATTCAGCTCAATCGCCCCCACAGGCCAGCTTAGACAGCATCAATATTTAATGACCTGAGCACCACTGCCTTCACAGCTTGGGCTCCAACTCTGCCCCTCCCCTCCTCACAGGTACCCCCCAGGCTTGTCACTCCACCAGTGTGGAGAGTGCCCCCAAAATTCCTCTGGGTGAGCAGGATCTGTTTTCAGCCTGCCAGGTAAGACTTCTTGCTACCCAAAGGGGTGCAGCCCAGACCTGCTGGGTACAACCAAACTCTGCCCCTTTTTCCTCCTGGCTGGACCACATGTGCTGCACATTTATGCCCAAGTAACAGGTCCAGGCTTTCTAGGCATGCCTCTGGTCTGTGGCAAACAGGAAAGCAGGAGTAGGACTGGATCATCTCAGCTCATGGCCTCTCCTACAATCTTTTTTTGGGTGATCGTATAACCAGATAGAACTGTTCACTTGGTAGCAAGCTGGAGGTGGCTTTTGTTCGCCGGTCTGTATCTCTTCCCACTATTCAGGCAGGAGTACCTTATTCCAGAATGAGCTGTAGTGAAATAAAATGCCAGCAATGTGTCCTACACGTGGTGCAGGAAGACTTGAAAGAGAATGAGTCAAACTATGCCAAATCCCTCCCACTGTGAGCAAAGGGGGGCATCAGAGGAGCTTGGGAATCTCTTTTACTGGGCCCAGGCTCCAAACTGGCCACAGTAATTGGCATCCAAGAACATCTCCCAGCTCCACCCCAGCATGTGGCCCCTTTCTGGCTTGCTCTGCCTGGGACAGTGACAGGAACAAGTGACAGGTTATACAGCTATATATGGCCCTCATGTTCCCTCATGACTCTCTTGCCTCAGTTTCCCTGGTCTGTGAAATGGAGGTGACTGCAATCTCCTGGTGACAAGCACAAAGTAAACCAAAGCATTTGTATCAGGGCTGTGGTGGGGCAGAGGAATTTGTGCTGCAGGACCAGCAACTTGAATGCCTCCCACAAGACAGCATCTTCACACGAGGCTCACTGTACACTTGAAAAATTTAGCAAATTGCATATTCCAAAGGGGGAGTTCATTATCCACTCCACTGGCAGTGAGTGGCAGAAGCCATTACAATAAAGGGCTTTTTGGGAAGATGGCTCTCTAGTTCACTTGGTATTTAACACAGGCCATGGGAGCTCAGCTCTTTATGTAAGATACATTCAGCAAGACCCTTTTGTGACCATCTCCCTGCACTAAGGAGCTGTTAGAATAAGGGTGTTTAGGAATAAACAGAAGAGCAGAGGCTTCTGCATCAAAATAGTTTGGGCCAGTGGCTGCACAGTCAAGGGAACGATGATGTACGCAGGACTCAGGTATTTAGGAGGCAAAAGCTTGCTTGCTGCAGTTCATGCAGGGATGCTGGGCCATTTCCAATGCCAGAGCTTGGCTGCTGAGGGATAGCTTCCATCCCCTGGACTGCTTGGTGAGTGCCCCAGACCCTCTGCTCTTGTAGTTGTAGGGCACCTGTCTTTTTACAGGCACGGCTTAAAACTAACAGCAGAGCTGTGCAGAACAATATGGAACTCAACAGACACCTGCAAGTGCCCTAGCAAATACTTAATGGATTGTTCCACCAGTTAACTGTCCAAGAAAGGAATTGTGAGCCAATTCAATGCATTCCAAATCACAGCTCTGCTAAAAAAAATTAACAAAGAGCACAGCTCTTCCTCCTGGCAGCCATCCAGTTATTAATTTCCATGTGTCAGCTGCATCTGAATGGGCTTGGTCTTCCGCCCACTATTTCTATTTATTTGTTTTCCATTCATCTCCACTAAAATTAAAACTCAAAGCCTTCTAGACAGAATGGAAAACAAACATGCTGAACCAATACTGGTGCCCACATACAACCAGCAGAAATCACTGCACTTTTTCCTTCTCTGCAGTGAGGCAAGATCTAATTTTTAAACCTCTTGGCCTTTTGCCTGAAAAATAGCACAAGCACCTATGGCATTAGCACAGCCTAAATTCTTGTTCCAGACACATCAGTAGGCAGCACCCTTTCAGATCTTGACTGTAGGAGTTTACTGTGCTCCAGGTCACAGTGACAGCAGAGGCCCCATGCTGGAGACCTTTCTGGATTAAACAACTTCTGCATGGCTTAAGAAGACAGAGTTGATGGTCCAGATGGTCATACTGACTGAGAGTTTATGGGTCAGGATCAAAGGAAGGGCAGGGACTGGTGACATTATAGTAGGGGTCTGCTATAGACTGCCCAAATGGGAAGATTGAGCTGATAAAGTCTTTTACAGACATACAACAACAGCCTTGTGTTCACAAGTCCTGGTCCTCATGGATACCTGTTACCACCCTGACACCTGTTAGAAGGACAACACGGAGGGGACACAAAATCCAGGAAGTTCTCAGGATGCACTGCTGATTACTTCCTTCTCCAAGACAGAGGAGCCAACAAGGAGAGGTGCAATGCTGGACCTTGTCCTCATCCACAAGGAAGGGCTGTTGGGGAATGCAGAGTTCAAGGGCAGCCTTAGCTGCAGTAACCATGGAATGGTGGAGTTCAAGGGTGGCAAGGAACGTGCACAGCAAACTCACTACCCTGGACTTCAGGAGAGCAGACTGGTCTCTTCAGGGCCCTGCTTGGTAGAGTACCCTGGGACAAAGCCCTGGAGGGCCCAAGAACCTTGGTTAATATTCAAGAATCACCTTCTCCAGGCTCAGAAGCAATGCATCCCAACGAAGTCAGGCAAAAACACCAGGCTACCTTCATCAATGAACAAAGAGCTCCTGGACAAACTCAAAAAAGAGGAAGCCTACAGAAGGTGGAAGCAAGGACAGGTAGTCTGGGAGGAATACAGAGAAAGCACCCAGCCTTCCTTATGTTTGCTTGATTTCTTATTGGTGTCTTGGTTTGTTCTGGACCATCTTTATTTCAAAGCACATCACCCAATAAAATGTTTTGCTATAAAATCCCAGGCTTTTACAATGGCCTGATTCTTCATGCATCCCAGTGTGAATAAGAACTGAAAAGTCAAAGGTTATGAACTTACTTTTAAAGTGATACATTTTACAAAATACCCTCATTTACAACTACAGTATTTAAATCCTATTTGCAACGGCACAATCAATAGGATCCGACTGTCAATGTACAGGAAGGGATTCTTACTAAGTAAAAAGCACTAAAATAAAGCTTTGGTCTTTTTCAGTCTTTTTCAAATGTTTTCCTTCCTTAAAAATATACACAAGTGAGTGCATAGTACTAGATATGAGTCTGGGTGAATGTGAAATTCTGCTGCTTGTTACCTAGAAGGATTTTCTTCCTCCAATAAAGAGAGTTTCCATTTCTGTGTTTATGGCATCATCAGGAATTACATTGTCCTCCATAAACTCATCTCCAAGCTTCTTCCACCATGGCCAACGAGTGTATTTCAGCATCATGTTGTGAGTTTGTCTTGCCTTGGTAGCCACAGGCATTGATCGACTCATAAAGGCACCAAGATCTTTTTCTGTGGTCTCTGCTAAACCTGGAGCATCTGCAAAAACAAGGAGAAGAGCTGTCTGTATTTTGCTTGTGGTTTTATGAATTTAAAAAAAAAAAGAAAAAAAGAGCACTACTCTCCCACTTCCCACTGTCCTAGGTCACTCCTTTCCCCATGCCAGCATTGCAATTTTATGATTACATGATAAATCATAAATCTGATTGGAGAGGCAATCCAAATAAAGGCTAATCTGAAAAAAGAAATACATAATGGGGTAGGAAGAAGAAAGATGGACTACTTCTTTCAGGTGCAGTGGTGGCATCCACCAAAATGACTTCTTGTGGAAATACAACCTCAGAGTACCTCCTGGTCACTACTGCTGGATCAGCGCTCCTGGTGCAGGGTGACATCAGCACTGTGTTCCCACTGCTCTGGCGCAGCAGCACTGTGAATTCCCTGCTTGGGGGACCCAGCACAGCGCAAGAGTGTGCTGCTGATTTGCCTGCTCAGGGAGTGATGAGCTGCAGTGACACAGCACGTGACAAACTAAATAATGGAATTCAGTGACTTGTTGAATTCTGCCCGGCTTGGGTGCTCTCTGGTGGCTGCAGTTTGCTACTCTCGCTCTTTCACGCAGCCACTTCTCTGGAATTATGATAGCACAGTAGTGAATTCTGTTTCACATAAAGCCAGGCCAGAGAAAATGAACACATGGACTTCATGGCTCAAAGATTTCCATCTTTTTTCTGGAAGGGGTGAGAGTGTTTTAACCAGTAGCTTATTTACAGCACAAGAAAACAAACCAAAGCAAAACAAATGTAGGTGAATAGGTCGTGTGAGACCCCCTTTATAGAAATTCTAATGCCTTTTACAGGGCTATTGCTTTTCTTGTGAACATATCAGAGAGAGACTTTCAGCAGAAGAATAAGATGCTCCTTGAAAAACAGGTGTGTATACTTAACCTACAGCAGCACTTGGATAATCTCTAACAAAGCCTGAATCTCAAGATATGGCATATGGCAAAGGAAGAAAGATATTTCAGTTTTGAAATGAGGCTTTACCACTGCTCACTCTAATTTTCCCTCTAAATTGGTTTAATCCAAATGGTAATCAAAGCCATGATCAGAGCAGTCACATACTCATTAGCAGCTCCACATCGGTGTTGACCTGAGCCAGTAAAGCCTCTCTCCGCTGTGCTGCTCTCTGATCCAGCCTGCTCCTCAACAGGAACTGTGCCAGCTTTGCCTGAGCCTGCATATGCAATTCTTTACTCATTTCTTCTGACATTTGGGAAGCCTGGAGGAAAATAACAGTTTGTAACCATTAGAAGCTGGTAATTTTAAATCTTCTGGGGGCAGAATAATGCCTAAACAAGGAATGCAAATGCTGCTCTTAATTGTTAACTTAATAATTTTGCTTCCTCTGCAACTCTCTCTGAAGTTATCCATCATCATGTATATAAATTTTCCAATTACAGTTTGCTTTGACACTTTTTATTAGATTAATAAAAATATCCTAGTGCCTTGCTGTCAAACAAGCAGGGTTAATACATACATACCTCAAATGGATTATCTTGAGCAGAATTTATGAAGCTGAATATATTTCATCCCTACAGTATTTTACGTTGCATCATTAATGCAAATTATGAAATGACTAAGAAACAGACCGGATGCAATTTGATGTAGTCATCCACCTTCTGCTGCAAAGCCAGTCTCTGCTCATCAGTCAGTCCCTTGGGTTCCTTCCAAGGAGAAAGAGGTCTCCTCCTTCTTCGTTTCTCCAAGAATTTACAAGCCTTTGTAAAGAACATATGAAAATATGACAATCACAGACAGGAAGTTTGTCCTCTCGCTTTGTTTTTGTAATCAATCAGTGAAAGAAAAATGTTTCAATACTGCATCTGTTAAAGCCTAAATGCAGCTATGATGCTGAAAAGACAGCATCCAAGGTCAGCATGAACACTAAATAGTAAGTAACAACACTCATAACAAGCTACTGACTCATCTGTAGTATGGTGACATTCCAACCCTAGGTTTCAAAGAAGCAGCTTTTATATTTTAGTTACAAGACTGTATTAGGCTTTGGAGCCTACACAAGGTTTAACCCTTTAAAGCAACTTGTGGCTCTAGACTCACCCTCTGAATAAGTTTTTAATAAATAATGGCTACATTGACAGTAAGAGAATAAATAGAGTTTTATGAGGCATCGCAATAATCCGCTCAGTCCTATCTACTGTTAGAACAAAGTATAAACACTTACTGCTCTCTGAATGATGACAGCTGCCTTATACTCCTTAAGAGATTGTTTCTGCTGATGAAAAATTCTTCTTGCTCTGTACCCTCGCCAGAATCTCTGGATAGTTAATGCCGATTTCTCCTCCATTTCCTCCATGTATTTATTCACCTGACCTACAAAAGTAACAAAAATCCAGTTACAAGACTGTGGGTTAGGTTCTCTTAACAATTTATGTTAATCCTCAAACTAGATAGTACCAAAAAAACTTGAGTGCTCTCAGTTAAAAGCCCCTCTTTCCCCAGGGTCTGCTAGCTGTGGGCCAGGTCTTGTGGATCATAGCTGCAATGGAGCTCTGTAACACAAGAAAACTGTCTCTCCTTTCTCCTGCACCATTTTGAAGACAGCAGATCTTGATCAGTAGCTACTGAGCCCTGGGGCAATTAGCATGTTCTCTTTCAGATAATTGGGTCAGGAGAAGAGACAGTAAGACTACAGTGCAAACAGACATGCAAGATTAGGAAACAGATTTGGGGAAATTGTTCCTAGGGAGTCCCAGACAGTTTAATCTTCTGCTATAGTTTAATATAAATCATACTGGCATGGACAACTTCCAGTAAGGCCAGCTGTCGTTCATGGAAGAGTCTCATGGCTCTCTGTCTCTGAAGTTGCATTTGCAGTTTTAGAGCTTCGTCTTCTTTCTGTTTTGTTAAATGCTGCAGCTCCTGTTCCCTTTTAGCTCTGCAATACAGAAATGCATTAATAATTACCTCAAGTTGTACATTTCTTTAAAGTATTTCTCTTTTTCTTTGTGTTAAATGGTCCAGCATCAAGAAAGAAAATCCACAAAACAATCTGCTATGCCAGCTGTTGGCTGCAGAATGACACCAAGCAATGAGAAGTCACATGCAAACTAACAAAATACCACACTATCTATAGCCATAAAAAACTCTGAGCCGTGCTATGAAATCAAAGTATAAATCTTTACTTAGGATAAAGTTCTAAGGACCCTGAAGGGAATGATGCTTCATGTGGGACACTCACAGCCAGAATGAACTGGAACAATTTTGATTCCTTCATCTAGGGAATAGGTAAAGCAACATTAGCCATCTGCTCCAGTATGTACCTTTTCCAGTCCATCCATCAGCATGCATAGCACCTGCTTCCCGCAATATATATCACAATTTTTGTACTGACTGCAAGAGTAGATCCAAATGTTGGCTGCCAAGTCTCACTTCTTAATTTTGGAGGGATTTTTTTTTTTCTCTAGGAAATACAGACTGACACATTTGCTCCATCAACTTTGTTAAGAGAACACTAGGAAATATTTTTCTTGCAAATTCTTCCTGATCTATTCTAGATTTGATGTTAAGGTGTTGCCCTGTTGTGCACTGAAAAAGACCCAGCAGATGTTTCACAGATGAGACAATTGAAAACTCTGCAATGGGCCCTGGAATGTTTATATACAGTAACATATCAATATCGAGACTAACATATAAATACTTAATATACTGATGTATCAATACTAATAATTACTGAAACGACTTGGTCATAGTCTCAGTGAAGTGTGAGGAGGTGTGAGCTCAGACTCTCCCTTCCATCATTGCCCTTTCTCATCCCAACCTCATCAGCAGCTTAAGGCCTGAGAATGTCCAACTTTGCCCCACAAGGTAACAGTGGGACTTCTGCTTCTGTTGCAGCAAAATCACTTCCCCAGGCAAAACCTGAGTGCCCCACTGGGCCCACAGCTCTGAATTCTGCTCTCCTCTAACACTCTTCTGGGGACAATGGAAGAAGTGCTTTAAGCACTAGGAAAGAAAACCAATGGAGAGAGCACAGGTATAAGGGATGCCAGAGGAGGAAAATGTCCACAGACTAGAACTAATGTCCAGCAATTTTGCTATTGCTGCATGGCAAAGACCTTTAGACTCACAGTACTACTCAGCTATTTGTGTGTTTCCTATCACTAGTATAAACAGAGCTATAATTTTTTCACCAACCATACTTTCTCTTCAGTCTCTATAACTGGGTGGGAAAAATAGGATGGAAGCTGTTGTGTAAAAGAAATGCTCTGGATTTAAGGATCTAACCCTAACAGATAAAAGAGCCTCCACCACAATCTGACAGACCATAATTTTTTTACAACTGTAATGCAGACTTGAGATGTGCCCACACACCTACCTACTAAAACAGATCATGACACATGTGATTATATGAGAATCGTTTCAAGGAAACTAGAGGTTTTCAGCCCACGTATTTCTGAAAATTAGAGCTGTAAATTTTTACATTTTTAATTCAGGCAGTTTATATTTTAATCCAAATATTATATTTCTAAGGTAAATGAAGTCACAGGATCAAACAGGACTTATGATGATGTTTTCTTGATAAAACTATCAATATTTTGTCCATTGATTTTTATTGGCTTCACTAGATTGAAAACTACAAAAATGTTTCATGAACTTCTCAGATGCACATCTGTGAAACCAAGACTGTCTGTCAGGTATTTAAATGATTCTTTGATACGAATTCTTTCCCATGTAGTCTGCAAAACACATGATCTTCTTCATCCTCTGTTTCTCCTAATGATAAGATGTATTTGCTTGCTCAAGAGCACACTGTGACAGAGAACTGGCTCTGAACTACAGTAAAACACACATAGAGTAAGATCCAAGCTTCCTTCAGCAGTACATGGCACAGAGCAGCCTCCCTCTGGTCATCTCATTATAAATGTAAAATGGTTTCATTTTTGATGCATTATTAATAAAAATTATTGCCTTTTTAAACACCCTACAATTAGCAATGTAACAGTGAACTAACTTCAAGGAGAGATTACAGGCTTTAACATTCACCGAGGAGACATTTCTGAAACCAGAGTTTCAGAAGTTTAAAACTTGCCGAGTTTAAGATCTTCCTCTGCAGCTGCAGGTGAGCAAATTTTGGAGTTTCAATCTCAGCAGTATTTAACCACACTTGTTCTAAAATAAATCTGTGAACATAACCAGAACCTGACCGCTAAAAATTAAAAAGTCCTCTTAAAAGCTCTTCTAAAGTCATGTTTACAGTATTCCAAACACAATTTTTCAGCATAATGCTAAGAGCAGTTCTGACCTAGACAGAAGAAAGCCAACACCGGCACTGTACAATTACAGTTATTTGCTCAGTACACTGGGACTGAGTGAGCCAGGAACACACAACTGTAAGGGTATTAATAAGTTTCCATTTCTCTCAATATTAAACAAACACTTTCAAAAGTCCATTTAGATGACTCAAGAACTACTTAAAAGGCACACACTAATGCCTACATTATTGAAAACATGACACGAGGGAGTCAAGCAGCTTGGTGATTGCTGATCGTCTCACCACCCTTTCCCTGCTGCTTATCCATGTTATGTCTTAGCTCATCATCCAGATTTTTGGGGCTATGAGTTTGGCTTGCAGGCTTTCAAGGTGCCGGATGAGGGAAGGAATATTGGCTTCAAATGTATGGTGGAGTAAAAAGGAGACAAGGATGTCTGACTGCAGCACAAAAGTGCAGTGACCAGTGGCACTCAATAGACCCACTGCTTGCCCCTGCAAATCTTTCAGCATTTAAAGAGTATACCTTAGTTAGTCCAATATCCTCTTAAGGCCAGTCTGGACAACAAAACATAGCTGTTTGCTTTGTATTATTTTGGTCACAATGCAATGTGATTTGACAATGATTTCTAAGATCTATATGTGTCTTTTTGACACAGTAAAGATCAATGTGCAAAAAAAGTTTGAAAAAACCTGCTGTGGAGCCTGTTAGATCCCTTACCCTATGTTAAATTCACCCTAAATTTCTCAAAAGAGTTAGCCTAACATGTGCTAACATTACTGCTGGAAATCTTTTTCAAGTGAGACAAGCATTATTTACACAGCTTCCTTCTGTGCTGCTCCAAAGCAGAGGATACTATTTCTAGGTCACTGAAGCGACTCTACTTCTGAGAGCCAAAGACTTCAAAAATTAATGAAGAACAAGGTCTTGCAAGCACTACACGGAGCAAGCGCTATGGGCCTTGATTTCTGCAGCACTCTGGCATGTGGAAGCTCCATAATAGCTCCAATTTAATTTACAGGGCAATTTTGTGACAAGTTAACTGTGAACCAGTTAACTGTCCTGCCACCAGGACATCATCTTCTAGTGCTATTTAGTGCAATCCCATGCTACAGTTTGCCACATTTTCAGTTATCCGTATGCCACAAATTTTTACATATAAAACATGAAAGCATCACAGAAGTCAGTTTTTTGCATGGAGAAGTCTGGCAGCTGGGAAAAGGACAGTTGGAGTTTTTGGCACCAGAAGTGGCAGTTTGGTACTGCTGAAAAAGCACATTGTTTGGATGTTTCTGCTAAAAATCTGTAGTGAAAAAGCTCATATTGGCATTACATTACCTTTATGTTTGAGAAATAACAGCTGACTGCAAAAAGGCATCTTCAAGATAAAAGAACACTTGGTCAGCCCAAAGTTAGGGCCTGGGACATGGGAACAAATTCTCAGGGAAGCCATACCCAAGAAGGACAGGAAGGTGAATGGGAAGAGCCAGCACAGATTTATCACAGGCAAGTCATGTTTGACCAGCTTGAATGCATTTTGTGATGAGATGACCGGCTCTGTGGATGAGGGGAAAGCAGTGGATGTCATTTTCCTTGACTATACCAAGGCTGTCATCACAGTCTCCCATGCAGGGCAGGGCTGACACTCAGAGAAACTTCCACAAACGCAGAAAACAGTTCAATAGAAACCACAGGAAGTTCAAATGGGAAATTCTACACCTGGTACAAAATAACCTCATGAACCAGCACAGGCTGGGCACCAACTACCCAAACAGCAGCTCCAATGAAAAGGGCGGACATGAGCCAGTAGCGAGCCCTCGCAGGAACAAAGGCTATGGCTTAGTGGGAAGATTATTTGGCTTTACTGGACACACTTGGAGCATTGGCCACACTCTACTGGGACCCTCAGCCGAAGATGAACACTGACTAATGGGAGGGATAGAGACTGTCCAAACAGACAATTAGGGCTGTGGAATGTGGAATATATAAGGACAGGCAAATCTGTCTCTCACTACCTAAAGAAGTGTTATAGAGCAGATGCAGCCAGACTCATGGCAGGGGCTCAGAAAAAGGACAAGAGGTGGTGGTAAAGAGTGCAACAAGGAAATTCCTGGCTGTAATGGAAGCAGTCTTCACAAGGCAAATTGTCCAGCACAAGGCAAGTGATCAAGAAAGATGGTAGGATCTCCATCCTTGGAGACCTCCAAAACTGGATGTAGCCCTGAGCATCCAGATCCCATTTGGAGGCTGGACCTACTTCAAACAGGACACTGAATTAGAGGACCTGAATTTTTCCTGTCCCTCTGTGACTTGAAAAAACCCAACCCAAACCTTCTTACTACCTTCTGTTCTTTACTGTTTTTCACACAGCCATACTGTTTACCTGAAGTTTCTCTGTAAAGAGGTCACTGCTTGGGGTAGCTTTTTCAGCCTTTTCCTTGTCTGAAATCCCCGCCATGCAGCCTGGATTATACAAGCTGCTTGATGCCGCTTCTGAAATTAATAAAGCAGTTGGTAGAACATTTTCTATGCATATAAAAACACTTCATTACTGTTTGCATAATTGGACAATCTCAACATTTGGCCAAACCCCATCAGTTTCCAAATGCATCGAACGGGGGAATTTAAGGGCTTACAAGAAATTTATTATCATGAACTCCATACCTCCCTCAAAGGCAGCTAATCTGATCACCTGTATTGATGCTGCCTGTGGTAAACAAATGAATCTACAGCACAAATATATACATAAACAATATTAGAAATTTGTATTTAAAACACCTGAAGCACTTGATCTTTCAAATGGTGATTCAATCAAAATATCTACACTAGAGAGGACAGAAAGACAAGTTTGGAGAAATAGCAGCAAGAAAAATGTTACATTTGCAGAACTGAAATGGAAACATGAAAAAAATCAATTCTATTCTTAAATGGATTTAAAAAAACCCACAAACAAACTGAAACACAAAACATCCTGCTCTGTTGAAGATGAAAGCAGGTCTCTGCAAACATAACGCTGATTTTCTTTAAAGTATTGTCTCTGAGAAACCTGCATGTAAAATTTTTTTAATATGCTCATGAAACACACATTGTCTCTTTTATTGGGAACACAGTCCAGGTGGTGTTCTTACTGCACGTTTTCTGTATATTACTTAGTTCTATGTAAATGTTGTCTAGAATTCAGAGATCTAAATTTGTAACACTGATACGAGAAAAGCAGATATAGTTATTTTAATTTTATAGTTAGCAAAAAAAAATTATTTTCCCCCATGGTTATATTGAAATCTATGGTGAATCTGCACAGAAAGTCAATCTCTTGAGTCACAGTCCCATATCTTAATCACTGAGCAATTTTTTTACATTAAAAAAAAACCTCAATAAAATAAATTTTTAAAAGGCAACTAAAAAAATGAATTAACATAGTGAAATAATAACAAAGGTTTTGAAAAGTGTCTTCAAAATGAGAGTAAATCCATTCTAAACATACACAAATCACATGTAAATAGGATTTCACATCTAAATAGGATTTCACATCTGAAAGTCTCATTAAACTTCATCACCTGCATTTCTCCTTTTCCATTCGATTGTTCCAAATACAGCAGGTCCAAGAGTTGATTAAGCTCCCTGTCAAATCCTTTGCCAGTCCACTGTTTACTTAAAAGTCCTTTTAATCCTAAGAGAAAGAGAAGACGCTAATTCACTAAGGTGAATTTTTCTTTTCAGGATTTCAAAGTAACAAACTGCAAGTCAACAAATCAAATCTGATCCTATGTGCAAAGGAGCACTAGAACTGAACATCATCAGCCATCTTTGAGTGTCAATGCATAACATTATCAAAGAATATCTGGTGCTCCAAGTATCACGGAGAAGTGTTATCCAGTGATTTTCTATGTCCCAGTCAGTATTGTGTTTATATAACTGACAGTTAAATTACCAATGTACTTTCAGCATCTTTTCAGTAAGTCACTGTAAGGTACTGAAAAGAATTCAGAGTGCCACACAAGTGCAGGGCCTTATTAACACTCTCTTCATATTTTTCACAGTAAAATTTATTTATTTCTAACTGGAATTGTTTGATGTCTTATCTGCACAGGATAGTCTAACTGTGAATCCATGTGCATCCAATCCATGACACAAACCAGCTTTTTGGGTTTGCAGTAGCTAAAAAGCACACTTGTACTTCCCCCACAACACACACACTCTCCCTGTGCAAGCAGACAATAACGTGCTAAAATGTTTGTCTCAGACAAATCGCAGAGCCTACGGGCTCTGCCAGGAGTTGGAGAGAGGAGGAAGCAGGGTAGGAAGTAGGCACATGTTTGCCTCCTGAAGAACTGCAGATTCAAGTAACTTTTCCATCTTCAAATCATTGTCCATAAGCATATTCATACACTGGGCAACTCCAACACTCGTACGTACTTACAGGATCTGGAGCACACAGAAAGGGCACCTCTGTGGCACCACATGCACCATTTTGGAAAGACAATGACAATTAAATATTTCAGGAGAGAGACAGGCAGGACTCTAAATGGAGTCAGTGGGTGCCCCAAGGCTGCCTGAGCCCTGCAAAAGCAGGGAGAGAAGCTACACAAGCGAGCTCCCTCACAGATGTGCTGTGGGTCTGACACGACCATTTGCCAGTCTCTGTACAGACTACACAGCCATATGCACCTTTTGGCTACTGACAGGGAATACCTCAAATGTGCCTCACAGATGTGTCAACCCCTGCAGACAAAAGGCCAGGCCCTCCTGGAAACCTGACATAGGGACTGTGCTGGTCTTGGAGATG
This sequence comes from Acanthornis magna, assembly GCA_036785705.1. Taxonomy (NCBI): domain Eukaryota; kingdom Metazoa; phylum Chordata; class Aves; order Passeriformes; family Acanthizidae; genus Acanthornis; species Acanthornis magna. Next base: position 22,931,949 of record JAWUZG010000012.1, read on the forward strand.
TCCTCGCCTCTGGCAGGCTGCCTTCACTGGTAAAGCTCACACCAAAACACCTATCATTGGCAACAGCTCTGAGCCACTGTGAAGCCAAGGGACTTCAACGAGATGGCCAGATGGTGGAAAGGCTGTAGTGCTTTCCTTGTTGCTTTTATTCCTCAAACTCTCTAAAGAATTCCAAAGCCTGAGTTAAAACTAACAGAAGGATTCTAACATTAAAAAAATAGAGGAAAAAAGCAATTTTTTTTCTTTTCTTAGTGAAAAGAGGAAACATGTGCAGGCAAGAGATGATGAGTTTCTAAATGACTGTGGCATATTGTGATTCTAGAACAAAATAAAGCATCCTTTGATGGAGACTTGTACCTCGTTACACAAGCCAGCATTCTACAGCTGGGATGATCAGACCATCATGGCAGCTTCCCAAGAATCTACAATGTGATACCAGTCTTCGGCACATTATACTGAATTTCATACTACAAGGAATTCCTCCTCCCTCAGTTCTGTATGCAAAAGGGTGGCAAAGCTGTTCACCTGGTCCAGAAATTTATCTGGCTGGTACTGTCTAATAAGTAGCCAGCACAAGTGCAAAAAATGGGAATCGGACATTTTTGCCTAGCATTCCCACTTCTTACTGTCCTTGTCTTTAAAGGACTGAGACTGCTTACAATAGTTTTGGCCAACAATAACATCCCACATCCAAAGTATAAAAAACCTGGCAAACATTACGCCTCTTCCTTAGTCTCCATGGGCATGATAGAGTACAAAGGGGTTTCCTGGAGCTCCCTGCTAGGCTAAAGACAGAAACATTAAATTGGACGCCTCATTAAAGAATGAAAAACACAGAACAAATTATACACATACTCAGCCTCATCACCTGAAGGCATCAAGACAAAATGACAAACTCATTTCATGAATTCTTGGAAAGAGTTCATTCCAATTACTTGGATATCAAAAGACAGTCAGCACCTGGAAAACTAAACAGCCCCCTATCAGATGAGCAGATCTGCAACAGCCAGGGTCAGAAGTTCACCCTAAGTAAAACTTTCATGCTCTGGATTAGTGAGCCTTAGCACTGTGGCAGATGCGACACAGGGCTCTCTGATTGTGGCAGTACAGGCACCCTGCCAGTGGATCCCTCAATAACTAACCTGCATCGGGAAACAAACAAGTAAAGCCCATCAGGTTGGAAGAGACAAGCAACACTTTTAAAAGACAAGTTGCCACATGCAGAGTTCTCAATACACAGAAGAAAACAAATCTAGGAAAACAGAAAGAGGCGCGGTACCTTAAACTTCAGTGAAAATAAATAGAAGAGGAGGAACAAAAAACCCCAAAGCAACACAGCACTGCAATTTCTACCTGAACTGAAGAGTCATTGAACCACAGCAGGAAACTTCTGTCCTTTTATTTTCACAGGGAATGTAAGAGGAGGCTGAGTGATCGGTCCCATGCATGTTTACAAACCTTTGTAGCGAGCTGTGAATAATTGCACAAGCTGTTCGCAAAATTTTGCCACCAACAATAGCAGTTTTGTGGCAGCACTTCCTACAGCAGGATTGGTGGTAGAGGAAAGCTTATAAACAAGTTCATCCAAAACAGAGTGGAGGATCTCTTCTTCAACTTGAAGCAAGACAGAGCTTTAAAAAGAAGAAAGAAAAAAAAGGGGAGGGGGACAGAACAGAAGCGTTAATTCAAAAACATGAGCTTTTAAACAGTGACTTATTTTTAGCTATGTCAGGCTATATAGCAAGCCAAGATGCCCAGCTAGCTGGACCAAGAATCTGATCCAGGCAGTACTACTGTTTCAATCAACCAATTCCCACTCTCTTGATTTAAGAAGATTAAAACCCCAGCTTTTTAATATTTTCAATTTCTGTAACAAAGACTAGGGGGGGGAAAAGACTCCAAATAATAAAACACAGAAATACTTGTATATGAAAAAATTTATTTTACCAAGCAGTAATTAACTAAGTTTTATGTTTATTATTAAGAAAAATAACAATATGAAAAAACTAACCTATTGATCCTCAAAATATTGTTTAACATAGACATCATTATAATTACTGTTTCAACATCATCTGTTATTAACAACTGCAGGAAGCGATCATTTTGCAGTACTGCAAAAAAACCCAAAAACAAGCAAACACAAATCATGCAATCAGAACCAGACTTGAAAATACCATAAAACAAATAAACTTCATCATAAGTCATAGCAAGTAAAACCAGATACTGTTTCTGGAACAAACTCCCTCCTTCATAAGTCTTACACTGAAACTTACTGAGATAATTAAACTACTTCAATATCCAAAAAACATGCTGAACCCCATTTTTTCTGCCTTGGACATCCCTCAGGAACTGATGTTGCAATGGAACGAAGGCTTTAAAACCCTTCATGTTACACTAGTACCCTTTTCTTACAGTAACAGTGGAATTAACACTGGGGCAACAATATCCAAAAAAGTTAAGGATCTCAGCCTTGATAGCTTGTTACCCAAGATCATTTAATGCAAGTCCACTGATGTCATTAAAGCACCACCTTTTTTATCCCACTGTATCACTGCCTACATATTGAGTAATTTTTCCGACCATGAGTGGTTTTAGTTACACATCCTATAATCCTTAGATTTTTGTTCAATACTAGAAACAAAACCAAATTCTGCTTTTTAAAATCACTGTGATTAACATCAGTTTACATGAAAGCTTATTTTAGCCAGAAATATATAGTGAAGTTTGTTAGTTATTTGTAAAATTTTCTGTCATGGCAAAAACTTCAGAAATCTGTCCAACTCTGTCTACTCATCAGGGCTAGCAATGTACTCTGATCAAATTTCTGCATATTTTAATCACACACAGGAAAAGATCAACTGTCTCTTATCTGAATAAAAAACCCCTGATTTTTAAAAGGTATAGACTTACAAAGGGGAATTACAGGATGACACTTTAAATATTTTTCTCTGAAAGACTAGAAGGGGAACACTTGAGTATTTCCCTTTAGTGGATGTTTACCATTTTAGATATTGCCGTTGAGCTGACTACTTAAAGAAACTGATTTACCATCAACTCCAGTTTAGAAGACCAGGTGGAGATTAGCTTAAGAATACTTCTTGATACTTGTTGCCATAAATAAAAGTTCAGGTGTTCTGTGGGTTAACATTTCCCTTACCACATGCTGTTAGTTGAATATGCCCACCGAACAGCCAGCAGATGGCATCAGTTACTATTTGGAACCAATGTAAAAAGTCTTGTTTTTCTTTATCCTAAACAAAAGAGAAGAAAAACATGTGTATGTATCTTGACTAAAGACTTCAGCTTGTCATGGGAAGGTTTGTATGCCTCAGGAATTTGGAGACCAAACTCCACCAAATTTCCAAATGAGGTTGATGAAACTGCAGAAACAAGTTTTAAAAAAAAAAAAAGCCCACCTTGTGAGACCTTTGAGGTCAGAGATCAATCAATAAGATCTGAATATACTAAAAAAGTAAAAGCATCCATTCAGGAAAAAAAAAAAAAATCACAACAAGGCGAGAGAAATCTTGTTTACTTCTTAAAAATATTTGATAGCATAGGAGGGATTTGAAAGCAAATAATAGCTCAGCAAATATGCATCACAGATTTAATGCACTAAGTAGGAAGCATATTACTTTAAAGAAGAGGGGGCAGGGGAGGTACAAAGAGGCCAAGGACACAGTTAAAAGGAAAAAGGTTCCTGAAAACAGGTATGGTGAAGCTTCAGAACCACCTCCTAGTCGGAGGTCTGGGAGCAAATACCAAACCAAGCTGAAATTTGATCCGTTTGCCAAACAGACTACGTTATATGCTTGCCTGTGATAACACTGGACTGCAAAAAAACATAGAATCAATCACAGAATGGTTGGGTTGGAAAGAACCTTAAAGTTCATTTTGTTCCAACCCCACTGCCATGGGCCAGGACACCTTCCACTAGACCAGGTTGCTCAGAGAGTCATCGAGCCTGGCCTCTCTTCCATGGATAGTGCATCCACAGCTTCTCTAGGCAACTTGTCCCAGTGTTTTACCACCCTGACAGCACAGAATTCCTTCCCAATATCTAATCTAAACCTCCCTCTTTCAGTATAAAGCCATCACCCCCTATCCTGTCACTACATGCCCTTGTAAAAAGTCCCTCTCCAGCTTCCTTGTAGCCCCTTTAGGTACTGGGAGGTGATAGAAGTTCTCAGAGACTTCTCTTCACACTGAACAACCCCATCTCTCTCAGCCTTTCTACACTGCACAGGTGCTCCAGTGCTCCCCTCTAGCCACTAGGAATTCAGGTTTTAACATGTGAATGCACATACAGATGCACATTCCAGTCTGTATCCCAGGTGCGAGCCACAGGCTACTGGAAATCTGGAATCTTGGTGTGTGGAACAGCAAAGGGACTTTTGACAGTAGCACACTGCTGACCAACGTTGTTACAAAGCACATGGCCTGATATCTCCTGCATTAATTGAGCCTCCACAAATGAAACCCTGGGAAGTGTATTCCTAGATCCCTGCTGGAGCCTCAGCCCCCAGTCAAGGTTTAACTTTGTATTTGGTCCTTAATGACATAAAGAGATACAAAGTAACAGTAATAAATTAAGCTGTAACATTATCTGCTCTGTATTTTGGAAACATGTCAGTTCCTGAAAGCTATTCCAGTACTTCCCTTAACTTCAAAGACTTGCACAAAAAGCAAATGAGAGCAGAATAAACTTCAAATCTCCACTGGTCGAGTGGAATTTCCAAAATTCCACTGAGCAAGCACCAAGTCTGGGTGCCCAGTCACCTCTGAGACCACGAAGTTTAAAAGCCAAAGTACTAATTATAACGTAGACTGCATTTGCATTCAAAAGAAATCTTTGCCCACAAGCATGACTCAAATAGCATGTAGGCTGAGACATAATAAGAAACTATGGGGGAAATTATATATTGTGGATAGGAGTCTCCTGGGATGTCATTTAGGAAGCTTCCTTCTTAAGCACTAAATGCACTTCTCAAGTATTGGATTAAGAGAAAATATGTTATTGCACTGATGCTTTCTGAGAATTGATTGTTTGTGGTGTCTATCACAATACTCTGTAGGAAAACTTCGACTAAGTGCAAGAAGCCAGGGAGCCAAGAAATGAGATAATATGAGAAATGCAGATAATAAAAGAATCTGTCAAAAGTTGGTTATTTAAATTACTCATTTTTCTTTGTTGAGGTTTTTTTTCCTTCTGATTTTAGAACTCAGAATGCTTCAGAAACATGAGGAAACCTAGCTGGGCAAAACCCTTCTTCTCGACAAAAAAGGAAGGCATGTGAGAAAGTGTTTAAATCTATAACTTCGTGAAGTCTGCCTTTGGCATTCTCCATGTGCAACTTCAGAAGCAGTGAGCATTCTTGGATTTTTTTTTCCAATTATGAAGCAGAAATTGTATGACAAAACAGACTTCAATAAATCTGACTTAAAATCTTAAGCCTCCCTAAACCAATTTTTGTAAAGCTGAATAAAATCAGTGGGAACTACATCATTACAAATGCTGAACTAATGATATGCAAAGTTAAGACACTGCTTGTGACTGGGATGCTTCCTTTGGTAGGGCTTTTTTTTTCCTCTTATACTGCACTAATTATTCAATCCTTCTTATAATTGCACTTCTTCCCTCTACCTTTAAACCTCGTGAAAAGTAGTAGCCAAACTATCTAAACAAGCCTATGGTAACAGACTGGCTTTGCACAAGTCATGGAGCAAATGCTGCACAATGACAGATTTCAGTTTCAGAGCTCCAAGGCACAAGAAAAACTACTGCAATTTCTGGAAGATAAATTTTCATAATACTGTGTCCCTAGAATAATATCCTACTTATCCAATACACAACCTGGGAAAGTTTGCAGACATTCTCTGCTCTTTTAACTAAGAAATTTAAATACCTTGATTGCTCGGATAAATCGTGCTTGCAAGCGCTTTCCCAAAACCAGCAGGCTGTCTATAGCTGAAGGAAGAAACTTCTTGTAAAATTCCTCAGGATCTTCTTTCATCTCTAGCCCTACACAACAATGACTGAGATGATAAAAAAAAAAAAAAAAAAAAGAAAGAAAGAAAGAAAAAAGGGGAAAAAATCAACCTGAATAGTCAAAGGCCTGTTTGAACAGCTTTGAATGGATGTCACGTCATCAGAGAAATGCTTCACTGGCATGGGACAATTCCCCCCTGAACAACAGCTCACTGCTGTGACTGGCTCCAAGGTTGCTGCCTCCAAGGAAGAGCAATCACTTGCAGGTTGGAGACCATATTACTACTTACTATGGCATTTCTCAGTTACAAACATATCCAAGGCAATTTCTCCTTTAGCTTCACAGAATCTGTTCAGGCTTGTTCCATACACTAGGGAAAGGCTCTGATGGTCATAAAGAAGGGGGGAAAAAAGGCAAAATAGAAATGTAGCAAAAGAACTGATAAAGAAAGCCTGATGATGAAGGGGGTGCACATCAGGCAGTGAAAATATGTATAAAGATATATACCATGAAACCTTCAGCAAGCCTGTCTACAACTTTTCTCTGAGGAAGACATGTGGGCTAGAAATCAGTTCCTCAGATCTCAACTCTCTTATTTTACTCACCGCAAACACGTCGGTTGTTTCTGGAAGACTTTTTACAAGAAACTGCATGTTTTACAACTGGTAAGTTGTTTCAATTCTGCACTCGGCACTGATACCAGTGCAACAAAAGAGTTTTCCTGACTGTTTATGAATTTTGCTTTCTGTTATCTTATCTAAGCTATGTTAGCTTTTTGGGAACGCACACACGTAAAGCTATCTACCAAAACCCTTGGGAAACAAATTCTAGGCATGAAGCTGAGATACATCTAGCTACGAAAGGACATTTTTACAGCTAAAATAAATTTCAGTATTCTCTGTAACTGAAACAGCTTGTAGAGGATGATTTAAGAATCATACTACTTCGGTGACAACTCTTGAATCCCTTACTGAAATTCCCCGCATTAAAAATTCAGACTGCAGATATGGCATAAATAAGAGATGGTCACCTAATTACTCCATGCCTTAAAATTTTGCTCCCTAGTCAAGCCAAAACTAAGTACAACTTGAGGAAAATGTAAAACTTGTTATTTTTCCTGACATTAAAATTGTGATTGGATCACTGGGGGTTTGAGCTTGACGTTTTCTTATTTACAACGTCATTCTCATAATATCACCACATCAGGTTATTTAGTCTGCATGAACTGTGTCATCTATTATATTTTAAAATGTAAATAGATACTTAAAATGGGTATATTAAACAAATATTTAAATACGGTCAAGCCAAGCAGTGAGTCAATCAGGCTGAAGATCTTTGCAAGATGAAATCCAAGCAAACAAACCTTTTAAAATAACTACAATTCAAAATTATACAATTACTGGGTAAGAACTGTTGCAGTGGGGGGTACTGTCCACAAAAAAAGATAAAGCCAACACAAACCCTGTTCCCACCATACAGTTCCCCCACCTCAATGAAACACAATGCAAATGAATTAAACAGGACCAATTAGGCTATGCCTGACCCCTCTGCTCTTGACTGCTCCCTGCACTTTAACCCTGGCCTTTCCTGAACAACAAGCCTTGTTCTGGATGGGAGCCAATGTATTACAGCTTGAAAAGAGGAAGAGCAAGATGAAAGGACAGAAAGAAAACTAGAAGAAAACTTCTTAGCTTTTTTTTTTTACCTTAGTATCTCTGCTAGCTGGGCAGCAGTAGCCCAGGCTCCAGGCAGCTGAGAGTGGTCTCGCTTAAGGACCAGCAAGCAGTACTGAGTAAGACCATAATCGTATATATCTTGCTTAATTTTTTTTGATTCTTCACATCCCAAGGAAGGACTAGTTAAAATTCCTGTGGGAAGAAAGCAGGAGACAGACAAAGAGGAACATAAGATTCTCTTATGTGAGAAAGTGATGTGCAAGATGTTTATTTTTCTAAAATGTAAGAAGAGTATATGTACACAGAGATAGGATTAAAGTAATTGTAAAAGTGCTAACGACAACATAAAATATTTTGTCAGCAATTTTTGCTACTATACCTACAACCCATTTGTAATATTATATGACAATTGGAAACGATAGCTAAACTTAGGTTTCCATTTTCTCTCTACATATTTAGCAGTGAAACATACATTACCTGGGATATGGACCATTTGTATGAATTTCCTAGGCTAGATAAAACCACAACCACTGGGAAACATATAGCTTCCTTATAATTACATTCCAATTTAAAACAGGACCTAACTTGTTTCAACCGTTCCAATGAGCAGTGGCTGTATAGCAGAAGGAAAGACAGGGAAATCACACAGGAGCTCATGACCCTGTTTCTATGTTAAGATTTAAAAACTCAATACTGACAACCACCCTGGCTCTCTGCCCAAAAGCACTGGGAGAAATTATTTGACCAAGTGTAAGCTCCTTGCCTCTATCAGCAGGGAAAGGGCCCACATATCAGGGTGACAGCTGAAAGGCTGAAAAAACTTCTGTCCATTTGCTCCCCAGCTCCTCCTCCCTATTGTCACCAAGTCAAATGCCACTCTCAGGAAAAGCTGCAGTATCAACCTTCCTTACAGAGTTTCAGAAAAACCTTCTGTATGTAAGGTGGAAGATGGGAGAAACACTGTCCAGAATTCACCAGCTCATCCTTTTATTTTAGGAACGGCATGAATTACCCTTTAACTTCAGCAGCAGCAGGGGGATGTCCTGTTCTCTGCTCTCAGTGACCTGAGCAGCCAAGGCCAGGACCTGGGGGTCCGTGGCTGCCATAGGGAACAGCCAGAGGCGCACACCACCATCGATTCCAGCCTCTTTCCTTCTTATGTTAAGGCGCGGGGTCCTCACGCCACTACTTCATCCCACCTCCAGCTCCTGCACCACCAGCTGGAAGCCTCGGGCCGCAGGACTCCCCCTAAGAAAGGAAACAAACATGGAGGGAGCCGCATTCGCGCTCCCTGCCGAGGCCACGGGCAGCCGGACCGGCTCTGCCGGCAGGGAGCGGCTCCGGCCGGGCAGCCTGAGCACGGCCCCACGGGGCGGGCAGCGGCAGCGGCCTCACCTCACCCAGGGCCGGGGAAAGGGCAGAGAGAGAGCGGTGCCCTCTCCCACCGGCGTCACCGTGGTACCCCCACCGTCCCCAGGAGCGGCGGAGCCGATACCGCGAAGCCCCCAGACCGCGGGGCCCCCGCGGGGCGCTCTGAGGGGACCCACACGCACCCCCGGCCCCTCTCACCGCCGCGCGGGGGCTCCCCGACTGCGGGGGGAGGGAGGGGGGCCTGGAACGCCGAACCCCTTGTCTCCAACGCGATGGCTCCCCCACGCCCCCCTCCCCTCACAGCTGTGTGGTCGCGGCCTCTCTCCGCCAACCAGCGCTCTCCCCTGAGGGAGGAGGATATCATTTGCATATCCGCATGCGGGCTGGCGCCTCCAACAACCCCACTGGTGGAGGTCTACAGAGGGACGGGCTCCCTGCCCAATCCAGGCTCGGGGAAGGCGGGGCTCTGCCTGTGACGGCCTATCGGAGCGCGGGTGGGCGCGTCCCGCCGGCCCGGGCGGTGTGAGGGATGCTCGGTGCGGGCGGCGGCGGCGGCCCCGGGGCCCGCCATGGTGTGAGGCACTGCCGCGATGAACGGAGCGGTCCCGTCGCTCTACGACCCCAAAGCGAGGGTGCTGAAGCTGGGGGAGAGCTTCGAGAAGCAGCCGCGCTGCGCCTTCCACACCGTCCGCTGTGAGTGCTGGGGGTGGGGCAGCCACTCGGGGGCTGTGGGGGCCGGGGAGGGGTTCGGTCAGAGGCCCCCGGCTCCCGTGGTCCCCTGAAGGGCGAGGGTTGGCTGCGGCCCGGCCTGGCATTGCAGGCTCGGTGGCTGCCTCTCTCCCGGGATTCTGGGTCGCAGCTGGGAGCCGAGTGCCGGGCAGTGCTGGTCCGCGATTTCGGCAGCAGTGCAGGTTTCAGTCGGTGCTGGGAGCACGTACGGCCATTGTATTCCAGAGCCGCCCCTCGCTACCCGCTGGGCACTAACTTCTCTTTTAATGCCTTTTCCATAGTGTCTCCCTGGGGTTCTGCTGGAAACCGAGCTAAGCTGAACCTGTTGCTCTGCCCTCTTTCCTTGCACTCAGTTTTTAGAAGTTCCGTACAATTCAGCAATCAAAGGTTAAAGGCAGGCGGTGTTAATCACGGAGCCAGTATACCCTCCCTGAGTACATAATTACTATCTAGAGAGGTGTGTGCTCAAAGATTCTGAGGGTAGCTAGGAAACAAATGCTCTCAGGATTATAGTCCTTGGTAATTTAGGACTGCAGCTTCTGGTTTTGTTGTCTGGTTATTTATAGACTGATCTCCAAGATTCAGTCTCACGTATGTTCTCTGGAGAGTGTCCTGTATGCAAGACGGGTAATGTGCTCTCTGTGAGCAAAGGGAACGGCACTTAGGCAGATTGTCTGGAACTGTGGAAGCGGAGGAGAGGGGAAAAAAGCTATAAATGGATTTAAACAAATGCTGCAACTTGAAATTTACCCTAATTTTAAAGAGGAGTAACAACTCCGTCTGGTACCTCCTACCCTTAGAGTTTCATGCTGACTCTTGTAATTTGATGATTTATTCTGAAATCTGTTTTGAAATCTCTCTTCCTTTCCAACAAATGAGACATAGAAACTGGCACGTTCATCAGTTCTATCAAATGCACATGCAGTAGAAATATCCTCTGACACCTGACATTTTTCTTAACAGTTGAGTAAAAGGGAAAACAGCTGCTAGTTAGAAGTTAAGATTGGAAGTATCAATATCTTAATTTTCTCAAATATTAACAGCCCAATAGCCATATATTAAACCAAATATTCTCTGATTTGATGAAAAACTTTGGAACTGTTGTATGCTTATTCCTGTAAGACAACATTTAGGGGTTTGCCCCTAAACAAGGTTAGCAGGGGCTGTCACCCGTGCTTGAGCTCCGAGCCTCCTGATTCGGGCACAGTCCTGCCCACCAGCTCCTGCAGCCTGGTTTTCCTGCCCGGCTGGTGTGCTGGCTGGAGCCATACTTCCCAGCTGTGGTCTGTGCCGCCTGGACCGTGGCTGCAGGCCGAGTTATGGAACTGGGAAGCTCCCCAGCTGCAGGAATGCCGCCGCCAGTGACCAGCAGAGTGAGATGGGGCAGGCGGCGAGGCGAGGAGCGTGTGCCGTGGTGCGGCCGTGGAGCGTGTCCCGTCCGATGGGTCCCCTCCGCGCCTCCCCTGGCGTGCGAGGCAGGGCACCGGCACGCCGGGGTGCGAGACTGGCCCTGCCTTAGCTGGAGCCACGGGCTCGACCCCACATATGTTATCCCAGGCCTTGAAGAGCCTCTTGATGCCATTCTGTCTCCCTAAATCGGCATGGGAAATGTTTTGGCTGTAGCCTTTCCCAATTTATTTGTGGTGGCAATAATACTTTGTAAGTGAGGGTACATAACAGAGCTGCTGTGCTGATGCGTGAACACATGCTTGTTTGCAATGTCTCAGAGTTTTGAGAAGGACCAGAAATTGATACCTTCTTTTGCTCAAAACTTATTTTAACCAGTACTTTAGATGTTGAAAAATGCAAAATGTAAATCAATGATAAATTGGGAAATAATTTCACTTCTAACAAAAATAACTATACTGAAACCCCAAGTTTTTGTCAGCTTCTGATATGCTTGTATAGCTAAGTCAGAAACAGAAAGAGAAATGCATATTGAGGGTTGATGTTGTTCTTTGCATTTTTAGTCACTTGTCTACATCTCCCATGTTCAAGAACTATTTATTGATTTTTCTGAAAATAATTATGTGAGGATTTATCTTTTGAAATATAACACAGCTTGTTCAGCCTTTTTATCCTTTATAGCCTTAAAACCTAAAGGCGTTTTTCTAATTTTAACTGAAAGATTTAAACACTCATAATGCATCCTGAGAAAAGCAGCTTGACTTTGAATTTTACTGACTTATGGAATGATCTGCTTAGGGAAATGGTAAATGATACACTAGCAAAAAAAGGCTTTTACTTAATAGCCTCCAACTGCAATTAAGTGGTGCCTACATTTGTAAGATTCCTGAAAAGCCTGTAAATTATCCCGTTTGTTTTTATATTTAGATGACTTTAAGCCTGCATCTATTGATATGTCCTGTGAAGGAGACCTTGAAGTTGGCAAAGGTGAACAGGTGACGATAACACTGCCAAATATTGAGGTGAGTTGGTGTGTCTGAAGAGTGGTGGGCTTAAAGGAATGATTTATTTTGTTGTCATAACTATATATCCTGAATATGGAAGAGCATAAAGTTTCAGTGCTGTTTCAGAGCTGCCTGTGTGATGTTTAGAGTAGAAAAACAATTGCTCTCAGAATGTAAGACTACAAAAGACCCAAAGGTTAAACAGCTGCACTGTAACTTTAAGTCCATTTGCCGCACTGGAAATATGCTGTAGGATGACCCAGAAGTGTTGCGTACACAGAAAAGCTTCATGTGTATGTTGGCAGTGCAAGTTTCCCCTCGGTATTTATTGCTCTAGTGCAGTTCTAAAGCAGGAAAGACTGGAAAGGGAAAATTTACTACCTGCCATGCTTTACTGCCCTGCTGATAGGGAACTGAAACCCCTTTTGGTGAGAGGAGTCGTAGAGAGAGCCTGCTCTTCTTGGGAAATAAGCATTTACTCAGTTTCAAACTAAGCTGAGTAAAATCCCATTCCAGTCAAACACCAGCTACTTTTGGACATAGGTACTGTGAATCTAATTTGAATTAACCAGTAACATTTTTAATGGCTAGAAATGATCACTTGTAGTGAACCTGTCATCACTGATGGATTGCTGTTTCTAAGAAAAAGGTTACAGGAGTAACACTTACTGGACTTCTGATTTAATAGGGCTCAACTCCACCAGTGACTGTGTTCAAGGGCTCAAAGAAGCCTTACCTAAAAGAATGTATCTTAATTATCAACCATGACACTGGAGAATGTCGCCTAGAGAAACTTAGTAGCAACATCACTGTGAAAAAAACCAGGTGGGTGATTTACAGGAGAAACAACTGTGCTTTATTTATTGTGATATTGATTTGTTAATGAGTCTAAATTGAGACATATAACTACACATTATTATTTTTAGGAAAACATAATTTTAGAAAGTACAGGGCCTTATTCAAAGGAGCGAAAAGCCTGCCTTCTCAACAAACGGACTCACATCTTATAAGTCATGACTGCAGAAGAAATGGAATTTTTTTTTTAAACTAAAACATGTTATATTATTGAAAGAAATAGTAACTATTTTCTGGTGGGTTGAGGGAGGAAAAAAGATCTGTTTGGCTAGTAGCTTACTACTGTCTTCTGACTTGTAAATAAGGAAATTTTAAAAAAAAGAAAATTTTGTGACAGGCTTCAGTAATTTTAATGGCTTGTTTCTCTGATACCAAGTGGGGTTTTTTTGTGCTGCTGAGTCCATATAAGTAATTTCCAGCAGAATTACTATTAAGTGATCCTGAGCAGCAAGGTAAAAAATCAAATCAACTGACAAAATGTTATGAAGTTATTAGCACTGTATAAAAATTTTTAAACACATTTTTATACAATATTAATAGCATAATATTAATATATTATGTATATTAGTATAGTAACTTACCTAAAAATCTAATGGTGCTATTTAGCATGAGAAATAATTCCATGGTACCATATGCCCTGAATTCTTGCCTTTTTCCTTGCATCTTGCCTTCTAGTAATTAAAAATCTTTCCTTTTACACACAGAGCTGAAGGAAGCAGTAAAGTCCAGTCTCGCATTGAGCAGCAACAGCAGCAAATGCGAAATGCAACGAAGGTTCCAAACAACGTTAAAAACTCTCCATCAAAAGAAAAAACATTTCCATCATCTCCTATGGATGATATTGAACGGGGTAAGCTCCATTGGCACATAAGTTTCAGAAACTTTGCTGTTAACAAGCAATTAGTTTTTAAGAGGTTTTTGCTTGTGTGAGTTGTTTTTGTTTTGTTTTGTTTGAGTTTCACACTAGGAGCTGATTACATAAGCAACTTTACTTTGATATGGAAACGACCACTCTGTATTAAGGGGGTAAAAAAGCAGTATTTGTAGCTTGCTAAGGTAGAAAACCAGCTGAACCATTAGGCTTATAATGCCAAGGGACCCGCTGCTCTCTCCTTGACTCGGTCTTCCACTGCTACTTTAATCAAATATGTGGTTGCTTATATTGTGGTACTGGAGCTAAATCACTTCCATTTTGACATCTCTCCTTTTTCTCTCTGTGCACTCAACAAACATAGGTTGCAGTATTTTACAATTCAACATACACTTTAAATAAAGATACAGCCTTGTGAAAGATGAGGTTCCAATGAAAAGGACAGCTAAAAACTTGCATAAATCAACCCTTGAGCAGTGCTATGTACTGTTTTCTTGAGAGACTCTGGTTTGGTATGACACTCATATTTCACTTAATAGAAGGCCTTAGTTCCTTTTGGAGGACAAGGAAGATGGCAGGTGGTAATTACTTGCTACAGAAATGCTGACAGGTGGCAGTTTCATTGACTGGAACTGACATCTGCTTCCTAGGTTGTTCTGAATTCCTTTAAAGGGATTTTTTTTTTTAGATGTATCATTATGAAGATGGTTTTTGTTTCCATTTTGGTCTTAAGCTCTGACCAGAAATCTATATTGTAGAACAGTATTAGAATACATCTAAGGTTGCAAAGAGGAAGGAAAACTTGAGCACATGAAATAAAATGATGCTTTTTCTAGGTGGTCTCCTCTTTTGGGGGGAGTGGTGGTGTCAAACATTAAAAGTCTCCGAAGTGGCTGCGGATGTACCAAACTCTTGTGTAGTGTCAGTCCAATTTTGAGTACTATTTAAAATGCAGAAAAATTGAAAAGCATGGGAGAGGCATTATCAAATCATCTAGTCCATTCTTCTGTCCTAAAGTCAGATTTCTAATGTAATTTTTAACCTGTTCCTAAAACCTTCCACTGACAGATCCTTGTACTTGCTGGCAAGTCATTCCAAGGCTTTGCTCTCCTTACTGTTCGGGTTCTCCCTTATAGTCTGACAGCAAGGCCATTATTACTTTCGTATTTATCATGCAAGTACAGAGCAGATTACTCTAGTGCTTTTGAGCAGTCCTTTGTGGACTCAAACTCCTCTGTCTTTCCTGTTCTTTATGCAAAATAATGCCAGTTGGTTCAATCTTTCATAAGACGTTTCCTTTCTAAATCCCTGATTTGTTGTCAATTTCCTTTAGCTTTCTTGCAATGAAGCCAAAAACTTACTAAAGTATAGTCCCTAAACACATCTACTGTTTCAACTAAGGTTTTAGCAGTGCTGAGCAAGAAGGCTTACAGGCACTATTCATCTTTTTACACAAAGAACAAATAGAATCATGTCTAGAGTATCACAAGACCAAATAGCATCAAGTCATTTCCACAACAGCATCTTGTGCTAGAGCAGTGTGTAGGGATCCACTGTAACTCTCAGACTCTTCAGAAGTGTTGCCTACTTAATCATTCTTCATCCCATGGTTGTGTAACTGACTATTCCTGCTTAAGTACACTACCTAGAACTTGTTACTAACTTTGTTTTCTGGGGTGTGGGGGAAGCTCATTCTGCCATTATCCTCTATTATCCTCTAGCGTATGTACAGCTCTTCCTTCACTGGTTAAAATTACTTAATTTAAATACTGTCTGACTAAATTACATCAAAATTCAAGGCAGAGATCTTATTTCTTGGGTTTTGGTATTGGCCATTCACTTAAACCTTTTCTTTATATTAGACATTGCTTTGGAGGAAGTGGAATTAAATGCTTAGGACTTGAGTGGTATCCTTCAGTTAAGTGTCTTACAGCTCCAGATATGTGATAGATCACATGGTTCTCTTATACGTGTCCTTAGTAAAAAAAGGATGCTTAAATGCTTCCATTTCTTGTTTTCTTTCTGCTCCCCTTCTCTTTTTACTTATGTTGGAGTTGTCCAATCTTTTATCGTTCTTTCTTTTCTTTCCTAGCATTGGGTTAATTTGTCCCTGTAGCCATAGCTGCACTATTTCAGGTGCCATTTTTACTGAACACCATTTTCTTTTAGATTGGCCTTTGATAAAGCTGGTCTTTCCTTTAGACTCGCCTTTGATAACTCACAGTCTGTTTCATGGAAGTTTGTGTTGAAGGTTAATCCATTTTTCCCCTTCCCTTTTTCTCTTAAGCTTTGCACTGTCTTGCACCTTGGTGACTTTCATCTTCAACCTGTTCTGTATTGGGTAAATTTGAAGTGAGATGAGCCACGCTCCTACTTGCTTTTTTTGTCTGCTATATCAAAGCTGTTCCTGAAGTATTCTAAGACCATCTTAACAAATGTCTGGGTAGTAACAATCTTGTATAGTGATGAACGTCTGCACCCTGCAAAACTCCTGAAGTCCTCCCTCCACCATGATTCAGTGGTCTGTTTCAGACTTCTCTCAGCACTCAAGTTTTGCGCAATTATTATGTGTACCCTTCTGCAAAGATTAACTTCCTCTGTATGTTGGACTTAAGCTAATATATGTCAGAAATGCATGTTGTGCAGCATTATTCACACCTCCAAATATATAATGAAACTACGATTTGGTGAAACCTTTCTAATATAAACTTTGGATGGTTCTTTTGGAAATTCTTCATGCTTGACATGATTTTGAGAAAAATGTCACATGGTCTGAACAAGTGTATTGATTGTAATGCTGAACTGCTGGGAGGCATTTTGGGTGCAGTTGCAGATATCTTACAGTGACTGATCTGCGTGATTGTAACTGCAGTTTTTAAGCAGTGAAAGGCATCTTTTGGGGTGTTAAGGAAAACACTGAACATTTTCTGCTAGCTGCAGAAATTAAAGCTATGTGGGATGCATTACCCCATGGAATGTGGGGTTAAGCATTTGAGTTCACAGTCACCCTTGTTCTAACACTTGGCTTGAAAGGGAGAAAATGCTCAAGCTACAAGAGCAGAAAGCCACATGACAGGCTGGATACTCACTTGTGCTCTTTTCTTTGCTCTGGAGAGTTTTGGTGGGTTTGGTTTGGGGTTTTTTTAAGTTGCTGTAGTGTATGTGCTTGATGTCTGTTGATTTTTTTCCTTTTTTCCCCTCTTCCTTATACTTCAATTACGATGAATGTATACTGAGAAACAAATCATATTGTTTGCAGAGCTAAAAGCGGAAGCCAGTATTATGGACCAGCTGAGTAGCTCTGACAGTTCATCTGACTCTAAAAGTTCTTCGTCCTCTTCATCAAGTAGTGAAAATAGTTCTAGTGATTCTGAAGATGAGGAAATGAAGCCCTCTCTTCCTATGTCGATGCCGTATTTGCAGCCTCAGCCTACTGTGTCTGCCATACCACAACAGGCTGTTCCTGACAAAGATGCCAGTCATAACAGATCCCAAGAGAGCAGTGGTCATATGATGAATACACTACGTAAGTACAAAGGCTGTTCTTTTCTTAGTGCACAATTCCAGACATCAAGATTCTGAAAGGAAACCATATTGTTTTTAAGTATGTCTCTGTTATAATTAAAACTGTGGGAAGTGATGCTAGGGTTTGATTGTTCAGCAGCAGGCTGAATTAGACACTGGGCTAGAAGGTTTGTGGTTCACAGAGATATTAAATTAAAGCTGTAGCAGTTGAAAATATTTCCTAAGCTCCTCTGGCTTCCTTCCTAGTTCTATACATTGGGACTGGAGAACAGTAATTTTGTATTGAAAATACTTGAACTAACAGGGCACTCCCTAAACATATGCTTATAATTTCTTGGATAGAACTATGGGAAGGATACTATGGTTGCAATACTCTGAGTTACAGAAGAAATGGTATATTCTTAGCTGCATCAGTTACTATTATTCATGGCCATGTTCCACTCGCCAACATGGCAAAATTGTCCTTTGCATATAAGGAAGGAGGTGATTTGCTTTCAGGTGATATTGTCTTATTCCACCCACTCAGGCAATTAAAAATGTAATTTGAAGAGCAGCTGTGATGTCTAAGAGGGGTTGCTGCACAGCCTGGAATTGAATGCTCAATGTATTCAAAAAAAGGAGAGTTTGGAAAACTCTCACATTAAAAAAATCCCACTAGGTAGAGAAACTTAAGTTCTACCTAAATATCAGGAGTACTCATACATAGAAGTGAGTATTCAGCTATGGTTACTCTTCCAAAATGATTACATTTTTAATTAGCTGCTTAGCTGCTGGCTCTTGGTTTGAAGAGATTTCCATCAGCCCTGGTTTGCAGCCTAAGATCTTTATGTTTTATCATTTATATGTAAACTTATTATACTGAAATGTTAGACTCTGTCAGATCTACTTTTATTTCAGCTCTTAATGGATAACACGAATGGGGTTTTTTCTTTTTTTTTTTTAGCTAGTATTTAAATACTTAAATAACCTGCATTGATATTTAATTACGTACTGCATTAACAGATAAGATCAGACTGAAAAGTCCTGTGACTTCGTGTGCAGAGACCTAAATGCTGCTTTCATTTTACTGTCACTACAGAGAACAATGTCTTCATGTTTACAGTTTGCGTAACTTTAAAGTGTCACTTACTTCAGCCCTTATTCACAAATGCCATTTCCCATTCTCCATGCTTTAAATAAAACTGTTATGAAAATGTGATTAAGCTCTATCCCCAGTGACAGAATCTCAGCTGGCAAAACTTCTGTGAGAAACAGACTTAAAAGTACAGGTAGCCAAGTCCACCAGTTCCAGCATAGGGAGAAAATGCTGCTTAAACCATGACAACATCAAGACTGTTTCGGGGGAAGTTAGTGGCTTGATGTTGCTTGAGAACCATGTTGGCAGGTAGAACCTCTGCCTGTAACCTCAGGCCTCTGAGCTTGCCCAGCTCTTGAGAGTAATGCCATTTACTTCTACTATGGTTACAGATCTGTTACTGCTTGAAAGGATTCCATCCTCAACTTCCAGTGCAGTTAACACAAGATACTTCCACTAGTTAAAGATCAAACCAGCTACTTCCAAGGAGATCGCTTTTTTCTAGCTCTGTTGCTGAGGGAATTTGGCAGGAGAATGAAACCTGGAGAAACTCAATGGATAGCACATTGTTCTACTTTGAATGGCAAGAGTTCTCAGTCAGGATTTTGTACAGTAATTTCTTCCACCTCAAATAAGGTTTTGCAAAAATAAAATGTTGAATCAACAGATGTCAGCACAAGTTGCTTGCTTGTCTAATCTTGCTTTGAGGTGTGTGTGCCTATGTCTGTGACTAGTTTTGTGCACCTCCGTGGAACCAGGGCCATACTGGGTAATTAGTGAAGTTTTTCTTTGACTTTCTGTGTGCAGGGAGAAGGTTGGGGGAAGCTTAGAGAGAAGAGCTTTATCTTGCATGTAGAAATTACACAGCTAAGATTTTGTAGAACTTGGAAAATGGAGGAGGTGGTGTCTAAAGCATGGTAATCAAATACTTCTGTCAGACACATATCTACCTCTTCAGGAATCTGGGGTTCAAGGCTGCTCCTCACTCAGAAAATACTGCTTCTTCCCTTTCTACCTTGAGAAGCTGGTTATATAAGCTTACAACTTGCTTTATAACAAAGTCTGTAAATAGTGGCACAAATGAATCTCTTCTTCATGAATATTTGATCATATGTTGTTTTATGTCTACTTTTTGTTTAAACAAGGGTTATGTTAAACAAAGTAACTTTCCAAAGAAAATCCAGCATAGATGGGCTCTTCTGGGGTCTTGTGTTATGTACTTAGTATTCAGCACAACTTCATTTCTTTTGATACTTGGTGCTGGTACAAACATGGCTGTTTTACTTTGTCAAGTAATAATTTTCCCTTATATTAGTTTGGTGTTGGTGTGACCACTAAGATCTGTGAAACACTGATCACTCCTATGAGTTTCCCTGTCCCTATAACTAGCAAGAATTCAGCTGTGAATATATTATATTCACTGATTTAAAAGCATTGGAAGTATTGTAATTTGCAGTGCAGTCTATTTCCCCAATTAATATTGCTAATAAGCAACTGGCACCATGAAAACAATTCAGCTGTTCTCCCCCACTTCATTGCTGCCTCCTAAGTACAATAGAGTCTAGATGTTTCCTTGTTAAATGAGCTTTCTATCTTTGCACCAAATCCATCTGAAAGCCACCAGCTCTAGATTGTGCTATTTTGCCCTCTCTCTGAAGGTGTTTTTTGGAGGCAGGGTTATAAAAATGAGGCAGAAAGCTTAGCTTGAAGTAAATCCTAATATATTAATTCTGACTCTGGAACTTGGAGTTCTTGCTTTTCCCATCTGCTGGTTTTCACAAGCATTGGTATTTTTGGCTGGTGTTACAGGGTTTGTGTAATTTCTATTAACTGTGTTGAAATAACTTTTGAAGGCTGCAGAAACACTATTTGGAAGGTTATCTTTTGTTCACACTCCCTGTCCTCTCCTAAAGTAGGTAGTGCATAACAGGGCTGGGATTTCTAAGAATTCACTGTAATTCTCCTTCGAGTGATAAATACATGAGTTTAACTTACCAATACCATTCTCTCTCTTGAAAGATGTTTTAGTATGTTACATTGTTGTGAATAATTATTCACAAATAACAAATGACAAATAATGAGATTTTTTTCTTTCTAAATTGCTTTTAAAATTTATCCTGAAATAACATGGCTTTAAATTTTTTCTCTATATAGAGGATTGGAAACAAAGAAGATGTCTATTACTATACTTTAAAGATTGCTGGAGACAGCCATCCATACTATTCATTTCTTATATAAAGTGTTTTTGTTGCTGCAGAGAAGCATGTACCACTTTCTAAGCTTTAGTGATGACACAGTGGAAAACAAAGGAAGGCTAAATGCAGCCATGTTAAAGACTCCAGTGTTCTGGCAGAAATTATATGCCTGAGAACAAAAGATCCAATCTGAGTGTCTTGTGGGGTTTACCCCCTTGAGGTTACTTTTTCACCCATCTGCAAAAGGGTTCTGTGAAGGGTGCTGCAGCTGAGGAAAGGGCATGCGAAAATAGTGTGTTGACTCAGTTTTCTCAGTTTCAGTGATTTTTCTTTGGTTTTTAGGCCATTTCTGCACAACCTGAGATGATTTTTCTTTTCTTTTGTAATGGTTGTTTTGCAAGGGAGGTGTGAGTAAAAGCATACTAGTTGGAACAGACTCCTAAAAATGTGTGGGAAGTTGCTAGATATGATGTAGATTGTGTATAGCATGTTGTTGTATTTTTTGTTAGTTATCTGTCATCCTGGGAAGATTCCCTCCTTCCCACCCCCTGAGCTTATGGACATCCAGAGCAAGAACAGTGTAGTCTTTTTACTTCCTCATTTTGAAATATAAATATAGAGAGAGCCACCAAATTAAAGTGCTGTGTAAAATTTCTTTTGATGTTTTGTTTGCTCACTTGTTCCAAAACCAGTTTGAAATAGTAGGTCACTGATACATCTTTAAGTGGTACGTCAAAGAGCTGCTCTTCTTGATTGAGACACCACTTTGTTTTCAAGCACAGCTGAGTAGCATTCAGATGTGTTTCAAAAAAACCCAACAACTTGTTTTTCATAAAACTGCATTCACCAGCAGTTTTTCCACTTGTGAAGCATGAAAATGTGGGTGGCAGAGATAGCTAGGTGTTGCCTTTTGTGATCTGGTGATATTAAATAAATGCTAATGGCTTCTTTGCCAAGATTTTAGAATTGTAGAAAAGTAATCTCTCTAAGATTCTGTCACAGGGGAGTTTGGTTCTACGCGTATTTATTCTTTCATCGTAGAATAGTTTGGGTTAGAAGGCACTTGAAAGATCGTGTAGTCCAGCCTCCCTGACCTGTTTGGTATTAGCTTTTGTAAGCCTTAATTGGGAAAGGGAATATCTTGAAAGAAGAAAATGATTTCCTTGAAAATGACTAATATATTGACTCTTTGTCTTCTAGGAAATGACTTGCAGCTGAGTGAATCTGGAAGCGATAGTGATGACTGAACAACTTTTTGGCCTTAAATGTATCACCTTTTTTGCTAAATATGTCTTAGCATCTGTTTTGCACTAAGATTAGATTACCAGAGACTGGAATGAATGTCCTCAATTTTGATAATAGACATCCTAATTTTCTACTGACACAACATGTCTATAATACAGCAGCATTGATATCCTGTCAGTGCTATGGTTATGTGTTTATCTTTCAAATTACTGTATTTACAGTAAAATTGTGTATGATCTGATTTTGATTATTTTTGCCTCAGCCACCTGTTTTACTTGAAACTGATTTGTAACAGCTAGTTACTTTATATAAATAGCTATGGAATAGAGAAATTTCTGATATTTATGGAGGCAAGTTTCCTTCCTATCATTTAAATGCTGATCTCACAACTTTGACTTGGAGGGAGTGAAAGGGAGAACAACTAAATGAGGTCTGCTGTGTCAGCTACACTTTTTGTTCAGTTCACAGTTCATACCTTTAAGGAAACTGCTGAATAATGTGGTCCACTAGTGCAGTTACAGTTTACAATTGTTCAACACATTGCTGAATTCTTAATTTCATTGTATTATGGGACTTTATATTTCTGAGCCTCAAGATTCCTAAGGGAACTTGTCTATTCTCTGCCTTTTTTATGTAACTTGAATAGGCCGGTCTTTTTACAACCTTTTTGTATCTAAATTTAGGTAACTGCAGAGACAGCAATGAATTTCCTTCATTTAATTCTGTAACGGAAATCAGAAAATTTCTTGGTAGAAGTATAAAGTAATTTAATAAAGCAAATATTTATCATTTTTGTGCATCAGATTCTGTTTTTATGGGTTAAGAATTCGATTTTCTGCCTAAAGTAGTCATGCCAGTGAAGGGGTCAGACAAAGAAATAAAGCCGTGAAATAGTAGCTAATGAGGACTCTGTACCCTGTGAACAAGACTGAAGTGTTTGTTGCTCTTGCCACACTGAGGCACACTGGCTCTGCAGAGGCTGCCAAAGGCCATTGCGGCGGGGCCCCAACATTGCTGCTCCCAAATCTTTCTGAACTGGACAACACAGGTCTTGGGCTCGGGTAATTAACTAGGGCTAGGGTTAGTGTTCCGCCTGGGGTTAGGGTTCAGAGATCTGAAGAGCCGCGAGCCTCAGGCACACTGGCTCTGGAAAGAGCCTGCCAAGGTGAACGCGGCAGGGCCCCAACATTGCTGCTCCCACATCTTTCTGCTCTGGACAACCCAGGTGTTGGGCTCAGGTAGGCTCCAAATTTCATCCTCTCATTTACTAATGAAGAGTTTTGTAACAGCAGCAAATGTCTGTAGGGTGAGTTCTGACAAGATAAGTCTGCTCTGTCTTGCACAAAAGTCTCCTTTGCTGGATTGCAGTGATTGGGTCACAGCTCTGTGTCTAAACTGTGAGGACTGAATCCCATATGTCAGCCTGAATGGGTAGACAGGGAAAAAAATGCGCACTCAGTAAATACATACAATAGATGGTAGTAGAGGAGCTTATTCTCTGAACTCTGTTCTCTCAGCCCAGTGAAATATGGGAAATAAAATTAAATATGGGGAATGCTGCTTTCTAATGCTTCCATACTTTGTGCTCTGTACCCCAGACAATGACACTGCTCTGCACCAAGTCACAGCTCATTAATCTTCCGGCTTCCTGAAGCTGGTATCATAAGAAGCAAAAAGTTCTTGTGTTTATACTCAAAGGAAAAGCCCAAGTTAAGAGCCATGGGTGAGCAGGTGTTAGAAAAGGGCTAATGCACAACCTTGAAGAAGGATGCTATGCAATAACCCCTGTAAGACATTTGAAATGCTTGAGGGAAAGGGTATTGAGTTCTCTGATGAATCTTGGCTGTTGGTATGGGAACTCTGGCAGAGTACCTGGTTCTTGGCACGTGCTGCTGATAAAGACTGCTAAGGGCAGTGTGAGGAGCTGAGATGTTGCTCCTTTACACTAAGAAGCAGCCTTTATTTAGCATGTGTGCTAAATAAAGGGGTGCATGATAATGCAGTGTCCTGAGCTGAAATATCTTCTCTGCCTTCCCTCTGTCCCTAGTGGTTCATTTGCATCAAAGCCTTGTTTTAGGCTGATGCTGAACTCTAATGCCAACCAGAATGCTGCTGTGTTCCCTGAATAGCAGTGCATTCAGGGTGTACAGAGTGAGGAGATGTGTGGAAACACTGACCAGGCCACGCTCTAAATCATACAGAGTGCATGTATTCATGGATTATAATCCCTCCTTTAGTGATAAAACTGTTGAGTGCAATTTGTATGTAACTGCACTCACATATATACAGGTGCTTAAATACAGCCCTAGGAGTTCCTGGGTCTCAGGACTGTAACTAAGCCTATGCTATCTTTAGCATTTGATCTTTGGGTTGAAAGCTTTCTAGGAAGGGAAGAATGTTATTTAAGCTTTTGTATAGTATGTAGTACAGAGTGGTTAGTGGCCAGTCAGGCATTTTGTCAAATGCACATTTGTGATAATTCAGGAAAGCTTCCCCTTAGGTAACAGGGCAAGAGATAAGATTCTCTAACAGTTCTTGGAGAGATAAGGGGAAAAAGATTACATGTAAATGCATTAGGGAATAAAGCTCTGCATGCCATTTCCAGCCCAAATATATGGTCTACCCCCCCTTATCCATGTACCTGTCAAACACTGGTAGGTGAGCTAAGGCACTTGTTCAGCCTCTTGTCATGCAGAGCACTTGGCAAGGGTCTCATTTGTGACTTGCAGGGGGCATTTCCTCCCCTAAGGCTTGGGTTGTGTGCCCCAAGCAGTGTTGAGCCTCCATATCTCCTAGTGCAGGTTGTTCCCATATGGTAGGAGTGAGAAGGGGATTGCATCGAGATACAAAAGCAATTTTTTTTTTTGGAACCTGATTTGAAAATTCTATTCTTCTTCCTTAAAACCAGTTTTATTCATGTGATATCAATTTAACTAGAAAGTAATAGAATCAGTAACAGCTCTAAGTTCCATGTCCACTGTTGCTACAACCTCTGAGTACCTCTTCCAAAATAACTTGAAATATATCTGGCTCTATCTTGCTGCTTTCAGTTATTTTGTCTTTACATCCAGAGATTTAAAGCATTTGTGTGCGTATCTCTAAGTAGCAGATACATTTGCCTAATATTTTACTGAGACATTATATATTTTTCTGTGACATTATAATTAAGCTATTGAGTACGTTTTGAATTTGAAGAACAGCTGCTTATCACTTATATTGATAAATCAAAAATACCTTCCCAATGCAGCTGAGAACTTGACAATTTTTTAGTTTTCAGTGCTAAGGACCTCTGCGGCCACAGCTCACCTGTCCCTTCTCTCTGCATGGCACCTGGTACAAGCAGTTTGTCTGGTGTATTCAACCAGTCCTGAAATGGGGATTACGTGCGCTTACCAATTGTACCTACCTTGCCTGGCAGCTTCCAATTTTTTTAAGAACACTCTATCCCACTCTTGTCTTTCATGAATCCTGCCCTGGGGCATGTGGAGAGGCTGAGGTCATCTCTTCAGGGTAGCTCTGGCACCACTGTATTCCATGATAAACACTGGGATTGCCATTTACTTGGGGTTTTCTGAAGGCAAGATATGAGGAAAAATAGTTTTGAATATTGTTAAAATATATATTCCTGCTACTTTGACGGAGGTAGGGGAAATGAAATAAGAAGGTGAACATGTATGGAAATGAGGAGGAAAAAAGTGAGAAATTATAATTTCTTGTCACAGTTTAGACCTCAAATATGATAGGAGTAGTCATCCACATCCGAGGGAGGACAGAAAGATTCATATATCTCAGCTATTATTCTGCCCAGTTCAATGAAACTGCAGTAACAGCTTCTCCTGGTCGTTAACTGGTTAGCAGTAGCATCCCAAGGCAGCAGCTCCTTGCTTACCAGATATATGCACAAGAGTGGGTTGAAGTAGTGGAAATCTCTAAATAATCTTACTGTGGGGTTTATTTCCCTCCTTGCAGATTCTCATGATGGAGAAAAGCACCTGAAGGGCAGACTCGGAACTCAAGGCTTGTGTCAGTATGGAGAACTACTCAGCTCCTAAGCAGAGATACCAAGATCATACAGGGTTTGTGTAAAACCAGTGCCACATCGGCTGGGAACAGCAAGGGCTTGGGTTCTAGTTATTTCTGTGGTTCTCTGAATCCATAGAAGAAATGAGTGTGTTCTGAGATTTTCCTTCTCTGAAAAGCAAATCCCTCTGCTGTGGTGAGGAAGGAATGGAGGTTAGAGGCAAAGATGAAGGAGCCTTTCATTCAACAGAGAAGGCTTTGTTGATGTACAACACATACCTGGTGAGTTAGCTGCTGAGATCTCTCTTGACTCACTTTGAACAGGGGCCCTTGTTACAGAACCTGTTCTCCATCTCTCATCTCCCAGGCGCTGAGCAGCTTGGCTTGTTCTCCTAAGTGCTTACGCATGACAGAGGATTACTTGCACTGTCTAAGAGATGAGGCCTTCTTCATGCTGTTATTTAAAGTTTAAAGAAAAGTGGAGTGTCTTAAAAAGGTAATTAAAGAAGACCCAACAGCAACCCAAACTTCTTTAATATCTTTAGTTTCACTTCCACATGCTGTGTATCTTGTTCTACCAGTTTCAGTGTTCTTGCAAAACAGTTGCACAATGGCTTCCTTTTAGCAACCAGCAGAATTAAACTTAAGCTCACCTAATTGGATGTACCTTTTCTAACATGTGCTGAATTTCCAATAAACTCTGCAGACCCCCCGCTTCCTTGTGCCTTTTCATTGCTATGACTTTTGAATGAATACTCATGGGCATCCTCATATACAGCTCCTAGAGAGACAGGGGAGTTAGTTGCAGCCTGAAAATACCAATTCATTCCTTATCCAATTACCTTTATTATGCCTGACTCTCTGCACATTGGCAATTTATGAAAAGATTTAGGCTTTTACCAGAGTTTTGATCCAAGTGTTTAGGGTAATATTAAAAAATCTCCCACTGTGAAGCGTTCCTAAAAGATAAGGCTGTTGTAAAGGCCAGTGTCCGATTGAAATTCCCTCTTTAAATAAAAACATGTTTGTGCCAGTTTGCTGGAATAATGAGGGTGCAACAAACTATTTGGGAATTATCTGTCCTTCAGTGATTATGCTGGAAATGTATGTGTGCCTTATGATCCTCTCCCACCACAGTGTGGAATAACTTCCACTCCCATGCTGCACGATGACATGGGCTTTTTGGGCTTTTTTTTTTCCTGGTTTCTTTTTTTTTTCCCATGTGTGAAAGTTGACATTTAGCTAACATCTTCAACTGCTTTTTTTTAGAAATGCTGGTCATCAAAAATGTTTGCAAAAGGTGACCTGAATGCAGGTGGGGAAAACTCCACACAGATTATCAGCTACACTTGTGTTACGCCCTTATTTGAGCTCTTTCTCCCCTCACAAGCCAGACTTTGCCTTGTAGCCTTCAGCAGGACATGGTGTTTGTCAAGGATAGTGATGATCAGTGGTTGTGGCTATGTTTAACTGAGGATACAAGACCGTTAAGATAAATTTAAGAAGTTCTTTCCATAATGACTACATTTTAGAAAGTACCACCTGGAAGGAGTGTACTGAGCTTAGTGGGGACTTTTTATCCCCATTAATTTGTAAAACAAAATGACTACTAACAGCTCAGAACCCATCCCTACCTTTGTACTTTCCATTTGACTCTCTCCTGGTGATGAAACAACAGCTACTCACAGGTGAATAACTGAGGGCCCCAAGAGAGAAACTTGTTAAAACTTTTATAATGTCTTGCCTATATTTTATAATTCTCAGAAGAGCTGAGCTGAGTGAGCCAAAGAATCTGCGATGTTACATCAGAGCCTTTGATCCGAATTACCTCGACTGGAAACAGTACATGCTTACACTGCACAAATCTCCCTAAACCCAACAAAAATACGGGTGAGATTGTGCTGTACTGCAGAATGCTTGCTGCCAGGTAACTTCAGCTGCTGATCAGTGGGAGCGGCTCTGTGATGGGAGGCTGACAAACAGCCAGTGTCTATGGGATGTGTGTGAAGATGATGGATTGATCTGACACTTCCTGGAACTTTGAGAGCAACACCCAGGCAGGTGCATTTGCTGCTGGAAGTGATGAGGCTACAAACTGCTCCCTGCTGCGTGGTAGCTGTGAGTCTCCTGGGTCTTATCAGCAGCTCACACCACACAGAGACCTCCTGCCTGATAGAGATGCTCAGCTGCAAGAGGCTGCCTCACAGCTGTGTTTTCTTCACCTTGTGCTTCTTTGACAAGAAGGAGGGGCTGTACAGATGGTAAATTTGTTTTCCGAGCAAAATGAAAACTGTAATTTCAAGCTTGCTTGCCTTGGCACTTCTCACAGCTTTCCAGTGTGCAGGGATACTGGCAGGGTGCTCATCAGGGAGGGAAATATTTTGGTCATCCCACAATAAGGTGAGGCGACTGTTCCAGGTAGTGCAGTGGCTCAGCAGCAGGGCTCCTCACTGCTGGACTCTGCGCAGGTGACAGAGCCACACAGTTTAACACCCAACCAGCTTGTTGTGCTACTACAGTGTTCCCAGACTGCCACAAACCCAGTTTTAGTGAAATCAGGCCACTTGGCCCCACAAGTTTGTTTTCCCCCATGCTAGCATGAGCTTCCCTCCTCCCTTCTCATGCAAGAGAGTATTTATGCCATGAGTCTTTCACTCTACTCTTCATGTAACTACTCTATATTGTTCCAGTTGATGCATGAGTATTTTACGTCATTGCTATGTCTCTTCTGACAAAGGAATGAGGCCCAGTCTCCCTAAAAAGGTGCCAGTTTCAAAGCATAAAGAACATCTCAGAAGGGAGACAAGCCTTGGGAACCGCACCAGGTAGCCCTTTTCCCTCTGGGTCTGAGTTAGTCACACATCCAAGCTCACAGTCCTGTCAGAACATAACCCACCCAGCTGCATGGTCTCCCAGCCTCCAGCACTACTGTCCATGAGGAAAGAAAAATCATAAAGCGCAAATGTTTGAGTCACAAACAAAGGATGGGTGAGTAGCATTAGGTGAGGCTGTGCTGACTAACCCACCTCAGTAATAGGCAAGTATTGCTCCCAATTTGTCCTGAAGGAAATGGATCTAGCTGTGTTAAAACTCAAGGTGGTGTCAAAAGGTACAGAAACATCTTAACTCTGATTCTGGGCCACCCTGCCAAAATGATATCCCAGGCCTGGATCTGTCTGGATTTACATAGAGACATCATAAAATCAACGATAAAAAGCAAACTGGGGATATATCATTGTTGCTGTTGCATCTGACAGTGAAATCCCTCGAGGCAGAAACAATTTATGTGTGGCCCAAAATGACTCATTAGGAGCTGTTTCAACAATTGGTGTCTTTGTATTGAAAAGGCAAGTCCTGATAAAACTGGCAAGGACACAATTTCAGATTACTTTATACTCCGTTTTGTAAAACTGTACGCAGGGTAAATGACAGTTTAGTACTAATTGTGTATCTCTGGCAATTTGCAGAGAGACATTTGTCTGACTAGAATCTTGCTCCTGCTTTTAACATTTCTAGTTCTTGAACAACAAAACAACTGGAAATTAGAGCACTGCTTTCTCAAATGACTTTATCTGGGCTTTCAGGGTATGATGCAATTAAGTATTTGCGAGGTCCTGTACGAAGAGTGTAAAATTTATGTGTCCCTAACCACAGCACAGCCTCCCCCAGACTAAAGTGTGATGGCTGCTTGCTAGCAACCAGCAGGGCCAAAATAACTCCTTGGAGTAGCAGGCTGACACTGGGCTGGGAGGAAACGAGACGGTCAGGGCACCTTTAGCAGTAAAGCAGCTTACCTGTTCAGTCACGCTAACAAACAGATGCAGAAATACAAAAGTGTGGCTTCTTATCACAATCAACATGTGTGAGCAGGGTCTGAGACCTGGCTGCTTTGAATTTCCAGGAATTAGCTGTTAATGCATTAGCTGTGTTAAGATAAATCCCTGTGTCTGCAAGGCCTGCTGTTAACTCTCCTTTGTGTGTGTGCATGTGTGAGATACTGATAGCTCTGCAGAAAGAGCATTTGGTGCTGGAGATTCTGGTCTCAGCTTCAGCAAGATAAAGACAACTCTTACGCAGCAATTATTCATTGAAGGCCACTTGTTCAGTGCAAGAGAGAAATACTTGATAAATTTAATTTTTCATTTACAATGGCTTTAAAGCCTTAGAGTAGGAACATGGGTTTTAAATTCTGACCATTATTGAAATTAATTGTAAAATTCTAACTCACTTCTATCTGATTAAAATGACAACTTGAATTTACAAATATCCAAGTGGCTTTCTTCAGGGCATGGAAAAGTAATTTCCAGGAGGATTCAATAAATGCACAATGACATCCACAGTCCCTGTTCTCACCTTATTTTGAATGATTAGTGTGGTTTTATTGGTCTTTCTGGACTTTACTCTTCTATTGATTACCAACAGGACTGTTCATCCCTATGCACTAGCACAGCTGGACTGTTGGTGGGAAGAGAGTAAAGGCCCCAGGAGAATCCCTTCTCCTGGAGGTTTTGGTGCCTGGATGTGGGTTGAGCTAGAGCTACTCTTCAGCAAAGAGGAAATTTAAATTGAAACTGGATTTTTTTTTTGTTGCAATTAGAAGACATTCCAGTTGGTAAAAGTGCATGTATTACATGTGCTTGCAGGTTTCCAAAAGCCTAAACTTGGCATGTTGAATAGTTCAATCTATTTGACCAGACTGACCCCCAACTCTGGTATGTACATTATCTGGGAAAACCTTTGCTTAAGTTTCAGTTCCTCCAGATACACACAGTTTTCCAGGAGCTTGTCTTTCCCCAAAGAGCTATATTCAAATACTGATACTGTGCATATATAAATTTATTTAAAACTGATGTTTTGGCACATGGCACTGGGGGAGCACTTTGTGGATTTGTGTGCAAGACAAGAGATGGTACTGTGTTCGGGAATAGACTCCCTGGACTTGTGGTTTGCAAGGAAATCTGAAGCTATTTGGTTTGGGGCCTCTTCCCACAATTTTCTTAAATCTGGTATTTTTACATGCTGCATGCTTTTTGTGCAGCCACAGTTTGCCAAGGAGGGCAGACCATTTTTCCATAGCCTCAGACTGAGAGTGGAGAGAGCCTCTGGGGCTTTGGGATGAGAACCAGCCCCATGAGAGCTGATACCGGTATTGGTTAGAACTCAGAGAGCTCAGAGGGTTTCCCACAGTTAGTCCATGGAGCAGTTCAGAGCAAGACCTTTTACTAACGGATTTCTTAATGATTTCCTGGGTGTCACCAGATCCTCTAACCAAGACACTGAGAACTGGGCACCTGGAAGAGGACTGCTAGCAGGGACAGAAAAAAGAAAGACAAATAAAAGTGGTGGTTTTTGAAACATGTTTTCCCTGGGAGAACTCTGGGAACAGTACAAACATTCAGATGGCAGCTGCATGTGCCCTGTATACAGTGGGCTTGATTCCCTGCCAGGTCACACTGAGCCATGACCATAAGCTTTGTTACCCTGCTTCTCCCCAGTTCCTACTCAAGGACCTTCCCCTGCCTTGCCCCTCCAGTGGGCATAAGAAGCCTTGGCACTCAGAGCCAGATGCCAGACTCAGGAGCTGCCCAAGGTTCTGTTGTAGTTGAAGAATGCGATGTTTGGGATCTCCAACCCCCTTTTAAAAAGTACTCTTGGTGTTTCAGTTCATCTTAGGATGCTGTTTGCCACTGCTGAGAAATTAGGCCTTGTTGTTGATTTACATGTGTATGCCTATGCATAGATGAAATGAGAGTAAGTCCTGAAGGGAATTATTTCCTTCCTCAGTTCCACCAGAGATTGCCACGGGCCCCAAGGACTGCTTTCCCAACAGCAGCCCTGAAAGAAAAACATCTCCAAAAGAAACAGACATGTAAAAACCTCCAACTTTAGCCTGGAGAAAAAGAGGCTCTTGGGAGACCTTCTTGCTCTCCACAAACATCCTGAAGGGAGGTTGTAACCAGAAGGGAGTTGGTCTCTTCTCTCAAGTAAGAAGTGACAGGATGAGAGGAAACAGTCTCGTGCCGTGCCAGGGGAGGTTTAGGGTGTACACTGGGAACAATTTCTTCACTGAGAGGGTGCCAGGCATTGGAACAGACTGCTCAGAAAGTGGTGAAATCACCATCCCTGGAAGTGTTAAAAAGGCGTACAGATGTGGCATTTTGGTATGTGATTCAGTGGTGCTGCGACTCGGTGATGTTAGAGGTCTTTTCCAACCTAAATGATTCCACGATTTTACACTGCATTTTTGTTGCTTGTAAGAGGAAAATTTCTCCTGCAATTCCCAAGATCTGCTGCAAGCACCTCATCCCAGTGCCACCCTCACAGAACTCCTGACACAGCCTGAGAGCACCAGGTTGGCGCTGAAGGTGTTCTGCAATGGCTCAGTGGCCATTTAAAGATTTGAAGGTAGTGACGGCTGATGAGAGCGGCAGGGAGAGCGCGGAGAGCCGGGCCCAGAGCGAAGATAAACACCGTCCTGGCCGCAGCTCCAGGCACCCACGGGTGCTCCAAAACTCCTTCGGAGGCAACAAATGTCCGGAACTCCTCAGGCCTCTGTCCAACCCTGCCCGCTGCGGGCTGCCCTGACACAACCTGATGTTTCCCTCGCAGGCTGACCCCAGTCACCCCCGCTCCCCGTGTTGCCGTGGCAGGGGAGCCCTGCTCTGGACGTTCCCGTCCCGCGGAGCCCAGGCACAGGGCGGATTTCCCCGTCCTGCCGCATCTCCGCAGGACAGCCATGGCCGAGGGGCCGGCGCCATCTCCTGGGCACGGCTGAGGGGGCACAGCCGCGCTGAGGGAAACACCGGCACCGCGAACGGGAGGGCGCATCCGAGTGCAGTCGGGGGTTGAAGAACAACCACATTCGCTCAGCCTGGGAGCCCCGCCGGGCTGCCAGCCGCTTGGAGGACAGGCGGGCACTCAGAAAACCCCTCAGTGTTGTGTGTTTTGGATCTGCGCTCCCCTCCCTTTCCTCACTGGGTAACCCGGGCTTTTATCCCTTGCAGACTGGTTTTTCTCAACCCCGTGGGCTCGGTGCAGAGAGCCCAGCGTGCTCCCGGGTGCTTTTCCAGCTATGAAGAACGCACCGAGAGCTGGCTGCCGGCGCTGGCGTGGCAAGGCTCCGCACGGCGCAGAGTGCCACACAGGCCTTGTGGCCTTGGGAGTCCTTGGACTTGTTATGCCCGGCAGAATGCTAACTGTGAGAACAGGAAAGAAGGTGTACCAATCTCACCAGTGTCGGAAAGCCACGGGAAGGGTGCTTTCCCTGAGCGAAGGGGGTGGGATGTGCTGTGCCGGCGCACTGCTCCGTCAGACACACTTGTGAGGGCTGGGTGAGTACCTCGACCTTGCCCCGAGCGGGTGCAGAGCAGGCAGTGCTGCACTAACCCTGCTCCCTATTTCCAGGCAGGATTTGGCTTGTGCCAGGCAGGTTAGAGCTTGGGACTGGTGGACCTGTGCCTGTCTATTGCAGGCATGCCCCTAGAGTCTGTGGAGGTGTTCAATCGAGATCTTATTTGCGCTTAAGAGCCTCCCGAACTCAGTGCCTCTCGAGGAGGGTGTAACGCTCAGTCATTGCTAAGGACTGGCTGAAGGTGGGGTTCTGGGGACCAGGATTTAGCAATCATGATGAGATTTCACAGAGCTATAGGAGTTTGGAAGAGGCAAGGTGCACTGTATCTTTGTTCCTTCAGTTTATTCAGGGTCAGCTTCAAGAGGTTTTCATGGCTGTTATCTGATGGATCAAAAAGGAATCTCATCAGTACATCCTTGCCCTGATAACTGCTGCTCTGCATGGAAGGAGATGGTCTGCATTGAGTGAGGCAACCAAGTAACCAGTGAGAAATGGGAGATTTGCACGAATGAATTGCGTTTCTTGCCTAACATACACTGATAAAATCTGGCCTAGATAAGCTTCAGATATGCTACTGTGGGAATGCAGAATGAATGTCATGGAGTCACTGCCTCTGTGCATTTGGAAGGGACTAGCACTTCCCATCTCATCCTTCAGCCGTCTTCCCAGGCTGCAAGCCTTCTGCTCCAAGGCCTGTCTCTCACTAGGTGTGGGGATGACATCTTGCACGATGCAGTTGTTGTATCTGGTGCTGTTAGGTACCCGAGAGCATTCCCCACAGGAACCCCTGTGGTGGTGCTTCTGTTGAAAAACAGGAAACTGTAGAAATGAATCTCTTCCTCTGTAGGGTGTTTTGTGGTTCAAGCAGAGTTGCAATGCAAGAGATCAGTTTTGCCTTGCCATTGACTTGGTGTGACTGTAGGCAAGTAATTTCCTCTCTCTGGAGGAATTTCGTGCCTCTGAAAGTCTGAGAACTCTGACATGAAAAATTGGGTGTGGAATCGCTTGTGCAGTGGTAAAGTGAAGGAGTGTTTTGTTCTTGTTCAGTTGTCTTTTATTATTTACCACATCAAAGAAGAAAGTGGTGGAGGTCATCAGCATGTGGGAAATGCCTTTTGAGGAATACTGAATTCACTGAAAAATACAGTTTTGCAGAATAAAATTATTTGTGAATCTGGGTTGAGTCCAGTGAATTGTTTTGGGCAAAAATGAAGAGGGAGAACTTTTGTAAGGATTTTTTTTTCCCCTCGTAGCCTCAGAATAAAATATGATCCATTTTGTTGAAAATTATATTTGTTTAAATCACTACAGTTTCTAGGGAGGAAAATGGGACATGTAGTGTGGCATGGAGGAGGAAAGGGCTCAGAGTTGGCTGAAAAAGCCTGAAAAAAAGCCTTGAACTGTCTGAGGTCAGACTAATTTATGGGTTATGATAATTTCTTTTCTCAGCCATCATTCAGAGTTCCATGTCCTCATCATGATAAATCTGGGCTGATGAGAGGACTCCCTGACACTTTTCTTATCTCAGAGTTACAGTTTGCTACTGCTCTCACCTGCAGGAAGAATTTGGCTTGCACCTCAGTGAAGACAGTGGAGTGATAGTGATTTCCAAAGAACTACTTGAAAATGGTGACTGTATCCTGCAGATGGGTTTTAGGATACAGAGTGAGCCCCCAAAAGGGCTGCCTGCCTTCCTTTCCTCATTGAGTAGGAAGAGCTCAGCATCATCCTCTACATACCTCTGACACACAGCTTTGTGTAACTCCAGGACACTGGGAGGGAGCCCTGCTTTCTGAGACAGTGCCACACTGAAGCTGTTTACAGTTGTGTTGTGTTGTTTTCCTGCTGTGTTCTAATCAGTTTGAACTCCAGATAGACTGTCTCATGGGGAAAAGCTCTTAACAGACAAACCCTGTCTAATCTGTTAGTTTGGTAACGAGCCCTAAAGCCCTGGAGGATGAGGGAGAAACTGCTGCAGCTATACCCCAAGATTTGGTGGTGACTGTGAGGTCTTTACGTTGGGAAATGCTGCCGTGTTTTGTTGTTTTTTGTGGGTTGGGTTTTTTTTCTCCCCTTGAAACTGCAGGACTGGACTTGGTGACTATCGTTTATGTTTGAATGTGCTGATGGGGAAAGTGAGGGGCTCTTCTGTAAGGACTTGATAAGTAAGGACCAGGAGTGATAAAAAATCTGGAAGACATGTATAACATTATCATAAAAGCCTGGCTTATCCATCCAATGTGGGTGTTGATGAAGAAGCATTCTCTCCTACGTGCTGGATTGCATCCTGTGTATCCCTGATGCACAGTGGCTCAGGATGATGCAGCAGTGACTCAGGATGAGCTCTGCAGGTTGGACAGCCCGTGTGTAACACCACTGCTGCAGTGGGCAGATGTGAAGCTCGTGGAGCACATGCCAGTCCCTGTGCTGGCCAGGCAGTGGCACTGAAAGCAAAGCTAAACCCCAGACATCAGCTCTGGCAAGGTGTGTGCTGGTACACAGGAGGTGCTGGGCAGGCTCCCTTGTGCTGGAAGGATCGAGCGGGGATATGGAAGGAATGTGAGCTGCAGTTTGCTGGGCACAGGGAACATTCTCCATCCCCTGCCATTTGTGAGTTTGCTCTGTTAGCCCAATTGCTCACAATGTGCTCCTGCACTCCCTGATGGCTTCCTGGGGCTCGATTTCACTGCACCTGTCACCAGAGGAAAGCAAGGGTCTTTGTTTCTTGCTCAGTTTGCCCTGCAGAATGACAGGTACTTCAACTTTCCCTTCTGCAAGAGAGGTGTGTTTTCAGCCCTCTTTTTGTTCTGTCTCATCTGTCCCATGAATGAGATGCTGACTTGGCTCATGAGTGTATCTGTAAAGTGCCTGGGTGCAAAGAGAAGCTGGAGGCAAAAGTGTTGTTAAAAGCACATGAAAAGAAGGGAGTGTCTGCATGGCAAAGGTTCTCACTGTAGCTAGTGACAAAGGCAAAGATTTCTTATTGATTTTCTAAATTGCAGAGTATGGACAATGCAACAAATGGTTGAGCTGTTGTACTTGAAAAGGCTGAAAATATTTTGATGAAATAGTTTTGTTCAGAAAATACTTCCCAAAAGGGAGGTGGTTTTGATTAAACTCTGCTTGGATCAAGGACATACGGAGAAATGATTGCATGCTCTATTACAGTGCAGAACATGGGAGTTAACAGCACTCATCAGGACAGCAGGAGCTGTGAGAGAATGCTGAATGTGAGCTTGGATGAATGTATGGCAATTTTGTGTACCAGGCTGGGGTTTTTGGGTCAAGTTTTGTTCAATTTATCCTATTGAAACTGTTCCACTTTGTAGAAGAGAAATATTCATTAGCCCTGAGAAAGCTGGGTTCAAGTCACTGTTTGTTGAAGCTGTGATGTTTATGCAGTGTGAGGAAACTCCAGCAGCAGAGATGGTGGCATGCCCAGTAGCCTGCTTGCAGGAGACCTGCTGAAAAGTCAACATGAACTTGAAGAGTATCACCCTGTCCAAGCAGATAGCCCCTCACCACTGGGGTACACGTGCATTTCTTTCAGAAAGGATTTGAGAGGCCTTGTTTTTATTTTGAAATGGGATTTTTCAAGGTTGCAAAAATCTTTGTTGGTTTGGTAACCCATTTCCTGCCCAATACCTGTTTCAGTAGAGCAGCCACAGGAGTGAAATGCAGGATTTACTGTGCAGTGTGTTCATATCCATGCAGTATCTAATGGAATAGGACAATTAAACTCTAACTCAATAGGTTTCTCTAATTTCCAGATAAATTCTAAATTTGGAACACTGTCCAGAAGGCCAGCTAGAAATCTTTGAAAATACATGAACATAAGTTTCCTTTCAAACTGTATTAGGTATTATCTGTGAAATAACCAGGCAAGCACAGAGCAAGCTGAATCCCTGACCTCCTCAAATTAAAAAGTCTCTCTGGATGAATCTGAATTAAAACAACCCCACTGGATGAGCAGGCTCCCTTTCTGCTTTGGCTTTGCAGATCAAACACTGTGAAAACAAGCAACCTCTCCAACCTTGTGCCCACTTACAGAGCATCACCTGCCTTGTTCTAGTACAGTATGTCCCTCACTGGTACTACAGCTATCCCATGTGTAGAAAAGGTGGTGGGCCAGTGCAGATGTGCTGTGGGTTGCCAGATGACTCCACTGGTAGATCACCTAGTGCCCCAGACTGTCTGAGTTCATATGCAGGATTGTGAGGGCTATTCTTACTGCAAAATGGGATTACCATCTGCTCGCCCACCTTTAGTAGCCTTTAAGTGCTGTTCTTTCCTCAAGGTGTTTTTTAAAGAATGCAGTTACTGCAACTTGACTTCCTCGGGTTTTCCAACCTCTGAACAAGAAATTGATTTTGTCTGGTGTGTTTGGCCTGTAAATGAGCAGAGGAATCAGAGGGGTTTCAGTTAGCAGTGGTGGTCTGCACTCTGCATCTACCCCGTCTGCAGCAGTGAGGGACTGTGGTGTGCACACAGACCTGAAAGAAGCCTCTTCTTTGGCCTGTGAGGTGCTGTGGCTTTTTGTAAGCGGCATGTAAAGAATCCCTGAGACAGGAAGGGATGGAACCAAAGGGACTTAGTCTGTCCTAATATACCAGCCAAACCTGCTTGGGATGCAGAACGCTGTTTTTCTTTCATTGCTAGCTCCACGCCTCTTGCCAGGTGGGAAGGTGCAGGCAAAAACCTCATCTCCTGGCAGTCCCAGCCTGGCTGCCTGTGCCTTACATCAGCATTCCCCTCACCTAACAGGTATATTGCTTTCCTCTGCTGTCTGTCTCTGATTGATGCTGTCATTTGTGTATTGAGACAACCAGAGCTTATAAATCCTTCCAAATACCCTGTTATTAAAAAGGAATCTCACCTTCAGCTTCAGGGTGGTGAGAAGGGCTCATTATGCTTCTGTTTGTTAGCTATGCTTGTGCAGGCAGTGTCTCTTGAGGCCGGAGATAGTGCTCAGGTGTGTGGTGTAATGCAGTCAGTGAGTAGGTCGCATGTGTCAAAAGGCATCTCGAGGGCAGGCAGAGATTTCAAAGGCAGCAGCCTGCAGAAATTGAGATATTTGCACCTTCACTGTGAGGGCTGGCAATGTGGAGAAAGGCATTTATGACTTCTAAGTGACTGCTCTCTCCAGAGCAATTCAGGGTGATGGCACCACCCCAAGGACCCTTTGATGTTGTTCCTTTCCTGAGGCTGGAGATGGGTGTAAAACCAAAGGCCCAGCTTAAGGTGCTAAGTCTGCCTCACAGGGCCTGTTTGCAGGGACAGAAACATCCAGGATGGGCAAAGCAGGTGCTGTCATGAACTAATGACAGGCTCCTCATCCTGCTCCCTCCTGTGTCCTAGGGGCTCTGCTTCCATAGGGGAGGGCAGGTGTGGACCAGCCATACACCAAGCCTCACTTACAGGTCAGAATACGAAGATGTTTATGAGAAGAATCATCCATGTACAGATTTGGCAGTATTGACTGTCTGCTTCATGACACCTCCAAAAAACCCATAAAGCTGAGGTAAATGTCTGTCTCTGTGGCTATGGGTTGAGTTTTCTGCATTCTGAAGGTTTCTTCCCCATTTTTTATTATTTTTCCTCAGACAGAAGGATCTGTTTTAGGGCCAGTGTAATAACTATCATAATTTTGTCAGGCTGACACATCAGTATGGTGCCAATCATGGTTATAGAGACCCTGGGACCACTTCATCACAGCAGCTTCACTCCAAGGCTCCTTTTAATCTTGCCTAATAAAATTTAAATAACAGTAGCTGTTCCAGTCATGAACCAAGAAAAACCTCTCATATTATTTCCTCCTTTTTTCTTTTTCCTAGTGTTGGGTTCTCTGTTTTATAGTGACTAATTTATATGAGAGGTAACATCTTCC
Source organism: Acanthornis magna (assembly GCA_036785705.1). Taxonomy (NCBI): domain Eukaryota; kingdom Metazoa; phylum Chordata; class Aves; order Passeriformes; family Acanthizidae; genus Acanthornis; species Acanthornis magna. The sequence goes on from JAWUZG010000012.1 coordinate 22,971,150, forward strand.
AGAGCTAGCTATGTGAGTCTGAAACAAGTGGCACTTTTTTTTAGTGACTCTCTTCTCAGCAGACAGGATGTTTCCAGAAAGATGTGGAAGATTGTATAGTTGTGCCTTTTCCATCCTCATCAGAATCCAGGCTGAGGCTCCTGAGGCTTATGGGTGGTTTTGACCAGAAGCTGTTACTGAGCTTGGATAGATATTTGCTGCAGGTTTTTCTAATAAGCTGTAAGAGATCTGAACTGCTGCTGATGCTGAGGTACCTGTCAGTCCCACATTAAATGAAGTGAGCCAACACTCTTCACATGCTTCCACTTTTCTCCTCTTCCCAGCAGAAGATGGTAGGAGAAGTTTAACAAAACTGCACAACCTTTTCTCTTTAGGAATGAGGGGCATTAAATGGCTTGCCCCATGGGTAAATGGGCACTTGGAAGGGGAGGTAGAGTGGTTTTTAGCAGATTTTTGGATCCTACAGAATGCACAGTCCACAGACTTGGACCAGCCCCTGAGAAAAAAAAAATTGGCACTGAAATCAAGCCACAGAAGACAGTCTCAGCTTTCCTAAAGTGTGAGGGGTCAGGGAGCTGTTTGGAAATTCTGTGGCTTGAACCTCTGTTTGAGCTCTTTCTAGCACTGAACACAGTGGGACTGGAGCAATAATTTGGATTATGCCCATGTCTTTTTCTTATTTTTTCGTTTAACCTGCTGATGGCCTCTGTCTTGTATTGCTTTTTAGATCTACTGAGAGTAACTGCTCATGACTGCATTAGTGGGAATGGATGTTTATGACTGATCCCTTGGTGGCTGCAAAACTCATCATGCTTCATCAAAACATAACAGTGTGGTTCAAGTAAGTGTTTTTTTCTGATCTGTTCCTCAGTCTGTTTCTAGCAGAAAGCTGGAGAATTACCAGAATCACTGAGGCTCTCAGAATCTTGGTGGGAAAGAGGAAGGATGCTGGTGTGTGTGTGGGGGAGTGTCAGTCTGGTGGGGTGGATGCTGCCCCAGTCCAAACACCCCATGAGCGATGAGCTCATGTGCTGGGGTTGTGTGCTATGGGAGGGGAAGTGCAGGATTCCTGGGCCAGATTACAAGCATTGCTATGTTCCCTCCATGTCATTCATAGGTCATGAAGCTGGAGGGAAGGCAGGAGACTGCGCTGGTAATGTGACATCAAAGTGCTGTGGCAAAGAGGTGGGAGATGGGGACTGATGTAATTTCTCATTTCTCCTAACCTCTCATCCCGTGAATTTTCACTGGCCTAGAATGGGGAAGACCTGTTCCAGGTCCTGCACAGCACAGACCTCCTCTTTGACATCAAGACTTTTTCTTCCTTTCTTTTAGCAATTGGCCAAGTCTTGCATGTAAAGAAATAGTCAGTGAATTTAATAAAGGTATCTTCTATTTAGAATGCAGAATGCACATCAGGGAAGGTGACATCTGGGGCCTTATTAATACTGCAGCGGTGAAATGTCACTGACTTTGTGGCACAAGTAGGCCTTGATTTACATGGGTATAATAGAGATCAGGCTGGGATACTCAGACTTCAGTGTCAAAGGCCTGCAGAGTTGGATTACATTTTCCTCCCTGGTGATGGAAATGTAGTCCTGGGGGGAAATGAGTTGTTTGGTCTCATCTGAATTCTTTCTGAAGTAGCGTTGCCTTCAGAAACTCTAACTGGCAGCCAGTGTCTCTCTTCTTGGCAGTCTTAGCAGGAAAAACAAGAAATTAGTGATCTGGGAACAACATTTTTGGCATCTCTCAGCCATCCGTGTTATCTCATTTAGCTACAAGAGGAGGGATTGTTACCAGGAGCATCTGCAGTGTCTGGGTGGAGCATGGGAGAACTTTCAGGAGACTCAGGAAACTCACTGTGCACCCCAACCTCTGTCACTTTTCTGCAGTCAATCCCAAACAGACCATCTTTGAAGATGTAAACCTTTTGTTTACATTTCCTATCTTTACTCCATATCCAGTGTCCTTCTGTCAGCCTGCATCTTTCTGCGTGACTGTTTGGCCCATACCCACTGGCATCATTGTCCTCTTGTGCTGATTCCTTGCCAACACACCTTGCTGAAGATGTGTCCCTTTAGCAACCCTGTGTGTTCTGGGAGACTTGACCTTCAAAGACTTCGGGCCAAACTGTCTCTGTCCCAGGAGCTTGGATGTTACAAGGCATCATCAGCTCTTTCTCTCCTAAGTTTCTTGCAGTTGGCTCGTTCAGAAAATGCTGCCTAGACTGGCATTTGCTTTGCTGACTGTTTTCAGTACTTAGTACTTCTCATGTTTTAGAAGTTGTGGGGGAAAGTGAACTAAGCTCGTATTTTTGAGGGATCCTAATGTGAATTTAGGTATCCTGATCCTTTGGCCTGTGGATATTGCTTTGGTAGTAAGATGGGAGTTTGGGGTGCTGCTGCTGCAGGAGATGTGTGTGAAGACCATGCATATGGGTGCTTGGTGGCTGGACAGGCCTTGGCTGCTTGTTTCCCTGTGTGTTAGTGGTTCTTGCCTATTTCTTATTACAGTGGTCTTCTTGGGTGCCATTTAGTATCTCTTCTGTAAGGATTTGTTTTAAATTACAGCAGAAACTAAGAAATTATGGTAAAGTTGGCATAGTTTCTACTTTTCCTCTTTCAGGTATATGCCCTTCTATGGCATAGGTACTTGCCCTGTTCCAAATTGCAAATACCCCCTAAGGGTTGTCTCCTCAGGGACCACCTTGTTCCCACTGAGGCAGAACAGAAGTCACACATGTCATACGGATTTCTGGCAGCAGTGTGCATTGTTCAGGGGCTGTTTTCAGGGTCATGAGGATCTTGCTTCTCATTTTCAAGGGACCAAATCTCTTTGAGCTCAGTGTAAGCCATGTAAAGATTTTACAAGATGACTAGAGTTTGCTACAGATTAAAGCCATTCAGAGACACATTCCTGAGTCTGTTGCTTTTGGTGGATCTCTAAAGAACATCATAATGGTCAGTTTTGGAGCCTAACAGAACCCTAGGGGGTAACTGAGGCTCAAAGACATACAATAACTCTGGCAACACCTTTTAAACCCCTTTTATTTTCTCTTACATTTTAAATCCTGTGCCCCTGTGCCTTTTTTTTCCATGTGCGGTTTTTAGCAGAGAGCACCCAGAGTTCTGTTTATAGGGGACTCGGGTGTGAATTATTACCTGTGAAGCTTGCAGTCAGGTAGTGGGTTATAATACTAATTAAGGCAAATGTCACAGCAAGAGCATGCTGACGTTGTCGGAATTAATGGCCCAGAGCATTACTACTTAGCACACCTTTTGAAGTTAATGGAATCGTATTAATTGGGATCTTGGAGGGACTGAGGGACACAGAGTACATCACTCCTGAGCAGCACCTCTGTTATTACATTAGAGCTGGAATAGCATGCAAGTTCCTCCTGCCTTTTGGGCCCCTTTTCACAAATGGGTGGCTCTGATAAGGCCCAGGGGAAGGTTGTTTGGTTCTAGGGTAAGAGGTGAAAAAGTCTGTTCCTGCTGTGGTTGCAGACAATCACTCTGCCTCCAGAAACCAGTGCTGAGGACTGCCAAAATACCTTTGGCAAAATCCTGAAGGGACGAGATGTGTTAAAAAATAATGTGTACCCTTGTCCCTGAGTCTGATTCTGCAAATTCATCTCCCCTCCACAGCACTTGTTCCAATGAGCACAACCCAGGGTATTGGTGCGAGGCACAGTGTCAAAGCATTAAAACAAAAGTGTCTGTCAGCATTTCTGAGTTCTTTTGAATATTAGCCAGCTGTTGTAGCTCTGAGACCAGTGCAGTGTGTGGTCAGACCTAATGCCAAAAAAAATCTAGTTTTGAAATAGAAAACAGCAAATCATGGAGGTCATCATTGCTTTGGGAAAAAAAAAAAAAAAAAAGAAAAAAAAGCCTGAGATGCTGATGTTTATAGAAAACCAAATCTCAAAACTTTTAATACAATGCTTTGAGCAGATGAGGAAAAGGAAAAAAACCCAAGTTTTCTACTGAGGATTTTGATTCTAAAGCAGAATGTTCTCATTTTCATCCAAGTTTTCCACATGGGGGAAATAATTTTTAAGCATCTCTCGTATAAAGTAATTAACCATAGATGAGAAATGGATGATTTCAGAAGAACAGGAACACATACTATCTTTAGATAATGATATTAAATCCATTATGCACTGGAATGGAAGTTTTTATGATACTGTAGATTTTCTGTGCTGTTTTATTCTTGTTGAGTTTAGATTTTAAAGGAATTACTTAGCTATGATAGAACATTTTTTTTTCTGTATTAACAGGAATACAATTATTAATTGTCCTTTGTAATGTTACTGGGATGTCAGTTCATGATTACAGTTGACTAAATCTGTAGGCTTTCACATTCTCTCCTGGGTTAGCATAGGGGAAACATTCGTATTTGCTAGAAATGGTGATGATTTGATGTCAACTCAGTCATCCTTTGCATGGAAGTAGAAACAAGCGTGTGGCTGAGCCAGGGCTGCCCTGATGGGAAGATCCCTCTCAGCTCCATGCTGGCCTCTCCTCCCACCTCAGAGGATTGACTGCAGTATCTATCCAGAGCTCATCCCATATAGTGCTGGTCAGTTGAGGAGGAGCTGGACTGTGTGAGCCCTAAATCTGCTGCAGGCTTCCTGCATGAGTTGAACGTGCCTCAGCCTCACTGCTGGGTCTGCTGTGCAGCCTGTAAGGGGTTGTAAAGGAGGGCAGGGTTTGCCAGCAAAAGCCCTTCTGCTTAGGGCAGTTTCTCTCAGGGCTTCTTACCCTGACCTGAGGCTGCAGAACTGCTTTGCTCCCAAGCAAGCACGAAGCGCTCCTGGCTGTTTAAATCTGTCGCAGTTCTGTTTGAACTGAAAGATTCCTCTGTTCCTCGGCGGAGTGTGTTGTAAAACAGTGACATTTGTTAAACGGAGAACACGTAGGGCAAGGACTCCATCAGCTCCGAGGAGACAGTGAGTAATGATCTCTTAATGTCGGAGAGCTTTAAAGCTACTATAATATTCTTCAAAGTCAGGGTAGTGTGGTGGGGTGCTGCACAGCTATCCCGTGTTCAGGGGCAGGTCGCCGCTGAGCACGCAGCCAGACACTGTTCTTCAGCATCATCTCTGCAGAGATTAGTTGCTGTGCAATGTGCATCACAGCCCAGACAGATTTATTATTTACTTGCGAGCGTTCCCGTAGCACCCATCACTCAGCTGGTTACCTGCGCCTGCCAGACACTGCTTTGCACTTGGAGCCGTGTCTGCTCTGCCCTCTTCCTGACACAAATCAATGTGCTAAGCCTCAGTGCATTTGGGAAGGAGGTAAAAATTGAACAGCTGTTACCATGAAAGGAGGAATGGAGGGGAAGGTCATGTCTGTGGTCGAATGGGACCCTGTGGTACTGCTGAACGTGGGTCTTGTTGTTTTGGATCCCTCAGACTTGTGGTGCCAGTGGTCCCTTGTCTTGTGCCATGGCTTCATCTGACTTTTGGCAAAGTCCTGACTCTGCAGAGCTCAGAAGAAAAGTCAGGACAATAACTTCATTTAGGCTGACTGTCTGTTCCCCTCTTGTGTCGATCTCTTGAGCTGTCCTAGGCACAGGCAGAACCTGTGAAGGCTCTCTTTCAGCCACCATGACCTCTACTGCCATGCACAGCACGAGGCTGAGCCGATCGTCATCTGTCACGTGAAGATGCACATTTATGCCACTTGAAACTTGGCCAAATAACAACTCAGTGGTAATGAACTGTGTGCTTTTGGCTTCAGAGTCTCTGGGACAGAGGGATGGAAGCAGAGTGATGATTTATGTCCTCAAGCCTGTTATTTACAAGTAGTCATGCTCGTCATCTTTCTGTAGACAAACAGAGTTGTAAATTTGCCATATACAGTCCTTTGAGCTAATGCTTATGGGAAATGTAATTTAAAACATTCATTTGTCCTGGAGAACTGAGCCTGAACAGCGCTGCCATGGAAAAAGGTACAAAACCTAAAAATAGGTGGATTCACCCCATACCATCCTTAATATAAAGAATTTACTATCCATATAGATACAGCAGAAGAAGCAGGAGGGAAATTAGGTCTCCTGAGTGGCAATTCACCTTATTAATCACTGCCACTGATGACTAGTTAAGGATTAATTAAGGGCTAACTGTGGGTCAGGAGAAGTGAACCAGCTACCAAATAGGCATGACAGCATTGGGCATTTATTCCCTAACTGATCACATAAACCTGAAAGTGTAGCTCCTACTTTTAGTAAGCATGGGACTACTCACATTTTTTAATTAATCTGAAAAGCAATTATGTCTTGTTTCTAAGGAAAAATCTTGTGTGTATTTCTGTGGGAATACAACCATTATGTGAGATAAGGTGTGAAGTGTGGGTTGTGTGTGAGGATCAGGCCTTAGAATTTTTGCACTTCTTTCTGGACACTTTCATGAGAGCAGTGTTGTTCTGTAAAACTCACCCCATGCAGAAACATTTGTTAGAGCAGGGGTGGTGAGTTTTGTTTGCAAATACTCTGATGTTTTAGTATCAGTACTCCCCCATGCCTGTGCTTACCACCCACATCAGGAATTTAAGGAAGAGGTGAAATATAGCTACTTGGTGTACTTTGTCAGTTTTCCTTGCAGATCTGCTTTCCATCTGAAATGGGGATTTTTGAGGGTTAATGTGAAAGTCAGTAGATCTAGTTAAATGGATTGGGTTCTCTTTTAATTCTAGTAATTGCACGGTCTTGACTGGAATTGTTAATGATTTACAAGGAATTGCCATTTGTGCCATGGACTTCTGTGAGGGAAGAAGCCAAGCCTCTGTAATACTTCATGTCTCAGTTCCTCCTCTTCCACCTTCACAGTCTTGTTCCTTGCTGTGAGTGGAAAGGAAGTACAGTGAATCCCCCATGTCGGCTCTGGCTTGTGGGCAGAGCTGATGACATGTCCTCAGAGTCCCAGCCAAATGCTGTGGCATGAACCTTCTGGCTGTCCTGCTAGAAGGGTTCCATTCGTATCTGAAGGACGTAATTTTTTCCTACTTGAATATTATAATGAAATATGGGGATAAGACTTTGCCTATTTGTTCGGGCTACATCAAAGTAACACTACAAGCAGATTGCCAAATTCCTTTGTGCTCTGGATCTCTGGTGTGTACATGGATCAACCCTGCCTTGAAGCTCTGCGGGGCCTGATGAAATGGGACTCCACAAGGTAACCACAACAGACTCATAGTCCTGGGGAAGTCAGGGCTCTTCTTGCCTGCTGGTTCCCCTGGTCCTACTTGGGTATCAGTGCTGTGCTAATACACTATGTTCCTTTGCTAGCACTGTTAGCTTCCTTAGATCTGATACTCTCTGGCTGTTTTCTCCATTTCCCACACAGCTGTTAGGTGTATTTTCTCTTTTAACTGGGTTTCATGTATCTGGCAATGGTGAATGCCCTATTTTCCAGCACCACTTTTGTGGCTATCTGCACTTATTTATTTCTCTCCCTCCCAGATATATTGTTTCTGTCATGACATTGGGTCCTCCCTCACTGCAAAGAGGCAGAAAGAAAAAAATCGCTTCATAAATTTCCTCATTTCATCACTTGCTGACTCCAGTTCACCCTTAACATTTTTACTGGAGTAATCGTCTTGTTTACTCTCTGTCTGGTACAGACTTGTCCACAGTGCATTATGCTTCCTGGGAACCTCTCTGTAAGTCTTGTACTCAATATCTCTTTCTGGTTCCTTAATAATCCTCCTAACTCGCTTTGCCTCATTTTTATAGGTCTTCTAGTCCCCTTGCAGGTAGTTCATATCTTTAATACAATTCTCTTTATTGCTTGTACTCCTCTCTACCTTCTGGCCTAAACACATTGGCCTCTAATGCCTCAGGTTTTGCTCCTAGTCTAGACTCCTGTAATTAGCACTGAGCTCACGAAATGTGAAACAGTAATTTTACAGAGCTGCCCACGAACCCGTGCATGTGAGAGAGCACCCAGGGGCAGAGCCTGTGTTTCTCTGCCCCCCAAACTCTCTGCCCCCCAAACTGTCTGCCCTTGATGCTCCAAAAGCCCTGCTATTGCTTTCCTTTTCTGTGGTCTATTGTTATCTCAAGTACTAACTTTGAGTCGTATTAGACTTGTTTGGCATTTACCACAGTGGAGCTTGGCCTGCAGGTGTCTCCTGCTTGCAGATAAAAAAGATGTCCTTCTGGTAGTGCTAGGAGGACTGTTATCTCTCATTTTTAAGCTTATTTCTGCAGAAAGTCCAATGCCAGGTCAGTGGATGCAGAGGGGTGGATTTGACTGGGTGCTCTAAGGCATGTAGAAATTAACATCGGTCTCTTTAATGGATGCTATTCAAAACTTAAATGTCTAAGTTAGAAAAATATCTAAGGGTATTTCAGTATTGCACTAAAGCTGGGAAGAGCTCAGGAAATTCATGACTGATGGAAATGGATACAAGGGTGTTCTGTAGATCAGGGTCTCTCAAAGCAGGCATGAAACCTCACATTAGTTTGTTCTGCTTCATGGGTCCCTTTTATATTTGAAGTCATTGATTATGTGTGCAATTCTTCAGATGGACCTGGGACTGCTAACAGAAAGGGAACATCTGTACAGGCAACATGTTAACAATGTGAAAAAACAAATCCTTTCTCCTTCGAATTGCCAAGATAAAATGAAGTTCTCTCCATGTCGCTGACCTGCCACCCAAGTTCCTGTCTTGCTGTTTTGTCTGTGGTGGTAATGATGGTAAATGACCACCCAAGTGACCAAAGCAGGTTGGCTTTCCAGTGAAGACCCAGGAAAGACCTGATAGCTGAAATGCTGTGAGGTTATTCAGAGAAGCAAAGATCCTGAGGAACAATTACATCTTTTTCTTAATGGCAAAAAATCTGTACCAGTGTAACGTCATCTTCCTGGTGTGTAAAAGCTACAGATGTGCTTTTAAGGTCCTACAAGAGTTGGCATTTGCATAGCATGTTCTGTGCATAGTATTGCTCTGCTTTGTTGCTGTAACTTAAAAGCTTGCATTTAAGTGGAGGAGATCACAACAAAATAATACATAAGGGCACTATAGTGGGGTATTTATGATTCTGGCAGAACAACAAGAGGCAGTGAGGGCTTCTGCTTTGGAGAGGAGAATGGTGCTGAGAACTTTGGGATTCTTTTGTTTTCAGAACTAAAGTATGCCATGGAAACCTGCTTGCCTTTTTCCCTGGGTACCATTAAAAAAATTATTAGATTAACAGTGTGTCAAAGTATTAGAGACACTGTTTCATGAGAAATTACAAGCAAAATTAATTTCAGTTGTCTGGGAAGAAAATGATACCCCAAGGCTTCAGGGACACATTTTGGATGGTTAGAATATGAAATGCCTGCACCTGTCTCAGAGAGGGGGTATGTGCATGATTTTCTGTTCTTGATTATTAATGTGTGTATTTTCTTTGTCTTGCTGGAAGAAACGAAAACAGAAATGAGGAGTGTTCTGAGTAGTTCCCCATGCCTGTATTTTTGCAGGACTTTGGCATGCACCCTGCTGAATCTTCTGGGACAGAGGTCCTTTCCCCTCCCTGCAGATCATCTTATGATAGGCTGAGAAGACTTCCTCTCTTCCCAAGGAAAGGGTTTGAGATGAGCAGGTAAATTGCCTGCCAGAAGAGTTGGTCTCCCTCCAGTGAGTAGAAGAACTATCTCAATGGGAGTGGGTCTCATTGAGTTAAACTGCAGGTGTCACTTTTGTTTACTTGGAGATACATGAGAGGTGTCCCACACCTCTGGTCATACCTTCAGAGATACTTAGTGGGAGTTACCTGACTGCCTCTATTCTTAAAGACTCTGGACATTCTTTTATTCTGTAGAAAAAAACCTGAATACTGAAGGAAAAAAAGTACTTTCCAGTTTGAGCAGTTGAGGAATTAAGTGGTAAGATAAAATCCCATCATTCTGATTTCCCTGTTAGCTTCATCTTCTGACACCAAGCATATTCTGACATCAGTCATGAGGACTTCTGGCTGTGTAGTTAATGCTACATTATGCTTTGGAGCAGGGCAAACCATCATTGCTGTGCTGTCTTTGTTTTGAGGATTCATAGGAATCCTGGACCTGAGGTGCATTCTGGGAGTGACAGCAAGACAAGCAGCACAAGATGATCCTTTTGAAGGGATTTTTTTTTTCATTCTCGTTTTCAAAATAATCCATATTGTCTTCTATTCCCAATTCCTCACCAGTTTCAGAACATTTAATTAAAAGGTCGTATCCATCTATGCCTGGTGCCCTAGATAGCTTCTTCCTCCACTTTCAAGAGAAGCTAAATTTCCCTAGTGAGGATAAATGGGGAAAGTATTAGGCCAAATTGGGTAGATACAGTTTCTGTGGAACATGTGGAAAAGGAAAGCATATGTAGAAAGCACATCTCCTGACAAGACTGCTCAGGCAAGACATTAGTCACAGGCTGGGAGTCAAATGGCTTCCTGAATAACACCAGGAAACAGCAGCTTTCATCAAATGACGCATCGCAATATGATAGTTTGGGGCAAATTGCTTAATGCATATGCATTTCAGCTTAACTCACTGTGAAATAAGGACAACACAGTGTTCACTCATCCCAAAAAGTAAATACGTAGGAAAGGTAATAAGTTTGCTAGATATTCATGTCATGGAATGATTCATCAGAGTGTGCTGTGCACTGAAGCTTATGCACTGTTGCCTGGTCTTGACAAACATATCACTTCATATGGAGATATCTGGCAGCATCTGGTTAATCATCCTGGATTGGAGAGGTTTTGCCAGTGTCCCAAGTGGGAGGTTCCATCCCGTTCATGAGGAGTTCTCCTGCCGTCTGATACATTACAATGAAGTTTCTGTACTCCAACACTCTGAATGCTAGATGCACATTTTCATTGTGTGCCCTCGCACCTATACATGGGGAAAAGTAAAGAGTCTACATTCTTGTACCCCTTAAGCAGAAGGTCATTAAAATGTGAACTCCGTAGTAAAAGTTGTAAAGCCAGTTTCATAACTCATGTAGAAATGTTCCTTCTATTTAATAAGGATATTCATTGATCTGCAGCAGCAAATTATACTTTTTGAGCATTTAACTAATACTTCCACTTGGCTTCCAGTTTATGAGACAATTCAGTATTTCTCTGGGCTCACTAGTGCTGACTGTAGAGAGCTTCTAGTGCTGGGCATTTAGTCAGCGTAGAAGCTTGAACAAAGTTATTGCTATTTTGTGCACAATATGGGAACATTTCCTTTTAGAAATCTCCCCTTTGCCTTGCTACCACCACTACCACTGCAGCATACCCAATTCTAGAAAACAAATCCAAAAGGAATGGGTTAATCCAAGCGAGTTGCATAGGCAGCCTATATCAGGAACACCTGGCCCAAAGAGGACATGGTACCAGATTTCTAAAGCTGGCCTGATCTGGTCACCATCTCTTCAAAAGCACCAAAGGACCTGGTGTCTTCCCTGAATAATGGGAAAAACTCAGAGTAATCAGGTGCCTTTAAGAAAACTTTTTCAGAAAGATCCATTGAACAAAAACTGGTGGTATTTTTGTTTAGCCCTAAATGATTTGAAGATTTTATGATCCTAAGACTGTTTTGGTTTTCTATTTAGGTCAGCTCATGTAATGAGAGATATTGCTCCCATATACAAACCTTCTCTCATCTGTGGTCTTAGACCATGGCCATGGGGATGGTCACAGCTGGACTTGTGGACAGCAGAAGTTCCCTGACCCCGTCCACTTGCCATCATGGCTGTTGAAAATCTGCCGGCATGCTGGAGCTGACTCCTGGAGACAAAAATATCCTGCTTGTAATAGTCCTTTTCCCAAATTGACCCTTCTTCAGCTAAAAGCCCACCCTAGCATGCATTATTTCAGAGTATTTCAGAACATGTTTATTCCAGGATATTTCAGAACATTTTTGAGGCATTTCCTTTAGGTGGCAGCAGGAGTACAAGAATATCCAGCCTTCATGGTCCCCGGCGCTGCTGCAATGGCATGGCTTTGTGCTGAAGAATGTAAACCCAGTTTTACAACCCTTTCATAGCCTAACACACATGAGAGTTTATTTTCATTATTAGAGCAACTTGCTGATGAGCTGTAATCATGAGTCAAGACCCCATCACCTGTCTGAGCAGTCCTTTGGGTCTCTGCATGTAACTGCTATGACAGTCTGGACACTTAACAGTAATGGAAATGATGCAGACCCTGCCTAGGAGATCTGTCTGGACTTGGTATTGCCTACACATAACATTGTGATGGAGTGTGAAAGGCAACGAGATGGGGAGGAGAATGCTCAAGATTGTATTGCATATTCACCTGTTTTAGGGGTTGAGGCAAAACTGTCAATATGCTAAACACAATTGCAGTAGAGCTGCTAAACTTTGCAGAATTCCCTGTCTCTGGGATAGCCCTAATTCTTGCTTATCTGCTGGCAGGCCAAAAGATATTTCTCTATACCTGCCCTAATTTTCAGACTCTCTTCCTTTGTGTTTGCTTTGGAAGGAAATTCCCAGCTGATGTGTCCATCACATTTGCTGGGAAATGCTTTCAAGTTTATGGTGTGCTTGTGAGACAAGGAAGCCTGAAACACCATTTTCCTTTGAACACCAGTATGCCTAGGGGTCTCTCGGGATGAAGAACAGGGATCTGGAAATGTCAACTCTCTCAAGTCCATAGAATGCCATTCAGGCATTTCTGCCCAGCTGGAAATGAGCTAGTAACTCTCAGTACTGAGTGGGACCTGTCTCAGGCCAGTCTGGCCTTGGGCTTTTGGGAATCAAGGCAGAGACTGAGCTATGGCTGTCATCTCTCCCTCACCATAAGTCTCTGATGTGGGATCTAGCTGGGGATCCATTGCTGGGGCCCTCAAGTGATTGCTTGTATGCTGCTGTATGAGAGCCTGGTCTGGTTCAGACCCTTGTGCTTTCTGGACTTCCTAGCCTCAGACTTCTCACTTCTCAGTGCTGCTCCAGAGGAGAAATCATATTTCTCCTGTGTGTTGGGCTCCTGCCTACCCAAGATGGCCTTGAAGCAGCCTCAACGTTTTGAGGAGCAAACAGATATACCTGTTGCAGTGGCTTGTGAAGGCTGTTGGTATAGTTCCCAGTATCCTGATGTTCTCTGTCACGCTCAAACCTCCTTCCATTCATCTGTCAATAAGCAACTACTGTTGCCTCACACCCTCCTGGAGCCTGGCCATTTATCTGGCTTTTACAGTGAGTAAATAATATGCTCAGTTATATGTCAGGAAATACTGTTCTGTACAAATTCCTGGGGCAATCAATATACAGACTCATTTTATGTTAGAAATAGCTCGTTCCAAATGGCTGTATATATCTTTATTATCCTGTAAATTCTTGCACTGTCACTGGAAGCCACATATGCCTTATTGCCAGCTTTGTTTGCAGAGCAAGCTCCTTCCCTCCTTCCATTTCCAAGCTTTTTCTCTTACCTCCCATCCACTTGGATCAAGGCTTAGGAGTTGACTGAACTCTCCAGTGCACCCCAAAATCTCCTTCTCTTTCTAATACAAGTGGATAGGATTAGGATATTTTTCTCCCCTTGAAGGCCCTGCTGAAGCTTTCTTCCAAAAAAAAAAGTCAGTCTTTGAATGTCCATGTCCTACAGCCTTGCTATTTTAGCTGTGTTCCCTCTGTCAAAATTATTTCTATAGCAAAAGCCTTGAGCCTGGCTCTCCCAGCTGCTGTACACAGTGCACTCAATAGCTTTAGTCATCTTGAACCAAAAATTCTACCAGAGGGAATCTACATCCTCTGGTTATTGTCTCTCCATATTTGGAGACTAGTCTGAAAGGCTTGTGAAAGATAAAAATGTGGGACCTGGGCAGTCACACACAGAGAGGACAATTCCAGCCACATCATGGAATACAAAATGCATTTGCACTATGGGCAGGGATGGAGAGATGAGTGGTTACTGCCCCTCAGCAGCTGGGGGCTGCTTCACGGACCTGTCCATTAGCTAGAAAATATCTGGCAGTGGTATAAGAGGGGGTTTTGGTAACTGTGAGTTTTCTCTGTGGGAAAAATATAAAAAAATCATATGAGAGGCAGAGTGTGGTGATACAGACAGAGAGTGAGAGCATTCACATAAAGGCACAGATACTGTTTCCTTAGAAGCACTATCATTCTCCTTCCTGTGATGGGGAAATGAAAGCTATTTACAGGGTTAAGTTATGGGCATTCAAGGCAGCAAAATAAACAATAATGGCTTGGAGAGAAGACAGGAAGATGAAGCATGGCTGTGCCTTGGGGACAGTCACTGCTTGCACAGCATGTCTTGCTGCTGTACACCATCTCAGAGAGAGTCCCACCTTCAGAATTTGAATTACTTTAGGGGAGATATTTCTTTTTTACTGTTTTTAGCCCTGTTGTGGCCAGAGAGAGTGAGCAGGGCTTGTCCTGTTCTGACACAGCTGTAGCAAAGCTCTGGCTAAGTGAGAACCAGAAACCGCCATAAAAGAGAGGGATGATGCTCATGGGGCTGAGGAACATGGGTTGTAGTTTACTGTGGGTCTTAGCCAAGCTCAGAAGAAAAAAGTTTCTTTGCAAGTCCAGCACATCTGAGCAAGTTCTGAGGAGGCAATAAAACGTCTTGCTGGGAAACAGTTTTTGTTTTTCAGAATGAGTGTGGGTATCAGATGCCTCCACTTTGCAGGGCTGGGCCTGAGTGGAGGGGTTGAAACATGCCCCAGAGGTCTGGGACTGAGAAGTTTCTCTCCACCCAGTAAGAAGTCCCCTTGGAATAAGGGTATTTCTGTATGCCGGGAGCTGGTGCCCTGCTTAGCACAGAGGCACCACGTCTTCAGCTGTAGAGATAGTAGCTGTGATTGAGTCGTGACCTTGGACTGCTGCTCTCAGGGGAGATGTGTTGCCAGTTCCATGGCCTGACAGAGAGGGGATCAGTGAAGCTGCTCAGCATGGTTATGTGACACGTTTGGGAAGGCTGTTAGTAAAGCCCCAGCCCCTGGGACAAGACCTGCATCTCCATGAGCATCACCTCCTTAACCTGGACAAGGTGTGAAACGCCACCACAGCTCCCTGAAGGCCAGCACTGCTTGTGTGGGGAGGCAGAGCTCTGCTGGAAAAGCTAATGTAATCCTGCAATGTGAAGTCACAGCTGGAGGCAACAGGCACATCCTTTGCTGGTGTAAATCACTGTGACCTGATTGATTTCAGGGCCAGCCTTGGTATTGAAGATGTCGCAAAAAGTTCTTTCGAAGGAGTCTTTAGAGAAATGTTTCCCCCTTGCTCTTCTGTTAACTTGCCTGTGATAATACATCTGCAGTTGCTATCACTGTAGAGCTTGCTCAGAAGAAGAAGAAAGGAAAAGAAAGGAGAGGCTGCTGTTCATCTTATTGACCGCTTATTCACTTCTTTAAAAGTAATTAGGAGTTTAATCAGAGTTTCTATGGATTTTTGGGGGAATCTGTAATTAAAATCTGCACAGTCAACTTGCATTATATACTTAACTTTCTTCCAGAGCTGCTCAAATATGTTTAATATTCTCACGTCCTCTAATGGAAACTGTCAAGTACCTCAACATAAAAACGAGCAGCAAATCCCCTGCAACAGGCTGCCAAACTGCAGCCCCCAACAGTTTTTTTTGTTGTGAGGAAAGGTCTGCTCTGTGATAACAGCCCAGGCTGTAGGTTAACAGGCCTGATCAACTCCAAGCTGATTTTTCTCTAGTGAATAGAGATGTTTCTTTTCATCAGCATAGAGTGCAGCGTATGGAGAGGGGGAAGGGAAGCAGAAGGAAAAAAAAGCTGTCTGACTGTGTAGGGATGGAGCCAGTCTCTTGATAAGCTTTCAATTAAGAACAGATTAAAATTAGGTTTATCTTCTCCTGAAAATGGCAGTGACGTTAATATAATAATACAATGTAATAACTTAATAACCCAGTTGGAAGTGACTCATCCACATTGGAAAGATCACAATTTTGCTGCCTGGTTCTGGGAAGGTTAAGTGCGTCCATCCCTCATTCCTGCAGGTGTGCAGGCACCCATGGGGAGAGTGAAAGCTGGACAGTAATTCACAGCCTGGCTGCTTCTCCTCCCTGGAGGTTTGGTGTGACTGACAAGGGAGATTTATGGTGCAGAAGCGTGTGATGAGTCCATGTGTTGAAACAACTGCTGAGGCTCTGCAGAGTGCTCCACTGCCTTATCCTCACTGCTTACCCAATCCCATTGCTCCACCAGGGACAGGACATAAACCCAGAGCTTTGAGGTGTAGCAGCTAGTGTCTGGCATTGCCAGGAAAAGATCCAGAGTCAAACACCCCTGGCTGGCTGTTTCCTACTTCTCTGTCCCGCCCATCCTGTATATTAAGGTATATGAAATCTGCTGGCCTTAGTGGGGGTTTATTCCCTCTGTTCAGTTAAAGGAAATAAGTTTCCTCTGCCACAGGAGGCTGTGTGTGAAAGCTGCCCTGGGCAGTGTTTGCTGCCCCGAGCTCAGGTGCTGACCCCTGAATTAACCCAGGTTGTCACCTGGGAAGAGCCACACTGAACTGGTGCCGTGGGAGAGTGCAGCCCCTCATTCCGCTCAGGCTGGATGATCTCAGATGTGCCATTTGGCTGCAAGGACAAAGCTGGAAAATCCATTCCTGCAATCCAGAGACATGATTTGGCTGAGGATGATTTGCCCATCTTATTTCATGGAATCATCAGCGCTAGCCTGTAACTTGTGTGTTGGACAAAGGACTTGTGTCTGTGTCCTGCAAGGTGTTTCATAGAGGAGGGTATAAAACACTTCTCTCTTGTCATGAAGGTTGTCATCGTTGTCTTGGTCCATAGCCCGAGCTTTACCCATGAGAAGTGATCAGATTAAATTAGTTGTCTTACTAGACCACTCAAGACCTCTAAATAATTAAGTGTACTGATATAGTTATTTTCAGCTGACAATGTCTAAGCACTTGAATTAGTTACTGTGATTTTGTGTGCTGGCCACTCTGTTATGTGCTGGAGGTTTCCCGCACTTCAGCATCTCGGTGGCTTGCTTGTGTTCTTTATTTAGCTGAGAACAATGAATTAAAGCAGTTCCCCGATAATACAAACACTTACCTGTGCCCAAATACAAAACCTTTCAGGGCAGTATTTACTCGTTCCTCACCTCTAATATGGACCTAACCGTTTATGTTTTGAGTTGAGTGACTCACTGTGATTGACTGCAGAATGGGTCTCCTCAGTCCAGTCCAGGTGCAGGGCGGACAAGTTCAGTGGTAAAGAAAGTGAAAAACAACAAAAAGCACCTGGAGTAACAATGACATGCCAGGAGAAAAAAGGAAATGCCTGGAAAAAAAGATCAGGTTTCTTTCCCTTGGCATTATGGGCTGTGGTTTTTTCATTAATAAAATGGACTGTGTAGAAACCTTTGGTGTTAAAACTCTAGCTTTAATTCAGAAATGCTTCTAATGCACTGAAAAGTCATCCCATGGAGTGTGACAGCACAGCAGTAATGTGCCCATGACTAATCCAGTTTTTGTGGTCTTCCTTTTCCCACTTCTGACTGTGCGGCTGGGGATGTTAGAGTGGGAAAAGAAAACTTTGCACCCTCTCCAGTACTGTTTGAATGCTCTTCTCCCTCAATTATTTGAGGGTAATGAAGGCAGCAGTTTCTTCTTTGGATTTATGCTGCTTTAGAATGTTAAGCTGTGGGCTGCTTTTGGGCGCTTCTGTGTCCCATCAGCCATATCCCATGACAGCAGATTTGTAAGTGCCTGCTTAGCTACATTTCCCTCCAGATCCTTACCAGTAAGACAACTGCAGAGATTTGTTAATACTGTCAAGGGAAAATTAAAAACATGGCGTATTTTGCAACACAAATCTAATTTTTATTGTAGCAGTGGTATAGGCTATTTTCTTGGCCTTTGGCCTGTATTATTTTTGCCTGATTTTGAAGCAGTTATTTTTTAATACTTTTCCATTGACAGGCATAGGAGGCTACTTGTAAAATTGTAATAGAGAAATTAAAATTTCGCACTTTATAGAAAAATAAGACATTCATGCTGAATATCATAAATAGGCAAATTTAGCCTTTGACAGCAAGAACAAGCTCAGCTGATTGTGGATGTTTCTGAGGATGCTTTTTAGCTTTGTACTCTCTTAACAGCATAGTCAGGACTGGACCTCCTACTTGTGCATGTGAAAGCTCCTTGTCTTTATTCCTGAGCAGCCAAGGCTAGCCAACATTGATAACTGTATTCAGTATTCAATAAAGGGT
The DNA here is from genome assembly GCA_036785705.1 of Acanthornis magna. NCBI lineage: Eukaryota > Metazoa > Chordata > Aves > Passeriformes > Acanthizidae > Acanthornis > Acanthornis magna. The sequence continues at coordinate 22,989,364 of JAWUZG010000012.1, forward strand.
GTTTATTGTTGTTGGAAAAAAGTAATTCCTCTTCTGGCAGTGAAGAAGGTGTGACTTGTAAATAGAGGTCTGGGAACAGTGCTGTGCCTGCAGATACAGAGAGGGTTTGACAGAAAGACAGCAGAGCTGGATTAGGTACGTGTTGTTGTGCAGGAACAGAACAGCCCTGTCAAAATGCAGAATCTGCTTGCTGGACCCACTGCCCTGGATGAGACCCTGCAGAAAGCAGATACTGTGCAGAGTGGCTCACATGCCAGAGTTCCCAGCCATGCTTACTAAGAGGGAATTCTCCAAATTATGTGGGATGGGAAAAGCATGCTGCCTAACAGCTTTGATATAATTTCAAATGTGAAATATCTTTAAGAAAAATGTACATTGTTGTAGAGACTGAGATGCCCACGAAGGCTTGTCACACAGGTCACAGCTGTTTTCCTTTGAACACTGCTTATACACAGAGATCTGTGTTCTTCCAAAGCATCGCAACTCACCTGGCACACTTTTGCAGGTTTTCAGCTCCCAGAGACTTTGCTGTGCTATGATGTCCCACCTGGGGTTCTCTTTGTCCTTAATTTCCTCTGGAACAGAAGTACCTGAGGTACAAACTTAGAAGCTGGAAAAGCTGGAGGAGCATTTGGGATTGTGCCACTTGCCCTGGTGCTGCATTTTTCCCTGAGCATCTTTGGCTGCAGTTGGAGGCAGGCTGTTGATGAAAGTGGATACACATCCATCCTGGTAATGCTCTTCTTTTTTAGTTATTGTTGTTTTTCTAACCCACCACTTCACCACCTGCTCTCTGTGCTGAGAGGTTGATTGAGGACATAGCTTGGCCTCTTCCCTAACTTGTACCTTGCAGCATCTACAGGCAGGATGTGGAGAGGGCAATGAGCATCTCAGGTACTTGGCTGCCGGTTTATGCAGCAACCCCTTTCTTGAAGATAGGATTTTCATGGTAACTGCAGATATTGTGGATCATTCCTTGTAGCATTTATCTCTGTGATATGTGCAGCCAGCTCCCTGCCCTGAGACTGGCAGGCCCGCTACTTAGTCAGGATATAGATGTTTAGTCTGTTTTAATCTGATCCTCACAAATCAGTCCCAGAAGCCATTTCTGCTGCCTTCCTCCCAGTGTCATGCAGTTTGTCAATACCCCAGCCTGCTGCTGGGGATTTAAAAATGTATATGTGTATTTTTAACCAAGCAGCTCTCTGCACTGAGCTCTTGGAGAGCAGAAACTGAAGGCTGTGTACAGGGAGGGGAAGCTGGAAAAGGGACCAAGATTCACTAGGATGCTTGCTGTCTCTGACTGACCCCATTGAGGACCTGCTTGGAGCCCATGCCTTGTTTGGAGCCTGTCACCTCAGTCATTGGGAAGCTGCTGGAACAGGCTGGGAACAGGCTGTGCTAGTGCCAATGGTGCTACACAAAAAGGCATTCACAAATAACGAAGCTCTGAAACACCCTGAAAATAAGTGTCAGCAGCTTGAATTGGGGTCAGTTGTGCCGTGGTGAGAAGCAGGCTGGGCTGGGGAGCAGGGAAAAGATGTCCCCCACTTCTCTGGGAGAAAGGGCTTCCAAAGCAATGGGGAGCACAGCTGTTCCTGCTGACTGTCCCTGGGAAAGCCAGACACTGACAGGGGTCCTTAACCCTGCTGCAGAACAGGGTTTGGTCATCCTGGTCTTCTTCAGACGTCATGTAGATACCCGAAAAAAGCATCCTCCCATCTGCAGAGCTTGGCTTCTTGAGGCTGCTGCAGGCAAATAGATGCTGCCCACAGACCAGCAGTTCACATAGCCTCCTGACTGTCTGCAGTGCTCTGAGCAGCCATAGACAAGTTGACACCTTGCTCTCTGCCTCAGTTTCCCCTTTTTATATAGGATAATAATACCATGGGGAGGCAGGAGATAAGGGTGTTTGTGTCATTATGGCTGTCGCTGCCTGAGGGGCTGATGCTACCAGAGAGTGAATGGAGGTTGATTTTGAGACTAAGGCAGAAGGATATTTGCCTTTGCCATTAAGCTAGGGGGTGTCTCTGGCCACATTACAATACCTTCTAATACTGTTCCCTTCAAATGGGAAAGCAGACCCCCACAAGATCCAAACAGCACAAGGGCTTTTTAAGCTTAGCTCTGCCAGCCAGTTTTTAAGCTTAGCCCTACTAGCCCCTTTGAAGATGTCATGTCTCTGACTATAGGAAGCTCTTAAAGTTGAGTCCTAACAACCCACCACAGCAAGGTATGTAAAACATTGGCTTTCCACAGGCTCTACTTGCTTTGTTGAGTAAATTTTGAGGGAAGAAGATAAGATTTTTTAATGCTGAACTGAGTGGGAGCAAAGCCTGCCCCTGTCTACCAGGTATTGAACAGCAACTCAGCTGCTAAAGGTCTTTGCCAGCAAAATTGCTCTGAAGTGCTGTGTGTAGGGTTGAGCCACCAGTGCTACCTGCTGTAAGACATGAGGGGCAGGCCTGAGAACATATGGGGTATAGTGTTGTGTTCCCCACACTGGAGTGGTTAGTAAGTGTGCAGATACCAGCTGGACAAGTGTTCCGGATTCTTACAAGTGCAATCACCAACTGCTGTCTCCTGAAACCCTGGGGCTGCTTGGCAGTGAATTAAAGAAGAGAGCAGATGCCCGTATGTTATTTCACTGGTCAAAGCAGGGAGAACAAATTAAAGTGCCTATTTTAGCACACTGAGACAGCTGTGCTCTTCTCAAGCCAGTTCCTGAGAAGTCACCTATCCATGCTTGATGGAGGGGAAAGCATCTGGTGTAGCAACAGTCAGTTAGCCAGAAGTGGAGGAGCTGGCAAAAGCTTCCTGCTGAGGAAATCTTTGGATGGCACCTTGGCAAAGACCAAGGGAGAGATGTGAGCCCTAAACACTCCCCACTAAGCAGTGTCAGGTGCCTTTCATGGGAGTGTCAAGTGCCAGGTGAGAAGGGGCTGTGGCCTACACAATGGGGCGTTTTAGGGCTCAGCTGCAGTGGGTGTCAGGTGCTGAGTAGGATTTGTTCACTGTTGATTATGACTCTGAGTTACCATCAGCAGCGTGAACTTGGCTGCGGAAACAATCTTCACTTGCTTCCCTGCAAAGGCAGTCAGTTACTTAAAGAACCTGTAGTGGTTTTTAAACAGTAGAGATGTATTAAGTATATCATGTTACTGTTAAGCCTTGGTGCACTCTGGAAATGTCTGGCATTCTTATTCTTCTGTTAGCAAAATGAGGTTTAGGAAGTTTAAGTGACCAGAATCCCAATAGATTTCTGCATGAAGAGAGAGTGGAGAGGCAGAGGTGTTGTCATGCCTTACCACAGGCGTTAGAAGTAATGATTGGATGTTCTTAACTGTGCTTCTTTATTTCTAACATAGTTCTCATAACAGAAAGGAATTTGGAAATTGAAGAAAATGACACTTCAGTGTTAACAGATCCCAAGAACCAAGCTGATCAGAGGATGCAATCTTTCCCCATACATTTTCATAGATGCTGAGCATATTTAACTGTTTCAGCATCCAAAATGCTGTATAGTGATTCTCAGTGCTTTCTTTTAACCCCTTGCTTGCAGTGGTTTATATTTCACATGAGATGACTTAATTAAATTAAACCCCACCAAGTCTAAGCTGAAGTTTCCCTTGTTTAACTTGTTTCCCTTGGTACACTTTGGAATAAGTTCAGCCTGTAATATGCATGTTTTTGGGTGCTCCTGGCCTATTCCTATGTGGTCCAGAGCTGGGAAAAGTCATTCTATTAACAGATTGTAGTTTCCCAAGCAGTGTCTACCTGTCTCCTGAAAATGTTCTTATGGAACCACCATCAATAAAAGGTTGCACATGAGTGTTATAAAGTGCTGACTGCTTTAAGACAAAAGAATAATTCCTTTCCTTTTACAGCTGAAAACAAGTCCCACAGATGAAGTGCTTTACTGAAGGTCCCTCAGAAAATGTAAAGCAGAGACAGGAGATGAACCCAAGTCACTTGACATCCCACCTTAGCCAAACTGCCTACATGCATTATGGGAAGCTTGGCAAGAAATAAGGGTAATGAAGCTGCACAGCTGCCTGGAAGAATGTCTCTGCTGCTATACAGCAGGTAATCCTTTAGATTTAAGAAATGGCATAACTTTCAAGGAGGAAATTTACAAAATATGTCATCTGAAGACATTGCCATGTTTAATGCATTTGCTGCCAATGATTTTCTTTCTCTTGCTATACTGTTTACAGAGCAGCTGGTGCAGAGCTGTTGAGCTTGCTATTGAAGATGAAAGGCTGGTTGTTTTTCAAAGTCCTTTGTGCCTGTTTGCTCCTAACTGGAGCTGTCAGTGTAGATGGTTTTTATTTCCTTTATCACTATAGGTCTGAAGTCCCTTCTTTAAAGATTTCCTCAATTCAAAGAAAAATTTCTTTTGCTGTAAGTCCCAAAAGACCTGAAGGGTCTTTTCTCTTTTGTTTGGGCTGAACACTCCACAGGCAATGCCAGTGCCTTCGAAGGGTTGCTGAAAACCTTTAACCCCCAGACAGCCAACGTCCCAGCTGAAGTCTTTTGATGAAGGCATGAGGAATTCAGTCTGTTCTGCTCATTTCTGTGGCCTGGGAATGAGAACACCCCTCTTGAACTATATAGATGCAATGAAAAACTTCCAGTGATTATTAATTAGTGGTGTTTACAATGGTACATAAAGGATAGAGCTTTTCCCCTCAAAACAGCCACAAAGAGCATGTGTTAGGTTCTGTACAAACCCCCACAGAGATACTCACCCAAGTTGCTTAAAAACCAAGTAATCAAGGCATCGGAATCTTCCCCATTCCAAAGATGAGGCACTGAAGTTATGGGAGGTCAAGTCATTTGCCCAAGATCATGACAGGAAGATGAGACAAAGCTGAGAACTGAAACCAAGGTGCTGCTTTGGTACCTTAACAACCTGATTTTTCTTTTGTGTGCCATCTCTCGTGCACTGCAATAGGCTGAATTACAAGATTTTCTCTCTTTCATGTAGTCTGTCTGCTAGTAGTTCTGTTACTTTGGTGAGGAAGTTATCTTAGAAATCTCTCTAATCAGTCATTAAATCTGCATTATCTCACTCTTTTTGAAATGTTTTAGCCAATGAGTTTCTCTCAGAGAAGACCCCATGGTCCATAAGGGCAGTCTGGAGGGCAGTCCCTGTAATGCCCATTTCAAGTGTGAAGCCTTCCCACCCAGCCTGCACCACCAGGGTTATCTGTCACTCAGATCAATGCTCCTACACAGCAACGTTACCCAACTGGAAAGCAAGTCTATGCAAATCTCATAACTAAGCTGTACTGAAAAAACTGGATCCTGAGTGCTCTCCAAAGCGCTCCTCATCAGTGTATTCAAGTGACTTTCTGACTGATGAAATGTTCTTCAGTTAAATGTGCTTTTCATTTTTAAATGTGTTTTCTGTAAATGATCCACAAAAGTGATTCCAACTGGTATTTTTCATGTTGCCCTCTAGCCCTGCTGCCAAGTCCCTGTCCTTGCTGACCAGAGTATAGCCCAGGAGAGGAGCTGCAGCTGAGCTGATTGTGAGCTGTGTGGGGCTGAAAAACCCAGAGTCCAGACTCTCCAGTTTTACCAGAATGAGAAACAGTCCCAAAGTCACAGTGTTCACAATGGCCAGAGCAGATCTTGCTGTTCTTGTTGAACACTTGGAGGACTGAGCAAGGACTGAATCAATACTGAGTGTGCTGAAACCAAAGGAAGAATATCTCTAGATGCATTTCCAATTTTAATATTCTCCACTTAGCAGAAACTGCTGGTGTCTGAACACTGGGAGATCCAAGCAACTCTCTGCTTGCTCATATAAAATGTTTTCTTCCTGGTTGATTTCTTAGGATAGTGTATACAGCAAAGCCTTTTTAGGATAGTGTACACAGAATGCACACAAACTTCTTCCTCCTTCTTTGCTGCTCACGATTACCCATTACAGAATTGAGATTAGACATGCATGAATGTGAGGAGGGTGACATTGCTGCCAAAGAAAACTTGTGTTCTACATCTTGAGTATCAGGTCACCAGAGAACCGTGTAAAGAGTAACTAAAATGCATATAGGTATTACTGAAGGTGACTGACTCTTAGTAGGGCATGTAGTTCATACTCCCACTGTTATATTTAGAAAAATTGCACAATACCAGTGCAAAAAAATTCACCAAACCCAGAAGATAGCTGTAGTCACATGTTAAGTCTGTCCAGAACTGGAAAGTTAATGTGAATCTTTTACATTCTAGAGCATTGCCCTCACCTTTGTCAAGCAGCCTGATCTAAGAATGGCATGAATTCAGTACTTGATTCTGTTACCAACTTTGCTGATTTCTATTCTAAAAAAGGTTTGTTGATTTTTATTTTGTAAATTTTAACCTCTTCAAAAAATACCCCAGGTGCACTAAATATATCATCTCTTGCCACAGAACCCTTTTTGGCTTGATAATTAAGAGATTGATCACCCCCAGCAGCAGACATAAAAGTTTAAACAGTACATAACTGTTCTCTGTGTTAATGCAATAAACGAGGGTTTACTTTTACAGTGGTAATTTTAGCAGCAGTCTAAATCAACAGCCTGTTGGTAATCAGACAGATCTTCCTTTAAAGAGAAATGCAGTGCAAGTGAGCTTGTTAGTATTATGGGCACATTATTGTCTCTACTTTCCTCAATCAGCTTTTATTCATGCTTTTACAATAGGTGTAAATTTTTATATTTCCTTAGGCAAGCAGAAGAATGAACTGAACATCTAGAAGATTACTCAAGATAGGTAATGGTGATAAGACATAGACAATCCTGTACAATGTTGAAAAGGTCAGTGGATTAGAGTGCTGATTTCTGCAAATGGGCAGCCCTGCTCTGCTGGGGCTGGAAGGCAGCTGAAAAAGAAAAAAAATTGATTGGGGGGGTTGTTCAAAATATGGTGAGGTGTTTTCTGTATGGATGTGTTAGGGAATTTGGGAGGGAGAATGGTGGGGAAACATTTCTGCAGTATGAGGCACAGCCAGTGGGTGAATGGAGTCTGAAAGAGGAATCATCTTGTGTCAGGTTGAGGACATGCTCCTGTTTCAGACCCAGGCTCCCTCAGCTGTGCCTTGTCTTCATCCCTCAGCCCTGGTTTGTCTTGTGACCAGGTATAGAAGTGAGGAAGACCAGGGAAGTGGCTTTGTAGCTTTGTGTGTGATACAGTGACAAACACTGCTCTGGGTTGGACGCTCTGAAGCGGTACCAAAAATGTAGGGCAGCCGGTTTATTTTTCCATTCTCTTGACAGTGTTGCTTAAAGAATTTGAAAGAAATCAGTGAGATATTTCTGGGCTAAAGTTTCATGAGTGCTCATGTCAAGAAAATGCTTGTTGCTCCACATGACTATTTCCAAGCTGCACTGACTCAGACAAGCAACATAGTGGCTGCTCACACTTGCATTTCTTCCAAGGCAGAGCTTTTGTTTTTCCTGTTTTTTAAGTCCAGCCAAAGGAGCCTGGGTCAGCCACAGGATGCCCATCATGCCTCTCTGTGGAAACTCTAGATGGATTTATACTTGTGGTTGATCTGAGAATCACCATTTTCCTTATATCAGGACTGTAATTCCTGTTGGCTCCAAGGAGAATCTGTTAATCTGAATATCTAAACAGACATGTTAATTATGATCCTTTCTGCTCCTTTAATGTCTGCATAGTTCCTTGCTGTTGTCTTCCAAAACAGTACCACTCTTAACTCAGTTTGGGTGCTCCATGCAATGTGTTGCTCACACCTGATTAGGGACAGTTGTTCTGTGTGAATGGCTGCTCAGCAGAAAATGCTGTGGTCCTGAGGATGGCCCATCTCAGATAGGAGTCACTCCCCCGTGTTTTCCTTTCTGTAACCTTTCAAGGCACCCTCCCATCTGACTGCTGTTTTTCAAACTCGTGAAATTTGGTTGCAAAGTGCTATCATTCCAATTTTGAAGCAAAAGGAGAGAAATGGTGGTGCCAGATTCAGTGCAACATTAACTGAAGGCAGTGATGTGCATTACATCATTATTGGCCTTTTTATCTCTGGTCCTTTCTTTTTTTTATGACTAGCAAGATGACAGTAAGTCAGCTCAGGTTGACTGCTCCTTGCCTGAAGGGCTGTGAGAGTGTTTCAAGAGATGGCTATGTGATGGTCTCTCAGACATTTTAAATGTTAAGCCTTGTATGTTTGCCAGAATGGAAGATTCCTCATAAATCAGTTCTTAACAGTGCAAGTTCAGATCCTGTGGTAGAAACAGCCTCCTTTTCAACCAGTATGGATGGATTCAGCCATGATCTAGCTTCTCAGGCCTGATCAAATTTGCAGGAATACTGATTTCTCTGAGCAGGTGCTGCACCTGCTTTAGTTCCTTACTTAGATGGTTCTGCTAGCAATGATAGGATGGGTGTAGTAGCCTGGAGTGCTTTGTCCTGGAGAGCTGTGTCTCCAGGCACTCTTACCTCATATTTTCTGCAATCTATGACTTGGGCATGGCTTTGATATCTGCTTGCTTTTTTCTTGGGAGCTCAAGTGGAATGAGTAGCTCATTTTTGGTGGGCTGCTGGATTGTTGCTGAAGGACCGTGCAGTTGGACTTCATAACCAGTGGGGAAAAGCAGGGCTGATTGTCTTACCTGTACGGGCTAAATGAGCATGGAGACTTCCACAGCTGATGAAAAGGAAAAAGACGAGGGAAGGAGAATCTGCGGATCAGTGGCCTTTCACATACTGAAGAATAGAGAGGCAAATCCATCTGTCAGCTGATAGTCCATTACCATGGTTCTCGAGCACTCTCCAGTTGCATGCTGGGAGCAAAAGGTTCATTGAGCTTCTGTTGTGTGCCCTGAAGCCAAAGAATATTTATTTCATGAACAGCTCAGTGCTAGGAGTGACCTTTCATATCATATCCTTTGGGGCAGGTGCTTGGCTCTGGTACTCTGTGTAAGCCCATCCTTTGTCTTGGTTTTGGCTTTCTGTTGCCTTCCCATTTCTGGCTCACCGTAGTTCATTACGAGTCAAATTACATTCATCCTTGCTGCCTGCCAGGGTGGGGCAGGGGCCAAAAGTACAGTAGAGAAGAAGGTGCCACACACAGAGCTTTTACTGGCAGATACAGCTGTGCAGCCCACACCAGTGGTCCCAAAGGTTTTGTCTTAGCCTGTAAGCAGGCAGGGAGCCTCGTGCCTTCAATGACTCTTGCCTAAGAACGTCCTTTGTGACTTATCCTGCAGCAAGGTGTTAAGTGATGCAGGCTTGCCTCTCTCCAGGTCATTCCACCAGCCTCAGATGGAGAAGAGGAGCTGCTTTCTGTGCTGTCTAAGCTGTGTTTGGCCATCCTGCCATTCAGGCAGGGCTGCTCCCCTTCACTGGCTTGCACACAACTGCCTCAGGCAGCCACCCAGTGCCACAGCTTCCACTGGCATGGCCAGAGTCATCTGTTCTGCATGAATGGGGCTGACCAGCACCTGGCAAATTGCTGCACCACTGGGATCTGTTGAGAAGGGCAAGTGACCAAGTACTCCAATAGCATGGCTGTAGAGCAGAATTTAGTAAGCGGCGGCTCTGCCCTGGCATGGTTGCCTTCGAGCTTTAAGCTAGAATGAGTTGGGCTCCTTCCCCATTTAAAACCACCCAAATCTATGGTTTCCAGCAGAGTCATGATATCTGTCACATAGGCAGTTTTTTGGGTGCCTATGGCTTCAGATTCAGTGGCTCTGACAGCCAGCACATAGCTGAGATGTCTGAGAGTCTGCTTCAGCATGGGAGGGCTGGATGGGGTGCATAGGTGGGGCAGCTCTGGTCCATGCAGATGGCAAGGTGCCACCTTTTGGCCTGCCCTTCCCTGACAGCAAACACAACTCCAGAGCTCGACCTTGGCTGACTGGAAAATGAGCCACATTCACTGAAGAGGCGGCTGAGACAGTGTAAACCAGTGTTGTCACTCACTGCCAATAACCTGCCTCACTGCATCTGATTTGTCTGGGCCAGCACACCATTAGGGGGGTGCAGAAGTAGAAGGAGAGTGCACTGGCAATGCAGTTGTCTCTCTCTCTAGAAGATCTGGAAATCTATCAGTCTTAGAGACTTAAAGATGCACATTTCTGCCTCACCAGAATGTCTGAGATTTAGAGAACCTTCCTGTCCTGAGGCAGAACAAACTGCTTGTATTTTGAATAGAATGAAAACATGAAAAATATGGCTTGAGTCAGTCAAAATGTTTTTGACATATTTTATTTCAATTGTAAGCTTTTATGATGTCTTTGCAGATTTTTTAAATATACAACAACTAAAATCTTTTAAATTACATATTTGAATAATGCTGAAATTTCATTCTCTATCTGATTTCTCATATAAAGACAATCTTCTCAATTTCTTTCCCCTGCAAGCCCACATTTTTCATTGGTTTAAGTGAGTCCATACTTCCAGCTTAAAAAAAAATCAGTTGGTATAATGTAAATCTGCTTGATTCAATTAGAAAGAGCTTTTGAGGAGCAAAGTCAGGGAATTTATCTCTTCTATGATAAGTGGTGTCAAACAGGTCACCACTGGATATAAAATTAACCCCAGAACTAGTTTTTCCTATCTTCTAGCTCAGTTTTAAATGCTGGTAATTCTGTCTTTGGTATGAGTCAGGAAATCACTGTAAGAAGCTTCACAAAGCACCTAGAGATCATTTGATCATGAGGCAGCAAACAAACAGAGATGAACATCCCCAGGTTTTACAATCCTAACTGCCAGCAAAGACATTAACTTCTCATCCACTGGCAGTTGATTCCAAATCCCTCTAAAGGGCTTCAAGAAAATGTATGTTATTGAGCTTTATCCTTGGCTAAGTCTCCCGTCATGCTAGGTCTTGTCGCTATTTTACAATTTTATCATGGTGTGTGACTTGCTGCTGAGCAGGATGCCGCATCCTCTGATGCTGGCACATTAAACTGTCTGGATGTACACATATTCATATGTATTTTGATGATATATGACACCTGTTATTGTTTGAGCAGTTCGCCCTGAGGAGGGTTGAACTCAGGTGCACAGGAAGCAGCCCTACCTGGCCAAGATACAACAGAGGAAATCTCTGCCATAACCAACAGTAACAAACCACAGCAATTACTCAATTAAAGCTAAACCCGTCTTTAATCAAGACAGTCAAGTTAAGAGGCCCTTGGGATTTTTGTGAGAAGGAGGAAGTCCTAATTAGTGCAAAGGGAATTGCTCCTTTTTATACCAGGGTTGAAGTTGCCCCCCAACTTGCAGATGCTAATTTTGAAAAAGAGAATCATTCATGTTTAGAAAAGAATTTGCTCCTTGGGAGGTGTGGGGATGGACTGAAAGCATTTCTCCATATAGTTTAGAGTTCATTAGTGCACCCATCAGGGAAAATGTGCGAGAAAGGTGAAATCAGATGAATATTCCTTATTTAACCTCCAAACCAGTAATTCAGGGGAAAAAAAAAAGCAATTTCTTCTAAATCTGAGTTCCAGGTGACTGCTTTTTATCTGAGCTCCATTAAATTATTCCCCTGCTAAATTCTCATGAAATAGGCTTTTTGCTCCAGCAGACGCTGACTCCCTGAGATCATTTTGAAAGCAAAACATTCTGTTTTTATTAATAATGATCCATCTTCCACCCTGGTGCTATGAGGGGCTTGAGGAAGGTGTTTGTCCCTAGGTGTCAATTTTCTGCACTGAATCCCTGTTTCTTCACCAACATGGGGACTGGCTGGGTGAGCTGGTTCCTGCTTGTCTCCCTGGCTGTGGGTAGCACTGGGGTACAACAGAAAGTCACGAGAGCACCTGGCAGTGATTCTGCCTCCAAACAAGTCGAGAGGCAGTGTCCCTGGACTCACACTCACTGCTCAGGCTTGTAGCTAGACCCCTCTCACCCTCATTCCCACTGCAGTGTGGGACTGCAGAGAGGAGACTCTTGCGTCTCAGTTATGATAATTTCTTCCTTCCTTGGTTGTCCCATGTGATTCATTCCCATAATGTATTTCTATGTGGCAAACGATTTTTCTACAGTCTCCTGTTTATTCTGGACTTGCACATGGCAAGTTTCCTACACAGCCCTTTTTAAAAACAGAGATTTATTTTCTTTTACTGACTTTGGTCAAAGCAGCTATTCTGAAATCCCATAGGGATGGAGCATTAGGGGCAGACAAATGCAATGAGCTGGAGCTGCTGCACATACCAAGTGCAGCTGGTTGAAAATAGCCTTGACCTTTTTGTAAACTGTTGTCCAGCCCTGTTTTCACTGACCTGACATATTAATGTGCTGAGGGGACTGGGCAGAACTGGCTAAACATTTCCCAGGTGGTCTTTTCTTGGGGCATGTTTGCCTTGACAGATTTCTTCCTGTGCATGAACTCCGAGGCAGAAGGAATCTTTTACAAAGCTTTTTGTATTACTGTCTATGATTTTTATGGCAAATTGAGCTCCCTTCATGTTGTTTTGCTTCCCTTCTTTCCCCCCCTTAGTGACCTCATGGCCATTAGTGCCTGAATTTCAGACTTTATGTACCTCATTTTCTCTCTCTGCTATCTCTGAGGGGGGTTCCATATCCGTGATCCAGCATATGAGGCTTGGATGCTTGTTGCTGCAGTCTGAAGGGCTGTTCACATGGTGTGAACAGACTTGGACCTATCTCGGTGTGTAGAAGGCCCTAGAAATCTGGGATTCCCTGCCATAAGCAGCAATGGAAATGATAAGCTTGGTTTGGGGCTTCCAGGCTCCTGCCTGTATGCTGGGAAGCCTGGAAGCCCCCATAGTCCAAGGATTTGCAGGGTCCTCACTGTGAGAATGAGATGGGTTCCCTGGGCAGCCAGAGGCTATTGAGATCTGTGACCCAGATGTCCTCCCTCCAGTGCAGTCCTGTCAACATCCAAGGAGGAGATTCTTCCTATCAGGCCATTTTACTACAGGTTTGGCTTCCCAGGCAATGCAGAGCCTAGGTGAGAGGAGAATCAGGTCTTTAATCTCAAGGGAAGCAATGGCATTTTATCATGTCCTCTGAATTATTCTGCCACAAGCATCTTGAATGTCTGGTTTATCTCCTCTAAAATGATCAGTATGCTGTTCATCAATCATCCTTATTTCACAACTGGATGGTGTTTCAGCAACCTGAGCATTCGGACTGAAATAGTTATATTCTCGGGGGCTCTGTGCCTGAACTGGGGGAAGCTGCTGGTGCCTTTGAGATGTCTGGGGGCTGTGGAGATGGGAGCATGGGGTGCTTGGGTGGATGGCCAGCCAGCCACCTGTGTCAGGCTCTGTCCTTCTGCATGCCAGCTCTCAGGAGCAGCAGATTTCAGCTTTACAGCAGATTATGAAGGCAAGGTTGAAGAAAGTGAAAACTTTTTTTCCTTCTCAGACAGTTAAAGAAGTCAAGATTACTTTGCCTTAGGAACACAGGTCTACTTGCCTAACTTTGTCCTATTTCAGTGCAAGCTGGACTTGAATGGCAAAGGGATTCTTGCATGTGTAGAAAGTGAGGATGCCTGAGAAATGTTCAGCACTCACAGAAGGGCTGGCTTTTTGGAGAAACTACTTGTCATTCACCAAAGCCTAAATCTGATTTTAGGCAATACGCTGAATATGAACTTTTGAAAACCTATGGCATCAATTCTGCTTACTGATCACTTTTGGTAAGTTGGCTCGATACAGTCAAATCCTTTGAGTTGCTTTCCATTCCCCAATAGGGAATGTGAAAAAAAGAGGAAGCTGTAGTGCTGAGAGAGACCAGGTCTGGCCCAGCTAGGTCCAGCAATGTGCCTGTTTTAGCTGTCTATCTTCCCTGTAGGACCAGCTGTTTCTTCAGGAGCCCTGCTCTGGAACATGTGCAAGTTGGGAAGAGACCTCACCAATACCTCTGCACTTACAAAGCCCCTGAGTGGTACAGAAAATACAAAAGACTGCCCTGAAATATGTGAAATGATGAAGTAAAGAGTTAATGAATCCTCAAGAAGCATTAAGTTTGCATAGAGAAATCAGAGAAGGGAGGTTCACCAGTACATTTCTCTGGCCAAACCCACAGATGAAGATTAACTGAAAGTCTTCAGGGACAGCAAACAGAACAATGTTGCTGTGAGGCCAAGAGTTTGTTTTGCCATTTGTTCTCTGTACGTTACCATGGAATACAAGTGCTGCTGTGGGTACAAGAAGAAATAGCCTTATATTCATACCCTGCATTTATCTCGGACACATCCTGAAGTTTAAATGGTTTATAGTGCTCTTCTTTTGAATTGGACCACTTCACTGCTTGCTCCATGGAAATCCTTCCATCTGGGGACACTCCACCGAAACCTTTGTTTGAGACTCTCCGCAGAGATTTCCGTAAGTAACATGCTTGGATTGTGTTCCTGTTCTTTCTGCGTTCCCTGGCTGGGAGTGCTTGAGCAGACAGACGTTGTGTGCGGAATGTTGGTGGGAGCGGGCTGTTTTGAGGCAATCGTCCAAAATATCCATGCAAGGGCTTCAGAATGACCGTTGTGCAAATCTGCACTGCAAACCTGTTTCTAAGATGTATGCTCATCCAGGTGGAAATCTGGGAAGCATACAATGTAACCTACCTGTCCTGTTGTGCCTGCTTGTGTTGCAGATCACTAATGCTGATAAGTACCTGAAATTGTTTGCAGAAACTACTTGACGAATTGTTCTGAAAAACATATAAACCTAAGGGGAAAACACCCCTGTTCATAGAGGAAAAAAAGCAAAAAGCAGAAAATGAGCAAGCTGCTTTTATTTTCTATGAATTAATCACCCATCTTTAGATCTGACAAAATAGAGGAAGTTGGAGTCTCTTTTTGCTCTATTTTCAGCTGGTGCTTGAAGCAAAAGTGTCAGAAATCTCTCTGCTAAGGCTGTTCTGATGAGATTTCCAGCCAGTTTCATGAATGAAGTTGGTTTGGATTAACTATGAATAGGTTCTTGGGCAGGGAAGTAGCAAATCATGGGTTCATTGATCACAGACACTTCTGTGCATGGCGTCTGACCCAACACTCAATAAAGGCAATGAGAAGCCTACTGGGGCAGCTTATCCAATAGCTGTGGAGCCACTTTGCAGTTCCAAAGCAGCTGGAGTCAGCTATTCCTAGACACTGGAAACTGGATGGGAGGGAAATTTGCTTATGGTCCATTCACCTGATTTATGGGGGTTTGCATCAGGCCCTGGGACAAGTTTTCTACACCATACACTGCTTATTTACAAAACTGGTGTAGCAGATGAGACCTAGTAAGAGTCAAGCTCCTGTCATTTCCTCCTGCTGCTCTGATGCCTTGTTTTCCAGCAGTAATTAACAGGGATGGATACCTACTTCTTCTGGGACTGTTTAACTGTGGGGACAGTTCCAGGGCTGTCCCCCGAGGCTGCCTCCACAAGTCACATTGTTTTTAAGTTATGCCTCTCTATTGATCCCCAGTCCGAACAATTAGCATTGCTGCTTCCTCTGAGTCCAAAGGTGTCTTCAATCAACCCCACAATGATATTCAAGGAGAGCACTGTTTTAAAAGGCTGCCTCTCCCGTAGTGTACTGTGTGTTTTAAATGTGACAGGCTGCATGACAGGACCTGAAAGAGACATTTGAGAAAGCTTGGGAACTTCTGATCCTTGAGCCTGAGCCCAGCCATGCTTCCTGACTTTTTGGTTCAGGAGTCTCTGATTCAAACACACCATTTTCACCTGCTATCCATATCTTTTATTGTTCCTGCAGAATAATCACTGTTTTTAAGATGCCTGCCTTGATATAACAATGCAATTCTCTGCATGACAGAACTGTAAGAATCTGGTGGCTGATAAATAAAAATTATTGAGAATGATTGTTTCATTTGAGGCATCAATAACTTCACCAGAGCTGTTAGGAGAACAGCTCAGCTTCCCTGAAAATGGCAAAGGAACTTTGTTGTGTTACAAAGCTCACTTCGCCTGCTCTGCAAACTCCAGCTAAGGCTCCTGGGGGTCAGATTTTCTGGAAGCAGAAATCCAATACTGAATGTCTGATGGAGCATCAGGCCTACCAATTCTGCTTGTGAGGCTGTGTGAAAAACTAATTTGTGTGTTGAGAAGTAAAAGCACTGGCTCCAGGAGTAGTGGACTCAGTTCTTGTTTCTGTGGCTGGTTTTCTGTACAACTTTGAGCTCTTCTCCTTGTCCTCACATAGGCTCATTTGGTAGACCAGTCTTGTAGGTGGAAGTGAGCAGGAGAGGTCAGGCCTCTCCTCTGCTTCTTTGGGCAGCCTGGACAGCCCCATGGTTGGCAGGGTTTCTGCCTGCAGTGACTGGACTCAACAAAGTGCCAAGGCAGCAGGGCACTATGATCCTTATCTCCACGTGTGCTGTCACTGTGCTCCCACCCAGCCATAGCACCAAACTGCCTGTGGAGCCAGATGCCGTGCAGGAGATGGAACTTACAGGGAGCCATCCTTCAGGCACCTGGTTTTCCCTCAGAGCTTTTCTTTTAGAAGGTGGGTAGTCGTCTGTCACTTCTTCTCAGTCTGTTGGCAAAGTTACTGGGGATGGCAGCCCTCAATTTGGGAGCTGATGCAGGAGGACAGGTTGGAGTGAGCCTGTTTGAAGGGTTCTTTGCTGATTAGGGTCAGATTTTATGACTATAGGGGCAGTTAATTGAGGGGGTATCAATAGACAGCAGGCCACCTCTCTAATTTTCTTTCCCTGCCTGTTATTTAACAAAACTATTGAGAGAAAGGCTCCATTAACTATACTTTTATCTTTAATTCTGTGGCTGTAGTAAAAGCCAGTATAGGAAAAGCCACTGAATAAAGGATAGAATTGGTTCTGTAATAATAATAATAACTTCCTTTCCCTCTTTGAAAATAAATATGGTCCTTAGTAGAGAGATTTACCTATTGCTGGCAGTCAATCAGCCAGGACAATTTGGGCTTTGAGTACTTGATTAGAATAACTTTAAGGAAAATTGCCTTCCTGAATCAAGTAAGGATCCATTAACCTGATGAAACAGGGTTTGCTTATCTGAGAGGTTAAGACTCATAACACAGCTTGGGCTGCATTAGATGAGGTCTCTTTTAGAACAGAAAGTAATAAAAACACCATCTGTCATGTCTAGTCAATCAGACCTCGTATAAGAGAGGAATTATTACTCTGACTTCACCATTATAAGATCATCTGTTTGTTAACAATGAGAAGTGTCAGGAATGCTGAAAACTGGTTTTATTTCCTCAAATTTTTTCTAGCTGCCTTTATCTTTGAGAGAATTAATATTAATCTGAGTTTATACAGGAAAGAAATACTTCTAGGTGAATACAATGCCAAGGCATTCCATGTTGAGTCTCTTGTGATTTATTGTTAGTGGTAAAACTGAATGGGAGATGGAGGAAAAAGTGCCATGCACACTTATCTTCTGAAAGTGATTATTTCTATAAACAAATCTCTTGCAAGTTGCTGAGCACTCAGAGGTTCTTTGATGTGAATTGAATGTATTCAATTCACTCGAGTGGCTGTCTGCATCTTAAAGGATTGGCATGGATCTTCTTCTAGATCTTCTCATGTAGCATAGGCATAGCTGGAGGTCATGGAAAAGGTGTTTGCATTTTTTTGGCATGGATTTATCAGAGTTATTAAATGTTGTCACTAATGGATTTCTCTGACAGCGTGGTCTCATCTATTTACCAAGGAGTACTTGGGGACCTGTAAAGGCTGAATGCCGGGCAGCAAAGACAGCTGTGGGCACAGGACAGGGACAGAGTGGTGGAAAGCCTCTACCAGTGTATCCCCAGCACCACTGCTCACCAACTGGGGTGGAAACACCGTCTCCACTTGTCACACACCACAGATGAGACTGCCGTGGATGTATTAGTGTACACCATTGCCTGCTGTTTGGGCATGTGCCATGCTGTTGCCCAGCATGTTCAGCACTGCTCTATAGCTGCTGAATGGTCATGGGCTGGAGAACACCAGAGGTGGTTTTTGTGTGCCCATGGAGGAACCATTTCTGTGTTCAGGGTTGCTGTTTTCACAAGAGAAGCACACAGAGTGTTTACAGGTATGTAATGCAGAATTCTGCATGTGGTGGGGACAACCCCATGCAAGATCCCAAGAGGAAGGGGACAGGTTGGGTCTCAAAGAGGAGGATTAAAGCAAATGCCTAATTCAGTATTCAGTCATAGCCGGAAGATGTGCTCCAGTTAAGCTAATGAGACTGGAGATCTGGGAGAAAGATGGTTGAGCAGGAGGAAGACAACATGTGCTCTGGGGTGGCATCAAGGGAAGGCTGAGCACTCCTCGTCCCAATGATGTCAGGTGGATCAGATGCCACTCATCTCCTAGGAAAACAGGACCTTTTTTGGGCAGTTAGCATAAGAATTCATCTGATTAATTCTTCTATGAGAGTATAACCCTTATCCCTGCCAAACTCTGAGGGGATTTGTGTCATGAGTGCCAGTGGAGAATAGACTGCCCTGGGCCCATGATGGCAAGGAAAAAAAGAATTGTGCTACAAAGTGTTAGGCTCCCTGGAGACCCAAACTCTGTATGGTTAGATCAACATTAAAAAAACGCAAAAGAATTCTCTAATTTTGTGCCAGTTCCTCTGGGACCTGATGCAGGGAAAACCCACATGACTGCACTTCCCCCTGGAGCTGGTGAGAGCTGCTCCCACTCACTGTGTTAGCAAATTGATCCCCATGGTCACTGCGGGGGGAGGCTGAAAAGAATGGATGGCACTGCAAGCTCGTTATGAAAATGCAGGGAACCAGAGTTAATGAATCTTGGATGAGCCTCTAATCTGCCTGGCCCTTGGTGTGGCGGTAGAGGAAGCTGGGTGGGGAGGATCTGATTAACATCTCGGTAGAAATGACAGTCCCTAGAATGCAAAAGGTCGTATCATATCTGTCAGTACTTGCATGTGGGAGGGGCCAC
Organism: Acanthornis magna; assembly: GCA_036785705.1. Lineage (NCBI taxonomy): Eukaryota > Metazoa > Chordata > Aves > Passeriformes > Acanthizidae > Acanthornis > Acanthornis magna. The sequence continues at coordinate 23,008,233 of JAWUZG010000012.1, forward strand.
TGTCAGAGAGCTGGGATCTCTGTGGATTAGATCTGGAAGGGTTTTTTTTATCAGAATAGAGGTATTTTTGGGATTTACATGTTCTCTATCCCTGGCAGCTTGCCTTGATGAAATACCGATTACACAATTTCAATCTGACTTAAACCGTAGTCAAAAAATCAGCTCTGTGCTGGGTTATGGCGAGAATACCCTCTCTGTGATGGCAAAGATTTGAAATTGTACAGTGCATTGTGTCTCCTGACACATGAAAACTTGCAGAGAACAATGAACAGGCTGTTTACTGTGGGTGTATTGGAAAAAAAATTAGAAAAACTGGAATTAACGCCTTCTCTGAGATTCTACTAGTCCTATAGCCAGATTAATGAATGAAACCACTTGCCCCAGATGTACAGGAGATTATACTGCTTGACGCTTGTTTTATGGGCAGTGCAGTTAAGGTTAGGAAACTTGAAATTAGTGCTCAAGGGGCCTGACAAGCAATGTCGGCCGAACGAAACCCCAGGGTCCTGCTGTCACATCCTGTAGCCCCTCCTCCACTGCCAGACAGACCCCCTCAGTTCTAGGCATCTCTGTGAGCTGGCTGTGAGGAATAGAGTAGTTATAGGATTTCTGTTTTCTCTTTACCAACTGCCTCTCACTGAAGCCAGTAAAAGCAGCATTTTACTCGGGAGCAGGTGGGAGAGGACACACCACCAGAAGAGAGCTACTGGTCAGCTGAGAGATGAGTGCAGAAAGAGAAATTCCCAAGGCAGCATTTCTCCTAGAGGCTGAAAATGAGCACGGAGAGTAGGGCAATGCACCCAAGGGCTGGCTGAGACACTGGATGTGACTGTCTTTCGGCTTTCCTCCTGACCCAGGCTGCTGCAGGCTGTGATGTCTTCAGTGGCTGAGCTGTCCCTCAGAGCCTGTGGCACAATAAATCAGTGGCTGTCTCTCATTTGCTCTGATAATACTGCAGGCAGGGGCAGCTTAACGGAGAGTCTGATGGGCTGGCATGTGAGAGGTTTCAGCGGAGTCTGCCTTCATCAGGATGTTTCTTCCCTCTTTTGCTCCTTTCTGAAATGGAGGTGCTAATTTCTGCTCAGTGAGATGCCCTGAGACCTGCTGCTGAAAGGCACTATGTGAGATCCTGCTTCTGAAACCACCAGGGAGAAAATGTTCTTGGGACGCCAAATGGTCCTCAATTGTTTTTCCAAAGTTCTGCCTTGCCACATACATCTTTCTTCCAGCTGCAGGGACCTCCCACCTTCTCACTCCAGGAAGGGGACGACCCAGCCTCAGCTCCAGGCAAGTGGACTGAGTAAACCTTCAGATTTTTCTGTTTCCAGGCTCTCTCTGTTATTCAGAAGTTGTGAACAGAGAGCCTGAGTTGAGCCTGAGCCAGACAGGTGTGGCATTGGGTGCCTGAGGGACCAGCATATCTTGTGACAGTCAGAATTGATCACCCAAGAGAGAGAAAAAAGCCCTAAACCGTGTTAGAAACTGAGCTCACATGCCCTCGAACACCTATCTTGGCTCTCCTTTTCTGTATTTGTTTTTTTCGGAGCACTGTCTCTGTTGCTGACTTTACATACCTATGTGAACATTGAAACTAGCTATTGTTTCAGCTAGGGACTGTGTCTAAGAAGTGGGCAGCATTCCTAAAATGCCTTGAATCTCTGTAAAGGGGGAATAAGAGACCATCAGGAAGGGCAGAACATAGAAACATCCCAGGGACTGGACATGCTCCCATTGCCTGCAGCACCTGGATGTACATTTTCTCTATGTCTTGAACTTATTGAAACCAGTGTTACCAGTCAGTGCATGGTACCTTATACCATAGCAACAAGTACAGCTTAGAAGTGGAAGGGAAAATAGCTGGAAAATAATTCAAGAGGTCACATACTGACAGCCTGAATAGTTAAATTATTCCTGATTTTCTGTGCAATATATAGCTTTTCTTGGTATTCACTTGCTGTTAATCAGTGGTCTGTTCTGAAAGATCACGAATCTTATTCTGGAACTGGCTTCCATTTTTTTTTTCAGTTGTTTTGTGATACTCTCATCCTGAGAGCCTAGAAAGTAATTTAAATTCATGGTTGTATTTTGTTTGTGCTGAGTTTTCTTCATTTCCTGCCTCAGCTCTCTCATGCCCTGGGTTTTGTTTGAACATTCCCTCCAATGAAGAGAAAAATCCTAATTTTTCTATGATGGCCTCTTAAAAAGTTGTTCAGAAATAAAAGCCTTTCCTCGTGTGTTCCCCCTCCCCCCCCAGTCTTCTAATAGAAGTCACAAGCATTACGAAGTGAAGTTTTTTATTTTTCCCAACAACTATTCTCCCTCCAGCTTTTCTTCTCTATTGCATTGTCTGGCCTGTAGCGCTCATATGTCTTTTCTGCTTGTTTTTCACACTGCTTGCCCAGAGTGTCACACTGCTGGCTTTGCCATGCTGTGCTTTGTACTTATCTATGCGATATCTTCTTATAATATGAATAACATTCCCTGGATCCTGGCCATACTTCCTACATTATAGATTTAAATTCTTCTTACCATCTATCTTTTCTTTAATATGTCTTCTGTTCACAGCCTGCTCTTTTGTAGCCATTATTAAAGTTTTGCTTCAATCCTCCTTTCACAAGCCACTCACAAATCACCATCATCTTTTTGTGAGTTGTTCACGGTGTTCTTCTTCCTTTCACTTCAGGCTGTGCATCCCTTGTTCCTCTATCAAATGAATCATCATCTGTAGGAATTTATTCCTCATTTCATTTTGGAATTTGATTGTGATCAGCTTAGGCTTCTCACTATGGCGCATATAAGTAGCTATTGCTGCATGCTTCTCTTCACTCTTAAGTTCAGGTGTCTCTCGGTGCTTCCCTGGTGTATTTTTCTAGTCCTCCTGCCCAATTCCTGTGGGTCATCCTATGTCCAGATAATAGCACAGTTCATCAGGAACTGCGTACCTGTTTGTAGCCTTGACTGTGTCCTGAGGTGATGATGATAGATATGGGGCCTTGAAGCAGGTGGGACTCGGGTGCAATAAAAAGGTGAAGGATGCAGATTGCTTCAGGGCCATGATGTTGGGTGATGGAGACCCCATTTTACTGCTGAACCCACAGAATTTCACTCTAAATTACTACTGTGTCTGTAGAAAATATCTGGGGTTTTCCCCTGCTTAAGAGTTTCCCTAAAGCCTCTCTGAAAGAAAGGCTGCAGTTTAGAGGAGGTTACGAGGGAAAGCAGAAGGGAGTAAACAGCAGAAGTGCAGTAGAAAAATTGTTGATCCTTCTCCAGACAGCTCATGGCTTGAAGGTGAAAAAGGGTCGGGGGAACAACTAGTCAATGTTATGTCTCCTTTCCTGTGTGATATGTGAAGAACCGGGAGCTGAAGCCAGTCTATCAAAGGTTGGTGAAACCCTGTGTCTTCTCACAATCTTAGCCACTAGGTGCCCCATCCCTGAAAACATTCACAATCAGGTTTGATAGGGCTCTGAGCAGCCTGATCTAGTTGAAGATGTCTCTGCTTATTGCAGGGGAGTTGGACTGGATGGACTTTAAAGGTCCCCTCCAGCCCAAACTGTTGTGTGATTCTATGATACTGTAAGACATGTATAGTTAAGACCAGTTCTGTAGGTGGTGTCAAAAATTTGCATTTTTGGCCAGCTGTAGATCCTGTCTAATCACAGAGCCAGTCCCTGTCCTCATCCAGAAGTAGTAATTTTATTGAAAGATAGTGTAGCTGCAGTGTGAAGTGATTGATCGTGAACATCCATGAAAGGTGCCATGCAGCCTCAGAGGCTGTATTCAAGAGAGGCAGATTCCCTGTGACATTTGGGAGCTGAGCAGAGATGACTGCGGATCAGAAATAAGTGGAAGTTTAGCTATTTTATTGGTGACCAAAGGATTGCTGTCGTGAAGTGAAACATTAACAGCAGGGTGAGAGCGAGCCAGGATTGCTCAACGAGGTTCATCTTCAGGCACAACAGAGCTGGGGTCGTCCAAGGCGCAGGAAGCAACTGGAATGGCAGAGGGGGACAGCACTCCACAGCCTGCAAAGGAAGCCCAAGCTGGTGAGGAATTTTAAAAAGACTTCTTCTTGTTAATCGTAGGAGAAACTGAAGGCAAAAAGGCACGAGGAGGGATGAGAAGTTTCTCTGATTGTTACATGTTGACTTGTGGCCAGATGACAGGATCTTAAATACAGATTAGGTACTTGATATTGTTAGTGGTATTAATCTAAATACCTTCAAAATTTTTGAGTCTGTAATGGCTGGTGAATAGAGAAGAGATGTGGGTTTGAAGGCTTCTGGCATATTTTCCTGGTTGTTCAAATGATTTGATACATCATTTTCTTAAATTACTTTGAAGTTTGGAAGAAGTCTGCAGGCAATGGAAACTAGTCTTGATCTGTCTAAATCAGTTAAGCCCTGCTCTTTCTTGTGATCAAAGAATTGGAGAAAATAAGCCAGAAGAGACCTCCAGAGGTTATCATGTCCTTCCAGGGTCTGGTCATTAAGCCCAGAGTGTTGCTGGCACACATTCATCTAGCTTCTTAAAACCTTATCTCGGAAATGGAGAAAGAGGAGAGAAATACATATATGGTAAAAGGGCTATAAAAGTATGGCCAGTGTATATGAATTAAAAATAAGGCTCATTATTAAAAGACAAGTGTGGCTGAGCTGAAAATTAGGAAGGGATTGTATCATGAGATGAATGCAGGTAAAAATGAAGAGATTAGTTGAGTATAAACAGGTTAAGGTACACAGTACTGCAGCAGGGAGTGGTGAGAATGTGAGGATTGTAAAAGCAATGTGAAAATGCAGATTCTCTTTCTGAGGATTTGGGAACCAGAAAAAAAATTAAATTATGAACTGAAAGTCATAGCAAAATATATTCATGGGAACTTCTGGCTATGCAAGGCATCTGGTAGCTGAATATTACATTTAAGCATGAATCATCCTACAGACTCCCCAGTTGCATAAAGGATAACTCAGAAAAGAGGAAATCTTACAGAAAGCAGTCCTTGCTTTCGTGCTTACCAGGTGAATTTGTTTGGGACAAGATTTTCGCAGAAATTCAGGAGGACAGCTCATCCATATCCCTGCTCTGGGACAGGACCTGATATTTATGTAGTCCCTAACACATTCTTATATAACAGACATCATGGGTTGTTTGAACGCTGCAGGCCAAGCCACGCCATCTCTTTTCCAGTGCTCATCTGTCCTCACTGAAAAGGAAATTGGAAAAGGAGCCCTAAATCTTCTTTACTGAAAAAAAAGAAATTATTTCTCTCATCCTCAGTAAAAACGGATAATAGTTCATCTCTCTGGCTGTTTTTCCTATCAGTAGATAGGAGTAGCGTTTTGTAGTCTTCTTTCCCAAATGTCATCCTTTTCATCCCAGAGTTGTAAAATGGTTTCCCCTATTTTGCAACACCATTTAGGATTCATACCCAGTTGTCCCCCAGGCTTCTTCATCCTGGTTTTGGGCTTAAACGAGAGCACCATGCTGGCTGTGCAGTTTTCTTTTCTCATGGAAAAGCTGAGGACCTGCATGTTTCATGCTTTCCTAATCTGATGGAAAATCATTGATACATAGTCTGAGAGGGATTTCCCAGTTGTCCACTATTATGGCAATTTATGTGGACCCTGTTTCCTTGTGAGAGATCAGAGACACTAGAATTAGGTTGTATCACATACAGATAGCTGTAGCTGTTACTCCACTTACCCTGTCACCAAAGAATAAGACAGTCTGGTTTGAGAGTGTTTTTTCCAATCTGAAATGGCTGTTTTGTAATCCTTATTCTCCTTTTGGTGCTTAGAAGGGATTATCTGATCAAGTATCTCTCTGGCTATGGAGGAACACACCTGGAAGAACAATCTGCTTTTTTTTAAGGCAGGGGTGATGCTTGTTCTGCTTTTGCCCTTCATGAAGGAAGTAGTGCAATATGATATTCAGCACTTGAAGGTGAATTTCATCAGGCTCTGATGATCTGAGCTCATCTGAGATATCCAAATATTATTTAAGCAGTTTTTGTCTCATTTCACACATACTCCTGCTGGTTCATTTCAAAGGTGTTGCATACCTTGTTGCAATTTATTTTTTTAGTGAAAGTAACAAAAAGGACACAAGTTTCCTGGCTTCTCTGGATGAGCTTTTGTTTGCTTGCTTTCTGGTTTAAATAACAGCTTTTCATTTTCCTTCCTCTTTCTCCAATATTGACAGCATTTCTAACACCTTTTCTTATTGCCTTTTGTGTCCCCTTGCTAGCTGTAGTTCATTTTGTGCCTTAGCTTTGCAGGCACACCTCTTCTGCTCCGTGTTTGATCTGTTTGTCTATACTTGTCTTCAGAAATGCCACCTTATTTCTATTTGTGGTACAATTCCTTCCTGATTTTCAGTCCAGCCACACAGGTCTCCTTCTATCAAGTATTATTCTGAATTTGTATCTGATGTGCTTGCAAATTTATTCTCCTAAAGTTGTTTTTGCTGTTTGTTACAAGATACCATTTATTGCCAGACATTTGAATTCCTTTTCTGCCTTTCTTTCTGAGAAGACCTTCTGACAGCTAATGACCTAAACAGCTCTGCAGTGTATTAGACAAGTAGTATGCTAATCCTACTGACTGATAGGGCTTTTCATGCTAGTATTAAAAAAAACAATCATTTAGCTTATGTGACGCATGGGCCTGTATACACACAGAGGAAATATAGCTGCAGGAGGCTGAAAATATTAAGGCATCACACTGCAGCAGCGTGGGAACGCTGTGCAAGGGATGGTGAAACCTTTCCTGTTTTCTTTTTGTATTATTCTTTTAATAACTCCACTGCTGTGTTTGCTCTGCTCGCCTGTGTATGGCAGAATACAGAAGGTTTCTACTGGGAGTTGTATAGAAATACTTGGGGCATAAGATGCCAGCAGAGGGCTCAGAAATATTTCTGCTGGCTCTAGCACAGGGTCAGACTTGCAGGACACGAGTACGTGCCAACCTGGTGTGTAGAGACGGGACCCACATGAACAAGACCTGTTCTGCCCCCAACACTGGGTCTGCTTTTGAGTCACTCGTGCCCATGAAATGGGCTCGACACAACTCACCTGCCCAGAGGCTGGACCCAAGTGAAAAGCAATGCTGTGCATGTGTGCAGATCACTGGGGGGGCTGAAGACAAGGAGCTGCTTTGTGGCAGTACAGGGGAGGTACCGAACTGTTGTTTTGCCACTGCTGTAGAAGAAAAAAGGAACAAGAAAGGGGTAGAACTTCCTGGTGCCATCTGAAGTTTGGCCTTTAAGTCAGCTGCCCAGTTGACCCCACATTTAGTTGCCTGGTTAGCAGGAGTGAAACAGGATCCCTGGGGATTTTCAGTGGAAGCAATGCCAGAGCACATGAGGGAATGTGGACAGTAATTATGCTTCCTCTGTGCAGTCTGTCATATCTGATTCCCTTGTGTAAGTGTTCTCCATGTCTTGTTAGCAATAACTGAAGCCAGATTAAGGATCTGTGGTGTGGCCAAAGGCCTCTTTCCTGGTTTGTCAGCTGCAAACCTGGTTCTTGTGATAACTGAGCACTATCAGGAACTCAGTGCTGGAGCTAAAGATGAGTTTATGCAGACTCCTGGTACCAGCTGTGGATTCTGGGTGTGGTCTGTGCTTTGCTGATAAGAGAAGGGAGAAATATTTGGGAAAATTCTTTGAACATCTGCCTTTTAAAGAAGCCAAGTGTAAGGGGAAGAAAAAACCTCTGCACTGCACTGAGGATACAGCCGAGCCACAAGCACTGAGGATAGTTTATGGGAAGGTTGTGAATTTTGCTCTGTAATTGCAACTGGCACTGGAAGAATACTGATGAAGAACTCCACTCTTCCTGTGGGAAGGGCATGGAAAGAGGGCAACAGTGCAGGGAGCTGAGCCCATGTAGCTACAGGGGGAATCCAGGGACTCCCTGTACAGGTAGGCTGCATTTGCCACATATGGAGCCCCAAGGTGGTCTTCCAGATAATAGAAAGTAGAGAGAGGGGTTGGAGCTGCTTCTGGGTGCTGGCTGTGCACCCTTGATTAAACTGTCCTATGGGAAAAGGCAATTCACATAAGCTAAAAGGTCATTCTAGGGAATTGGTGTGGGAATGAACCCTGGGTCACTTCACTCCTGCAGTAGCAAAGGAATGATTTAACACAGTGCAGTGATCTGTGACGTCCAGTGTCCAAGGGTTTGGTGTGATGAACATTTTAGTAGTTATACCTTGGAATGTGTGGCTTTTCAGTGGAATGAGATCTCTGCAGAGTAAACCTGTCATTACCACATTGGGAGGGAGATGCATGCTCTGCTCCTAAATCCACAGTCTGTAGGTGTATCTGGGACCTGGGATTTTTATTCAGCTCACATCTGTGCAGCATCCAGCACCATGCTGGGCTGGTGCACGTACAATAGCTGGGGGCATACCAAACAACAGGGAGGTCTGTGCCACGAAGTGCTGACAGCCCCAACCTGTGACTGATTTAGGCTGTGTTCCCTGACTCTTCTTGAACTCTGGAGTTGTCTTTCCTGGTAGCATCTCCCTCCCTTCTCTGCCCTGGCTGCACAAATGTGCTCAATTAGGGTTAACTCAAACTGAATCAAACTTCGTGCCTGAGGTTGGAAATCTTCCCAGTCAACTCACCACAGCCACATAGCATGGTGGGAGACAAGGCGAGAGGGGAGATGAACGCTTTTCAGAGAAACGAATCCAAGGAAACTTTGTTCACTTTTATTTCTGCAGGAGATGATCCCCCCAAAGGAGATTTCCCTCTTCAGAAAAAATCCCCGGTAAGTGTTACTGCTGGTTTCCTTTGCTTTGCTTTATGCTCAGCTTGTTCTAAACATTGCAAGATCTCTCTGTTCTCTCCTCTGTTATGCTCTGGCTAGAGACAAACACCCTTTCTTGCAGAGGGTTGAAATAAGCCTTAACAACTCAAGGCAAAAATCCCTCCACTAACCTGATTAGGTTAAGAAAATGCAGCTTAAAGGGAAAACACAAACTGTCTGAATGTTTGGAGAAAAGGGTGAGGATTTTTATTACCTTTTTACTGAACACTACTTTCCTTGTGGGAAAGAACTTGGATCTCTGAAGTGGATGGGGATGTTGTGCGTAGGAGGGAGGGAGTTGAACTCTGTTTAGTTTGATGAAACCCACCAGGGAAGGGTACCCAGATGCTGAAAAGCAGAAGGAAGGACAGGGATTGAGGACAGGCCGCTGGTGAATGTCACAGAGCCCAACTGTAGTGCCGGAGCCTTGGGTTTACATCTTTGGCTCTGATTTAAAGGCTGATTCAGGTGAATGTGTTGCTGCCTTGCAGCTTTGATGTTTGTGCAGGTTTTCAGGCTAATTCTTATTGAATGCTTGACCCTTAAAAACTGTTCACTGCATTGGCTTCAGGGAACTTGGCTTGTATTGCAGCTGCTTTGACTTGCAGGATAATATGTAATACTTGGTCTTAAAACTCACAGTCATGTCATTAGCAAAACAACTATTTAGCTCAATTTTAATTAGTGTGCAGACATTAACTATTGGATATCCAGAGCTCCTGGGGAATATTAATCTTTATCCCATTTTGCCATTAGTCAGCAAGAAGAGCTGAAAACAAACGTCTCCTGTAGTGGGCACTTTAAATGAACTTTCTTTTTTCCAAAGACACGGTCTATCAACTTCCACAGTATCTTTAAGAGATCCGTAATCCCGCAGATTCCAGGCTTGCTGTGGTAGCTAAGCACTGCAGGCTGTCTGTGTGTTCATGAATCCAGGCTTAACCTCTTTGCTTTTGCTGGGGCTCTCTACTGAGCACAGTCCTACTCTGTGAAAGCGAGCAAACTGCATCTGGCTCTCCGCATGGATGAAAGCTTCCCACTTTTGGATGTCCAGGCAGGCCACAGGCAGGTCAGTGATACAGTGGAGAGAATACATGAGGGTTTCTGCACGTGCTGATGCCATCTCATGACGTACAAGCCAGATGGAAGTACCCCTGCTTGTAAGTCATTGCCGTGTGTTTGTAAGCACTTACTCAGGGTCCTGGCTCAGGCCAGGACTTGGAAACTTGGGAAGGTTTAGCTGGGAAGTCACTGCCCCCTGCTCTCCCTCCTTGCCCCTGCTCCTCTGTAGGAGGTGCCCATCCCAGAGCAGGAGTGGCTGGAACGAGTCACTCCACCTTAAACCAGTACAGACAAATCCACGGGGACTTGTGCACTGGGTGTGGAGGGGTGAGTTTAGGCAGCAGCGCTCCTGCCACCTGAGTTTGAGCAGTCACTCTCTGCGTCTCCACCAAATGTTATTAAATACCATGAGCACTTACAGTGAGGTCCGGGAAAGAGAGGAAGGAAAAAAATCCCTGTTGTACAATTTTACTTCCAATTTCAGAAAATGCCTCCCAGCACCCACACGAAACATAATCTGCCTGTTATGGATTTTCTTCTTTTATTATGAAAAACTTGTTGGAGAAGAATATTCTGTGTGTGCATATGGTTGTGTGTTTGTGCATTTACAGCTTATATATGCCATCATTTCTAGGCTAGTCTAAAAGCAGGAGATCCCAGTGCAGCTTCCAAGGGAGCCCACTCTGTTTTACAAGCCATATTGCTGAGCACAATGGTTTCAGAGTAAATAATAAATGAAAAGGATAATCATGTATTTACTCTTGTAAATCAAAAAGGTCAAGGCTTTCTTATAAAAAGGCAGCCCATAGAAGTGAGAAATATATATGTAGATATATAAAAATGGACGAAAATGTTTGTCTTTAGAGGGTTAAGTAATGGAAAGTAGGGGGGAGGTGGGAGTTGTGGAGTTTTTGTTTTCTACAGTCAGTCTGTTTTGTTGCTCTTTCATCATGTTGAGGAAGACAGCATCGTTAAGCTAGACTCTTCTAAACTTGATGCCATTGCTTTGGGAATCCAAATAAGCTTAGGTCTCTTGGTGGTGAAATAAACCTGAATAAACACATCTATTTTGGTACTGTTATTTGCATTTGGGACTCTGGGAAGAAATACAGGAATTCATTATTTCCGACATGAGGCACAGAAATGAATGTGAAGAGTTCATCTCACTGCACTGGCCCATGGCTGCTCAAAACCATAAATATAGTTGCAGCTGTTAATATCACACTCCCCCCAAATCCCTCACCAAATCCATGGCCAGCCTCTCTCTCCCACTAATTGGCAGAGGCTGGGCAGTGCTGTGAAAACCTGCTCTCCTGTTGCGAGGTGGTGGAGCTACTAAGCAGCTGGAAGCTGAAAGCTGCTTAGCTCAGACCACTGTGGGGTAGCAAGAGGGACAGAGGCCCACCTAAGGTTGTGCCAAGACTCATCTGTTTAATGCCTTGTATTTCACTTGGGAAGTGCTGATGTTAGCTGGAGTAAAGTCAGGCCACACTCAGATAGGTATGACAGTCCCATCGCTGGGGTTTTTTTTAAAGTTCTGATTAATAAATTGAATTATCCATAGCTATGCCAGCAACCTTGGAATATGAAATGGATGCCATGCCTGAGGGAGTGCCAGACAGAGGACTGACACTCTGCTTCAGTGAGTGATGGCACAGTTTGGCACAAGGGCGGTGCAGAGATTGAGAGAAGGAGCAGCTTCACACACCAAAGCAGACAGCAGATCCCTGGGGTCTCCCAGTTTCTGAGGCAAGGTCTGGCACTAGAAGAGGGAGCAGTTTTGGGGCAGGGTGGTAGCTTTATATGAAGTGCAGAAGAAAAGGCATCCTAAGGTGTTGTTTTATTGGTCTCAGTGCCTTTTTTGCCTTGAAGTGAAGAGTTGGTAGCACTTTTCCAATGGAGCTTCTGCAGCTACAAGCACAGTGGGCTGTGGCTGCCCACGAATCCCCATGGCAGTCCTTACTGAGCCCATGCCAGCCAGGCTGGTTCACTGGGGAGCCTTAGCCAAAGCAAGAGTAGTGTGAGTTCCAGTCTCTCCTCTGAGTCCAACTCACAGGCCAATCAAGCAGCAGTGGACACTTGCTTTTTGGACTGGACTCCTCTCCACCATCCAGACACTGTGGGAATATGTTGCTGGGGTGAAGGCTCTGACAGATTTGATGTGTTCTTGTTCTCCCACAGAAACTCTGTGGCTCCAACTACCCCCTGAGCATTGCCTTCATCGTGGTGAATGAGTTCTGCGAGCGCTTCTCCTACTATGGCATGCGAGGTATGTGGCCTATGTCTGGGGAAAGACTTTCCCATCCTGGGGTCTTTTTACACACTGGATTGGTGTTTCTGAGTTGTGCTGTGCGTTGTCTCAGCTGTCTTTCAAAGTTAATTGATGTTTTGGAATGCAAGTATGAACCGTGTACCCTAACATTGTTTCTATATCTGCGATTTGAAGAAGTTGGGACTAAAGGGCTCCAAATGTACCTTCCAGTCTAAATTATTTTACAATTCTCTATATCAAACCTGGTTTTCTACTGTGTGATGTCTTTCATAGTTGTGTGCAATCTGTGTGTTTGGGAATTGAATCTTACAGGCACCAAATCTGCAAATAGAAAATGTGCATAAACAGAACTACAGGTTATGGTAAGATAAGCTAGAAAATACATTTTTCAGCTAAACATTAATGTTTATGAGCAAAGAATGCCTGATACTCATATATCTCATTTTAGCTTCTCATGTGTCAGAGATTATAAGGAACAGGTCAGAAAGCACAAATCTTTCCACAGCAGTGCTCAGTTGCTAGACAGATGATTAGTTTTCTTGCCACCATGATGCTGCTTACCTTCAGAGATACACATTAATTATATGATATGATTTTTTTGTTTCCTTTCAGCTGTCCTGACACTGTATTTCTTAAGCTTCTTCCACTGGGATGAGAATCTCTCCACCGCTGTGTACCATGCCTTTTCTGCATTGTGTTATTTCACACCGGTCATCGGAGCCATCATGGCAGACTCATGGCTGGGGAAATACAAGTAAGTGAAGACATCTCTCTAATTAAGTCAGCATGCGTTGACACCACGCAGCCTGTGCGAGGGCAGAGCTGTTTGTGCTCCCAGTTCTGAGCTAGCTCAGAGTGCAGCAAAGACACACTTGCGAAGGTCAGCTCCTCTCTGTTAACAGAGCTGATCTGTTTGCTCATGCTCGTCTGTGCTTCTCTTACACCCAAAGGCCAATAGGCAGCAAAGCTGGGACAAATTAAATGTCACAAGCACACTTTTCCTCCACTGACCTTCCCTACCTGACTTCAGGATGCTCAGGTGTAGGGCGATTAACCCTCAGTTTTCCAAGGTCTGCTTCTGAGAAGGATTCAAAGATAGTGGCGAAGTAATATCATCATATAGATCTCACAGATACAGATGAAATGTCACTAACTATAATGTACTTCTCACAGCATAGGGAATGTGTCAGCACACCCACTTTTATGCCTGAGAAACCTGGGTTCTTTCAAATCATCTCCATCGGCACATAACCAGATAAACTCTTACTGAGAAAGAGTCCTTAGGCAGTCTTCCTTTCTGATGATAAGTTGTGGAGCCAACATCTGCTCCAGAGCAGCGATGAGCAGCTGGATATAGGACTTTCTTTGCTTGGCACTGTTTGTTCATTGTCTGAGGAGTATTGACTGTCAGAGTGATGAAGTGCAGCTGAACCCTTTTCTCTAGGACTAAGCATATCTGGCAGAAGAGTCTCAACAGGAAATAGCTGCCATATGCCTTTCCAGAAGGAAGTTCTTAAGGAGATGTCAGTGTCCTTTTTTCTCTGTGCTCAATTTTAGTCATTCTCTTGTGCCTTTGAATGAAAAAAATAACGGTGGTTGTTTATTAACTTCATTATTTAAGGTCACTTAGCAATGTTCATTGGTATTTGAGGATGTCTACCTTGCATGATGTTGTGAGAAGGTAAATCTTTGTATAGACTCTGGTGTGTTAAGCAAGAGATTTTCCCTGCAGTGATCCCTGTAACTTAATGGGAGGTGGCTTTCCCTGTAGTAGCTGGACCTTAGCCAATACCAAGGACAGATAACAGATTAGAGGGGCTTTTTGGAATGATCTGATGTGTCTCTAAATTAGCTGCTGCAACCAGGGTTTGAATGTATCAGGGACCACTTCCATGCTCAAAGCTCACAGGACTTCTTCTAATGTCTCTGTTGTAACAAGTCCTTTGATTCCCTCTGTATGTTTCATCTGCACATGAATACATAGATTTAGTCCTGAAGGTGATGAAGGAATAGAATACACTCAAGGGTCTGATCATCCTACTCAGATTTCTTCTTCTCCCTCACCAACACATGTGAGGCAGATAGATGAGCTCAGTCTTTTAGAGGTACTTGGAACACAAAACAGACTTAAAATGAGGAAACCACACTCCTAATTCGGGTCTGTTGGTTAGGGGGTTGAATGTGGGCAACAATCTCTAGAGATCCCTTCCAGTCAAGGGATTCACTAATACACATCCTATAAAATGCCAGTTATTAGTAATCTGGAAACTGAGTTGGACCTGAACAGTGCTCTTCTCTTTGCAGTCTTCCATGCGTGACAAGACTGGAACACTTTTCATTTATTCTGCTCAGTAATGTCTACAAATAAAGCAGGGGCTATCCCTCCTTAATCTGAACCCATTTGCATATCTATTCCTTCTAGTGCACTCAGTGTTGACACAAAGGAATTATAGCTGCCCGCTGTACCAGTGGCAGAACAAACCAGTTCCTTGTGTGTGTGCCAAGCAGAGCTGCCATATCAGCGAGCATGGGCACACTGTGTTTTCGGCACCTTCAGTCACTGCTGTTTGCTTTCCTCACAGGACGATCATCTACCTCTCCATTGTGTATGTTGTTGGCCATCTGATAAAGTCAGTCGGTGCCATTCCATCCCTGGGCAACCAGGCAGTTCATGTGTAAGTAGCCCTTGAAGCCACAGCGCTGTAGCAGGTTGGGATGGTAGTTGGTTTACCCAAGTCTGTAATTAGTTTCACCTCCATCAGGCCAGCATTTTGGGGGCTGTGCATGGATTACTTTCATCAGGGAAGGGTTAGGGATGTCTGAGTAAGGGCAGAAGGGTGGAGCTAGTGTGTGAACTTGCCAGATGAAGTTGGAAATCACCACAGAGACCCTAACTCCTTTGACATAGGCACCTGGGATCACCCCTCTCTGCTATACCATGGTACTGGTTTGGTCTCCTCCTCCCAGCTGCCTGGACCAGGCTCCTTCCTCCCTCATTTCATCAGCACAGCTGCCCAGCTCAGCAAGGTTCGCCCATGTGCATGGGAACACAAAACTGAAATACATTTTCTGATGACAGGGAAAGGGTCTGTCTCATCCACAGGATACCACCCTCTAGATTCTGAACTGGTAGCCTTGTCAGAGTAGTGTCTCTGGAATAACCAAGCTGGTTTTGTCTGTGTGGTCATGGCTCAAAAAATATGCAAGTGCAGGCAGGAGCACATGTTGTTTGCAGAACAGTTTTCTGTTGTCCCAGACCTGGCCAGTCCTGATACTCTTGCTCCCTACAGACATCGTCTGTCAGGCCAACAATGATATTTTGAAAACCACTGGGAAGTAGAAAGCACACAATGAGCCTAATTCAAACAGTTTGTCTGGTCTTACTTCAGCTAGAAGGCTGCAAAAAGTACTCTTTTTTTTCTTTTTCTCAATTGATCTCTGAAATATTTTGTTGTCATATGAGTGAAAAATAATTCCACAGATCTTTGATCTCCTATATATCCACTGGACCTCAGAATGACAAGAAATTGTCAAAACCAGTTTGGTTAATTGACTGGTACAGAATGCAGAAATTAGGATAATTAATTTGTTTTTCACACTTAGCTGGCTCATCATCACTACCCATGTGCAAAACACCACATTATCAGAGGAATCATGGTTGGGTTACACTGAAATGCTCTCATAAGCACTGGAAAGGTTTTGCAATGGTGATATTTTTGTTCTTGCATGAAGGGTCCTGTCTATGCTTGGTCTGTTTTTGATCGCCCTTGGAACAGGAGGTATCAAGCCCTGTGTCTCTGCATTTGGTGGGGACCAGTTTGAAGAGGAACATGTAAGACTTCTTTCCTTTCCTAAAATCTTCAGTGTCTGCTTACTTTTTGAGGATGTTTATGTGATCAAGATCATGTGCTAGAATAAGGGCCAGTTTGCTGTAAAAGACATAGTAAGATGTGAGGTAGGATGGTTTGCAAAAGACTTGAGAGAATCTAAATGCTTCAGGAAGGGAAAATGACAGCAGAACAGGATTAATACTGGAAAGGATAGGTCATAATTGCATCAAATCATCTAAATGTTAATTGGACATCAGAGTAGTTGAAAAATCCTATCTTGCGTATCATGGAACTGTATATATTATGAACCGGCTTAACAGGGGTGATTATAATACCCTGCAATGGAATACAGCAAATGAAAGAAAAGATTGTATCACCAGCCTATGATTCTGTAGGATTTTTTTCATCAAATCAGTCATAGTCTGTGTCTCAGATGTTGTTCAGAAAGAACTATAGGAAATTTCAGTCTTTTGAAAGTAGTGCCAGAATATTTTCCGGATATTCCAGAATGGAAAGTTCTGAAGAGTTGAGAAAATGTTTCTGTTTAGCTCTGTTTATGCTCTGTGTCCTGTGAATTGTAGTTCAGGTTCTTTGTGTCCTCATTCTCTGTCATGAGTGCTTAGCCCCTCATCTGCACTAATCTCAAACTCCCATTATTCAGCACAGGGGCTCAACCAGGGATAAGGTAGTGCTTAAGGAAGCAAAGCAGGTCAGGAAGTGCTAATCCTCAGGCAAAATGCTAAATTTTTAAATTGACTTCAAGTTAAATAGATTTACATTGACCTAACACACAAATAAAAATTTCCATTTTCTTAATGACAAGTATTCAAATCAGCAAGTTCTATGCATGGCATAAGTCCTCAAATATGTAGAAGGCCACTGCTACAAAAAAGAAAATAAGTGTTGGGGTCTGTGATGAGTAGGCTTAAACTCAAGGAGGATTATTTAGGACTCACAGTATGAAATTTTTTTTCCAGGAATAGATCTAGAGAAATACTGGAAAATACTAGGACCTTTGGGAGATGGAAATTCCCATCAATGGAGGCATTAAAGAAGAACATTAGACTAATAGTGCATCAGGAAAAGCACTGGTGAAGTTGAATAAGAGTTGCCCCCTTGGCCGTGGACAAGGAGCCCAGTAGGGCAGCTTTTTCCTTGTCTTTTGCAATGCCCCCAGCACGTAGTCAACATGTAATGAAATAATATAGACTAGATTTAATTTTGGGAAGACTTGTGCTTTCTGCGCATGAACTGTGTGATGCTAAAGTGATTAAGCTTATAATTACTAAGGAGTAACAAAACATGGCCTGTTCCATGGTCACTTGCCCAAAGTGACATGTCCACACCATGCTGTCAGTTGGATCTGGTGCTTTAGGGGATGCTGCAGAAGGGGGATCAGCAATGCTCTGGTGGTCAGCAGCCTCCCCAGCTGGCACAACTCTGACCAAAAGCAGGCTGGCAGCACAGCATGTGCTCTGGAATAGTTGCATGCATCCCAGCGTGTGGGCATCCTGGCTTGCAGCACCAATAGTTGTCCTGAAAGGAGTCTAAGAGGTGCTACAGCAGCATTTACAGAAGTGCTACTTCTATGAATATTAATAATTAATAGTGTTTATCCAGCATCTTTCAATTACCACCTAATTATGGTATGATAATATGTAATACTTATCTGCAGAGTGTTTTATAGACTTCAGCTAATGAATCTTAGCACCCCAGTCAGGCACATACATATTATTATCCCAAATTTATGACTACAGCTGAGTTACAGAGAGAAAACCTGAACTGCCTGTGGTTGTGTGGGCCTGTACCCATTCTCTAGCGTTCAGACTACTTCTCTCCAACAAATTTATCAAATACAAAGGCTCAAACTTTCACCTGCGTATTACCTTCAAGAGAAACTAATTTAGAGAAAGAAAACTGTAAAAAGCATTCTGATAAGAGCAATGTGTTCTTCTCTATTCATTCTTTTCTAAATAGAAAGTTTTCTATTTTACCATTTTGAAATGACTTGGTCTTTCAGAAGAAACAAATGTTTTATGCTATGTGATAGGAAGTTTAAGTCATCAGAATTGGAATGAGAAGTTTTGATTTTGTAAGGAATGAAAGGTTTGAGGCCAACCAGAATATTTCTTCCCTCTGGAGTGGTGTTTTAAGGGACTTATGTTTTATTTTCTTCCACTCCAGGCAGGATGAAATAAGTTTTTAAAATTCCCTATGAAATGAAGCGTTTGATTCCCCCTTAATTTTCAGGACACCAATAAACTTCAGCCGAGCCCTTAAGTGCACAGGCTTAGTTGTTTCATCTGAAAACTAGGTATGAGGTAGTTTTGTGTACAAAATAACTAAATTGTCCCTGCTATTCCTAGAGACAAGTTTGTGTTTTGAGGTAAATGCACAACATCAGTCTGATTCTCTTTTAAGTACTTTAGGAGCATAATAGTCTTGGATCTGCCACTTTGAGAATGGTACTACTACAGACAGTGATGGGGACTGATTTGGCAGGAGGTCAGATAGGGAAAATAGATTATCTGCAGGAGATTGCCAAATGCCTTTGTCTATGGGATTAGGAGTCCAAGTTAAAAATGCCTGAACAAAATGATATTTATGATATGTTATATGAATGTGAAGCTGCTGTGCATATTAATTAGGGACCAAAGCTGCTTTCAAACAGTGCAGTATGGTGTTTAAGGTGCTAAATAGCTTTCTCTTTGTTTCTTTATTTTCTGGTTGCCAAGGAGATCAGGATTATCATGTACAGTACCTTTTCTCAAATTAGCTAATTCAAATCATGTTGTTAATGTATGTATGTTCTAAAGATTAAGACAATATGGAGAAAATCCCTTATTACAATCAGTATAATTTGCGAGCTGCTGGGTCATTATTTTTGTACTTATTTCAGCTTTTCTTGGGCCATTTTTCTTTCCATCACTGAAATCTGAAAATGTGTGAAATAAGATATTCCAAATCCTTTATGCATCACTATCCTCTTCTCTTACCACCACATTCTTTTTGGTAGTTGTTGCTCTCGACTTTATCATGTCAAGAGCTGCGTGCTTGAGTCTATCACGGCTCTCAGAAATTCTGAGTTGCTCAAATATGAAGGGTTAGAGACATGCCATGAGAATTTGACTAGAAGAGGGCAGGACTGTGAGGACTCTACTGCACCACCCTCAACAAGCCATGGGAGGGCTATCCAGGAAGGGGAAGATTGCTGAGATTGCTCATTTCTCTAGTCTTCTTTGTGAGGACAAATAACGAGTCACAAAGGTAGAGTGAAGAAACCCCATAATTTTACTAGTTTAGCAGTAGAAAGTTCTAGGTTATCAAAACCACCCACGAGGACTGAAATGGAATATAACAGATAGTAAGACCCACTACTGTTTTCTGTTAACCATGAGAACATGCCATGGAGATGATTTTTATAAGGCTTTCAAATCCTTTAGTCCAGGATAAATAATTTATGATGAATGTGTGGGTTATCCTTGAACACTCTAGGAAATCAAATTGTGGAAAAGCCAAAAGCTGAAGTCGATGGGGTCTTCATAACTGTGCTGGGTCAAGGCAGAAAGCCTTTAGTCCAAGTAAGCAGACCCCCAGACTCCTTGGTGGGTGGCAGTGGGAGGTGATGGGGCTCTCACTCTCATCTTCTCACCACCCAGTTTACAAGGGGACATAAAGAAAAGCCCTCCCACGCTCTCCCACCTCCCCCTCTTCCCTGCAGTAATCCCCTGTGTTAAGAGGCTTCTTGCCATACGAAGTAGCAATATTTCCTGTTGGCTGCACCATCAGTTACAGGAAGTTTTGTTACGTTTTTGGATCTCAGGATTCATTACTTAAGAGCTGTCCTCTTTCAGCTGCCTGCAATTCTTCACATTTTCTCCAGTTTTCTAGCCTTGTGAATATTGTTGTCTCAGGGAGCAGAAGGAAGAAGAACACATTAGAAAGAAAGGAGACAGAACAACAGTCCCTGAGGAGTTTCCTAGCACTCAGCTAAGTTAAAGCTTTGCATCCAAATGATGCTCAGGTCATAGAGACATGGCTCAAGGTGCCCTAAGAAGCTCTCTGCCAGGCACCATGTCATGTCTGAAGCAATTTTCTCCACTGCTTTTATTGACTCAGGTGTCCCAGAGCTGGTGATACAGATGAGCATGGGGTAGGTCAGGTAGCCTGATTTTGTTTCTCCTCCCTGCTAGCTCCCAGAGACAGGGAAGAGGCTTAGCACTGTACACAGCATACATGTGACTGTGCATGTACATCTCTCCCACAAGCAAGGAGAGACTGCACACACATATTATTCCTGCAAAAATGACCAAACTCTCCATCAAATTCTTGTTTCCTTCCAAATTATGAATTATGCAGGAAGAAAGATCATCAACAGGAATTCTTTGACTCTATAAACTGCAATATGTTACAACATAAGTTACATTCAGAACTCTTTTTCTTAGAGTTCATCCCTCCGTCAGGCTCTTGAATTTGCTCCCCTGGATTTAATTTACCCTATTAGTTTGAGGTTGACTGGCCTCACCTTGGTGGTCTCCTCTTTGGTGGATACTTCTCAATTGCTGGCACTCTTTCATCTATGCTCTGATTACCAGTTCCTTAAAATATACATGTTTCTTTTTATATTTCCACACCATAGAGGAGGGGGAAAAAAAAAAGAGCTCAGACATAGGAAGAAATTATGAGCTTGTCAAACCATGCCAAATTGGATTGAATTAGGTGACAAAGGATCTGAATCATGCTACTTGTTCTGAATAACTAAATGCTCTCCCTTCCTTCCAATCTCACAATACAGTGGCTTTTCCTCTGAAATGCCAAAAAGCCCCAAAGCACTTCTCAAGTAATGTGAGCTGATTTGTGTGAGCATTTACCATCACCTGAACACAAGCTTGTTTGCTTAACATTTTATGCACTTTGTCAATATTTACTCAGCCTTCCTAACAAGAGAATTGATAGTGTTCAATTTGCAAGCCCAATGCTGTGCTTTAGCCATGACATTGATATTGTCTTCTCTTGTTTTAGACCTCGGAGAGAAGCAAGTTTTTTTCCATCTTCTATTTATCCATTAATGCTGGAAGTTTGATCTCCACGTTTGTAACTCCTGTATTAAGAGGTCAGTGTGAATTTAGAATAAAACAATAAATTAGCTGCCCTCTAACTCTTCTTCTATGCACAGTTAGACTCTTATGACAACAGAATGGCAGAAATTATATTATCTGTGGAGTGGTCAGTGCATTGCATTTACGCCTTGTTAATCCTGCTGTAGCAGCATTATAGATTTATAATACAGGCAGACAAGTCACAGAAATTATATTCCTGGTTGTATTTCAAAGGCAGCCCAAACTGCAGAATTAAAATATGAAAGGTGGAAGGACCTATATGGTCATCTAATCCCCATTGCCAGTGAAGGCAATGCAGGTAAACTGTGGATGGGAAATGATCTCTACTGTCCTGTGCAGTGTCAGGGCTGAAAAGCTTTTCAGGGCTGGTTCAGAGTCCTACCTTCTCCCTCCCACAGTGTGCTGCTGACTCCTGGAGGGCTCTGTCCTGGCACTCAGGCTCGTCTGCGTGGGTCTGCTTGCAAGATTGCTGCCCTGAGCAACTAGCCTTGAAGACAAAGCACAGGCCTATGCCCCATTTAAAACCTACTTTATATTCTAGCCTGCTTGCAAAACCCTTTTTAGTCCCCAAGCCTTGCTGCACTTATTTCATTGTATCACAGTGCCTCAAAGCCAAAGGGATTGGCGCTCTCTAAATACAGGCACAGAGGCAGAGCAGCAGGCCATAGGTGTTGGGGACAGGGACAAGGTAGTCTTCACATTTAGTTGCCATTTTTTTCATTCCATTCCATGACTTCCAGAAAGCTCTATTTGTTTGGAGTGCCATTTTAACAGGCCCTTGTCTCATGTTTGCACCATGCATAGGGACAAAGACAAATGCTGTCTCTCTTACGCATTCTCTCTCTGGTGTCTCCAGGTCAGCATTTAGTTGGGAAGAGCTTTTGCTTAATGTAGTCAATGGGCAGATAAAAATTCAGTACCTTCAAACATCAAAACATGTGCCAATATAAACTAGTTGCCACATGGAATTGAAGTAGAGAGGATGGAGAAAGAGTAACATTTTTGCTAGGTGTGAAATCTTTTCTTGGAAGAGCAGGAAATGCAGTTTGTAGACATTTGGTACAAATATGAAATATATTCTTTTAGGTAGAGAAGTCCAACTCATTTAGCATGTTAAAAGTTCAGTGTGCTCATAATGTTGCTCTCAGCTTTGTTGTATTTCAGCTAATTCACTGAAAATAAGTAAATAAATGCTATGCATGCACACAGCTGTGCAGCTGTCTGTGACTCCCCAGCTACAACCAACGCGAGCAGCTGAGGGCTTCATGGATTGGTCTCCTGTTAACTGTGTTGGCTTATTTTAGCCATTTTGTCATTACTGCATGTAAGAATGCAGCAATATCCAGCCCCTGGCATTCAAACACAGACCCCACTGCTGGCTTGCTGTTTGCAGCTGGAGCACGGTGCAAGAACTGACCTGGTCCAAGAGGCACAGGGTTTCAGTAACCCACAGCTCAGATTGATCCAAACCATGCTGTAGCACACCTGGCTTCCTAATGGCTTGCTGCAAGACCTGCCATTTGAAGCAGGCTGCCCCTAGTGAGATTGGTGGTGGTGACAAAGGGAACTGGAGTTCTCAGGCTTGTCCTGGGCTCCCACTTACACAGTGTAGGCATTGGCTTCCTCTTTGTCCACTGTAGGTCGCTATGAAATCAGATTCAGGCTTTTCGCTCAAGGCTGATGCGGCTGGCACAAAGAATGTGGAAACACAGTACTGGTTATTTAGATCTAGTCAAATACAGAATGGCTGCAGGTTATTGTAAATGTTGTGCTTTTTTTCCCAATTACAGCTCCTAGTGCTTCTTTATACCTACTTGTCTGCCCCCTCCCTTCTACCATTTGCATCAATATCCCATTATCAGTTGCTTTTGCTGGCAGACACTAACCCAGCTTCCAAATTGTCTTCATCAAGGGAGGACAACTGTTTCAAGGAGATTCAATTCACAGTGTCAAGCACCAGCAAAGAAAATTTAAAACCAGGGAGGTGACTGATTTAGGGAAGCAAATCAAAAGCCCCAGTAACATAAGTTTAGCTGTAATGAGGTGCTTTTATTTCTGACTTCTCTTTCAGGGGATGTAAAATGTTTTGGAGAGGATTGTTATGCACTGGCTTTTGGCGTTCCAGCAGCACTGATGGTCTTGGCGCTTGGTGAGTGGAAACAGCGATGCTTGTAATAGGAGTTACCATTTCTGAATCCATGGATAGATGAGAAAATGCACAAATTCACTAATTCTGGATGGATACTGGGATGGGAAATGAAAAGGTTCAAGGTCACCCAACAATTCCCCAGTTCAGAAGAGAAATAAATATCAATAGTTCATTGATGGTGGGCAGACCATGGTATCACTGCAATCGTTTATGTTGATACTGTTAAGGGGGCGGTCTGATGGATGTTTCACAGTATAATTGCTTTGCTCTAATGCCAAGGGAGGCACCAAAATTATTCTCCCGATGGCTTGCAGCTTTGCCTATGAGCAGGCATGACCTTTGAACTCCAATCTTAGCAGTCCTCAGAGACCCCACCTTATAGAAGAGAAGCTTAACACACCACTTCTAACCTTTCCACGGGCTTCTTGCAGCTCAGGGCCATCTTTAATGCTCAGACTTCTGCTGAATCTATGTACTGCAAAAGGAGCTGAATGAGATGTTACTTTGTTCTGAGCTGTCTCACTTTGCTTGGCTGAAGTAATTCCCACAATTACAGTGACAACTTATTATTTTGTTGCAATAAAAAAATCCTTATTGTCCAGTGTCAGGAGGCAGCCACAATCCCCCTGCTTCTTAACGCTTACATCTTAGCCCCATTAATGTACTTGTCAAGATTTCTTCTTCAACCCTTATAAAACATTCAGCAGTCTCCCCATTTTTACTGTTACTCCTTCATAGCCAGTACAGAGGACACCCCATTAGCTTTAGTTTCACAGCTGCAAGCTACTGAGAAGAGCAGTCCCCTTATTACACTGCATTTGTGAATTTGTGACACAGCATGGGGTGACTTCTCATTCAGCTTGTTACCTTCACTGAGAGACCAAGTAGTTTGTGATTTCACCACAGCATCTGAGATTTGAAAAGTTTGTCCCCCAGAGAATGTGAATGTTGCTGTCTCCACTCAAATTTTCATCAGGGAGAAGAATCAGGAAACTGAAGAAATGTCATCAGGGCACAGCTAACGTTACAGCAATTATTTTCAAAAAAGTGCATGGTCACGGGCCTGAGAAGGTTCTATTTTCCCCTGTGGCCTGTTCCTGTCAGTTTAGGGCCACACAGGCTCCTCTGTGCACCATGCTGTGATGAATGTTTCTAGCAGAGTAGTAGTTGCCCAGGGGAAAACGAACGTGTAAATATTGCCATTTCAGTGAGGGCATTGGTGGAAATGTGTTTTTAGCTAGTGTCCTGCTGCCAGATTCCACGTCCTGCCTGGCAAAGCAGCTCTCTGCTCTTTTGTATCATGCTAAAATGCTCTGGGAGGTGATATATTTGACTATGTGAGCAGCATGCAGAACTGGAGAAAATACCCTTTCAGCCCTGACTGGCCCTCTGCCTGTGTTGATGGAAAGCAAGAATAGATTTAGAGGCAGATTTAGAGTGAGGTTTTCTGGGCTGTTACAGTTTCTGAAGGATGGGGTAGATTGATACCACTTAATTCCAAATGCCAAATCTAATGCAGAAACCTCAGCTCTCAAAGGTGCCAATGGCATCTCCAGAGAGTATTTCAGCAAACCTAATGGATCACCTTTCTAGGGGCGCCAACATCTTCACAGGTCGATGCTAAAAATTAGGTAGTGCAGCTACCCACTCTGGGTGGCTTTGCACAAGTGCAACTCATCTAAACTGACTTCAGAGGTCTCTCACAGTTCTGCAAGTTGAACCTGACTGCTAAAGGTCTTCATACTCAGAAAAGAGCAAAGGTGAGTTCCCTGCAGTGTCCCAGGCCTCCTCCAGGCCAGGTGCCTACCATTCTCCACTGGCTGTGGACTGACCCAGACAATTGCATTAGTTTAGAAAGTTGAGGTTGGTTTATTATATGGATTTCATGCTCAGCTTTCACCGTGCTTCTCCCTACTAATCTCTTTGGAATTCCAGTGTGCTTGGAGGCTCTCATAGAGCAGGATAAATGATACACAATCAGATAACTCCATCTCTGATAGGATTTTGAAGTCTCATTCTGATATTCTTTGTGTTTTGAGGGAGAAAACCAAGATAAAACAGTATCTTAAACTGTATATCCCTTTGTGGAAACCATAAATGGAGGTAATTTCTGTTAACATCTGTGTGTGATGCAGGGATCTTTGTGGCAGTTTCCATTGAAATGTGTATGAGATGCAAGTGCACAGAGCCCATGTTGTATCTGGATTAATCCCCACATGTTCCCAAGGGGTGAGAGTTGATTTCCAGCATCAGGTGCAGCAATTCAATGTGGATTGTATTTTAAGTTTAGTCTACAAAAAGCATAGACAGACTGAATTTTCAAAGTTCTGGTTGCCAGCATGAATCAGATGTGGAGGTGCCTGTTGTGTCAGAGGAGATAAGGAGAAGACAATAATGACATTCTAGGGATCACACTGCCTCTTGTAGGATGTTGTGTTTTCTTCCATCTGAAAGCATTAAAGGACTCCTTTATATTTATTTAGTTAAAAGTGCAATTCTGTGAGCCCTGAGGACAGAGCATTTCTGTTGAATACAGGGGTGGGGGATCCTTCCCGGAAGCCAGTGCAGGACTGAGCTTCAGCCATGTGAATTTCCATTTGGATTATAATATTTTTTCAGTTGTGTTCATTGCTGGAAGTGGACTGTACAGAAAAACACCACCACAAGGAAACGTCTTGCTGGAAGTGTGCAAATGCATCGGTGTAAGTGTGTGCAATTCTCTTTTTTGTACATGACTCTGAGATTGCAGGACAAAAAGGTGCAAAGGGAGAGGGGAGGTGACTTCTGGAGTTCTTCTCTATGCTACTCCTGGATGTCTTGCTGATGAGCTGTAAGGAATAAGAAACATATTTAGGTCCTAGTTTATTCTTTCAGCATTTCAATTGTTTTCCCTTAGCTCCATGAACTATTCAGTTGATGTCAGTAGAACCACTAGTGGCAGATGCTGGTGGAGACTGAACTGAAAGGAAAATTCAGAAACTCACGGAGTATCAGATATATGACTCAATATTTTTCAGTTGAATAATTTTTCTAAACTTTATCAGTTCAGCAGACAGTAATAGCACACATTCATATTATGGACATTCAGCATGTTCATGTAAATGCAAGAGACACTTGCTGAAGTTGCATTAGAGCCTTATAAATTGTTTTTCATGGTGTATGAGCTGAATACAGTATGTGAAAAAATACTGTCTTATTATTAGGTGGATAATGATGTTTCTATTTCAGGAAGCTGTTGCTAACAGCAGATGTTTTCTTTTTATCTAGGTCAATCCTAGTGCCAAGTTTACCTTGGGGAAACAGGCGAGATCTTAAAGACAGGATTTCTAAGTGAGATCTGCCACTTTTTTTGCCTGGATGGCTCCGTGTGTTCAGTGACTGGAGCACACAGCATAAACAGGCCAGGAACTGGACTCTGATGACCCTTGTGGGTCCCTTCCAGCTCAGGATATTTTAACATTCAATGATTGTATGATTCATTCCCACATCATACCTTTAATCAACCAATGTCATAGAAACTTCCCTGCAGACAGTTCATCATAAGCATCCAATCTGAGATTTTAGAGGTATCCAGCAATCCACTCCTCCCCACAATTTTCTGGCACTACTTACATTTCAGGATGGGGAAGGCAGCCTTGCATTGGGAATGTGACAAGGGCAGGTACAGTATGAGTGAGTTACTCATCTGTTTTTCTCCCTAGTTTGCTATTAAAAACCGGCTGAAGAACCGCTCCCGTGAGATTCCAAAGAGAGATCACTGGCTGGACTGGGCATCAGAGAAATACTCGGTAAGCTTTGCTCTGCCTGGTAGATTTGGAGGGGGAAGGGGGAGATGGGCAGAGAGACAGGGGAGACAGTTAGACTGGCCTGGCCACACCATTCCTCACATGTGTTTTCCTGTCCCTTCCCACATCTGTACTCTCCTGACCCTTAATGGACAGTTTAGGTGCTGCACTGAAATGCAGAAATGCAAACATACCCAATGTTACAAGAAAGTGCAATGAAGAACTGCCATGCAGAACGATATAGGAGTTATGCTTTGTGGCTTGAATCACCTGTTGGCTTTACACCCCTACCTTACCTTTTTGCCTGTTCCTTTTTAGAAACAGCTGATTGGGGAGGTTAAAATGGTGACTCGTGTTCTCTTCCTCTTCATACCGCTGCCAATGTTCTGGGCCCTGTTTGATCAGCAGGTATAGTACAGTGTGCACAGCTCTGCCTGCCAGCCTCGGTTTGCACCTCTGTCCTTCTGGGCTAACACCAAAGTGTCCTGGGGACACAGCGGGCCACACTCCTACCGAGTGTGTGGGGCCTTCCACCATCACTGCTGGGCAGCCCTTCGCAGTCCTGCCAGATATCTGGCACAGGAGCATGAGAAGGGAGAATGTGTCCTGCCTACTGACAAGTGTTACAGGGCAGGGAAGGAATAGATGGGAAATAAGGCCTCCAGCACCATCATCTTCTCTGTCGCCATGTTTTCTAGCCCCATAGAACATCCTGAAGGCTTCACAGCTGTCTGTTTTCTCCTTAGGGATCCAGGTGGACTTTGCAAGCCACAAAAATGAATGCTGATTTTGTAAGTACTTAATGTCACCAGGGCTGGTAAGACTAGTAGTAACATCACTGCTCTTGCTTATTAACCGGAGTCTTGCAGTACTAAGAGCGTCTGCTTGGTGAATCTGGGTGAGTTTCACTTTTGGTGATTAGAAGCCAGAGACTCTGTTCATGCAGCCATGTTCAGTTCATCACAGCTCATCTCAGCTAGAAGTGAGGGCTGGGGAGCCATCAGCAGCCTGAAAGGTCAGGGGTGCTGACCTACTGGCAACCAGTGTCTCTGTGACCTAGAGCAGGTAGGATTTTCAGCCTGCTACCCCCACAGAAGACAGACCAGTCACTCAGCCCTTTTAAGGTGTAACTAGAGCTGTTGTAGTTGTGTATTTCTGCACTGGATTACTTGGTGATACATTCATGAAGCCTCTCAAAACCAGCAGGGATCTTGTGTATAGGGTAGAGATGTGATGAGGATTAAATAGCTAGTTTCTATAAAGTTCTTCAAAGGTGTGAATGGCTAATGGTGCAGGCTGCAATAGCAGATAAATGTAGGTCAGCTATCTGCCCAAAGATACATGGATGTCACCATACAGGGCTGGTTTCCATATAGATATGTTTTAACAGGCCATCTAGATCTTGCCTGTGGTGCTCACATCAAAATCTAGGATTGTAAATGTCCATCTTCCAGTTTAAAATTGACTTAAGGCCACAAATTTGAGACCTTCTATGTCACTTCTGTTAAAAATTGGGCTCTCAACATGTGATACTCATTAGGCTTAATTAGTCCAAATGAAGCATGAAAACGACTACACCTTGGGTAATATTTATCCACCTCAGAAAGACAGAACAAAGTCAGTGCAGTCTATGTGATGTATATCTAAAACATTTGTTTTCTGGTGGTTTGCTCACATGCACTTAGTGATCCATTAGCAGGAGAGCTAAGTATCACCAGGTGTCACTACTGCACTCTCCCAGGTGGGGAAATATAGATTCAGGGCTTTTTTTGTCACACCAACTGGGACAGCTCATGAGGGGAGAGCAGAGAAGAGTGAAACAAAAGCCAAGGAGCTGTCCCACCTCAAGAAGATGAGAATTAACTGCAACACTGGAGTGGTCCCACCCTTAGGCTTGTTTGAGTTCATGTTTGTAATACTCTATGGCTTTCTGTTCTGTGGACAAGGGCTCAGCTGGGAAGTCTGGAGTCAAACAGGGAATGATTTAGTGTCAGATGAAATATTTGCAGCCTCATTTCCTAACGGCACATTTCTATAGTGTGCACAAAGTAGCAGGAGGGGGTATTTGCCTGGTATTTAATAATTGGCCCCTTTACTGTGGCCAGCAGTTTCCACTCTCCCAGGAGGCAGCTGTGGGCAGAGACAAGCCAGTCTAGACTGAGCTCAGGACAAGCCTGGCAGACAGGAGACAACCCCCCACAGCACTTTCTTGGAAATATATTATTTCCTTCCTAATTTCTTCCCTCCTGCACCCTTGCCCCCACATTACTGCCCCTTCATCTTAATTTCAAATTAAAAGCATTTAATGGAGTTCAGACAAACACCAGTCCCTCCATGGAGACACATCCATGGTATTTTGGGAGTCTGATCCCTCCTTCCATCCATTCCTGTTGACCTTGCCCGTTTGTGGGTGCTGAGTATAGTGATGCAAATGTGAGGCACCTCTTACAGCCTTGAGGATTCTTGGCTCAAACCAAAAAGTCACAGTTGTCCAGAGCCTAACAGTGCAGATGGAGGGAGGAAAGAGGTGTTTGTGCAGCCCACTGGCTCAAGGATGGTCTTTTGTTATCCTTTTGGGAACCCGGGAGAAATGCCAAAGGAGCTTACAGGATCCTGAAACATGGGAACACTTGCTTGTAGGATTGGGGCTTTTCACATTGCAGCAGCAGGGATGGAAGAAGCTCTAAGCCCACCTTCTCCACTCACCTAGTTCATGGCTCAGCCAGCCTGAAAGATGGGCCTCGGTACCTGTCATGGGCTGTGTCACAGCTGCCAAATATCAAGGATTGAGTGCAGCTTCCTTCTGCAAAATGATCTTATTAAACACTGTGTCCTTAGATGACAAGTGTCAAGAGTACAATATCAGCTGCTAAAGCCAACATAAAGCATTTGAGGAAACCACCTTGGCTACAAAGGCCTCTATGGGACCGATTACTTATTTGCCATATGCACTGATATATTATAGTGTTTGTGAATCACTTGGAATATCTTTTTGTTTCAGGGAATTTATGTCCTTCAGCCTGACCAAATGCAGGTAAAAGATATTACAGGGTAGGAAATAACCTTTAGAATGTATTTTCTTTTTTTCTCTCATTTTTCTCATGGAACTAGTGGCCATTCTCAGCTCCTTTTCAAGGTAATAGCAGTGCTTCTGCTGGTTGCTGTGGTGTGACCTCTGCCTTATATTGTTCACTTGCTGTTTTGCAAGCCTGGGGTTCAGATGACCCTGAGGATGTCCTAATACAAAGGTTGAATCCTGCAGAACAGTGCAGAAGTGTGGGGAAACATACCACCATATTACTTCTTGAACTGGTGCTGGCATGTGGAGAATACAACCTGCATCTCCTTTTAACAGGGCCCCATCCCGGGATGAGCATTGCTCTTGAAATATGTTGCAGGGCACATGAAAATATGAAAGCTCCAAGGTGGTGCTATGTTGTCACAGTTGATTACAATTCTTATGGTGAACAGCTGTGGAGAAATTCAAAGCTCTTCTGTTCCCTGAAATCTTCCTTTGGAACTAAAACATTTCTCCCTGCTTGTTCTTCATCACTTTCTATTTTCTTGCTCTGCCACTTCTGGCTGGCAGACAAGCTGTGCCCCTCCCAGGAGAAATTTTGTTCCTGGGGGATTACTTGGTTGTGTTGAAGTGTGAGAAATTGCCAATCTCACAGAACAGTGCCTGTTCCTCTGGGACTTTGCTGGAGTCCCAAGATGTTTCTGTTGTTGCTGATTTTCTTGTAAGGTCCCACCACAGCACCAAAGGTCACCTGTCTCTATTGTCAGTGGGGTTTGTACTCTTTAAAAACATCATGTTTCAGTTCTCTCTCCAGGGAAACTGGGCCAGTAATGCTTGCTTACCTCTTGGATGGGAGGATATGAACAAAATGTATTCATGTCTGTGAAAACTAAATAGCAGAAGCTGTTAAGTGCAAACTATGATTATATTTTAAAAGGAGGTTTTAAGTGTTTGTCCATGTCCCTTCTGTAATGGAATTATTTCTGGAGGACAGTGTTTTATGGGTTTAATTACTGAAAGTTGCTTTCTAGTCACTGAACTCCCATTCTTTTGTATTGCAGTTCTTAAATCCACTTCTTATTCTTGTCTTCATCCCAATTTTTGACCTTGGGCTCTACCCCCTGATAAGCATGTGCAAATTAAATTTCACGTAAGTACTTGGGGAAAATGTAGCTGCCTCTGTGCTTTTTCTTTTGCAGTAAGTGTGCAGAATAGCTTTTAAGGAAGAGAAACACAAATTTCCATTCACCTTTCCCAACGCTTGAGTATGCTTCAGTCCCAAGTGGCAGCATCACCCTCTTCCACAGACCATGGAAATTCCAGAGGGTAAAACTCAGTGATGTTGGATTCTGCTCTCTACAGATTTTCCCAAAAGCAGATATGAATAGTCTCTCTTTGAATTTGGTCAACATGTTTTCTACCTTGTTTCCCATACCATGCTTAAATAATTTTCTTCCTGAAAAGTCCCTATGGGACCAAAATCACGGTCCCATGCTGGCTAGGACCTGAACCAGTGAGTGCATAAGGGAATTTCCATATGAGCCAAGCATTTTTTCCCTAGTCGATGTTAGCTAGAAGTGGAGTGTAATAGGAGCAGACCTCAGGTTGTTTATGAGACCCACTTTATGCATTTTGGGTGAATTAACTTCAGAGCATCTGTATTCTGCCTCTGTGGACTGATGCCCTGTAGCAGTGGGTGTATGTTATGTGCACGCACAGAGTGCCTTTGCCAGTGGAGTTTCAGCTGAAAGGAGCCAAGTTTCCATGCTCTAGCACCTCTTCTCCGTGTGAACCATAGCATGGGAAAGGGCGGTGAGTGGGGTGATTGGCTTCAAAAGCATGTTCCTAATCCAAGTTAAAATGCTGGACAGGCAAAACCACATAAAATGGGCATGGCAGGTGCCCCGGAAGCCTTCCCCTTCACCCTGTTGATCCTTTCCCACCGTGCTGAATTACGTGCACCTAAGGACAACATTGTCCAGCCCTGCAATGGTGCCCCTTTTGGAGGACACACACCAAAGGCTGTGCTTCTCCCTGATACCTCAGTGGGAGCCCATGACCTGGACTGTGCCCTGACATGGCAGAAAACTTCCTGCCTGATGAACAACTCACAGAGCAGTTCACCCAGCAGCACAAACTCAAGCACCAACCAGGACTGAATGCTAGCACTAAAGACCATTAAAAGAATGGAGATCACTGAATCTGGAACCAGATTTGTTTCAAATCTCAAAAACTCAATACTCGGTTTGAACCTGGTGTTCTGGGCGTGTTTTATTCTGCTTTATATCAGATTTCCTCATGTAACTCTGGTAAAGTTGCACTAGCTTTGCCTTGAGTTTAGAAGCAAGCTCTTTATTTTCTAGAAATGTAAAAGTATTGGCATGAGAAATAACCCAGAATGATGCCCCAGATGGTCAGAAACATTGATGACACAAACTACACATTTTTTTCTGTTCCTCATTCTCACTGCTAAATAGCATGTTACTTTTCTTTTGCCTTTCCCAAAAGGGACTTGAAGATACATAATTTCTCGTGCTCCTTCCAACATCATGGATTAACATAATGTCATGAGCTATTCCCGCTGGAAGAGCTGGGAAAAAGATAATATGAAACTTGCAAGGAAAGAACTTCTTTTCACAGCATATCAGTTTTAATTTGCCTCAGTGCTGGCCTCATACCGAATAATAAAATAGTTTTAAGTTAAAAGATTGGCAACTTAAACAGCCTGTCATCCTGAGTGCCACCTGTTGGACAGTTTATTACATGGTTTTGGCACATCTTTGGCTCTGAGGAGTGGTATTCTATAGTTTAAATTACTTTTTTTCCTTAATGGCACCTCTTTCATTTGCTCCATAGACCTATTAGGAAAATGGCAACAGGTATGATCCTTGCAGGGCTGGCGTTTGGACTTGCAGCTATTATAGAAGTCAAAATAAATGTAAGTAAAGCACAAGGCATTTCTCAGAAATACTTTCTTTCTATGGGGAGTTTTTATTGATGCCTGACAGATCATCCTTTAAGCCATTGTGCTCCTTGATCAAAATTTGTGATGTTTTCTTTACAATTGAGCATACTGATCCAGTTGCTAATGATAATTCTTACCTTGTCTACTTTTCCCTCTCTTTGTCTCTGTGTCTTTCTAGTCTTTGCAGTTTTGCTGTGCTGGTCATCTGTATTGGTCTATATTCTAGATTTCCATCATCAAAGTGCTTGACAGACATCTAGTTAATGCTAGTGATTAATTTCCAAAAGGTAGTCTGTTCTCTCTCCTATTTCTTGCTGTAGCTTGCCTATATTTTTCTGTTTGGGGTCTTTTGTGTGTGTGTGGTGGTTTTGGTTTTTTAATTTGTCTTTAAATTTTTTAATTTAAATTAAAATTTGAATTAATTTAAATTTTAGGGTGGTGATGGCTTTTTCTTACAAGCCAAATTGTTTCTCTGGGGAGGCAGGTGAATGCAGTCACAGGCATCAGGGACTGCCAGGCATCCCCAGACAGGATGGCAGCAAATCTCTTATAAATTCCATGTTAGCTCCTGCAGATTTGTGCTGTTTGTTTCTGGCTCATGACCAGCATTGTGTAGACTTTGGCTGACCTTTGTCTCACAGAAGTTACTATAGGATTAATTTTTAAAGCTTCCATGCATACTTAAAATGTTCTGTTAGAGTGGCTGGCTCACAGCCCTGGATTAACATCTGCTGGTTCCTCAGGTGAATCCCCTAACGAGCCTCCCACTGAAATGCGACTTTGCGGGTTCAGGTCTTTTTTCTGATCTCTTTACGTGAGCAAAGAAATGCTCTCATTGCCACCACCAGCATCTCTGGCAGAGCACTGAAGTTTGCTCTGGCTGTGGGTGACTCCTCTGGGCAGGAGCAAGGTGAGTTAGAGGTTCCCCCTGCCTGTGCATGAAAAGTTTACCCTAAAGGCCATTTTAAGTTCTAGCAAAGAGGAGGGATAAGATGGTCCACCTTCACTTGACTGTGGGTAGCAGAAGGGAAGAGCTACAGTAATGAAATTTGCTGGATAATATTAGCAGGCCTGTTGGTCCAGAGCAGCCTATGGATACAGGAAAATCAGCTCGCTCTGTCTTCTGTGGCAGTGTGTCTCCCCACCAAGTTAGATTAAAAATGCCCTGCCTGCAATACCCAAATTATCAGCTACGATAAAAGAAAAATGAGTAGCTCTGCAGTATTGCTGGCAGCTACTTGAGAATAAAATGAGAAAAAAAGAGAAATTAAAAAAAAAAAAAGCTCTGCAGGTAGTACAAGGCTGACACTGATTGATGTACTCTTTCTAGGAAATGACTCCTGACAGAAAGAGATACCTCAGTGCTGGAGGTGTCAGCTTCCCTCTCTCCGGAAACAAGGAATAATATCTATAGAGTCGGCTGTATAAACAGCAAGGTGTCCAGGAATGCAAAAGCGCTGATTACAGACATGAAGCTAGACTGGGATTTTCAGAACTGCTTACCTTCTGGTCTGATTCTTTTCCCAGTCACTGACTGCAGTGGGAAATAATTATTCTGGGCACCGCTTTTGAAAGCTAAGCACAAATTTCTCAATTCTGATATGGCAGTTGGTTAAATCCAGGCACTAGGGAGCTATATAATGAAAGCTGTGACATTGTTCTACCTCCTCAGTAGGTGTGTGGTCGGTACACTTAGTGGTGTGAAGAGCAATTTTTGGGAGGAATGATGGGCTGGCCATTGAGCTACTATGAGGAAACCTCCCTAAAAAAGATTTATGTTCCGTTTTCTCTGACTGCAACTTCTGTTGAGGAAGGGATGGAAAAGTGTCATTACAGAGAGGAAGACTATTATGGCTAAAAATGAAGAGATATTAAAGTGCTAATAAAGCATACAGATGGCACTTAAAGCCTTTTACTTTAATTAGGAAACCGATCTGCCTCGACTTGTCCCAAAAGAAAGTTTAATTCGGGTCCTGAATTTGGCAAAGAACCCTGTTCAAGTGACAATCCAAGAAAAGGACCTATTTCAGCAGCCTGTGGAGTCTTTTCAGGTAAGCATATATTTGGGACTGAAAGCCCTGACTTGCATGTCACTTAAGAAAGGATGGGCTTTTTTCAGGCATTTTCTAATAAAGCCCACAGATGCAAAAGCTTGTTCTGCTCCATTGCCTTAGAAGTGCACGGGAATGGCTTTACAAATGAAGCATAATATCTCTGTTACATGAGACAGAAATTGAATGTTTGGAGACAAATTTTCCCAGCAAAGGATACACCTTGCATTTACCTGTAATTAGGAATAAAGGATAACAGGATTACAGTCTCCCTTAAAGAGGGGATAGTGTTGCACTTGGTAGGAAATGACAGATCCCTTCTTATCTGAAGAAAGTGTAACCAAGTTTATTTTCTTCCACAGAGCCCAGCTGAGTACTCAAAATTAATATTGAATGGAGAGCAACAGAGCCTTCACTTCACCCTGCAACAACAAGGATTGACTCTTGCTTTTAACAACACCGTGAAGGAAAAATCAGTATACAGCTTAATTGTTTTTGAGGCAGAAGGAAGCCTATCAAGCCGCTTAGTGAGTGTGGGAGTGAAGTGTAAATACAGTATTAATTCAATGGCTGTGATGCTACAATGGGGTAATAGGCTCATTAATTCATTTGCTCAGTTGCAATGTCTGTCTGATTGCTCTCAGATGCTCTAAACCTGACTTCTTAGCTAGAGGCACTGGATCTGTACACATTTCTGCTGGTTGATTAATAGAGGCGTTGTGGCATCTGAGAGTTTCTGGGCACACTTAAATCCACTGAATGCTGCAGTGGGAGGGCAGAGTCATGCCTGCTAGGCAGCAGAGCTGGAGAGAGCTGGGGAAACAGAGCCAGAGATTTCCCCCCAAAGATGGTTCTATAAAGCAAAGATGTTAAAGAGGCTCTAGGGCTGGCCATGGAATAAAAGCATCAGAGGAATGATTCTGGGTTTAGTTATTGCAAGTGTTTAGTGAAAAAGCACAGAAGGCCCATTTGTTTTGCTGAACAGAATAAATGATTAAGCTCATTCCAGGCTCTGCAGCAGAGCTGGCTGCATTTGGACTTTTGTGTATTTCTGCAACAATCAGAGAGGGGCCTATGGGATGTGTAGGGCAGATTCTGCTATCTTTTATGTGTAGCTGTATCCTAAGAAGCTCTCTTGAAATGAATAGTGTTATTGCACATTATGGCAGGTGTGTAAATGCCATCAGAATCTCTCTTCATGCTAAAGTATCCATTCTCTTTGCAGTTCCTCAGCCTCCTACCTTGCAGGGTAGCCACACCAAGCATTTAATATGATATAGTAGAAATAATGTAACTGCTTTTCAAAATTAAAGAATTTATTTTGTCATAACATCAAGGCTTTTTGCTGCTGATCAAACTTTATGGTTTGGAGCCTAGAACTCAGTATCAGAAAGTTAAGTTTCCCTGTTCCCCTGATGGCAGTGTGCTGTTGCCTTAAGAAATGGATACTTGTACAGTGATTTTCATATAGTCCTTAGGAAGCAAAAGCCTGCAACAGGCTTGGAGCAAAGCAATCTCAGAGCTCTAGTACATCCAGCACAGTCTAGACTGTGCTTAAATTAATGCCCACCCTGGCACAGGCAGGCTCCCATGTGCTGGGAAATAGCTGTGCTATTGGGGGATGCTATTGACCTGTCATTCACAGCTGTAGATAAGGGAGATGTGGACGACAGTGTGGTAAATGATACTTTTCCAGCATTGCAACATAAGGAAAGCAATGCCAGCATCACAGCTTTGTTGCAGGGCTCACCCTCGAGTAACCTCCTTCCCTGCTGTGTTGGCCCACTCACTCAGGTGGGAGTGCTTTCCTGGAAGGATCCATCGTGAAATTGGTTTCTTCTCCTTTGTGGGCTGTTGAGTAGGCAGGAAATGAATTTGAGAGCTCTGGGGATCATCAGTGAAAGCGAGTAATAATTTGGCTGGTCTGTCTGCAACGAACTAGGGTATTCATCCCCATGTGTCTCCCATGGAAAAAAAAGATGTTGCCGTTTATTATTTATTGCTCTGACATTTATTATTCACTGTGACTATTTATTATTTAGGGCATATGTTATTTGTGGGTAGCATATTACTCTGAAGTCCAATAGACATATTATAGATATACTGAAATTCTGGATCCTTGGTCTCAGAAACTCCGGGTTTTGCATCAGGAAAAAAGTGTGGAGAAAGGGCCAGAAAATTTTTAGAGAGAGACAGTTTTTGAAAGTAGATTTAGTCCCTTTTGGCTTGCCTGGGTTCCATCTGTGGGCAGTGCAAATTGAAATTGCCCTGCCGTCTTCAGTGGACATGGCACAGCTCTGGATTTCTACCAGCCAGGAGCTTTGCTTTGTATTCTTTTTTTTTGTGACATACAACCTCCAGGACAGGGCTGTGTCTTAACTATGTTTTTTCAGCATTGTACACCAAATAAGTTTCTTCAAATGAATATTGGTTAACTATCTAGCTGCTGCTCTAGCTGTGGTCTGCAGGAGAGAGACTCTCGCTCCCCAGTGTGCCCATCCAGATGGCCATTTCAAGGATCTGTCCGCAGAGACTGCGAGCACAAACAAGCTCAGTGCATCTTGGTTTCTCCTGGTCTCTGCCTGCACATTACAGCAGTTGAATCTCTTGAGTATCGAGGGTCAGGAAAAGCATGAGTGATGCATGATGATCAGTATAGTAACCTAGCAGTTCCTCTCAGCTTTAGACTTCTGTGAAGTCTATGAATATGACAGGAATCAGGGTCTGAAAGTTAGGCAGTTACAGACTTTGTAGGAGTAAGGCACTCAAGTTTAATTGTACCTAGTCCCTGAAAGATGCTAAGGTGGATAATGCTCTCTTGCTATCTCAAGATCAAGACAAATATATTTTTGGAGGGTGTTACATGCTTCAGTAGAAGGGTGACTGGCTGAAACTCAGTAGCCTTTGTTACAGAGGAGATGAGGAGAAAAGGTATGATCTCATCTTAAGCCCTTGGTGGAGATGAAATTTTGCCATTGGCTTCATTGTACCAGGACTCCCCAACTGTGGCCTGATGTAAAGCTTGTGTGAGAGTCCAGTCGAATTCCACAGGCTTTGCACCACATGTGTAACTCTACAGACATGTTGTAAGGCAGCATTAATAAATATGTTTGATTTTTTTTCTTCCCCTCTTTAGATTACAGACTTGGAAGCAAAGCCAGAAAATGGTTTGGCAGCTGTTAGGTAGGAATGGCTTTTTTTTTTTTTTTTTTGAGGATTTGGTGGTGATTGGGTGAGGGAAAGAGCTTTTGTCTAATGCATCTGTATGTAACATAGCCCAGATGTTCTCGGGTTGGAATCTAGTCCACGGTTCTCATGCAAGACTCGGGTGTCAGCTGTGGAGGCTTGACAGAGTGTCACCTCCCACACATGTCATGCAGAGCTGAGCACTATCGCTGCTCACTGCCTAGGATAGTCTGGGCTGAGGTGGCAGCAAAAAAGAGCTCCTTCCTTGGAAAAGTGGCAAATTCATCTCACTGATGAAAGGGAAGAAGCAATTTGGATAGGAGCTGTTGCTGTGTCCTTTGCAAATTGGCCAACCCACTGCGTTCACCCAAACTCATGCACAAGTATCTACTAAATTTGATACAGCAACAATTTTACATCCTTGTAAACATTTCAGCTGGGCATTAGGCTCTGTTTAGTCCACTCTTCCTAATTTGAGCTACTTCATTAAGTCCATGAGCACTCCTGTACTGGTTTATGCTGGCTGCTGAGGTGCAGAAGATGCAAATTAAAAAAAAAAAAAAAGGATTTAGGCAAGGTGAAATTAAAAAAAAAACAACAAACAAAACAACAAAATGAACCCACCACAAAAGCAAAACCAAAAAACAACCAAAGCAAACCTTAAAAACAATGCCCAACCCCTTTATCTGAGAGCCTGTGTTGACAAAGTGGGATAGTAGTATCTCTTCATAGCCCTGTGCTTGTGAAGGCTTCTACTAACTAAACACCTTGAACACTTGATTAATACCTTCAGTCAGAATTGTTTTATATTTTCTCGTGGAGATTTTTGACAAAATCCCCAGGCTTTCCCTTTAACAATTTGTAAACAAGTTTCATTAGGAAGAAACTATTTTTTCACAAAAAATCTGCATTTGTAAAGCACTTGACTAACATCAGGGATTTCCCCCCCATTTTAAGAACTGAAAACGAAAATATTTAAAAACATAAATCAAATGAAAAGTATTTAGTTTTGCTAAAAATTTTTGTGTTGTGAAAACAAAACTGACTTTTATATATTAAAAAATGTATAAAAATGTATAAATATGTATAAAAAACCCCAGTGTATATGCACTGGGTTAAAAAATAAGCCAAATAGAACATTTCCATGTAAGATTCAGTTTCGATAAAAATATCTGATTTTGCTAGAAAACTCTTTTCCACTAGTAGAAAGTCATTGCCAGCATGGTGCACCTACTCATCAGGATATACAACTTCAGAGCTTCCTGTGGTGGACTGAGGCTCTGTCCTCTCAAACAGCCAAAAGTAATCACCACAGAGTCATAGAATGGTCTGGGTTAGAGGGGACCTTAAATATAATCTCATTCCAACACACCTGCCATGGACAGGGACACCTCCCACTAGACCAGGTTGCTCAGAGCCCCATCCCACCTGGCCTTGAACATTTTCAGGGATGAGGCATCTACAACCTCACTGGGCAACCTGTTCCAGTGTCTCACCACCCTCATAATGAAAAGATTCTTCCTAAAATCTAACATAACCTAACCCTACCCTCTTTCAGCTTAAAGCCATTCCCACTTGTCCTATAACTGCATACCCTTGTAAGAAGTCCCTCTCCAGCTCTCTTGTAGGACCTCTTCAGGTATTGCTCTTCAGGTGAAGCTCTAAGGTCTCCCTGGAGCTCTCTGTTCTCCAGGCTGAACAGCCCAAACTCTCTCACCGTATCATCATAGAAGAGCTGCTGATCTCAGAGGGCATAGGAGAGCCCTCTGATCGTCTTTGTGGCCTCCTCTGAATTTGCTGCAATCTTTGATGGTTTCTGAGACTGGATTGTCTGGAGGTTCTAGACCACAAAAAGTGAGGGTCACTTTTCACAGGAAAGAGAGTAAGAGGGTGAAATTACACAGCTGGGAAACTAATCTTGTATTGAAATACTGGGCAACAAATCAGGCAAAAATTTTGGTAACTTGAAGGAGAGACTGTCATAACCTTATGGAATTGCAGAATGCTTTGGGAGAGCAAGAAAACTTCTGAAGTGTCTGCTGTTATGTTTCTCCTTCCCTGTCTGACAGGTTAATGAAATATGGTTTCTTTGCAGATTTATTAATGGTTTGAGCCAAGATGTCAACCTCACCATTGACAGCAAAAGGTTCATTGCTGTTCAGAAGAACTACAGCGCTTCTGAGTACTCGCTGCTGGAGAGGGACATGTAAGTCTCCTGAGATGAAGGTCCTTGCTGAGGCATTCCCTTGGATACAAAGAGGCTTTTCTCAGCCTAATAGCAAAACCTTCATTGCTATTGTCTTGGCATGTGGTTGTGGGGGCAGATGTTTGTAAAAAGCAGAATTATCAA
Organism: Acanthornis magna; assembly: GCA_036785705.1. Classification (NCBI taxonomy): domain Eukaryota; kingdom Metazoa; phylum Chordata; class Aves; order Passeriformes; family Acanthizidae; genus Acanthornis; species Acanthornis magna. Next base: position 23,048,840 of record JAWUZG010000012.1, read on the forward strand.
CTCAGTGCAGAGCAGGTGCTCTGGGCCATTCGTGTGTGTGCAGAGGTTTTTATTCACATTATGTGGGGGCCTGGAGGGAAGTGACTGTCCATTCCTGTGCATCTGTCAGTGGAGTAAGGTGGGATGTGGTAGTCTCCTCTCTGCCTTTTGGTGCCTGGTTTCTTTTGTTATTCTCTCAGGCCCGAGCTCCTAGTGTTAGGGTGCTCTCAGGGACAGGCCAATGCATACCCTGTGCTACAAAGTGTTGGTATGTGGCTGGTAGCATCGAGTAGCATTGCATGGCTTTGCAGGCTGGGCTTGTTAGACAGGGGCTCCATATGGCCTTGGTTTGGCAGCATTGGAGTTGGCTCTTGTAGGGTATGTCTAGCATTTCCAATGTTTCAAAACAAGCTTCATGGCTTTTCTCTGCATCAGCTCCATCCAAAATATTTATTGCTGCAATTTAGTAGGATGCAGCAGCCATTGTGGCAATGCTGCTGAGCCTCTGTGCCATCTCACACATCCAAAATCCGAAGGACAAACATGAAGGCTAATTTGCTTTATTGAAAGGAAACAAAGTAGCTTCTGGGTGCACATCTCTGATTTCCTGTTGACTACTTGTCTGGCCTACAATTCCTGAAGAAATGGAGCAAAATTTGTGAGGAAAATAAACCTGAGGGGGAAAAAAATCGCACTAAGAAGAAGCAGAAGCCATTTAAAAATATTAGCAATGGCCTGGGTCATTAGGTGAATTCCAGTCAGTGTCTAAGTGCTTCTGGAAGGATAAGATGGCAAGAACTCCAGTGATTGCCTGGCATAAACTCTACTGCATCTTTACATCTTGCATCCCCCCTGCTCCATTTCAGGGCCATGTTTGATAACTCTGTTTTCTGTTCTTTGTTTGTGAAACTGGCTGAGAAATACTGTCCTTCATCCTTTTATCTAGATATAATAATGGCAAATGCATAACTGAAACAGGAGAGTTCCCCCTGGAGCTGGGGCTGCTTGACTTTGGTGCCTCATACACCGTTGTGATAACTAATGTAAGTGTTCCTGTGATGGTAACATGCTCCTATTCTACTCTCTGGCAGTACTTTTGTTCTTGTGTTGGTGCCTCTCACTTGCTTTGTCCGCTCTGTGATCCCTGGGCAGTAGCCATCTGAAGGCAGTCCATTGTGAAAGGAATAGTAAAAAGTTTTGGTACGTACAAAAGCAAGGTGGGTGTGCATTTGTTCCACCTTACACTGAGATCATGTCAGATCTCATGGGTTAAAAAGAAGTAAAATCTTTTCCTTGATAGAAATCTTCCATAGAAAATCATGTGGTCTGTGGTTTGTGCTGGTCTCATGCCGTCCTTGAGCAGTTAACGCAGAGCACTGCAAAGAGTTATTACCATCTGCCAAGAGTTGACTCTGCTTGTGGTCTTTAAAATACTGTACCTGGTGGTGCCTCACACCCAAAAAACTGCAGAAACAGTCTGCTCTATCCTCAAATTTAGCTTCCTGACCTAAAGACTGATCTTCCTAGATCTGTAGATTATGCACAGGGGGAAGAAGGACAAAGCCTTGAGGGAGGAGGTTGATGAGGTTGTACATCTGTTTCCTCCTCTCACTGTCTGTACAGCTAATTTGGAGCCTGGTGTAAAGTCAAGGCATGGTTTTCTGAACAGCTTAGCCCTGATGGGCTCTGAGCACTGCTGAGAGGGTGGATTCCTTTCCCTGCCTGCCAGCCTCTCAGACACACTGCTTCAACCTGGGTCCAGCTGGCTGGAGCCAGGGAGATGAACGTGATCAGCTTAGTTCCCATTTTGAGCTTTCCACCACAAAGGCACACAGACAAACCAGGTGTGACAGGACACACTGCTAAGCTGCCCTCTGAGACTTTGACTACTGTGTTGTGATGAGGAGAGCAAAGCGTTGTCAGCTACTCCCTGGCAGTAGCATCTCCCTGCTGGGCAATTAATGGGAGCTGTTCACGTCTGCAGAGTCCAAATACGTAGGGGGGAAAATATAGCTGTGAAGCACCTGGCTTTTTTTTTTTTCTTTTAATTCCAGTAGCTGGAGTGGGATGTACAGCCCTGGAGGGAACAAGCAGATGCTGCCATCTGTGAGTGCAGAGATTTATGTACATAAAACACACACACTTGAAGTGATGTTGGCCAGACCCTTCTTCTATGGCTGAAAGCCTCTTTCACCAGATGAGAAACCAGATAGAGAAGTTGCATGAAAAATATTACACTAAGAAAATTGAGCCTCTGGTAACAAAAGAGTCAGGACCAGCTGAGGTAGATGTATCCCATGTCACTGTGGCCAAGGTTTCCAGTTTGTGGTCCCATCTGCAAAAGTCCCTGCTATAGCCCTGGCTGGTCAGGATGGCTCGGTGCCTCAGTCCTTCTGAACCCTGTGCTAGTACTTTTATATTTTTGACCCTCTGTTTTTCCATCTCTCTCTCTGTGGTTTCAGCCTTCTGTAGAGAGTTAGTTTGCTTGAGGCCAAGATCACTTTTAATTATTGCAGTGATTTGTACTGAGCCCTGCTCCTCTGCCAGGAGTGCCATATAGAAGAACCAAGAATACAATATATTAGTCTGCTAATGTAGCTGAAATGTGAAACTTAAATCATAGGGATGCTGCCTTCTACGCAGCCTTCCTCAATGTGCATTTACAGCATGGTGCTTGTGACATTTCTTTATGGTCTAAAGAGCAATGCACAGCTCTCCTCTCACCCCTTTTAACCTGCTGAAATGCAGTCTCTTGATTTGCCTCCCTGGCAATGATTGGTGATTAAGAGCATCTCATAAACATCCCTTGTATTTTCCAAAGTACTCTCCTTAAACACAGGGCTTTCTGCCTGAAGTCGTTTCAGTCTAGTCTTTTCCTGGCTTCTAGTCAAATCTCTCTCAGCCTCTGAGCCTCTGTGCATCACAGGCAGTGTTAAATACACCTGGGAAAACAAACAAAAATAATTAGGAATATGGCTAACATAAATATGAGAATATATCTGATATGGAGCAGTCTTTGCTGCTTTTGGCATTCCTGAGCTGAATTTGTTTGGGGTCACTGATACCATAGGGAAGTTGTACAGTGCTAATAAAGTGGGAGCAGCGACCACATGGATGCAATGAACACTTGCCCTCTCATTCTTTTCTTACGTTGGGGACATCAGCAGGTCACAGGCTCTGCACAGGAACCTCACAGGCTTTTCCCAGCCCCACTACAGAGGGCAACTTGTTTGTTTGCAATAATTCAGAGAATTCTTATGGTACATCAATGACCTGGAATGCTTCCATTCTGCTCTCTCTGCCCTGTGCAGCAGGAGTCACCCCATTCCCAGCAGGCTTGGAAATGGCAGGGTTGAGAGCTATCGTTTGCTTGAAAGGCAGAGCTTTTTTTACACCTTTGCTTAAAACTGTATTTTGGTAAATTTGCTGTTGTTGTCCAGGCTAAGAAAGATCTGATCTTTCAGCAACTAATCAGTGTGCCTTTATTTTCCTGCTAGATTTCTGAAGGTGTTGTTGAGACATGGAAGTCAGAAGACATCAAAGCCAACAATGTCCATATGGCCTGGCAGTTACCACAATATTTATTAATATCTGCTGGGGAGGTGATGTTCTCCATTACGGGTCTGGCCTTCTCCTACTCTCAGGTACTCCACTTAAAGATAAGGGCCTTACAATTGGACTTCAGGATTTATTCCTGCGTCCGTTATTGACTTGTCATACGTCATTTGACATGACACTTACTAACAATGTTATCTGTCCTTCAGCTGGAAGTGGGATTATAACACAATTTTCTGGGTGCCCTCAAGCTAAATTAATTCATATTCTGAAGGTACCTGTTTTCAGTGATACTTGGAAAATTCCTTTTCTGGTAAACCTGAGAACACAGAATAGAACTGGATAGTTAATGTGAAAGCTCTGAATATTGTAGTATCAGGGCCTTCTCCTAGTGAATTTGTGATATGTATTTTTCAGTGATATAAAGGCAAAGGTACCTCAAGAGCTACAGGGTGGTGTGAGGGCTTAGCACCTGCTTTAAATTGAGAGTTTGAAGGGGTCTAAACATGCAAGGTTGTAACAAGGGAGCAAGGGGTAATGAGCATGCAAGGGATGATTTGATGGTTGTTTGGGGAGGTTTATGACAAGAGAGGACTGAGATATTACATGGTCAAACAGCTACTGAAGCTATTCAAATTTATCCTTGGAGTAAAGTGCAGATGTTTATTAATGAGACAGATTAATATAGTGGGATGATCTGTAATGGGATGTGAAAAATTTGTCCTCAGCAGGAAATTTAACATCAAAATCCAGTCTCTTTTGCAAAGGTGTACAGCCACATGGTTCCAGACAGCAAGCTGCAGGGCTTGTGTGGCTCCTTGGACATCCTGATCGTACTATTTCAGATGATGCAGGTTGGGGATGACCAGGATTCAGCCCTGCAACAACAGCATCTCCTGCTTCTTCACGTGTCCTCCAGTCCATGTTTTGAAAGCTCCTTGTATGCAGCTGTTGAGATTAACCACACATTAACCACTCCATGCAGAGGAAATCACACCATCTCCTCCTAGGCTGAGCCCAGTGACACCAACGCTGGGCAGGACAGCAGAGGGTGAAGCAGGGCTGAAGGGCACAGCACGATTCCCACTGATCAGGCCCTTCTCCTCTTTTCAGTCTCCAGCCAGCATGAAGTCGGTGCTGCAGGCAGGCTGGCTGCTCACGGTGGCTGTGGGGAATACCTTTGTGCTCATTGTTGCTGAGGCTGCACCAATGGCACAGGTATGGTTTGGCTCTTAAAACAGAGGTAATGCTTTACAACAGGCTTCTGGTGCTTCTGGATGTCCATGTCCTGGAGGCACAGCTTCTCTGCCTTGCCCCAGGCTCCTGCACCTGAGTGACAGCAGCCCACTCTGAGCTGCCCCCCAGCCCCTGCTCTGTGGGACCCTCAGTGGTGCTCGCCTGGGGAGTCCTGGCCCTCCCTGACCCTCCCCGTGGCAGGAAATAACTGACCTGCCCTGGATAATGCTGCTGGAGCTGAGCTCTAGGCAAGCTGCATGTGTCTGGAGCCTGGGCACAGTGGCAGCCACACATTGAGTTGCTCACCAGAAACGAGATCAGTGGGCACTCAGCTTCCTCAAGGGTCTCGCTTGGGAATCCTGCCAGGCCAGCTGCTTGTGGCCCTCCTGAGATGTCAGGGTCACAGGGGGAGGTCGTGGTGCAGAGGTGGTTTAATTTGGGCTATGAAGCTTCTGGGATGATGCCATCAAGGTGTCAACTTGGGCTTATTTCTGGCCAGCATGGGCATCCCTCTCCCAAAAGAATCTCGTAGGCAAAAAGCCCAGTAGATATGTTCCAGTCAGGACAGATTTGTAAGAAAAGATTTAATGAAACCAACTCAATCTAACTGTTTTGTTTCAAGATGTACCACATATTCATAATTACATTATGTGTACAAGCATTTATCAGAAAACAGGATGAGAAAGTTTCTATCTTGTGAGCCATTTTGGAAACTAAAAAGTAATTTTCACCCAGCTCTTTAAAAAGCACTTGAAAGTGCAGAGATATCCTCCAGACTGAGAGTCTGGGGTCTCCTGACCTGCTGTTCTTTTTTCTTTCCTAGTGGGCTGAATTTGTCTTGTTCACTGTTCTCCTCTTTGCTGTGTGCATTATTTTCTCCATCATGGGATATTTCTATGTCAGTGTGGATCCAGAGGACCTAGAAGAAAAGGAAGAGAAGAGAGAGACCTCAAGCAGAGGAAACATGATTGGTCTTGTTACTCAGAAAACAAAGCTCTAACACATCATGGGTTGGGATTTTTTTTTTTTTTAAACTCAGTTATGAGAAGGTAAAAGAAGGGTGGGGGCAGTGTTATTTTATTTTAGAGCATTGCAATCTTTATTACTCAAAATGTAGCCACCTTATAAATGGGACCAAATAGCCCTCTATAAAAACAATGGGGGTCCTGAAATCAGAGCAAAACTCCCTGGGAAAGCTCCTCGGGTATTAAAAGCCCTTATTAGTAATTACAGTGTAATTTAAAACCTGCCCATCTTTTTAAGCATGGAATGCTTTCCTATGATTTTGCCTTAAACATATATTTAGGGCAGCAGGGAGGAAGGGTGGAAGGAATGCCATATGACACAAAAATCTGGAGATGTTAGGAGAGAAGAAAGAGGGAAAACTAGTATAGGAATTAGGAAAGAAGAGATGTTAGTGACAGAAGAATTTTTAATGCTATCAAGGACTGTAAGGGTTACACACAGTCCTGAAGGATTTCATCATGTAACTCTCCTTATGAGTATTTCATCCTATTATTGCATGTTACGAATGGTTCTGATTTATGATTTTCACCTTCAGGCTCAGAAGTAATAACAGGGAATTAAATTCTGCAGGCTAAATATTCCCAAAACACTACTGACAAAGACAGGCATGCTACCACCTCTCCAACACCCATTTTTTCCCTAGAAGTTTTTAGCAACTGATGGTGTTCTTTGATTAGACATGATTAGAGAATTGGTTTATGCTTTCTTATTTCAGAATTCCAGACAGTTATTTGCCATCTTTCTATACATTAAGCCTTTATTGGGCATTTTCTTTTACAGCACCTGTCACTGCAAGTTAGGATATGGCTGATTTCTTACCTCATGCCTCAGTTATTCCCCACTGAGAGACAAGTTGCAGTAGTTTCTATAAAATTCCAGGCATCCTGCAGTGAGTTATTTACAAGGATGCACTTTATCATTTTTTCAGTCTACAAGAGACCATGGCATATGAGATTTTTCTTTTTCCTCCTTGTTTTTCTGTCTCTGCCAAGCTTTGGATGTAGCAATTTTATTGGAATTGTGATATAATTGTCTGATTTTCCTCAATTGCGTGAAGCTGTGATTTCATGTTCTGCATAGGAGTAATTCAACCAGTGCTGATCTAGTAAAACTCCTGAGAGAGTCCCTGCCTTCCTCTGTCACTTCAAGGCCACAGTTGTAACAGGTATGGCCTAATTTAAAACAAGGTTGTCAATAGGATCTTCAGGTTCACACAGAATAGATTTGAAATTATGGATCTTCAGTTTCACAGAGAATAGATTTGAAATTATGCTTTCCTCTTCCATCTTGGCATTGACCATAGGTGGTCACTGATACTTGGATTCAGGAGATCACAAAATACGTGTTTAATTTAATTCCTGTTCAGGACAGTGCTAGGAAATACACTTATTTTGACACCTCTGCTCCTTTGATGTGCTGCCAGTGTGTGTATCTTCTTAAGTAAGACTAAGAAAACACAGCTTTTTGGTTTCTAACTCACAGCCTAAGATTGCCCCCTCTGCTTCGTGTCCTAAATGGTCACGGACTTCCACCACTAATTCTGCACAAGCTCCTGCCTGCTGTGAAGTAGCATCTGGGGTTGTGCCAGCGGGGGACCATGGTCTCATCAGATAAATGAGAACAGGCTGCAGATGTGCACGCAGGAACACTTGGGGTGGTTCAGTCCAGGCAGAGACATTTATTAAGCTGTGGTGGCTGGATCTGGGCAGCTGAACCCTGCAACTCCATGGGGAATGAAGGGCATTGAAAGCCATCTATTAGGTCATCCAACCTGCTCTCAGAAGACAAGTGAGGATTATTCCCCTCTGTTCTTTCTGATATTGTTCTCCTGCTGTGATTCTTTGTGTGGGTTCTTTCTCCTCCAAGCATTGTTCTTTTCCTAATCCCATTTTATGACACACTGTGAATCAGCTCAGAGGCTGCTGAATCATTCTGCTGTGATGCTGTTTGACCAGCTTCCAACTTGAAGCACTAATAGAAAGCATTTCTTCCTCCACCCACTGCAAACAAAAATCCCCAAACTGAAGGAATGGCCAGGCTCCAGTAACACTGAACAAACACAATTTAGAATTATTGGAGCATTTAATTTTTTATAAGCCTTGAATTTGGAAGTGTGTTGAGGTTCGAGGGCATATGTGGTGAAGAGACAATTGAAAATTATTGAAGCACTTTCCTTGTGAAGCACTTGGTAAGCAGTTCAAAGTTGCATGAGGGAAAGCAAGGTATTAAGATCTCTAAGACTACATATGCATAAGAACCTCTTGATTTTTTTTGTTTTATTTCCTTATTGGCGACACTACCAGAAGCTGTCACACACTCTGAGCTTAATTTAAAGGAATCGTTCCAAACTCATAAAAGATACATTTAGGATGTCATCTGTATCTGCTTTTTAGATGCCTGATGCCAAATTGCCCCTTTCCAAACATCTCCGTGTTCCAAACCGTCACCATAATGCTGGGGGAAAGAAAAATTGCAATTCACAGTTGGGAAGGTTATGAACAGGAAGGCAATGCTATAAATAAAGTGCTAACATGAGGCTGGGGGCTGCTCCTGCAGCCCCTCCCAGGAATTTCTCGAGGGACTGTAAGGCTCTGTTCACATTTCTCTTACAGATGAACCAGTTACTTCTCACCTGCTCATCATCACCTGTTGGAAGCTTTTTCCTCCTCTGATCTGCCTGTTCGGTGCTGGTATGATCCTTTCTCATTGTTTCAGCTGCAGTTGTAGCTTTGCTAAATTGGACCCATTCATTTGGAATGCACCAGCAGTTTGGATTTCCACTGGCATGCTCACAACCAGCCAGGAACAGGCTGGGGGCTGCAGCAATGAGCTACCCCTGCTCTAGATGGAGAAGGTGGAAAAGTAGCACATTCAGCATTGCACTTCTCCAGTTTTAGAGCCACAACTCCATCCTTGGAGGCCTTGCATCACTTTAAATGGACTCAAGACTGGATCAAAGATCTGGGACCTTATTCCATGGAGTAGTGAGGTCTCTGGGTTTTTTGTCCATGAGGTCAGCTCAGAGATGGGGCCATGGTCACCTCCTAATACCTAATTTTAGAAAAATATTCTTTATTCCTCACAATTCTTTGCTTTAGGATCACAGGGAGGATCCAAGGTAATGATGGTATATGTAAAGCTGTATGAACCTCTATAGAGAAATAGCATCCTTCTGCCTGTCCAGCTTTACCTGTCACTGAAGACTCTCAGCTGTTCGTGAAGCTTTCCCTGGCGCAGATTAGGGAAAGCTCACACCAACTGACCTACAGAAATTATGCTCTCCAGCTAAGGGACAGGGAAGAGATGGTGAGGAACTGTAAATGTGTTGCTGCGCAAACCTTCATGAAGATTGCAGGGGTTTGGCTTTGCTCTGCAAGTATGTGTGTTTGTCTGTTTTTCTGAAGGGTGCTTTCTGAGAAAGATTTTTCTTTTTGTGCAGAAGATTTCCCTTCATTTGCACTGGCTGTTGCCATTTTTCCCCTTAGCAGGTTCTAGGCGTGACCAGTGTTATTTTCAGTTTTGCATGAGATAAGCATAAAAATGAGATTTCAAACTCAGCAAAACAACATCTTGGCTGTCAGTTCCTTAAATTTACCTTGTCTTTCTGAGGCAGTCAAATGCCTTTAGGTAGCAAGCTTCTCTGTGCAGCTCAAGAGGCTTGCATCTCTCTTTTCTTCCATCTTCCCTTCACCACAATCCCAGAATTCCAGAAGATGAGTGCCAGGAGGGCTGCATGGAACTGGCTTGGATGCAGCTGGTGTGTGCTGTTAGCACTGACTGGGAAGCAGGAGCCTGACCAGGTCAGGAGTTGGTTCCTCTCTGGGTACCCAAATGGGGCCTGGCAGAGTAGCCTGAGACAGGGCTGGCCCTGGTGGAAGTTGTGCTTTCCTGAGGAGTGACCTGAATGTCTTCGCTGTACTTGGCTTTGGCCTCAGGCAAGGACTCAAGACTGATGGGCAGGGAGGAAAGAAAGGGCTGTTTGGTCAAGGTCTTCCCAATTCCTCAATGGACAGCTGAAGTTACATTGTATTAATTGCAGAGAATATGAGATGAGAGAAGAGGAAAGCTCAGATGATTAAACAGTGGATGACTTCAGGTCTTTCAGAAGAGCACTCTCCCAGCTGGTGGTGAAGGGCCATCAGGGGAGATGGTCACCCATGGTTTGAAAATGGGTTTGGCATTTCATTTGGCAAAAACCAGCACGAAGACCAGCATTGGTGGGTCTGCAGTGACCGGGGGAGGAGGTGGCTGTGCCCCTGGCAATGTCCCCACCATCCACGGCAGCCACCACCTTGGCTTCACCCTTGGGACAGAACAAACAGCTGAATGGGTATTACAGATGTGATTAGCACAGGAGGGAGAGCTACGATTAGAGGTGGTTGACAAGTTTTAGCCAGGGTCACACAGAAGGATAATCTTTTCTGCATTGAATTCTTTGCCAAGCTACAAGAAACACTTTCTAGGACCAGCTGCTTAAACTTGGGAGTTCAGCTCCATGGCAAATACTACAGCTGCTGAATTTTGGATGGTACCAGACTCTGCATTTCATTATCACTACATTTGTTATTGTGATACAATTTTAAAACATCATTTAAGAGATACGTCTGGTCCCAGATGTTGACAGTTCTGGCCAGAGTTTTGCATGTTGATAGCTGGATTCACTACCTGTTGATACCTAGTCTTTCATGTTAATGTGTGTGATAAACCTCTCATGTACAAGTAGATGTGAAGCCTTTGGATTTCTCCAGCAATTTAGAAAAAAACCCCAAAGTTCCACATGAAGCTGGCTAAACATGAACTGTGGCATTGCTTCCTTGAGGGAGCTGCCCACTGCTTTGTGAAGCAGGGACCCTCATTCATCTCTTGCAAAGTGCTCCCCAGAGAGGGAAAAATGGGGGACACAAACATTTTGCTTTGAGAAGGGCTCATGTTGCATTATGGAAATTGCATGAAGGAAAATAATTCCTTTGCTTAAAGTCCTTCCTTCCTCACCATTTCAGGTGGACAACAAGGAAGGAAATAAATTGTTTCTTACTGAGCTTTGAATCAAGAAGCTGCTGCATCTTCTCATGGTCTTTTCATGCTGTGTTTTGCCAGCAGCTCAGCATTAACCTGGCCCTAGCACCTGTAGATCAGAAGACTGTCAGGATGCAGAGCAGCCACACTGCAGGCTCCCACAGTCAGCTGATCAACTCTGATCTCTTCATTTTTAATGAATAGTTGTAGCAGTTATCCTGCAGGGCTCAGTCAGTCAGAATTGCTCTAAATTTAGGCCACCACTAAGGACCTGAGAGAACTGTAATCAACAAGATAAATAGCTGAAGTCTCAAAAATCTGCTAAAACACTGGCTTACTGCTTAATTAAAATCTTAATATGCTTAGGGAAAGTAAAAACCGAAACACAATTTTAGCATTTCAGTCAGAGCAATGAGGAGCTGTAGCTGGAATCAACCAACGTGGCAACTGGCAATGAAGATGAAGACACAAAAATCAAGCAAACATCCTTCTTTAGATTATTCTTTGTCATTGCATATGTTGTTCAGTCTACTTGGCCTGTCCTGTTTGATCTACCCATGTGTGTAAGGAGAAGAAGCTGAACTGACTTGTTGAAGACACATGCTCTTCATAAGATGCAGTTTGTTTTCCTCTTGTTGCAGACTCCCAAGTTAGCTCCAAATTACTCCCTTTGCTAGCAGTCAGCCTCTTCAGTCCCACATGCTGAACTTCCCTCCCCACAAGTCACTGCTCACGGATGACTTTGCCAGCCCTCAGCACCTTGCTTATTCCTCCTCTCACGCAGCCTCTTTGCTGGCAGCAGCAGCATGTTTGCTTGGGAGTTGTCCTGGGTAATGCTGCTCACTTTCCTGCATCCAGAAAAGCTGCTGACCCACAGGAGAGCTGTGTCTGCGCAGAGACCACAGAGAGCCAAATGTCTGGGTGGTAACAGGGCATCTGCCCTGGCTTGCTTTGGCTTTTTGTCACAGCTTTGTATGGCCTGACACATCTTCTGTAGGCAAATCAGTTCAGAGCACAGGGGTTATCCAGCATCTCCCTCCCACCTACCCTGTGCCTGGTTAGCTGCCTGCAGTCAGCCCTTGTGTTGTGCCAAGTCAAGCCCCGGGGACTTCTGGACTGACACTGCTGTCACCAGCCCTGGAGCATCCATTGGTGCTGCCTGTGGCCCCAGCCTATGAGCACATTATTTATGGCCCTGCCCTGCCAGCCAGTTTGTGAGTCTCTCTCTTGCAGAAGAGTAAGAGTAAGCCATGCAGGCTGTGTCCATCTCAGCCATGGAGTGTGGTCAGTGCGCTGCTTCTGCAGCCACAGACCTCCCATCAGCATGGACACAGCAGCTGGTGGAAAGGGGCAGCTCCTCGGTGAGCAGTGCCTGCTGCTGTCAGTGGGGTGGCCCTGTGGCCATCCCAGGCTTGGCCTTTTACAAGCCAGTGCCAATGTTTTGCTGAGAGCCCTGTGTTATCACTGTATATTACCATGTGCTGCCAGGTTTCAGCTTCTGAACCTTGCGATTGAGGAGCAGCAAGCTGCATCCTGGCGCAGCACTTCCTGCTCCTTCTTGGTCTGCTTGCCTATCCCCAATGACCAGGTCTTGGGTGATAACTGGCATCTCCCAGACCTTGCTGTGTTTATGTACCCACTCACAAAGGAAGTTTCTTCAAAAGGAAGTGAATTTGCTTGGACCTCTGACTCTACTCAAGTCTGCTTGGAGCTGCTGAGAGCCTTTGTTCAGGCTCTTTTTCTGTTTAACCTGTGCATCAAAACACTTTCCAAGTAGCCTTCATGCTGTCCTCATCAAAGAAAGAAACCTCTCAAAAGATGCTGTACCAATATGGATTTTTCCTGCCCAAGTTAGAGGTGAAACAGGCCAGTAGGAATTCATCAGACACCAGGAGCTGCTGTCTTTCAAAAAGGCAAAGTGCTGTCAGTCCTGGTGGCTCCCCACATGTGAGGCCGTGCAGTCCAGCTCCTGCTGTGCCCTGAGCTCAGCAGAGGCCAATGGATGCTCCACTGCCTCTCTGAGGGCTGCAGCTCCCAGGTCCAGCACTGCCCAGCCCATCTGTGTGCTGGTCATGGGCTGTCAGTGCCAGCTGTGCTTCCTGACACTTTATACAGCCCAAAATCTGCAGAGCAAAGAGAAGAAAGTTCCCTCTTTCCATAGTGTATTTAATTTGCTTGTTCCTGCTCCTTTCTCATCCACAACCAGTCTGACCAGCTGCCCTGTTATTTCAGGGCTGGCCAAGGAGCTGTGCAGTCCTCCGCATCTCACCACTGCCTCAGAGCAAGGGAGGTTTGGGCTTTCCCACTGCCCATCCACAAGCACCTTCCTGGAAGCTCTCCTCAAATTCAGGTCCTTCACCTTTCCAAGGAGCACATCCCTCATGAGACCAAGGATTTGACATGGTTTAACCAGTCCATCTCTTTTTGGGGATTAGCCAGACTGGGTAATGTTTGCATTTTACCCTTTGCTGTCTGCTGGTTGTGGATTTACTTTTGGAGCTAATATCATTCTTTTTCCTTCAATTTTCTCCCCAAAGGTTGTCTTGAGCCACCTGCACTCTGTGTATAAAATAAATAAATTGCCTTGACTGTTTGCAGGCAGATGGTCTATCCATCTTCTGCCAAAACTTTGATAGCACCATGAAGAATCCCTCTGCACCACTAATGGTTCCAGCATAGTCCTTTACATCCCTACTGAAGGATTTCTTTGTTCCTTTTTTTGCAGCATGCTTTTGTGTGTGCTGGTTGCAACCAAAGGGCTTGTGCTCCATTTCTCACAGCCTGAAGCACTCCTCAAGCTTCTGTAATGCAGGCTCTGAGTTCCCTCTTCTGTTTGAGCTGAAAACTATTAAAAGCCATTGAGAGCTTCAGAAACAGCTGGGTTTTGTCTAGTAAAGTTCTTTTTTTTTTTTTTTTTTTTTTTTTTTTTTTTTCCTGTGTTCACATCCATCACTTACAGCTAGGGAGTGAAACACTGCTTCAGTCCTCTCCTGTCAACTCTCTCAGGAGAAGGCTGGGCTGTTAGCTTTTTCATAAAACCCTTTGATGCCTTTGGTCCTAATGTTCATTGTTCACCATCCCTTGAAGCCAGGGATTTTGGTTCCTTTCTTTGGGTTTTTGCTTCAGTCTGCTCAGCATTTTGTAGCTGGTGTCACTGTGTTACACCTCCTGGGGTCCACTGACCTGTTGGGCTGAAAATGAGCAGAGAAGTCATCCCAGTGGTTTTAAAAGATGCTCCTAGGCAGAACCTGCTCAGCTCTGGAAGTTTTGAGCCTCTTTTCAGCTTGTTAGGGAAGAGCAGGCACTCTTCCACGCAAAGGTGTGTTTTCATGCCTACTGCATCCTGCTCTGGCTGGCAGGGGACACTTCCAGGTCAGAGCATCTCCACCATCCACAGCACTTTGTGCCTCTTTCCTCTGGCTCTGGATTTTCTGGCTTGGATTCCTCTGCTCTTGGCCCCTCCTTGGTGGGTCTCTCACAGTTGTGATACTCACTCTGAGGTAGATATTGCCTCCAGCAATTTATTTTACCAGTCTCATGTTGTTACTTGTGGTGACACCAGTCACAGGATTTATTTTGCCTTTTCAGTCTGCACTGTTTTTCCAGGTTTCTGCTATGCTTTCTCTTGATTCAGACCATCAAACTCTTGCCAATTTTGTCTCCTTCCTCATGGCTTCGCGTTATCAGTGCTGTGCTTGGAGTCCAAATGCCCTTCGTGCCCCAGATCTGCAAGATAAGTAAACTTAGAAAATCATTAGGGCAGACTTTGACCGCTCCTGTCTCCATCAAAGACTAGGATTAAATTAAGTCCCTTTGATAAACTGAGCTGATGGGCCAATTTGGATTGCACATGTGCTATTATGAGCCTCGCGGGGCTTATGATTAAAAGACATGAGAGAACACAATTATTTAGAGAGCTACCAGGAGATTGCTGTAGCTCACCAGTCACTTCTTTATCAGAACAAAAGAAGAGCCCGATTCTCCAGGGCGACAGGCAGCTCCTGGGAGGTGTCCCTGAGTCTCTAATTGCTGCGGGAGGCGGGAGTCACCCTTTGATGTGTGCGATAACACTGCGGGGGGTGCTGGGGGGAAAGCCACTCCGACCGTTTCTGTCCCCAAGGCACTTGGTCCAGGAGAGAAACCTTCCACACAGGTGGCGTCTTTATCTCTTTTTACAGTTGCTTGTGTTGGGGTTTTTTGTTTGGGCTTTTTGTTGTTGTTGTTGTTGTTGTTGTTGTTGTTGTTGTTGTTTTTGGGTTTTGGGGTTTTTTTTCCCCCACCATAAACTGCAGTTGCCTTTGCAGCAAGGTATAGCTCAGCTGGGTTTCTTTGCTGGACTGTGATCAAATCCTGACCTGCTCGGGGAGCTCAGTGCAACCAGTGCTGACTCCCTGCATCAAATCTTCAATGCTGGGCTGGCTCCTGACCCAACAGGAAAAGTCATGTTAGCTTAGGCTCTGCAGCAAGCCTTGAAGATGAGAAATGTCTGACTGGACACAAATACAATTCTGCCTGTTCTTTTTTTTTTTTTCAGGGTCAGGCTACTGAGTCAGGGCTGGATGGCATATGTAATTGTAGCAAGGCTATTTTTCACACTTTTTTTTTAAGGAACATTCATGCTGCATTTTAATTGCAACATTTAGAACATGTCCAAATAGCTTGAGCTCAAATTGATCTTGTTTTTCAGCCAGGAAGCTTGTTTTTCATCTATTATTATAATAAATGTGCTATTGATAATAGTTTAGGTGCAATACAGCAAAGCTTTGTGTTATGCATCAGCTCTGGAAGCTCGACATTTTCTTATTATCCATTACTGACATGACAGTTTACAAATATTTAACAAACAAATTACCAGGTTTTCCTTGTTCCCTCTTAGTTTGCAGTCTCAGTCCTTTTGACAGCTGAATTCAGGATTGATGATGAGCTTGTTTAAGACGATTGTTTGCTAGCAAACAGGTTTATTCTCTAAACCTACAAGTGCAGTAGGAGAACTAACATTAGCACTTTGAATTAAATCTCATCCTCAAAGAAAATTTTTTAGCTTTATTCCCTCCAATTCTCCTAAGAAGAAATCGGATTTGCCTGGTAAAGTGCTTAGACCTGTTAATAATTTCTTCGTTTATGTAGTAATTTTAAACATAGACACTTAACATGAAAGGCTGCAAAAGGAGTATTTTTTCTCTGCCAGCCCCGAGCTTGCTGGGTCTCTTCAGGCTGTAAGTGTTTTCAAGTCCTTTCTGAGCACAAGCAGGGGAGCAAAGAGACCACCTTGAGCCTCCATGAAAAAGGAGACCCAGAAGGACAAGCTGGATTTGGTCCTCTGTAAAGCACTGGAGGCAGCACTAGGAAACATTTAGCCCAGGTCCTGGGAGTGATAAAATCCATGTTTTGCAGCAGCTTCTTCTCCACCTGCTCCAGGTCTGAGCGCACGGTGAAGGGCACGGAAAGGGCTGAGCACCAATAGCTGCCTGGGAAGGTTGTTTCTGCTGTAGATGGCTGCAGGTGAAGCAAGGAAGGTGCTACACCCCCTGGGAAAGCCTGATGCACCCTCAGGGTAATCGGGGGCATCTTCTGGGAGAAAACATAGCACCGGAATAGAGACTGAAAAAATGTGTGGAGCACCCCCTTCAGAGCACGTCCTGGGCACGGGGCCATCCCTGCCCTGTGGTTTCTGATCTTGGGCTTTGCATGCACAATACAGGAATTCACTGCTGTGTGGGCCTGGCTTTGGAGATGAGAAGTGAATTTGTTCTCAAGAAAAGTCACCCTTTGTTGGCAGAAAATCTGTGAGTTGGGTTCCCCAAGGGCAGAGTGTTTGAAAATCACAGATGATTAAAAGATAACACATTTGAGGATTAGTTTTGTTTTGTTTGGTGGGGTTTTGGTTTTTTTTGGGTTTTTTTGCTGAGGTTTTTTTTTTATTGTTTTGATTTGTTCTTGTGGAAGGTGTTTGTTTGTGTGTTTGCCTTTTGAGTATGACAAACTGAATGCCCCACATAGATTTCTCCACAACTGCCCTGGCCACAATTTTTTATTTTAATCCAAGAAAATCTGAGACTCTCCTTCAAAGAGGAGACCCCCCACCTGAGTTTTGAAGTACCAAATGTCACACTAGCAAAAATTACTAAAGTTGGCAAGTCTGAGTGTAGCATATCACACTGATCTTAAACAAAAACAATCCAAATCAAACCAGACTTGATGAAACAGAATAAAAGCATGCTTGGCTTGAAATAATGTGTTAATAGAGAGTACTTCTTCATTACATTTTATTTGATAAGCCATAAAACCACAGACTCAGTGCCTACAATCTGTATGTGCCCTCTGCTAATTGCCCATCGTCGTTTGCAATGCAAGCACTCATTACTCAATTCTCTTGGAACCAGCGTGGCCAGCATGGAGCAGCAGGGAGAGGGACACAGCTGAGGATGTCAACATCTCTGCACGTGAGTTTTCAACCCTGGAGTAATCCCCGTGATATGGACGTCTTAGCCTGGTATTTAAGCCTTCATCTCACTTCTTTTTAAGGCTTGCTTAACACTTTTCCAGTTGATTGATACAGCATCAATCATGGTAATATGCCAGCTACGATGTTCCTGTTAATAACTGCTGAGGAGATGGGTGGCTCAGGGCCCTGAGCTGAGCACAAGCATTTTCCTTGCAAATGCCAGGGAAGATTTACTGACAACAGCATCCTGCAGAATGCGTGGGGCAGCAGCAAGAAACTGCCCATCATTCCATACCCAAGCACCTGGGAATATGCCTGCCAGTGGGGTTACAGCTGCAGCCTTTTTCTGCCCTGAGGGTTAAGGCTTTGAGGAAAAACACGCTCGCATGGAAGTTTGTGAAGTGCAGCTACCAGCTGGACACACCAAGGGTAAACTGGCTCCAATTACCTGCTTTGCTTACGCCAACTGCCATGTATTACAAATCAAGCCACTCACAAGGAACCAAACTATTAAGCTGCTTTCTCATAATCATTAATTATAGAGATACCATCACTCATGTTTGTAATCTATGAACTGTCCTGTGATAGCTGATTTACGTTTTTTTCAGTTCAGTGAATTGTGATGGTGAGACGGCAAACAGTGTTGGCAAGTGATTCCTGCAGGGGCCTGCTCCTGCAGGTCTGAGCTGGTGAAATCCCCCTTTTCATGACACAAAGCCAGCACAGTCACCTTGCAGGTACAGATTTACTCTGCCCCCATCCTTCTTGCCACCCTGCACAGTCTCTGGGAAAAGCTCAACCCAAATGTGTCCTGCAGGAGAAGGTCAAGACAAATATTTGATACCCTGACGGTCAATTTAAGCAGAAGCTTTCAGCCCAAAAGGAAGTCACCCTAAAGACTTTCTCTGGCATGCTGAGTACCCCAAAACTTTGCTGGGATCCATCACCATGGATACTGATTTCTCTTCTGCTTTGCCATCCCTGTTAGGTTCAGAGTGGCAGCACAGTGAGAGGAGCTCTTAAACCTCTCCTAGGGCAAAGGCAGCAGCTGTGGGGAAACCCCATGTTTTCTCAGACCTCTCCTAATGCATCCTGTCGGTGTTCAGCCTTCCTTACACATCTCTGCCCTTTCCTGCTGCAGGGTAGGGCAGCAAAATGGGTCAGAAGAGGAAAAGCCCTTCAAAGCTGCTCATCCCATCAGGGTCACTTACTGAGCCATGACCTGAAGACTGAGCTTCCGAGAGGATTTGCCGCCATGGCACCTGGGACTGCCCTGCAGTTTCCTCCCACTGCTGCTTTCTGGGCAGATGTGTCCCAGCCGCTCGGTCTCCTCAGATGCACACACGAGGCCATGCGTGTGATCGAAGCACTGACAGATGCTCCACAGCCATCTGGATCTAGGGAAGAAGTGACAAATCTCCCCCCCACACTGCCACACCTTCCATGAGATTTTGATGAATGAGATCTTTATTGGCTGCTGGGCTAATTAAATAGAAGTTGCATCAGCTTCTAGCTGACAGGCTTTAATTGCTCCTGAGCGGATTTTGAGAGGACCAGATGAATACAAAAATAAAAGGAAAGACTGTGGATTGGATCCAAGGATGTCTCTGACTGCATTGTGCTTCAGCTGGAAGTTTGTTCCGCCTTCCCCTGGGGAACTGGAATGGGACATGGGGCTCCTGTGCTGTGAGAGTGCTGTCAGAAAAGCAAAAATTAACATAGATAACAAAAAGGAGAAAATAGTATCCTGGTTTTAGATAAGAATTTCTGAAGTCTTATCTTTGCCCCAGTCTCTAACTTTGGAGATGCAGTGCTGCCACAGTGTGCGAGGGCTGCACAGCCCTCTTGGCTCTCGCTGCCGTTTCCCTGTGCAGGAGCAGGGTAAAGGGCTGATGTGCTTCTCTCCTCCAGGCTCCTACCTAAACCTCCAAGTGGGGGATGTGGCTGGCTCAACAGGAGAGTCACTGACAGGAAAATTTCTGGGTACCCAAGTCTCATGTTGGTCCAGGACAGAGATGGACCTGGTACACAGTAGATTAAAAAGTTAACTGAAATTAATGACCAAGCCCTCAGTGACTTCAGTGGTGTCATCTTTTCCCCAGTGGACTCTGCAATCTGTATTGGGGCACATCCAGTCTAAGAGGCTTGTTCCATGTTTAATTTATGGCATGATGAATGAGTTCTTAGCATACAATGCACTTAATTCCATTTTGGCCTGATTTATGGTGTGATGTGAACTGCACGTGAAGTTTTTAATTCAGTAGGTGGTGACTCTGATCCAGTATATGGAGTGTGACGGAAGAGATGATAAATTCGATTCCAAAGGTGATGCATCAATTTCAGTGTGAAGTGCATCAAATTTATCACATGGCACGTTGGTTTCAGTGCACAACACCCCAGCCATGGCAGTGCCTGGCCAGTTAAGTGGGATAATTTCACAGCATCACCAGTGGTCCCCTACATCTGCCACCTCCTCAGAAGAAAATGGCCATTGCTGTTTGTCTTTCATTTGATCTTGCAGGACTTGAAGAAAACGAGAGAAACGGCCCATCAGGTGCTGGTCAAAACATTTGTCTTCAATTTAATGCATGCACCAGGTAAGACCTTTTGATATCACACCTAATTTTAGGTCTCAGGAAGATGCTGATGCTCCTGGTAATCTCAGCACCAACCAGCAAATTGGCCCAATTTTAAATTAATTTCATGACTCAGTATCTTTACTTTTAACTCAGTGTCTGCCTGATCCACACTGCTGAATGGGGATGTGGAATTTGGGTCCTCCCCGGAAAACTGGGCTCTTCAACATCTGTAACCTCAGAAAGATGTTTAAAAAACCACCCCTGGAGAAAAACCCTCCTCTCTCACTCCTCACTGGGGATGCTTTTGGGATAAGACTTCCTGGCCAAAATAAACCCATGTCTTGATTAGGAGTTCCTAATGACATTCAAGCAGCAGCAGTTTGGGACTTGGTGCACACAAACAGGACAGCCTGGGGTGTGCTGGGCACTGAGGGGCTCCCCATACCCACGGTACCCAACCCCTTCCCCATCCTCACGCTCCATTTCACCAGCACCACTGAATCCAGCCTGGCACAGCAGAGCATGGCAAGTCACTAAGGCAGCCAAGAAAGACATGAGAGGGCTGATGAGAAGATTGGTGACAAGCTGAGCAAGAAGCAATTACTTTTCTTCTTCTCTCCTCCTTTTGCTGCCGCAGCCTCTGTGGCAGTGAGGATAAATGCAGTGTATTAGCAGCAGTGAGTGGCAGGTTCACTGGGCTGCGATTTATAACATTCTGCTCCCCAAAACCTCACTGGAGAGCATTATGAAGTTAGCTTTGTAAAGGGGGATGAAATTATGAGAGGGTCACTGTGGAAAAGTGTTTGGAAACCCTCAGAAGATAGGCTGTTTTCCTTTCTCCAACTGTCTTGTTGAGCTCTGAGGGAGAGCTAGTGCTCACACACCAGATATTAAATTCAATCCAGTGAGAAGGAGCAGATGTTGATGTGCCAAGCCTGTCTGCCACCACGTCTAATGCATAAGGATGGCTGAAAAATCTTCCATCAAAATGTTTTGATTTCTCTTGAAGCAAAAATAAACTTCTGCTCAAAGAAAAACAACAACGAACCTTCAGGGCAGAAAACTTCTGGCTGAGAAAACTTTGTCTTCAGACTGTTGATAAAGGGTTGCTGCTGTCAGAGGGGATAAAGAGGAGGATGTTTTTCATCAGTCATGTTAATCTGATCTATCCCTGCATGCAGGCTTGTGCAGGCAGATAAAATAAAACAGATCCTGATACGCTGATGAGCCAAACTCTATCAGTTTCCAAGGGACTTTGTGCTGTCTGGATGGAGAGGGGAGGGATTTGCTTTGAACTCACCCCCTGGTGAAGGGTGTTAAGCACTGGGAAAGGCTCTGGGGCTAATGTGCATCTGGTCTGCCTGGAGGGAGCTGTTTGCAGGCTTGGTCTGTGCTCTGTGCTCCCAACACCTCTACAGCAATCAGGTTGTGCTGCTCACAGCCCGGTCCCTGCAGGAAGAGGAAGCTTTAAGCCCAGTCTTCCACTCTCCAAAAGGGTTAAAACACCCACACAAGCTTATGGTTTAAATGGTTTAAAGAATGCAAGGGAGGGGAAATGCTAAAAATCACTCCTTTCAATAGCAAAAATGCTCATGAATTGGGACTCCTATTTCAGCACCACCTTGCAAACAGCTTTGTTCATGAGCAGAGTAAGAAACGCTGGGTCTGGGAGGTTGCTGTGCCTGCTCCTCTGTCCCCCAAGCACCCCCTGAGGGGAGGCTTGTGCCCCACTTTACCCTGGTCAAGGGGACCAGACAGGCTCAGGGATGCTCCCACTGCTGCCCTCCACAGTGAATATCACTGTCTGAGCCTGCTTGGAGCCAGCAGCAGGAGAAGGGCCCAGGGAGCATCCCAGTGAACGGCATGGATCCTGCTCCTGCATCCCAGCCCACTGAGCCTCTGGAACACACACTCCTGCAGGACCATGGAGGAGCTTCCCTGCTGCAGAACAGGTTTAAGTTGTGGAGAGAATTTATTTCTTCATTTATTTCCTTTGCATGAGAGACAAGGCTGCTGGTTTATAATGTGGAGCAACAATTTTAACTGAGAGATGTCAGTCCTATAAATCAATTGCCTTCTTCAGAGCATTAACCAGACCCCAGGAACTAACAGTTTTATGATAACTTTCCATGTTACTCTGGGTGGATTCTGGGCCAGAGTCTCAGCTGGTGTAACTTGGCCTCACTCTACATTCAGGTGATGTACATTGTCTAATGCTGCTAGGAGTTTCTGCAGGTTTGACAATCTCAGGTGCCCTAATTTTTACTGAAGAAGGGCTCATATGTTGTTTCAAGGTGTTTTGAAATACATTTGACTCAGAGAGAGCACACAGGTCAAGCTGTATATCCCAAACAAACGCGTTTGTCACTCTGAAATAAGTCCAGGCCAAAGCACTGGAAGAAAGGGGGTCCCTCTCCGATAGTGTGACTCCAAAGGCTATTGGTCCCAGTTAGCCAGGCCTCCTGGGGGCTCAGTTTCCTCCTCTTTGCATTTCTGAGACTCTCAGCAGACTTGATGGTTTTCCTCCAGGCCCTTTGACTATTATCAACAGTGAGGCTGCTGGCACTGCAGGTGGATAGGATGGCTTCTGCCTCCTCCTTGGTTCACTCTTGACCACTATTTCCATCCATCCATCCATCCATCCGTCCGTCCGTCCGTCTGTCGGTCCATCCATCCATCCATCCATCCATCCATCATCTTTTATTTAGAGTGCAAGATCCTGGGACAGGGACTGTCTTTCCTTTTTCTCTTTTACCCTGTTCCTTGAGTGGCAGGTTTTTATCGACTCACAAATACACACAAAGTGAATTTCTGCCCATGATAAAAAGGATGTGGTTGAGCTAATCTTTTTCCAAGCTGCTTAAGGGTGAGCCCTTATTTTTTTGACTTAAACTGCAGTTTTTAATTTCTGATGGCTAAAATGAGTGGTTTGTGCCTTGTGGGCTACACTGGGCACCCACATGGCATCTCCACCATAGGGTGGGCATCACCACGGGGGAATTTCTTTACCTTCCTACCATGCAGGGCCCCTCACATCTCTCATGATCAGATGATCACTCCGTGCTATTGGATTTCCTGGAGATGTTTGAGACCTGGGTGATTTGCACCATTTTGTCTCTCTCCATTTCCCCACACTGCTCTGCTATTAATTTTTTTACACAGAGAAAAGGAAAAGAAGATCTGAGGATTCTGAGTGATACTCATCCTCTGCAAACAGAGTGCAATGCACACTCAGATGGACATGGGTCTGTCCTGGCTTTTGACATGTTATCTGTGCAGATAGAGCTAAGCTTAGTTTCACCTATAAAATTTCCCACTCACATGAGAGGCTGTTTCAGTTAACTGATAATCCATGATGATGTGTTTTCTGTGAACCATAGGTCCCAGGAGGTTTGAGGAGAGCGTCTGTCTCTCTATTTGACATGGGGCATTTGGGAATGGCTGTTTTCTGTGTCTCTGTTTTAAAAGGGTGGAAAATATAAAATTTGGGCAGTTCCTTATTTGTTTTGGATCAGCTTTCCCCAGTTTTCACCACCAGCATCTGGCTTTGGCACGTTTTTAATGTACAGCTTCAGCATGCACACAGAATTGAAATTTTCAGCCATATAGTGCAAGCTTTGTAAGTGGTAATTGCATCAACTTAGGATCAATGGAGCAGAATAATATCTGCCCACTATTAACAGCTTAATAAAATTAATAGCGCTGGCTCTGCCATGAATTACTTTAAAATAGAGATTGTAGGATAGTAATGTAAACAATCATTGATTTTTCTTGGGAGAGTACTGTGAATTAGATATGACCCTCTTCACTGCATAGTTGATACCAGAAAATGCAGAAAGTGTATCTGAGTACCTTTAAGGTGAGGGAGAAAGTGAAAGAGGCCCCTGTGGCACTGGGGAGGTGATTAGATAAATGAAACTAGCCCAGACCAGAAGATGAAAGCTCAGAGCCTCCTGGCACTTGATATTGGTGCCATCCAACCTGACCCAATTAATAACACATTAGTGCAGGACAGGTCTGTTCAATGGTTCAGGTCTGTTAATTGAAATAGTGTGATTAATGGCATTGGAGGGGATGAGGAATACTTAGAAAAATGACAGGACTCTGCAGCTCCGCAAGGGAGCTGATGCATTACTCGAGGGTGAGGGAGATGGGAGGTGGCTTTTATTCCCACTGAGATCCTGCCAGCATCTCAGCACTGAGCTCAGTGTCAGTGCCAGAGTCGGAGAGCTGGCAGCTGGAAGGGCCAAATCCACCCTCCAGCCTTGCCCATGGGCACAGGGGAACTGCGTGTGCTCAGTGGCACTGATGCCGTGGGGTTTCCATGCCCGTGTCTGGCTGCATCTGGATCTGGGCCAAAGGCATCTGGAGTCAAGGGCATGGAGTCACCCTCTCATGGGTGCCAGCACCCACTGCTACCCTGCAGGGGGACACTGGGGGCCTGGCAGCAGCATGGCTCTGTTCCTGCTACTCACACACAGCCAGCATCCGCATTTCTCCTTCCAGAGGCCAATTTTCCTGTCGATTCCAATTAACCCCAGCGCTGACATCTCAAGGACAGCTCTGGAGGCGGCTTTGCAGAGGAGCAGCAATTTGGAAATGCGTCGTGGGGCGGAGATGGCACTTTAGAGCCCAGCCTTAATTACATCAAATGGCCAGAAAGAGCTGTACAGTGGTTTGAGCCACTGCCATTTGCAGAATGATTCTGCTGCAAGATTCCCTTCAGCCCCGCTCCCATCCTGATGTCTTTCCTTTGCATCAGTGCCTGTGTGTGAACTCC
Organism: Acanthornis magna; assembly: GCA_036785705.1. Classification (NCBI taxonomy): domain Eukaryota; kingdom Metazoa; phylum Chordata; class Aves; order Passeriformes; family Acanthizidae; genus Acanthornis; species Acanthornis magna. The sequence continues at coordinate 23,073,456 of JAWUZG010000012.1, forward strand.
AGGCTCAGCACAGGGACAGGGGCATGTGATGCACACCCTGGGGTTTTCCTGGCAAAAACAAGTCTTCCCTTTCTTCTCCCTGTTAAATATGTACCCTGCAGCTGGTGCATGAGTGTGCCAGGGAGGGAGCCAGTGCGCTTTGCTTCCAGGGAGCCAGGGCAAGCAAGCAGCTCATCCCAAACCATTGCCCCCCAGCTGTAGGGAATGAAGCATTGTTGCTTAAAGATCTGCTCTGCCCTGGTCCTTTCTGCCATTTCCATCAACCCCATGAAAACTGGGGGGGAGCTTTCCCCCTGTGCTTTGGGTCAGCCATGTACCCAGATCTCCCTCCTGGTGCCTGTGTGACCCTGAGAATTCACCCAGATTGAAATACCCAAACCCACAAGTTTTTGGAGGACAGTGTGGCTAATGGGGACAGTTTGGGCACCTTCATTCCTGGCAGAGGCTGCAAGAGCAGCAGACACGCTGTATTTGTTTTCCAGTCCTCAGAGGGAAAGGGACAGAACTTCAAGAGCTGCAGCAACACCAGGGAGAAGCGGGTTCAGAAGGACAAGTCAAAGCACAGCATTATAAATGAATAGAAAGACCCACAGCGCCACAATAAAACATCTCTTAAATCCTTTGTTTTCATTTTGGATGATAAAGGAAAATCATTAGGGCTCAATTAGTCATGAGAGACAGGGATCCTTCTGCATTGCACCGGCTTGAGAAAGCGCCTCCTGTTCAAGAGACATTCTCCCCATGCAGCGTGGGATCATTAAATATCAAACACTTTATTTGTGCCATTTGCATTGCTTATTGTGCCCTTGTGTGGGATGGAGACTCGGCGGCGATAATTGATGTATGTGGATTTAAAGGCGCCTGGATCTCTTAAAACAGGCAGGGCAGTGAAGGAGAAGCTCTGAGCGGCAGTGGCTGCCGGTGCTGCTTCAGCAGCACAGCGGGACAGAAGAGGAAATAAAAAGGGGAAGGAGTGACAGATGAGTTTAGGTGACCCTGACACAAGGACATGAGGGTTTGGGGTGCATTACCATTCATTTGGGGATGGAGAGGAGGGGACAGGGTGGGGACAGCCACTGCTGGACCCATGATGAGACACAGATGTGCCACTGGTCCCAGCTTGTCACTGGGATGAACTGGTACTTCTTCCCTGCTGTGCTGGGGGAAACTTTCCTGCAGCTGACTGTGCACATGAGCACGAGGCCTTTAAATATTTATAAAGCAATGGATGATGGCAAGATGCTGGGCAAGAGACTGAGAAGGTTCCAAAAGCCCTCTGCACACTGGCCCTGCTGCAAACTCTTGTTTAGTGGCTGCCGGGACCCTTGACAGTGCCAGCACGGGGCTATGGCTTGCACTGAGCAGACAGGGGACACCCCAAGAGGAAATAAAGGAAATAGTCAATTAAAAAATCCTCCACATCAGAACAAGCTCCCCAAATCCCTCTCTCTCCCCAGAAGTGGCTGTGCTGCACTGAGGCTGCGATTTGTTGTTGCCACCACGGGAAATGTAAAGCACCGCAGCGGAGCATCACTTACTGTTTTATTACCCTTCCCGCTCCCTTCATTTCTTTGCTGATAAAAGAGCAGACAAGTGGTGGCTGTGCCACTGTCCCTGTGCTCAGGGTGGGCAGGGATGGCCAGAGAGGCAGAGCCCCAGGATGTCCCCACAGAGAGGAGCTGCTGGCAGCGCAGGGCACAGAATGGGGATGAGCACTCAGAGCTGCGCCCGTCACAGGCACATGAGAGCCTGTGATGGGGCAGAGAGAGAGCTCCCAGCACTCACCCCGGACAGGTCGCACACTGGGGACAGGCTCTGGCACGGGGTTTCAGCAGGAGCAGGTTGGGAATGGGATGGAGTCGGGTACTGGGAAGGAAGATGCTTGTGCTGCCACAGACAATGGACAGCTCTGGAAGGAAAAGCCTGACTGAACCTGACCAGCCTAAAGCAGAAGGGAACTGCTGTGGCTCTGGGACTCAGGGATTTAATTTTTTCCTCTCTCTGCAAATTTTTCCTCCCTGCAAGCAGGGACTGCAGCAGGCTAAACAAATAAGGGGCTGTAATGTAATCTTAGACATATGCTCTTGAATTCACATTTAGAGTGCAAACCATAATATTTTGGTTTATTATTTAATTACAGAGCTTGTAAATGTAAATGGATTTAGACCCTTAATTTTAGGAAGCTTGAATTACCTTCCATTCCTTGTTTAATATTCAGGTGGAGAACTTCCATGTCTGGCTGCAGCATGTTTGGGGTGTGCAACAGAGCCAGGTGAGCCAGGCATTTTCACCACTCTGTCTTCTCATTTGTAGAAGCTGGGCCAAATTATGTTTTACTGTAAAGTGTCTAAAATTAATTAAGTGGCAGAGCATAAGGAGGTGGTTTCAGACCTTCTTCCCCCTGCAGCACTTTGCAAACTGTGATAACCTTCCTGGTGAAAATCAGGAGAAAATTGAGCTCCCACTCACCAGTTTTTCTTTTGCACATGAAAAGAAAAATCCTGTATTTCTGGGAATGTTCCCCTATTAGAAATTGTTTGCCTAATATTAATTGTGTCTGACAAACCCCCGATGGTACAGGGCCTCCCTGGCTTGAAATGTGAGCTCTGTTCCTGCACAGTACTGGGAGCACATGTCTTATTTTGAAATTTGTCAAAAGGCTTGAGCATGTGTGTGGGGTTGGTGCTGCAGTGTGCCAATGAACTGCTCCCACTGGGGGTGACTGAGGCTTCAAAACACCAAAAACTGAGCAGAAACTGCTTTTGAGGACTCGAGTCTGAGTCCCCTGCTCTTGGGTCAGCTCCTGCAGTATTGGGGTCCTGTGACTCCTGTGGGGTCACCCCCACAGCAGGAGGGCAGTTCCCACATGGCCCCAGCGAGCCCAGGGCACCTGAGCCATGTGTCCCCTGGACATGACTCCTGGACATGCCACCAACCAATGGGACTGTTAATGAGGGGAACGGATTCCTTGGCCCAGCAAGGTGCCAGCAGGGTCACTGCTGCTTGGGAATGAAGCGTTTGGGAGACCCCATGGTTGGGTGTTGGCATCCCCCTCCCTGCTGAGCTGTTCAGGTCAGGTGGCACCGAGCACCTGATGTGCAGGCTCTTGCCCTGGGAGCACAGCATTGCTCTGGGGGTTTGGGATGTGGTCCTGCAAGTCCTTCCCTGCTGCCTCCCTGGTGACCACACCACCTCCACAATGGGACCAAGGCAGGTTTAGGGATGTTTTGCTCATACCCCATGAGAAGGGGCCTGAAAGCATGATGCCTCCTTTCTTACTAGGACCAGAGGAAAAAAGTAATTCATTTTCTTTATCTATTTTGAGCTGTGTTCAACTGAGGCTGCTCATCCCCTGCAATTCCCATCTCAGGCTGCCTCCCAGCATCAGTGATGTCTGCAGGCAGCTGGTCAGAGCTGTGAGTGACTCCACAGAGACGCTGCACATGGACACATTAAACCCATTATTTACCATGCAGGCAGACCCCAGCCAAAATCTAGGAGGGAGGCTGTAATCACATCGATACCTTATCAGGCATGTGCACACTCCCACCTGGCTGTGGAGCAGCGAGTTATGGTTAGGGTAACCTCCAGGTCAGCTCTTGTAAACAAAACTCCTGCTTGTTCCATCCTGAGTAAGTAATTTCTCCATGAGAAGAGTCTGTGGAGGGCCATGCCAAGATTGGTAACATACTCTTTGGATGTGCACTAAGGAATAAGTGTATAACTTTCCTCCCTCATGAACATCATGTTTTAGCAAAGCCTGACGGTGTTTTATTTTTTTCCTTTGTAATGTCATATGATTTTAAACTGCTGCTTTCAAGCAGATGTACATTTGGCATCTGGATAGACGATACAACATAAAGTAACAACCATCTTAATTCCTATCCATCTGTATTCACCATATAAATAATCAGAGCAAAGCACCTGGAGAAGGGAGGTGAGGGGGCTGAGCCCATCAGCCACAAAGTGCAATAAACAGCAGAAGAAGATGTCAGAGTCCACACGATGGGTCAGTCTTGATCCCTCATTGCAATTCAGTAACATAAAAATACCCCCATTTGAGTCTGGGCTGTTTACACAGCTGGAGCATAAATATTTAGATTTGCAAGAGAAATGCTTGCTCAGCTGAAATTGCTGCAACATCTCTGGAGTCAGCAGCGGGGGGTGTAGAGAGGCCCAGCATTTCCTTGCAAAAAAGAAAATCGATAATAATTAAAGCAGGGAGCTCTGTTTCCACAGAGAACTTGGCACTTATGTAAAACTAACTCGGCTTGTGTTCTTCAGGAGGTGGGTGAAAAACTCCCCACGAGGGCTGGCGAGCGCTGGGACAAAGCTGCACAACAAGGGCCAGTGTGGGGACCTCATTGACACAGGTACATTTTGGGGGGTGATGGGGAGGGTGCAGACATCACTCTGGGGACTTCAGGTCCTGGGGGAGTCACAGGCACGTCCGTGAAGCAAGTCGAGCCTGTGGGACAGCAAGGAATTGGTCCCGTGCATTTTCTGCCTGCCAGGTTCTCTGTGAGTGCTGAGTCTGTCATTGCCCTGGCCAGGAACCACTGTATTTCCATAAATTGCCTCTTCCCCCTTGCATTTTGCTAGTGTAAAGTTTGCTGTGGAATCCAGATCATCTTTTGACCATTTCTTGCAAAGGGAAAGGAAGACTTTCACTGCTCTTCAGCATTACACAGACAGGTAAATCATTCTCCACCCCAGGGACAGGATGGAGAATCAAGTTGGCTCCTTCCCACTGAATGATGGCAGATTCCTTTCTGGAAAAAAAATGTTTAAGTGGATTTTTCCTCAGGTAAACCCTCTCTTTAGGAAAACCATAAGGTACAGCAGTTATTAAAAAGAGGATTTCTACTAATGCATCTGCTGCGTCTTCATTATGTCAGGGCACCTCCATGAAGAGATTTGCAGAGGAATCCAGCCATTCATTTCCACACATAATTCCTCAATAGCCCATTTGCTTCAAAGACTTTTATAGACTTTTACTACTACATGAATCCTCAGATACTTATTTTTTAGGCTCCAGGGGATCCATTGAAAAAGAAATTCATTTTCTGAAGTTTTATGACAAAGGTTTTGCTCTGGATAAAAGCTTCCCGTTATTTCCAAACTTCTGTTCTCCACAAAGATGACTTTGGCAGGTCCGTTCCTATGGCTGCCACAGGGTGTGAGGTATGGGTAGAATTTTAGGTCACAGAAATAAATAGTATATTTCTATTGGAAAAGGCTCTTTCCTTACCCTTACCACTTTGAGTAGCATGGACATCTTCTGACAGAGATCCAGATGCACGTGATGGGAGTGGGATCTCTGCTTTTTTCCATGTTCTTCCCATCACCATCATCTACCTCATCACCTGACCCATCCCAGCACAGGCCAGCCCCACCATGGATGGCCAAAAATGCCCTTATAGATCCCACTTGTGCCCCCAGTCCTGCCTGAGCAGTGGTGCTGGAGAAGCAGCAGAGGGCAGTGGCTGGTGGAAAATGCCCAGGGTAGCTGGGGGATGTTGGCCCCTAGCCAGAAGGATCCCACCTGAACAGAGAAACCATGGAGATGGCAAAACCTAAAAAGAAACAGGCAAAACTAGTAATAATAAAAACCTTTCTCCCCATTTCCATGATCCTAGTGCAACATTTAAGCCACACAAGGGCAAGGCAAACTCACAACCCTCAGGGAACATTTCATACATCAAGTGCTTTCTTTGGGAAGGAGCCAAGTATCTTCTCATTTCGCTTTCCTAAGGATTGGGAGTTTCCAAAAGCAAATCAGATGCCTTGAAAAGTAGGCTAATGTGAGTATGGGGATGTCACACACATCCACTAGCAAAACAGGCATTCAAGGGAGTCCAGCAATCCCGGTGTTCCTGACTTGTGTAGCTCCAGGATAACGGTGATCTGTGTAAGCTGGAGCAATCAAAGTGCCTTGTTTAAAAAAAATAGAAACTGTTTGGTGCAACCCTGCTCCTGCTGAAGTCTGTCAAGATGACATTTCACTGCCTCAGTCTTCAACGAGACACTGAGTGAAGTGGGCGATGGAGATGAGGCCAACAGAGGGTGAGAGGGGAGGATTAGAGGAGAGCAAACATGGCCACACCAGCCAGGCTCCAGAGGCAAAGCCAGATGGTTCCACAGCAGCAGTGTTGACACAGCTAAAGGAAATATTTAGCTGGACTCATTTGCCGCGAGGTGTCAGCGGAATTAAGAACCAGCGCGTCCATCAAAGGATGAGGTGCAGCCAGCAATGTGGTTCATGAGGGATAAAAACCACCACACTGCAGGGAGCGAGCCAGTCACCGCGGAGGGAGGGGAGAAGGAAAGATGCTGTGGTCAGACAGGCACTTTCTGGCTTTCTCCATGGAAAAATACGCTGGCTGGGTGTGGTGTTGCTCTGCCCGTGTGGTGCCACAGAACACACCAAGGATCACCGCTGGCAACTGTCTCCTCATGGAGCTTCAAACCAAGCTTCTTCCTCCATCCTGCTGGCCTGGTCTGTCAGGACAATGTCCCTGTCCCTTTGCTTGCCCTGCCCCGTGCATCCTGGCCGGCGTCCATGAGCAGCAGGGGGACCACAGCGAGTCCCATGGGAAACCAGGCAGCCATCTCACCATCCCTGCGCCCATCCAAAGGACATCTCCAGACCTTCACAGCCTGGTAGTGCTGCCTCAGAATGCAGAACTGGCAGGAAAACTGGGCAATTAGCCCTAATCTTCCTGAATTATCACAAGTCCTCCTCCATCCAGGCTTTTCTGCCTCTCCCCCCCCCCCAGAACTTTGCTCTCTCATTAATCGAAACAGAACCTTTCTGTCACCACTGATTGCATCATCCAACATCAGCTGCCTAGAAGGATAAAAATAAAAGATGGAAAGTGTGTGCTTTTGGTACAAATAAAGAAGTGCCAGAGAAGGTAATTTAATTATGCAGTGATTGAATTAGGTGGAAGAAACTGCATTATGCCCACAAAATATCTGCCCTGATGATCGATTTGAGGCATGGTCCCTGTTTGGCCAAGTGATGGGGTTTGGTTGGGAGGGCTGGGAGCAGCTCCTGTCCAATGCCATCGGGATCATTGTGGATACCTCATCCCCCCTTTTTGGCAAATTTGGCTGCTAGCAGGGGGAGGCTGGCATTAAAATACTCTTGTTGTTCACTACAGATTTTCTGGGCAAGAAAAAATTACTTTAGAGCAGATGAGCCTGGGCTGTGTCCCTCCATTACTGCACCTTCCATGGAATTAAATGGAACAAAATGGAGCAATTAATGGACAAAAAAGAAAAGCTCACCATGAACGTGTGTTACCAAAAAGTAAAAGCTCTGAGGAGTTTATATGGGAGGCAAAAAATATGGATTTACAGCAAATAAAGGGTTTCAGGGAGGTCCCAGGGCCAACTGCCCTCATGACGTGCCACAGCCCCAGCACACCTCTAATTAGGATGAATTTCCCTTCTGCTGGAGTCAATGCATTATGTATTGAAACCATTTGTGTTCATTTGTAGCAAATAATTACTTTAAAATGTTATAATTCATTTGGATTATTTGACTTCTCTATTAATTCCATGAATAACTGTTTAAAAGATTGTGTTGAGGTTGATGGGAAGCACCACTGTTGTGCTGTTGACGTGGTGGAGCAGCTCCCTGTGGCTGGACCAGCTGGTGGATGACGTGTTGGCACCACCAGAGACCTGAGCCCTCCATCCCCAACAGCTTCCCACTGCCCCTTGGTGACAAGGGACACAGAGCACATCGATGCTGGAAACCACCACGTGCCTCACACTTGGTGCCTCTCTCTTAATTGTTAGGAAATGCTCTGATCTCCATGTAAAGCTGCACCACTGTCCTTGCTTCCCCTTGCTGTAAATTTTCTTTCCCATGACACCTGAAAGCAAAAGCAATCTTCTTAATCACAGCACCTGAGAGCACAAACAGAGGTACAAGGTAAGAGGCACAGGGCAATGAGCTCCTCTGTTGTGTGCCCTTCACTCTGCCTTGATAAATGGAGATTTTGCCAGGAGATTTTTCATGCATGAGCATTAAAAGGGGAGCAAGGCTATTTTCCTTCCTTGCAAGGCGAGACAAAAGAGCCGTGCTTTCCAACTCAGCAACATTAGTCTTTATTTCAATGGGGGCAATTAAATGAATGAATCCAAAAGCGGGAAGGAGGGAAAAGCCTTCAGAACAGGATTTAAAAGAATTATTTCTGGGGTTCTTCATGTCCTCCTGCTGTTTCAGCCAAGTCCATAAAGCATTAGGGAAACACATGGACCCCGTAAGCATCCCACCAGCAGCCCCTGGCATCTCGTGCCATCACATTGCCTTTCTGTGGTGGGGCTTCTCCTGGGAAGGCATCACACACCTCGCACCAGAGAGGGATTTCGCCTCCCCTTAAATCACGGGAAGATGATTTAAGGAACTGAAAGCTTCAAGCCGGGGCTTCTAACTGAAAAGACACATTGATTTTCTGTAGCTGATGGAATAAAAGAATTACTGTGGCACAAAAAAAAAAAAAAAAAAAAAAAGGGAAGCAAACTTTGTTCAAAAAGCCACCTTGGCGCGTGCTGTGCATCCGTGGGGCTGGTGTTCCCGGGAAAGGATCCCACAAACGTGCTGGATGTTTTTGGGTGTCCTGTTTCTTTGGAGCAGGCAGGGCGCAGTGCCCAGAGGGAAGCAGGGCAGGGATTGGGGAACCAGGCCCCTCCTTTTGGGAGCTCAGAGTCTTCACCCCACCCTGGGCTTTGGGGACCAAACTGCGTCCCTTAAGAAAGGGGGACAAGCGCCGGTGGCCTGAGGTTGGGCGAGCAGGGAGCAGCTCTCCGGGGCTCTCCAGCTGCTGGCAGCAGGATGCTGGAAGGCTCTGAATAATCGGTGTCCCCTCGCCCGTGCCCCAATGGCCCCGCCACGGAGTCAATAATATTGTCTGGAATATTCCGATATTCCAACCCTCCCCCGGCGCGGCTGAGGCTCCCCGGGCTTTGGGGAAGGCCAGGGGGACAGGGTGGGAAAGGGCAGCACACCGCACAGAAACGCCCTAAAATGTGTCCCCAGGGCGCCCGTGGCGCTGGCAGCCATCCCCATTTGGGGCTGCACGTGTCAGAGAGGGATGGAAAGGCAGGAGGGCTGCGGGAAGAGCGAAGGGGATGGCTCCGGGACCCGCAGGCACCGCACCCTTGCGATGGCCATCATCATCATCATCATCATCATCATCATCATCACCAGTGGGGCCAGCCCTGCGGGAGAGGCTGCCCGGGATGGAGGCAGCCCCACATCCCCACCTGCCTTTCCCAGGAAAGCCTAAAGAGCATCCTCCCGAGCCGTGAGGAGCTGGCAGCGCTCCCTCGGCCCTCCACAGAAGCACTTGTTAATTCTCTGTTCTCCCTTAATTACACGAAAGCAATGACCGTTCTATCATCGCTTTACAACGCCTCAGTTTAAATCCACTATTAAGGCAGGAGTGTTGTGGCTCAGACACTTTAATTAACATGAATGATCTCACCTTTGTCCACAGCATCTTTTTACGTGTTATTATATCGGGTAATTGTTAAACTATTCACTGGTTTGGAGAGGTCTGCGCTTTCATTAAAATGTCTTACTTTTTCTGACCCGGCAGATTACTCACATTTTTACACTTAGAATTTTCAGGTGATTTGAGTTAAATCAATCTGCAAGGAACCAGATGAATTATTTAAAGCACTAGTGGTCTCAAACTAGGAAATGGGATTTGGTCAATGCTTCTCCAAATTTCAGAAGTTTCAAGGTGCTCCCAGAGCTGGCTGGGAAATCAACTCCCTGTTGACCAAAGCTATCAAAAGAACGAACTGAACAGTTTAAATTCATTTGAAAACTCCCCACACTTGTGGGAAAAAAAAAAAAAAAAAGGCATTCATTAATTTTTAACATACCCTTTCTTGTTTCCTCTCTCACCAGAAAAAAAAGGCTGGGAGAGAAACCAGGGGTTCTTCCCTCAGGAAACAAAAGCCCTTCTAACTTCTTTTAGCTTTTCAGAAATGCTGCTCATGGTGGTTTTTTTTAAGTGAAATTACATTGAAAATGTGGAATGATTAAATAAAATGCAGTCCAAACCCCCAGCTGATATGTCCTTTCAGGGCGCACTCTGATGTGGATGAAACTTGCTTCTGACCAATTTTGACCACTTAAAAATGTCAGTTCTCTAAAATCAGGGAAAATTGAAATCATTTTTGTACAAACAACTAGGACTGGCTAAAGCATCTTGCCTGCACCCCTGTCAGCCCAGGAGGTGGGCAGTGATTTTGCTTCTCTGCTCAAACATGGCCCAGGGGGCTGCAGGAGGCTTGGTCCCTCCCAAGAGCATCTTCAGCTTCTGCCTCCAGCATTTGGAGAATGATCAGGTGAGAGCAAGACAGAGATGCAGGCACACGATGAGACTTTTACCTCAGCTCTTCAAGGACCAAAGCCCTGGGTAAACCCTGACATCTGATCTGAACACCTGAACCTTCATTTCCTCCTCTTCCTCACCCAGAGTTGCTTCTTAGAAGCAGCAGCAAAGCTGAGTTAGGACAGATAGGGGAGATAATCCCGGTGCCTTTGGCTTTCCTCAGCAGCAGCAGGAGCATCTCCTGTCCCCAGCCCATGGCAATGATTGGAGCAGGAGCACCTGGGGGCCCTCCTGGCCTTGCCCCGACTCACCTGGGACACACACCTGCCCGTGGGCCCTGGATTCCATTGCAGCTCAGCCTGGCCACCAGACCTGCCTTCAGCCTTTTTTCAGGAGCCTTGCATTATATCATCCCATCTTTCCAGCCCGGGATCCGTTTGCTCCCATCTGCTGGACTGTGGAGGGACCCTGGACCATGTTTGTGCCTCTCTGTGCGTGGAGGTGTGGCTGGACCCTGGTGCCACCCCTGCAGGACTGCACAGCGTGGGTGAGGATCGCCCCTGGCTCCCAGCTGGATCTGCAGCTGCCCAGCCGTGAGTTGTGCCCTGGATGGTGGTGAAGGTGGAGCTGAGCCACAGCATTCCACAGGGCATCAGCCTGGGGAAAAGGGCTGGAGGGCACCCTGCAGTGAGGGACCCTGCAGTGAGGCACCCTGCAGTAAGGGACGGGCTTGATTTTTGCCATGTGTGTGACCAGCACAGATGTGTGCCTCTCCCAGGGCTGGGGCAGGTCTGGTGCTGTGTCACCCACGGCATTGGAGAGGAGCATCTGAGCCATGGAAACGGTGCTGGGTGTCAGGGCTGTTGTGCTGTCCTGCCTCTGAGAAGAGCCTCTGGCACTGCTGGGCTGGGGGCCATGTCTGTGGCTCCCAAACCCACGCCTGGAGGAGAGAGAATGGGGGGCAGCTCTGACCTGCAGCCCCGTGGATGTGCCACCTGGGGACAGGGCGGGGAGGCTCCTCTGAGGACAGGGGCAGCTTGGAGTGGCAGTGATGGGAGTCACGGTTAACTGGGTTAATTATATTCATGTTGCTAGGAACACGGTGAGTTATGTTAATAGCAGCATCTGGGGAAATTACATCTTCATTAATTGGTCCTGATTGCTGTTTGGCAGATGAGAGATGTTTCTGACTTTAACATGCAGGACAAAATTTATTGTAATCAGCGCATGCAGTAAATGCACAAATGCTGTTACCATGCCTTGCTAATTGACTGTCTGAAGAGGCAGGGATGGCAAAGACCTGCATGGCCACCTCATCGTTGCTCTCCTGCCCCAGCCAGGACAGGCTTCTCTTCTACTGATCCCTGCTCTAGTGCTTCTTCTGATAGAGTTTTGAACATTGTTTTGAGTTAATAATGGTAACAATATGGTTGGCAGACACAGGAAAGCGTTCATGGGGCTGAGGATGTTTGTGTTGATGTGTTGTACCCTTGAGTTTGCCTTGTTTTTCTGTGGCCTCGATCTGCCCAAAAGGCTCCTCCTCATGGACTTACATCGGGTCTGTTCACATGCTTGGATGAAATGCCGTGGTGATTTGGACACCTTTGATCCCTGAGTCCCCAGCAGGAAGGAGAGGAGGCTCACCCAGGCCAGGCTGTCCTCGGGGCAGGGAGATGTCCCTGGGTGGGAGATGGGGCTGCGGCTGTGTGAAGCGTGGCCAGCCATGGCCAAAGCAGGGGTGATCCACGTGCACTCTGTGGCGCCGATCTTTGCAATGCTGCAGCTTTCAGTCAAGGGAGCGGCAGCAAACGAGGGATAAACCACATTGCGATGAGCTATCACACTGAGGAAGAAAGCTCTGTTCTTAACCATGGCTGAGATCCTAATCCCCTTGGATAAACCCCCAAAGCTCCAAGCAAATGCAGAGGTAATGCATTCCCCCCCGGGGAAGCACGGGCTGGAGCTCAGGCGAGGCTCCGAGTCCCTCATAAGTCATGAGGTTGCTCGTCTGGGGACAGCAATAAGTTGTGTTATGGCCTTGCTTGCTCTGCCTTCTTTTTACACAGCACCATCTTTCATTTTAATAGTGAGTTTTCAGCCAGCTTTGTTCGGGCTGCTGCTAATTGGGCTGGATTCATGTGTCCCACCAGGGCACAGGACAAGGCTGGCACTGCTCAGAAGGGGAAGGTTTTACTGCCTGGTGCTTTGAATGGGCACAGCCCAGGCTTTGGGGAGCAGGAGGAGGGGACATGACAGGGGTGAGAGAGGAATTCAGGAACAATTTTAACTCTCTGCCTGCCTTTGAAGCTCACAGATATCCTCCCTGAGGCAGTGATGGGACAGAGAGTGGCTCCCCGTGAGTCAAATATCTCCCAGGGAGATGGAAAACCAACCTTTCTGATCTGGAAAGATGTGGGGCCACCTCTTTTGCTGTGAAACTGGATTTAAAAGTTCTTCAGTGCTGAAAGTATCAGATTCAGACCTTCTCAAAGTGTTTTTCATAGGTCTTTAGAAGGAATTAGAACTCACTGCTGGGACAATTCCACCAGAGCCCTGGAAGCAGCAAAGTTAGTGCCCTCAAAACCTAGAGCTAGGTTTTACTGAGGATCTGTAACAGGTGCTGAGCGGGGAGCTGGCCATGTCTTTGCCATCACACTGCCCCTGTAAATAAGTGCAAGGACCAGGACAGCTGTGATGCCTGTGAGATTTGGCTGCAAAGCAATGCTTCTGGCTCGTGGGACATGCTTTTACTCACTCCAGGACTCCCCAGGACAGTCAGCACAGGGGCGCTGAGGGGTCAGAGAGCTCCAGGGTTTCTGTTTGTGTTCTCTGAGCCTCTGGGAGATTCACAAAAATCCTCTCCCCACCCCTGTTGTGCAGCACTTACCACCTCTGCCCCCACTGCCCTACAGTCCTCCCTGGAGCCCTGGGTGCTGTGATCCTGCCAAACTGGCTGTTCCAAGGTGACCAGAACTTGCAGCTCCCAGTCACCCTAGTAATTGGATGGAGAAATTAACATTTAGTGGGAGCATCCACTTGGGATGCCTCCAGAAACACAGCCCTGAAACGTGTGTCTCTAGTCAGAGGTGCCATCACCCCACCGCCCCTTCAGCCAGTGTGGCAAAGTGTGTCCCCACCTCGCTGTGGGTCAGACCTCCTTGTCTGGAGGACAGAGGAACATGGTGCAGGAGATCTAGGATCCCTTTCCTCTCCCATCTGGATGAACCAGATGGTAAAACCAGGCTACTTGTTTGCAAAGGTCTTTCCTCACCAGCCACCATTGTAATAACACTGGAAATGTCAGGAAACTCCTGTGAGAGGAAGTCTGCTCATGCCAAACACCTAAACAGCTCATATTTGTAGCTGAGAAATACAGCAAGGAGATTACTGGTTGGCAAACAGACTGAATTGTAGCACTGCTTTTATTGTAAAGGGCAATTAGCACTGTGGAAGGATTCTCTCTGCCTCTTCAATATGCCACATTTGTTAGTTAAAAGCTCAATTTATGGTTAACATTATATAATAACATATGTCACAGCTCTGCAGTTCAGCTGCTCCGTGGCATCGAGAAAACTGTGCCAGAGCAGAAGTCCTGAGAGGCAAATGGGGGCAGTAGTGCTGTGAAATCAAATGGCACCCACCAAAATGTACTGGGGAGGTTTTCAGAGGAAGACTGAAGCTCTGGAAGATGTAACTATATGGGGTTTTCCCTTCCCGCTCAATTGAGAGATGAAACTGTTAAGCCTGGGTTTTTGCACATTCCTTTTAGTGAGGGTGGTGCTCAGGGCCAGCGATGTCAGACAGTCCAGGAGAGATAAACCAGGCTGGCCCATGAGCCACTCCTGGGGCAGGAACACACAGAGTCTCCACCAGGTGAGTGGAACAGCCTGGATGTGTGTGGGGAGATGAATGTGCTGGTTCAACCCGCTGCTTGGACAGCCCCTGGGCTGGAGCAGGGCTTTAACTTCAACAGCAGGCACTGCAGTGTCCATCTCTTCCTGTCACTCAGCTAAAGCAGAGATGACAAGCGTGTCACCACTGTGACCACCCCAGTGATGGCTCCAGGCTGCCATGCCCACTGCTGACAGTGAGTGGGAAATACTCTTTCCTGGGGGAGAAGTTTTCTATTAGTAGTTGCAGGGGGCTAGCAATGGCTGCTCTTCTTGGAGACAGGCTGTCACCACAGAGATCAGAAATAATTTATTTTTAACGCTATGAATATGTAGAAACTTGTCTGAGCTTCTGCACGCAGTGGCCATGAATTTAGAAACGGCGTCAGGAATCGTGGCATTCGGCATCCTGCAAATCGGGTCAGAGCTATAAATTTCTCTTAGTGGTGCACAAGCCATTTGCCATACGTGACTTTCTGAATTTGTGGTCATTTCTCTCTCTGCCCCTGCGTGCAGAGTGTATGACTGAGATTTTATATTGCACCTCCGAGACACAAAGTCCTTCTGGTGCTTTTGCCTTGCATCCTAAACAGCCTCACTCGCTCTTCTCCCTGTCCCCCTGGCTAATGGCTTCTGGCCACAGCCTGGCCCTTAAATCATGGGCTGCACCTGGACAGGCATAAACTGCCACTGTCCCCAGACAGAGAGGGTTTGATGGGAGTGGTGAGGATGTGACTCTGAACACAGCTCAGCCTTGGGACAACGGCTGCTCCTACACTGAGCCCAGGATGGGTCCTCTGGCACAGGCACTGAAGGTGATCAGGGCAAGTCCTACAGAGACCCCTGACACGTTCAGTGACCCTTTCCAAGGACAGTCATTCCCACTATAAAGGGAGGGAATGTTCAGCGAGGATGTTGTGGGGGTATGTTAAGATGATGTGTGTGTTGGGCGGAAAGCTTAAGCTAAGCAAGTTCACACTGTGGGGACTGGAAGATGGTGCTGCCATCCTCCTCCTCCACTTTACTGCCTGTGCCTCTCCTCCCCCACCTCTATCTCTTCTAGACATAAAAGCTTTTTTACTGCAAGACTGTTTTTGCTCAGTGAATTAAAATGAAGCATTTGCAACCCCTCCTCCACAGCGCAACTGCTCCCAGCAGCAGTGCTCTCCAGCTGGTCCCAGCCCCTCTGGTCAGCCTGGGAAAGGCGAGCACAGCAGCAGGACGCGAGCAGGCTCTTGCTAAACCCAGCTCTGCTGAGACGTGCCCGTGCCTCAAAAGAGGTCTGCCCTGTTCCACAGCCTGTTCCCTACGAGCCTGGTGAAACACCAAAGGCAGAAGGGGCAACCAGGATGTTTCCTAACTGATTTTGAATCCTTTTGTTGCAGTAGTGCCAACACACAAACAGGAACTGTATCAACAGGATTGTTTATTAAATTCTGGTCTGGTTGCAATGGTGCAACCCCATTGAGGCCCTTTGGTGTAGAAACACGAAACAAAACCAGTGGATTTTCTCACACGTTGCTGAGAATTGTATCTCTCGCAGGTTGCCCCTGAGGATCACACACAGGTGTTATCAGGGTCTGAGCCTAGTCACAGGGGTAGAGCAGGACACTGGAAACTGCACATTTCTGGGACAAAGATGGAGCTCGTGTGACCTCTGCCACTAACTCACAGCCACTCTTCAAAGGCAGGGTCTCCAGCACACTACACATACAGCTCTGTTTCCATCAGGATAAGGTTTCTGTGCTTGTTAAGCATGAACCTTTGAGCCTTTTCAACTTAATCCTCTTCCAAGTGTATTAGGCTTTGGGGGAGATTTTTGAAATGGCAGGGTTTCCTGAATTTCTGATCTATTGGTACATATCTAGAGTCCTTACCATAATTCATCAGGGTCCTGCCAATATGCAATTTGAATGAAAGCAGAGAGAAAGCAGCTCTGCTATCAGGATTTTTCAACTATAAATTGGTGGAAATTGATCTTTGTGAAAACAGCAGTAGCTTCATGTATTTAGCAGGGAACACACATCAAGCAAAGAAATACCAGCTGGAGAGCTGGTGGTGCAGGGTTATGGATATGGGAACAGGCTGATGACAGAAACTGGTTTGTTGGTCTCTCTCTAGCAGACACAAGCAAAGAGAAGCTTTGAAAGCAAAGGTTTCACAGGAGCTGTCCCTGAAGCTGTCTCTTGAAACTGTGGTTAGGGAAAATGCCTCTCTGTTACCACCACAAACAGAAACCACAGGAGGTGAGAGCATCCCGGAAGATGCCAGCAGCTTTCTTCCCGGGTTTTGTTCAAGCCTCCATGCACAGCTTCACTGTTAAGCCACCTTCTTGCCTATATTTCATGTTCCCTAACTTCAATTAAAGAACCCAACCTTCAAAAGCAAATCCAAGGACTACTATACTTTGAAGAAAGGATTACAGCAACCACATACAACCAAAAGGAAAAAAAAAACATTTTGATTGTTATGGTAAAGAGAAAGACAGAGGTGAAAAGTCGCAGATGCCTTGCTTTGTTCCTTAGAGATGGGGAACTGTGCACATCTGGCTTTAAATAAATAATAACAGCAACTTCCCAATGGCCCTTAATCTCCCAGCTTCAAGAGTTTCTGAACTAGCTAAAGGCTACTTCCTTGCTAAGGGCTTTTGTCTCATTCCAACCTAGAGCTTTGTAACAAAACTGAAGTTATTTAGTGGAAGGGAGGAAGGAGATGCATTAGCGAGTGCATTGTCTCTTGGCTGAGGTTTAGGTTTGTTTGAATTTATTATTTCTGATGTAATCAACTGATTGCTTATTGACCCTTTTACTTTAAATGTGGTCAAGGACTGCAGTCTACAGTCAGTCAATCCATCTGCTCCCAGTCTTGGCCCCCTCTGCTATGTGCCCATGTCCCAGCACTCCCTCTGTTGTCTGTCATCAAGCCATACTTGTTTCCCAGCTCAGAGCAGTCGGACACTGTGAAGATCCCACCCACCCAGCACGGTGGGAGTGTGACTGTATGTGCTCTCTCTTGCTCAGAACACTGAGCAGCTCCCTGACTAAACACACCTTTCTCTTCCCAGTCATAACTAACCAGCTATTCTTCTTTCAGCTCAACTTCAACCTGCACTTAACCATTGTCTGTGTCTATCTGTACCTAAAAATTATTTGAAATAGAACATTCAATTATTACAGATCTTAAACATGCAGAACAGGGCTGCTGTTTGATTTCTGTTTCAGAAATGATAAAGCATTACAGCATCACACTCTCATTCTCTCCAGCAGCAACTGAGCCACTAAACTGATGACACGTGGATTAACCAGACAGTCTAACAGGTCATTAGTAGAAAGAGCTGTTTGTGGGGTGCATGGACTGCAGTCTGAATCCATTTGATGTGCAGCTGTCTCACAGTCATTACTTATTAGAGATCTCTTCCATTTGCATTGTAATTTTCCAAAATGTTCTCCTTCATTTTCACGGAGAAGATCTCTACTGTCACTTTCAACTGCAACGGCACCCATCACGCTCGTTTTGTGAAACTGTGGTAAAACCTGAATAAGATGAGGCCCAAAAGGTATTTTCTGCAGCTCTAATGCTTTGGGTGTTGGAAAGTCACACTCCTGGGTTAGTAATGTGCAGCCCTCGGGTTCACAGCCAACTTCCCTTCTCTTCCTCTTGCATGAGGCGTTTGTCCTTTGCTCTGCACCAGTGCTGCTGGAACGTGCCTGCCCTGACACACTTGTCTCCTGGCACTTGAGGTATGCCGACACTGCTTTATTCAGGTACTGAAGATTGATTTCATGGGATGTTGCCTCAACCTAAGAAAACACCCAGAATACACTCAGTTAAAAGGAGACATGTTTCAATTCAGCCTTGCATGATTATCTTCCACGAATTACTTTTGCTACATGAAGGGATGGAATTTAAAATCCTTTTTCTCAAAGCAGCAGAAAGACTCAGGGGGAGCTAAGCAAAATGTCAGTAATTCTTTGTTATTGCTGCTATAATGGGAGCAGTAGAGGGCTTACCTCTGTGGGATTTAGCCAGAGATCTCCATCACTGGGATTTTCTGCTGATTTTATGGCGCATACCAGCATTCGAGTTATTGCCTCTTCTACACGGGCTTCATGATCTGCATCCTGCCTCAAGAGAACAGAAGGTTTTAGGAGATAGATTAGCTCCTGGGACTCTGCAGAAAGCTGAAAGATCTTAGGAAGAACATAGATGGCCTTAGCTGGAAAGCCACACCCATGTATTTGAAGTAAATGAAAGGTTTTAGACTTTCTTCTTGTGTACAGCCCCCACATGGGTGACAGCACAGGCTTTGGTGTTACTGCTCTTCCGAATAAGAATTTGCAAAAAATAGTATGCATATGTAATCTTTTCCCTTATTAGTGTTTTGTTAATTGAATCTGGTGCTTGAAATTACAATACAATATTAGCATTTAATTAATGTATGCGTTTAAACAGCTCTTTAGGACTAGAAGGGCCATAGAAGTACATAGCACATTTTTGTATCTAGATATTATACCTAATTTAAGTAATTAAAACACACAGGATGTTACAGCAAGGCAGCAGCTACCTAGGGGTTATATAGGCACAAAAATGAGTCTTAAGGAAATTTAGGAAATATTTTATCACATAACAGCAGCTGACAAACTGCTGCACTTCTGAGCATTAGCAAAAGGAAAATCATGTTTCCTCTGAAAGATCTCCTGCAAAACTAAAAAACTAACTTAATAACAGGCTCTTTGTTTCAGGCCTTCACTTCCTGCATCATCCCCCTTGGGCAGCTGGATACTAGCTAGGTTAGGACAGCAGAATAAAGCTTTATAGGATCTTTCTTAGCCTTCTTTCCTATTTGAGTTTCTTGTCTATGGACAAGAGTTTCTGGTCTATGGAAGGGTACGTGGAAGGAAAGGTAAACTCTCCAAACAGGATGTGTGGCTTGGTTATCTCAATGACAAGTGCCTAGAAGTGGATACATAAATTTGATTTAATTGAGATGCTTAGATGTATTCGTTTTGGAGGAAAGATGCAACCTGGTCAACCCACAGCCCTGATCAGTCTAACTGTGGCTCCAGGGAACCTGTCAAGCAAACCACACATCTGGCTAGCATGACTGCTGAAGGCAGCAATTTGTCCTGGAACACTAAGCAGAATTTGGGATAGAAGCAGGGGGAAGTGCTCTTGGCATTTTGTGGCTTTGGATGCTTGGCTTTTTAATGGCCTTGTGTAAAAAGCCACCAAAATACAGAGTTTGGTATCTACATGTGGAAATTATTTAAGGTGTTGCATTCTTGGTATTCATCTTGGCCTGCTGAATAACAGGGCTGTACTGATTGCATGACAGTATGTTAGAAAGCAAGAAATACTTTTGGGTAGCTCACATCCAGCTGAAAACAAATTAAATTTCTACTCTAAACTCTTGCCAATATAATTAATGGTTTCACTGGGACCGTAATTGTTGGTGTGATTCACATCTGTCAATATGAAAGCAGCTGGTAACAGCTGCAAGCAAGAACTGCTCGATTTGGTAATGGAAATGTTCTCAGAATTGTCTTTTAGAATCCATGTCAGAATTTATTTTTATAGATGGATCGCCCAACACCTAACAAACAGTGCTGCATCATTAGCTGTAGGATAATTTCTGTAGGGAACTTTCACCTGGGGTGCAATAGCCACATTTGCAAACCAGTTTAGCTCTGCTGTTTTTTTTTTCCTTGCAACACCCAGAAGAGCTAGAAATGCTACAGCTCAGGCCCCACCCCAGCACCCGGGAGCTACCAGCCAAGCTGATCCCATCACGCCCCACTCCTCCAGAGGGGGACAACGTGTGAGGCACAGCTGAGGGTACAAGTGTGTGTGTGACATCAGGGCCTTCCCAAGCCCAGGGCACACAGCCAGCTCCTCTGAATTACCTCAAAGGCTCAAATTCAAGGCAGGCTTAAATGGCTGCTCTGCAATATAGCTGGTGCTTTCTCTGGCACTAGAAACAGCCTGACTGCACTCAGGGCTATGTAAGAGCCTGGTTTGGGCTGTGAGCCTGCTGTCCTTGCTAAATCCCTAAGTTTCATCTGGAAAATTTCTCCATGAGGGAAACACCCAAGTGAGTTCCTCTGCTCTGCAAGTGCTTGGTTTGATGTTGGTATGAGAAATGCATCGTGTGGTCTTGGAACAGCAGCTGAACGCATGTGTTCTTTCCCCTGCAGATTTCCAGTCTAATATAGGTTTCAGAAGTAGGAAAAAAATAAAAAGGCAATGAGTATTTTAGTGAGGCAGCTTTCACAGGCCATTTCAAAAGGTCTTTTTTTTTCAGTATTAAGATAGGATTAATAACTTTAATAATAAAGTAATGTAAATCAGAAAACCTTCTGGAGTATTCAAATGACCTAGTGGAAGATGTCCCTGCTCATTGCAGGGGGGGTGGACTAGACAACCTTTAAAAGTCCCATCCAAGCCAAACTATTCCATGATTCTATGATATCCCTGGAACTATCCCATATATATTGGTTAACAGGAGCAAGAAAAAGCCCAGGGAAAAGAAAATTAATTAAATACTTGAGGAAATCCAACTTCAGGCAAATCAAAACTATCACACAGGAATGAAGATTCAAAAATCCTCTTCCTCTCCCTATCAAATTAATCTGATTTAAATTCTAATTCATCTTTGTACATAAGCATGTCCTTGAGGTGAAGTTGTTGTTTTTTTGTTATCTATTCAGCACAAAGCTGGCCAGCCCTTAAGAAACTGGACATGACAAGTTTAGCTTGTGTTTAATTGTTTACCTGATTGAAGTAAACTTGAAAGGGGATTTCTGCTGAACTGGGGCTTCAGAGCTGGAACCTTGAAAGGTCCTTCAGGAAAACATGTATCTATAAGGGCTCTTCCCTCCCCAGCCTCTGAACACAACACACCTAAGAGGACTGAACCTGGCAGGCAAGGGACAGAAATCCCTTGGAAGTGCTACAGTCCCATGACATTAAAAGGAAAATACCAGTTCAATCCAAGAGTTTATGCTGACAGTGACAGGATCAATGGATTCCACATAGTGCCACCAGTGCCTTGGAACAAGCAGGACCTGGAATTGGAGACATTACATTAGGGTACAAGCAGAAGCCTGAAGGAAGATAGAAGGTGTTTTTATTTAGGTGATGTGGGATGCAGAGACAGAACTGGGGCAAGGACACAGGGGTGAGGGGTGGTATTTATTGAGCCTTTTCTCAAGACTTAAATGCCCACTCTTATCAATACTATCATGTAAGAAATGGACATGATCCAGAACTACCTTTCATCCAAACTCCTTCCCATACAGTCCCGAGTAGGACTATAACTGCAGTAGGTAAGCAAAGCCCAGCAGTACAGAGGGGGGTGCAGCTGATGTAGAAGTACATCAGGGCTTTAGAGAGAGTCTCAGCCAAGCAGGAATTCTTTTGTAGACTCTCCAACTGGGCAGACTTTCCAGTTCCTTTAGAAGGACTGCCAGCTGGTTTTCCCAAAAAGCAGGTATCCTTATGCTCATCTAGGTGACTAGGTGACAGTAGGTAGCTTTAATTCTGGTAAATAATCACCAGTATTAAATTTGTCGCTTTTAGTAGACAGGCTTTTTAAAGAAAATGCCATGGTTTCTGGGACAATCTACTTTAGATCAGAGCTTTACAACAATATCAGTATGATAGCAGTGACATAAAATTGATTCCAACCCATGGTTTTTATGGTACAAGACATTGATGCTGTTTTGATGATAGAAGACAAGCTTTGCAGATTACTGAACATTAGATTAACGTGGAGCTATCAAGAAAAGCATAAAAGATATTTTTTGACAAGTAATAAAAATGGTCAGAGACAGATAAAAATATACACTTCACAATGGGGAAAGTGAAGCAATGATCTGTATCTGAATTGCAGACAATTCTTTCTCTTGGTAGACACAAATTACTTAGAAGAATGTTCTGCTCCCCAGATAGCCCTGTGCTTCATTATATCAAAACACAGCTAATGAAAAAATGTCTGTGGAGGAAACAATGGCACCAGTCCTGCAAACACTTACAGGACACTTGGAACACTCTCATTTTTTGGGCCAGATGACAAAATGTTCTCCACAGGCTTCAATATAAGTCAAACAAAAAAAGGACTGGCTCTCCAAAGGTCAAAAACATTTGGAAATTGTACTTTAATCCAATACAGGATACAGAACAGAAAAGGAAGTCAGTCAGTGGAGGGTCATTATTTTAAAAATATCACTAGTTATTCCTAGTACATATAAGTGTATGAAACCCTACAGACTGCAGCCAAAATAGGCGTTCTATGCTGAACAACTTTCAGAGTTTTGTTTTTATCACCAAAACATCCCCTTCAAATGAACTGCAGTTGCATTAGCAGCAATGGGTTTATCTGTAAGGAAGTGTTTGCCTATGTTTCACTGACTGCAAAATCGTACACACCCCACCCCCACCCCAAATGCTCATCTGCTCTATAGGGGATCTTACACTGAGCTCTGTTAAAGAATCTGGGTGCCCTCCAAGTGACTGGATGAACCCTGGAAAACTTTGTTTTACAACAGAAGAAAGCAGGGCTCCTGTAAGCGGCTGTTTGCAACAACGGGATCCTTCCTGTGAGGCTTATGTAGGAACAGAGAGCTTCCAGCATGCTGGAGAAGGGGATGAAGGCACTGGGGAATTGGGGTATGGTGCAGAGGGACTACACAGCCAGGGAACATGAGCAAGAGACAAATTAAGGGAAGTGTATAAATGTTCCAGTAAGAGATGCTCCCTGCGAAACCAAGAAGGAAATTAGGTATGGAACGTGCTGGCTCCACACAACTCACATGCAAAATGGAGACAGAATTGCTTTGGAGAGAGGAGGTAGAGCCAGGAGGAAAATACAATCCCCCCAACTTGTCCTGTGTTTTCAAACCAAAGAGGAGGAATTTGGTCCTTCAGAGACTAATCTGTTTTCCCTTGCAGCAGGTTAATGGTAATAACTGCAAAGTTGTGTCTTTCTGCAGCTGGCACTGTTTGCTGATGCAATTTATAGAAGAGCTACAGAGCTGCTACTCAAATAGGCAAAAGAGGTTCATTCTATGAAGACATTTGCTCTCCCTCTTTTATTTTTGAACAAGCTTATGCTTGTTAAAATAAGGATTTATAACAACAAGAAAATTGAAATTATCAAAAAGCAGAAGGACTAACACTTTAAGGAAGATGAAGATATGGAAAAAGGTAATTAAAAAAAAATACAACTGGCAAGCGAGCAGAAATGGAGACAAAAGACCAAGAAAAAAACCCCCAAAAACCCAACAACCCAGCAAAGAAAGAGGTAGGATTCTTCTATATTTACAAACTAGTATTCTTCTAGGTTTTCAAATTAGAAGCAAATACACCCACAACAAAATGAAAACAAACAAAAAAACCACCACTGCCGCCTCTAACGATCAATTCCACAATAAAATTAAGCAGACTTCCATATGTTTATGAATATGGGACACATATTTAGCTACATTCCTATAGGAAATGTGATAGTAAGCCACAGCAAAATAACACACACAAATGCAGCACACATTTTACAGGGAAAATGTAAAGTGCAACAGCAAGACAGAACTACTCCAAGCTAAGAGATAATCTTGTGCTAGCCTGCTTTCTACAGAACATATGTAACTTTATTAGTGCTGGGAAGATACTGATCTAAACAGCAACCAATCAGATAATTTTAATATTTAGGCTAGTGACAGCCAAATATAGCAAATGAAGTTAAAGTAGGACAGAAATCCCAGAAAAGATAAAATGAAATGCTGTAACGGGAGGAAAGAAACCAAAGAAACAGTTGGGAGAGCAAGTGGAGCAATGCTGAAGACTTGTACAGCACAGAGAACAGAGCAGGTTTGAATTCTCAGTGGACATGATTAACTTGATACAGTGCAAAGGTAGGGCAAAGGTGGAATTGCTTCAAAAAGAGAGCATACCCTGAAGTGAAATATTATACCAAGAAATTTCTGCTCATTAGAAAAAGATATTTAGTTAAATGCACACAAAAGGGAAGCCAGTGTGATGGGAAGATAAAGATGTGGGGCCATGGGTGGACCCAAGGAAATCCCAGAGGTGTTTGCATCCATGGCAATGAAAAATAAAATGAAATAAGATGGAGGCATAGTAAATTCTGTGTGAGCACCACCTGAGGACTCTGTGCGAGCACTGCTGCCCCAGCCTATGCCCCATCCCCATCCCAGCTGCTGCCTGGCTGTCCTGGTGTTTGGAAGGTGCTTCTCATCCTGCCTCCCTCCTGGTGTCTTCCCCCCTACTGAAATGGAGCTCCACTGGAGTCAGAAACATGAGCACAGCCCTGGGGAAAAGCACTGTGGAGAGGGAGGGAGTGGGGCTGTATCAGGCCATGTCCATAGTGACCCAGGTGAGAGAAAATGAGGGAAACTCAGGGAGGAGGTGAAGTAGAGTCAGGAACTTGCAGCTTTGACCTTTGGTTTGCCTGGCTTTTGGGGCATTCATCGAGTTCTCCGTATGTGTTGAAGGTTGAGCAGTGTTTTTATCAATCCTAGCATAAATTCAGCTTCTTGACTCTTCTGTTTCTTCTGTAATGGCGATGATAGTTCTGGTGTCTCGAGGTTGGGTTGGGCTGTCTGCCTTCTCTATGGGGTGACTTGGGGCCAGCTCTGCAGTGTCCCACATGAAAATTTTTTATTCCTTCCCCAGAACAGAATTATCAACCATCTATTATGTATCATGCTGTAGCCAACTCTGAATTCTCTTTTACTAAAATCACTTAAACTCTTCTCCAACAAATGTAGGTTTTTTTTACTGTAACCCCTTTTAAAAAGACTTTTGTATACTTCGAGCTGGATCATTACACTGCCTTTGAATTACTGCATTTCTTGACTTACTAAAACACTTTTCTTTTGTATCAATTATATTTTTCTTGGCTATCCAGACTGTCTGTTCTGCTGTTCCCCACTTTAAGCCCAATCTGAAGTTCTCACACCCTTTCTTTAAAGGCAGGATACAGGGAAATCCCTCCCTGACATCATGAAGATTTCTTCTTGCTCAGGGTTGGGTTAGAAGTCAGAGGTTTGCCTGCACTGTTGGGAGCTCTGGCACTGAACAGGATCCCATGGTGTGTTAGATTCTGCAGCAAGAGCACACAAAGAGAAAATCCTGCAGCTAAACACAGGAACTGAGTGACAACTATCCTTGTGGACACACAAATGTGCTTCTTTAGACTTTGAGAAAGCAGGTAAGCAGAAGCAGGAGAGGGGAGCTTAGAAACAGACCATGGTGAGAACCAGCAAGCAATAATGTTGATCTTTTTCTAAAATTGTTATTTCCCATCCAGTGACAGTATTTTTCAAGGCCAGAAGGGGAGCATCATTCTCAGACTTCATGTGCCTCTTAGACTAGCTCAGTTAGGCTTTCCTTGCACTTCTGCACTGCAGCTCCTCTGGCTCCAGGCTGCACTGGGGCACAGGGCCAGGACACAGGGCAGGTGAGCGCTGCCTCTAACAGCCCCTGTCTGGGGTAGCATGGGAGGGAATGGGATTGCTCCTGGGAGCCCAGGGTGGCAGCTGCTTGCTCTCCATCAGGAGGGCAGGTGTGTGGAGCCTTATGTGTCTACCTTCAGGTAAGCTCAGATGCACTTTCTAGTCTTTTTACCGTTGTCTAGCTATGTGGATATGGATTAACAGGGAGATGGATTAAGAGCAATTACATTAGTGAGCAGGAAGGAAGCCAGAAGCCAGTGAGAAGTGGGGCAGAGGAAAGAATGATCAATGATTTCATACTTGTATAGCATCTCAGTTTTTTGTAGACTTTTCAGGTGGCATTCATCTCTCCTATTTTTAATCATCAAAAGAGTTAAGCATCTATGTGCATAGGCTTTTTCTATAGCCTGTGCTGAAGGACAAGGTGGGATGAACATTCCTGCAGGACTGGAATTGTGTAAGACAGGAAGGATGAATTGCCTTTTTGAGGTACCAGGTGCCACTGATGGCAGATAGGACACCTGTCCTGAAGAGGGTTTAAGCTGAGGATGACAGGTCATACCCTAACTCTCTTAACACTTGTCTAGAAGATACTAGAACAGATATGTTTTGTCCCATTTGTGATCTTTTAGGGAGCATTTGTATATTTGAGAAAAGAATCAAGGTGTTACTAGAAATGTTGCAGAATTTAGTCAACCTCCTGCTCCATACTTAGTCCTCAGCCTTGCAACCATCACATAGGTGACCCGGTCCAAATATTTATAAGGAGCCCCTACATTTGTGTGACACAACTTGAGCTTGTGACTTGGAGGATATAGTGGATATAGTCATGTACTGCTGCAAGCCCTTTAACTACTCAGGTGCCTGAGTAAGCTTGACATCTAAATGTTTTCATAATTTGTTTGAGAACACATCACTAAAGTATAGCCAGAAGTTGGGTTAAGACCTCTGCAGAAATGCAGCTGACAGCCACTGGTCAAGTTCAGGACGAAACCTTATAAAACCTAAAGCCTCAGTCAGCTACCAAAATTCATAACAGAGGTTCACCTCTGAACAATACAGTGGAAGGGCACAAAGGCTCTAACTGAAGTACACACTGTGCACTGGCACAATGTTACATGAAGGAATTCTGCTTTTAGGCAGAAAGGGTGTAGAGAAATGGCTGGTAGCAAACATTGACCAGAAGGTGGCATTAGACACATTAAGTTTTTGATATTCAAAGCTGCACTCACCCTACATGCAGCTGCTCTTCTGAATACCTAAGAACACCTTTGTCTTCATTTTTTCAGCCCTTTATTGTTACAATAATCCAAAATGTTCTGTGTACCCTCTGGGAATGAGTGGAGATGCTACACATCACAAAATAAAGATGCGTAGAAATTCTGCAATAATTGGGCTAATTCTATGTGAAAACCACTGTTTAACTCATATCAAGATTGTTATTATTTAGGAATCCTCTCCCTTGTTAATAAAGGGAGTTCTTCTAGGTCATTCCTTTCTTCTCCATCAAATGGCAGCAGTTCCCAGCCACCTGCCCCATAAGCTTCTGGATGAGATGCTGGCAGAAGGCACTGATAAAATGGATGAAGACAATACCTCACTGCTCCATCATTGCTTCTACATTACATTCCCCCAAAAGAAATCCAAACAGCATCTCCTTCATGGCAATGCAGACAAATTGTATTACTGAGCTGGCTCAAGATCTTTATTCCTAGCAAGATTAATTTGTAATTGCTTTAAGCCTAATTAAAATTAAGATCATATTAAAGGTTCACTACCACACTTGATCATTGCAAAGGAGATTATAAATTCAAATAGTATTGGGGATCAGGGATAATGCAGTGCTGAATGGATGTGGTATTTTTATCAATAGTAAAAATTTGTTCTTCATGCTTTAAATTACTGACTGCTGCAACCTTACAAAGTGCTGAACATGAAACTAATGATTTGCTTTAGGAATATGAGTATGAGCTAATGTAGTGCAAACAGTGAAGTTTGATCATAGATTCCCCATTTGCATCTGTACCAACTGCAGAGCATACACTTCCAGTTGATGAGTATCATCCTCTTGTTGGAAGCTACTATCCTGCCCCACTCTGACTCCTCAAAATTAACTTAATTAGCAAAAATCCATTCTTTAAATTGTTGAAGGCAGCTGGGTTTGCCACTTAGGGGTACAGGAAGACTCGTACAAGTTGTTGAGCTGGCAGGTCAAAAGAGGTGACAATATCTGGTAGCAGAATGGTGAAAGGGCTCCAGAAGCAGCAACTCCGCTGTCGGAGCAATGACCATTGCAAAATTCCTTCAGAAGGGCCTGACAGTTTGAGATGCACAGCAGTGAGTTACAAGGACATGCACGGCTGAACAAATGAAAAAGGGTAATTCAGGCTCTAAATACAGACCTTGCTGATTAAATAAAGAAGGACACTATTTACGGCAGGAGACTGGGAATCAAGAGTTTTGAGCCCTACTGTCACACTGCTGCTGACTGCCTGTGTAACTGCAAGCCAGGCACTTACAGTTGTACTTTCTCAGTAAAGCAGGATTAATAACATCCTCACAGCCCTGTAAAGCACCATGAAACCTCTGGATGGTGTGCACTCTAAATGCAAATATCATCACTGAAGTATTTATCAATGTGAAATATTATAATATTTCTATAAATATTATAACAATATTTATTAACATGTGAAAGCTATTCACTACCAAAATATTAGTTCCTTTGCTAGCTCTATATACTCATTAACCAAATGCATTCTGTGGAACATACTGCTGTCAGAGTAGACAGGTCAGAGTTCAAGAAAGTTCTAAAGCAGACAGATTTGAGGTGGTTGCAAGAAAGGTGGTTGTACGGAATCAAGCAGCTGATTGAACTAGCTCTCCAAATTTCTGCAGTTTTGGTACAAAAAAGGCTAGGCACATAACTGTCAGCAAAGAAAGTTCCTGTGCTGAGAGAAATCTATAAACTCTGAATGCAGAGTGAAGGGGAAGTTCCACAGCCAATTTGTTAGAAGTTCCTAGCCCTTAATTAGCCAGTTAAATAGAATATTAATGGAAAGCTCATTTGTAAATGGTACCTGTCCTGGACTCAGTGTAACAACATGGGCTGTTGAGTTCCTAAACTCAGGAAAGCGTTTCACATCAGGGTTGGCAATGTTGACTTTGCTGAATATGCTGGATTCCTCATAAGGGATCCTGGTAGGATAAAGGAAACGGGTGTCACCAGGTGGGAAGAGGTGCCATCTCTTCCTGAAAATAGAGAGAAGATAAAAATGTATTCAGTGCGTGTCACTTACAGCAAAGAACTAAAGGCAGTAGCAAGGTTTTCAATAAAACATAAATCTGCCTCGCTGTGTGAATCTCCTACGCAGTGAGAACACAGGCAGTGCTTACAGGCTGTCTCCTGAAAGTGTTTTTAAAATATTCCACTTTTTAATTTTTTAACTGAAAAGATTTACAGCTTCTCACCAATCATTTTTAAAAGGCAGATAAAATAAAATTTAAAAAACCTCTCCCATCTGGTTTCTCCCTCCTCCTTTTTACATGCAGCATTTACAGATGCTCAGAGCATTAAAAATTGCTCTATAAACTAGAGGAAATAGTTTTGTTACAGACAATGTATTTTTGTTCACTGAATGAAGCTTTCAAAAGCTATATTTGTTTTGAAAGGAGGGCATCGTGTGTTTAGGATGGCAACAGTAAAAGGGTATAGACATTATCTTCTTCTTTCCTGAGGTACTTATGTGGCTGTTAGTCATGAACGCCCCCATTCTGAGTAAAAATCACCTTGATGCTCCCATGCCAAAGATGGTATAAATAAAAACAGACACATGCATAGACATAAGCATCCTTAAACATCTGTATTTTTTGTGTTATCCACATGATGAAAATGTGGCTTGTGTGGGGGCCACTGGGTTTAAGAACTTAGTGGTGTGACTAAATGGCAGATGGAGCAGGACAAGGTTGCTCTGCTCATGAGGCACTCATGTGCCAGGTTGCTCTCTACATGCCCAAGGAAGAGCATGAATGCACCACAGTGCAAGGCCAAGAAGAGCTGAGACCAGACTTTGTCCTCAGGAGCTAATGACTCTATTTCACTTACATAGACCAGAACAAAGAGAAAAAGAAGAATATGCCAGAACTGGTGGTGCCAGTTTTATGGGTATTATAAATGAAATATCTTACCCGAGTACATATGTTATTTAGAAATAGAAGTTTTATATAGCAGTACTTTAAGTGATAGAAATAACCAGAAGGAATACACAAAGACAGAATTTATTACATTTAAGAGGTGCCAGACAAACTGTACAACATAACCAATGCACTAAGCAATAGAAAAGTAAAGGCAGCACTTCACAGCACAGCTGGACAGCTTGTGAAGCTCTTCTCTTTGTTTTGGACTCTAGCAAGGGCTTTTCTTTGTGTCCCTTTCCTTGGCACCCATTTCTTGCATTTTGTCTACTGCTTCTGGTTGTCGGTTCTAATCACAGATCTGAAAATGGGAGCAAAGTAAGCAAATGGCACAAAACCAGAGGAGACAGGAACAGAAGAGATAGGAATAGCAGGATAGCCAGAACTAGACAGACCAGCACAGATGCAAGTGCCATAGGCTGCTGATATTTCTTGGTAATTACCAAAGCAACTGCTGGGTGCAAGTACAAAACCACTTCTCCTGAAACTCAAGCCTTATTGCAACTTTATTTTGCCCTCCAAGCTAGATCCTCTGAGGGGGCAGAGAATGACTAGGTTAGGAGGCTCAGGGTTAATCCTGCAGGCTCACAACAAAGCAATATCATAAAGCAAAAAATTAAGAAGCCTAAGGGATGCAAGGAGGAAATTCAAGATAGCAACAAAGGGCTAAGGAGTCGTCCCTGGCTTTCCTGCAAAGGCAAATCTATTTAAGTTTAGCATAAGCTTATATTCTGTTACAAAGCCTGTCTTGTTTGTGAGTCTCAAAAGGGAATCTTTCTGCTCTGAAGAAGCACAGGATTCACAAGCTTGTGGAAGTTTGCAATCTATTTAAAGGCTTTGTTCTGAAGAAGAAAACAACTTTGTCTTTTCAGGCTGTGCAAAGGTTTTGGATTTTTTTCCCTGAGAGGAACAAGGATTTTGTTCTACTTAAGCAGGAGGAAGTGCCTTGGGAAGGTGGACAAAACTGCTACGTGATGCTGGAACTCTGGCTCGAGTTCAACATCTGAAGGCAGAAATCAAAGAGACTTGGCAGGTATCACGTCTGCTACATCACTGTACTTATTTAGTACACCCAGTATTTAAGTGGATCCTTAGAAGATATTTAGGCATTTAAGTTTCATGGTTTTCAATGAGATTTCTGGCTCCTGAATACAATGAAGTGTCTGAACTTCAATGCACAATGCTTACTCTGATGTGATCTGAAGTCTACAGGACTGGCTGCAGCACAGCTGGGCTGAGGGAGGCCTTCAGGGTGTCTCTGCTGCACATCCACCCAAGGACCCCAAGACTGTTTACAAACATGAATGAAAACCCTAGATACCTAAACGGAGTTATGTCTTAGGTGACAAGATGATGACAAATTCATTTACATTAGGCCTTAAAGCCAGTCAACCTCTGGCACTGCCCAGCTAGAAGGCAACACACCTGATTTCCAATCCTGCACCTTAATCACACCACCACCACAATTTTACTGTTCTACAAAATGTCAGCGTAATTAATCCTATTGAAAACCAACTAGCAAATTATTCCTTACACTCTATACTATCAAACCTAAAAAGTGTGTGCAAATTGTTCTGTTACTCTAGCACTACTCTAGCAATAATAGATAACAAAAAAACCCCCAAAAACTGAAAAACAAACACCAACCCTGAGGCCAATGTTCAAGGAAAGGAGAAAAAAAAGAATGGAATAAAAAAACCATGTCAACAGGCAGAAAGATACAGCAACAATCACATGCTCCCAAATGAGTTTGGGGCCTTAAATGTCCCTTTCAACTTTGCTCACAGCTAGCTGCTCCCATCCTGATGGTCCCCTTTTAAATTAACTCTAGCAGGCTATTAGAGGCTCTTGCACAAAGAATATTGTAAAAGTCTAAAGTAGTTTATTTCTATTTTGTTTCGGGGCTTTTTATTTTTAACTCTTTTATCTCCTAATTCCAAACTACTAGGAGGATTAAAGTGTTTATAATTGGACCATGTTACACACAGCCCAGAAAATAAAATTGTGTTAATTCCAACAGTCAAACCAACACCCTGAAGTTCTGCCATTTCCTGTAGAACAGTTATGATACTCTTCAATCATTGAGAACACAGAAACTAAAATAATCAGGACCTAGAATTAATACTCAAAGAGTCCAAAACTAACTTTATGCACAGTGTAACTCTCCCCTATATTTGCTGTGTGTATGTGCACTTGTTACCTTCCTTGTACTTGCAGCACTAAGTTGCAGCCGTAGGAGTCCAAATGGCAGGGGGTGTTTGCTCCTTCAGAACCAATCCACAGCGTGCTCTCTTTTCCACTTCTTCCAGGAAAACCAAAGTCAGACCACCTTACATCCTACAGCAACAAAAAGGTTATTTATGTAAGCTGTTGAACTGATTCATGTCCTACCCTTAGTTCTGAGAGTCTCCTCTCTTCTCCTTCCACTGCTCAGTCACTCTTTATCCAATGCAGCTGTTTTTCCTTGGTTGGGTTCTGGAGCATGCATAGTCTGTTCCACTTCCTCCGAAGTTCTCCTTTCTAGTAGCATTTCTTCTGCTGACTTCTTTGTTTTTCTGTCTGACTACACAGCCTCCCAGATCTTTCTCCCATTCTCATCCCTGCCTTTCATATCACTCAAGTTACTCCTTTGCTCTACAGAAGGATTGCCCAAATTCTCATGGCCACATGGGGCTTCTTTTCCTTTTCAAACACTCTTTTTTATCTTTCTCCACTCTTAACCAGCCACCCAAGGTCAGGACAGCTTTTCGAAAAATTCTTATATATGACATTTAAAAAGAAAATAAAGGGAAAGAAGGAAAGAAAAAAATCCCTGTTCCCTTTTCAAACAATTGATAATGCATGTGGAGTGTTTGCTCTCTCTTTGCTCCTATCTCAACTTTCTCCATGTAGACTGGATCAACAGACTTTACCCCACCCATGACCCAGTGTTTTGATGGTTTTCTAAAGTTTCCTGTTATTTAATGGACACATTTGCAACTGCAGAGGCAGTGAACTTAAAACAACTTGATGGCATGGTGAGAAAGGGCAGAACAGGTGTGCACGTATTATGAACACAGCCATGCATCTTTCCAGTCCATTGTTCCACCCACAAGCAATCCCTTGGGCATGACAGCTGGAAAGAAGCACAATGAGGTATTTTTCAGACAGTCCTAGGTATTTGCAGAATGGTTCTGTACAGCCTGGATAAAGCTTTCCTATGTATCTACAGCTCACCCTGCCACCTGCAGGGCCTGATCATTTGTTTATTGGAAAGAGCTTGAGGTATACTGGCCAGAGATGCTGGTGCCTTTTGGCTGGAGCCCCAGACTGAACCTCAGGAAACAGAGATTAAATTCCTGGCTTCCTGATGGTCTTGGGCAAATCGCTTCATCTCCGAGTTTTATTTTTCCCATCTTGAAAAGGGAGATAACGGTATTTGTTCCATTTCAGTAAAGCACTTTAGGGTCATTCGCATCACCTAACTTTAGGAACCTAATTTAAACTTGGCTCCTGCTATAGTTGAAGCCCTCTCAATCACACCTTGGAAAAACCTCTCTCTTTCTGCTGTCTATAGAGAAAATAGGAGTGTAGGAGTCCTAATTTAAGTATGCAAGCTTGCTGCTTGCAGACAGGTGGATGACTATCCTTTTTAAAAATCTATGGATGAGAAAAACTACAGCTAGACACTATAAGGATGACTTCACCATGACTCTGTATCAGGAAACCCTCAAAATGAGCAATAGCCTTCCCAAAAATTAGGTGTTGCTAAAGATTCTGAATTTCAGAGTTATTGATTTTAAAGATATCATTTGAAAAAAATGCAGAAGTGTAATATAAACATTTGTCAAAGACAGCAAATGATCAAAAAGAAAAAGTTGCTACTATAGATTTCAGCAGGCATAAAATCTGAAATTCAATACAACTATTTCAGTGAAAAAGTTAAGCGTAACACCATCTCTACACTTTAATCTCACACCTAAATAGTTTTTATATTTTGTTACAATTTAAGTGAAAAGAAAGCACACATAATCAATATTAGATTTAAAAGAACTTTTTGAAAATGCTGCTGCTGTAGTAAATAGTTGAAGCGATTATGGGTAAAATAGTTTTTAACCAATGAACTGAAAAGGAACTGGTAGTATTACTGAAATCTTGTCACACTGGGTTCCCTTTCTACAATAAAAAGCCACAGTAAGAAGAAATGCACTAAAAGGTGTTCCAACCATAACAGATGGCACATTACTTGTGATATATATTTATTTCATTTGCTGCTTATAATGAAGTTAATCTGTACCCGTATGTCACTTTAAAAGGTCTCATTTCTATTTAAACTTCATGCATGTATCTTGCTCCTGATTTATATCTCAAATTCTGTAATGAAATATCAACTGAACAAAAAATGTAAGATGCTAGATATTGCTCATAGATTAGAATAATGGAATCATTACCTTAGCCCACACAACTGTAAATGATAAACAGTGCAATCTAAATTTCAAACAACTTCTAAATGGCCCTATTAATCACTATAAATAACAGTGCAGTTGGCCTTCTTTTCCCCTTCAAATAACCTTACGTAAATCTAAATAAAATCTAGAAAGAAAAAAAGGGATAATCATCAAATTCACACAAGAATGGAAGAGAATTTCTACAAAGAACTCTTTTGGCTGGTATAAATTGTGTAGCAGTGTTTCAAAAGCCATATGAGTCTGGAACTGACGGATGCATTTCTCTCGCATGCCTGTGAAAATGGCAGATGACACACACCATATTTGCTTCCATAACACCACCAATTTTTTCCTTCCCAGATTCTGCTTTTCAAAAAAATCCATGGCATAACCATTACATGTGTCTATTCTAAAACTGCAGTACAATCTGTTGCATGTTATAGGTCAGGTGATCAGGTTGTGGCATGACACATACACAGAAACGTTACTCCTGGAGCCTCAAGGTTGTTCTTGAATGGGGGCAAGGGAAAGAAGGAAATAGGAAAATGGTTGTTTCCTTCAAGTGTGTTTTTACTGACCGAAGGAAGCAGCAGGGTATTCAGGTCTTCTGAGCTGCTGTTGGCTTGTGCCAGAAAACACATGGAAATGCTGTCTGTGGAGCAGAAAAGGAGAAGACCAAGACAGGACCACAGACAGAGAAAGTTATGCAAGAATCTGGGGAAGCCCAAAACATTCTTGGAGCTCCCAACTTGGTTCAAACAACATGAACCAGCTCAAGGTCATGTGATCCTGGTTATGTTTCAGTGTGCTCAGGAAGGGAAGGGTGTAAGAAATGTCTCTGTGCCCAATCCTTACCTTCTGACCCACAAAACAACGGGGAAAATCTGAAAAGTCTGAAAGGTTGGAAAAAGACTGATCATTGAAAAATACCAATTTTACTGGTATAAAAGAATAAAATATGTATAAGGAGCATGGGAAATAATTTCTGAGGAAATAATTAATTTGAGGGGGCTTATCAGTTCATAACTGTTGTCATCCCAGTGATACAGTGATTTTGCAGTGAATTATGATTCCATTTTCACCTTTCAAAGTACAGAAATGAGTAAGGCTTTACTTACTCTTTCTTTGTATCTTTTGAAGAAGAACACCTTTTGTATAACTATCCTTAATTTTTCCCTCTTACAATTTGCAAAGAGAAGTAGCAGGAATGTAGATGAACCAAGACACTGAAATAGGAGATAGGTATAGAGAAAATAAAAGGGAATACCTTGGGTAGTTGTCCCTCTATGTATGGTAATTATCACAGATTATGTACTTCCATGGGCAGGTTACTTCCTGTATTTTACTGCCTCCACAGAATCTCTCCTCCTCACAAACAGTTAATCTAATTATATTAAGGGAAGAAGCAATGCTACTTAAGAAAATGAGCCCCAAGGCAAAACACGGAGCAAAGCCATGTTACAGCCTTGTTACTACAAGGGAATACATGCCATCAATCCTCCCTCCTGAGCAGAGCTGTTAATTTGGGCACCATTTGGGTGCAAGGTGGATCTGGACTAAATGGGAAGGAGAGTGCTGCCAATCTGGTAGTTCTTTTTGTCACTTGGGGTGTTGTTTTTAAACTTTTAAGGAGACCCAGAATTTTAGATAGCTGCCACTTGGCAGATTTCAGTTAGCCTGAGAGCCAATAGCTTTTAATTCAAAATTTTAAAGTAAGTGGCCAAAGGACCAGAGAAGGATAGCAGGAGAGGTTTCAGAAGCTACATTAGATAATTTACAATGGTTCAACTAGGAAGAGATAATATTAACGTTTTACCTGGAAAATTTCTGGCTTGTCTTCAAATATCCTGGCAATGTATTTGTAGTCTGCGTAAGCCCAGTGTTTGGAGTAATCGTAACAACTGAATGGTCCAGAGAGACAAGAAGCCTGCCCACAAGTCCAAGCCAAAAACTCCTCAAGTGTAGCTTCCACATAGCTACAACTGGTTTCAAACTGGGGAACTAGAGCAACAAAAGAAAAATCAAATATTACAAGAGTATTGAGCACAGAACCAGTAAAAATAATACACAGTTTCTCTCTCAACTCTGGTTATGAGATATGAATCAGACTAGGTAGCTTGAGTCTGGTCAATAAAATGGTTCTCATGACCTAACTCATAAGTAAAGTCTGAGACTACTGCTTTTTCATTAAAGTTTAAGTGAATGGCTGTTACCTTGAACTTGCTGTGAGACAAAAGCAGACCAATAGCACAGTAACTCAATAACACACCCAAGTTCACTAAACAACTTTGCTTCATCTCCTTTCCTTAGTGTGAGTTGCAAATGTGCATGCCAAGTATTTATGTCTCCTTTATTTTGTCTCCATAGAATTATGCAGATGGACATGTTCATCTTACCCTTTCCCTAAAGCAATAACCAAACCAGTGTTGTCATGCATAGAAAGCAAGCTATGGAACCACACACATGCTGCCAATGATCCATCTAAAATGCTGTGTGCCCTTATTTTTCATTTGGGACTGACAAAAGCATATTGCAGTGTTCCTTGGCAGACACAAAAAGTGTTTACCAGTAGGGTTTTGCTCCCAGCATGCTTTGGGGAGGCTGACTGATACAGCCTTTCAGCTCAAGGTCAGGTCACTTGGAAGGTCTACAAGATAACCCACATCACAGTGTACTTTAATTGCAGTTAATCAGAGATCTTCATTTCCTGCAGCCACTAATCGTGCCAGCTTCAAAGAGACTTATGGGTTAAAAAAAATACTACTTTACTGTAACTACTACTGGGGAAAAATTACTGCAGCCTGCGTGAATGACAATGACAGAGCTGCAATTTAACCTTGTGTAACTTGCATAGAGCTGCACAGAAATGAGATCCTTTCACTGTTGTGCAGCAGCAGCTCTTCGTTCTTTACCACTTTCATTTTGTTACTGCAGCAATTCTCATAGAGTCTCACTCAGCTTTTACAAACCTTTACCACTATTATTTTGCTATTTTCCATTGTAGTAGCATAGGTAGTGGTTTCCTTCCCAACACTATCAAATCATTAGCTAAAAATGTCAGATAAGCCTTGCTATTCAGCAGTCTGTAACCTGGGCCTGTGCAGTGGAAGGGCTCCCTAAGGACTGCATACAAGACATATAAATCATTTGTAGTTTACAAAATCACAACCAAAACCCTCTATGTCTGATCCCATATCTGTGTTGCAGTCCCTCTCCTGATACTCAGTTATTAATGCCATGTACATTATATTACTAAATGGTGGTCTGACAGAAAAATTAGACAAAACACACAAGGACTACTGAGGGTGCCTCAATATCTGTATTATTTTCATGAAAATGAAGAGTGCTTAGGACGTTGCCTATTTTCCAAGATAACTCAGAAGCAAATGTTTTAAAGGCAAGAAATATGCTCTGTCTCACAGAGTATTTCACTCTGAGTTTCATTTTAAAAAATCCAAGTATGAAAGGTAAGACTATCTTGTAGAATACAATCTCCTCAGGGCAGGGTTCTTTGTTTGATTTATACCTTGTTTAGTATCAAGGTGTGGGTGCTTATGGAAAATATAAACAGTAATAAAGAACATATTTGGGCAATCTAGACAGATTGCTTGGATGAGTTTGTAGGCTGCAACAAGGGTGAAAACGTTAGCAATGAGCAACTGAAAGCAAGAACATTATTAACCAGTTTGCTAATACTTAATGACTAAAAGCTGAAGGTGTTTCATAACTGACAAATTGCAGTCAATTAAGCCATGCAAGTCTAAAGTAGGCTGCCTGTTCTGTCTGATGACATAGTACCTGAGGGCATAACAGTCCTCCTCTCTCCCACCTAATGCCCCAGATTGAAACTGGAAGGAGAGAGGGAAAAAGTGGGTTTTGGAGAAGCAGCTCTCCTCCTTAGTTAAGGTTGGGTCCTGTCAGTTGCCAAATTCTGCTCTTCTCAGAGTGTTTGCAATGTGTACTAAGGGAAATGTAGATTAAAAAAATGATGTAATAGCCTTAGAAAACACTTAAAGCTCCATTAAGAATGCAAGTGAAATGTCTCCTCCACTTCTTTAAAGAAAACCAAATGCCTATTCACAGCTGCTGCAGAATTAAACAAATAATCCAAGCAAGGAATAGCCATTTCATACTCTAACAAAGCACAGGCATACTCACAAACAAAAAAAAACCTGGCCATGCACATCCAACTCCAATAACCACTTCCGATCTCAGCTTTATGCAACATTTAATCAGTGTACAGTATTTGTACTGTATTTTCAGCCTCCTATTCAGCTACTCATTCTACAGACACCTTTGCAGTCTCTCTCTATATCAAACCTCAGAGACCTGAATTCTTTTGCCATCCTTAGTGGTAAAACCTCTCGGCCAGATGGTTAAATTGCAGCCCTTTCTCATCCAACTGCGTATCTTACACCATCAGCTCTATCCAGCATCAGTAAGAGAAACATCCTCCAGGGATCTTGTGACTCAGAAAGTGATCAGCATGACAAATTCTGTTCTATCCAGCATCTTCACAGAAAACTCATTGTTGATTCATTTTACTATGCAAC
Organism: Acanthornis magna; assembly: GCA_036785705.1. Taxonomy (NCBI): domain Eukaryota; kingdom Metazoa; phylum Chordata; class Aves; order Passeriformes; family Acanthizidae; genus Acanthornis; species Acanthornis magna. The sequence goes on from JAWUZG010000012.1 coordinate 23,112,346, forward strand.
CACAGAAAATGGTCAAAACAAGAAATGACTGCACAGAGAAGTCAGTTTTGTGTAAGCTGTCTTCTTACTTTGTAATTGCTGGTGTGCTCCAGGTAGCCATCAGATAGAATAGCTATAATGCTGCATTTTCTCTGTCAGAAGAAAGACTTCTGTAGCTTTGGCCTATCCTTTATCCCACATCAGAAAAATAAATCTTTTAGTGTGGCTGGAACCAGATGGGTAGGGATTTCCTGATTAATAGCACCTTCATTGTTCTTGTAATGAACTCTGGTACTCTCTTTCAAGGTATCTTTGTCAATGCTTAGTCCTCTGATTGTATTTTTTCCCCTTCTTATGGACACAAACTGTTTAACTTGTGTAATCAGACAGAATACCACGAGACAGAATACTATCAAATACACATTTAGGTACAAATAATATATACAAATAATACTGCTAGCTACCACATTTTTCCACGTTTAAAATGTGCCATCCACATCCATACACCTCAGGAAGTTACAAACTAGTAAGGAAAGCAAATACAAAATCTACACAACTCCCACCAAGTCGCCCCATTTGCAATTCTTGTTTTTTTACATTAAGGAATCTTCAGTTTGGGAATCCCATCCAGGTTGCAGATGTGGCACCAAAGAAAAATGAGAAGCTGTTGTAGTAAGAGTTCTCAGATAATTTTGGGTCTTTCAGATGAACCTCACAGCTTAAATAACCTCAGAAATCCTGAGGCTGCTATTTCAGAGTGACACTAGAATGTGCCTACAGCAGGAAAATGGATTTTTTCTTCTACATTTCCAATTCTGTAGCAGGAGTGGTCCCACCTAGTCTTAAGGCAATAAATCTATTGTAAATAGGGAAGGAATATTAGAGAGAGATCAACGCAATTTTAGTTTTATTCTAAAATACAAATTCTGTTCTCTCTCTAACCACGACTGGCTCCATTTCACCTAGGAAAGTTAGCAGGAACAGTATGAAGAAGAGGCCCTCATTAAAAGTAGTTTTAAACATGCAGGAGTGAGATCGACCACCTTCCAAATGAGAGTGGCACATGGAATATATTACATTATTTCAGACTCTGAGATGGCTTTGATAATGGCTTCACTAATATATTCTTACATTGCAAATTTTTTATGGCATCACAGGTCTCATTCACTTACAATATAACCCCTGAAGGCTGTACCCATCTCCTTGAAGACAATTCTAGCCCACATTACCATATAATGGAGGTTCCTGGAGACAAACTGATTGCTGCATAGGGATAAATGCCTTTAGGAAAAAGCGAAATACAGATAGATGCTTCAAGATATAAATTCCAATTTAAATCCACTCTGTATCTGTAGTGACTACAAGTTATTGTTAAGTGATGACTCTTATCTACTTAGTTGGTAGCATCAATCCGTGACTTAGCTACATAACATTCCATCAGTCCCATCAGAAACTCTGCCAGTTGGCACATCCATTTGGCTCCCAAAAAGTGCCTACTAATTAATGAAGAGAAGGACCAAAACTATTCCTTTAACTGGTAGGCCCTGAGTGTTACAACTGAAATATACTAACAAGGTATCAAGGTATGCGTCATACATACACACACACATACATATGTATATATATATATATACACACACACATATATATGCTACCCCTTCCCTATTGGCAATGGGACGCATTTCACACATAGTGCAAAAACTGGCTGATACCTCATTGAATTATAGAGATATTGCTATGAAGATGTATACCAACGTATTGATTCTACACCTCAGTTTTCCCATCTGTAGAAAGTGAGTAAATAACATCTGTTTTCCCAGGAATGGCATATAAATCATTATTCCATGCCGGTAAAATGCTTTGAAATCCTAACATGCCAAGCATTTTCCCTCTAACACTTCCGTTTCATCACTTCTCTTGCAAAAATTGAACATGAAAGAACATGGTCATGATGCTGTGAAGAAAGCAAATTTCACAGTGTTAAGTAAGATAGTATGATGTAATCCTACCACTTTCACTGGAACTTTCATCTGGAATCTTTGTGCACACTCTACATTCCAAGAAAGCACAAGTTCAACTGAAGAAGGTTAGAAGACTACAGAAAGAATAGCTAGGTGGGGTCTAAAAGACCATGATTTATATTGAATACTTTTAAAGTGGATTTTTCTGGCCTAAGGATTTTTTAAAAATCCTAAAGGTAGTCAAGATACTTTATAGGCAAAAGGGAGAAAGTGCACGGCAAAATGTATTTTGGTATGTCGTTGGGAGGACAAAGGATGCAAAGGGCAGGAATAAAGCAGTGCATAACCTTCACGTGGATAGCATATCACCACCTTGGAAAATGTTTCTTGTATCTTCCCTCTGTGGTATGAAAACTCAGTCTGTCCATGGACACACTATTGTGTGGCTACAGACAGAGATGCAGTTGCAGTATTTAAAATCAAGTTGGAAAATTGTCTTTCTCCGATGGCATGTTTCAAGATGTATAAGTGAATCTGGAGGGTTAGCAGTGAAATTACTGCACTGGTGTCAAATGATTTTCTTAATGCATTATACTTCTATCATGTCTTTCATCACAGGACCTTAAAATACTGAAAATCACCTGTCTTTCAAACCTCTGGAGGAAGGTGAGAATTACCACCATTACAGACAAAAATCCCAAAATAGGCTAATCATTTAGCTAATTCCATAACACAGTCAGGCTTATGGATATGGAAGCTCAGCTCACGTGAACAATTTAATCATGTGTAAGACCAGGACCAAACACACATACCAGAAAGCACGTAAGGAAAACTGAGAGGCTTGATTCTTAAATGCTAGTGTTACCCACTAGGATTCCTGCTACGAATAAACTCATGAGAAAGGGAAAGTTCTTCTGCTGGCCAAATCCCATGTCCTAAAAATAAAACCCACAGTGAAAAGCAATACATTAGAGAAAGAACTATTATAATAAAAAGGCAGATAATTGCAGGACCTAAAAAAGAGACTTGTGATATTAATACCTGTCCACCTCATTCTCACCTAAATCCACTGTCTTCAGGCCCAGCCTAAACTGGACTGTCTTTCCCTCCAACACAGCAGAAAGGTATTTCACATTCCAGCGCAGGGCTGGCCAGTCGCCAACCATGTTACAGAAGACTGCAGGTTGCTGTAGAGACATCACAATTTCCTTGGTTTTCTCAGGAGTAAATGGTTTGACATCTTCACCTATGTAATGAAAAAAACCAGATGGAGAGAGATGATTTATCATGCATGAGGCATTACCTACCATCTTCCATGGGACAGAAAACATTAAGAACTAAGACCTCCTTTGTTTATGACTGATTGTTTTATTACATTCGTATATTTTTCAAAAATCAAAGTTGTACTACAAACACTGAAAGAACTAAATTAAAGTTTAAAGCAGTGTATTAGCACACAAACTGTAAAAGCAAAAAATAAAAATAGGCACATGCTTAGAATTTTCACTTGTAGCTTAGGCAATAAAGCGCTGTAGCCAAACTGCTTAGAAACAGGCTAACAATAAAATAAACTTGCAAATAACATCCAGAGTTTAGAGAACATAAATTTCATGCGTAACAGTCTTTCTGCATGGGATTCTTTCCAAAATTGTAGTGCATTGTCAGATAGCAAACCATCTCCCCATGCGTTCGATTTAAACCAAGGAACAGCAGCATAACCATCCAGCAGGTATTTTTAAGTGTTTTAAAGTTTCATCAACAGAATTTTAGAAAAAGGAAATTGTGCCGATCCAAGAACTAAACTAACCCAAGATTTCCATTTATTCCTTTGCTGTTTAGAGATTTATATACCCCACTGAAACAGTCAAGCTGAAATGCTGGCAGTCTTGAATTAACTCAGCACTTTCAGAACAACTTTTCTTTAGGGACATATTCAGAAGGAGAATCTGGGGTTTTTTTTAAAGCAGTAACATAACATCTCCATAGAGCTTAAGAGGTGGACTACAGCTTCAGATCATAAAAAAAAGTCCATTCATTATTTTAACCTCTATTGAAGTTAACTCATCCAGAATTTGTATCTGTATAATGGCTAAGATTTAACATACTGAATTGACACACATGGCTCCCCGTGACTTCCAGCGGTTTATTTAAAACAAACAAACCGATTCAATTCAATCACTATATTTAGGGTCAAATGATGGTCTGGCATGCATGATGAGTTAAGGAAATACAGGGCAAGAAAACTTCCTTCACTGCTGGGTGCTAATTTTGCCTGTCGCTCCTCCCCGTGTGTGGGAGAGATAGAGAACCAGCCAGTCCCACATGGGGCAATGCTGTGGTGCCAGCTGGGGGAACAGAACATGACCTACTGGGAACAATGTCACTGAGGAAAGCTCCTCAGGATTAATTCAAATGCAACAAAAATCCAAAATAAATCTATGAATGCTGAAGTGGGAATGGCAGGAATGAGAGGAGCCCTGTGCATGCTGTGTGTTGTATCTCTTCAGCAACTTTCGTGAGTCCCCCTTCTTTCGACAAGATTTACACTCCCACATAGCTGTGCTTTTTAGTTTTCTAAATTAAGCTGTCATCTTCACACAAACTCAGTGGGAGGTATTGGGGCTGGGGTTTCCTACAGTCAATGGGTCTCTTCTCCCACAGACTTCCAGGGACACAGAATTCCTTCTCTTTTCACTCATGAAAACTCCATTGTGAAGCTTTCAAACTAAAGACCTCTGATATTTCATCTTCATGGAACATAAAATTTTTAAATGGCTTCTCTTTCCTAAGGCAGATGACAAGAGGGAGTTTGGATTTTGGTTTGTTTTCCACATTTCCTCTCATACACAGAGCAACACTTGACAGGATGGTGTTGCTGTGACACAGAGATGTCTCTGACACTTGGCCTTCAGTCTCACACTCCAGCAACTTACACAACCAGGACATAAGGAGGCCTCACGGGGACCGTATGTCTTACCATATGGTCCTCCCTACCCCCGGGAGGAGGCTCTGGGGCTTTCCAAGGAATAGGTTAGGATACCTAGAGGGAGCGAGTCCAGAGAAGGCAGAAAGACCATCTGCAGACCCAAGGACACATGCTGGTGCAGGTACCAGGAGCTGGCTGGAAGCATGGTAAGAGGTTAAAGCTCAGCATGCTTTTTCACAGTGACTCTGCTCAAGAGCTAAGACAAGATTTGGTCCAGATCCGAACACTCTCAGGGGGTTTATAAAACCTCTGTCCTTCACTAGTGCAATTATAATATTGTACAGAGGTGGCTTTCACCATGTGGGAGCTGGCAGGCCTTATCTACCTTTCAGATTTTCCAGCTCATAAAAATAAAATTACTTCTGCTTAGGCCATGTTTATCACTGCGTGGCTGTCTTTTTGACTACTCAGGGTTTTTTTTGCTTTAAGGGCAGTACATTTAAGTGTTTTAGAGGATGTAAACCCAAATAAATGCAAGAAACTGGTGGCACTTTTTTGGAGGATTTTGTAAAGCGGACTTTCATTGCAAAAGCTTCAGGCTTATCCTGTAACTTCAGTCAACAGTTGGGACGCGCTATGAAAGCAGAAATTTTACTGGAAGAGACAGGAAGGATCTTTGAAGCCAACTGTTGATTCTGTGTGGCTTTCTAATGTGATTTCCACATGCACATCATGCTTTTGCAAGGTGTGGTTTTAACCATAGTGCATACACACACGGTGAGGAGCTCAGAGCTCAAGCTACTGGGAGAGTAGGTCAATGCCAAACAAAAAACCACAATTAGCCTATTTAAATAGTCTCTCCTCTACTGAATTATTGTCATGTCACCATGTTCAGTTGTAAACATATTTCCCTACAAAATTTAGAAACAATGAAACAGGACAGTCTGTCTCACCAAGATGCTAATAATTCCTATCTTCAAAGAGTATTAAAATAATTGTTAAATAAATATGTATCTTCTCCTGATATAGATAATTACATACAATATATATGATATAATGCACAGTGAAGTTTGAAACCTTTCAGAAAATTTATAGACTTAAATAAATATACATTAGGGGTTTTTGCAAAGACAAATGGAGATTCTTGTTAAATCTGTGAAGAATCTGTGTCTTGATTCAGTTTTACGTATTCCTTGGTGAGAACAGTCACCTAAACATTTTTCTTTCCCTATACCAATTGTCATGCATATCTAAGTGCCTGCTAGAGAAAAGACACATGATAAAAGGTGAATATCATATACTACATCAAACAGATATTATAATTTGGAGAACTCTGCTCAAGACCAACAGAGATTTCTGATGGAACTATATGCTGTAGGAGTGGTAAAAAGTAATTAAAAGAAATATCTGAAGATAGAAGACCTGAAGAGAGATTAGCAGGATTATAATTTAAAATAATATTTTCCTCAGTAATTGTTATCATAGCTTCATGAAGACCTTATAAGATGGGCTCTTGCTTCTCAGTGTTTTATAGCCTGAGATTGATGATAATTGATTTCAAGGCAAAACCTGAGGTTGTGTAGCATATATAAGCACATACAGTTTGGATACAGATGTGTACAGGTAAAAGGGAAATAAATAAAATGTGTAGCAAAGAAGCAAAATATCCACTGCACATCTTGGACATTAAATATCAAATTCCATGGGGAGATCAGGTAGCAGGAGAGAATAGAAATATATATTCCCTTTGAAAAGAAAAGCTCTGTGGGAGTCTTCATTTTCTCAGTTGTACTCTGATCCACAAGAGAAAAGGAATACTTTAGCTTAGCTCTTTCTATCAGGCTCAACAAATGGTGTGACTTCACAGTATAAAAGGAAGCAGGAATAATTTGTCTCATGTTTTGACTTTACCCAAGGCATGTACAGAATCCAGCCAGGAACTGAAAAAAGGAATCAAGTTTTAGCTCAAGTTTTGTAACTGTGGCAGCTTATATAATTGGCAAAAAACATAGGTGTTCTTTAGAAAGGCAACACCTTGCAAAATAGAGATCTCCCAATTAAAAAAAAGAAAGCTCTCCAGTTGTCTTTACATAAAGGTACTGTCAAACATGAAGGCTCATCCAGACTTAGCACTGAGGGCAGGTAAAAGAAAAGTGATGATTTGGCCAAGTACTCTCCAGTAGACTTTGTGCTTCTGAAAGAGAAAATAATTTAATGTTTCTGGTTAACAATTTTTCTGAATAACTGAGTGGGGTTTGGGAATTAAGAGTTTAGCACAGCAGGCAGTCTGACTAAAAGTGGACTTGATCAAAGTTGTTCAGAAGCTAAATGTACTGTCATTAAAAAGCTAAATGTACTGTCATTCATTTAAAATAATTTAGCAAATTATAAGAGTTCATTAGTGCGTGGCAGTTGGCTTCTGCCAAAACACCCTGCTGCTTAAATATGAGATTTAATTGAGAGATATTAAATTTATTTTCTAAAAGAGGGAGTACAAGGAAATCCTGGTAATGTACTTGGTACATGCATCATCAAATTGTTTTTCTTTCAAATCTGTAATGCTTCCTTTTCCTGCTTAAAAAAAACAAAACAAAAAAAGCCAGAAAATTTACATTTTGAATGCATTGATACAGAGCAGCCAGGTGACTTAAAAAAATCACTTAACCTCCGGAATCTTAACCATCCAACAACCAGGAGTGGAAAAAGAGAAGGTATGGGGGAGGACTCCCCAGACCAAATATAAGTGACTAGGTTTGGAGGTCATACTTAATGGTTTCACAGTACATTAACTCTGTAAATTAAAAAACAACTTTAAATAATCTGCATGTGATTACAATGCTATGCACTATAATCAGCCTATTCTGGGCAAACAGAATGCCTCTAAACATACATGTGTAGTTTTTGGGATAGGCTGCACCAACACCCAGGTATTACTTCCTGGCCTGCTATTACTGGTGCTATTAGTTTTGACTTTGGGAATACTAATACTGTAAATGCACATAGCCAGCAGGCAGCTACCCTAGATTTGCAGATGTTTTGGTTACTGAAGGAGAGGTGGTAGCTGCATGGAGACTCTCAGGCCAAACCAGTCTGCACTGGTAAGGCACCTGAAGCTCACTCTGGTAGCCGGCAGCCAACACACCGTTCCTTCCTTCTGTCCTCTCCACTTCTGCTACTGCGGAAGGAGGGCAGCCAAAGAAAAGGAGACCAAAAGAGGAATTTGGACTCGCTTTCCAGTCCTCCTGTGATAGGGCTCAGCATCTTACAGGTTTTCTTACAAGAAGTGTAAGTGACTTCAGACGTGAAGTAAGATAGGAATGCAGGCCATGCCCAAACCTCATCTTGTCCTTCGATAAAGCAAAGGGAATTGCTGCCAGACTCCTCAGGAGAGAGTAAGGGGTTCAGCCCAGAGCACAGCACTGGGAGGGACTTCCCACCCCTGCTCTAAATGACCGAGCATCATCTCAAGTATACGTTTAGGAAATTCTTCCCCTAAATCCCCTAAGGTTCTTCCTCGAAAACTCTTCCAGAACCCCTGGCCAGTTTCTGCCTGTTGTCTCTCCATCCTGCAGAGCAGGTTTAGAAAGCAGTCGTGCCAGTTTTCAGCTAATGAACTAAATGTTGAATGACTTCAGCTCCTCTGGTCTCCTCCAGCAGAAGAAGTGCTAGAAGGAAAAGACTATAGTCTTTGACCAAAACCTTCCACCAGCATATAAAAAGACAGAATATTCTTCCTTAAACTAGGCTGTGAAAATTCCACCTTTCTGTCTGTCTGTGGGGTTTAAATTACACCCACCTGCTACTGAGGAAATTTAGTAGCCAAACCATTTCTTCTCAGTACACTACCAGCACTGATACACATTCCTAACAACCTTTCCTAATAAACAGAAAATATAATAGAAAACTTAATACTTATATAACATTATGATTGAAGGTAAGGCAACTCGCATTTCAGGGAGTTAATGTGTGTATTACTAAGAAAAAAAGAATTTGTTCAAATTATAAGTAAAGTTTATTTCTATTTCTTTTTCTATTCCTTGTCAGTAGTAAGTATGAAAGCACTACTCTTAAATAGATGAATACACTGTATAAAATTCACTGTCAGAAACTGTAACCAATTGTGAATTTATTGTTGTTCTGTCCTGCAAACTTGACTGACAAGAACTTCAAAATGGCAACAACAAAATAATCTAATCTTCTAATTTACAGCACTTTCCCATAAACTATTCTAGTTAATAGTCAATAGTATTCTAAAAATACGTGGGTTTTTTCCTACAAGCCATTGTTAGAAGTAGTAATTAATACAACAGAGGCTTTTGAATCTGATCCACAAAGCGGTTATGATGGTAGTATACATGACTTTGTTCACTGTTACACTGCACAGGATACAAATTATGATTAATGACTGAGTCAATTAGAGATATAATTAATTGTCAGAATGAAATTATACTTTAAAAGAGTAAAAGAAGTCCTTGAATTACATAAATTATTGAATTGAAAGAGATCCACCATATGAACCTCAAGAACAGTTTATGAAATGCACAATAAGGGTTTTAGATTCAGGGATTGCCATTATTATAGAAATATTAAAGAAAAAGCATGACAATTATTCCATTATTTACATAATTTCATTTCTTTCAACATGGGTAAAACAAGCAGAAGTGCATTTAATCTTTGCTTCAAATTGCAATTTCTGTTCATAAAGGTTTTCATGCTGCAGCCTGAATTTTGTCTGTGAAAAACTGTTACCAATGTATGTTTTGAATGCTGGGGTTCACACAAAGACTGTAAAAATCGTGCTTTGATATAATGTCAAGGATACACTTGACCAAAACAGCTCACAAAAATTTGAACTACCAAGGTTTTCTAATTTAATTTTCAACCTTAACATTTCGTTCATGTTAGTTCTGTTTTTCAATGTAAGTATTAAACATAAAAGAAACTCTTCTTTAGTTGCAAAAGCACAGCCTCTTTACGTAGAAGCTTGTATTTCACAACTTTGTAATACAAGAAACTGCTGCTAGTGGTGTCAACGTATCTTTACCATCTTCCCTCCAGAGATTTCCTTTCTCTTTTCTTTTTCAAATAACAACTGCCTGCGAAGTTTCTTTATCTGTAAACACCAAGAGCTAAATATCAGAAAAGATCAAGGACTGCAGGCCCAAGTCTCTACTTGGATCTCCATGAACTCCTATTCTAATCAGCTGCACCCACATTTCTGGAGACTGAAGGTGACCTTTAATTATACAACAAATTATGACAGTGCTGCTGCTTTGAATTTTGGAAGTTTCTTCCAATATGCAAAATTTACCAAAACTCAGTATTTTTCAGCCTATCAGTATATACGGAAAACTCCATTCAGTAGAGGAGTTTCAATATTTTCATATTCTTTTTAAACCTTAACATCACCCTGCCCACCGTTGTCTGATTTATTACTAGTATTAGAAGGAATGATGTCTTCTATATTTGGTCTTCAAAAGCACATGGTATATAGAATTTAAAGAAACCCCCGGAATATTAGCAAAATAATAAAACTGCAAAAGGTTAAAGTTGCACTTTTATACAAAGACATCCCAACTACCCCACCATCACTCTTTTAAAAAATACTCTTACAGAACCCAAAATCTCATGCTACTATATCTACTCCCAAGAATTTCATTGTCTGTGATCACAAAGCATAGGATAGTTTAAACTTTATTCATGCATGTCCCTGTTCAGAAAAACACAGACGTATAAATAATTGATTCAGCCTCTTCTTTTTATACCGAATTACACTATATGGTCACATTTGCAGAGACAAACAATATTTTGTGAGCTTTATGTCCTCAATATGGATTTGATCCCAAACACCTACCCAGACAATCAGGACTCCAGAAGACTCATTTGCAGAGCTCACAGCATACCTATTGTATGACAGCTAAACGTGACCAGACCAACAGAAACAAACTCCCTCATGTCTACATTGTTAATTATAGCAGAGCTGTAATTAAGTTACCCCTGGGTGCTCTGATGTAAGACAGCAGGAGAACAATGGCACAGTCTGATAAGAAATGAGAAACACATGCACCAGAGACACAATGGAAAGACCACTACCAGAGCACCATGACTATCTCTTCTTTCTGACATCAGAGATAATGAGAGCTGCACTGAGGCAGTCCTAGCCCAAGGAGACGGTGGAGATTTTTACTCTGTGTTTCCCACGTCGAGCCTAACATCCTCCGCCATCCCTGTGACTCAGTTAATTTCCATAATTCTCAGGTTTCCAGGAAGAGAGGAAACCACCAGTCTTTGAAAGTGAATTTCCCTAACTTTGGGATGTAAAATACTCCACTGACGTCGTTTGCTGTTACTTGCACATGGTGGCCATGAATAAAATGAGAGAACGTAGGGGCAGTGGTCTGCTGAAGCTGGAGCTCCAACATAACCTGCCTAAAATGCCTAAGACAAGGAGCCTGAAGGCTAAGTGAGTTAGGGAAGTAGCCAACAAAACTAGCTTGATGAAAGACATCATGTAGCTACCACCTCCCCCTCAAAGAAGATACAATCATCACTTACATGTCCATTGTTAAGCAGGTGATGAATGGCAGAACAAGCAGAAATGGAGCACGAAATGCTGTAAATGTGCTCAAAGCCCAAGTCAGATGTGACTTTTGCATATTCCTTTTAAGAGCTGCAGTAAAAAACCTACAGGGAATAGGGAATCTAGTGACATGTCTTTCATTAGCCAATCACAAAGGCAGACTCCACAAGAAAAAGGGGCTACCCCACCTCTCCCTAGAGGACCTTGCAATGGGCTCTGGCTCACCACAAACCTGGAATCATCTATGCTACAATGGTCACTTTGCAATGGGAATATACACAGCCTGCAATCAAAAGGTATAACTTAATTCCCCACCGTAAAACACTGAACTTTGAATTTAAGAATAAAACTGTTCAGCTTTCATAAGCTGAAGATGTGTCTGGTTTGTATTTTTGCTTCTTGCTAATACTAGAAAAAAGGAAAAGGAAGTACTGTAAAACCTGAATGACAAGAAAATCATTGTATGACATTAGAGCTGGAGTTTACCTACTTCGCTATAAAAAAGAAAGGCAAGAAAAGATGCTGAAAGTTACTGACTACATGGATTGGAAGGTGCCCAAACCAAGCCCAAGACAGAGCAGATTTCAAACAACCTGTGGCTGAGCAACTACAAGAAAAGCTTGAGAAGGGAAGAACAGGATTTGCTCACACCCCACAGGCTCACCTTCAGAGCTGTTTTTCAAGGTGTAAAGAACACACCCATTACAGCTCCCTGCTACACCAGTGCTGTTTATGGCAGCTCTGAAACTGCACTGTCACAACTCCAGCTGAAGTCTAGAAATTGAGGGAAATCCCTGGTAAAGAGATCTTTTTTTAGATGCTGGAAGGAATATTCAGAATTGGCTAAATACTACTTTTCAATCTTCAAATTCATTTCAGGTTTTGCCCGTTTTGTGAAAAATGCTCCTGGCCTTTATAGGGTATGCAATCACTGCTTGTCACACTGCAAGGTATGAGCTGACACAAGAAAGGACAAGATTGTATACATGACATTAGGAGCTGTTGGGAGAGAGGTGCAAGAACCAAGGAGACTCTGAAGTTCATTGAATCTCTCTGAAGAATGTCACATGGACAGCAAATCTGTCAAAACCATGGTGACAGGAGACAGCAAATGGCACTCCCTAATGTGCTAGGAACTGGGAGGTTCCCCATGGGGGAATGCTCTCCTGGACTGCTGAGCTCAACCATTACATGATAGATGTGTTTTAGCTGAACTAAACTCTCCAAATGCCTCAAGGTTATAACAAACCCACCAAAGCCTCAGTTTATATTAATAAGCCAATCTTAAGATGGCACACTGCAGGTGCCAACTTGTAAGCACATCCACCAGGCTTGCCTCAGGGATGGCAAGAGCATTTGGCAGCAAGGACAGCCTCAGCCATGTAATTTTTGTCTGTCACCACTAGTCTTTCAGAGCTCCAGGCCATCAACTCCTCCTAAGATGAATTCCAGAATGTTTTAGGTCAGACACAGGCAGACAGGCATGAATACGGTCACACAACCACCCTGAGAGATTGTAGGTTGGAAATGAAGGCACCTACCAATGGATGCACCATTGTGCTTAGGCAATTACTACCTGAACGGGCATCTGTATCACAATTTTGGATCTAGGTGTCATTCAGTCCATGCAAGACCTGCTATAGACATGAAAGTTATGGGCCAGGAGAGAAAATAACCTTTCTGCTTGCCCAAATATATGTGCATTTCATCTGATAATATTCAAATCTCTTTAGCTACATTTTAATGAGGTTAAAGCAAGAAAAATTTCCCCACCTCAAATATTACAAATGTCAGTAATGAGAACAGTAAAAATGTCACCACACGGAGAAAAGAGTGAAATTAGCATATTTAGAGTAGTATTATACCCATGAGTGAAATAATGCAATCAGCTAGCTGCAAGATAAAGCTAATTTGGTTTCCAACAGTTTATCAACAATACACTGTTCCTTTACATTAACAAATTTAACCGATACCATATCCTGCAAACAAGAATAATTCACACAGAATATTACACTGTGTTAATTAAATAGCTGGAATAGAAAAGGTCAGGCCACGACTGAAAGATGCGCATATGGGTTGTGAAGCTATGAAAAGATGGAATGATTTCAAATCAAGCAATTAAAATAAATTATTTAAATCATCATTAAGTCAATAATAAATACACTTAGATATTTTGAGCCTATTCTGACAGCCCTTTTAGTTTGTTGCTGTTTCTCAGAAATTTCTCCTTCTTGTTGACCCATGCAAGAGTCAACCTATCTTCAAACCCATCGTAAGATGAGGTGGCTTGGATAAGTTATCACAGAGTTATATTGCTTATATTCAAATTTTCAATTGACTGGGCAGATAGTAGGAGGCATGAGGCAAGTTTTGCAGTTAAAAGGACACAACAAAGCCCCACTTGCCTTATTTCTGGATGGTTCCCTGCCACTAGAGCCATGAAACCTCCACAATTACTACAGTTAATTGAAAAATGTTCGAAGAAAGAAGTACTTTTTCACTTTGTTTACTTCTGCAAATAACAGCACTTTGTCTTTGGATGAATGCCACCAAATCACTTAAATTATAGTAGTAACATAGCCTTTTTAAATTGAAAGAACATTTTGGCATGGGCTAAACTATACTGAGGTGGTAATGTATGAAAAAGACTTAGTAAAATGGGGAATTAATCTTATTTGGAGCCCCAAAGCACTACTGAAATATCCATCAGTCTGAATCTCATCCTATGTTTTTACTGTACTTTTGTCACTACATCTGTACACAGCAGGCTCAAATTTCAGTTTGCTCAAATACATCCCCCCCATTATTTAATTGTGCCTGAATTTTATTTTTGCTGGGGAATTTCCTGAAGTTTTGTAGACAAAAATAAAATTTTCTTTTGATCATAGCTCTGCTGATTTCAGTCAGCATATACTTCCTTTTTGCACTTTTAGTCAAGGAAACTGAGCTGTGTGGACTAAACAAAATGCCATGTCTGTTACATTCTGAGAAGAATTTCATGGGAGTCTGTGGTTTTGGCTGCAAAATTGTGGGATGAGTGCTACGTGTGTGAAATTCAGCTGTGCACTGCCCAGCACATCAACAGTTATAACACTGACACTGGACATAAACCAGTCTGTGAGGATCCTACTGTTCAGCTCTCCCCATTTAATTACACAGGCATTTATCAAGCCAACTTCCAGACTTTGTGACAGAATGCCTAATCAAGCCACACTGAAATATCCAATTTTTTAGGGAAGATGAAGCACTGTGCAGCATACGAGCCATTAATTTTATGACAAGTGCAGATGGTTGATATACAGATAAATTCTCACATAACCTAATCGAATGAATATATACTTCAATCTATTCGAATGATAATACTAATGAGCACAGTGTTCCCCACAGGATGGTATATTCATCCGAATTATTTTAAAATGGATTTCAGTGCATGTTGTATCTGAACCCTACTACTTTTTCCACCCATTTCGGACCACGGCTGATCGGTATCCACCAAAGCAACACTGTGACTTCCTTCTCCCTTTAAAAGGATCGACGCCTGGGGGATGCCCTGCTGCAGCTCCTCCCTGGGCGATGGTACCCGCACTGTTGCGGGGCCACAGCCGTGAGGGGCCCGCGGCCGAGTGGGCCGTGTCGGAAGAGGAGCCGATGGAGGGCTCGGCGGGCCCGCTCAGGGCCCCGTTTCAGCCGCCGCTTCGCGCTCCCCGTGTCGCCTCGGCCCGGGCCTAGAGCCCCGCCGCGCTGGGGCCCTGGGAGGGCCGAGGCTCGGGGCACCTACCCGGCGCAGGAGGACGGCGGCCCTCCGCCCCGGCCATGCTCCGGCGGCTCTGCCTGCGGGGCGGCTCCGGCGGGCCCCGTTCGGCACCGCCTTCGGCAGCGGAAGGGGCAGCGCGGCCCGGGAGCGGCGGCGGGGCGGAGCCGGGTGGCAGCGTGCCGGCCGGAGCGCCCCGGCCCCGCCGGTGACACTCGGGCGGCTGCTCCCGTGGGCTGCCGCGGTCTTCTCCCCCTCTCCCTGCAGGGTGACGGCCCGGCGACTTCCCCGCCCCGCACGCCTCCGCTGCCCGCCAGCGCTGCTCCCTCCCCGCGAGCGGCGGGCCTGGCTCTCCTCCGCCGCGCCGCTTCCCTCCTCCCCTCGCCGGCGGAGGAAGGAGGCGGCCGCCGGCCCTCCCCGACCGCGCATGCGGCAGTGCCGGGCCGGGGCAGCGCTGCCGCGCTCGGGGGCTGAAGTGTGAGTGCCCCTTCCCCCGGCCCTGTCCCCTCCTCCCCCGCGGGCCCCCGGCAGCGCCCCCGCAGATGGGCTTGGGCTGGAGCAGTGCGGAGGAGCGGCGGCCCCTCCTGCCGCCGCCGCCGCAGCAGCCGCGGCCGCAGCCGCGGGGGCCGGCGGGGGGCCCGGCGGGGCGGCTGCCGCCGCTGTCGGGCCGTGTGTACGGGCGGCGGTGGCTGGTGCTGCTGCTGTTCTCGCTGCTGGGCTTCGCGCAGGGCCTGGTGTGGAACACCTGGGGCCCCATCCAGAACTCGGCCCGCCTGGCCTTCGGCTTCAGCGGCTGGGACATCGCCCTGCTCGTCTTCTGGGGGCCCATCGGCTTCGCGCCCTGCTTCTTCTTCATGTGGCTCATGGACAAGAAGGGTGAGCGGGGCCGGGGGCGGCGGGGCCGGGGGTTCGGGATTCCCCGACCCGCTCCTGTGGCTTCCCCCGGGCCAGGCGGGGACGTCGTGGCCGTGTCCCCCGACGCCGCGGTCCTGGCGCTGGAGAAGGGGACGCTGCCAGACCGGGGACACTCGGGGCCAGTGGCCTCGGCCTTAAAAAGCGTTGACTAATACTTAGAATGCATCCTAACTGCTGTTTTCAGTACACTGCTCAAACGAAGGCACATTAAAGTCTGTTCCCAAGGAAGATACTTAAGCGGAATTAGGGCATCTGACGTCGCAGCTGAGGTGTGGGTTTGGAGGAGGTGTGCTCCAGTCTGGCACTGCCGTCTGGCTGTTTGACCTGGAGATGGTCGTGATTTCTCGTTATCAGCTGTGAAACAAACATGGGTTGATACTTAGATCAAGTAATGTCATTGCTCAGGGCGGCCATTGCATCTTGAAAGAAGTGCTTCAATTTTAAAAGCAGGCTGGACATGAAGTCTGTTTTTTCTTTCATTGCACTAGGGAGATGCAGACAGGGAACACAAAACAGAAGTAGCGCTTTGGTGTTTCGCAGAGTAGCACAAGGGAGAGTTTCCTAGTTTGTGTTCAGCCCATTGCATCTTGGTACCAAACTTACAAAAACGGTGTTTGTCTCTGGAGAACTTCTCCAGGGTCTGTGTGGTTCCCCAGGGGACCATTCCAGCGAGGTCAAGTACCTGTGTTTGCACATTTCAGCTTTTGGGCCTAAATCCACTAAAGGGATTTCTTTTAATTCCTGTTTAAACAGACCTCTAAACAGAAGATAGGCACCAATGGAGTCTTGTGGCTCCTGATCTTAAGTGCTACTTATGCAATTTATTTAGGAATTAATAGCTCATTTGTGGGAAGGGAAAGGGGAAGAGGAAGGGAAAGGGAAAGCAAGCAGGGAGAAAAGTTGTATTTGAGAAGGCCTGTCTCAAAACTGGAATTACTTTTCCTAGAACTAAAGAAGCATTGGGGGAATAAAATTTACTGGGCTGAAAATACATTCTCCAAATGAGTCCGTGGTGGTTATATATCCAGTCTTCTCTCAAGCAATTTACACTTAAGTTGGCAATATCTGTCTAGACTGATATATAATAGTGTTGTTAATTATCTTAGAATTAAAGTAAGTTATTTTGGTTTGTACAGTGAAGACTGACTCTGCTCATGGTATCAAGAAAATAAAGGTAAAGGCAAACCTGTGCTTAGAGAGCTATCTTTTTATTTCTACATTTTTTGTGAAGTTGATCCTGAGCAATGGAAAATAATACTGGAAAAGTTTTGGAGTAACTCATGGGAAAAGAAACATTAGTGTTTTGTTGGTTTATAATGTGATTAGTAGGGTAGTTGTGGGATTTCTTGGTTTCATATGTAGGTGGTTTTGATAAGAATATGTATACAGGTGTTTTTCTCATTTCCTTAACTGATTCTTTGGGAGGGTTTTTTGTTGGGTTTTTTTTTGGGTTCTTAATCTCCAAGTTCATTGGAGGTGCAGATACGAACAACCCCTTTGCTCTTGGTTTGTTGCTTTGCTTGTTGAGAGAATGTTGGTAGGGAGCCTGAATAGAACATCTCAACTTATTGTCTGTGTGCAGAAGGAGTACGTACGGGCACTGGAGCAAGTTCTTTCCAGATCTGCAGATTTTGTGAGGACCCTGATTGTTTTGTGATATTTGCTTCATGCTGTTCTCTGAGTGTGAGTGATTCCCACAGAGAATGTGGTGCTGTTCACTTTGGAAGTGATGGTGGAGTCCTGCCACTTGGTTCCTCATGGAGCAAAGAGGAGAGCAACTGAACCCCAGTCAGCCATGGGGCTCACTCCACTGGAGGCACATTGTGGAGAGTTATCTTCTCTTTGGAGTAGACCTGTTCCAGGAGGATCTTGACTCTGCTATTTTGAAGCTGTAATGTTGGTTGAATCTGATCTTGCAAGGGCAGTATTTCCCTTGCTTGCTCTTACGCCAGATTTACTCTGGAGGAGCTGCACCATTTCGTCTCTGGCTTCAATCATCCGTCGTTGGAGTTGGCTAGTAAGGAGCTGTCAGGAAAAAATGTATTGTGAAGTGTCAACATGTAAAACCTGGCATGCATCAGAAGTATGACACTGTAGATGAGGCATGTCAGAATCTGAGAAGAGATTGTGCTGTTAGATAGTCCTATACTTCACAGTCAGAGGTAAATCTAACTGATAAGTAGCTGCCTGCTGTCACTTAAGTCTGACTCTGTGTTATGATGCTTCAGAAGTTCAGAAGTGTTGGTCTTTTTGGTTTTCAGTTGTTCATTGCAGCACATAGTTCACAGCATAAATCTGTATCCATACCAAACTTCTGTTGTACTGTTTGTGCACCTGCTCCTTATTTCAGTGCTGCTTCTAAGGGTTTGGTTACTTTTTCTTCTTCTTTTAGCCTCTTAACTAATTGGAAGTTGAAAGATTAAATATTAATGAATAGGCGTGTTAATAGTTACAAGAACCATTTCTTGGACTCCGTGATTCCAGTTCCATTATAACTTCTCAGAGAAATGTGGGGTTCTCTGAGAAGAGAAGATAGCAGTGTTTATTTTTAGTGAAAGGTGTGCTAAAAAAGCTGTTTTCTTCAGTTCTGTACAGACTGAGAAGAGTAAGAGAAGTTCTGTTCTAGGAGGAAGGAATTGCAATTCGTTTTTGTTTTCTGACCTCTAAAAGTTTCTTGGCCTCTGTGACCTTTTCTTTCTGGCCTGCTGAGGGTATCTCCTGGATTCTTTGTGAAGTCCTGGTTGCAGCTGACCCAGGCAAGGCAATTGGGGAATGGGAGGAATACGGGGACTGGGAAAGGTGTATAGATGGTGTCACTTCTGGCTCCCTGGGGAATGTTACTGGCAGCTGTGTGCCTCCCCAGAAGGGGCCTTGGTGCCAGAGGCAGCATGACAAAAAGTCCTGGTTGACTTAAGCCCGTGTTCCTATGGATCTGTATGGATTTCATGTTTTTTATGAAGTTGAGGATGATTTTTCATCAGGACGGTAGTGATGGTCTTCAGAAGGCTTCACAAGAAAAAATATCTTACTTGAAGATCTGAACGGACCCAGAAGGAACTGACAATTTTTGAAAGGTGTTAACAATATTTTAAGGGATCTTTGAGGCACTGGAGGAAGCCTGGATTTAGCCTGTGTCTCTGTAAGCTGTGTAAATTGAAAGCTACTTTGTATTTTTGCTGAGCTCTTGTCCCTCACAAAAATACATTCATTTTCAGATGCGTAGGGAGGCTCATGTATCACAGCTGAAAGTTCTTTGAGGAATGAGCTCTGTTGCTGCTTCCCAACATCCTCTGGCTGAGTGGAGACTTGTGCCAGCCCTTGGACACCCTCAGGGATCTCTATGCTCCTTGGCTGGGTGCTGTGTAAGGACAGTGGTGGCATCTGTCACATTTCTTAGTCCTTCTCTGGGATGGATGCATGTTGAAGCTCAGGAATTATATTTGCATGTGTCATTTTTGAGTAGGTGGCATTTTGGGTGGGTTTGAAGACTTTTCTATGCACAGAATTACAGGTGTTGTCTTGGTTGGTTTCTTAGTGAAGATGGGTGAAAAGATGGAGTGTGCCATGGAGCTACACGTCTTATTTGGTGCATTTTCTTTAGCAATAGAATTAGAGAGTCCTTGTTTAAATTCTAATTATCTTTAGAGATTTAATAAGACTGAAATTAAATGGGAAATTACTTCAGTGTGCTATTGGATGGACCCTTGTTGTTTACATGATTAAAATTAGCTACAATTTGTCACATGATGCTTGAGTGTTTATGTACATTTTGTGCCTTGAGTGTTTCATTTCCTGAGAACTGTAAATACAAGCACACAGAACTGTTAGGATGTTTATATATCTAACTTGAAATCAAAAGCTTACATGCTTCCCGAGATCTGGTTCACCAGGGAGGTTTTATTAAGCTCCTTGTTACAAGGTGAGACCTAGAAGCAATATATGTCAGTCTTCATTATGTTCTCTTATAAGCAAGAAGAGGCAATGAAGAATGAAATATTTTAATGATAGTTTACATTAAACAAATTGAATAGAATGGTGATATTTTTCGTTACTATTTGGAATACAGTGAACACAGTTTTATATTGAGTTTGAAGATGAGACATATTACTTGTAAAAGTGGAATGTAATCTATTTCCTGGTCCTTTTTTATAAAATTATGTATACTTATGTGGGCTGCATAGACAATCTTAGTAACTTTATTTTGCTGAAATTAAATTTACACAGCAATGTTATTCTAGTGATTACATATGAAGTAGAGAGAAAACTTCAATAATCGGATTCTGGTTTTAATCAAGATTGGCTTGTCTGTTGACACCATGGAAGTTTTTATTTTTATGAGTAGTTATTTCTTTCCTGAATATCAAACTGTTTCATTGCTGTCTCCTAAATCATGCATCTTGATTTCCTTCTTTGAGACATTTGATAGTTCCGTCTCTTCCACTTGGGAATTTTGAGATTAAATCCTTTAATGCAGTCTGACAAAATTGTCATGAATATTGAGTACAAGTACTAAATCAGACCTTACTAATATAAAAATGTCTTAATAACTGTTCTCCGTATTAAATAAACTACACATGATGGATAAACAGAATTGTGCATGGCAGCTTTCATGTTTGGAATTTCTGGATTATCACTTGGTGCTGCATGCATGGAAACCTTGATTTTGCTTTCTGGGGACCTTTGGATACCTCTGCCTCACATCTAGGGTCACTGGGACAGAAGGGAGGTGACTTCAAATGAAGTTTCCCCTTAGATTCTAGTCTAGGAAGTGTTTGTGAAATGCCTTTGGGTTTATTTTGAGCGACGTGAAAGTGGGTGCAGAGAGGAAGCAGGTTGTTGTTCCAGAAGTCGGTGCAAACATGAATGGCCAAGTGAATCCAACATGTGGGGAAGATTTTCTTAAATGTTTCCATTGTGCTTGGCATTTCAGAGTTCTTCTCTGTCATTCAAGCTTTTGGACAATGTAAGTATAAATTGGAGCATGTTATTAATAACTTAGAAAAATTGCTGCAAGTATAGTTGCTGATAGGTTCCATTGTTGATATAGATGGATTATGTGAAGTACTTCCCATGGTGGTACTCAAAATGGAGGTTTTGATGGAAATATTCATAGTGCTATTGTGTCACAGGTGCTTAACAGAAGGACAAAATAGGTGACTTGTGAACCTTGAACGTCTGAAAATTTTCACCTTTGTCAAAGAAACGCATTTTCATCTCCTTTTTGTCATGACCTCAGAAACATGCTTTTCTTATCTCAGATTCATGACTGCAGGATGAGTGCCAAATATTTCAAAATGACCAATTTGATAATTCGTGTGCTAAGTTCAAGTGTGAGCCTCAGCTAGAAACGTCTGGGATAAGACTCAGTGTAAGGCTGTAAGACTTCAATATAACTTGATGACATCAAGCCAAAAGTATTTTACACACTTGGAAAAGGTTTTTAGGCCCCGTGACTTTGGTAGGTTAGTACAGCCTACCAGAAATACCCATAGGAAAACTTACAAAAATATGAGTAGAATGGCATAGGAGCAAGTAGGAAAGTGTGATGCAGAGGTTAGAGAGTAGTCTCATCATAAACAACTGATTCTACTTAGTATTTATGGTGTTAGGATCCAATTGCTACAATTATTAGAGAGAGGCCTCTGCCCAAATTAAGGTACAAACAAGATCATATGTCCAAATCCATAGCATGGATTTTATTTAACAGTAAATGTGATGTAGAGAGAGATAGAAAGAAATGGGAAAAGGAGAGTGACAGATTAAATAGAAAGGTGTCACCACCTATTCTATTGGCCCTCTTCTGATCTATTCAGTGGTGATGGTCCCAAGGTCACTCAAAAGTTTCATCATTTATACATTTAAACAAACAAAGGAATCAATGCTTATTTAACTGCACAGTTCTTTTATTCTACTGGTTAAATGATTCCCTTGCTTCCAACTCTAATTAGTCCCGTGCTCAGTCTTTCCCTTCTTTTGAGTTGGTGGGCTTCCCATCTTAAATGGGTGGGCTATGTCTTCCACCTGCTGGACCCAGTCAGAGCTGATTTTCAGCCCACTTGCTGAGTTGTCTTTCCCTGTGGATTCTTCGTGTTCATTA
Organism: Acanthornis magna; assembly: GCA_036785705.1. Lineage (NCBI taxonomy): Eukaryota > Metazoa > Chordata > Aves > Passeriformes > Acanthizidae > Acanthornis > Acanthornis magna. Next base: position 23,134,555 of record JAWUZG010000012.1, read on the forward strand.
TCAGTGCTCCCCGGCCTGTTTATCTCTTCCTAGTCTAAGACAATCGGAAAATAGTACCACCTTTATCTTATCTCAAGTTCCTATCAAGTGGCTTAACTTGCTGTCCAAATTTCCAGGAATTCATGGAGGCATATTCGAGGGGGGGGGGCAGAATGGGGAGTTTGGTGGTCACAGATGAGCTGTTGCTTTATACGGTTTGCCATAGCGGGCAAAGTCCTTTGGTGATCTTAAAAGTGTTTCAGACTATTACAACCTTTAAGTCTCTTACAAATGGCAAAGGTTTTAATTCCAGCACAAGCAGCAAGAAGCTTTTTTGCGTTGAATGAAAGTTAAATGTGAACTTCATGCTTCAGTTAAGAATGGAGTAGGGGGAGAATGCCTTGACTCATAAGAAGTGAAAGGTGCATGAATTTGTTGAAAATCAAGTGGTTGATGCACTTAAACCAAATACAAAAGAAGCTTGATACCTGTTTTACTCCACTCTGTCTCTCTTATCCTGTAGACATCTATGGCATGCTATTAATGATGCGTATTTCATTATCTTGTAAGTGATACTGATCCACACCTATCAAATTCTGTGAAAGGGATTAATTTTCCTAAGCTAACAAATGTTGAAAGAAATGAGATGAAGTGTTGCTTTTCATGTGGAGAGATGAAAGAAGCAATTAGAGAGCTGAATATAGGTAAAATCCCACTAGAGAAGATACTTGATCAGCTTGGTTTTACAAAATTTATTTTGATAAGTGCTGGTCTGTGTATTTGTATGGATGCACTTTTCCTCTATACCATCAGAAGAAAAGGGAAGACTGACCCAAACTTGGGTTTTATTGCTTAATTTTATATACTGTGGCTACATGAATGTACACATTGTGCAAGGGCCTGCAGCAGTGAGGACTCATTAGAGAATTGATTGGCCGACCCTCCTTGGAGTCAGGCATGCTGCAGAAGACCACTTGATACACGATGATTAGCAACACAGAGTCCTTTAATTATGAGCTGGTCAGTTGTATTAACTTGATTGTACTATGATTCATCACAGCAATGCTAGCTTGATTTTTAGTAGCACTTCCCATACCTCCTGCTGGGCCAGGTTGAGTTGAAAAGCATCAATCATGGCTGTAGACAGATGTCCTCTGCTGGAGCTAGGTCTTTCTGTCAGGTGGGATTCCACCCCAGCTCTGATTGGTGCCATGTTTCCATACATTGTCTATGCTGCTCTCCTTTATGCATCTGCTGTGCCCTTGGCAGTCTTCACAGGTCTTTGCAGCTGTGCAGGGGTGCTGGGACAGCTGAAACACCATGTACTGAGGCATTTCAGGAAGCTGCATTCTGGATTTGAAAAAACTTTCCACGATGGGAAGTAAAATAGTGATGTTTGCATTTAGCTCATGTGACAGTAGTAATGGCCATGTTATCTGAGGATAATGCTCTTCTGAAGCTTTGGTGCACTGCAGAGATGGGCACAGTGAGCATGCAGTGATGGCCATAAACTAAAAAACAAGAAGTTCCACCTCAACAGGAGGAACTTTATGTTGTAGGTGGCAGAGCACTGGAACAGGTTGCCCATGGAGGTCATGGAGTCATGTCTCCTCACTGGAGACACTCAAAATCCACCTGGATGCATTCTGTGTAACCTGCTCCAGGTGACTCTGCCTTTGCAGAGGGGTTGGACTAGAGGATCCTCAGAGGACCCTCCCAACCCCAACAATTCTGTGATATACCTTAATATTGGGAAATTGATGAATAAGGAAATAATTTAGCAGTGTAAAATATGATCCCTTACTTTTCTTATGCAGCTCCTAACACAAGCAGAATTAAAGCACTGAAGCATCCCTGAACAGGTCCAGGTAGGAAGATATTTTGTGTGCACTGTGCACTGATACCTCCCTTGTTGTATGCTCAGATACTTTTACTGCCCTCCTAACCTTCTCTTGACCCAAGTTCTTTCTACTCTGATTGCTTCTCCTCTACTTCTTACCTCACCTGTGTTGTGGTATGCCCATTTTGTCCTCCTATTTTCCTCTGTTCTCCACTCCTCTTGGTTGTTGAGGAGTAGAAGAGGTTGGATGCAAGAAGCTCAAAGGGCTCAATGGGGTGAGAAAAGCCCATGGATAGATGAGAAGAGGGAGAGGAGGGGAGAGTATGGAGGAAGGAAGTGGGTGAAGTATGGGAGGCACAGATGCAGAAACAAGATCTGGAGCCAGAGGGCAAGGAGTGCTGGGAATGGGAAAGGTGGAGGAACGAGTTGAGTAAGGCACAGGGAAATGGGTGCTGCAGGAGGCAGTAGGAAATGGGACTGAGGTAGCAGCAGACAGAGCGGGGGGCAGGTGTCCACACAGCACTGTAGGTCTGTGCTTGGCTTTTGTGAACTGCCTTGAGAGGCACTTTTAGAACCAGGAGCTGGGAATCTCTTGGGACACAATTGATCTTTTTGCCTTTTCCTGTCTCAAACAACGTCCGGGTGTTTTGCCTCTTCACAGCCAAACCTCTGAACTCTGCCTGGCACTGTGGCTTGTCAGCCAGAGGGTGAATTGGCCCTTCCTTCACCCCTGTCTTCCCGGAGGTGTCCCGGGCCACAGCCGCCTGCTCCCTGCGGGGCTCTCGGGGCGCTGCTGACGCAGATCAGGGCGGCTGTTCCTTCTTGTGTGGCTTTGGTGGTGACGGATGGCTGGCCTCGTGATGGAGGCACCAGTGGGATGCTGGCCCCTTTGGCTGGTATCTCTCCCCTTCTGGACAGCCTTGTGGAATGGGAGAGAAAATGCTAAAATACTGTTTTGTTGTCCACTGCCTTGCTGCCTTTTAAAAACATTGGAATTTTTCCAGTGTCCTTTCTTCTGGGAGTTTTTAATAGTGTGGCAGCCAAGCTACATAAAGGTAGCTGGTACTAACTTTTATAATGTGTAATTCTCTATTGTCAAAATCCCCTGGGCTTTCTCATAGATTTTTATTATGAAAGTAGTAAAGTACTTAGGAAGGTTGTATTGCATTCATTTTGCTAGCTGTATGTTTATACTGTATTTATAGTTCCAAGCTATTAGTTTAAAATTCTGTTAAAGAAGAGTAGATCAGCTATTGTTCTGCAAAAGCTGATTCTATTTCCTTTAAAGAAAACTGAGTCTTTCCTTCAGAGAATTAACATATTTTTCCTGTCAGAAGAAAGTAAGTATGAACAAAGAAAGACCGTTTTCATTTGGTAGTGCTGAACTAACCCCAACTTTACTGATTTCTGAATTCCAGTAAAAGCATTACACAACTGCATAAACAAAACAATTTTTATTCATTATTTTCAGGTGATGTTGTTTTTAGGAGTTAGTTTCAAGTTATGTTTTAGGAATGGTGAACAAGTCTGAAGCAAATACAACAATGAGGTTCATTACTCGTTAATAAAGTTTGGGTATTTTCTCCATTGCCAATTTTCACCTGTGCATTTTTTTGTTCTGGTAAGAAATGCCTTGCTTGTGGGAAAGAAGCCATGTAAAACAGGGATATTTGCTTGTCTCTTCAGACGAAAGAAGCAGATAGTGCATAACACAGGTCCTGAAATAATCTTCCCTGTTGTGAAAATATGTAGTCTGACATTGTCAAATAAAAATATTCAGTTTATATAAAATATTTGTTTAAAAACACCCAACCCCCCAAAACCATGGTCAGTGCTAGAAGAACAGAAGTAAATTGAAGAAATATGATATTTTGGCAGTTGTTACTTAATTTTACAGATTTTATTGGAGAATATTTGAATTCTCCCAGTGGCATCGTGGTATAGCATTAACTGAGCAGACCAAAGACCTGATACAAATTTAAGAATTTTTTTTTTATAATTGTATTATTATATATTATAAATAATGTACGTCCAGGGCAAGGGAAATCATGGCTTGCTCTGCCTTTCAGTGGTGACATTCTGAGCTATTCCATCACTTCTTTTAATTTTGGTTTTTTAATGCTTCTCACGTGCATGTGCTATTGTGGCTCTGTAGCTGTGCTGTAGCTGTAATTGTGCTGCAGGAGCTTGTGATCAACGCTCCAACTTCCTCAAAAGCTGTAAATTAAGCTTTCTCATGCAGATTTTTAGTAGAGAGGATTTTTTAGATTTTTCCTGTTTTTAGAGCTGGAGATCTGTGACTCAGCCAGAGGGAGTGACGTATTTTGAGAGGTCTTCTGCTTTTTGCAAAGAACGCTGGTATTTTTCTGGAATCCAGGACATCAAGTATAACTGCAGTTAGAAACTTTTTTGTTTTACTTCTCTATTTTTTGATGAGAGCCATTCCTTTTAAATACTTGAGAAAGGTGGTGGTGTTATAATTTAAATGAATCACATGAACCTAAATAATTGATCAGGAACCTTAAAAAATATAATGGGTTTAGGACTCATTATAGTGCTGCAAAAGATGTCTTTTAGAATGAACTATGTACCTTAAATAGTGCCTGATGCATTTTAATGTTAAAGTAACACTGAAACTGTTCACACAGAAAAAATTTGAAAGCTCACTCCAGTGACCTTTCATATTAGTCACAAGACCTGCATGGATATTACATCAGTGAGGCTCTTCCAGCTCTTTATTTCCCCCACTCGCAGCAGGGATAATAAAAAGGAGAAACCTTGCACTTACTGTCCTGCTTAGCAGATGCACTAGGCAGTATTTAATGTGGCTGCCAATCCTGGCTGCATGGTTGCTTCTTGATATTCTGTTGAGGCAAAGCAAAATGCCTCTGTACTTCTTAAAAAGAAGAATATCATGCACCATTGAGTGGTGCGAGCAAGTTCCACCAAGATAACAACAGAACGTCTTCCCTGGTAGATGTGTGTGAGAGATTGTTTTTGCTCTCTGTTGCCACAGGTAAGCTCTGTAGTTAGTTGTGTGGTAACTGAGCCTGCCATGCAATTGGGAGTTGTTGAAAGGAGTGGAAAGAGAAAATAAAGTGCTTCCTTCCCATTGTGTGGTGCTGTCAGGGCTTAAGTTGTCAGTGTTCATTCAGGGATCCAAAAGGGAGAGCTAGAGCGAAGGCTTCTTGTCTTGTACTCTCTGTTGACTTGTTAGTGACATCCCTACTTCAGCATTAATGGGGAGGTTTAGTCCCCAACTGCATGCTTGTCTATTTTTGTCAATTGTTCTGCATCTCTCTGTATGTACACACTAGCACATCCCACTATGTAGATTTAATTTTATCCAATGGCAAAGATGGATTCAATGATTCACCTGAATCTCCATGTTTTATTAGATACTGGTGTTGAGAGAAGAAAGCAGCTACCTGTGGTGAAAGAAAGAACAACTCATATGTATAAGTGTTTCTTAATGTCACAGGTTTACCAAGCACTGACATAGCTCTTTTTTGTATCACAGCACTGCACTCACCTCAGTGAAGTGAAAACCTGATTTAACAGACTTTCTAATACTAATGGTGACACTGGCTCCTGCTTCCCTGTGTTTATAGCCTGAATAAACAAGGCAGAGGGCAGAAGAAAGAGAGAAAGGGGAAGCAGAAGTGGCCTGCCCAATATCGTAAGGCATGTTGAGAAATGCAGGTCCTGCTGCCCCAGGCCAGTGCTCTCTTCTCTCAGAGATGCTCTGCAAGCATTAAGAGAGGTTCATTGCACTTGGATTAGTTGCAGATAAAATGGATGCTTTCTGCAGTGAAATGTATAATAATAATAATTGGCTAAAATAATTGGTCTTCTTTGAAGCCAAGAAACATGTTATTAAAGAATGAGATATTCTAGTAAAGGGTCTAAAACTGATTCTAAAATCATCATTTTGATCTTCAGGCAAATACCATTCAGCTCAGCACTTTGTTTATCTGTTCAGGCAAAATGTCAGTCTCTGGATTGCTGAATAGAATTTACATCACTTGTATGCACTTGCAATGCAGATTTCTAATTTACATATTTTGCCATTTTTTCCCATTGTTGATGTTAAACTGTTAGAATGCTTCAAAATCCTTCACTGCCATGTGGAAGGAAGCTTCATTACTTGTGAACTACCTTTTCAAATGTCTAAAAATTTAGATTAAGCCTGTTCAGGTCTTAAGAACAGGGCTATGGTATTTACAGTACCAGACTTTTAAATTGCTGCACAAACTTGGAAATACTTGCTTTGTATTTACAGGTGCAGTGTGTCACCAACTGTGGTAAAAGCAGTGGTGGTGGAGCCAACTCTGTAAAGAACTTGGGTCATTAAGCGTGTAATAACTAAGTGTAGAGGACTAGAGAGCAGGAGAATTAAATGATACTTTCCCTGACATATTTTTAGAGATTGATTATGTGTTTGCCTAATATGCTGGGTAATGTTGAAACAGGTAAAGTCCTCTGTTCACACAGGCTTGGCTTCAGCGATGCAAATGAGATGAAAGCACCCTGCAGCCTCTTGATATGGCTGTCATAGCTTGTTGTTCTTTCTAACAGGTGCAGTCAAGTTCTTGTATCTAGAGTAAACAGAAAAATAAGGACTTTAATATGCTTTTATGAATACTGGGGAGGGGTGTGTGTGGAGAAGAATAAAAATAACTTAAAAATAGGAACAGTATTTACAATACAAGCCAGAAGTGAGCAGTGCAATTAGAGTGTGTACTTGAGTGCCTTGGTTTCCTTACAGTCAGGGTGCACATAAAGAAAGATGCAGCAGCTCAGAAATTGTGGAGTGGATGTTTGATTGTCATAATAACTCTCAATTGCATTCTATTTAGTTTTGTTTCTCCCAATTATGTCCTGTCAGCTTCCATATCTGTTTTAGTAGTTGTATGCATTCAGTCATTTCCCTCAAGATGAGTGTCTTCTCTGTGAAACACTTGACTGGCTAAATTTTGAGCTTTGAGTCTCTAAGCTATATTGTGCTTTTTTACAAGATTCTTAACCTCAGAATTTGGGAGGGATACTCTCCTTACAAAGATGCACATGATGATGTTTATGCAGAGAATGGATGTTCTTCATCTGAGGGGTACACTAGCAAAAAGGAAGGATAAGTATTGGCCCTCATGCTTTCAGTTTGCACACAGCCTTGCTGTGTCTGTCCAACAAGTGCTAGCAGCAGAGACGACTTTATGTTTGGGGCAGATCTTGTCCTTGGCACCAGCCTGTCTTCCTGATTTGGCAGGGACTTTCCTGTGGGTTCCGCCCATCAGTGATGATGACATTTCTGGGATACTGGCTTTACTGAATTTTTGACCCCAATGAGAAAGTCTGTCCAAACCACAGGAACTATTTTACTTTGACTTGTTGTGTTTGTGTACAGAGTTTGTTTCCTCAAATTTAAATTTTTCAAGTAAATCAATTTATATAGAAATGCCAAACTCCTGCTGATAGCCTTGGTGTTAACTGGGCAGCAATTGCTGACAGATTCTGTTGCAGCAGCTGTAGGATACTATAAAGAGAAATTGCTGCTCTGAAGATCATTACCTCCTACATCTACATTTCAAGAAGTTTCTAGTACATATTTCATCTGGGCATCTCAATCTGCCAACTGTTTATGTAAGACAGAAACTGGAGCAATGGTGTCTGGTGGAATCTGCCCTGCAGCCCTCCACTGAAAGGTGGAACTGGGCTGTGTTGTGGATTAGTACAGGAAAAGATCTTCTTGTGCCCTAGCAAGACTGAGGATTGAAATGTATCTCTGGGTTTAATTCATTTGAGACAGGGTTCTGTATGCTAGAGCTTGGTTCTTACATTTTGATGCCAGAAGGGTGCTGTCACCTGTCATGCAGAATGTTTGAGTTGGCTTCATTTTCAGTCAGAAAAAAAAGTACTCAGGTCCTAAATCTTTCCAGCTGAAATTTGGATGCTGTCTTGGCACTGCCACATAAAGCCAGGGGATTGAATGGAAGCACTTGGCTTCAGGTTGTTTTAAAAACAGGCGTTTGAAAGGGGGCAATAACAGAAGATCAGCATCAAGTAGCCAGTGAGAAAGGGAAGTCCAGGTTGTGTGTAGTAGCACCCAGTAATAGAAGCACCAATTAATAGCACTAATGATATCTTGGCCATCAAACTGGGGTTAGAACGTGGTGCTAATGGTGCTGTTAACACCACAGTTGTGGGTTCAATCCCTGTACGGGCCATTCGCTTAAAGAGTTGGACTTAATCCTTATGGGTCCCTTCCACCTCAGAATAATCTGTGAATCTGTAATTTTGGATTAGCTGCATATGACCTGGTAGTTCTCTCTTGCATGCAGTGTTTGTATTTGGTTCCCAGTTTTTATCGATGCTGTTCTTGAGAATGTATTTATTTTTCATTGAGTTTCCAAACACAATTTATACTCCTCTGCAATCAAGTGCCTTTGTGGAATCTGAGGCGAGACCAATATACTGACTTTTCACGTTTGTTCCATGTGTTAGCAGAAAGACTGGGACGACATCTCAGCTATGAAGTATTTTTACATCAGTGAAAAGGTTCTTTTCTTTTGAAAATTGTATTGCTTGATGCAAGGATGCCTCTTCTGAAAGAGGATTGCCACTTATCCTCCTTAATGACTGTAGTCAATTTGGCAAAGAGCAGGCACAATGCAAGTTTTATTCACTCTGTTTAGTAGAAAGCCTTTTTTTTTGGTATTTTAATCATGTCAAAGATAATTGATGTTATGAGAGTAAATGTTGCAGCTATTAGTATAATTTTGCTAGACTTACATTCAAAATCCAAAGATTTTTGGAAGATAAGTGAGTGTGTGGAGTGCTTTCAGGATTCCCTGATAAAGGGAGCTGTTTAATTAAGCCTTTTTTTAATTATAGCTAAATGTAAAGGCATGTATTAAGAAGGGAGAGAAGCAGACCCATCATGAAACAGATTGGTATCCAGCAAAGAAACCTATTTAAAAAGAAAGCTTGAGCAATAAGGAGGGCATTTAAACAAGACATGAAAACTTCCAAAGAAAAGTTGTGGAAGACTTGGAGCTTAATACTTTGCTTACTAAACCTAAATGTAAAAGTTCTTTTTTATAGGTTAATTTCATAGAAGGAAACATGCTGGAACTATGGTTTGTTTTGTCAAGAAAAGCAAAACAAGAACTTGTTAGAATTTGCTTTAAATTTGGAGGAAAAGCACAATTTAACAATGAGTTGTTGGAACAGTTGTTGCAGTTGGTGAGTTTTTAATTTCCTGGTATGTGTGGACCAAGACAGAATTTTACATTCTATTTTCTCTTAGCTAGATATGTTTTAGTCAAAATAGTAAGGAAGTTAAGCAAATGCTCTCAGCTCAGTGTCAGAAGGGACCATTCGCACTTTCAGCCTGGTCTTTAAAAACTGCGAAAAAGTGCAGCAGGCTGATGTCACTTATTTCTACTTAGAGCCTTGTTGTACTTGCTATTTGAGAGAGCTGATTTTAGCATCTGCAGTGGGAGTTAGGAAACCCCTCAAATGTTAACACACCCAAGAGCAGGGTGTGTGCTCTGTATGAGGGAAATCACTGCTGCCATGCCAGGGGAACGGCTGAACTCGGCAGCTTTTCCTCTGGCCAAACTTCCATACAAAAAAGGAGAGAGGTGAAAACTTGTCTGTTCTGCCCATCCAGCTGGCATTTCCCCCTAGGATGAATGCTTCATTGGAGGGGGGAGATCAAACTCAAACAATGTCTGCCATGTGTGCGATGCTCTGGGCTAGAAGGGGCTGCTTGCAGTGCTCTCTAGCAGTAGTGGGGAATGAAGGGAGCTCCTGTGCAGGGCTCAGGTGGGGCACAGGAATGTGTTAATCGTGTTTGCCTCGTGAATGACAAAGTGTAATCTATAAATTGTTGGAATGAGGACTTCATTGTAACCATACAACATCTTTTGTTAAGTTTCTTATTAAAATGGACATAGTAATTCACTCACTGGGTTACAAGTCAGTGATGTGGGGGGTGAGGGAATGCATTTCTTTTCATATACTTTGAAAAGTATCTTGAAAGTAAGGCATGCTGGAAGAGTTGTGGGGGATCAGCACCCACGTACTGGTTGCTCTTGCTTGATGTTGCTGTGAGGACGCTGAAGAGCAGCTGGGTGCCGCTGGCAACCTCTGCCCCCACGTTCCAGCATGGTGGGGTTCTGCTTGTGCTCTGTGCTGGGCTGTGGGTGGTGGGGGATTGTGGGTTGAGAGTTGGTTAAGTCTGTAACAGTGGCCAGAGTTTGGAAATAGTTGTTTTGAAAGGAATTATAAAGCAGCAAAGGCAGCATTGACTGCTGAAGTCATAAAGCAGATGGTGTTATGAGCCACAGGAGGGTTAAACAGTTGGACAGTATCGACTGTTACACTCATAAATGATAATTAATATGTCTTTTTTATTACCGATTCAATTTTTCCTGCTTGCTTGGACTTTTCTGTTACTGTCAATGAGGTTTGGCTGCTCTGAATGAGGCCACTGTTTGCTCAAGAGCCACTGCCACCTGTGGGGCCCAGAAACCTCCTGCAAGAGCAGGATGAGAATGAGCAGCTAAGGAGACAAAGTGTAAAGTACGTAAAACTTCACCCATTGGCAAAAAATCTCCTTTAAAGGAATTTCTTCCCCTTCCAGTCACACGTCAGAAACCTCAGATAGAAAGGGACAGAAACTGAATGATGGATTTTAAGAAGCTGTACCCTCCTCCCTCCCTCCAATTGCTGCTTGCGTTTACAGGGTAGAATTAATGAAGTTAATTACATCTACACAAAATCTCTTGGTTGAGTGAATTACTTAGATCTTTTAAAACAGAGACATAATTTTCTGCAGGGTTCACAGGCTGTTTTTCAAGCTTGGTTGGTTACTTTGGTTTATAGTCCCCATGATGCATGGTTGCTATCTTAAGCACTCTGGGGTGCACCTTTTAGAGTAATACAAGATGTCAAATTCAGTGTAAGGACCACTGCAGCGTTCAAAACAAAAATACCGAAATAAATAAAAAGACCCATTTCTAACAAAGATGAAAAAGAGTTAAAATGTAAAGCAAAATAACAGTGAGGTTCTTAGAGGGTAAAACTCTATTGTGTAATTAGCAGAGAAAATGTCTAATATGCTGCTTGTCTCACAGTCTTTTGTTCACTTTGGTGTCATCATTTTCAACATGCAGCATTAACTGAAGGAATTTTCAGGGCCATGTTTACATGTTAAGGTGAAAACAGAAAAAAACTACACAGAATAATCTATGCAATCAAAACATTTAAAAGGGATACCTTACAGTAAGTAGTATTCATTATTAGGACTTCAAAGAATGAAGAGATCAGGCATACATGATTGTGAGGCTTTAACAGATAATTTTACTTTTAAAATTACCTGACATGTGAGGTTGACATTAAAGATATGTCTAAATTTAGGGCTGGAGGCAAACTTCAGCATCTAATTAATTTTTCACCAAATTGCTTGTTGGATTTTTCTTTAAGGAAATTTTTGTGCGGATTTAATTTAAAACTTTCTTGGTTTGTATATTCTTTTGCTTTAGGGATTTTTTTAAAAATTAGAAATCAAATAGAAGTTTTTTATATGGAAACACTCATTTTGTGTCTTGTGATGACTTAAATTTCTGTTTCTCATTTACTGCTGTGTCCTGGGCTTGCCCCTGTTCTATACCTAAAGCAGGGGCCTCATGAGCAGCACCTTCCATGCTGTCCTTGTGTCTCCTGAAAGGCAAAACGCACTGTGTTTCATGAAATATAGTTCAAAAAGATCCTAGTTTACATGGAAAATAAGGTGATGTGTATATTACTAGAACTTTTGTGAAGCATTTTGATAGCATTTTCTAATGGAAAACTTCAGGTCTTTCAGATAAAAGGTTTCTATTGCAATTTTCCAGCAATAAGATTCCAATCCTTACTGCACATAGATTTTCATTATACACAAAAGCAGTGCTAACAAAGATTCATTTCCAAGAAGAAAAGGCAAAAGCATCGCGTATGAAGTTCAGATACGAATAATTGCCCCCACAGCACAGGCAGTATGGTAATAAGGAGTTAAGTGTGGCACAAAGACTCATGGTGGCCCAGCAAGCATAAGAACATGAAGGTTTTGAACAGCCATGTTATCTGGGCATTTATTTAGGGCTTTCTGAACACACCTGAAAAACCAGTTTAACAGCAGCATTTGCTGGTTGAGCACAGTCAAGCAGCTAAGTCGGGGCAGGCATTGGGAAATCCTACTCGGAAAGAAATATTTTTGGCTGATGATACATCTGCAGGGTATTAGGGATGTGAGGTGTCCTTCGAGTCACATCACTGCAGGTGGCATTCCTTGTGTTAATGACTGAGCCCTACCAATGGAAGTCATACGTCTGTCTCAGAAAACCTGTAACTTATTAACTGCTTTTTGTTTGGGTTGTCTTGGGATATGCTGAACCAGGGAGAAACTTGTCTTTGGTGTGGTTTGTGCAGTGCCCAGCACCAGGAGTTGCATACCCAGGAATGAGGTTCACTAAGAGCTGTCACGATATGAGTAAAATTATGTCTTGTCCAGTGAAATTACATTTTAGTAAAATACATGGAGACAAAATATTTAATGCAACTGTTGGTTGAATTTTACTGATTGCAGGAGACCCTAACAGAGGGAACACTCCTCTGAAAATGGGCAGTTTTAGAAAGAATCAAAGTTGTTTGTTTGGTAGGTAAATTATCATAAGACTGGTTCTTTTACCATCTGTATTTTGGGTAATCACCAGTTTTACCTAAATGTTGGCGATATTGTGTGTTTGTCATCATTAATAATTTTTATTTTCTACTAAGAACATGGAAGCCCTTTATTTTCTATTTGTTGCTGTGAAATTGTTTCAAAATTTACAGCTTCACAGATGCAGACTCCCTCTGTGGTTTTTAATTGTGCATGTTTATGATTTTGGTGTTTTGCAAGATTCTGGAGCTTAAGCCCCTCAGCTGCCACTGTTCCCTGCTGCCGATGGAAACACCTTAGCAGCAGCAAACAAACTGCTGGCAAAAGGAATTGCAGCACTAAGATAAGGTTGTTTCTAATCTAAATGCTTTTCAGCTGAGAATCGCATGAGAAAAAAACATATTCAAGGAATCAGTCAATTGTGGCTTTTTTCTAATGTACTGTATTTACAACCTCTGACAATTTGAGCTGAGAGCAGCAAAAATCTGCCCTAATTGCAAGGACTGCAAAAAAATACTCGCACTTTTTTTTTTCCCCCTGAATAAATGGTTGTTTCTTTAGGATGGAATGCATATCTGCATTATGAAAGAAAACAATAACAGTGTTGTGTCTGTGCTCATTAAGTGGTTGGAGAAGAATGAACAAGTCCAGATTTTTCTTTGCGTCTGCCTAGATTTCAGATAACACAGTAGATCATATTCCCTGATGCCTCTAATGCTAAAGGGAATATTGTACATTTTGATGATACTTTTATTACCACTTTTCACTTTGAAGAATCTCTGTAAAGATTTTGGATACACTCCTGGGCTATACTATGCCAAGAGTAAGCCTTTGTAATTCTGGAGTGTAAGTGTAGAAAGTAACTCAGGATTTCGTAATGTGTCTAGAACTCATATCAGCACCAAAGTGCTTATGATTTGAAGAAATATGTGTTATTTCTGTGAGACCGCATGTAAATATATATCTATTTAAGCAATGTTTCTTTTGCAACATTACTGATTTAACTTGTAAAATACTGTTATTTTTTCATTTTAGGTCTGAGGGTAACAGTGTTACTAACATCATCCCTCATGGTATTGGGAGCTGGCCTGAGATGTGTTCCAGTTTCAGACCTAGAAATTCGAAAGAAGTAAGTGAATTAGTTATTTTTAATATACATATTTTATTCTTTCTGCTAATGTAATTTTTGCTGCTACTACAAACATGTTACTACAAATTTTCTGTGTGAAGTTGATATGCCAAATGTTTGTTGTGTGGCCATGAGTTTACATGCTTCTTTGCTTCTTAAATGGATTTTTCTAGTCCTTCTTCTCCATAGTATCTGAAGATCAGAAAGCCCTTTACAAGCCTGAGTTAATTAAGCCTCACCCCATCCTGCATAACTAATATTAATCTGCTTTGCAAATAAAGAACCAGAGATTTAGAGAGGTTCAGAAACTGGCCCAAGATCACACAGGGAGCCATGCCTCAAAACCCCAAAGTAAGTAATTTGTATGCAAATGTTCAATAATTAGTTCATTTTCTCATATTGAATATATGGGATCATGCCGTGAGACAGATGAATTTGTGCAAAACGGCCTTTTTCATGTAGTCTCTTCCAGTCCACGTTCCAAAGTAGCGTTGTACTTTTTCTGCAGTGAAATGATTGTCTTCTGTACACATACACTTTAAGAATTTGTGATAGAAACTAATTCCTTCCTAAAAATCCCACAAACCAAACAGTTGAATTGTTCCGTCAACATATCCTGAATCTGGGAATCCTCTGTAAGTACAGGAGTAGTGCTTGTGTTGTACAACCAGGGAATATGGATCACTTGTTCAGTTAACTTTCTTTTGCCTCTTAGTGTGAAGGAGGTGGGAGTATGCAGGCATTACTACTCTTTTCTGCTACTTTGAAAAAGCAGTAGCTCTGGTTCTTTGCTAGTTGTGCTTGCATAATATGTAAACACTAAGAAAAGATCTTATAAATAAAAGGGTTTATGTGGGTTGGATTTTTTCCCTCTTGAATTCTAGTCAGCTTGAATACTACCAAGCAGTGCTGGTATTACTTCAGCAAGTTTTTTGGGTTTGGGTTTTTTGTTTGGTTTTGGGTTTTGGTTTTTTTCCCCCCCTTAGTGTTGCTTAACCTGAAAATCAGCTTGGAAACCTTTTAAGCTGAGAAAGAAAATGTTTGGTGTGAACTTGAAAGCCAATGACTGAGTACCATGGATAAAACAAATAAAGAGGTTCAGAGAGAGAACTGAGAATGTAAAAAACACATGGATTGTAAAACTAGCCCTGATAAGTAAAGGAAGAGCAGTGTGTCAGGTAGGGGGGTGCAATTTCAGTTCTTAGGTGCTTGGTGAGAGTCTCAGGAGGCACCCAAGGTGCTCCTGGTGTTGGTTGCCCAGTGTTGCCCATGTCGACAGGGTGTTCAAGGACTCTGTGAGCAGGGCCTAGAAAAACAGTGAAATACATAACTAAGGAGAAACATGCATGGAACATTTTAACTAAACAAAGAAAGGCTTTGGACTGTATAGAGTCTTACGAGTGAGATGTATAAAACATGATGATTAAATTTATTGGAAACTATATAGGGAAAATAAGAGTATGAGCAGAAACTTGATGGAAAAGGTTAATAATTTCATATATTCATGCTGTGAAAGTATGTATCATCTCCAGCTGAAACTGATAAATTTGCCTACTTATCCTACTCCAAAAAAAGAAATTTTCAAGAATTGTGGCTCTATTTGAGGGAGTAGTTTGATCTTTTACACAGTTTGATTAAAAATCTACTGAGAATTAATTATGGCTAACTGTGTGAAGCAAAAGAATGGTTTTCAGTGAAGGTTCTTGAGACTTCGTAAATAATTGTGCAAACTGTGTGATATTATACCATGTAACTTGCATTGTTTTGAGGGCTAAAGTTTAGGGGCAGTTTTCATCCATTATTTGAAGCATGATACTAAATAAAATAATATTTTTGAGATGAGCATTATTGCTTAATGCATTAGCCACAGCTGGCTGAGCACTAAATGATGCACTTATTCTGAATGTGTTAGTACAATGATTTGAATGTTACAGAACCTGTCAGAGGGACAAGATCACACACAAGCTAATTGGAAGCATTTCAGAAACCAGTGTAACTGGAATTTCTTTAAATGCTTTTGCATGTTTTGTAGTGTGTTCTTTCAGTCTGTGAGTAATCTGCAGGAATATGATGAAGATTTCCATGGGATAATTATGTCAGAGCTAATATACGTAAATTTGTAAGAATGTTCATGAGGTTTGTAAGGTTTAGGTTGGGTTTTTTGTACTTTGTAGCAGTCTCTGCTCCCTAAGCCCATGTGATTTAACATTAAGGAGAGCTATTAAAGCCCACCACCTATCAGAGCAGTCATAGACATAAGGAAATCACTGTTAAGACTGACATTTAATCCTGGGTGCTTTATGTTCCTTATCTCAAACAGACCTGAATTATCCAAGTGTATTCTTAAGCCCCTTTCCAGTCTATAATTATTCTTTTGGTTGTAGTGTGTAACATCAGACTAAAACCATTTCCAGTCCTTCAAGTCATGTTCTAAACACAGACCTTAACCTCTCTTTTCAGTACATTTGATGCCTATGCATATGAGCAAAAATTCAAGTTGCACATTTGAGTGTCTCTTGAAGCAGCTGTGAATTTTCTATGGTGAATTTTCATTCTCTGCCAGTGTGTGACCTAAAACTGTACTGGAAATCCATGCCAGAGCTGCATAAATTCAGCGCAGGCTAAAGTGGGAGTACATGGTGAAAATGTTGAAGTGTGAACTTGTATGTGAGATGGAGGATCCATCCTTTACATGGACTAATAAAGTCCCTCTCCATGTACACATATTTTTTCACCTGTTTTCCTCCCCAGCCCAGTAACCTATGAGGTTAATCGTATGGACAAGGATGTTAAAAAGAATTTTTCTTACGTGCCATGCAGTTTGGGGTTTGTCAAATGGGCCAGATATGTGACAGTAAATTTGACTTTTCAAAATAAAACCCCGAATGGTTATTCCTTTCTAAATGGTATGAAAACCTTATTTGCCACACCTATTTTTTTAGTTCACAGTTAATGTACATTATATGGAACATAAAAGAAAGAAATGCTATCAAGTTGTACCTTTCCTGAATCTTCTTCCCTTCCTTGGAGGTTACAAGAACATCACTAATGCTTTTTTGCCTGTGTTTTGTCCAGTCCTTTCCTTTTTGATATCTGCTTGTCACTGAGTAAATATTTTCATTGGACTCTTTTAGGATTTTATTATTTTACCCTGAACATTAACATTACTAAGAGGACATTTTTTTATAGACTAAATCAGAGTTGGTTTTTTCCCTCTACATAACACTTTATACTTACCTCGTATTCGGTGTTTAGGAATAGATTTACATACATCTTAGGTCTTAAATCTAGGCAAAAAGCTGTATGAGCTGGAACGTGTAAAAAATAAAGAAATTAAGTGATTAAATCAGCCCATAGTCATAAATCTTTGGCTTTTAAAACTGATTGTGTGATGTAAGACTTCTTAAAATGTTTTGAAAGACAGGATAATTAAAGACATGGAAGTAAAGGATGTAACATAATTTGTCATTTGTATTGAATACATTAATTAAGCAATTTATTAGAACTTGTTATGCTGTGGGCTGGTAGTGTTTGTCCTTCACGTTAGATTTCACAACAGAGAAGTAGTTATTGAGGACCTTGAGTCATGGCAGTGAGAGGATGCTCCTTGGCAGTAAGTACCATTAAAATGTTTGTTAGGAGTCCAGTAAAATAGCATGGAGAATTACAGTGGAAGCAGAGTGGTTGTTTACACAGTCATTTATGGGAGACACATAGTATCTGGTAGATACTGAAACAGGTCTTTTTGTCAATGTTACCAGTTCTTAGGATTTTGAATCTTTTCCTTACTCTTAGATATATGGTTGTGAACTCTATCCTTTACTATATTTGAAGATTCACTCTTACCACACCTTTGGTACATTTTGGTTCTGTTAGCTAGCTGCAACCTAGTTTGTATTTTGCTCTTGTTAGACTTATCCTTTAATAATTCCACATTTTTCTCTTTTTCATTCCTGAAAGCCTAAAGAATTACATGGGATAATCTCATTATTTGTCTTTTCTGCCAGCCTAAGGCTGCCATTCTTAGGCATGAAAAATACAAAGGGGCGCCTCAGAAAAGGTAATTTCAGTAAAGGAAAGATATACTAGGATTCCCATATTCCCTGGCAGTACTGAACACACTTCTGTGCTCAAAAAACCCCCACCAACCCAAACTGGAGCATCTGTGGAGAAGAGGAATTAAAGTGTTGTAGGGAATGAGAAGAGCCTGTTAGGAGAGGATGGTAGACAAATCAGCCTGTAAATACTTAATACAGAGTGTGCTGCGTGTTTTGTGCTCCCTACCTCACTGGGAAAGAGAAATGAAAAAAGGATTTAATCTAAAGCGAGGTTCTGAGAGTAGAAAGATGAACAAACATACCTGTTTGTGTGCTGTAGCTCAGCAAGTGGAGGGGGAAAGTGTTAAGATTGAGCACTTGCCTGGTGCTGATGGTGCTGGTTTGTGCTTTGGCTGCAGTGCTGGGGGAAGGCTGAGCTAGAAAAAGGAAAAGCTATCAGAAAAAGGAAGGTGGGGAAAAAAGGAAACCGGTCATTCATCAGTAGGTTCACATGGGGAATGCTTATTTTCTATGCCCCTGTAACTTAACAGTTTATCTTGTTTTTATTACCTCCACCAGCTTCATCTTGTACACACGGTTTATTTTTTAACCTCTGTTCCAAAGCATTTCTTTTAGATGAAAGGTCCTGTGAGTTGTTTCTAAGTGGTGATGATTTTTTCCAGCTTTGCTTGTTTGTTGATGGTAGTCAGGGGTGATTTAGTGTCCCTCTGGCTGTCCAGTGATCCCACTTGCCACTGCTTGAGCCATGTGTCCTGTGATGCACCAGCAGTTCTTGATCAGCACCACCACTCCAGGGGCAGCGAAATTGGCTTTTCCTTCAGTTGGAACAGCCTTAGTGGAAAAAGGAGATGACTTGACAGTTCTGGTCATAAACACTCTTTCCTCTTGCTCCTGTGCTGGACTTTGGCCATGGCACTGTGGGTGTCATCCACCTGCCCCAGCAGCCAGCGTGGCTGCTGAATTAGCAATTTACAGACCCTGTGTAAATTCTTGGAGTACTGAATCCAGTATATTAAAAGAAACTCAGAAAGGGCTTGGTATTGCAGGAGTATTACTAGGCTTCAGCTAGTGTAAGCCTGTGCTGGAAGGGAAGAGAATTTACATTCTCTGTGGGATATTTAGCTTCATCTCATATAATGGCAGGTGGTATCCTTAACTGTAGAATGCTTTTAATTTTTTAATCATACTGAGCTCTTTGCCTTAGTTTGTGACTCATATTATATTGGCTAATTTCTGTCCTTAAAGAATTTGTATTAATTGAATTTATATTGAAGTTGCTGCATTATAAGCAAAACACCCTCTTGCTCTTTCACTTGCTTAAGAAAAATTATTCAGGAATATTTAAATAGATCTTGTTTATCCCATTCCTTAATTTGCTACATCTCCTGTACACTCCTACTCTTTTACTAAAAACTCCTACTTAGGACCTCTTTTGTACTCAGTAATCTTAATCAGCTTTCTCCCACAGCAGCCCCAATAGCAGCCAGTCCTGGTGCGCTTCCCTGATAATTTTTTCAGTATGTTTTGCCTCATTAGTCCATAATGTAATTGCCTACTTTGTGTTTACAACATTGTTTACTTTCAGTCTGTTCATATTTGATGAGCCTGTCCTCTGTTAGTGTTGCTTTAAATATTTATTCTTTTAGTAATGGGTTTGTGGAGTGGGGTAGTTTTAAAAGAAAAGCAAGAAAACATAACTTTTATTTAAAAAAAATACCCAGCTTTGACTTATGTGCCCTTATCCTTCAAGCCCCCCCACACACAGCTGTGTGACAGGTGTGATGGCTGCACAACAACAGTGTGAGGGTGCGAGGGAATTTGTCACCAGGGTGCCAGGGGATCTCACTGTACACCCACCTCATCCCTTTCCTCTGTCAGGATGTCTGATGGAGACCTCAGGGTCTTGGCCTGAGATTGTTGCTTCCTCTCCTTGCAAATCATTGTCTCTCTCAGCAGGCTCTCAGTAGTAAGTTTAGGACTAACTCTGGTTTTCCAATCCTTTAAATTTAAACCCAAAACTCACTATGTTTCAGACCATTGTAAATGCGTTTGCTGTTTTCTTTAAGTGTGGGAGAAGGGACGTGAGGCTGGGATGGCTGAGAGATGCTGTGGTCCCTTCCAGCTCTGCTCCCATAATGGTCTGACTGACTGTGCTGAGGCCATGGCTCATATGGGGGTAAAACATGAGCCTGTTTCCTGGTGAAAATGGCTAAATATGCATTTTTAAGGTTTTTTTTCTTTTCTTTTTCACTCTATTGCTGGAGATAATGTACCACACTGTGACTCAGGCTTTCTGCTTGTAATAATATTTCTTACTGATGGGGGAAAACCCAGCTTTAAATTATTCCTCATATCAATGGTCGCTTGCATCAAAAACAAGCTAAAAAATGCTAATGGCCTCAATCCATGAATATCCAGAAGGCAGAAAGCTTTTGTAGTATAAATATGTCATTTAATGAAAATATTGAAAGGAAGTGCATTTCCATGAAATTCATCTATCCGAATGTTATTTTTAATAGATGAATTCATTGCTTTACCCAGAGGTATTTTTCTTTCCAGTCTTTTTCCAGACATAGAGCCTTACTGTGCTCTCTTTGGAGTATAAACAAAACAGCATTTGCATTGGTTCTCCCCGTACTCTGTAGCAGTGAATAGCAGTAAAGCATGAATTTGACCTCCCTAATTCTCTTTGCCTTAAAAGTGTCTGAAAAAGTTCCACTTACCAGGAGGTTCTTTTGTTTTATTTATTTTTGTGAGTTTAAAGGAAAAGCTCTATCCACTTCTAGTAGCTTGATGGTGAAAAATCAAAAGTGGCTCTTGACAAAACTGGTATTGGTTCTCTCTGAGTTATAATCAATCTCCTAATGTATAATGCGGGTAAGTCCATGGCTTTTCATATGCCTTTTCCTGGGCAAGCAACTTGCATCATACATCAGTGTAGATGCTCTGGTGCAGGAGGTATTTGCTTTGTTGCCATGTAGTGACACTAAATTCAATTGCACTTCAAAAGTGCTCTGACATCCTCCAGTGGAAGGGTCTCTTTCATTTGCTTCCAGGAGTTCCCCCAATGAGCTAATCACTACATAAACGTATTTGTCTTCCAAATTAGCAGGAGTTGAACAATCCACTTGATTCACTGAATGAGATTGTCAGGCATGTGAAAGAAATATTAGCCATCCATTTCTGTAAAACATTAACTTCTTTATCCAGAATTGCTTTTTGTGTTAATTGTTAGGATCAGCAGTTCATGTACTAAACTTTTCCATAGTAAGTGGCACACTACAGCGCTGTCTTCCTGCAGAATAAGCACTCTCAGTGACTTGGTTGCTCCTCACACTTTGCTCAAGAGTGGCAAAACTGAATTACAGTTTATTTTTGTTGTGTTTTCATAGAAGCTTGAATAGTGACTAAGTGGTCAGTTCTCATGGCAGCAAGTGAGGAGAGCATGGTAGAAGTTTCATGAAAAAAACCTGAACCAGAATCACATCTTCTCAGGGCTCTTGAGATGAGCTCTGTTCCCTTCTAAGATCCAAAGGAATTGAATTTCCCAGTTGGCCAGGGGTCATTATGTTCAGAGTCAGAGCAACACCCTGAGGCTGGCAGCTCTACTCTTCACTGTGTTGTCTGCCAAAGAAAAGGTGAGATGCTTTTTCCACATTGTGAATCAGTTAAAATACTGATCCAACTTCTCCGGTCTTAGCCTTCCCAAAACAAGTTCAATTTACATATCTTAGAGCTGAGCTTTGGATTCTTATTTTAGTGTTGTGGGTTTTAAATCTGTTGTGTTAAAAGTAAATTTTTGAGTAAGTAGTTTTCCGTCCACTGTTGCATTTTTTTTCCCGAGTACAGAAACTAATGAGATTTTCTTTCATTTAAAAGTTTCCTGAGTCTGGGCATTAGACACACAGTGGCAGAAACACTAAATGTCTGGATTTTTTACCTAGGAAAAGCATTTATGTAGCACACAGCTTTTAAATAGCTTAACAAATCCAGTACCTGATGTGAATGTGACCGTGCATGCAAAGTTCCAGCTTGTACAAGGAGAAAAAGAAAAATAAAGCTGACTGTAAATGGAAGTGTTTTCCCATCTTACCTATATGGTATTATCATCAATCACTAGAACCTTTTTCCTGTATAATCTCACTTTTTTCATACCCGGTTAGTGATATTGTAATTTCAGCATTTGTAGCCTTATTTGGTTTTCTTTGTTGCTGCCTGTTAGGACATTGCAACAGTGACTGCAAGAAGTAAGGCAGGTATAACCAGGTCAGTTCCTGATACTAATGCAAAGTCTTCTCATGGAAGGGATGAAAACCATATAATTAAAATTACTTATAATGTGATTTGATTGAAAAAATGTAATGGAGATGACAATATAGAACAATAAGGGTTTTTTCTCTAATTTCTATTGCTGTATTTGAACTCTTGTACTATATTTTTGCAGTTCAGAGGCCAGTTTAGGAACAAAAGTGATCACTATTTTGTGAAAAAGTGTGTGCGTGTGTGTGTGTATATTTGTGTATTTTTTAATGTAGATAGATATATAATGTAAATCTCTAAGTTGCTCTTTACTGTAGTGCTCTGGCATGTGATATTTCACACTATCATTTAGTACCAGTCCTCAAATTTTTTAAAATTGTTTTTTAGTAAAGGGCTCAGTTGCAAGTTGTGGGTTTGGCAGAGCACATAAATTCATTAGCAGAGAGGTCAGGTGTGCAAAAACCTTGACATACCAAAATCAGTCTTGACCTGGCTTCTGAGACAGTAGAAACAAGGTATTTTAGATAGATATTTACTTCCCCACTTTTGCTTTAAGCTAGACAGTCATCAATTATTTTGTAAGTTGAGGATGAATTTCTGGTGTAACTGTTTTCCGATCTTCCCTTTCATGATTGTGATTAAAAAGCCTTCTACTTGTGTTATTTTCTGTCATTTGACCTCAATAGCTTTCTACTTTTTGATACATGAAAATAATTAAATGATGATTGGATAAATAACACATCTGAAAACAGAGCTGGATAAATAACAGATGAACATTACACTGATAGTGTAATGAGACTGAAAAATGTTTTTCCATCTGGGTAAGATCTTGACCTAAAGTTATCTTTTCATCCCTTTCTCAGGAAAGAGAAAACTTGTGCCAAATGAAACTGGAATAGTGGTGGGGGAAATGCAGTTCCTCTTTGCACCTTTTCAATCGCAGAAGCCAGAAGAAAATCAGGGGATAACAGAAACAAACCCTGTGTCTTTGTCTTGGAGCAATTTTTAGCATTGATGGTGTACGAGAGGAGACTCATGAGCTGTGAGACTAAAATGTAGTGCAGCGCTGATAAGGTGTTGTAGCAAACAGCAAAAAGCCACCAATGCTGTTGTGTTCATATTTCTCTGTCAGGTGGAGCAGCTGCTACATACATCTCCCAGAGCAGCAGCTTAGTAAATGCTCTGAATTGCGTTTTGACTCTCTCGTCCCTGCCTCTCTGGGGAAATGAGTTAAGGATGTGCAGAAGAACCATGCAAATAATCTTTTTCTCAGGAAAAAGTAGCTTAATTCAAGTCAGTATTGAAAAAGAGATAAAATAGGGTTTAGGCTGTTATCGTGTGCAGAGATATTTGAGGTAGTAGTCTGTATATTGATGGCAATTTAGACTAAAAATAGTGTTTATTAACTCAAATATGTTCGACTTGAGAAATTAAACAATATGAAGATAAGAGATGCTCTACCCTGGATGATAATGTCAGGCTTGGCAAATGCCAAAAATGCAGATGGAAAGGCAAATCCGTAGGAAAAGAGAGCTGGAGAGAGAGCAGCTAGGAAAACGCCAACAAAAGCCACCTTGAGAGAGGCAAAATTGGCTCACCCTTCGGAAAAAAAAAGGAACCAAACCAACCCAAAACAACAAAGACGAAAAAGTAATATAGAATTGAAATTCTGGATTGAGGTGCTAGTTTCTCCCTTGCTAAGTAAAATTAGTATTTGTTGCTCCCTTGAGTATAGAGATTGGTTATAGAGCTTTATTCAGATGATGGTGTTTGATAGACATAATCTAAATCTGAAGTACATAAGAATATTTGTGTGTAATTTTCACAGTATATAAACTGGGGGGGTTTGTTTGGTGGTTTGTTTAGGGTATTTTTTACAAAACTTTTCTTCTTCCATCAGATTAAATGCCTACATGACCACGGGTGTGCACTTTTTTCTGATTTTAGTGAGTTTTATTGGCCGTTAGGATGACTACAAAGTAGGTATATTTGAATTAAAATAATAATACCATAGTGGTGTCAGTGAACAGAAGTGGCAGTATGGCACCCAAAGCTGTAAAGGTTATTTTGTGGTGACACAGTTTTCCAAATATACAATAACAAGAACACAATTTAAAGATTAAATTCACTTTGGAGTAAGAGGAAATAGTGAAATAAAATCTTTATATGTTGCAGTAGTTACCTCACTTGCTACTAAAATGTAGTGTTTTCTGGGGATGTGCCATAGCTCTGCAAACTCCGTGGAACAGTTTAGGAGAAGTTTGAGAACAACTTACTGTAGCGAGATAAATATAATGAAAATACCAAAGTGCACAAGGATACCTTGGTTTGTCCAAAGCACACTGAAGAGTAACCATAGGGGATTGATGTAATGTATCCTCCAGAAAACTATGCCAGAGCATTATTTATATAGTGCTTTTTATTTATTTAAAACTATTTCATTTGTGGTTTAGTGTGTGACAGTTTAACAGGCATTTAAAAGACCTGACCATGCCTTGATGATGTCCATCTGAAGCACATCAACACTAGTAATGAAATCTGTCCTTTCTATATAAGCATTAAAAAAACCCTCCAAAAACCCCCAAGACATTGAATTGCTTGTATGTAAGAGTGGATATTATTTCTGTTCCAGCTCAGAAAGTGTTTCCTTCAGATGATATATAATAGCGTTTTTTTCTGTATATTTTTTGTAAATTTTGTTTAAAAATTTAATTTCTAATCCACTGAGAATCGGTAGCATCTATTCCTTTTTGCTGCAATTCATCTTGTTAATTTGATAAAGAGTCTGTTGGCATTTCTTTTGCATATTTTGTTCCTTTGTGTGCTTTAAAAAACTCCTGCTACACTGTGTGTTATTCAGCCATTTGTGGCTTGAAACACTGCCTAAATGCTGGCTTATGTTTCCCCATTTTCAGGCCGTAGCTTTTTATGTCTCACAACTCAAGTCTTGCAGCAATAACACCAAGTTCCTTCTATGGTTAGAAAAACACCACCCATTTGAAAATATCATCTGCCACCACTTTATTGCACAATGAATAGATTTACTTTGGAGGGTTGCAATATCTCATTTGACTCTGTAGCTGTTTTTTAGACATGAAGTTTTTATATAAATTCCAAAATAGTTTTGCCTTCCATGGCTGATCACTTTTGGAAAAGTCAAAGTGGAAGATTTCTGACTGAATTCCATTTGCAGGAGAGCCTTCAAAAAGTCCTTTCTGTATTTGTTCATTGTACTAATATTAAGCCAAACTTTGCAGAATTCACTGCTTGGAAGTACTATCTCTGTTCTGTCACCAGCCTTATCTGTTAAATCCCAATGAGTGTGAAAAACGAGAAAAATCTGGGTTTACTTGGCTGTTTCAGCAGTATGTTGAGAATGGCCAGATTGCTGGAGAAGACGACTCTCTTGGAAACCCTAACAGCCCGGCCTTCTCATCTCTAGGCACATAGAGCTCATCTGAGTGTGTAAATAAAAATAAATAATGCAGTGAAAAAATATGCAGAGTATTTTGCTGAAGTGTTTCAATTTTGGATCTGCCATAACTAATTTAAATCTTCTGTTGGGATTTATGCAGGCAAGGGGTCAGGTTTACAATGTTTGTAATTTAAAGCTTTTCTGCTACTACACCTTTTCTATTTTTATATCCTATCATGGTACCTTTTTGCTGCAAAGAAAGTCGCTTTTATTCCCTTTTCCTTTTCTTCTTTGAAGAGAACATTTGCTTCCCCATTTATGTGAGGTAATGAGATCAGAGTAGCTCCGGATTCTTTAAATCAATCTAATTGGGCTTCTTACAGTGTATAGAATATCCTTCTTTTGCACAGGACTTTCATTTCTTTGTGCTCCATCTCCAGCACTCAATATCTCCCATGCCTTTTTAATTAAAAAATCCCAGCAAGCAATTGTCATCCAAATGGCCGTGGTGTGTTGTCTCTTGCAGGCTGATTCACGGAGGGCAGCTGCTGAATGGCCTGGCGGGGCCCACGGTGATGAACGCGGCTCCGTTCCTTTCCACGACGTGGTTTTCTCCGGACGAGCGCGCCACGGCCACGGCCATCGCCTCGCTGCTCAACTACCTGGGCTCTGCTGCTGCCTTCCTGGTGGGGCCTCTGGTGGTGCCACCTCCCAACGGCACAGCTCACCTGGTGTCACAGAGCAACACCCAGCACATCAAGGACCGCATCGAGGCCGTGCTCTATGCAGGTGGGGGTCAACAGCAACGCTTAAAAACATAGAAAATGAACTTACTTTTGTGTGTGATTGGTGCTTGAGAACCACTACCCTCTAGTGGCTGGTTCGCACAGGAGCTAGTCTCTGGCTGAGGGAAAATAATTAAGTCAGGAGGCTTAATTTTTTTCCTTTTGTATAGGAAAGATTTTAAAATAGCCTTTTGTATAGACTGACTCCAAAGGAAGTAATTCAGTTGTTCGTATTGGCTGATCTTGGGAGAAATGTCTTCTTATGCTTTCCCTGAGCTTCCAAACTGGTTTTTGCGTATTGAATTTTCATTAAAACTGTTTCCATGACAAGTTTGGTTTCTTATGCTGTTTCTGTAAGGATAGAAATCCAATAGTCTTTTAGCATTAAATTCTTTTCCACATTAAATGAGCCTTAATTTATGACCTGCACATGCCTTTCAAATGTGATTAGATTATTAGTATTTAAGAATCTAACATTGAAATTAAAATACAATAGATTTTGTTTTTAACTAAAACCACCTAATTCTTACTGCTGAGCAATTTCAGTGATGTGACAACAGTTTAGTGAAAAAAAATCAGGTACAGAATTCACCTGATGAAACTTGGATTTTATGTCCTTGCTCTTTTTATAGCAATGGCTTCTATGCTTCTTCCTGTCACTTAGAAAAATTAGCAGCAAACTTTAAAGGAAAAGAGGTGGTTAAGTGGTTTAAGTGTCTACATTCTGATTTTTAGTGGATATAAATTGGTAGAGCATTAAGAGTAGCTCAGCTCTTTACCGTCTCATGGTGGTTGCACATCTGATAGGGGTTTTCCCCTCTTATAGTTGCAGCCTCTGAAATTCAGACAGGAGTTAGTCCTAAGTGTTCCCGAAGTCTTAAGGTATATATACTGTGTAGTTTATATAGAGGTTTAGGGGATTGAGTTAGCTGTTTGTGATCATTTATTCCTGGACATTATTCTTATGGAAATTTGTCAAGTTAATATTGCCGTTGGGTGAGGGCCACTGTAATGTTTGTTTTAAAGAAAGTGTAATAGAATTTGAATCATGACTTCAAGCAAGTATTTTTGAGTAACCTACTTTTTACTGGACTCAAATGGAACAACAAGGAAATTCAGGTTTGGCTAAGCCTTTCTCACAAGTAAATATGGTGTTAGGCTCTGCAAATCTCGTACCAGATGAAAACGACTAGTGTGAAAATAAGAAAAATGAAAGCAAGTCAGATTTTGTCCTGAGGAGCAGTAGGTAAGGGGAGGGAAACCCTAGCAATTACAGAAGTGCTTTTGCACTCCATCTGCAGATTTTCCATGGAGAGGGAGGAATTCATCTGCCTAAGGAAGTACCATTTTGTGCTTGAAACCACCGTTTTGAGTATGGTAGCACTAGAAATGTTGCTTTCAGCAGCCCATTAGATTCACATAGTCTTCTGTTCTCTTTCAGGAGGTTTTCCTAAGCATTTTCCTCAGAAACAGGGATGGATCTTGCCACCAAGGTTCAGGTCTTGCCTGTCCCATGTCTCAGCATGGCTCTTTCTATCTTTCTGAGCTGATGAGGGTGGGGGAGCACCCTGTAGACCTGTTTGGGATCACTGGTTCCTAGCAAGAGATGATCCTACAGCAGCTCTTCAGCTTCCTAGGAATTGTGTTTTGTGGGGCATCTGTATTTCTCACTTAGTATCTGAAAGTACTTTGAACAGAAATGGTTTCTTTGTGCTTGTGTTTATGTCCTATGGTATGTATCTTTTTGGGAGCTGCAACCCCTGTAGCTGTTCAGACAAAGACGGAGAGCTCCTTTGTGAACATTGCTGGCCTGCAGTGAATCACTGTGAGGATGGAAAACCTCCAACTGGTTTAAAATTGCGAAAGAACTGCCAAAGAGGAGTTTACTTTGAATCCCTCATGGGATTTGTTCAGTCTCACCTCAGCCCTGTTTCCCTGGAGAGCTGAAGGCACAAGGTCCCTGCTGACTGCTTCCCTGTGCTCTCTTGTGTCTGTTGGGCTCCAGAGGTGGAAGGACAGCTGCCTCTTGGTGGGTGATGGAGGACAGCTCTGTCTGTGGGACAAAAAATACCTGGTAGGTTTGGTAGGGTACTATTTGTCCCTTTAAGCAGCTGGGCAGAAAACTAGGCTCAAACTGACTTTAGAGATTAGTAGCAAAGGTTTTGGAGAATGTAGAAGAACAAGGAGCTGGACCCAAATGTCCCACTTCCCCACTTCTTCAGCAAGGGTGGTCAGGTTTGGTAAGACTACTCCCTTCAGGTGCTACAGCAAAGCCAGTTTCACAGGATAAGCACTCTGCATTTCTAATGAACTTGTTGCTTTTGTGTGAGCTAGCGTTAAATAAGCAGCCTCCAAAAGTTAGATGTCTTTTAAAAGACAGTAATGATGTGAATTGTTAACTTGGGATCAGTAGTGTGCCAAGAGTGTGCAAATTTTCCAAGGACTTAAGCTCAAACATGATTACGAAGCAATTGCTTATAAGCCCATTCTGAAATTGCTCTGTTAACTCCAGTCTCTTCTGTGTTTTAATAAATTGCTGTTCCTTTATCTCAAACACGGACTAAGAGCTCAGCTGAATTGCCACAGCCTCTTTCTGTGTCATCTGTGTCGCACATTCTGGTTCACAGCTCAAGTAGTACGGATGTAGCAAATCAGCATTGAATTGTATTACCTGAATCGCATAAGGAAGCCTGAATTATTCTGGACTGCAGCCAGAGCTTTTAGCCTTGTGCTTTCCTAAATATCAATGTAAAAATCATTATTTGTTAAATATATAAAATGTGTGTGTGTGTGTAAGGGGCCCTCATGCCCCCTGGAATGTTGCCACCGAACAAGGTGGGGAGGAGGGTTGCTGGGATTGGGTAGGGTTTTGTGCTATGAGTAGCCTATCTGAAGGAAAAATAGTTTGTGTGAAGGAGGCTTGTGCCTCTGTAAACCTCTGGGGGTCCCCCCCTCCTTTTTTTTTTTTTTTTTTTTTTGTGATGTGAGAGATGCAGGCATCTCTGACATCACAAGTCACTGTGGTGTGATACCGAGCTCTGGTGAAGCATTCCAGTTGTGCTCCTCAGTAAGAGATACACGTACATGTCTGTGTCTCTGCACACTAATTTGTGACTTGCCCCATTCCAAGTGCTGTGCATCATTTGAGAGCATCTACTGCACTGTTGAGAAGCTGGTAGCTCCTGTAGAAGAGCTTCTCTCTTGTGACTGCAGCTCCCTCACTCTCAGCATTGACCTATTTCTTACCTTCTCGATTTTCCTTGCTTTTGCTCCCTACTTACATTCCCAGGAAAAGTTTTAGATTGTATACCTCTTCGTCTAGTCTGGTAAAGTAAATGATGGAGATAAGGGTGTGGGTTTCGTGTTGAGGAGGGATTTCTACTTGTAAGAAATCAGATGTGTTTGGCAGTACCTGGACTTTCAATAGAGGTGTAAGTATTGTATACAAAGCTAAGATGGCACTAAAAACGTGTATTCTTGAATAGAGGGAGATGCTTTAGTTTCCAGAGTGAATTCT
Source organism: Acanthornis magna (assembly GCA_036785705.1). Classification (NCBI taxonomy): domain Eukaryota; kingdom Metazoa; phylum Chordata; class Aves; order Passeriformes; family Acanthizidae; genus Acanthornis; species Acanthornis magna. Next base: position 23,164,243 of record JAWUZG010000012.1, read on the forward strand.
GGACTTTTCTTTTGTGCATGAGGACAGAGCTATCTAGGCAAATTTGCTAGCGTGAAAAGTATAGCACTGGGAAATATTAAAGAGTTTCAGGAAGGTACTACAAGGACAGCATGCTGAATTTAATAATTAAAAAAAATACAGAGGGTTACTATACTGCTCCTACTGCAGCAATTTGACTGGCAGAAATTTTGAGGCAGTGCCTAGATGAGGCCCCAGATGGACACCTATTATGAAATATTGCTATGACTTAAAAAAATTGTCAATGTGGTTTACACTCTTCAGAAAAAAACCTGGCCTTTTCCCTTATAGCATTGCAGTATAATGAAATTAAATAATGAGTACCTTGAACAAAATTTGTGGGTTTGTGTGATCACATTTTTGATTGGCTATACCTGTCTGCAGTCTTAAATCTTTAAGATGTGATTACAATGTGTGTATGCACGTATGTATGTATACCTATAAACGTCTATGTAGACTAGAAGCAGGAGGGGGGATAAAGAGCTTTTACTAAAGAGCTGTGTAGCATCATCGTGTAGTGACGGAGCATCTCATCTCTTTTTTAGGTCTGGGATGATCAGTTACAGCCAGTTTTTTATTCACTGCCCATGGTCTCCAAAACAATGCGCACAAAGATAGAAATTAATCCATTTTCTGGAGAGCAGAGGAGTGAGAAAGTCTAGTTAAAGTGCCCGTGGCCCTCAAAACATGCAGTTACACCACAGCAGGAGAAGAGACACCACATAATTCAAAATGAATCCTTTAGTATTTGATCATAAAGAATGGCACTGTCACACTCCCAATACGCCTTCAAAGGAAATGTAGTGTAGACTTCTTTTTCCCATATGCCGAATAGATGCATTCATTTCCCTTCCCCATCTCCAGCTGATCCATTTAGACTCTTGAGTGTTATTTACTTTTCAGTTTCCTGAATTTATTTTCTTCTAGTTTAGCAGAAGACCTGGCAAAGTGCCATGTTCATATTGATTTATTAAAAAAGAGAAGAAAAAAGAAAATTAGGCAATTGAGTATTCAGCTCTGCTTGAATTTATTTGTGGTGTCAGTGAACACTTCTTTGTTATAAGATCACAAGTTCTTTTAAGATAACACACTTCAGCTATACATTTTTCTCTCTAGCAGCAAAGAATCTTGTTTTCAAAGGGGTTAGGAGAAATAGTGGGATTGAGGATTGTGGAAAACATGATATACATTGTAAAAGACCTGTAAAACAAATTAATTAGATTGACTGTGGGTAGAGTTGTTTTTCTTCAGAATGTCTGCTCATGGGACTTAACTGAGTATTTTCTGTGAAGTGCTCCTCACTTTTCAAGCTCAGGTCCAAACCTCTGCTATGAAATTTTTCAAAGGTTTGGAATACCTGCTGCTAAACAAGCAGAGCATCCACAAACAGCTGTATTCTTTCTTTTTCCCCCCTCTTACCTGTACTTTTTCTATTCATGAGCCATGGCTGCTTCTGCACTTTGCTCTTTATATTCTGTTGCCATGTAATACTGTTTGTGTCGGAACTGCTGCCTTGCTTGACCTTTTGTTTGCCTTCATCATCTTGTGCAATGAATAATTGTTATTCCATGCCCTGGGGCTTCCCCAGTCCCATCTGTTTAAAGTCTGTAGCATGCTGTTACCTGCACTGAGCTACTTCCATCACAAGGAAACGTGGCCAAATCCTCATACTGCAGTTCTCTCTGAAGAGAGAAAGCAAAAGCTTTCCTTTTGCTTCACTGAGTTCCCTGTGCATGAGACTGGTTCTCTGCAGCTCCTATCACTGGAATGGACTGCCAGTCTCATTGATTCTCCATCTCAATTTGAAATCTTGTTTGGGGAAGGAGAAAGAAATTTCTCCTTCCAAGTTAGGGAATTCTGTTGTCAGGAGCAGTCAAGCACTTGTGGTGGGATTTATGTCTTGGAGGCTGGCTGATAAAAGTGCTGTAGTGAAATAAGTCTTTCAACACTAACATCTGTTCTTGGTTTTGTTTCTCTTTGCCGTCTTGTTTAGAATTTGGAATGGTTTCCCTGATATTTTCTGCAGCATTGGCCTACTTCCCCTCGCGCCCTCCATTCCCTCCCAGCGTGGCTGCAGCGAGCCAGCGGCTCAGCTACAGGAGAAGTTTTTGCAGACTCTTAAGGTAGGACCTCATTGGGTTTCCACTTCAAAGCAGATCAGTGCCTAAGTAAATAAAAACAAGTGTGCTTTAATCTTCTCATTGAGCAAACAAGTTGGTTTGTAGTGCTTTTAAACAAAATAAAATTAAATATTAATGTCAAGACATAAAAAGATGCTAACTGCTAAAGAGCAGACATTAAATTTTAAACCACTGTGTATATCTCCAGTCTTCATGCCAGTCCTTCAGCACCAGCAGTGTTTTAGTCATTCTGTTAGCAAGGCTTTTCTTATGCAATACTTCTGTTACATCAGGTTATACAGGATTGTTAAAAGTGAGCTGTGAAAAAACAGTGAACAACACTGAGCAAAACTAACTTATAAGCTGTTTTCTTCTGTGCTTATTATATTGGAATGAATTTGGGGTTTACTTGTCTTTTGAAGGATTATTCAGCTGCTTTCATTCAGCCATGAAAGCAATGAACAAACTATCTGAAACTATTATATGATCTATTAAATCTCATTAATTGTATGTTAAAATGTGAAGTGGGAATAGGAAAAATGTCTCCAGATGTGTTTGTGGACAGGCTCAAAGGTGAGCTAGCCGCCTTTGAATTTTTAGGTTTAAAAAAAAAAAAGTTGTAAAGAAAGTGATAGTTTTGCAGCTTCTCTCACTTGGGTTCTTTTGGTAAGACATGGTCCCACTTTCTCCCAGTGTTTGTACAGTGTCTTGTGTAATGGAAATATGATCTCAGAGGAGCAGCTAAAGCAATTGTAATATTAATGGTGAGTAATTGTGAAGGCCCATGCCCCCCTGTACATGATACTGCACAGAGGAACTTCCTGGGGCAAAGAAATAACTGCTCCCCTGGTACAGAATATGACTGACTTCACTGGGAGCCTTCAGACTCTTGCTGTAATTGTTTTTGAGTGATGTAGTGATAGGAGCTGAATCTGCATATAAAGGGCTGCTTGAAGCTTGATAATTGTCAAGCTTTAGACATTTAGTTACTACAGACCTATTGTGCACTGTACTTTCAATACGTGTATTTAGAGGCAGCGAAAACAACTCATCCCTTGTTGTCATTGGGCTATTTTTTCTTTTGTTTTTGGAGGCTTTTTTTGTTGGTTTATTTGGTTTTGGGGGTTTTTTTGTTTGGGTGGGTTTTTGTTTTGCTTTGGTTTTTTGTTGTTTGTTGTTGTTTGTGGGATTTTTTGTTAGTTTGGGGATTTTTTTTATTTTTGTTTTAGGGAATAAATAGTTGGCAAAATGCTTAATCCTGTATGTTCATCCTGGAGCAGGCTGGCACTCAGGAGGTGTGAGTACAGCTGGGTAGTTAGTCTGCAAAGTGACCTACTCAGGGTATTAAAAAATAGCAATTCCCTTAAGGACACTTAGCACACACAATAATGTTGTTCTGCACCCAAGCTGATGTGCAGTTAGACCCTGCCTGAAGGCTGTGTGGTAAAAATGTTGCTGTTGAACAGAAGTCTGAACAGCAACTGGCTCCGCAGGTGAAATATAAAATTTCTGTTGACAGTGCTCCATTTGGGAATTTTATAACCATTAGATTCCATGTTCAAAGTTTTGTAAACAGTGGACCTGAGATAGTGGTATGGTCAGGCTATAAAGAGTAAAGCTGGCTTACTGTTCACAATAACCAGTGAAACTTAAGAAAACAAACTGGACTCTTAAATAATGAGTATAGTTTACAGTGTCTCCAAGAACCAAGAGGAGTGTTTTAAATGTGGACAGGTAGATAGTTGTATCTTCCTTCCCTCTGGTCTTTATGCATTCTTTATGCTGCCCTTTATCAAAGGCACTTCTTCATTCCTCTGTACATGAAACAATCAACAGTTCATCATTAAACCCACTTACCTTGGGGAGCCTTTCAGTAACAATCTGTCATGCAAGGGAGTTTTATAAAAGAAAATTGTATCTGCCGTGCTTCAAGAGAAATCCATCATCATCCATTAGGCTTCTAAGCTCTGTTGCCTGCCTAATCTAGGCTTCATCTTGGCTCCCAGAGCCTTTCTTTTGACTTAGTGGTGTAGTCTGAAGGTAACCAGCAGATGAGTACCAGGAAATCAAGATTTCCCTTTATTGTAGACTTACCCTCTGGTATAAGAACTGTGTGTAAAGCATTTAGGATGTGTGTGAGCTGGTGGGCTGACCTGGCTATGCACCAAATACACTCATGAGAATTGAGATGTTCATCATTTCCCTCTCTTCTCCCCCAGGCTGCAGTTACTACTTTATTACTTCAAAATAAAGCAACATAGCATAACTTTAGCATTGAAGTCACTGACCTTTTTTCTTTGGACACCAGAGGGATCTATCACATCCTTGCAACTCCCACACTCCTTCAGGTCCTTGGGCGGTCATCTACGTGAGCTGCTTCTTGCAGAGTTATTATACCATCAACAGAGTTCAACCATCCCCTGTAGGCCTTTTTGGGGGTCTTTCTTGGGAACTTGATTCTTCCTTCTGATTTGGAGGGTTCCTCCTTCTGACAGATTGTAACACATAGTTGATCCCTGATTATCTCCTAATACCATCTCTCTCAGCCTGCAGTGGGAGACGACAGATTGGTCATGGTTTGGGAGCTAAGCCCAAATCTTTTAACAGTCTATCACACACTGTGACAAGTGTAGTTTGAATTTCTATTAGAAAAAGTGTGGTGCCCTATCTCATTTTCTTCAGTGAAGCAAATATGACTTGTTTTTGCTTTCCTTGGTTCAGAATATTCCACAAACTTCAATGGAAAAAATTCTAATACAAGTAAATGGTTGGTAAGTCTTAAAACCTGCATTAAAAAAACTTGTGATTTTTGCTTTGAGGTAATAAGATACTTTTAGCCAGTCACATGGCTTTTATATTTTCAAGGGACTATGTAAGCAAATTTGAAATTTTGTATCAGGGTTTTTATGCATCATTATTGCTTTAATGACACTTTCATCAACATCACCATCCAGTAATGGAAGCTGCTCAGAATGTGCCTGATGTTAATAGGCACTGTCAAAGTTACTCTGAAAATCATGACTGACTTTGATGGGGCTCCCCTCTGAACCTGCCTGTCTTACACATTCTAGTGGCATTAGGTTTCTGAAAAAAACAGAAGAAAAAATCAATTCATATTCCAGCAGAATGGTTTAACAGAGAGGCTAATGCTGATATCATGTCATTGCTGATAGGATGGAAAACAGTGTGGGTTCAACAGCTGATGGTGTGACAGACAGCACATTTTTCTACTTTAAATGGAGCAATTGCAAAATCGCAAATGCTGTGCACAAGTGACTGGAGCCATGAAAAGTGGAGCTGCCACTGAAGATGCGTGTTTCAAATGGCTTTAGCCAGCACGAGCTATTGCTGGGCAAGGGGGCAGAATGACACCTGGTGATCAGTGTCTCTGTCACTGCCAGTCTCCCTTTTTCCTGTCACCTTCCTTGTTGTGGAGACTAGGCAGGGGAGCAGCCTCTGTCCCTGGAGATTGTCATGATGCAGAGCTGTTACTCTGGTATTGGTACTAGGACTTGGATGTGGCACAGAGCAGCTGTCCACCACAGTCCGTCTTGTTGCTTGAGTTATAGAAAACAAATACACCACAGGAAATTCTGGTCAAGTAAATGACAAAGTCCTCACTCCCTCAGAATGAAGTTCTCACTCCCTGTAATGAAGATGAGGTCCAGCTAGCCAAAGATTTTGAATATTCAGCAGGTGTTATTTTGGAACGCTGCATTCAGACTTGTTCCCTCCTAACAACCAAGGACATGGCTCTATAATGTCCATGCAAAATTCCTTTTTTTTTTATTCTACAGGTGTTGAATTGACTTTCATGTTGATAGTATTAAATAACATCAGATGCCAAGGTGATACAAGATAGACTAGGATAAGAGTATGGCATTCTCAAGAAAGAAAAAAAAGTTGTCAGGAAGACAGTAGCATTCAGAAAAATATAACCAATGTGTAGAAGAACTGAAAGTTTGAGAGTTGTTTTTCTTTGCATTAAAAAATAAATCAGACACGAATGATATTGAAAGCGGAGGATATGTTCATGTGGTGGAAATGTGTTATTCAAGAAGATGTGTGAAAAAGAACAGTGCAAAAAGCACTGGCTGGTGTGTGTGCACAGAGCATCTAAGGAAGTAAAACAGCATAAGCTGCAAACCTCCGAATGTTTTGGAGAGTAACTGAATCTCTCTCTCCCTCTTGGCTTTTGTAACTGTGTGCTATCAAATTGCCACTGCTTGCCAAGGAACTAGTACTGATCAGGATCAATTTTATGTAAATTGTTTGGGACTGGAGTGAGCCACGTTTGAGGTTATACAGATATCCCATGGGATGACTGACCTTAGAATCACTGTAAAATCTCTTCACTTTAAAGTGCCATTGTTTCAGATTCCAAAACATAATTTGAAACATTTTTGAGGAAAATTTGGATGCCTCTCAACAAGGATTTCACATTTGCTTTCAGTTACGGTGAGTGGGAGAAGTCATTGGTTAAATTCCTGTTTAGCTCAGGATGCAGCTTTGGCTGTTTCACCTTCACTGAATACTAAAGGTTGAATAATTTTAACTGGGGGGAAAAAGCAAACATATTGACTATTTAGAGTAGAGGATTGTATTTGTCTCTGGTTTTTGCCTGCTCAAATTGTCAAAATTTTCCACTCTTGCAGCTTTACCTGTCTCATTTCCAGAGCTTTCCTTGCCTTAAACCAACATAAAGAGAAGTAAAACAGGCTTGAGGTTTTTTAATTTTTTAAGTTCAGTTCAAGAGGCACAAATCTTTGATTTTATTTTTGAAATAAGCTTTTCATCTTTTTAATTAGTCCTTATCATTCCTAACATACATTTAGGCTAAGTAGGTTGCCCATGCCAAAGCATGGAAGAATTGCTTGCAGAAATGAGAAACATATGAGCCCAGCATGTTACAGAAATCTTTGAACTATGTGGAGAGACTGACTTTTTCTATTATCACTGTGCTAAGGCAATAATGTATCAGCCACTAGAAATTCAGTGACATGGCTGGATACCTTTCTTGTTTTCCCTGGCTCACTCCTCCTTCAGACTTTTGCTGTTTTTCTTGATGGGCAGAATGTAGATTCTAGGGTGTGATTTAGTCTCATGGCTAATCTTGGTGCAGTTTTTAATATAAGCTGAGGCTAATGACAATGTTTTATCTTCACAGCAATTTCCGATTCTTGATGATTGCTTTAGCCTATGCGATACCACTGGGTGTTTTCTCTGGCTGGTCTGGTGTTCTGGATTTGATATTAACACCCATTCATGTAAGCCAAGTAAGTATCTCCTGACCGATAATCAGCAGCTGTTTTGTAAGTGGCATGTTTTTATTTTGCGCTAGCATGCAGTTTCATCAGGTTTTTATGTTTAACATGCTATTGATACATATGGAGCACTTTGCTCCTTGAAATTTTAAACAAAATGAACTGTAGCTTTTGGCATCCCAGACTGTCACAATTCCCCCTGCTGACTCTCCATCAGTGGTGAGTGTTTTCAGAACTGAGCACACCTTTTGACAAGAAGGAAGAAGTAGGTAAACAAATGGGAGTATTGTTGGCTGCTGCATCTCTAGTGAAAGAAAATGTATGCCCGGTGGAAAAGATGAAGTGGGGAGAAGATGATTTCTAAGCTTTTGATAGAGTATTATAAAAAAACAGAGGACATTACTCAGATTCTGTAAAGAGAGGTCACATTTAGGGCACAGACTACTTAGTCATACTTTCTTGTAGTGAATTTATTTCCTTTCCTAGAAAAAGCCTTGCACTTCAGATTATTGTGGAGAGCTGTTGTTAGCAGTTTGCAGCTCCTGCACAACATTTGTTTTGAAAGTAACATCATCTTATTTTCTCAGCTTTAACACATTTCTTTTTGTTTTGTTTTGTTTTTTTTCCTGTCAGGTGGATGCAGGCTGGATTGGATTTTGGTCTATAGTTGGAGGTTGTGTTGTTGGCATAGCAATGGCAAGGTAGGAATAATTACAGGTCCTTCTCCATTTCTTCAGCTGTGATTATCATTTAGTTTGTACTCTTGATAACAGAACTTGTTTTCTCTCATCTTCTAGAAACTTGAAATGGGAAATTCAGTCTGGGGTTATAACATGTTTCTAGTAAAGCAGTAATTTGTACCATGTTAGTGGTTGCTGGGGATTGAGAACTCCACATGCGTATACCTGAATTTGGAAGTCAGACTGTTATTCCTAACAATGGCTTCCTGTATGCTGCTTTTAAAGACAGCTCTGGTGAATTCAGCTGCATGGTATGAGGGAGAGCCTCATTGTAGCACATTTGGAAAGCATTGAAGAAATTATTGTCTGTCTCCTTCCATCAACACTTTTGGGCATATTGATCCCCAAAGGGATACAGGGAATTTAGCACAGGCAGCCTACCCTACAATAACATGTTCCTCCACAGAGAAATTAGTCTGGGCCCATTTTGGGCAGGTTGCTGGATTCCTGCATAGCCTAACTATTTTCTGCTGTATGTTACAGGCCACAGTATGGGTGTACCTATGCTTTTTGCAAATCCAGACACAGCTATCTCTGGCCATTATGAATGCTGATGATATGGGAAGTGGAACTGCGAGAAGGGGATTGCCCTTCCAAAAAACTGCTGGTTTTTTCTTCATTGAGGTCCTCTTTAGGAGAAGGGGTGGGGGAGGGAGGAAAAGTTTTTCAGGAGGTACCTGAGCACTGAGTTTATAAAACTGATTAAAACTAATCACATGTTCCCCTTGCTTTGGGATATCCGAGCATTGTCCTGGTTTCTCTGTGTCCACTCTTTAGACTCCAGTGAGTTTAGCACAAGCGCAGATATCTGTAATTGTTGCCTCATTGTGGGATTGTGGAGAGAGATCTTTTTGGGACAGAAATTGAAACTCTCTCTTTTTCACTTGCTGTGCCTCATCAGAGTACACAATGCATAAAGAAATGTTAGGTTTCACGTCCTGACATTTTGCAAGCTGCCTAGCAACTGTAATAGGGAGAGGAAAAAACTCCTGACCTAGGGAAAAGAAACGAGCGCTTCTCTTCCATCCACTCCAGATGCAGGCCAAAGGACTTCATCTAGCCAAACAAAGTTCATGCCCTGATTTCCTCTAAAGTGAGTTGCTTTTGATTAGCTAAGCTCAGATAGAACGTTTTCTCTGTAAGAGAACAGATGTTTAAATGCAGCTGCTGTAAATGACACAGATGCTATAGGTTGCATGCTGAAGCAGGTAGAGTGCCAGTTTAATCTTCTCCATTGTGCATTGATCTCTAGTAAATTTGCAACGTTTCAATAGTAGAGGGACACCCTTAGCAGCTCACTTAACTTTGTTAGGAGAGAATCTGCAGACTCTATGCCAACATGCAAATCTCAGTCTTTATCGTAGATTAATTTATTTAATATATTGCCTGAGTTAAATTTCAGGAAATGCTGGCAGACCCTTTAACTGCTTCAAAGCTGATTTCAAGCCTTGTCAAATACCTGTATTTTGTAGCATTTAGTGCATTTAAAAAATACCAATAGTCTGTCTCCAAATATGTCTTTCTAACTTGGGCGATACACAGTTCAAATGGGAGGGTTTGCACACAGAACGGGAGGGAGGAGGTGATTTGTCACTTCTGATGGATGACTCTCCCTCCTAGGCCTATTCAGCATTTATCTGTGTAGGGTTGAATCAATGACGAGTCTGACTGTAATCTGCTGAAAGTTGTAATTAGGAAAATTAAGTAATGATTCTTGTCAAAGCTGACAAGTTGATATATTTCAGTGTCAGAACTGTGATTTGCCAAGCAAGCAGCTCTCTCCCTTAACCACCTCTCCAGAAACTGTTAGTTTTGGGGTGGGCTTTTTTCCTTTTTTTTTCTGGTAATTTGTCAAAGCAAAATTGGTGCAGCTTAGGAATTTGCTCCTTCCATTTTTGTCAGTGCAGATTCTATAATTTAGAATTTTTAACAGCCTGAGCCTTGCCCTGGAGCATTAGGTCCCATACATCACAGTAGGTGTTAAATCATCTGTATTTAAAGCAATGCCCAGTTTGGAAATTTGTTTTTCTATCTCATTTTCAAAATGGTGCAAGTTTTCCTCAGCATTATACATAAATCCTTCTACTCTCCACCCACTGCTGTCCTGATAGCCATGAACTTATATGTTTAGCTAATGTGTTTGATGCATTTTTGATGCATTTTTATAATGAAAAACCTGGCCTATTTTGGGCAGCTGGTAGGTGCTGTAGCCTTTGCTGGCAGCTTTCAAATGCTACTAGTTTGAAGAAAAGCCGTGTCAAAGAGCAGCATTCATATCATTGCATGGAAACATAAATCTATTCCCTTTTCTCAGATTTTTTTTTTTTTATTTATTTTTTTCACCACATTTGCCAAGGATCATAGATATTTCTGAGGTTTTGTCCTCTGCAGCTCAGTTTCAGTTCCTGCTTCCAACCTGCAGTGTACTCAACATGCTGAAACTTTATGGCATGGTGATAATTTCCTTAGCAACAGACAGCGTTGTCAGCAGTGCAGGTTTGTGATTTTAACTGTAGGATGCAGCCTAGGGCTGGCTCTGCTGGGATGCTGGAGACTGTTACCAGCAGTAGGCTCAGAGGTCTGTGTCTGGCAAAGTACACACCTTCTCTCCTGTTGTGCCTACCTTTTTAGCAGCTGCAGACAGTCCCTTTCATGCTAGATGATGAAGAAGGGTTTAGACAGAACAAAGGTTTGAAATCAAATACAGGGTCTGAGGATAAAAGTAATTGCTCCTATTTTTTGATTGAAACAAGTATTCCGAAGAGTTGACTAGATTTACAGTCTTTATTCTCCTGTAACCAGACAAGGAACAGAAGTCCTTCAATTACCAAGTTCAGGCCTGGTTGCTGTGTTTTTTTCCCTCATTATTTCTATTGCTGGCTGAACCCAGTAGCTGCATAAACCTTTACCTTTGTGGTGTATTTGACCCTTTTGGAGTTCTGTGATATCTGAGAGCTCTTTGGAGCACAGCGCTACCCAAACTGGGATTCTGTGTCCAAAAGAGTTGCAGCTGTTTGGTAGAGGTAGTTATTTTCTCCACTTAGCTATCACGAATGGCTTAGATGCATGTCATCCTTCCATCCCCACATATCCCTTGTGGTGGGATAGAGGCAGAGGATCCCCTAGAGATCATCCCCAGCCCTGCTGTGTGTGAATGTCTGTCCCAGAAGGCTGATATTTCTCACATTGTTCCATTAGGCGGGATCTATGTCACTGCCCTTGCCTGTAAGGACAAAGAATAGTGATGTTGTCTGCCAGCAGGCAAAGTGGGAAGTCTCTGTGGAATAAGCCAAAAGTTTGCACTTTGAGATGCTTCTGCAAAGCTTTTAAAATTGCTGATTTTGACCCTAGTGATCCCAAAGAATAATTAAAGAAACTGGCAAACCAGTGAGGCGATCCTGACTCCTCGATTGGATTGTCAGAAAAAAACCCACCAGTAGCAGCTGACCTCTGGCTATTGGAGATGAATGCATAAAGCACTTGAACACTGCAGTCATAAACTTCTCAGATTATATGCAGCAGTGATCTCCCCCTACTGCTTATTGAATTACTCACTGCTAAATTCAATGTGGAATTAAAGCATGGGGAGAATCAAAATAAGAGGAAGGAAGTTGGTTTGGGGAAACAGAAAGCGTGTTTGACTGCATGACTCCTACATCTCTTATGATATATGTGGAAGTTCTCTAAATTTTTGTAGCATTATCTCTTTTACCAAGTAAGCTGTAAGGTATCTGCCTGTAGAGTGACCTTTGTCAGGGCAGAGAAGGCACTTAGCTGATGGACAGACAAATTTCATCATGCACCAAACTAGGTGGATTCTGCTACCATTATCCTAATCGAGGTAGGAGGCTGTGGGCGCAGAAGATACGCTTTAGAAATACATACCTAACCTGTCCATCCCAAAATCACATCTCCTAAGAGGGAGAGTATAGAAAATTACTCATGAATAAATGACATTGCCTTTTCTAATATATCTTTTTCAGTAGTTAGGTTGACATCTCCTTTGAAAAGAGCAGTTGCACTGATAATTATGCCACATGAGCACTGCTCAAATGCATTCTGTCTCCTTGAAAGAAAAAAGGGAAAAAAGATGAAAAAAGTGATTGTACCACCAGGTGGTATTAAGATCGTAATTCCCTCTGTATAACAGCCAGACTGCCCAAGGAATTGTGGGGCTGTCCTCCCCCAGACTGTCAGCGGGGTCTCTGTAGAAAAGGGGTAGCACCAAGCTTGTAGTTCCTGGAACTTTTCAACCCAAAACAGCCACTGGCAGAGTGACCCCCTGTGTAAAGAGTTCCTCCCCTGCCTAAGCCACCATGAGCTTCATCACCAATATATCCAAGGGTTCAGAAGCTGTTCCTTGTCATCTTCAACTGGGGATTCTTTGGAATTTTTTGGAGCTTTTCCATTTCCCACAGGAATGAATCTTGACACTTAACTATGTCTTGAATGAAATGCGGCAGCCTCCTCATATGCTAATGGAGCTCTGTGTCTGCCAAGGGAGACTGGCAAACACTGACAAAACAGCGATGCAAGTAGTGGTGTGATATTGTGTCCAACAAATGCAGAAGAAAAAAAAACTTTAGGCCAAGTGTTTTCATTTGATGCCTTGAGAATTGCTTGAGAATTGTTCTGGTTTGGTTGTTATTTCGTGACAGCTAAAAAATCCGTGGCTCTTCAGTTTGACAGCTAGAAATATCACCATTCTATAAAGATACCTTTTTTCTATTTCTGAAAATGAGAAATGACTTTTAAATTATTTTTATCGTCTCCAAGATGTTTAATGAGAATATACTGAATTAATTGTCAAGCATCACATTTAAATAATATGAAAATTGGGCATTTGTGCTTTTCTGATGTGTGCTTTTATTTTAGATTTGCAGATTTCATCAGGGGCATGCTGAAGTTCATACTGCTGCTGCTTTTATCTGGAGCAACATTAGCATCAACCTGGTTCACTCTCACCTGTCTAACTACTGTCACTCATCTGCCTTTAACCACAGGTATCAGCAATGATTTTTATTCCTATTCTTTATAATAGATACTACAGGCAAATATTTGCAGTCTTCGCACTCAGCTATCTCATAACCTGGTTTGGTATGTTTAGTAATGCAGTAGTTTTACTAAGACAAAAAAAATACATTTAGAAAGTCTGTAGAATCTGAAATATCTTCACTGGCTTTGAATAACTTCACAAAAAGATTAAAAACTTTAAAAACCCCATAATAAGAACCCCAAATACACATTTAAATTTGATTTGTGGATTAAGTGTTTTTCTGTTTTGAGTCCTTTGGAATTACAGAGGTGAGGAAATAAGTCAAGAAAAATCAGATGAATGAGATTAGTGTTGCATGTAAGAAACAGTGACATGTCTGGGAATTTAGGGGTTTGAAACTTACATTAGTTATTGGAAACACGTGGTGCATTTCAAACCAAGGTGACCCATAGTGTTTGCAGCCATCTAAATCTGTCCCTGCACAGTGCTGTCCTCTTTTTTTGCACCTGCATGCAGGTTCAGGGAACTCTTCCAGCCCAAAATTAACTCAGCCTGCACCTCAAAAAGACAGGGAAAAAAGCTGTTGGCAGGAGTGGGAGAAAAGCTCAGAGGTCTAGTCAGGCTGCCAGCAAGCTGTACCCTTAGTTGAAAGCTAGCACTACTTAGTTCTTAAAAATCTGTCCTTCACCTTATTATCTGCACCAAAGGACTGATCCACCTGTGATTCCAAGACTTTAAACAGAGTTACAGCAAAACCTAGGCCATCAAGATTCAAAAATATATTTATTTAGCAAAGAATTCTGTAAGTCCATTTTAAATAAAGTGCCATCTTGGTTACAGGCAATTTATGCATTCTGAGTGAAATGAAAACTTTGTTGTGGAGAGTAGTTTGTAGAGTACTGTTTTACTCAAATTAACTTTGAGTTTCGGTAAGTGTCCTTGGTGCACAGCAAATGTCACAACTATAAACTAAAGTGGGTACAGCAAATTGAAATACATGATCAATTCAGGAGCAACACCATCTGGATGGATAGGTCAAATTTGTGCTTTATCTTGAAATTTCAATGCTTTCAAAAATTCTGCTTAAATAAAACATAATTTAATCAATAAACAAATCAAATTTCATGATGGCTCTTGTCATACTAAATGACTACACTTTTCCATCAAATCTAAAATAAATGCAATAAAAGCTTTTTTCTCGTGCTTGCCTGCTTCATCACAACAAGCCTGCAGTAATGTAAATTTTTACAGTAACTCTATCCTCTGAATTGATGCAACAAGCCAAACACATAAATGACCCTTCAAGTCTATGCATAAGAATGAAGCAGAGGCATTTCAAGAGGGGGAAGTCATTATGTACGTACTCACCAGCCTTCCAAAACATAACTGATGGAGCCCTCTCTGATTTTACATTTTTGTTCTTTTTGTAAAAAATTTGGCATGCAGCATAGGTCCTACAAGAATTTTTATTTGTTTATGGCACGTAGGTGTATTGTGCTGCTTTTTTTGGAAAGGTGATGCACTGTCAGGACGTAAAAGTATGTAGGATATTTGAGGTTTGATAAATAGTATCCTAAACTAGCATCCCTTTATTCAAATACAGGGATTGGGTTGTACTTTTCATGCAATTATCATTCCTCTTAAAATGGATGATCCCTTAGATTAAGTTGTAATTATATATCAGAGTTTTCTGTCAATGCTGTTCTTACGTACGTCAGTGTAAATATTGAACTCTTTTCTTTAAAACACAGGCTTGTTTTGAATAGAAGTGCCAGGAATGTGGTGCATTCCTCAAAAAAAAAAGGCAATCTAAAGCATCAGAGTCTAATGTGCAGCCAGAAAATAAGATGTCTTTTTTCTTCTGCTTAAATTTCATAGATACACAGTGGGGGAGGGTTCGTATCAGGCTTTTCTCATTAAAGTTCATATAAAATAGATGTAATGTGCCTGTTCAATTTAGTTCCTTGTACACAGAAAAGCAGTGGTATATCTTTATGAAATATGCTGTTATGGATGAAAACACACAAGCCATTTAAGCTAATTTATAGGACTTCATGCTAGATTATTCCTCAATGTAATGATGCAATATGATGATGACCTCTGCATTCACAGTAATTGGGAGAAACGGTACATTTGAATTGATTTGGATGAACTTCCTTTTTTTCTTCTCCTTTTAATTAAAAGTTTGAGATGTAGAGTGTATCAGAGTACAAATGTAGGAGGTCAAATGTGGGCCGTGGGCTGGCAGCTTTTGGAAGTGATTAGTGGTAGCTGGTAAAGGTGGAAGCCACTCTCCACATCAGTGGACCAGTGTTGACAGTGGAGTGCCAGGTAGTTATTCTCTGTGTGTTTTTTGTAGAGCTGGAAGGTGTGGGCATCATTGTGGGGCTTTTCCCTCATTCATCTTTTTAGAATTTTTTTATTTTATTCCTTTTTTTTTTCCTTCTAGTTTTCTCTTTTTTTTCTTTTTTTTTTTCTTTTTTTTTTTTTTTCCCCAGAAGTGGTCCCTAAAATACTTTGTATTCCAGAGTGACTTTGCAGGCAGCACTGGACACCTGCTGCAAAGCAGGGATTGCTGTGAGGGCAACAGGTTTTGATGTTGCCAGAAGGTTCACAGGCTCCTCCAATTCCCCTGTCCTGTGGCAAAGAGCACAAGTGTTGGGCTTGGCAGTGCTACAGGGCCAGTGATGGATCTCAGTCCACACTTTCAGCCTTATTCAAATGCTGAGGCAGAGCAGGCGGGGTTCAAAGCTGACAGGGAAACTAGTGGGGGTGTACATTTGATCTTCCAAAGAGGTTTTCCCTTCCAACCATGTAGCTCCCATTTTGGGAGGGAGTTCCCCCTCCTCTCTTGGCCTGACTCCAGTGTTGTTCTCTTGGACAAGTCAGACTTTGCCCTACAAAGCCACAAGCACTGTCGTCTTCAGCAGTACCTGGAAACTGCCAAAATACCCACATGATCTGAAGGATTGCTGGTACAGTTAAAAGGGAGCTCTTCCACAGGACAGGAGAGTCATTTTGGGAAGGAGACAAGACTCCTTATGGGAGCCCTTGTACTGGCCCAGTTAATAAGGCAGGCTTCTCCACAGACATGAAGGCTGCTTAGATGGCATCATCATCTGCTACATCTCACCTGACAGCAGCTTCATCCATGAATAAAGTTTGCATCCATAGGCAAACCTTGCTAGAAGTTTCCCCAGGTTGTAAAACAGACTTTTCCTTTAGCATGTGGATATTGGGTGACTTACATGTTCATCTCCCTCTTCTGAAAACCCTCTGCCTGTCTCCCACCTGGGCTGCAGAGCAAGCAGTAGGTGGATACAGTTTTATGGAAGCATAAAAAAGATGAGAGTTTGGCCAATTATTCACCCTAAAAGAAAGAAAAAAATCTCTTAAGTACTTGTTTTTACAATACAAACAAACCACACCCCCCCCTTTTAATTGGTGTTCTTTGTAGCAGCTCTAGTAACGTTTTGTTTAAATATTGGGGGAGGGAAAGTATTTGAAAAAATAGTCACAGCAAAATGTATTTTCCTGACCTTGTTTGTATCATATTCTCCTAATTCCTTTTAAATAGGCACAACATCATTTAAAGATATTTCCTACAAAATGTAATTACTTAGAATGGAGACCTTTAATGCAGATATTAAAAATCAATGACTGCATTTTTGGTTTCTTTTAAATTATACTGTTTAGCATTGTTTGTATTGAGTAATGCCTGCATTGCTTTGTATTTGCATAATATGCTCCATTTTTCCTCCTCCTGTGGAGGAAGACAAGTTTTCTGTCATTTGCTGACTTCTTAATGTAATTCCAAAAGATTTTCTAAAAAGTGTTTTCAGAGTCATATAAATGAACTATAACAGCCAGTGTGGGGGAGAAAAGAAAGCGAGGCAATAATGATCAGTGCCATAGCTACTATATCATCTGTGTAAAACACCTCTCATCAGCTAATCACAGCTCTCCAAAAACCTTGATTCTGGAATTGGTTTATATTTTAAGCAAGGCTGAATTTTTATTTTAAGAAATTTTAATTTTAATGTATATTATTTGCATTTCAGTTTCAAAGACAATTTTATGTACACATTGAGCATTAAAATAGTTTTCCCCATTGAATTCCCAGTGCAGCTGCTGATCTGTTTCTCCGTGCCAAGTTCATTGTTAGTTTGCTTTGTACTGAACTTCATTATGTGAATTTATGTACAATGGGATATTTCGACCCAAAATAATTGTGTAAGGCATTGTATTGCCAGTTTCAGTATCTTGCCACTTTGTATTGCTGGTAGTATCTCTGGATACAAATACTAGCATTTTCCAAAAATTGATATGCAACACTAGTTGCTCACAGCTCAGATTGAATGTTTTCAGCATAGCATATCAAGAATATTCTAATATTTATGAGCACATTCAACAGAAGTTTGCTTTACAAAATCTTTTCTAGTGCTGCATGGCAGACACTGAATACGGTGGCAACTCCATAAGTTGATGACTCTATTTAGGTTAAGCAGCCTACACCTTTATTTTCAGGTTCAACAGATTGAACATTATAAACACATCTGTCTCTCTGTCCTCATCTACAGAGCACGGAATTGAAAAAGAGAGGTGTTAGTTATGTAATACTGATTGGTTTATTATTTCAGTTTAATTTCTTTACTATAAACAAGATGTGCTTGGGAACTGCAAGGCAGAGGGACCCAGAGCATAAAACAGTGGCCTGAAAACATTAACCTGCTTAGGGCTGTGGGCAAATCATTACCTCCACTCCTGCTGTGCTTTTCCCACTCATAGGATGGGAATAACAACCTTTGTTTTGCTGACAGCTTCTTTAATTTCACAGATAACAGAGTGCTTAAAGAAGAACTAATTTAGGGGGGTATTTTCTTTTAAAAAACAGTGTTAAATAGTATACAGTGCTTGAAATTTGGGAGGAGCATTTTAGGGATGAATATCTATGAATCTGGCCACTTTAAATATCTGTTGATAGCAAACCTCAAATACCGTATCATTTCCAGCTCTCTCCTCTTTCATTTCTTGAGGCTTACTAAGTAATCTTTTCACTTCTTAGTTCTCCAGACTGAATGCTCTGCTTTCAAAGCAAATTTCACTTGCTTTTCTCATGAGAAGAATATAGAACAAATCAAATTTGATCAGATTTTTTGTTACTTTCAAAACTATATCATGAGATAGCAATTTGATCAGTGCGTGCTGGAATGGAAATCCCGGCAATGAAACATATTGATGTTATAAATGTGCACTACAGAAACATCTTTCTTCTATTGTGTTTTTTCATTCCCATAAATGAATTACAGTAAAATTTACTCTCTTACCTTGAGGGAGTCACTTTTCTCATGGAAAAATTAAAGGGGGACTTATTCCATGACTTTTTTTACCATGGCCAGTAGCAAGAGTTAGATTATAGGGAGGTTTCATTCTACTGTAACGGACTTTAGATTTTGGCAGGAGCTAACTTTGAATTGCTCAGATTGGTCATGGGGATACTGAAGCACTAAAGTCAACAAAGCCTGCATCCACATGAGGCATTATTCTTTCACTTTGATGTTTAGGATACAGTTATAATGGGCAATAACAGAGTGCCCTAGATCTCCATAGGTTTTGATTTAAATTGTATGCTGCTCCTAAGAGAATATATTCCATTGTATTTACTCTCCTGTTTAACTGTGTAAAATTTGTGTGAGTTTTGGCTGAGTGTGTCTCAGAAGAGAACTGTTGCAAAATGTACAGAGTTCAAGAGATTCTGGCAGAGGACTTTGGAAGGAGATACTGTACCACTTGCTTGCACTTGATACAGCATTTTGCTGTGTAAATTTATCTGAAAACTAATTTTTTTTAAGAAATGGTAATATTTCATATTCTTTGATAAAAATCAGCGAAGATACATGTGCCAATGGTTGATAAGAACTAGTCACATCAGTCGAGGTCTTTCCATCTATTTATTTGGGTTTGCATCGGCCTCTGTAGTGATACATTTAGTGATGGTATAATTCAAGAGTAAATTGCTAAACATTGCAGAATATCCTGGAAAATTCTGGGAAATTGTTTGGATGTGAGGGATACTTCAGTCTCCTTCTGCTGCATTGCAAGCTCATCTGAGGACACTGAGTAAATGCTGTCATTTAAATCACTTCCTTGTTTGAATTCATAACTCCTCCCCCCCCCCCGTTCTTTTAAAATTGGTATAAAGGTTTTGCCACAGCTTGTGGCTCGGAGAAGAGAGAAGTCTTTTTCTGGGATAAGGGCATGTATTTGCCATCCTGTAGCTGAAGGGGCCTGTAGGAGATGAGCCTGGCAGGAACCTTACTTCTTGCCACTTTTTCTCTTCTTCGTGCTAAGCCACTGTATCACCATCAGTCTCAAGTCTGTATCTTGCTTCATCTAACTGGTAACATCTCTAGTGCTGTTATCAAGGCACATTTAATTCCTTGCTTCCTTCCTGGCCAGGAGAATGAGTGCTGAGGGAATAGCAAGGGTTACCTCATACCTCAAGGATGAACATGACATGATGAAACATGGCTTGAGCCTCCTGCTGCAGCAGCTCCTGGCCAGTTCTCTGAAACAGCTGTGCTTTGGATGGGTGTTTTGCCTTTCCTGATCTTTTTGCAGTGGCGAGCCTGAGACGTAGCTGCTTTATGCACACAAACATCTTTTAAACGATTTCAGGTAATGTCATGTTTTGAGAAACATAGCCCAGTTCCATTGTTGATGATAGCTGCCTCTGTCTTGGATACACAACTTTGCACATAACTTCATAGGCAATTAATTCCTTTTCCTAAGAAAAAGTCTTTTTTCTTTTTTTATACTAGTAGCATGACACTTCTCCGGTGTATGCCTATCCAAGTTAGTTGTTATTCTTTAGGACATAATGTTAGCTTCTTGGTGAATCATCTCTTTTTTTTTTTTTCTTTTTTTGTCAGTGCTTTCAGATCTTATATTCATTTCCAATGACTGTCATTAAGATTGTCTTAATTGAAAGAACATTTGCTGTAACTTCAGCAGCTGTTCTTCTGCAGTATAAAATCATGGTAATTGTTTGTGTTCGTTCAGTACAAGGTCTCTGTGGTGGAAAGCAAATGGTCCCTGTTAATAGGTGGTATCTCCCTACTATCCTGTCATGAGCTGGAATATGAGATATGCTATTTAGTGTGTGAAATAAAAAGCAAAAAGCACTTTTGAACTCTGATTCTACTTCTTTCTGTGACTTATTTTTCTGAAACTGCATATCTTGTCTTTTGAGTTTCTGCGTAGTTGACCAGTTGGATTTGTGACTTAGTTGCCAAGTTAGTGGAATAAGCTTATTTGTATAGCATTAAGGATAACTCTGGGTGATTTGCAGATTCATGAAATAAAAAACAGTTTTCCATCACTATCATATGTACCAATCAATTAAAGAAGGCTTTCAGACATGCACATCTCCTTCATTTTCAGAGCATCTTTTTGTGGTTTCCCAGTTAAAAGCTATCATTTCCATTTGATGTTAGAACTTCAGTCGGCATCTACTGGAATGCTATATGCTGTCTGTCCTTTTGCTGTGACATTTCTGCTTATTAACCCCAGGGATGTGTGTACCTGTACCTCTACACAGACCTTGTTTAATCAGTGTTAGCTGTGATCTCAGCTGAGGTGCTGTCACTGGTATTCAGATGGCTGTTCTTGGTGTGCGCACACGAGGCAGGCAAGATTTTGGGGCAGCCAAAGGGAGATGCTGAAGCTGCTTTGCTCCTTGTAGTTTGGAAGTGTGAGCTGTGTGCCAGAGGGTGTGTTTGTGTGGTATGGTGGCAAGGAAATGTGAGGGTGTTGTTTCTAAGGTACAGAGCTACTGCCCCTGTTCATTTGTTGTCTGGTCATCCTAACACATTTTAGTGAGTGGTGAGCAATGATGTAATTCAATTGGCATATTTTAAACTAGCAAATCCAGTTTAAAGGCTTCTGTTCGTTTTATGGAAACCTTGGTGCCTAGAGTATGAAATAAAATTTAATGTCTTGATCTTTAAATGGCCTCTAATTTTTGCCTTCATCTCAGTGACTGTTTCTAGAAATTACGTCTAGACATTGTCTCTGTTCAGAGGCACGATTTCCCTTTCCTGCCTGTTGCTCTTTAGGGAAGATGTTTCAGCCCTGTTGCAGAGTGTTGCTTCTGACACTCTGGTTGCTGCTCCATTTTCGATGGCGCTGTTGTGGCTTCCAACAGCTTCTCAATTATTGCCACTGCTTGAGTTTCTGATACAGAATTACAGTTGGCTGCCACCTTCTCTGGAGGAGGTTTTGAAAACGTTCTCTAGAAGTTACAAGTAGTTATCCATAGATGTCTTCAAGTGAGTGTAACAAGGGGCAGATGTTCATTTGTCTTAAGAGATTCTTCTATTTCATTTATGTGTGAGTTTCTCAAGCCAATACAAAAATTTCAAACCACTGAGTGTGTTTGGATATTCTGGCTACATCTGATAGCAGTTAGAGAGAGTTAGAGCAATATGCAGCAGTGTTTGAGGTAAATGGGAGTTCAAAGAGCAGCTCATGAAACTTTAAATACTGGTGAGGACTTGCAGCAAAAATCTATGGATCTTTTAACTAGGGAATCAGGTCTTCAGTGTTAGCTAGAGGAGCACATTAGGAAGAACATCCTAATACTGTTTGAGGTTTTTTCATTCCTCTCTGACAACTCCTGGACATACCTTGCATCAATTTCTTTGATTAATTCTGCAGTTTGTGACAGGAAAATTCAAGAGATGGGAAAAGTTACCATGGTTTTTTTGAGGGCGTTGGTTTTGTTTGTGTGTGTGTGTGTGTGTGTGTTTGTTTTTCTTAACAGCTCAGAGTATTGTGGTATATTCAAAAAAGCAGGGGCCAGCTCTGCCTCCTTTTTCCTGCCCAGACAAGTCCTCTGTAGAGAAAGAAATACTTTGTGCCTTGGAAGCAAACCACATGAAATAGAGGATCTGATAGATAGCTCTTTCTGCTTCTTAATATCTTTATTTCTTTTCCATGATTCTTCACATTTTAAAAAGATTATTTTTAAAATGTTTTTTTGAAGCTGAACATTTCCTGTTTTCCTAACGGTTTCTCACCTGAAAGCTTGAGCAGTGCTTAACAGAAGATGAAGCAGAGTTGTTTCAGTTCTCCCCTTTCTAAGACAAAAGAGTGTAAATTAAACTGAAATATTTACACATATATGTATTTATAAGAAAAAAAATTTCTAAGGATTTTGTACCTCATAATCTTTTCACTGCAGTGAAAAGATGCTATAAGTAATTTACCTGTGACTTCATAACACTTTTGTATCTGAAAATTTTTTCTTTAGGTTTTCTTATTATTTTGGTGGGAACCTCAGAAATTATTCCAGAGTTTTCTGGTTATTTCAAGCCGTGTAATAATTTCGTTCTTCTTTTTACTTGGTCAGTAACCTTGGGTTGTTGAGGTTGCAGGTCAGGAAATCTTCCCTGTCCAAGACAGCACTAAGAAAAAACTTCATTAAATTTCTAAATAGGTACTAAATTTTTGTGATGTTTTGTGGGGTTGTTTCTTGGCCAGAAATAGCTATAATACATTCATTAAATTATAATATAGGTATATTAAGCTTCTATATTAAATATTGTGAAGTATTTGGCAGTGTTAGAAATGGTAGAACAAAATAGCTGAGGCTACTGAAGAAATGTCACATTCTTCTGTTGGTTTGTCCAAGAAAAACAATTTGTTGTACAGCAGCAAATAATCTGCATTATCAAACCTGTCCCGTTCCTGTCAGGAGCTGTGTGCCCTTCATTTCCTTTTGAAGCCAGAAGGGATTCAACATGTTGCAGCTCCGGCTGTGCTGAATACTAATGTCTCGATAGCTGGTAGATCATTAGTATTTATTTGTAAAATGGAAGCAAAATTAGTTTTGACCTTTAGAGCTAAGTCAAAAGGTTAATCCATGTCCATTTCCAATTTGGTGCATTAATTGCTCCCTGTCCTAATTGTGTGTAGGACAATATTTTCTGTTTGTTTCAGAGGTAAATCAAACTGTAGGTGATGCTTTGCATTCATAATTTTGTTGTTTGTTTTACTTACAAGTGAAGTCCAAACCACTAAATGTATCTTCATGGATTCTGTTTAAATAAATAGATAAATAGATCAGTATTTCTGATTTTTTTTTTCCCACAAATCAATGCATTCTGCCTAAAGCTAGTGGGATGTGATGTTCTTTGAGATACACAGTGGATAAAAATAAGTTTATGCATTTTTTGCTTATTCAGATATTAGTATTCTTGGCAGCTCTGAATGGGGGGAAAAACACCAGCATGAAATTAATAACTGTTTTTGTTTCTGTCTTAGCTACACTGTACACATCCTGCATTTTGCTGGGCATATTCCTCAACAGCAGCGTACCAATATTCTTTGAGCTCTTTGTGGAGACAGTCTACCCTGTTCCAGAAGGAATAAGCTGTGGAGTTGTCACCTTTTTGAGTAATGTGTTCATGGGAGTGCTTTTGTTTTTCCTCACATTTTACCATACAGGTAAGAAATATAAGGCACTTGGAAAATTTAATTCTCTGTAATTCCCTTTGTCAGTAAAAGGGAGGATTTGCACATACAATTTCTCTTAATAACCGAATGTTTGGATCCAAGCAAGGGCAGCAAGGAAGGAGAATTTTAATTGTTCTTTTCAATATCCATGCTTAAAAAAATGAGATTACTTAGATGAATGATACATTCTACTTGAATTTGCTGTAGCCAGAAACCACCAAGGTACACACTGTCATCATATTTGCTAAAGACCTGGGTAATGTGACCGTTAATAATATTTGTATTGTTGGGTGTTCATAACCACAGTAAGCTCACCCAATCTCACGGTTTCGGGTAGAACTGTGTTGCTCAGGAGGGGCAGAGCAGAAATGCCCCACTGAAGGCCAGCTCTGTTCAGTGGGTCAGGGATGCCCCTGCAGGGCAGAGAGATCTCCTGACCACTGCTCGAAGGCAGAACAGCATTCCTTTGGCTAGTCCCGTGGCCTAACCCTGCGCAGCAGTGTTTCACACAATGTTTTTGTCAATTTATTCTGACTTTCTCATCTCTCAAGTATTATTTGCTTCCTCCTGACTCGTAAATCATAACTTACAACTTGCTGTTTAGTAGGCTATAATACATATTATTACTCTAAGCTGTAAAATAAGAGCCCAACTTGCTTTCAAAGGGAAGTGGTCTTTATTAATGGTTTTCAAAGACACAGATTTTTTCTTTGTATTTTGTCATTATGGTAAACATTTGCTTCATGGTGCAATATTTGTAAAGCATTAGAAAATGTGAGCTTTTATGTATTATTACTTCCTATGTTGTGTTTTAGAACTAAGAAGAGAGTGACAAATTTCAGATTGAATTCTGCTAGAAATTACCAAGGTTTCAACCTGGGGCAATTTTTCAGTATGGTTTGTCTTTCTGCCAGGAAATTGCAAGCAGGATGACAACCTTGTTCCAAATTGTGGTTTGTGATCACAAACGGAGAGAAATTATTTAATTTTTTTAATACCGATGCTGAATTGTATCATTGTAAAATCTGAATGCCATCTGGGCTAGCCTTGGGTGCTGTGAGAGCTAGTCTTTCCATTTTAAAGTATGTTTTTGGTATTAATTAGTGTGAACTCTGTTCACAAATACTGTTGTTTCTGACATCTGTACCTGAGCTGGAAAGATGACACAGAATATTCTGAGAATTTTTTCAGTGTTTGGCATTACATAATAACTGAGGATGGGGATATGGCTTCTCACTTCTGATGAAAGAATTACAAGAAAGTGGTCTCATTCCCTCATAAATAGGGTATTTTGTCTCTTGTATTTCTTTTCCTGCAAGATACCAGTGAGTGCAGGTAAGGATACATCTGAAATTGGTATACCCATACACTTGAAATGCTTTCCCTATTTCTTCAAAAGAAGAAAGAAAGGGGTAATTTGTGCTTAGGACAATCCATTGGTTGATAGGAAGTATGAGAGAGCATGTGGTCACTGGGGGAGATCAGTGCCAGGGGGTGCTATTGGCTCCTCTTATTAAAAAAACCATTAGAAGGTAGATAATGATCTTAATAATTTGCTTTCATTTGATTCAAATACATCCTCTAATGGCATTTAAGAAGCTTACAGATAAATCAGAACTCAGTCAAATTCATTCTGTTCCCTTGGTCTTTCCTTCTAGGCCAAATAATCTTTGAGTAGTTTTCATTCCCATTTCTCTTTTTCTCCTTGTACTGATATTGCAAATGCTGTGAAGGGCCCAAACCCTGGAAGCTTTCCAGCGCACTGAAGATTTTGGTTCAGCTAGCAGAGTGGGGATGTAAACCTTCCTAAAACTCAGCTTCCCTGCAGTGCTGTGCCCAAAGCTGCAGCCTCTGGATGAGGTTTCCTTCGTCTTTCCTGCAGGGACTTCCAAGGGGAAAACAAAAGGAAACTGATGTTTGGCTTCACACGATTCATGCATTCCCTGCATTGCCAGTGCTGTCAAAATTCTGGATCAAAAAAGACATGAAGGATTCACAAATTAAATTTCGTCTTTTAGGATATTTGAGTTAAAGTCTGTTTGATCCAATTAAGCAGGAATGTTATAAGGAAAATAATAGCAAAGCATTTGCCTATTGACTTCTGGCATCACATAATAGTCTTATCCAAGCCTAGGAAAATTTTACTGTGATTTTAATAACATTACTGCCTAAACAAATCCATAAGGGTTCTTGGTGGATCAGGGAGGGTGTTGTTGAAGGTTACTGGTTTTGGAAGGTTGATTTTTCAGGCTTTCTGACTGTTGTCCTTTGCATTGTTTAAAATAAATCGTGCTTTTTCTTTCAGCAATATAAATACAGGTTTAAGAAAGTAGCAGTGATGAAGCCTTGTTTTTGATTAACTCAGATCTTCAGGGAGAGTTTAGATTCTGTAAAATAATAATAGTAATAATAATAATGATGATAATAATGGAAAAATATAAAAAAAAAAGTAAGACACTCTATCCAGTGGAATGAATGCTTCTTTAGTAAATTGACACATTTAAAAAAAAAATAAAAATTGTGTTGCACTTGTTTGAAAAAAACCCTGAATAAAACTGCTAATTAATAGTCAAATATCAGATAATAGGATTTCTTGAATATGGAATACAGGCTTTTAAGAGCAGTATGGTATGTTGAACAGCTGAAAAGAGGCTTCTGAGGACCTGTTTTTGCAATGAATTTTAAATAGAAATGATCATATTATGCACACGTTTCTTCTGAGGAATTGGTTTCCCCTCCTTATGCGATGTAGCAGGTTTGATTCAAAATCAACCCCAGCTTCTTCCTATGCTTTTAATTTTAGTTCTCAATCCATAGAAATCAAAGGACTAATGAGTAGAGTCTTTGGAAGTGCTTTATTCTCCATTAGCAATGATAGATTTTATTTTTTTCCCCGTTCTCTTCATTGGCAGGTTGAATAAGGAGGATTTACGTTAGCTGGAGGCACTGGTTATAAATATATATAACTTAAGGTGTCCATGGAGAAGGCTCACAGACCATGTTAACCATAGATCGATCGGGAGCTGTCAGGATTTTGTCAGCACACAGCAATTTCCTTCAAACCTGCCATCAGTCCAAGTTTTGGTCTCTTTAAGCACAGAGCATGTTTGATGACTGAGGCTGGGTCTCTGTTCTGCTTTACAGAGTTTTCCTGGTTCAACTGGTGCCTGCCAGGGTCGTGTCTGCTCAGCCTGCTCCTCATCCTGTGCTTCCGCGAGTCCTACGACAGACTCTATCTCGACGTCGTCGTCTCCGTGTGATCACACTGGACTGGTGAGGGCTTGGAAGAGACTGGAAGTCGGCTTTGCAGTCTGCACATCTGCCTGGATTTGCACAGCTGAACAGCAGAAAAACAAAGAAATTTCAAGACTTAATCGTGGCTTTATTTGGAGAGGGTGAGGGATGGGTTGTCCTTACGTTCAAGACCATCTTGATTTGCCATAAATGTGGAACTGAAGTGGTGATGGTGACAACGAAATGCACAAAGAGGATCTCTCTGCTGTCCAGGTCCCTGTGCCAGGGCTGGGGCTCTCTGTTGAAGAGGCTGTTGATGTAGCAGTGAGGTGTATGTTGTGTGTGTGTGTGTGTGTGCGCCTGTGTGTTGACTCACGGTTATACACACCAGGGTACCAGTAATCTTCGGAGTCTTCTATCAGAATAGAAATAGGGAATAATCTTAACAAAAGGAAAAAAATAAGAAAAGAAAACAAAAATCTTCAGGATCTCTTTAAAATCACTAGTCATTTATATATTGAATGTCCATTAAACAGTTAAGCTAAAATGATTTGGTGCTTGTACACTACATTTACATTCTAATAAAGTGAGTTCTGATATAAGACACTGGTACCAGGGTTTTTAGCCATACTAAATATCCCAAATAATCCTTGCAGTGTTATTAGAGGTGTTTGTTATCACCCTGGAGCACAAGTAAACAATAGCTTTAGCTGCCACTGAATCCCAACCTGCACCCACAGTCATCTCTGAAATGCCACCATGGTTCCATATCTCCTGAATATGGAGCATCTGTGGTGTACTGGAGAGTCACTCTAGGTAAATGTTGCTGTTCTAAAGGCCACCACTGTGTCACCTTTCCATCCTCCATCTCCAGTACTGCCTTCTTTTACTGTTTGTGCCACTGAATACTGTGGGTGTGGATGTCTGAGTCCTGCTAGTTCTCTCCTGGTACTCTAAGGTGTGTGTGGTTTTTAGGATTAGTTCATGATTGAGGGTGCCTAAACAATATTGCTTATAACCCAAGTCTTGAGAAATCACTGTTTCCTAAAAAAACCTTTCTGGTTGAGGAGGTGCATTGATGGTGAAATGACAATGAGTTTGACAATGAGGAGTAACTCATGAGTTCTGGCATAATATGGGAAATTAATGCCAGCTCTTTTTATCAGTACTAATCTGTGGTCGTTCTGGCCCTTACTTGAACATAAATATTAAAGACACTTTGAATAGTTTTTTAACTCAATTTTTAAACCTGCTAATAATTTCTTAATTATATTCTTAGATTTCAGTTCAGCATCATTTAAAATATTTTGGTGTGTGTGTGTGTGTTCTGTGCTTTGTGTTACGGGGGTGTGTTTGTGTGTGTGGGGGCGTGCATATTTATATCAATGTATACACAAATAAAACTTATATATATAAGAGATACATATATATATATATATAAGTTGTGCAAGGGTATGTGTTTCCCTAGGTTTAGTCCAAGTGACCCTGTCTGGGGAAGGTGATGTGCCCCTGTTTGTAACCAAGCCAGTCACTGCCGTGAGTGGGGACACGTCGCTGTCTGCGACAGGGATTCTCTTCAGGGGTGAATGATTTCCTGTCGTGGCAGTTCTGTGGCGGGGCTGGGTGCACATGTTGGAGGGGCTCTGCAGGGCTCTGCCTCGCTACAAATTGAATCAAGAACCCTCTGCCCCTGCATGGGGCTCTTCTTTGCCCCTGGAGTGACACCAACAGTGTAAACTCACTCGAATAAACCCAGAACTACCTTTCAGACATGGATCTGTTCCTCTGCCTGCTCTCCTTTTGTGGAGAGAATACACCTCTAAGACTTAACTCAGGAGTGTATCTGTGCAGTAAAATAAAACAAGCTGCTCCCTCCTTTTATGTTTTCAGAGCAATTAATGTACTTACTGTAGTAACTGAAACCAGATTTAGCTCATTGCCTGTATCAGCTCTAAATTATCTTTTCTGTCTTGATGCAGGCTCTTTGTGGCAGTGGAGTTAACCTGCATAGGGGTAACTAAATCAGTCTAAGCAGCATGTTCAGATCCACTGGCATCATCCCCGTGCTTTTCAAAGGAATGGTGTTAACTGTCCAACTTCTTTTTACTATGTTTTAGTGCCTGGAATAGTTTTGGTATCCAGTAGCTGCTGCTACCTATTGTCTTCTGAAACCAAGGATCGCTTGCCAAGAGTCTGATTGGAGTTGCATTGTCATGGCAGAACTGCAGCTCGGATGGCTCTTCAGAGCTCTGTTTCTGCAATTTACTGTAGCTATATAAAGAGTAAAACTGCACAGTTTAGGCACGGTCCCGAGTGACAGAGATTTCTAATCCTTTTCACTGTCCTGACTATTTTAAGATGGAGAAACATTTTACACAATATTCAGACTATAACCTATTCTGCCTCTGTTCCAGAAGGCATCAAACAGTTCAAAATATTTGTCAATGCTTCCAGATGCAGGCTCTCCATAGTCAGGGGAGAAGAGTGAACCTCTTGTTTGAAACGCTGTTGATTGTTTTTCTGAGTTAGTGTGAATGGCTCACTGTGACTCTGACACTTTGGCAGATGTTTCTCTGTGTGGTGGGTTGACCATGGCTGCACACCACGTGCCCACCAAAGCTGCTCTGTCACTGCCCTCCTCAGCTGGGCAGGGGAGAGAAAATATAATGGAAAGCTCACGAGCTAAGAACAGGGAAAGATCACTCACCAGTTAACATCATGGGCAAAACAAACTCAGTTTGGGGAAATTAATTTAATTTACTAGCAATCGTATCACAGCAGGATAATGAGAAATAAAACCTAATCTTGAAAACATCTTGCCCCCATCCCTCCCTCCTTTCTGGGTTTAACTTTGCTTGTGGTTTTCTCTCCTTCCTCCCTGCAGCATCACAGGGGGACAGGGAATGAGGGCTGTGGTCAGACCATCACATGTTGTCTCATCCTGAGAAGGACTCCTCACATTCTTCCCCTGCTCCAGCGTGGGTCCCTCCCAGGGGAGACAATCCTCCATGAATTTTGCCAGTGTGGGTGCAGACCTTCAGGAACAACGCTGCAAGCAAACCTGCTCCAGCCTGGGCTCCTCTCCATCGAGCCACAGGTCCTGCCAGGAGTCTGCTCCCGCAGGTGTCCCACAGGGCCACAGCCTCCTTTGGGCATGCAGCTGCTGCAGCATGGGATTCTCCACAGGCTGCAGGGGAATCTCTGCTCCGGTGCCTGGAGCAGCTCCTGCCCCTCCTGCACCGACCTGGTACCTGCAGAGCTGCTCCTCTCTCAGGCTGCAGTTGCTGCTGTGCAGTAACTTCCTTTCCCTTCTTAATCTGTTATCCCAGAGGTGTTACCACCACTGCTGCTGGGTTCAGCCTCGGCCAGTGCCAGGTCCATGTGGCGCCTGGCTGGTGTTGGCCCTGTCACTCATGGGGACACTTCCAGCAGCTCCTCACAGACACCACCCTGCAGCCCCTGCTGCCAAAGCTGTGCCATGCAGAGCCCATGCCATGTCTGTCTGGCTCTGCAGTGTGGTCTGAATGGCAGCCATCAGTGCCTCTGCCCCAAAGCAGGAACGTTCTCCAGGCTGGGCAGCACGGCTGGGCTGGAAACCTGCACTGGGTTTGCTCTGCAGTCAGGGCTGAGCCCGAGTTCCCAACAAGTCTGATGGAAATCTGCCCAAGTGAAAGTCAAAGGATTGCTCCCAAATTACTTGAAGTTGTGCAGGACATGGCTGCATTCCACACATACAGTGTTCAGGCTTTAGGATTTTATTAGATTAGCAAGCCTGGCTCAGGATGGAGGTGAGGATTGTAAATGTGCTTGCTAAGATCTCCAAAAAATATCCCCGTCTGTGCCCCACAGCAGCATCCTCCTGTCTGTGGAGGAGCAGTTCATTTCATGTCAGTAACACAACTCAACCCATGGAAATATTCTTTTGGTAAGTGTTACCACTTGGTCCACCCTGGTTTGGATTTAGCAAGGTCCAAGCTGCCAGGATACCTGCACTTCATTGGAAATTTGTGTTTGGGTGCATGGGGAGAGCCCTAAATTTTGCTGATACAATGAGCAGTAGTGCAGGATAGGCTCAAAACAGTTAATGTTTTTCTTAACAATGAGTAAAAGTTCGAAATCTCTCTAACCTGAAGCAGTCCCAGCAGGCTGCTGCGTGGCCTGTGACTTGCCAGCAGAGGAAGGCACCCTGAGAAGCCCCGGAATTTCCTTCTCCTTGGGGCCTGTAAGTTCATGGCCCTGAAGAACATTTTCCCCAGCAGTGCTGAGCCCCTTAGCACACAGGTAATTGTGTTGTGGTTTGTATTGGGAATGCTGGGGAGGATGCTCCGTAGTGACCTCTTTCTCCTAATGGTTCATTTTGAACATGGGCTGCTCCTCAGGTTTCTCTTTGGCTCAGTGACACCCTCGGTTCAGCTTCCAGTGCTCCTGGCTCTCCTCCTCCCGAGCTGTGGAGCTGTGCAGGCTCCCATGCTGCTCTCGGGATTAGGAAATGCAGGCTCCACTTCCAGCAGTGGTTCCTGTCTCCGGTCACTGCTGTTACCCATTAACTTCCTCTGGAATCCTTTGCCCTCCCTTGGGGCTGCCTGCTCCCCTGAGCCAGAGGTGTGGAGAAGAGCTTCCTTGCTTCCAGAGCAGTTTTTATAGGGATGGGTTGGCTGACCATGCACTTCATATACATAAGAATAGGGATTTTTTTAGAAAACCATGCCAGCTGGAAGAAAGTGCAGACCCAAAGGATTCTGCACATAATGTGAATAGATAATCTGTTACAAGCAGATTGTAATTTACCTGAAATTTACTGTTTTATCTCCCACACCTAGAGAGGCTAAGCTGATAGGCAGTGTGTGTGTTAGGGATTCAGGCTCACAGCATCACAGAGCTACTCCAAATCATCTGACAGCTGAAAGGAGTGGGAGTGGGACCATTTTAATCTTGGAGTGGGTTGGAAAACCTCAGGCTGTGTCAGTGTTTGTAGTGGTAACTTGGGGAGAGCAACAGGTTGGATTAAGGGGAAGGGGCCAGTTCCAGGGGGCATTTTAGCGCCAAAATATTGCATTGTATTGATCAAATCCATATAAAATTTGAAGTTTTGTGGTGATGAGGATGCTAATGCTGGGCTTGTTCTACAGTGAGCTGAGTGAGTGACTGTGTGGCCTTGCACTGCAGCATAAACAAGCTGCATTGATTGATGTGCATGTATTGGCTGTTACAAGAAAGGGAAATGTGATTTAATTGTCAGGAATGACTGAAATATGAGTGGGACTTACACCGTTTGCACAGTGGATATAACTGCTCTGTAATGATGTGACAGCAGGGCTCTAATTCATTTCTTCTGTTGGGTCACTTGCAAATTAGTATCTCTGACAAAGGCATTTTTATGTTTCATTAGTTCTGAGGAGGTTCCTTTTATACTAAGGATGGACCATTGTAACAACTTGCCAAGACATCTGCTCCGCCGATGTGAAAACCTGCACCAGTCCGGGGTATTGATTTGGTGTTTGGTGTTGGTGCTGCCGTTCCCGGGGTTGTTAAAGCTCCCCGTGGGAAGAGCAGGGATGTGGGGTGTGCGAGGCTCTGTGTGTGTGTGGCTGCACAGTTGTTTTGGCCAACCCTGCCAAAAACACCAGAGCTTTGTCACCTTCCATGGGTCCCAGCCTTCTGGCTGGGGGTGGGGGAGAAGAGGGAAATGCTGCCTTGTGGTGCTGCCTCCCCTGCAGCAGAGACACAGCTGGGCAGCCTCAGGCTCGCTGCTCCACCTGAGGGGATCACAGCCATCAGCACAGACTCCATTCACTTCCCTGCCGTCATTACTGCTGCCAGGTGGGTTGTGGGTGGCACAGGAATATCTTCCTTGCTCCCTCCAGGAGTGTCACTTCAGCTGGCAGAGAACTGCCCCAGAGCAGGCACAGCCCCAGTGAAGTCAGAAGATGTCAATCTGCTTACAGTTTTTGCAGTTTGTGTTTCAAGACAGATGAAACTAATAAATAGAGGAAGAAATGTAACTCTGTCCAAAGTTTTGACAAGCAAAAGCAAATATTTGCACAGATGTGCTGGCTCCTGTCAATTACTCGGGATTGCAACATTTTTGGATCAATTCTTGCCCCCCCAGAGCCGCAGCCCTGTTTCTTCACTGCTCAGGCCCAGCAGCACCTTGGGAAGCTCCAAGCCCAGGCGGAGGGAGGGGACCGCGGCACAGAGGGAGAAGGGAAGCGCTGAGGCAGGATGCCCAGCAGGTGAGATGTTGGGCACTGGGTTATTTGCACAGGAGGGGTGTCTACTTTAGCCCAGTTGTCTCAGAGCCTCATTGTTTCCTTCTTCAAGGATGAGTTTCTGACCTTCATTTTCTGTTTGTGATGGGATTTGTGCCACGGGGACAGGGACAGGGACAGCTCCGGTGGTGGGACATAGAGGCGCTGATTTTTTCCGAGGTGCAGCAGGAAAGGCAGGTGGCACTTGCTCTCTGCAATAACAGCTTTTCCCTGCATGGTTTCTCTCCCCAGTGGCTCCCTCCATGTGATTTATCCACTTATTACACCTGGACAGACCCACTGCACTCACTTTGTAATGCTACACAAAGAAAATAACCACCAGCAAACCCTTTTTTCTTTATGGGGAACTTTTCTCTTCAGGCTGAGGCCACTTCTCCAGCCTTAGCCCACGTGTTTGTTAAAGCCACAACAACCCCAAGCCTGTGTTTTCTTTCAGAGAGGGCATGTGCAGATTTGTGTGGGACAAGTCAGGGGCTTGGTGTGCCTCGCTGTCCCCACCTGTGCCAGGGGAAGGGGGTGCTCCATGTCCGTGCCCAGCAGGGACACCCTGAATGTGCAATGTAAGCCAGAGTTGGGTTCCCTGCCCCATCCCTGCCCACAGCTCTCCTGGGTGCCCCAACTTTCTGCTGCCACCCTGTCAGATGCATTTTCCAGACATACTTAATTTCTCTGCCTGTGATATTTGCTAGATTAAAATCTCTTTTTCCCCTACCACGTTTAATGTCTTCTGCTGTGCATTTTAGAAAGAAGTACTTGATAAGGTCATTAAAAAACAGCTTTTAATTATGGGATGCACCTAACAGTTGGGGTTTTTTGAACTGCATGAACATATGGAGGAGGAAGAGGGTTTTCCATGTTGGAGAGCATCTTTGTAAATTATCCTCGACTTGTAAGACTGTTCAGTTTTACTGGAGTTTGTATGCGGTTTACTTTTGTAATTTTTTAAGTGATTTGATAGAATTTTATTTTAGGGCAAATTCTACATTTTGTATGCGATATTCCAATGTGGTGTATGTTTATTTTTGAGAAAATAATGTTGAAACCACTATATACTTGTCAATGTAACATATCCACTGTGTCATTTATATTTAAAACTGGACTCTGACCATGAAGTGCGTGTTATTTTACGTACTGGTTGTTGCACATTAAAGAGGTTACTCAGTTTGCTGCCATCACTGTTCATCACTTCCAGGAAAGCACAAGGGAATAGTTTATTTCTGCCATAATGCTGCCAAAACCCACTGCAGATACTGCTCTGAAGTGGGGGTTGTTTAGTCTAAATGAACGTAGCCTTATCCAACCTCCCAACCCAGCCAATGGAAAGATTTCCATGGCTTTTAGTGAGGTTTCAGGGTGGGGGTCTGGCACTGCTGGTGGACCAAGGGGTGCTGGGCTGGGGCAGAGGGACCCCAGCAAGGAGGGGACCAAGGGAGGGGAAGGGCCTGGCAGTGGTGCAGCCTCTGCTGCCCCAACACTGCATCACAGCTCTGATTTCACCCCCTGATGGCTCATGGCTCAGGATGCTGCAGGCCAGTTGATTTTGCTGGTTCCCACCATCACTGTCTCCGTTGGGGCTTTTAGAAAGGAGACCCTTCATAATAACCCTCTTTGTGTTTATCTTGCATTTAATTGAAACAGACCCAACCCAGCATCTCTTGTTTATTTTCTAGGACTAGCTCTTCAAGAACGCCCTGACTACTTACCAGGGCAAGTTTAAAATAGTCTCACATCCTATTAGTGCTGGGAAGAAATCTGTCAACTCCCATGTTGTGGAATATGTGGGCCCCACTATTCTTAGCAACAGTCTCTTTCCAGGCTATATATGGGAGCTTAAAGTGCCTCTAATGATACAGTTCCCAGTTGTATTTATCTTTGCTGTGTTACAGAAATCTCCATCCTTAGGGGAATGAGAACTGAGGGTCCATCCCAGAGCCCTGATGTAGTTTTGTGTGCTGGTGAAGCCCCTGGGCTCATTCGTTCTCATTTTTTTCTCCCCCAGTTTCTGTTTTATCTTTGCTGTTGTTGAAGTCTGCTGTTTCCCTGGCACACAAATGACATTTTTGCTCTCTTTCCTGAGAGAGTGCTGGGTGCTGGCATCTCACTCTTCGACTGTGCT
Source organism: Acanthornis magna (assembly GCA_036785705.1). NCBI lineage: Eukaryota > Metazoa > Chordata > Aves > Passeriformes > Acanthizidae > Acanthornis > Acanthornis magna. Next base: position 23,199,518 of record JAWUZG010000012.1, read on the forward strand.
GCAGTTGCACTTGGGGAGCAGCTGGGCTGGGGCCAGCTGGTTCAGAGCTCTTGGTGCTGTGCCCAGATGTGCCCAGATGTGTGTGAGCTCTCACAGATACCTCATGTCTAATGGTGTGGGACCAGCAGAGGCTGAGGAAAATGTTGGGACCACTTATAAATGCTGGGTCTGTGTGTTTTGGCATCTTTGGGCTGCAGCCCAGCACCGAGAATGCTGATGCTGATGAGCAGCAGCCCCCAAATGCCCTTACCCTCCTGCTGTGGTCACCTGCAGGGCTTTACCTGCTCCAGGAGCGTGGTTTGGGCTCCTGGCAGGGATTGGGGACCCAAGGCATTCACCTTTACCTGCCACATGCCTCTGAAGTTTCTCTGCACCCACCACCACATGAAGATGAATTTCCAACCAGGGATTTTTTTTTTAATTTTTTTTTTCTTTTGCCAGAACTTGAGCTTGAGCCGACAGAGGGGAAGGCCCAGGGTGTGCACCATGCCAGGATTCCTGACGCCAGCTGCCAGGAGCAGCACACTCTCCTCTCCCAGTGCAGGCCAGCCACCCACTGAAGTCATCCTTGGCTAAGGGCTGCAAAAACCACCTTAACTCTTCAGGAGGCTGTTGAGCATGGGACCACGGCCCCACAGCCCTGGGAGGTTTTGCAGGTCCATGGCCACAGTGAGGTTTCTCTTTGAGAGCTTTCTTGCTTTGCTCCATTGCTTTTCTCCCTATCTGCAGGCAGGTCCCAGGGCTGGGGGAGCTCTGCCTGGCACCAGGATGGGCTGGACCCTTTCCATGCCTCTGTCTGTCCCTCCACCTGCTCAGCCACAGACTGACAGCCACGGTAAGTCCCTGGCTCAGGCACTGAAAGGAGTGGGCAGGGGGCACAAACCTCCCAGGGCAGCACATGAGGAGTGGGGCTCAGGGGAGGAAATGCCAGCAGCCAACGAGCTGCCCCTGCCGTGCTCTGAACCTGGAACTCTTCTGTGGCTCCCCTAAACCTGCCTTTGACTGCAGAGCTGAGGGGAGGGATTGTGGATGCGGCTTTGTGGCTGAGTTTTGGTGCTGGAAGAGCAAAGGGTGATGGTGGGCAAAAGAAAATGCAGCTCTGAAGGGTTTGTGGTGAGTGATGAGCAGCAGAAGTGTGAACTGGATCAGCACAAGCTCACACAGAAATGCCTTCACTGCCTCTGATGTGCAGAAAAAAACATTTTGAGAGAGATTTTCAGCATAGGTCTGAGCCTGTGACAAAGCACTGCAGCTCATCCCACCTTGTACGCTGAGTGGCTTTAGAGATGATTTTGTCTTGGCTGGGGTGATGCTCAGGGTACAGCTTTGCACCTATCCACTCCAGACCCTCCTTGGCTCCAGCAGCACCTGGGGGCTGCCAGGGACCGAGCTGCTCCCCAGGACAGGCAGGCTCTGCCAGGCAGGGAGGTTCGTCTCCTCCAGCGCCAAAGGAGTGATGGATCAGCAGAAGACAGCAGTAATTGCCAGGAGGCTTTCAGGCAGAAAGCAAGGCTCTCACTCGAGGACAGGCTGATGTAAGTCAGCATGTAAATTGGGGACAACATAAAAATAATTCCAGCCGAGCTCCTAGGAAGAAACCTATGAACAAAAAAATGTTGTTGCTAAGAAATGTGAAAACAGAAAACAATAATGTGGCTCCTGGCAGGGTAATAAAAGTGTATCAGCGTTGTGCCTGCTCTCTCGTACAGATCGCTTGCTCGTGACAGTAAATTAAGTACTGCCAAAATGGGTACAGTTTTCTCTGTGGCCATTGATGCTTCACATCATGGAAATATCAAATGTTTCTGATGGCTGTTCATTACCCTGCGCTTGAGAGGGGAGCAATCCTTTGCTGGCTCCATTATTTCCATGACAGCAAGGAAATGACTATGGGAGGTTTAAAAATGAAGGAATACAGCAAGGTTAGATGGATCGAACCTCAACAGCCTGATGCTGCTCAGCGTGGTCGATGCTAACCCTGAGCCTGGGAGACACCTCACTGTCGCCAGAGTGATGGAAAACCAGGACTGCTTTTTGCTTCCAGCTAATTGCCAGTTCACAAACTGTGAAGTTTGACCTTGAAAATCTTCAGAGATGTTATTTTGAAGGGTGACAATGTTGCAGCACAGCTGCTCAGCCAGAAGACACTTTCCACAGCTCCCCACAGCCAGGAGGAGCTTTAAGCATTTGCTGGATTCCAGATCTGCCTCAGTTGGGAAGATCCAAAGAGTTGCACCTTCCATATTCTCTAGAGATCCACACCGAGGAGCTGACAGAGGGATGTGGCTGGTGTGCAGCACAACAACGCTTCCTTGTCATCTTAGTAGCTTTAAAATGAGAACCAGCTGACCTTACACACGTTTGAGTTGCTGTGAGGCGTCAATATAGGGCCAGTCAGAACAAAAAAAAAGGTGATAAAACTCTGGGTCACAGAATAAACCTGCCCTGTGATCACACTGGAGCAAGCAGGAAAAGGTGACAGTGCCCAGCTGCCAAGAGCCAGCTTTACATTTCTGTCACACCACCAATATCACCTTTGCCTCGTTCAGTCTTTTCTCCAGAGGAGAATGGTTTGGTTTGGAGATATTGTCAGCAGATTGAAGGGTTGAAATCTCACCAAAGACAGAGGGTGTGTGCACGTGGTTGGGTTTTTTCCTTTGGACACAGCTGAACTCTGTCACCTTCTTGGTTAATTTGAACCCCAGTTTTTTTAAACAGAAAGTGCAATGACAAACCTGTCAGGGTTCTCTTATAAATGGACAAAGCAAACCATGTCAAAATGCACATCAACTGTTAGCACAGCAGCATTTGCAATGAGTCTCCAAAGCTTTTGGTAACTGAGCTGTGTGTTTGGGAGTGTGTGGTCCCTGAGCTGTGCCCTCGAGGGGGAAACTCACACGAGGTACCGTGGGGAGCAGAGCTTTGGCAGCTCAGGGTTGACTCTCACACACTCTGTGGAGGCGCTTGCTCTGTGCTGATCTCTTCAGGATGATGATGATGATGCACTGAGCCGATCAAGGCCAGCACAGGGACTGTTGCTGAGCTTGGGGACTGTCCCCCTGCCTGGTCACAGCAGCACAACCACAAGGGCTCTCACAGAGGAGTGAAATGGTTGTGAGGGCAGAGGGAAATTCAGGAGTCAGAGCCAGGCTTGTGATCACATCGCGATGGGGGCACTGGGGGCTCTGGTGGGTCTGGGGGCACTGGGGGTGCTGGGCAGCAGTAGCACTGCTGGGTGTGACAGAAGGGGATTCACTTGAGGCTTTTTTCACTGCTGCAGCCTGACTCCTTTCCAAGGAGTGTGTCTGCACAATTCTCTGCCTGGCCAGGCAGCATATGAGGGTCATGTATGAGAGAGTCAAAAGCTTTGCTAAAATCAGGCTGCAGGATATTTCTTATTTCCATGCTATCTGCAGGATGTGGTGCTGTCCTGAGGAGCAAATTAACTTGCTCTGCCATGACTTGCTCTGGATAATGTCCTGGTGCCCAAACACATCTGCTCAGCTGCTCTGTGCTGGTTACAGCTCATTCAGCTGAGTCCCCGCTCCAGCATTTTCACTCGCCCGGGAGTTACCTGGGCTGGGCTGCACTTCCCTGCCCCTCCTCGCCTCCACAACACCAAGTGTTGGCAGTGCCCTTGCCCAGGCAAGTGCCCCACCAGCCATGGGTATTTCCATCCCTTAACAGAGAAGAAAACCCCAGAAAACGGGCTTCACACGGAGCGGTGGGGCTGGGACAGGTTTGCCACTGTGGCATGTGGCTCGGCACATCCCCAACGCCCTGCTGCAGGGAGCTGGGAGGGAACAGGAGATCAGACACGAGTCATGAAGAAACTTCTGCTTTGTCCTTTTCCTGCATTTTGCATGCTAAACCTCTGAGCACTGCCAAAGGCACGTTGGAGGGAGCTGTGGGCTGCAGCTGTTGCTGTGGTCCCCCCAGAAAGCTCCACTCCCTGCTTTGCCACGCTGCTGTGGGTGCTCCCACACCTCATGGGGAACCCACAAGATAACAAAACTTTCTCTGTTTGCCACACAGTTAAGAATTAAAGAGGGAAAAAGGTACAGTTGGGATGCACAATGAAGGTGAGAGAACAAAATTTACTGAGGCTACAAGTGGAACTGTTATGTTAATGAATCAAATTAGCAACTAGAAAAAAAAATGTGGTGGTAGACAGATGTAAGGGAAATTGGAAATTGGTTCCAACCTGATACTTTGCTCTAATTGTATGCAGAGGTGTCTTGATGCAAAACAAAACTGTTCAGAAATGACCTCCCTGTGTTATCGTGCAAACTACAACCAAAAAAAAAAAATCCATCTTATTCACAGCAAGTTTGTTTTTACTGATCTTGTGCCTCTCAATTACTTTTTAATGGTCTGCATTGAAAAGAAATTCCTGTATGCACACTTGAGAATATGAAAACACCCAAATGATAGCTTATGATTTAGTAGGATTAAAGTATTATGTATGCAGGTGTAGCACGTTTCAGGTTATTAGCAATCCAATCTATTTTTTACGACATTATGGTGTAATTTTCTGTATGGAACTTCAATATAAGTCTTGAGCTGTATCGGAACATAAACTAAAATGTTCCTGACTCTGTCACTTTTCATGGTCTTTACTTTGATTAATAAATGCAACAAGAGCTATAACGTTCTTCAATACGAGGCTACGATCATCCTTCAATCAAAACGTGTCCCTCAGCTTTTTATAACTTTTTGCATCAATATGTGGGGCTTGAGCAGCAGCAGCAGCAGCAGTGACAGGATTTCACTGCAGCTCAGCACATACAGCTGAAAGACTCTGCAGAGGATGAATGTCTTTTTTCTGACTTGGCATGGAGAGCAGTTGTGCCCTTGGGGGCTCGGTGTCACCTGCGGAGAGCTGAGGAGCAGAGGGGATGCACTTACTGCAGATCTGGACAAGGATTTGGCACCCTGAATTTCAGATTTGATCTTACCTCAGTGGGCACCTCACTCAGAAAATAAAATTTTTGAAAGGCACCCTGCATTTGGTGAGGAGCTTGTGGTGAGGGGAGGGAGCCTTTGGTGTAACATTCAGTAACACAATTTGGTGTCCACAGAGACTACAACTCATGACTAACATAATCCAAACCCAGACGTCAGGATGCAGCCAAAGTGCAGACAAGCAGGAAGGATGGATGCTGCAATTCCCCATCCCCACTCAAGCAGCTGAGTGGATTTTGCATTGCCATTGGGCACCAAGGTCAGGAGGAAGCTCCTCCTCGTTCCCGCTGGCTCATCCTGCCAGTGCCGTCAGGAGTCCCAGCCCCGCCACGCCTTGGCCACGCAGGGAAAATAACTCACAGGCTTGTCAGGTTGATCTGTTTTATTTCTGAATTATTCTTTACATTGTACAATATATAAAAATACAGAGTACCCAAAAAAAATTCACAGTGTCTAAAGGCAGTGATTACAGTCTAGGTCACCTTTATGCTAAAGTACCATCAAGTTCGATTGCATAGGAAAGGTGATGTGCCTTCACAACAGAGTCCAATAACACTCTCCAGGTTTTGTTGTTTTGGGGCAAGCATTCTGTGTTCACACAATCGTTTCCCATGTATCCAAGATCCAGTATTGCATCTGTCACTCTCCCACCTCAACTACAAGCTAAATCCTATCATTTCCATCTCACATACCATGTATCCTCCCTAAAGCTTCCTCTGTGGGAATGCTCCTAATTAAGCACATGGCTTTTAGGTATGGGCAGGTCTGGATGCTGTCTAAGGAGGGGTGTGGAAAGAAAGCACACTGCTGTGCAGCTGGCTGGCTTTTACATTGTTTGACATTTTGGTACTAATAACATTTTTGCTCCAGTTATTAATGGCCCATCCACGCCGACCTCTGCTTGACTCCGTGGCCTGAGAATCAGCAGCATCCTGCTGACGGAGGCGTCAGAACCAGAGTGCAGTGATGATACTTTTCATGACCAGATTTGTTTAAAACCAAATCGTGGCTGGGGCCTGCAGAAAGCCAAATGCTTCTCTTATAGCACTGAACCCTCTTGAATAGCAGGGGGGAGTTTGCAGCTGGGGCTGGAGGCAGAATGGAAAAAGTAACAGGTTCAAGACCCAAACTTACACTGAATGCTGTTGAGCACTTATGTTTGTGGCTATGTAAATAGTAGGTTGCTGGTTTTGCTCCTCCAGCCAGGATTAATGCAAACATTAATTTTTCTCAAAGAGTCCAAAGGAGGAATTTCCAGGCAGAACAGCTGAGACTGAGTAAGTCCCACAAGGACCCAGCTCCAGAGGGGTTTCTGCCCAGTTTTGAAGTCCGTGGCAACCAGGCAAAACAAAGTTGGACAGAAAGCTCTCTCACCTGCCCCCCAAACTGCCCTTGAAGCCACCTGAAGTTTCCTTCCAAAAAGCTTAAGGGGAAGATTCTTCTCTTGGAGTTTAGGCCTTGGTCATGTGAGCATTTAAGTGATTTGTTGTAAAAGACCTAACCCTTCAGACCTGATTTACTGGGTGTTTCTCTGCCACGTCAGACAGCTCCGGAGGTGCTGTGTCCTGCCGTGCCTAAGGGCTGGCTCGCGGGGCTGGAGCGCTGAGGAGTGGGTGCAGAGCCTTGGCCGCTGGCACAGAAAGCTCCAGGGACACCCATGGTGCCTCCATGGCCTGGTGGGTTTCTTTGGACCCTTCTGAAAACCAAAAGCCATGGCATTACAGGGCTTCTTCCTAAATTTCAGATAAAGCCTCCTGGTGTGACGGTAAGGCAAGGCTTGTAATGCTGGTCAATAACTCAGAAGGCAGTTACTGACGTCTTTAACACAGAAGATGACATTCTCCCTGTTCTAACAGATGATGTCTTTTGCTCTAATGGTACAAGACTTGTTACTCCTACTTGCTATTTTAATTTTCTTTGCACAATTACTCCCTACTTGTAATTACAAAAACAACAGAGTGATACACATGAGAAATTTAGGAGGCTTATTATGAAAATATAAACAGTATCAAGTATCTTTTTCTTAATAGCTCTTAACCAGAATGATTTAGGGGAGATTCAGCATTTCTAACTAGAAAAATCAATTTACTTTTCAATTAAAAAATTATATTTCATTTACCTCAAAAGTGGGTTTTAAAACCTAATGGAAAAGGTACTACATTTTTGTAGGGTTTTTTCTTCAGTTTGTCCCTGTGCAATTTGAACACCAGCACTGCCTTTCTTATTCTAAGTTTCCTCTGCAGGCATTTTGCTAAATATATATATTGTGTGTGTATATATTATAAATATATACTGTATCTATCCACTGATAGATGTATACACTGTTACAAAAAGAAGAGTAAGTTGTTACAGAAACTTTACATTTACATTTTTATATATATATTTATATTTTTATATATATATATATATAACTCTCCCCCACTACATTTGGTACAAACTCAATGGACAGCAGTTTTCTCTCCAGGTGGGCTGAACAGCAGATTATCACTGGAGGCATCAAATTGTCTGCGTCAGAGGCAGGCTCCATTCCTGCTCTCTGTTGATTTCAAACCAAACACTTCATTTTCTGAACATAAGGCATTAGGAACAGTGGTGGTTAGACAATATATGTTATTCTCCTACAGTATCTGTACAGGTCATGCATTTAAGAGCAGCCCTGGCTCATATGCTGAACATTCAAGTGCACCTTTAGAGTAACAGCACCTCTTACGTGATGGTTTGATCCACAATTGGTTTGTCTGTCAGTGAGCTGAGAGTTACTGACAGCTGCTCCAGGAAAGCTCGACAGCACCAGCACAGCCTCCCTGGGTAACAGCACCATGCACACCCCCTGGGCTGGGAGAAAGGCAGCCACTTCCATGGAAAAAGAGAGAATGGCCTCATTAAAGATGTTTCCACTACATACTTGGCTGTAAGGTTTCCATCATATTTCACATACTGTACACCTGAATCCTATCCAAAGGGTTTGCAGAGACACAGTGTCTCCAGGCCTACAGAGGAACCACTCAGGCTTCCCCTTCTCTGTCTTAGAAGTAAAATAAAAAATTAAAAAAAAAAAAAAAAATATATATATATATATATGTAGCATAATGAACCTTCTGGAAAACAATGCTCCCAAAGGAAATGCATTTCCACTCTAGTTTAAGATGGTGTTAGGAATAGGAAATTTTAGCAAGTTTAACATCCAGCTACAGGAGCAACTCGAACTTCTACAGATATTACAGACCTGATGCTCAAGGTGCCAAATTACCTGGATTGCAAGAATATCCCTGTACATGGTGTCATTTACCTGCCACGCATTAGAGAGCTCATAAAAAATGCAACTCTCACACCGCATTAACATCATCCTTAAAGAACTGCACTCTCCTGCAAACATTAATTGAGTAATACAGTGTTCTGATTTCTTTTTTTCACTCTCTCCTGAATTTTGCTTTCTGCTCGAATGGAGACTACAGCCCCTTGCTGTGATTGCCAATTATATGAAAAAGGGCTGAATCCATTCGGATGGCTGATAGGAAGGAATGTCTTGATGAAACTATAACCACATGCACCACCCTCAAAGCATCTGCCCTCCAATAGCCTACAAAATATCCACCTCCTGAACACAATGGCAGTAATCACCCATCTTGGTGAGTTGAACATTTAAATAATTTCATCTGCTATATGGTACTCTGGGAAAAAGAAATCAAGTTTACATCATGTTATTCCGTGAAGGCAAAAATGAAAAAAAAATTTAAAGGGGGAGAGGGGAAAAGAGAAAGGAAAAATAGAAAATTGAGATAATTGCAAGGTTCTACTTGCTTGCATCCCCTCAAACTCCAGCTGCAATCTGGCCACGTGCATGGTAATTGCAGAGTGTGTTAACACAGGGAATCTTCTGACGGGGAAGCTCAGAGATGGCTTTGATTTTACAATGGCTGGAATTATCTTGGGAGCCAGTGTTTTCTCCTGAATCACATAAATTAAAGCTGGGAAATCCCATCCTGATAGTCTAATGTAATGATTTCCAACCCCTGGGCTACATCCTTGTTAGAACTACTTTAAGTCAGGATTTCAAGTGTTGCTGAGGGGGATGTGAAAATTCAGTGAGACAGGGTGAACTCGTTATGGCACGAGGCACAAAGTCATCACTCCTCAAATGGGATTTAGGGGCCTGGAAGAGTCTCCCTGCAGGCTACCTGCTACCAGTGCTATCCTGCTTCCCTGGTGATCCTGCTCCGCTCCTGCTGCTCTTGCCTGGCTGTGCTGCCGGGGGCTCAGGCTGCTGAGCTTGGAGAGCTGCAGCAGCTGCTTCAGACAAGTCTTCTAGGTCTGCATCAGCTCCTGACTCTGCTGCTTAAAATCTATTTAAGGGCATCTCTCTCTCTCCCTCTGCCCCCTCTATTTCACCTGGTGAGACCAGAGCAGGAACAGAATGAGCTGCTAAATTAGAAAAGCAGCTGCTGAAAATGATGGGCACCGCTGAGCCTAAGGTGCCCTCGTGGCAGTGCTAATAACCCCACTTTATTACAAATATCCCTACAGCCTTCAATCACTGCAAACTGAAGTCAAACAAAGTAATTTAAAAATGGGAGGCTATTTTATACTTGCCCTCTGGTCAAACCACCGTAACACACAGGCTTGCAGAGCCACGTTGGCTCTTCCTCGCAGGAAAAGCAATATACTTGTCACGAGCAACACAGTCTTTCTTCATTTCCTACCAGCTGCCTACGTGAAAGAGCTGAGTACATGGCCCAAGCTGGGCTTCCAAACAAGCAACTGCAAAGGAACAGCACTGAGAAACAACCGATGGCGGCTCACAGCGAAACCCGAAACCAAGCGCGGACAGACAGGACTGCAGGGAATGGGCCGAGCCGGGGCCAGGCACAGGCACTGCCCGGGGAAGATGCAGACGACAAAGCCAAGCTCAGGACCACGTGGAGCTCATGCGTATTTCAGGGTGTACTTTTATCTCATGCTCAGTATTGCAACATTCTAAAATACTTAGCATCAGGAGTTCATCATAAATATTTAGAAACACTGAATGATAACAGCGGTGAACTTGTTCACGTTGCTAACACACTGGATGTAGTTGTACATTAAGCACCAGCAATAAGTTTCCTTTTTGCCAAACAATTATGTCAGACAAACATCTGGTTGTAGACAACATGGCTTCTGCATCAGACTAATACAGTTCTTATAGACACAGTCACACACATACACAAAATCACATTTCAAGGCTGGATATACTCTTTAATAATGCTACCGCTCCAATTTACTTCAATAGCTGTGGCAGCATTTGTTTGTTGGGTTGTTTTTTCTCAGAACGATTAAAGAAATATTGGCAAACAATGCACATTACTCAGCTGTGTTACTATTTCATAGAGTACTGACTGGAAGACGCTCTAAGAATGTGCAGCAGACTTTCCGGGTCATGTCAGACTATGGAAACATTCCTTAAAAAAATACCTTCCCCCTGCAAAGTCAGAATTATTCACTTTTTGAAAGTATATTAACTAAAACCCAATAATCAAACAAGAGGAAATATTAGCCCAAAGCATGGTGATTTCCCACAAGAAGAGCATGGCCTCTAAAGTTGCCTCTCGTGGCAGATACAATCAGGATCAAAGCTAGAACAAAAAGAGTTAACACTGTCTCTGAAAAAAAGAAAAAGGAAGAAAGAAAAAAAGTCCATGGCTCTTGTGCGGCAATCATCACATCTCTTTTTCCAGTGATATAAACATCTTTGTTTGTTAGGCACTCCAAGTTCATGTCTCCAATGTTATTCCAACATTTACTTTTCTTAGTGTCTCACTGCCTGTATAATTTTCTTTTAATTAAGACTGGAAACATTCTGGAAAGCTTCTTTGGATAATGCACTTTGTTTGTGTGTTGTTTCTCATCAGATGAACTGCATATTACCAAAGAAGGCTGCAGAGAGTATTTCCTGTAGTATGAAAAGATTCTGGTGAAGATATAGGGAACACTGCCCTAGAAAGTTACTACTTCTTTTTTTCCCCCAGAAACTTAAAAAAAAATCAAAAATTTTAAAAAAAAAAAGGAAAAAGAAAATGTTCTTCAAGTTGTTGGCATGATGGGATTCTTGTTTGGCCTGTCCCATGAGCTGTGTGTCATCCAGCGCACCATTGCTGTCCTGGCTCAGGAAGGATGCATCCAGCCCTGCTCCAGGTGGCTACCTCTTGCCTTGCCTGGAGTGCTCCCGTGTTTGTGTGTGGCTGCCCAGTGGCCACTAAGCCCAGCACACAGCCCCCTCCTCGACAACCTCAGCCTCGGACAGCACGCTGGCCTTCCAGCCATAAACAGTTGCAGTGGAAGAGCCATCTCCAGCCAAATATCCACAAAAGCTCTGCAGAACGGTCCATATGCATTTTTGTCCTTGTAAGGAGATGTGCTGTTTACAAGAAACACAATTAACCAAAGAAAAAAAAAAGACCCTACTGTACAATATTTACATCTAGAGGCTGGGCCATTATTTGGTCCATAAAATCAATTAAAAAAAAATCATATAGGAAGTTATCCAGTCCCGTAGGGTCTGTCCATCATCAGCTGTTGGTAAAGGTCCTTCCAGGGGAGGCCTCGGGCCTGTAATCGTATTTATTCAGTGTGCTGGGATAATAGGTTGTTGTGTACACATTGGTTTGCTGCAGCGGGTAGAAGTTGGTCCTGTCGTCTGGTATCAAATTGTTCTTGTTAAGTGTCTGTAAAAGAGAAGAGGAGATGACAGGCATGGCAACAGTGCCACACGATTACTCTTTTCTACCTGCAGACACCTCCCTCTCACCTGCCTTCTCCAGCACGGCCTCTGCTGCGACCACCACCACCTTCCCTCCGGCTGGGAGAGCAAGACGGTGCCTCGCGCTCGCTATGGGCTGGGCCTGGGGACCACAGCTCCTGCCAGGTCTCCCTCAGCCGACCTGCGCTCAGCTACTGCTAGGGATGGACCCAGAGCCTTCTGCAGGGACATGGAGTCTCCTGGTGGATGGCGAGCTGTCTGAACACCATTGTCACACAAAGCCATGCTGGGCCTACACGGAGGTTGGTGATTAATGGCAGCGCTCAGTTCTAACCTCGTCCAAAATGCTCATGGTATAGCCTGTGGCTCCCTCTCAAACCAGGTGCCAAACGGCAGCTTTTCCTCTCTGGAAGAGCAGGTGTGCATTTACCTGATCTCCATCTCCATTGGTAGATATCCAGGTTTGGACCCCCCGATATTAAGTGTGTCACTTCTGTAAGCTACAGTATAAGTAACAAATCATGGTCACTTTTGGAAAATCTAAAATTACTTAAAAAAATTTAACAACCACGTAACAATTGTTGGAAACAATAACATAAAAATTGAGAACGACAAATGCCCCTTTTACCACAAAAATTTAAATTTTTTTTTTCTCCCTCCCCTCTTCCCACCCGCAAGCAGACGTCCCCCTCTCCCCAGATTAAATCCCATTGCTTTGCCAGCTGTTACCTATGCAGAAGGATAAAATCACATTTTGTGTGCATGTGTGTGTGTACAATAATTCTATGGAACTTTCTCCTACCTCACAGTCATCTGATTTCTGTGGATTTGTCCGAGGTACTTCTATCACAGTTTTTTCAACTAACCCCTGGCTTAAATTTCTTAATGCCTATTTGTGGTCTATGTCCCTCCAAAGTCCACCTTTAATGGCTGCTGTGCAGGGAACTCAGTCCTTTGATCTGGGAGTCAACACCAGGCGTGCTGCTACAGCATCCTTACCTTCAGGGAACGTTTAATTAACAGCCCATTTAAAGAGAGTATGAGCATCTCTCCTGTCTGGAGCAGAGATGGAGAGATCTAATGAGCCACCCAGGCCTGGGCCCTAATGGTTTTTCTGGGCCCTAATGGCTGTTCTGCCTTGATCTAATGTTCCTTTAAGTCAGTTCCCCCTTGAGACAAATACCTCATACCTGACCCAGCTCAGGGCAAGATGAGAACTAATTAACTAATGCTCGAGTCCATGACCTCCCCACCTCCTTTAGCTTTACTCGACCCATTGAACTTCAGTCACCTAAACTTCAGGCAAAGTGGCTCCATCAGCAAGGCGAGAAGAAGTTTCTGTTTTCCCTGAGGGCAGGTGCAGATGGAAATTTCTGGGGAGGGGCCTGTCCCCCCAGCCCCGGCAGCAGTGGGGGGACCTGACAGCAGTGGGTTCCCTACACATGGGGAGCAGGGTCTCACCCTGTCCACGTGCCCATTGCATAGTCAGGGTTTATCCACATCCCAGCTGCGACCACTGAGAGGAACAGCTACCCCTGGGCTCAAAGACAAGATCACAGGCAGTACATTTATCTCCCTATTTCTTTGTAATTGAATTATTTTACTGCATGGGGAGGGGGAGAGGAGGAGGAAGAAAAGAAAATGCTTTTTTCTAATCAGCAGACTGACAGCTACAGCTCCCCAGGGAGCTTACAAGTCCCAATTTCATACAAGATGTTAGGAGGAAAAGCTTTCCTGTGACAAAGCTACCCTGGCAAAGAAATTTCCCAATTGCTGAACCACCAAATAAGTTTTTCAGAAATGAGCACTGCCTGAAACATGTCATACATGAAAACTAGAGGAGACCCAGCCCCCTCCTGGTCTGACTCTGATCTCCCCCTGCCTGCAGTCTCTACAATGATCCCACAGCACAATACTTGTAGGAACCAAGGAGAGAATCTGTATGGGCATGCTCTAAGTGACAAACATTTCCAAGAAATGAGAATTTGTGCCCTTCAATATGAAAGTAAGAAAGGAAATATCATGCTTTGCTCCCAGTCACCCAAAGAAATATTAAAGTAGTGTGGCCAACAGCCTGCTGCTTTGTGCTGGAGTCTGGGAAACAAGGAAGCCAGCCTCAGTCCTCCAGTGCTTGCTATGCTTCCTTGGGAAATCCAATTAACTGCTCTGTGCTTCCGTGTGTTCTGACCCAGCCTGAGAAAAACAAAATTTGAGATTCCTGGTAGAAGGGCACTTTACTACCAGTGAGTATTTGGGGGAACTGCTCTCTGGTGAGCCCCACAGGTGTTCACACTGGCTGTACATGAAGGCTGCTGTTTCCTATGGGTGTTCCCAGCCCAGGACACCCACTACAGACGCCAAAATTCCATGACCACAGTCCACCACAGCAGGAGGAAGAGGCTGAGTCCCACTGCCAGTTTCTCTAGGCTCTCTTGAAGTTGGTCCAGCACTCAGGCCTTGTCTGGGTCAGTTAAGATTCATGATATGCCAGGATTACCATCTCTGAAACTTACTGAGATCAAAATCCTGACCTGGAATAGCTCAGGACCATCTTGATCTGAGGACAAAAACTTCAGCACTCTACTTCTTTGGCTTTCAGATGGAAAAACTGTATGAGTTTCAACATGTTCCACAGTATTTAAAACCAGCCCATTACAACAGATTTAGCAATTAATTAACATGATTTGCATTTTTCCTTCTCTCTCTTCTTATGTTCATATAATACTCACTTAGGAAAAACCCCACCACTGGTCATTTGCTCTTTTTGGTTTTATTTTTGATGGAGGGCTTATATCTTAGGGAAATACCTCATGAAAATGGTTTAGTGGAATTTATAATGCAATTAGCTGCAAAGAATTTGTCTCTGGAAATGCTGCGATGGCAGTACTGTCCTAAATCAGCATGATCAATGTACACTGACTTAACATTTCCCCACACAAACTTATTGTCTGTCTCATTTTAATAAACAGATGATTAGCTTCCTTGGCACTAGAAATTGGTTGGTATTTTGTAGAAGGGAAATTAGGCAGCAGTGAAATTTGGAGATGTACACAGACACACTCATGCATTCACTGCAGAAGAGGTTGCAGTTAAATCTCTCTGGGTCAGTTCCTGTGCTGCTTTACTCAGAGCTTTAACCTCTGCTCTCATCCTGCAGCTCTTCACAGTGACAGTACAGAGATGGCCAACAGTTTTCCTTTTGGAAGACATTTCCCCAGCACTGTGTGGGTTATGCCATCAGGCCAGAGCCTCCTGACAGCCTGAACTCACTGGAGTTCTCGTGGGATGGGAACAGCCTGCTGCACCCACGGGTGCCCCCACCAATACTGATCAGTCCCAAAAGGAAAGGTGAGAATTGTCACCAAAACACAACTGCAGCCTGTCACAAAAACCAACACAGACCAGACCCTGGCTCCCAGACCAGCTCCTGCCAGTGCCTCTTCCCCTCAGCTACCCCTGAGCCAGGTCCCAGTATTACCAGGGCCAAGAAGTGCTTCCTGAAGACAATGGCCAGCAGCTCCTCTTAGAAGGGACAATCATCAGTGCTTTTGCAGGGACTTGTCAGTGGCTGCAGCAGCAAAACTAACTGAAGCAATCCAGCCAGCACTAGGGCTCAGGCTGTCCTCACCAGAGGTTTGAGGGAAGGAAAAGAGACTTGCCTTTGCAACCTGAGCCCTCCTGCACCACTGTCCTGCACCCTCGTCACTCATCTGAGCACTTCCAGACCCTGTAGATGACACTTGTCCTGACACCCAACCTGTATCTTCCTCTTGCTGTCTGCTCCCTCCCACATCAAACACTACTCACTCCCCTTGCCAGCAACTACAACCTTTTAGGACTGTCTGCTCAGTAAGCAGAAAGAACCAAAAACCTGGTCAATGCTTACTGCTGCAAATTACCTGCTGCAAAGTCTCTGTGCCATACACATGATGTATTCCAAACACTGAAGAAAATGCATTTCAGACCCTCATTTTGGTCCTATCCTTCCTTGAGAAGAAAGAAGCTTCTGGTATTTGTGCAAGCCTAATATCCCCCATAAAAAGTGAGCCCAGACTGAGATAATACGAAGACCTGTGGAATGTACTTAGGAAAAGTACTCCATTCAACTAACAATTAGCTCTTTTACCTTTTTCCTTCCTTACAGTATGAGCCATGACATCCTGGCATAGTTGATGCAATTAGTTTATTTTGGTCTGTGCACCACTAACCTCAATTCAAGGGCCTGTTAGCAGAAGGAAAGCCACCAGCATGCTCTACCCCAGCCAAGTGGATCATTCAAAAGCAGGCCCAACTTCAACTGCTTTCTTTAAATGACATTTTACTAGGCTGCATTGGCGTGTGACTAATATATATTTTTTTTAAATCTCTGACCCAGGAACTCTGCTTTGTCAAGCAGGGATGTTTTCAGATGGACTAAGATGGTTATGGCTTTAACAGAATGTAAAAGAGCAGCAGCTTGCTCCATTATATGTGATCTGTCAGCTAACCAAGAGGTCTAATCTCTTGTTATTGTTAATTGTTGGTGAATTGCATGTCCATGCCAAGCACAACAGAATCCTGAGTATTTCAATATTTATAGAATTATATGAACAATCTGATCACTCATGCCGGTGTGTTTGCAGTTAGAACTGGAAGATCTGAGGGGAAGGGTTCCAGATCCCACCCTTGTGTGGGCTCTGCCGCCATGCTCACACCAGAGGCAGAGCACTGACATGCACTCGCAGGCTGCTTCTCCCTGTTACAGCCAAGTGCTGGGTGTGTTAAACACGACTGTATTGTACCATATGCATACATTTAACTTTGTTCAGCTTTCTCCATTGATATTTTTAGCCTAAGTCATCATTCAGATTTTCCATTTGTTCCTTTTTCTCCAGCAAGGCCTTGCCACTACTTCCCCAAATTCTGCCTCTGCTCCAAAGCATGAAGTCATTATCCACTGACCTACTTGCTTACATTCTCCCAGATGTATCAAAACATCTTTACTTGTAACAGTATGGGACTTCCAGTACTACTCTCAACTCCCATCCTACAGCTGCAAGTATAAGCTGTGTAAACATTTCTTACACACATAAACAGATCAGATGCTTCAATTTTCAATATACAGTCAGGAAAATTTCAAAACTTGCTTAAAAAAGTTGATTAACATCTCCCCACTGCCAATTGAAAGGAATTCCATATATTTTTTGAGAAGCTATAGTGGAAATGATACTTATAAAAGCATCTGATACACGTACAACTAAATACCAAAATAAGGGCCACAATGTAGTTCCCACAGGGTAACATATGATGGCAAGATTTCCTTAATCTGCTCATGTAGAAAGCACTCAGCTTTTCAGAGCTCAGCATTCTCTCTGAGCTCCAGATCTTCCTTTCTATTTTGGGGCTTGTGGAGGAAGAGTCAGCAAGTTTCCCAGGAGTTTTGTAGGTTAATCTTCACCAGCTATGCAGCACCACAGTCCCAATGAAGTCAGTGAGCAATGACAATTTCCCCCAACCTCACAGCTTCTCTAGTATTTCTCCGTGAACAGGTGTAATTTAATTTCTTCCACTTCCTACCCATGACACTTTCCTCTTTAAAAGGTATAAAAGAGAGAAAAAGTTGGGCGACCTGCCCTGGGCAGCTACAAACCACTTTTTTCAGTATTTATGGCTCCACCACTCAGCCTCTGAAGAGGAGGAACAGCACAGTGCCCACGTTTCCAATGGCCATGACTCATCAGAGATGTGCTGCCTGTGCCAGGGCTGCACAGGGATAAGTTTCTACCTTGAAAGTTTGTTTGTAACATTCAACATCCCACTGTACTACAGAGAAAAACCTCCCCTTTCCTTCAGCACAGGGTGAGTGCAGGCATGAAGGAAGCAGGGGTCACAACTCCAACCACTGCTAACCCTGGTCATCCAATGCGGACACAGGAGAAGGTCTAAAATCAGGGTCGAGGGAGCAGACAGCAACTTTGCAGCCAACCCATTCCTGTTAGTAAATCCAAAAGAAGCCCATGTGCATCCCTCATCCTTCCGCTGCAGAAATCAAGGACAACACTCCCGCTGAACTCAGTCACACAATTATCCCTAAAAGAATTGAGGCAGCCTTTCCAACTTTCCTTGTAACAGCATCCAACAGACCTCCTGTAGTGGGATGGCCATTACGCCCCCTCATTCCCCAGGAAAATGGAGGGATAAGGGAATTGTGCAATGATGTAATGAAACCAAGATCCAACATTTAGGCTCTTTAGTGCTCCTTTTAAGCCATTTCCTTCTTGCAGTGAAATCAGATTGAGCAAAATGCCTTTTTGATGCAGATCAGCTGTTTCATGGAGCTAGCCATGCCTTCTTTTTAAAGGATGTTACTTTTTGCATTGTAGAAACATTAGCCAAATGACTCAGGGTTGTGGAAATATATTAATATTATGAAACATTTCCCACAGCTTGTACATCTCTGGAATTACCAGGGCAGAGATCTCAGAATTATAATTAACCAGTAAATTTGGGAATAATTAGCATAATAATTACATTTCAATAAAATAAACTCTACAACTAAAATAACCTCTTTTGGCAATAACTGACACCAAGAAAATACATGACGTCTGGCCCACCCACATGCTCCCTTTCTTCTGATCAACTGGATGCCACAACACTGCTGTGCCTCTTGAGCTAAGCATTACAAATAACCCTGGAAAGATGGAAAGTTGCCAGAAAGACCTTATGAGACCCATGTATTTAGTCCAAGCTAGGAGTGATTTTTTAAGACTTGAATGATTTCTCTTTCTGGTTTTTCTTTAAAAATTGCTTAGTGTCTTATGCCAAGCAAACTATCTCACCTGATACTTTTATAAAACCTCTTAAGCTCTGCCTATGTGAAATCCAAGGTAGCAGTGGCCAGGGTTTATGTATTGAGTTTTTTCCTGATGAACTCAATAAGGCTGTTTGCAGGATTTACAGTGAAGTGTAGATGTACAGATGAGGAACCTATTTTCTATATAAGAAGGTTATTCATCTCAAAAAGAGATACAAAAAAATCCCACTGGGACACTAAACTTATGATTGCATGTTCTTTTTGGATGGAAGCTTACCATATTTTTAGACTGGAGATTCTTTGTTCACTGCTATTGGTAAATAAATTAAACAACCCCCAAATGACGGCAGCATCTGTGGATGTGCTCAGGTTCACAATAGAGCTAACATTCAATTATAAGAAAATGAATAGTTAAAGTTATCTATAGCTGTTTGAAAATAGCTATTTTATCCTTGCACTTAGGAGGGAGTGAAGTTATATTACTGCCATTTTAAACTTACAAAACCCATCAGAGCTGGCAACATAAAGGACCATTGTCAGAAGGATGCTTTGGCACATGCCTGACTTAAAGCACATGAGTAAGATGGCAAAACAAACTGCATGTACTAGTAAGGAAAACTGAAGTATTTTTCTGAACTGGAAACTGAAGTCTGAGGTGGTCATGGAAATCTTCCCACTGGCAAGTGCAGGTGTCTAGCCTGGAGCTTGCTATTTAGTCTTGGCTTGCCTAGGATTTGGTGGTGGCAACACCCATGACGTGGTGTCCAGACACAAAAGACGAATTCAGGGCTGCCCTAACTGCTTCCCAATATAGCTGGTGCACAGGATAGAGCAGACATGATCTCAGCTGAGTGGGAAGGTGTAAACTGTCTCCTCGCTGCACTCCTGTGCCTCGGTGAATGCCCTTCCTGGGTGCCCCACGAGCACAGAGTGTTACTAGAGAGGCTCAGCAGCTCAGCTATGGCACATGACCGTGCACATGCTCCAGTACTCAGACAAACTCACCAGAGGCGTCACCATGGCCCTTTAAAACTGACACTAATAGTCACACTGGGTGCAGATGATGGTTTGGAGCACTGGGTTCTGCTGGGCTTCAGCTGATGGTAACTAGTCTGGGGCTGTCTGGGGGAGGCAGCTCCCGCTGCCTCACTGCTGTCAGACTGGAACAAGCAGCCTTAAGTTTTGGAAGACCTCAGAGCTGCGTGTTCTGTTGAATTACCAACACAAGTCATGCAGCCTGGCGCCAAGCCCACAGTGCTACATTTAGACTGAGAATTGCAAAGGTGTAACTGCAGTGGTGAAAAAAGAAGTAGTAAAAATAAAAATAAAAGTAAAAACTGGGCCGAATTTGCCATCTGCTAACTCCATTCAGTCTCTTATAGTCTTACTGCTTTCCAAATTCTCCCACCCTCTAAATAGCTGCTTTTTGATTATTTTCCTCAAGATTGCTTTGTTTTCTCCCCATGTTGCATCTCACCTTGTTATTTCCTCTCTACGTTTGTAACCTCCTCAGGTCATTTTCCATTATTTCTATACCAGTGGCTTTTCTTTTTTATACACCTTCCAGTTTAATATCTTCTGCTCATTTAATTAACACACTGACTGCATTCTCTCCAAGCTCGTTAATGAAGATATTAAATAAAGCCAAACCTTGCATTACTGCTTGCAGTGCCCCAAACAACTCCTCCCCATAGCCCTGTTTGTTCCCATTAACAATTGTCCAATGTTCACAGTCCATTAGCCAGGTTTCAATCTCTACAGCAGCCTTCCTGTCCAAGCTAATTTCTATTTACGCATCACAAGATTATTTAAGACACCAATACCACCCTCTTTTCTTTAGATGTATGGACGAGTGAAGCTACATTTTTACCAGCTGAGAATCTGCAGCTCAAACTCTGTGCAAAAAGTGATTATGTTTGATTTCTCCCTGCTCAGCATTAGGTCTTGGCTCAGCTGTCAGCTCAGCCGAACCACCTTTCATTTCATCAGGGTATGTGATATGTTGCCTCTCAAATATTAATTCAGATCTTCCTGCATATTAATACTGACGGAGATTTGTTTCAATGAGTTTCCACTGCTGTAACTGAAAGTACAGTTGAGTCAATCCCATTTGTTTCTCCTGGTTTCTAACACAGCCCGGACTGCCAAATTCTACAGATGGAGCGGGATTTAACACCCCATTGATGTGTTGGGTTGAATGGGGAAGGTCCAGGCATTCTCTAGCGGTTGTGGGCCCGTATGCTCACAGATGTTTTGTCTTATCCCCAAATCCAACTGACGTTTCCCACACAGACTTACTGGAGCTGCTTGTGTGACTTTAGTGCATTGGACTTGTGTAGCTTAACAGTGACTCAATTAGCAGGGCGGAAATTGGCCTCCTTTCTCACTAACACTTTTGTATTACCTTTGCAATTCATGGCACTGGGGGTTTGCCCAAGGTCCATGATATTTATAAAGGTAATTGGAGTTGTTCATTAGCTGGTTCTCAGAGACTCTGGGATACAGTCCATCTAGATTCCTTCATCCATGGATTTTCAGTTCTTTCCTTTATTCACATGCTTTGTGCCAAATCTCAGGACGATATTAGAGCTGACTTAATGAGGATTCCCCCAGCTGTATGGGAGTGCAGGGAGAGCTAGTCCTGCTTCCCCTGTGCCAGAGCTCTTGTGCACATATAAGTGATGCACCAGGGAAAGTGGCCATGGCTGCAGTGTTGCCCCAGCCTGTGCAGCCCACGCCATGACAGCAACCATTACATCCTGAGCAGCCCTGAGCTCTCAATTAGTCTTCAGGACTGGGTGGTCATGGTTTGGAAAAAAAAAGTTCAGGTATTTCATCTGTCCTTGCTCAGAGGTGCCAAACACTGGAAACTGAGTTCTAGTCCTGAATACTGACACATCTATCTTTATATTGTATGCATGTAGCTCAATTTCTTTATAACTCCACTTAAGAATGCATTATTTGCAAGTGGAACTGCTCAGGAAGAAGAGCAAGGCAGCTCCTCTCCAAGCATAGCACAAAGGTTATATTTTATGGTATTTATTGTTTGTCTAATATTACCCTCTCCCTTTACTTCAGCTCCCTGCCTCTTTCATGGCTCCCTTTAAAGTCTTCTGCAAACACGTAACTAATTCCTTGTGCACATCTTGGCGGCACTGAGGATTTCCTGGTTCAGCTAATACACGTAACACTTCTAGCCAAAGCTTCAAGGACACAAAGAGGGGAGAGTCACCCCAAGTACCTGGGCCAAGGGAGAACCATTGACTTCTAGCAAATGAGGCAAGGGTATGTTTGAAATATTCCTCTGCTGACCAGCAGAGGGAAGTCATGTAAGTAAGCAGCAGCCAGTCCAGGGCAATTTTGTTTTTCCCATTCCAGTAGTTCTTCAATTATTCTTCCAGCACAGCTGGGTTGGTGCAGGCATGTACATGTCAACCTCAGAGAAATTAGGAAAGGGGAAAATTGTAAGAAAAAGGTAATATCAGTCATTAGATCAATTAGTGTAGCTGGAAAAATCAGATAAGCTTTAGAACACATCTGTCTGTCTTCAGTACTGAAACAGCAGCTCACATGTTCAAAAACCTGCCAGATTTTCCAGCTACACTCATTGATCTAATTAAAAACAACCCAAAACTTGTCTGCCTACAAACAGATTATCACAGCTGCAGTAACACAACCACGAAGAAAGGCTCATGTGAGCATCCATGCTGTCTAGCCTAGCCTGTGAGGAGGCAGAGTATGGACCATACCCCTAACCTGGCTGTAGAGGAGAGATGCCTAGTTGTAAAGGGGGAGCAGAGAAGGCTGAGTCAATAAAGAAAAACATGACAGGATTAATATGAAGCATCTACCCACAGTGTCAAAAATTCCTACTGTGGCTTAAAAATAAAAAGCCATCCCAAAAGCCAGACTCTTAAAGATGGTGGGGAAAAGGGAACAGTGAGGATTCCCACCCTACAGGGAGCAGCAACAGCCCTGTGAAGCAGCAAGGGTTTGCATGAAAAGCAGATGGAGCAGGGACTCAATTCCCATCGGGGGACTGCTGTGAACAGCTGCTTAGTATCCCAGGGGGAGCAGGAGCAAGGTAACACTCAGATCTGAATTGGCAGTCTCCCCTACTCTTAAATACTTTATCTATGCGAGTGCAGTATCTGTGACTCACACACAGCAACCCGCTGAGTCCCTGCTGCCATGGGGTGGGGACAGCGCCAGGAGAGGCACATCCCTCTCTGGGCACAATCATCCCAGGACAGCCACACCTCCAGGCATGCTTGACTGCTCAATTTGACTCGAGCCAATGATATAAAGGGAGAAAAGACACTAATAGATTTTGACTGAGACGCACCACTTAATCCTTTTTTCCCCATCAGTAAGCTCTCTTGCTTTCCCTTCATAGTAGGCATTATGCAAATCAAGAGTCCCCTGAAGTGATATTTGCAACTGCAGGATCATACAAGAAAGGGCACAATGCTTCTTTTGCCAATTCAACCCCCTGCCCCTACTATTCTATTTCAAATAATACTATACTCATGGTAAGTACTAAAAATACGTACTCCACCATTCAAGCACTTAATGTTCTTAAATGCCACTTTGTTCAAGGGAAAGAGCCTTTGTTAAACATGAAATTCACTGGGAACAGAATTTATATTTCAATCTGATTTACTATATTTTTATATATATGTGTGTGTATGGGTTTTTTTTTTTCCAGGTGATTACATCAGCTAACACCATGCAGCTAAAGCAAATACTTCAGGGAGGCTGTCGATAACTTCTTGATAATGTTGGGTATCACCAGCTACTGCCTTATATGTGAACTTTACAGCCACTTCCTGGGGCTTGAATGATGCACAATGAAAGGGTCACTGGGAAAAGAAAAAAAACTTATATCACAATGCTATCAGTGTATGTGCTGCAATCACCAAGAATAAATGGGGTTAGCCAATTTTAGTTGAAGGGGCAACACATCAAATTAAGTGGCAGGACACTGAAACACAAAGTTCTCCATGGAGAAGCAAACATCCTCAGAGAACAAAGCTGACTTTGACAAACATTCCTCTAGGGCACTTGACAGCAGTTTAAATAGCTTTAACTTAAACCACTGGCTGCCTCCTCTCTATAAAAAAGGTGTGATTTTCAGCAGCAATGAAAATGACCATCACCAAGAGAGAGACATTTAAAATCCATACAGAGATTCACTTTCCTATACCCTAAGCTCTACTTCTTTTTCACAGAATAAAATTACAAAATATTCTGAACTAGAAGGGACCCCACAAGGATTGTCCAGTCCAGCTGTCAAGAGAAGGGCCCATACAGAATAACCTTGGCATTATTAGCACTGTGCTTGAACCAGCTGAACTAGCCTTTTTTTTTGCTAATATTTTCAAGGTTGAAAGCCACACCAAACACCCAGACTGCTGTTTTATTCAGAAGGATTCTTCTTCCAAAGACAAAATCGCTTTTCTGTTTCTCATCTCTCCATGTTAGAATTTTATTGCCATGAATTATTTGGGATTAGTAATGAAGTGTGGATCATGGGGCCCGGAGTCCTTCGCAGGGGGTGTCTGCTCTACACTCTATCATTTGTTTCCCCACAGCATTGTTCTCACTTTATTAGAAAATATTCATTGCAGCTTCTAATTTATACAGAGTCCAAGTGATCTACTGAATATTCCCCCCATTCTCTGGTAACTGCATCTATATTTGCCGTATAATTTTAGGCAAGTGCAGGACTCACAGTCCTACTGAAGTTAATGCGTATTGTTCTAATGTCCTAGAAAATTCAGATCTCAAGTGATACATTAAACACTTAGTTTCCCTCTTTCATTGCCATATCCTCCAATCTCACTCAGTTCTCCCCTCATCTTTTTGCACAATAAATTTAAACCTTGACACAAATTACTGTTTTGCTTCAGTGTTTGGCCCTTAGTTCCTACAACAGCAGTGCTGATGCCAGAGAAGATGCAATGCTCAGGTGCTTCCTCAGCTTATTTGAGGCATCAGTACAGAGAGTTTTACTATGTGACTCATGACTAAAGCTGTGTTGAAGGAAGGAAGGACAGAGAGAGGTCTGTCCAGCACAATCACAAAGAAAATCTGCAGAATCATCATCAAAACCATTCTGCAAACTTACATTTCTCACTGATCCCATCTGGCCTGATCCAAAGGCCACTGGATTTTGGATGTGGACCAACATGCAGACGCCTTTGTCCGAATCCCACGTAGAATAAAATGTTGGCTCCGTTTATTGGCAGAGGATTTAGCAATAGGAAGAAGTTCAGTCCAAACCCTTTCTCCATGTGTGGCTGTTCCAAGAGTTCCTAATTCACAAGGGCTCAATCTTGACCCTATATCCTCCTGCTTCTACTGCAGGATCATCTGGCTTTCCATCAGCACAGCTCTGGTAAGTAACTCACACAATGCATGGAGCAGCTGAAGTAAGATGTTAAAAAAGAGGATCTCCTTGGTGCTTTGATAATCAGTTATTATCTAATCAGCATGGCAGCACTGGGAAGGTCGTAGGTGGTTCTGTAACCCGTCATGCCAAAATGTGAAGAGCAGATAATTTTTATTTCATTATGCTTTTGTTCTGCACAGTCTTCAATATTGTCAGAGTGTTGTTTGAACTTCAACCAATTAATGAAACATGAACTGCTTATTAGGTGACCCAAAAGGTCTCTCCCCTACGATCTGTGAATACCAAATCAAAATCAACGTGTTGCTGGTAAATGCATATGCATGAAATCTTTCAAGACATCATGGCTAAAATAGCTAATAATAAACCTCACATCATTCTTCAGAAAGCAGAACAGGAAGGGAAAAGAAGCCAACAAAAATAAAACATGCTTCTGCAAAACACTGCCTATGCAAGTTAATATCAGCTACATGATCAATAGGTCACCATTATGTATGGTATTTACATCTGATCTGCATTACTGCACTGCTGTGCCGAAACGGCCAACAAGGCTCATATCAGCTAGCACTTTCTTCATTAAAATCTGCCTTCATATAAAATTTACCTTGATTTATGAGTTTGCATTCAGTGCTGTACATTTGAATGTAACACTGCCAAACTTTCTACAGTGTTCACCTGCTGGTTGTAGAGCAGAGATATTTCAAGATGAAAACAAACTAAGGATAGTTGCAGAAGGCTTATTATCATCAAAGAATAGAAATAATAAACTTGTGCATATGGCCAGCCTTCTGCTACCGTCGTGTCATTGTCTATTATCATGTTCTGTTACTGAAAAGTAGTCTACACACCCTCTATTTCCTTAATCATGGACTTATTAGCTCTTTCACACAGACACACACACACACACACAAACCTACAATTATACTTTTGGTGTCATTACTTAAAAAATGTTGAGGGTGGTTTTCTTGTTATCTGCTGAATAGAAACTTATTTGGGTTTTGAATCTGGAATTTCAGGTGTTTCAACTTTCTTTCACACGTACACATTTTAAATTCAGATAGGCCCATGTCCAAGCTCAGTCCAACCCTCCTTTTCAGAAGGGTGAATTTTAGCTTCTCCATCATTTGAATGTTAATTGTGAGGCAGCACAATAAAACCACACATGCTCCTTGAAGGCATGAAAAACTCCCTCCTGACCCTTAGAAAAATATCACAGTTATTCCTAAATATAAACCTGGATAATAACAAGTTCCATAAGTAATTGCACAGCATAGAGCACACAGAGCCTTTCCTCTTACTTCACTAATGCTACATACTAAAAGGGAACACTGACGAGTGGCAAATTTGTAGTATGAAATGGGAAATTTTCAGCCAAGAATTTAGTAAAGAAGAGGCAACAGAGAAGGTGAGCAGAAGGAAATACTCAACAGGAATGGAGAAAAGGAGGCTTCATTTGATAAATAGTTTTTATCCTTTCTGTAAATCTCTTTGCCTCATTCACCACTCCGAAGTGTATGACTTTGAGTTCTTCTCAGCAAGTAGCCCCTTGGTCCTAAACATTTAGCTTTGGTCTGTCCAATGACTGCAGATTTATGCACTTGAACTCTTTCACTTCCTAACATTCTATAAATAAGCCCCATCTGGTCTATCTCTCCTTGTGTCCAAGTCCCTTCTCCCCCCAACGTAAGTCATACAGTCTCAGTTAGCTAATGCCTTCCTTTAAATAAACCAGACTTTTCAAAACTTGATCTAATGCCTAAGCTCTTTATGTCCCTCGAAAGAAGACTCTAACAGCTGCTCACTATTACTATACACTAGATCAAGTATTCAGAGATGGATCTATCAAAGAGGTCAACTCCCTCCTGACACTACATTAACTAATCTGCTGCTATTTTAAACTTTGCTTAGCTTTGTTATTACTTCTACTTCACTGCACCACTTGACATAGACATAGTGCATTTCATAACCCATTTACCCAATTGATCAAGATCGTTCTGTGAACAACCTCATCCTTCTAAATTTTAACCATTCTGCCTATTTTAGCATCATCTGATAAGACACTATAGCACAGTATAAATCATGAAGAAAATGTTAACACAAATCCAACCCTCTAACTACCTGCTTTTGGCCACAAAAATAAATTAATCTCTTTTCTTCATTGTTTGCTATATAAGAAACAAGGGAATACACTTGCTCATTTCTTTATTCCTGCAAGCCTTTCTAATCTGTGTCTTCCTACTGGCTTTGCCACAGTAACTCCCATAACTGAAAGGATTGCTCTCATAGTTTGATGCTTCCAAGATCAAGCCCCTGTTCTTTACCTGTCTTAATAATTTATTACTGAACCTGTATATGCAGAGTGTGTAGAATAATACATCCCGTGAAACTTTGTTAAAAGTCTCTGAAAATCCCAATATGTCTGCTGCTTCCCTCCTATCTAGATCAATATTTATTTAATTTAAGAAAGGAATCCAATTTGCTTGACATGATTTACTTTCCATAAATCTATGCTGACTTGCGTTGGATGCTGGACTCTTATTAAACCGTATGCAACTGCAGCCCTTATGCTTGCTAGGAAATGTGGTTTTGAGACTGCGTTTATAGGCAGCAGGATCCTCTGAGAGGCTGCAATGCCCAACAAGGAATTCACCACATTCTTATTGCCATACTGGTCAGTTATTTTCCAGCTCAAACTGTTTTCCTCTAAAACAGCAAAACAACATTGACTCTTCTCAAATTATTTGATGCAAGCTCTTATTTCTGATGCGCATTCACACTGCAAACCATAGCCATGTATCCAGGAGTCACCATGTGCCCGGCATTGCACAATTCCTATGCAGCAACAGTCCTCAACACCCAAGGAGATTAGACTGTGGAAACAGTCCCACCACTGATCTTATTGCTGGGTCTCAGTGCGAAGCTGGGCCAGAGCAGCAGAGGCAGACAATCAAAATGTCAACAGCACATAGCTGTACGAAGGAACAAGCAGCTGCAGGGCTTCCTTCTGGCTTGTGTTCACATCCCAAATAATGCTCCACACTGTTCAAGTGACCCTAGGCAGGCTGTTCCTCCTGTGGTGACATGAAGCCCCTCCACCCATCCCACTGCTTGCTGCTCTCATCCCACACTTCACCAGGAGACTGCTGCTCAAATACAACCAAGTGCTGCTGTCTCAGGGTATTGTCTGCAGCACCCTGGGTGCTATCTGCTCAGATAATGGGCGGCACTCACTTTAGCAAGCCGCCATGCCAACAGCACATGCCACTTCAGCACTCATCTCCTAAGGCTTCAGCTCCCCTCTCTGCTCCTGTCACTGAATTCTGCACGGCTGCCTGTGGTAAGTTCTGTCCAGCACTGACAGAGAGGGCAGAACCCTCTCTGCTTTTTCATTCACTCCAATTTGGCTGTTACCAAAGAATTTCCAAAATCTCATCTTACCAATGCACATTTTCCCAGCTATTTGCGCAATGAAGTTTCCATTTTTATTCTTCCTCCCCTCCATTTCCTCTTACCATGCACTAACAATGCACTGAACGGAGCTCTTACTGATTTTTTAGAGGACAATTTGTATACATTCATTAGTCAGAATGGGCTGGAGTATCTTGGTATGTACTTGCCAGACTGGCATTCATCAGGACTGTGAAACAGAACAAAATCCCACTGCAGTAATGAGGCTTTTTAACCCCTTTGTGACAGCAGAGCTAAATGCCCTTTCAACCCCATGTATAATGCCATCAGCTGGGCACAGAAACACAGGCCTAACCAGTTCCAACCATGACATGAATACAGAATTTATTTAGGCGTTTTCAAGCTGTTTGTGGTATTTCTCCTCAAGTATCCTACCTTGAACTCCATAGGGGTGTACTTCTCATTCTTGGGGGTTGTGTTGCCCTTGTAATGCAGATGGTTGGGAGTGGTGGGGTGGATAACAGTGGACTCCTGGGACTGCCTCTGGCAGCGCTGGCAGTACACGTAAATCACAAATGTTAGGAGGCTGGAGCCGAAGAAACAGGAGACCCCAGTGGCAATCAGATGGATGAGACTAAAACCTGCAAGGGAAATGACAAGAGATGCTATTTTTAAAGAACAGCCCTTTTCCCTCCCCTGACAAGACCACAGGTGCAAATCAGAGCAGTGACATCTCGGGATCAACATTAATAAGCTGTTGAAGCCAGAGTCTTACGTTCTAACATAAACTGACATAATCTCCCTGAAAATCGGTCTCCCCACTGCAGCTCTGCCTTGTGCAGTTTAACAGGTTCATGCATTGTTTTCTCAAAGCTCCCTCCCTGTCTCTCCTCTCTCCCCTCTATTGATATTGAAACTAAACATTATGTTAAGCTGACAGCTAAAGAAATGAGCCATACAAACAATGCACATTAATGGATTCCAAAGCATGTGCGTGTCATGGAAATAAGGGGATAAAAATGCTCAGTGTTTCTCTGAAGGGGAAGGAAGGGAGGGGAAAGCCCTTTTTGTCGGCTGCCCAAAATGCCTATGGGACTGTGTGTGGGGTGGGGGAGATACACATTCCTCCCCCTTGTAATCCAAGTGTGCTCGGCATTCTTGCTTATTCATGGGGTGGCATTGCCTTGGCCGTGTCTGCACTACCTCTGAGGTGTATTTGTACTGCTAGCAGTGAAATCTGGGTCCTCTGGAGAATGGGAACGGTAAGGTGGAGAAAGGAAAAGGGGGCACTGCTTGAAAAGCACTTCTTTGTTGGCCTTCTCCACAAATTGCAGAGATAGGAAACCAGTTGCAGGCAGGTGCAGGCAGGGTAGCTACAGTGCAAACACTTCAAACAGAAAAGCTCTTGGACTGTAAAAGCCTCCTGCAGAGATCTGTCCAGGTGGGATGGCAACAGCACCCAAGGCCAGCACTGATCTCTGGAAGGAGCTGTAGCCGGGCATCCCACACATGGGGAAGTACCTAACTCACAGCTCTGACTGGTGGGGGGAGGACAAAGTCAAACAGCACTCCTCATTCCTCCCTCACCTCACTGAGTCTCACACCCCACAGTAAAACCCACTACCAACTGATCCCCACCAACAACAGAACCAACAGTAGAGACCTTTAGAGCCACCGAGTTATCAAAGTAACCAGAGACAATGTGGGATGGCAAAACTTTATGACCTTGCTGTATTTTGCTATGTGCAGGGGGGATTATACAGAAAAGAATCAGTTATTTGACTCCAAATGCTTCTGCCTTTCCTCTGCCTTTGCTCTGCCATCTTTCAAACAGGAATGACAGAGGCCCTGGGGCCTGGGGGACCCCCTGGCTGCTGGCCCCAGGGCAACTGTCCCAGGGGTCACTCGCATCACCTCAGTGGCGACTGCAGCGGTAAATTTCCCGTAATACTTAAAAAGCCAATTCATCTGGACAGACTGCTGTGTTGACTTGACTGTGTGCAGAGAAATGGGACTACTCAGAGAGTGGCTTTAAATGAGGCTCATTCTTAGTCTGATCACGGTGCGCAGTTTTTTGGTGCCATCTTACATTTTAAGTGATAAGCTTTTCAAATAGCAGATTCTGCCCACTACTCAATGGCTCTCACCTAATCTTTAGTTAAAAAATATCCTCCTGAGTTTAAAAAGAACAAAACCAATAGAGTTCTACAGCAAAGTAATGCACTTCAATCATAATTACAATAAGGAACATACAGAATTTATTAGACTGATGAGCTACATTTATTTTTCAAACGACACTATAAAATTCCATTTTAAGATTACCATTTTCTATTGTGTTTTGTATGATGGACCAAAAAACCCCAGCAGAAATATTATAATTTCCTACTAAATGTCACAAGACTTTTTCAAAAATACATTTCCTTTCTAAAAACCTCTGCCTGCTTTACATCACTCACGAGACCTAAAACACAGAAAATGCAACTGTGTTCAGTAAAGCCACATGACATGCTGCCACATTCTGCTCCTGCCCAGCTTTGCTTATATTGCAGTGAATGTTTCATTTCACTGCCACATTTGCAAGTCACTACATAAAGCTCTCTTATATTTCACTCTCACCTTTAAAACACCCATCTGATTTTTCAAATGAGTTTTGGCTGTAACTTAGGGGAAAAAACCAAATTTTTTTTTTTGCAGCATGTGAGTCCCCAGGGGGGAAGCCTTCTGGTTCATCACTTTGAAAATATGGATTTTCTGAGATGCATCAACAGAATTTCTATTGATTGGCTTCTTTGCCAAATATTGTAGAACACTACATTAATAAATAATATTAGCTATGGCAAAATGTAGATTGCAACAGCAAATACAGTGGTGGTGGGAAAAGAAGGAAACGTAAGTGCAGTGCATAACAGTAGACTGCACGCCATAGCAAGGGGTCCTGGAATCAAAGCAGAACCATTGCACCCTCTGAGGGAGAAGGAGTGATGCAGGAAGCCAAATGTTACATTGCAAGGGCTGAAATCTTAATCCCATTGACTGCCCACAGTCACAAACTGAGAAGCCACATTTCCATGCCACAGGTGGCATGCCTGT